>OZ004340.1:14353374-16753374 GCA_963924445.1 Philereme transversata
TAAAGTTACCTGAAGATATTGCAGATCTCCCTCAGAGATGTTAGCCCTGAGGTTGAAGATCTGCGTAGAGGACAGTAGACTGGACAGTGCGAAGATGGTCGAGCAGTCCTTAACAGTGCTGGTACTGTCAAACGTTCCCTGCGTGTCCATCAGGAGCACTGCCACCTGCACATATATTAAAGTGCTCTTGATTCTGCTTGCTTTGTAGATCAGAAACGTTTTGCGTATTACTAGGACTGACCGTTAGTGGCATTTACAACTGAGCCTTTCCGATCTTCGAAAGATCTCTGTTGGGACAGACGGGAGTTTTTGGGTGGCCTGAAAACTCCGAAACTACCATTAGCCACTACCTCATACGAACTTAATTACGAAATGAGAAATACCCTCAATTTAAGGAATTTCTATGCGTAAGCAAAAGACGAGTGTCAAATAACGATATTAAAAAAGATTTCACGGAATTCAATGTCATTCATCATCATCATTGTCAGCCCGTGTCGACCCACTGCTGGGCATAGGCCTTTCCTTGTTTCTGCCACTCTTCCCGATCCTGTGCCAGTCTGAACCACGTACGACCCACGGTCTTATGGATGTCGTCGACCCATCTCGCTGGTGGACGTCCCCTATTTCGATGGCCACTTCTCGGCCTCCACTCTGTTAATGCCTTAGTCCACCTGTCGTCACTACGTCTGGCCAAGTGTCCTGCCCAACTCCACTTGAGCCCCAATATTCGCTTGCTGACGTCTTGTACTTTAGTCTGCTTGCGAATTTCGGTATTGAGAACTCAATGTAACATATTATGAAAATTAATTATGTAAGTACACACTTTTTCTCCTGAAGGTACAGTTATCAAGAATGGTTCGGACCAGAGGAGAATGCCGGTGGTGTTTCTCTCAGTGCCACCTCGCCAGCTGAATCCAGTAAGCACTTCGCTGCCTTCACCTATCCATGTTCCGTCTGAGCGAGCAGATGGCTGAAACAAAACAACGATGATTTTTAAAAGAAAAAAAGAACCCTTGTAGGATCACCTCGTTGTCCGTCTGTCAAGCCCTTTTTCTCAAGAACGCGTGAATATCAAATACGTAGGTCTACGGTTCCTTGAAGCTGTAAAAACATAAGTTTGTAAGTCAACGCAATCAAAAAATACGGCCATTTATGCCGCATATTTTACTCACAAATAAATCAAAACCACTTCTCCAGTTACTTACTACTTCTCGTTGCCCATTAAAGGGATGTTAGGGATGATTTTTTTTACTCACGCACCCCGACTGTGGATGTCGTTGAATAGGTCATTAAAAACATTATAAGATCTGCTCAACACTTTTTTGATACAAAAGCCCATTTATCATAAATATAGAGCCTTAAAATTGGCATTTTCGTAATAGTCGTGTAGTCGTTGTTCGACAAGCCCACATATGAAAAACTGTACAAGGAAGTGCCCCAGTACAAGCTGATCACCCCCGCCGTCGTATCCGAAAGGTTGAAGGTCCGAGGATCTCTCGCGAGGCGAGCGCTCATCGAACTTAGAGAAAAAGGATTAATCAAGCAAGTAGTCCAACATCACGGACAGGTGATCTACATCAGAGCAACTATGGGTGATGACCCTGTTGCTTAGACTTATGTATAAGGACAAAAATAAACAAAACTATTCGTTTTTCTCTTACCGAAGCAGTCAGATATCTCAGAAAGAAACTGAGCAGAAAGGATTTGCCACTGCGGTATGCTCCAGCCACGCTTACTACTGCCACAGGAAGGTTCCTGATAGTCTTATTCATCAGAATCTTCTTCAGTTCCGTTTCGTTCAGGCGGTAGGAGTGGTCATCCTCCACCGATACCACTTGTACGCCGTGTGCCTCCATTGTCTCCATTGTTCTAATAAATACATTTTGAATGTGTATTTATAAAGTTGATCAATTTAATACCAGCAAAAGGTTAACTGGAAGAGAATGCTATCTAGCATTAAGTCGACCTAAGTACAGATTATTTTTATTTTGTGCAATTAAGAATTTTTCATTAATTCAGTTGGCTGCAATATTTAGTTACAACCAAAACCAATTGGCTATGCCAATGCTTATAATGAATCCTATTGTGCTGAATAAATAATCATGAATCGTGGACGACGTAAATAAGTAGCCGACTGAGGCAGGAGGTTCGATTCCTGCTTCGGGACAAATGTTAGCGTGATTTGTAAACATTGGTTTGGTGTTGTGGTTCCATGGTACTGGTAGTTCCTGCCTGATACGATGCAGGAAATGTGGGATCAGGTCTATGTATGTGAACATACTTTTGCGATATTGCAGAAGATCACTTCATAAGTATCACACTAATATTATAAATGTGAAAGTTTGGATGTTTGTTTGTTACTCAGTCACGTCGTAACGGCTGAGCCGATTTCGATAAAACTTAGTATATGGGTAGAATATGACCTGGATTAAAACATAGGCTACTTTTTATTGACAGCCGCGGGCGGAAGCTAGTATTTTTATAATGAGCTTTAGTGAAAGAACTAGTGGCCGACATCAGTAGAATAGTTAAAGATTCGGTAAATTTAACAAAATTCACTTACACAGTATGAATGGGAGAGGTGGGATAATTTAGCTTCGCGCTTGTAAATATCACTGTAAAACAAAACTAAATAAATCATAGAGAAACACGAACCGGTATTTATACGAAAACTGATTGTGGTTAGTTGATAGTGTGCTCCTAGGTCCTAGATAGTGGTTCTGTCCGGATAGTGTTATCAACTTATCACGGTCATGTTAGGTATAGGCAAAAAAAAAACAATATTTTATAAACTGCAATGAGGTCAGACAGAAATAATACCTATATCTCTATGTTTTGTGAATTTAGGTACTGCTCATAGTGACACCACCAAACAACATAAATATTTTTGGATGATGTCAAAATAACAGTGAATAGCCTAGAACGGACAAGGAATTTGTAAAATCATACAAATTCCTTGACGATGGGTCACCGGGGAGGATGAAACCTAATTTCCAAAAAATACGAGTACCTACAATTTTCTGATCATGCGGTGAAAGTTTGTGTACATTTTATGTGCTTTTGTTATATTGCAGTGGTGCTTTTGCAAAGCACCACAGACGAAATTGCAAGTGAAATTATTAATTAATTGTATTTATTTAGTAGATAGAAATAATAACCTTTTACCTATTGTTACAGATATCAGCTAACGAGCGTCCCGTATAACTTTAAACTCTTTAGTAATTTTTCTTCACTTGAATAATGAACCCACCGTATAGCAGTGTACGTGTGAACGTGTACGATGTCACCTATACTTTGTTTTAAATAGTTTAGAAAACTCGATCCATGTTTTTTTCTTAGGATAGTCTTATCTAGATAAAGCTTTCATATGCCTATTAAAGGAGGACGTAGAAAAAAAAGGATTGTGTGGTTTTATGAAACCACGGTAAAAGTGAAACTTTGTTTCGCATTATAGACATTTAACTAAAAATTTTCGTGGGCACAAATGAGTAATAGTCTATACACTACACGGTCAGCTGTTACGAACTATAGGCGCCGCCATATTGGCCTCGGCTGCTCTGACGTGCGCCTTTCACTTTATCCCTACTCCGCGGCCGACCGTCACGCGACATGCAACACACAGACGAAAAAGTTTGAGACGATGTAATAAAAGTTTCACTTGAAAAAGTTAAGACAAACATAAGACATAGATAGATAGCGCTTTATTGTACATCACACTTAAATTAAAAACCTAAATAACAAGACACGCGGAAATAAAAGTGGCGGTCTTCGCGATCGTTAAAAGCGATCTCTTCCAGACAACCTTTGGATGTACTGGATTTCACGAGAACGTTATAGAATGGTAGCTTTTAATAAAATAATTGAATAAACAGTGTACTTACATAATACGTAATTCCTGCTGATTCTGCTGACAAAGCTGTGAGAACGAGGGCAAAAACAAAATCAAAATTGTTATTCATTAAAATCACAAGGATCACTTTGAAAAGTAATTTTATTGCCTGTTCCTTCGCGAGCAAGCCAGAAAAGAATGGCAAGAAATAAGACTGGATGTTCTTTTAAATGATCCTTTTAAAATACATAACAATCATCATAATCATCTTATAACAGTCCACTGCTGGACGTAGGTCTCTCCCAGGGTGCGTCATTGAGCCCGATCCTCAGCTCTTCTCATCCAATCCTTGCCAGCCACAGCGTGCACATCGTCACTCCATCTAGCCGGAGGGCGTCCTACACTTTGCTTGCCTAGACGTGGTGTCCACTCCAGAACACGTTTACCCCAATGGTTATCAGTTCTGCGGCAGATATGACCGGCCCACTGCCACTTCAGCTTGCTGACCCTCTGAGCTATGTCGACCACCTTGGTCCTCTGTCGGATAACCTCGTTTCTGATTCTATCCTTCAGAGAAATTCCGAGCATAGCCCTTTCCATAGCTCGCTGAGCGTTTGTGGACCAGTCTCACCGTAAGTGTCCACGTTTCTGCTTCGTAGGTCATCACAGGTAGGACGCACTGATTAAATACTTTTGTTTTTAGGCATTGTGGGATGGGTGACGAGAAGACCTGACGAAGTTTCACAAACGCTGCCCAGCCCAGCTGAATTCGCCGGTTTACTTGTTTCTCGAGGTTGTATCTACCCAATCCCAGAATCTGCCCAAGATAGACATACTCATTCACAAACTCGAGAGGAGTTCCAGCGACTGCAATCGGCTCTGGGGCAACACGATCATTAATCAGCATTTTGATTTTGTCTAAGTTCATTCCCTGGCCGATTCATCTAGAAGCAGCAGCTAGGCTGTTCACCATCTGTTACAGCTTTTGCACTGACTCTGCCATTATGAGTATATCGTCGGCAAATCGTAAGTGCGAGATGCATTTCCCGTTGATGTTGATGCTCTGTCCATTCCAACTCAGCGTCTTGAACATATCTTCCAGTGAGTTTGTAAACAATTTATGCCGCCGGTTTGCGCCGCGGAGTGGGACAAGGGGATGTTATGTCCCCCAAATTGTTTACATAACAAAAAATAAAATAAATTACGTATAAATTAAAAAATTTTTGACCGAGTTGGAGCAATTTAAATCCCAAGCTTCTTATCATCTAAATAATCCCATATGTTATAGTAGGCTTTTTAAAATATTTTTTTTTAAATTACCTTTTTACCTTTACCATGTTGTCAGTTTTTTACATCACTTGGGAGTTTGTTATTAAGGCACTTGTCTCACCGTCGGCGATGAGCGAGAAGCGAGTAGAGCTAGAAACTAGAAACGAGTTGGCGAGCAGCGAGAAGCGAGTGTGTAGTTCCTATAGTTGTCTCACTGGGCTATAAAGCGAGTGAGCGAGTGCGGCGGCCGATACTTATCATCTCACGGTGTGTGTTCTGACGGCCAAGCGAGCATCGCTGAGCGCGTGTTGTAGTCGTTGCGACAAAATAGTGTAGAGCGAGTTCTCGCCGGCAGTGTGAACGGCCAGCGATCAACTATTAATATACGTGTCTCTTTTACTGACACGGAATCTATATCTTTTGTTTGAATCTTTTTTTTTTTTTTTTTTCTTTATTAATGAGCTTAATCACAATGGCAATTATGTTGCTCAGTTGTTACAACAAAAATACATTACTAACGAAACAAATAGGTAGATAATCTATTGAATTAAAGCTCAACTGAGACCATCAATGATCTGAGTTGAACTTCAACTCATAAAGCATAACTAAATATTTAATTTTATCTGAGAGTGGATTTGACAATATAATGTTGCAATCAGCAGATTCTTTCAGAAATTGTTTACAATTATTAGATCGATATGCCTCGTTAAGGGCACACTCCATCAAGACATGCATTAAGTCATCCGGTACACCGCAGAGGTCACAGTTCGGTGACGGGACTTTACCCATAAGAAACGCAAATGTCTTCGATGCAATATGACCTGAACGAAGCCTCATAGTCACTACTGCGGCTCTTCTAGATATATTATGATTATCAATCCATGGGATTCTAAGGGGTTGCGGTTGGACGGTTTCATACCAAATACCTATTTCTTTTGAACGTAAATCAAAATATTCTTTCCAAAGATCGTAACACTGCCTCTTTATCAATTGTTTGATTCTTGACTGAGAAAATAGTTGATAGCTAATCGCTTACTCGCCGGCGGTGAGACACGTGCCTTAAGCATACACCTTGATCTTTAAACGATTTACTAACTTTATGGAGTCTATAAGTGGCATCAGCGAGTTTATCTTTATTTATAGTATTAAAAATATGATTATCGCTATTCCTCTTAAACACATTAATATTTTATTAAACATATTCCATCTAAAATTCAGTCCCAGGCTAGCAGCAAATCAGCTTCAATTGATATCTTTATTACCTTCGTCATCTGTAAAAGCTTTGTGTAAAGGGCCTTAGTGAGACTAACGATTTATTTTTTATCTGGTCATGAAATCAGAAAAAACCTTTAGATCACTACAACGGAATGAAATACGCACCCAATTTCAATAAACCTTAGTTCAGTCTCGTCCATCGGGTAAATTATGAGTGACAGACACATTTGTTCAACCCCTCCGAGGCTCTTTAAATTTTCAGCGGTATATGTGACACAATGAATTATGCTGGCATGTGTCATAGGCCGTGTTTTATTATCCCTGTCGATTCGTTCCGTTATTTTTACAGGCCATTCATCAAGTGTCGAGCCATTTAATCTAAACATCATGAATTTTTCGAGCTTGACAAGCATATTGTATGGGATACAATTTTATTGCTCACGATTCACACTTTGTTAGAGGATTAAATTGACACAGATACCTTTTATGCGCGAATGGTAGTACATATGTACTGTCAGCGACAGTTGATTAACATTTTGATATTGGAAAATGTTTATTTCACGTGTTTAACAGAAAAAAATTTACGACATTAGTAAGGGGCTAAGGTGTACCTACGAATACAGTGTTAAAATTTTTTTGGAAAATGCCTTGTTTCTGATTTATTTAGATTTAAAAAACTAAACTGTTAACCAACTTATGTACTGACCGTACTATGTATTTTGCAAATACTTATAAGTGCATCTAGTTCTAATAACATCCTAACATAATTATTAGTAGTATTGTGGGTATTATGTTTTATGTTAGGGGTTATTAGAACTAGATGCATTTCCTGAATTTTAAATAAATAATGCTGGACATTGTATACAGCGCCATCTAGCCCTAAACTAAGCAAATATATCCTATATATCTATTTATATCCTTACTAGCTGACCTGCTCGCGGCTTTGCACGCGTGTTTTGTCAATAAAAACCCCTTCCTCCTTCTGCACAGTCGGGTAAAAAGTAGCCTATGTCCAAATCCCGATCAAAAATAGTAATAATGTATCTGTATATCAAATTTCAAAGAAATCGGTCTAGCCGTGAAAACGTAACGGAGCAAAAGACAGAGCTACTTCAATTTTTTTATATTAGTATTGATTTTACGACAAAGTTAGTAAACAACTGAGTCGATCGACTAACCGTTGACTAACTGATTTTAATTGAAAGCAACCTCAATGTTTACTTGCATGATCTCATCGAACTTCGAAAAGTCGCACAAAATTGCGTTACGAGTTAGCAAAATTATTCTGAGCACCTTTTCTTTCACGAGCTGATATTTCTATTAGGTTATATTTTCAATTAGATAGCTACCTATATAACTCTCATATTGTTTAGAACTTCTGCTTTCAAGACGTCGTGTGTTTAATCTTACCTATCTTATCTATCTTGCCAATTACAAATTTAACAATGCACTACTAACTAAGTTCTGAAACGCTCTATACAAGCAATATTCTATTGGTTTCCACATCCAGGATAGAATAGGATGTCTCGACTATTATCTAGTTTCAAACCCTAGCTTCTGCTACAATAGCTTCTGAAGCATATAAATACAAACATCCCTGAACAGAAATATGACAATCGTCCCATTCCATATCCGTATTCTGTAGTCACATTAAACTTCCATATTTTTTTAATATTATGCCCTGTATAAGAAGAATACGTTGTCATCATTTTCAACTAAAAAACTTTATGCATTAAAACAAGACATTATACTAACGGTTGGGCGCTCCGCTATGCTCCACTTACATTAAATCCATCTGAATTAGCGCAATGACAACGCGAGGACATTACAGCTCGCAAGTCCTTGTACTAAATCAAGCGCACATTGCGGCGGCTAAAAGGAATTGCAACTGGAAGGGCCGATTCTTCTCGGAAATTCTCGGAGATGTATGTGAAACATCGCGAGGATATCGCAGATTTAA
Source organism: Philereme transversata (assembly GCA_963924445.1). Classification (NCBI taxonomy): domain Eukaryota; kingdom Metazoa; phylum Arthropoda; class Insecta; order Lepidoptera; family Geometridae; genus Philereme; species Philereme transversata. Next base: position 14,361,648 of record OZ004340.1, read on the forward strand.
CATAACTTCGTGACCACCAGTCTGATGAAATCCACTTTGGATATAAAACTAGGTTTTCCAGGTTTTTGCATTTCTTTATCTCTATCTTTTTGGAGGAATGTAGATTTGGCTTAGTTAAAGTAAAATAGAGAAAGAAAGGTGAAAGCTAAAATTAAGCTAAAAAACCACAGGATCTCCTGTATCTTGGATATCAGGAATTACGAATATCATAGTACCACATACAGATATTTGCAGATCATGCAAACACTTACCCGCAGGGAATCGCACTTCGCTCATTCCTGAAGTTTTTAGTTATTTGCATTGCAAAACTTAGGAGGGAGGGATGACAATGAGGCTCATGCCTCATTGTACTCTTGCATCGTGTGCGCTAAACCGTTACGTTGGTTGTATCGATGGCCGTTTAACGCGATCGCGTCCCAGCATTATTTTATCCGTTGCATAACCAAATGGTAATGTGCGCCTGCTTTCGGAAATGTGTACTGCATCAGTGCAGTGCTGCACAACTCAGAGCCAAATCTACAACACCCAACAGTCACGTGTGTGTGGTACATACACTACGTACACTTAATGATTCTTTCACTTCTGCAGTATTGGATTTTTAAAAAACATTGTTTTGATTTAGATTTTATTTTATTGATTTCAGGTAAGTCCACCTGAAGTGAGTCTCCAAAGTGTAGTAAGTAAAAGTTCACAACTTTCATCACATAGGCTTCCAATTCAGGAAATTTGAAATAGAAACGATTGTGGAGCCATACCATTATTAAACGATTATGTCATAAAACAAGTCATAAGTTATAATCATTTTTTGCTGATAATAGATATGATACAAAATAAGGTCTTAAATTAAATATGACTAGTGGTTCGCCCCGAACTGAGATCTCGCGGGTGTTCTATTAAAACAAACACATATTATTTTACCTAATCTTTGACTGTCAAAATAGTGTGTGTAGTGTGTGTGTGTGTGTAGTGCACGAAATGCATAATGCATGTTATGACGAACATGAACACACGAATCGCATATTACAGGTAACGTGAGTACATGTTAATTGGTTACTTTTTTGTGGGGTAGAAATTGCAGTTATTCTGGATTTCAGACTTATCCTTATATTTGTATCACTAAAGCTACACGCATACCAAATTTCAGCGCTGTGGGGTCACTGGTGTACCCTATGAATTTTGTCAAAGTTCTGTTTATATTATGGCTAATAACTTAAAAACTACAAGGTTTAAACTAAAAATAAAAACGGGGTCGAAATGTACTCACAAAGACTTTTTATTAGACGCGCCACTTGACCCATTATATTTTGTTTTTTACCCTTCTTGAACCCCAATATCTCAACAACCCCCGCACATTTTTAGCTCATTTAGTCACATCAAAATTGTGCCATCACTATCTACCTATATACCAAATTTCACTATGATCGGATAAACGCTTCGAAAGTTATTCTCGGACTAACAAACATACATACATACATACATACATACTACGCCGATTTGCCCAAGTTGATTTAGAGATCTCGCTTCGCTCGATTAATTACGAGGCACTTCTGTCCCACTGCTGGGCAAAAGCCCCCCCCCCACATTCCTTCCAGACATCTCGATCTCGTGGTAATCTGCCCAGTCCGCCAGGAATTGGTTTACTTCGTCCCGCTATCTCCGTTCGTCCTTCCGTTCTCGGTTTTTCAATAAAGGCTTAATATATGCGATTAAGGGCGTTCGATTTCTGTAAAAATAATTAGTGCACATTCACTAGATAATTGAACAGTAGAAAATTCTAAACATATGCGTATCGATTTAGTTAAGTCTTATAATTGTCGGCAAATCAATAAAATTGCACACTTTCATTTATAAGTATTCATCATTTTCACTTATTTGAAATGTCATGAAAGATGTGATTTCTTTGAGTTATTATGTTTTTTATGAAAGAAATTGTGCAATTTTATTGATTTGCTGACAATAATAAGACGTAACTAATTCGATGCGCATTATGTTTAGACCTATGTTCATTTATCAAATAACATTTATTTGTGACAACACCAATAGTACGAACAGAACAAACTACACAGTAGATATAAAAAACCGGCCAAGTGCGAGTCGGACTCGTGCACGAAGGGTCCCGTACCATCTAAAATAAATTGTATGAGCGCCCATACAACTCAGAGGACTATCTTAATGGGCGTCAACTATGTATGTATTTTGGAAATAAAGGGAAAATGGAATTTTCCTTTATTTGTGCTTGCTTTTTGTCAAATTTGGTGATTCTAGGTCAACGGGAACTAACCATATACATAACTTTGACTGCCTCCGTGGCGCAGTGGGTGTATAGCCGGCTGAGACGCAGGAGGTAGCGGGTTCGATTCCCGCCGCGGAACAAATGTTTGCATGATCTACAGATATTTGTTCCGTGTCTAGCTGTTTTTCTATATATTATACTATAAGTATGTATTTACTAAAAATATTGTATATACGTATTCGATCAGTTATCTGGTTCCCATAGTACAAGCTCTGCTTAGTTTGGGACTAGATAGCGCTGTGTGAAATGTCCAGAAATATTTATTAAATATTTATTTATTAACCACCCAAAACCTAAAGGGTACTTCTGGTTGACCTATAATTGTCAATTTTAGCTGAAAGCAAGGTCTTACAGCACAAGTAAAGTGAAAATTCCGAAAAAAAAACATTTAGGTAAATTTTGGTACTTACAAGTTTTCGCGAAAATCTAAATTTGCCCTAACTTTTTATCGCGTTGACTCAGGACCTTGATTTTTATACACCTAATACAAACCATAGACCTCAGTATCTGGTATAAATTACTAGGTCCACCCGTTCCTGAGAAGATCGGTGGTGACACACGAACTGACAGACGGAGAGACGGACAAGAGAGTGATCTTATAAGGTTTCCTTTTTTACCTTTTGAGGTACGGAACCCTAAAAAAAGAACAAAGTAACAATAGCTCAAGTTAAGTGTATAAGAATAAACATGAAATATGAATAACAAATATTGCAGTGTGTGTGTCTCATTGTACTCACTGCATGTTAGCTAGTTAGCTTTGACATTGCTACACCCTTACTTGCAGGGTTACATGTGACTCTTGACTAGTCAATAAGATCTGACATGTATCATTTTAATCCACTTTGTATGAACGCAATAAAATACTGAATACATGTGTCACAAAAAGGCTCCAACTCAGCATGTGCTGGGTTGCACTGGCTACCCAGCGCTGGTATTCCGTTAGAACCTCTTTGACCAATGATTGAACAGGTGACAAATAAGCAAAATGGCGTGAGGATAATTTTTTTTTAACCTTCACATTCCCACTGCTGGGCAAAGGTCTCCCCCATGTTCCTCCACATCTCACGATCACTCGCGACGTCCCACTAGCCATCTTAGAATGCATCGAGGTCTTAGAATAGAAGAATAGAATAGAAAAACGTTTATTTTGCATCACAAGTGTACAATGGCTTAGAAAAATGGGTATAAATTAATGAACAAATTTGTGAGCAAAAACGGTCACCACTCAGCATTGTCTTCACGCCAACGCTTCCTCGGCCTGCCCCGGCTTCGACGCCCATCTGCAGGCACCCATTGTGTAACGCTGTTGCCCATTTGTCTGTGTCCATACGACTGACGCGACCCGCCCAGTCTCACTTCAGCCTGCCAGTCTTGTCACCAACATCTGCGATGCCGGTCTTCGCGCGCAGTGTGGTATTGCGGATCCTGTCGATTCTCTTTACCCCTAACACGCTGCGTTCCATGGCTCTTTGGCAAACCTTGAGTTTGGATTTTTGAGATTCCGTCAATGACCAAGTTTGGGCACCATAGGTAAGGACGGGCAGAATACACATGTCGATGAGTTTACGCTTAAATGACAATGGAAGGTCTCCCTTCATTAGCGTCTTCATGGACCAGAAGCTCTTCCAGGCATTTTCGATGCGGCAGACGACCTCTTTATCTTGCCTGTTTTCGAAGGAGAAAATCTGGCCCAATTAATGTACTCATCGACGTAGTATAATTCTTGCCCGTCTAACATATTTTTTTGTTTGTTGGTGTTAGTCATTAGTTGTGTCTTTGACCGATTCATAATTAGTCCAACTTTTATTATTAGGCTTGCAGTGCTCAGGTCTTGGAGCATAATTTTGGAGTTTTTATGCAGTGGGGGCAAAGAGAACAGTATCATCGGCGAAGCGCAGGTTCGTAAGCTTCTTATCTCCGATAGATACACCTTTTTGTTTCCAAGAGACTGCTAGTTTTCTGAAATTTTCTTCTAAAGTACTCGTGAAGAGTTTGGGGGAGTGCGGGTCACCTTGCTTAACGCCTTTGTCGATTGTAAAATATGGTCCAGCTGTTGTTAGTTTGATATTGGCTGTGCTGTTGTTGTAGATGGTTTCGATGAGGTGAATTTAAGTTTGATCTATTTCTTGGTTCTTAAGTGCAGTGAAGATAGCGGAATGGTTAATGCTGTCAAAAGCCTTTAACGTATATTGTTAGATACGGACCTACTCGCCTACCTAATTTATAATTCCGCTGGATTGACGTAGAAATAAAATTCTTATTCGTCACTTGTAGTCTATGGTCGGATATTTATTACGTAGACTATACCAGTGGATCATTTTTCGTTCTTTTGAACATTGCGTTGAGTCAACGTTTCCGAACGGCCTTACACCTAGCGGTGACCGTCACTTGCCCGCTAGCACCGTCCGAGCTCGCACACGCCACATTACTGGCGTGTCTTTAAACTTACTTTTTTTTTAAACCTACTTACTTAAATTTTATAAATATTTTATTATAACTTACTTGCTCATTGCTAGCAAGCTGTAAAGTTAAATTCAGTTTTACAACCCGTATATCGGTATGTGTTGAAGAATTATTTCCACAAAAATAGTGTAGGTAGGTAGGCGGTTCGTAACGTACTTTTATTTTGTGTAATCATGTTAACCTTATTTTCTTACAGCTTTTTGCTACTTACGCACCTCACAGTGTAGGGTAGGTATCTAGGTACTTTATCTAGATATCCTACCTATTTCTATTTGTCATTACTCAAATTTCATTTATTCATTTTCATAGTAGCTACTTTTTCTTTGTCATTGTATAATTTTCATTTTAGAATCATTCCATTCACCTTTTGTAAACTCCGCTCTAAATGTGGCATTCACACACCACCAGTACTTTCCTCATCCATCACTTCATGCTTGCTTACGCTGTGGTGGCCACAATCACAGGGAGAAGAACCTGGAACCTACTGTGACACCTTCCATGTTACTTTCCAGGGTTCAAAATTTGAGTTCAAAGTTTGAGTTCAAGTTAGGGTTCCAAGTTCGAGTTCAAGTTGGAGTTCAAAGTTGGAGTTCAAGGTCCCGGCTTTGCCGCACTCCAGCCTTTCTGGCCTCGCTGACTGGCTTCCTTGACCTCGGCCACCGCAGCACCCAGAGCGAGACCTCCACGGCTCCACGGAATCCGGACCATCCGAGGAGAGTACCCGCATTTTCACCCGCTGGAAAGCAACCGTAATATCAGTGACCGGGCTATTGAAGAACAGTTTTAATAAATTTGTATACTGACTTGGTGTTCCTATTACCACCCAACACTAGTCGTATCAAGCGTGTAATCCACGAAGGCAAGGTACAAAGATTAAATATAATATTATAATATGATTTTGGTATGTATTTTTTGTTATCTATCGAATCTGCACTGAGTGTTTGTATCGGAATCGAACCACCTTAAGGATTTACTTGCCTATTGCGTAAAAATGCGTGTAACTGTAGTACTTTTAATACCTGCTTGTCTAGCATGAACATTGAACACCGTAGAAAAGCTTATCTCTACTGAAGAATATAGTAGAATGACTTTTGGCGTAGAATGTAGAAACATTTCTAAGCAAGACCTTCCGTAGGGAGAATAAGAGGGGTTAGCTTGGCTTTTTTAAATTGTCATTTTTGCGTTCATGTTTCGGAAACCAGCTCTCCGTACTTGTACCACACTATCCGATCCGCAACTTTTTTGCATTCTTGTCCCGATTTTTCTGTATCTGCAGTATGACGTATGGCGGATCGCAAATAAATATTGCGACAAAAATGCATATCGCGTTTTTCATACGCGCGTTACTGATTGTGTTTGTTTTTGCGGATAACGCCGTGTGTCGCGTGATTTGCGTAATCGACTTTTTATTTATTATTTTTCGTGGACATATCTGTATTTATATCACAACGTGTCGCTGTAATTTTAAGCAATGAAACCTCTGTACTGTGCTTAGTTGTAAATTACTGTAGTAATTTGCATAAAACTTTATCTCTTTTATTGAGCATATTTCCAGACTTACATTTACAACAAAAAAGACATCTTGAGAGAAATGAACCTTATGAAAAATTAACCTTGTTCGTTCAGCGTCTAGTCGAGGATTTCAAAACATTCAAATAACATTAATCTACATAATTAGTACAATGATTTAATACGGACATTAATATGGCCAAAAGCATTTGAGTGTTTCACTCCGCTAATCCACAATTACAGGTAACGTATAGCTGTGGCTACTTGTATTCACAAAATGCGGTTTGATTTGATAGTGTGTGTTTTTGATAGATAGCTTGTTATATAAAGCAGGTAATCGTAGGTGAGCCGTAGTGACCTAGTGAGGTGTACCCACTTCCGATTGTGGGTTCGATTCTCGGCCAATGCACGGTGCACTAATAAATAAATAAACAATAATCCACCATCTCGCCCCAAACTAAGCAAAGCTTGTACTATGGGAACCAGATAACTGAAATAATACTTTTTTAAATACATATTTATAATAATAAAGAAAAGCAACCAGACCCGGAACAAATATCTATAGATCAAACATGCAAACATTTGTTCCGCGGCGGAAATAGAACCAGCAACCTCTTAAATAACTACTTAATGGAATCTTTTATTTGAAAAAAAATATGTGGGCATGCACGTACACAAATCTACGAAGAAACATGTTAAAGAAACCCAAACACGGCTGAGTTACCTCTACAAGTATTGACTATGTTTTTCCTGCGGATTAGGGCTGACTAAGCTAAGAGGATGGTATTCCATTCCAGACACAACAGCGTGACTTCTTCAAACAGCTAATGAAAGCTAACTAGCCCAGGAGTGGGTTAGAATCCCGGGGAAGTACTACCACAAAATCTATTTCTGCCGCCAAGCATCATTACTGTTTCGTTTGAAGGGTATGGTTGCCGGTGAAATTACAGGCACATGAAGCTACCAGTACCAAGACCAGTGCAGTACGATGCACTGCTACGGGCTTACGGGCACGTCGATCTAAGGTGCGTGACCTACGAGGCAATGCTTTGTTATAGGCGATGGTTACCACATCAGGGGGGCCATAAGCTTATTCAATCTCCAGGTCGTATAAAAAGTAATGATAATAATAATAATTAAGGTAGATAAACGTGGTCTGACTATGGCCTCATAAGAAGTCTCAAGGTCGCTCAGCGTGCTAAGAAATATGGAGTTCCGTAGCCAAACCTAGGTCACAGACATAGCCAAAAGGATAAGCATGCTGACGTGGCAGTGGGCGGGGCACATAGCTCGAAGAACTGATGGCCGTTGTGCCAAGGTTCTAGAGTGGATACCACGCACTAGAAAGTGCAGCGTAGGACGGCTCCCTGGTGTGATTCCTCGCGTTGTTTTCCCCCACCGTTTGTGGGGAAGTCACCTTACAAGACTGAAATGTATACAATTGATTTTGTCCTACCTTATAGAATTTTTCATGTATTTTTCTATAGTAAGTTAGCACGAATAATGGTCGGTAACTTAATTTTGTCGACATAAAAACATCGTAAAGCTGCGTTATCACGACCATTCCTGTCGACTCGTTAATATGAAATTACAGCCAGTCATAATTAGCTGTCGTTAAATAAAATTAATCGTAAAACACTAAGTTATTTCTCTCCAATAGAGTTATTGTAGGAAAGTTCGTTTAGTCGGTACTGATAAAAACGACCTGATAAAGGTTGCTGGGAGCCGTTGGGTGCACGCCGCATAATATCAATCACTCTGGAAATCTATCTTCATCATCATTCTCAGCCCGTGTCAACCGACTGCTAGGCCTCTCTTTGTTTATGCCATTCTTCTCGATCCCCGTGCCGGACGTCTTATGGCTGATATGCTGATGATGGATATTTAGGTGGCTTTCCTTCGAGGGCTAGTTTATTTTTCCCACCCTGTATGCTCCACTGCTCACTTTCAACAGTTTCGAGGAATGCCTTTTGGCAAGCAGTACTTTAGTGCCGAGCTAACTGTTTAAAATACTCTAGGGATAGAGTAAAACTAATTTATAATAAGCGTTAAATTACGTAATGAATTCCCGGTTGAATTTCGTCATAACGAGTGAAAATGTCGGGATGAGTTATAGATTTAAGAGCACAGCTGGTTCACTTCATGCGGTCTGGTATTTTTCTTTCTAGCACGATCGCGTTGGAACAGGTGTAATTTGACTTGTGAGGTGATGTTAAGTGCATCGCATATAACGCAGTATTTCATCGTAGGTCACACACCTACAATGTTGTTTATAATTTTAGTGAAATAAAAGAAATATTAACATTATCGTTACTGTGAAATATATATAGGTACTGCACGATTATCTGACAGATAATAATATATATTACAGAGCCTTCGTTTTTGGATACAAAACACACAAATGCTATGCCGTGCGTGAGGCAATGAGGCTTGGTCACCGTTGGTAGTTCGAAGTTCAGAATCATATCCCATATGCATGTAGCATCTTTGAGTTGAGTACAATTTGAAAAACATAGCGTTGATACACTAAATAAAAAAACACAAAGTACAACATCATAGCAATAGGGCGTCCACTACTGAACATTTTATAGTTATTTGGTTTCCATAGTAAAAGTTTTGCTTAGTTTGGTTCGGGATAGATAGCGCTGTGTGAAATGCCCAGCATTGTTTATTTATTATTCACAGCCTATTTTTATGCTATAGGCATGTGCATCTAAAAAAGTGGAAAAATTAAATATAATCACTGAAATGTACATATAGGTAATGATGTAAAAGACATAGCCAGGCTCATTGCACTGTGGTTGATCTCTACTGGGAGAGCCGCTATTTAAGCAGAGTTGAGGTTTATTATGTGAGCCCAAGCACCAAACCGATTTTAGAGTTTAAAAATGACTGGAATACGCAAGTGAAATTATTTATTATTTGTACTTATGTATCTAAACCTCATCTTAGGTTTACATGTATTACTAGAAAGGCAGTAAATTTATTTATTGGACACTTACAGAGTTTTACAGATAAAACAAATAAATAAACAATAAAATTACAAAATAAATACGTAAGTGGGTACAAAGAAACACAGGTAAGCAATCAGGTACTCAAGGTACCAAGTGCATGAACCTAAAGATTGTGTCTTAGCATAATGCTGCAACTAATATAAATTATATTGGCGGGCTTTCTGACACGACCAGGGGCCTTATTCTACTAAACAAATTGCTTCACTATGACAATGGTATCGTCGCAAAATGACCACTATAGACACTTTTTGGTATTCTAATAACACAATATTTTTTCAATGACCGCCGTTGTTATGACTCCATTGAAATTTGGCAGCTTATGACAGGAACTACAATCATAATCGTTAAATAATGGTATGGCTCCATAATCGTTTTCCTCACTAAAATATCGAAAGAAAACCTTAAAAAAGCATTGTAAATTCTAAAACAAAAACATTCCTTGTGTTAAAAGCGACTGCGTTTTAATTAAGATCCGATTTCCCGACTTAACTAGACTTAAACAACTGTAGCGAAGCTTATTTTAGCTCAGGTGCGCTTAGCCTGGGGAAATCTATTTAGAACGGTGGATCTTTTAAATAAATACCGCAAAGATCTCGAGATAGTAGGAAGATTGATAGCCGCGTCGAAATGTAAATGTCGAGTGTTCTCAAAACATAATAGCGGTTATCATTCATAGATTTCCATCAGGAAATGTTGGTGCTGAAGAGTCGGTATCGTGTACGGAATTACCTCGTTTTAGGAAAAAGGAAAAATACGACGAAATCCGACGACGGTCATTACGTTAATGCGACAATAAACTTGATTGATGATCTTGTAGAAATCGGACCTCAAACCCCTCAAGGTGCCTTAAGGTTAGCTGTCTGTCACTCGTGTATGGCTTAGGTATAGGCTAGACAGAAAGATCGTAATCGTAAGGCGAAGACGAGGCGAAGACGCAAAACATATAATGCAAGAAGACGGGACTCAGGTTCGACGCTCGTAAAACAGATATTGATTTAAAGTATTATCCAACACTTACGGAAAAATCTTAAGATTTTTAAATCTATTATTTTTTGGCACCCTACGGCGTCGGTAAACACGTGTTGTATGCCGTGTGCATAGGCCCTTAGTATTCTGTGGGCGAGCGCCTTTATAGGTGAATCTTATTTTATAGGTGTTGAATCATTTATTATGAATGTTATTGTTTCCTGGAAGGCGTCAGAACGATTATGTTTAACAACGGCGAATTTCGATTTACAAATTATACGAAAATACGGCTTGGAGCTTGAATGAACATAATTTGCATTGAATAGTAGGCACCAAATTATCAGGCTTTATCGAATTTCTCATTAATTCGTTTCTTCTTTAAATTAACAACTCAAATTGATTTTACAACTCCTGAACAATTTTTGTTATCGTATCACAACACTAGATAAAATTGAACAAGCATAAATAAAAAAAAAATCAGACAGGACGTGTGAGTCTGGCTAGCGCACCGAGGTTTCCGTAAAAATATTTTATTTACGTGATATAACTACATTATAACAAATTAACGATTTTCTTATTTTTTTATTTACTTGTGCTGTGAGACCTTGCTTATTTTCTTACATAATTCTAGGTCAATGGGAAGTACCCTATGGGTTTTGATTTATTTGCGAACAAAATATGCGACAAAAATGGCCTTATTTTTGGATTACTTTGACTTACAAGCTTAATTTTTTTTACAGCTCACAGGACCATAGACTTATGTATGTAATATATATTTGGGGTTCAAGAGGGATAAAAAAACCAAAATGAGTCTATTAGGTCAAATGGGACGTTTAATGAAAGGTTTTTATTAGTAAATTTTGACTCTTTTTTATATGTAGTTTAATCTTTGTAGTTTTTTAGTTATTAGCCATAATAAAAACTGCACTTTAACGAAATTCACAGGGTACACTAGTGATCCCACAGTGCTGAAATTTGGTATTCATGTAGCTTTAGTGGCACAAATATAGGAAAACACACAATAAGGAAGAACTGCAATTTCTACCCCTAAATAACATAACCAATTAACATGAACCACCGCTACTTGTAATTTGAATGAACTGTAGGTCAAGTTATTTGGGTGTGCATTTCTCACTACTTTATTTGTCAAAGATAAAGTAATATATTTTTTGGTTAATTGACTCGCGGTATCTCAGTTCGGGGCGAACCACACTCATTCATTCATTCATTACAGAATCAACAGCACTTGATACGAGGCATGCCTTTTAAGTTTTGTCGTTTGAAGAAAAAAACACAACTAGAACCTTATAGTACTTTTTATTGTTTTTCAAAGTATTCACCGCGTAGCTTAATACACTTTTCCATTCGCTCAAACCAGTTATTATAACATTTATTCCACTCTAAAGTGGGGGTGTTCAAAATGGCTGACTTGAAAGCGTCGACTGCTTCTTCACCGGACTGGAACCTTTGACCACGAAGACTTTTCTTAATTTTAGGAAATGTAAAGAAATCGTTAGGGCTTAGGTCAGGACTGTATGGAGGATGGTCAAGAATTTCTACTTTTTCCTGCTTCAAATACTCAATCGTTTGACGAGCGCTGTGTGAGCTTGCGTTGTCGTGGTGCAGGATGATGCGTCGCTTTGAGTTAGATTTTCGAAGTTCGGCGATGACTTGTGGTAAACAAACTGTAGTATACCACTCTGCGTTAACCGTTCTACGATCTTCAAGTGCAATAGTCGCAACATGGCCGGTTTTTCCAACGAACGTGGCCACCATCTTCTTTGAAGTGCTTCGAGAACGAACAACTTTAGTCGGCTTTGGCTCGTCTTGAAAGACCCAGATTGTAGATTGTTGTTTGGAATCAGGATCGTAGGCATAGATCCAAGATTCGTCACCACTTATGATGTCGTAGACGTGATTTGACTCCCCTCGGTTGAACCTTTGCAGAGTTTTCTTACACCATCTGACGCGGGCCGCCTTGTGATCGTCGGAAAGCAGATGCGGTATCCAACGGCAAACTAGCTTTCTCACACCAAGCGCTTCATGCAAGATCTTCTGAATGGTTGTCCCTGAGATGCCTAATAGAGCCTCTATCTCTCAATACGTCACATGACGATCTTCGAGAATTAGTTGTCTCACAGCAATGATGTTATCTTCAGTGAAGGCGGATTTTGGGCGTCCTTCGCGAAATCTGTCAGTAACACTAGTATGTCCACGCTGGAATTCTAAATACCAGCGTTCGACAGTCCGCAGACATGGGGCTACATCACTGAACACAGATGTTAGCTCTTCTAAACACTGAAGCCGTGTCAGGCCTCTTCTAAAGTTGTAGAAAATTATTGCACGAACATTTTCCTTAGAAAGATTCATTTTCGTACGTGACCTGACAGATTCAAATCGAAACTGTGACTAAACAATAGCATTAATCCTAATACTTTCAACTGTTTTGAGATTCAAAATGTAAACACATTCGAATATAGAACAGTTCCAAATTCAAAATTGCCGGAAAATATGGAAACGACAGAACTTAAAAGGCATGCCTCGTATCAATGTAAATGCTTATAGCTTATAGCCAATATTTAATGCTAATAACAGATTCTCATTTTATAGACATAACTTTTTAGAAATAAGTCGCCTAGAAAGAATGATTAAAACCACATTTTTTTTAAGGAATTTGGTTAGTACGCATTTGAAGAAAGTAAGGGTGAGAGGGATGTTGTGTAAATATGTACTAGATGGGGTGAGGGAGAGAGGGGAGTGTTTAATTTGTATGGTTTTTGAAAAGTATTTTATTGAACGCGCTATGTATTTATGATTAACAATAAAGATAATTTGTTTCTTAAAAGATGCTTTGCTATTAGATAATATCTCTATTGAGGAAAAATCCTTGTTGTAGCTACCTAGTGTCTTCGGTACACTTTAGCCTGGTCAGGCGGTTTGGGCATTTGAATAGAATAGAATAGAATAGAATAATCATTTATTTCAGACAGTGTCTGTCCATAGACATAGTCTGTGTGTGTCTCCGTGGCGCTGTGGGCGTATAGCCGGCTGAGACGCAGGAGGTAGCGGGTTCGATTCACGCCGCGGAACAAATGTTTGCATGATCTACAGATATTTGTTCCGAGTCTGGGTGTTTTTCTATATATTATAAGTATGTATTTACAAAAAAAAAAAGTATATAAGTATTCTATCATTTATCTGGTTCCCATAGTACAAGCTCTGCTTAGTTTGGGGCTAGATAGCGCTGTGTGAAATGTCCAGCGATATTATTTATTATTTATTTATTTATTATACAAAATATCAACGATCTGAGCGGTCTATAGATTATTGGCAACAGTTTTTGGATACCTCAGTGTATGTTTTAAATATTTGTAAATTTTGTAAATGTCTGTTTTATTTGCAAAACTAATATTTCCGTACTCACGCTTTACACGGTCGTAGATTTACTTACCGCCGCCTAGACCACAATGCAAATGGACCCATGTCACGTGAGTTACTGGTAAACCTTGAATAACTAAACACGCTGAGCGTTTCATAATGTGAACAGCGGAATGGAATATGCTATGGGGGTTTGGAAGGGTTTCGTATGAAATTATATCAGACATCCCCATGTCATGCCGTATTTGTTGCGGTGCCCTACCTGATGGATTTGAACTAATTTGACGGGTAAGGGTGGGAATGGTAATTCTATCGTATGCAAATGTATTGTATTATTCTTTTTAATGTTTTTGCGAACAACCATATGGATTACTTACTCCAAAATAACTAAAATAAGTTTGATACGTAATTTTAGTGATACCCAATTGGAGTGGATTGGTAGTGATCTGGAGCAGTTGACCAATTTTAGATCATTTCATTTCATTTATTCATTTCGAAAATGGGTACAATTACATAGCATAGTAGCAGATGATAAAATAACCATTAAAATCATTTGCAAAGGCTTTTGAATGACTCAATTGTTTATTTTGTGGTTTAAATTATTATGTTTCTTCTTTTTGTTAATTTATTTTATTTAGTTTGACAACAGAACTGGAGTCATTGTAGATTTGACTCAGAAATAGAAAATTAAGAAATCAAATATAATAAGTGCCATATTTTATATTAAAGTCGTCAATGCTGACTCCTTCCATCTAAACTGCTGGCATTTGAAGTCGTTAACACTTCCACTTGAGTTCCACGCTATAAAGAATTGTGCTTCGAATATAGGTCATCATGAGTGAATTGCGGACCAATGCCGTCAATTTCCGATAAAAATGAAGTAAAAACGCCACTTTATCGCACGCAACGATAGTTCTCAATGCTATTAGGTTTCTATTGTTTCTGAGTGGGACATGAAGATGTCAATTTACTCTTGCAGTTGTTGCAATAAAAGTTAATAAAGGTTGATTTTGTTCGCGGAAAAAAGGCCGAAGTCGGTGAAATTCCTCGTGCTCAAACTGGGTAGTCTAACTGATTTCATCATTCATATATTTGCTTCAATGTGGTTTTAATATGTACATAGATCTTATAAAATATTGTATAATAATTTGTCCATCAGGAATGATTTTCCAATTGTTTCGGGTGACAAAAAATAAAGTGAATATAAAAATAAATAAGGTAAGGTAATAAGGTAAGCGTATCACAAACGATGAAGATGCTTTAATATTTTATGTAAAGATAAAATAAAATATAAAATCAAAATCTGACTTCTGTACCTATCTATTTTGTGCTGGCATTACCATCTACATATAGAAAATTCATTTTCTCATGCATAGATGCAACTGAGGATGACTGATTGACAATTCTACCGGTGACATACATTGGCAGCCCGCGTCATATGCATGTCAAGGCGGTACGAAATTTGCCGGATCAACTAGTTATTAATAACACCTAACCGCCCTATACATAGTCCTATCTGTGGGGATTGATGACCTTTCTGAAATGAGGACCCACAACGGGCGTAATATTACTCGATCTGTAAAATATATTTAAGGGTGTTGTGGTACCATCATCTTAGTCAACACTAAGAGTCTTTGTATCAACAACAAGAGCACCATGGGCATCAGTTCTGTTCAGGTAACCTATCTTACCTAATAAAGCCTACTAATATCGCTAATAGGCCTGCCTCCAACTGGACCGTGATGTCCAGCAAGGCGTAATTCCCATCAATATACTAATTACCTACTCCGCACATACATAATACGATAATGGAGCTACAGCGTATCTGCGTAAACTACATTATCGTAGAAAACAGTTTGCCAGCACCTGCAAAGCAACACTGCGCGGTTTTGTGACGTGAATCACAACTAGTTGACCCGCCCGTGGCTTCGCATGCGTGGTTTGTCGATAAAATTACCCTTCTACTGCACAGTCGGGTAAAAGTAGCCTATGTCCCAGTCGTATGTCTAATAATCTATCTATACACCAAATTTAATCGGAATCGGCCCTGCTGTTTAGTCGTGAAAACGTAACAGACAGACATACAAAGAGACAGAGTTACGATACTTTAGAATTTATAATATTGATAAAGGATGCCACACATCAATCGGATCACAGATCTAAACCAGGTACCTAGAAGAAACTAGTGCTACGACAAGATACCAAAATTAGGTAGACACTTAACTGTTAGCTAGAAACGTCAATTACGATGACCTTCGTGGCGCAGCGGACGTATCGGAAGCTTGCAGGATCGATTCCCGCTGCGGAACAAATGTTTGCATGATCATTGAACCGAAATATTGTCAGTCGAAACATCGATAAGACGGTAATTAAATCCCGTATTTATAATAATAGGTAAATGTTTGCATGATCTACAGATATTAGTTCTAACTATTATGCATTCTATTAGTTATCTGTTGCACAGCACAAGCTTTGCTTAATTTGGGGTTAGATAGCGCTGTGTGAAATGTCCATCATTATTACATCCGACCAAAAATATTATTAAGTATCTGTTAGGATACCCTAAGGTTGCATTTCTTTCTCACCAAAAGATTTAAGCAAAATCTGACCAAAGATTTTGTCGACGGTGAAGTAAAAGTAATAAAATAGCTTTCATTTATTTACCACACATTAAAACAATAATAGTATTACAGTACATTAAAGGAGTAAATGAAAAGGCTTACCCACGTTTCTTTTCAACCTTGACTGTGTTTAAATTTGGTCGATAAATATTTAAGATGTTTTTAGGTAAAGAGAAAACTTTGTTGTTCTATTCTTTGAAGAGAAGAAATAAAATCACTCGCCGAAGAGAACATTGCCAATGTTTATTTTAATCAAATATCAACTCTATAGCAAAAACTATACATAAAATTGCCAAAAGTGGTTAACCATCTATTGATCTGGTTGTAGGTACAATGAACATGCGACTTGACCACCCGTCCGCCTATTACTCATAATGCATAGCTATTGTTGCGTCTTACTTAGCATTAGCATATAATAGATTGCCCTATGCATAATACGGATGAAGGTGATTTTACACCTTCCCGGTCCAAAATCGGTCGGACGCTTCATCATTATGATATCAGTCACATGAAGTCTACTGTTGAACATGGGACTCCTATGTTCAGCAGGCGTGCATCCAGCGGCTCCCAGCAACCTTTATCAGGTCTTTCCATCTAGTGGTAGGGCGTCTTACGCTGCGCTTTCAGTGCGTGCTTTCTTTCTGCTCCCACGGCCGTCAGTTCTTCGAGCAGTGTGCCATGCCCACTGTCACTTCTGCTTTCGGAAATATTCATTTGTGTTTAAATTTTATATCGTCGGATATCGGTCGCTTTCAATGTCGATACTTCCTTTCCTGTCTTTAGTATGACCACTCTGGCAAAATCTCGGTGATTTTAGTCAAACCGTGTTGGCCTAGTGGGATGTACTCCGTCTTCTGATCCGGTGCTTGTAGGTTCGTATCCGGCCGCTGCTAGCCTAAGTTCCTTGAAAAATCGGCATTGCTTGTAGAGAAATAAGGTCAGTGACGGTCAAAGTAATGCAGAACTTAAAAACGGGTCAATTTTTGTTTCTATTGATTTAATTAATCAACATTGTCTATAACTTAGCATTGCCTCGCGTCACGCACCTTAGAACGTCCCCGATGATGCGCTGACCTGCGTCCATCAACTTCTGCATTATTATTTGAATATTTGATATTATCTTACTCTGTTGTACCTTTTCAGAATAAGGGAAGAGATTTGCATTCGAATATCTCTGTAGTGTTTGACTTTCGCAACAAAGTATGTTGCAACAATTTAAGGAAACATTTCGAAATAATATGGCCAATTTGAAAACAGCCTTGACGGAGAAAGTGAAGCTGACGCACGCCATGTAATTTGCCTGTTGAAAAGTATTGACGTCACAAGTATTAACGGTTTTAATAACACTTCGTTAATGTTTATTACCTCACCTCATAATCATTGAATGATCTAATTACAACACCAAAGCGGGAAAACTTTCCATTTTATAAAAAAACGGATTCATCATTACAAATAAAGTCTGCAATAAAAGAGCATTCGTAATTTCTTCGTTAGCATGTTTGGAATATAACAAAACAATTTATTAGCATATGAACTTCTATTAAGAGAAAACCTTGTAAAATAAGCCTTAATTAATACAATGCCTCTTTAAAATAATATGAGTTTGCATAGAAAATTTTAACTCTGGCGTATTCCGGGCATTCGTTTTGGAAATAAATTAATATAAATTGTATACCAAAAGACTTTCATCAATGGATTATTGTAATGAATTGGTTAATCATAAATAATCACCATGTATGAACAAAATATGCTCAGTGCCTTTGGTTACAACAGAAACCACAATACAAATGGTACGCCACGAAATCTCAATAAAATACGTGATATGCCAAAAACCTCTCCGCAACCTTTCTGATCATTAATCGAAACTTTATTGCTTCATTTTAATGAAATATCATCACGAGTGACACGAATGCTCTTATAGAATGGTTATGGAGTCACTTGTCGTCCTTGCTAGAACATGTTGCAGCGGCGATTAGATATTGTGGCTTGTTAGCTGTATTTTACATCAGTGTGCTGATATTGTGAAATTATACCTAATATGCTGCCTAAATTACAATTTGGTGAGGTGTATTGGCACTTTCACTTGTTTTTGGTTCCTGGTTGTCTCATCTCTGTATGTTTTGTGTCGCGACGCTTCTATACGCTGCGTCTTCGCCTCGTCCTCGCCTCGTCCTTGCCGTACGTCGCTTCTGTCTGGTCTAAGCGTAAGTTTAAGATTTATAATTTTATGATGTGCTTACCTCAAAGCCTAAGATCGATCTGCATCGGCCTAAACTACGCAAAACTGGAACATTTCGATAAATTAAATGTTCTACTGCAGAAATAATTTTCTAGATATTCATCTAAAGTGGAAGCGATTCGGGCCGGTGTTTTAGTGTAAAAATAGCCAATTTATATTTGAACCGGGCGTAGTATGCTAATTTAATTGAATACCTAATAAAACTCGCTCTACAATTTACCGCATAATAAAGTCATAACACAAATCTTACTTTGGCGTAAGAAATGGTACATCGGAGAGAAACTTCTGTCTCACTCCAGCGACTGAGACTTCTTAAAGAAAAATTTACAAAACCTGAACATGTACTCGTAGTAACAATGTAAAACAAAATCTTAATCTCGGAGTCTTCAAGTCCAGAGTGACCCAGTTTTGATCTTGACAAGCTTACTCCATCCTCGATAACACAATCACTTACTGTCGGTAAGACTTGAAAAGGCAAAAAAGACTTGAATTTTATACAGATAACTTTAAAGACTATTTATTTATATATTACAAACTTTCACTCGCGCAACGGTACGCGTGGTTTGCCAATAAAAAGTAGCCTATGTCTCAATCAGGGCATAATCTATCTACCTATATGTATACCAAATTTCATCAAAATTGGCCTAGTCGTGAAATAGACACACAGAGAGAGAGTTATTTTCGAATTTATAATATTAGTATGGATTACAAATTATAAAGTAAGGATAATGTTGTATGTGTAAAACAGGTAATTATAGAATATCGAATAGAATCGATTTAAAGGACCGATTCTTCATTAAGATATATGAATAGAAGATAAAAATAAATGATTAATTAGCACGAATCTCGTTAGAAAGTGAAAGGACGATATTATTTTATTTATACCTACGTATAGAATCCAGGCTGGTTTCCATTTGCAATCGAAATGGACGAAACTTGAGCAAAACACTTTCAATTGCCAACGAATTGATTTGTTTGGACAAAAAGTTTGACAATACTCGTTAATATTCTGGGGAAATCATTATTTAGCCGTTTGTTTATGGTTTTTAGGGTTCTTGTAGCACATAATGTATTGAAATTGTTATAATTATCAAATCTGAGTAGGCTCTTCTAGTTACGAGAAGTCAACAAACTTTAGACTGTAGTTGGGTTTGTAAACAGTTCATATACTCGTGATTTGCATACTAAAATACAAAAATCAACTGCAAAATTAATTTTGTATTATAAAATTACTGAGATATAGCTTTCTGTGCGTGGTGCAACATGCGCTTAACCAATTTATTTAATATTCTCTGAAAACTTAAATGTAAATTCAAATTTCATATTCTGTTCGGCCATCAGTCTTTCGACGTCCGAAGCTCTGCAATCATCTTTCGTATGAAACGTACGAGCGGACATCAATTATACGGAATGATGGATGTATACTCGTCTCGAAATATATTGAAAAATATGTTTATAAAAATAGAAAAGAAATTGAAAATATTTATTTATGAAATTCATAATTAATTACACATAAAAAGACACGTCTTAACAAACAAAATTATTGTAATCAATAATAGCTACCACTCAGCATTTGCTGCAGAAGCACAGCTGCTTCAGCGCGGGTTTTCAGTGGAACTGCAAATATCTATATAATTATAATAAGTATTAATACTTATAGTAAGTATTAATTTTTAAACCCTGAAGCAAAAAAGGAGTTTTATAAGTTTGACGCCTATGTTGTGTGTCTGTCTGTCTGTGGCAGCGTAGTTCCCCAACGGATGGACCGAACCGGATGCGGTTTTTTTTCATAGAAAACTAGTTAAACTAGGGTGGCTGTCAAAACTTTAAATATTTTGGGTTGAAATAAGATAAAACATTGGCTTACATATTGATAATTTCATTAATCTACATTTACTTATAACCTATACATTTTGCCCGGAATGATGGAACGAAATTGACCAAATTTCAATATTTATTTATTCAATAAAATCATAAGGATCATTTTTACATTTCGTAACGTATTCAGGTGGCAGGTATCCATAATCTACGTAGTCAAGTAACTAAACAGTGTACAATAGGTACAGAAAATTATAATATATTTACATTAACATAAAAAAACAATTGAGTCGTAACTAAAATTAAACGCAAGTAAGTAAAATAGGCTTGGCTCGTTTTAGTGTTTCAAAGTTGGCAACTAAACAGGTTTTGTTAGAGCTTTTATACCATTAGTCTTCTTTGCTCGATAAATAAAAGTACGTGGCCTGTGTACCGGTGTGCCTTAATTTGATTTATAGACCTTAAATACGATGGCTATTAATTTAATTTAGACAAAAATATCGTTTCATGTCTACCCAGAAAATAGGGGAACATCGTATGTCCATACTAATATTATAAATTCGAGAGTAACGCTGTTTCTCTGCCTGTCTGTTTGTTATATTTACCAGAAATTCAGGAAAAAATACTGGAACCGTACTCTTTCTGAAACAGTTTTTGTATGGATAAATGAAAACACTTTATTGTACACCATATAAACAAAAAACAAACAAAATAGAAAACACAAACAACCTGTATAATAGGGGAATGTTCTGAGGAGCTATTCGATCTGATCCCGTCGTCGAGATTTTACCACCGCACTTCTCGACAACGTAATAAAGCTCATCCACATATCATCGACAATTGGGTATCGCGCACCACACGCTTCACGCGATCTTTTCTACCCCATACTTGCAAGATGTGGAATGAGCTAACATCTGAGGTTTACCCGTTAGGCTACGATATGGCACGCTTCAAGAGAAATGTTAAAAGGTTTCTACATGGTAGGGAACGCATCGACAATACCCCGGGTGTTGCCGATGTCAATAGGCGACGGTGACCGCTTACCATCAGGTGGGCCGTAAGCCTGTTTCCCCACAAATAACATAAAAAAAACAAGCAAATAGTATTTGTAAATGTACCATGCTTCTAGCATATAAACTTTCATTCTTTCTAAGTTTAATAGCACTGCTAAGAGATGGCGCTACCGACCTGAGGGCTTAGCCAAGTTACAGTCGATTAGCGATGACGCTAGTCGATACGTCCGAAAATGTATGGGATTTGACACATGCTATGGAAATACCACGTGATTCAGCGACAACAAATGTATGTAGAAATCGAATAGATTCGTGGCGAATGTAATTTGGCTACGGGCACTGTTTCTAAAACCGACATCGCATCGGTCTGCTATATAGTTAAGCAATTATGAACACTATTGGCATTAATTTTGAACGTGGTTTAGCCTCAATGTTCTAGCTATATTCGTCTTTCTTAAACGACAAACAGGAACTTGAAATGTCTTCAGGTTTCCACTGGTAAACATGTTTCTAAACCTATTTTCTAAAAGCATTACCACTCCCATACTTCGAAACTTCGAATTACTAAAATTAAGTTAAATTAATCCATACATAATTTTTTTAATTCGAAAGTACCCTGTCCCTGTGTATTTCTTCGGTTTGTTACGTTTTCACGAGTAAACATCTGGACCAATTTTAATGAAATTTGGTATATAAATAGATTATGATCGGGATTGGGGCATAGGCTACTTTTTATCCGACTGCGCAGATGAAGGGTAATGTTTTTATTAAAGTAGGACGTACACCGTCTTTAGAAAAAAAGTTTTTCTTTATAGGTATTGTTTCGTGTAACGTCCAGTTTAGTGGGACAAATAATAAAAGCAAATAAAAATTAACAAACCACGCGTGCGAAGCCGTGGCCGGGTCAGCTAGCTAGTACTACATAAGGAAGAAAATGCAAATTAGCATTAAGTTCGTCTATGTATTATTTTATTTGTGCAATAAAAAATTATCTATAATATCTAACATAGAACTCCTTCATAGCTTTTCAGAGACAGCGATTTTGTATAAAAATTTAACTTCCGGAGACATAGACATGTGTTACTGTTTGTTTTACAAACTGTTGTTTAACTGTTTAGGGCAAATCACTCCAGGATTCAAAACTTGAGTATCCTTTGAACAATTGTAGCAAATCTTGGAATCTTGGAATGTGTTTGGGGAAACTGTATGGATGTAGATCGTGCATTGGTTGTTTGTTACAAATACGAGTAGCTGAAAATGTAATAAAAAGTTGCTCAGGAGAGAGAAAGAAAAACAAACTAGGTAAAACAATCGCCAAGAAAGAAATGTAAAAATAGTTTTCTATATTTTTTTGTCGATAAGAGATAATAGCGCAGAAACAAATTCGATGGCACAAAGTTAGGGAGACCATACCCAGCGGTTGGAGAAGTCAGACAGGCTGATGATAATGATGTTCCAAATAAAATATTCTCACCTAACATCTTCAATTCTTAACACAAACTTTTTAAGACGTTTCGTAAATTGATTGAACAAATTTTGTTACAGATACCTACCTTAAAATTCAATAATTGAAGTTGAATAAGTTTTGAAGTTCTTATGACAAAGTTTTGTCATGTAGGCATCATATTTAATGAGAACACATCAAAAACTCATTGAGTACGAATCATTATACCAGTTTAGGCCTTAAATTGTCACGTACGACTGGGCCAACGTGAAATACGAAAATACAAAAAAGAAAACACGTATTTTTACTTTATCTGTTTTTAAAAGGCATGGTTTACTGGGAAATAATGGGCACATTTCGATCGCGCTCAACGTTGAAATCGATTGTTGGAATAAAAACATCTTTTTGTATTAGTTGTAGGTTATCATTAGGTGACAAATGTCCCTGAACGCGGATCGCAAGACATGTGCGACATCGCTGGACATCGTGCGGCATCGCTAAACATCTTGTGTTGCGATTCTTTCAGTGATAACAAGTGAGAGATAAAATGTCTCGCGACGTCGCACGATGTCTGGCCACATCACACGACATATACTGCGTCACGTGACTCGGGACATTTGTCCCCTAGTGAATACAAAGCTTCATAGAACGCGATCGCGCGAATAAGTGATGCGATCATCGCACGTTCGCGCGATGATAAGAACCGGGTGTCCTAATAGAACGCGACCCGCGTGCGGCGCGATGCAATAGCGTTTGCGTGACTTTCGCGCTACTGTCAGTTAGGACTCCTGTTCGGCATCAGTATGTTTGATCGCGCGTTCGTACGAAATAAGTTTGCGTGAATAGATAATTACATTAGTTAACAAACATTTTAGTCGCGCGGTGTGATCGCGTGTCTGCCAGCTAGGACACCAAATCGACATCAGTATGTTTGATCGCGAGTTTGTACGAAAAGAAGATCGCGCGAACTAGTGATGATCGCGCAATCGCATCCTATTAGGACACCGCCTTATTAGACGACTTATGTAGTAGGCATAATTTCCACAACAAATGTTTGCTTATCTGGAAATACTCGTATTTATTCAGAATACTTACTGTAAATGGTATCCACGATACAGGGGATCCTATGCGGGGTCAAGCGAGACTATCTTTATTAATTTGGAGGTAGTCAATACATTTATATTAACCCCTAACCCCCAACACAAAAGGAGGGGAGTGTTATTATAAGTTTCATGCCTATGTAACTCTGTGTGCCGGCCTGTCTGTGGCATCGTAGCTCCCAAACGGATAGATTGATTCAGACGCTGTTTTTTTAATAGTAAGCTAATTTAACTGGGGTGGTTCTTAGCTATGTCAGTTTTTAACAACCGATGCAAAAAGAGGGTAGGATATCGTTACTAATTTGTTACAGTTTAAACTAATTATATTGAAGGGACGGTTTCTACACAAAAAATAAAAAATAAATGTATCTATAAAATGTTCTTGTTTCATCATCATAATCTCGAGAAACTCGATAAAATGCTGCTCGACGAACTGTTAGAGAACTAGCTTTTGATAGATATTAATAAACGAATTTTATCATATATTTACTTATGTACAAAAGACACGTGAGACTAATACTCGCGTGGCTCCTTTGTGCTATTGTGATACAGTCTCAACAACTTCCGGATTCTTCCGGATTCTATGTTCTGCATAATGTATGTATGATACTACTGTTAATATGTATGTATGTTCGATTGATTACTTTAAATTGCATCAATGTTCCTACCGAAATTCAGTCCGCCATTGCCTTTGTTCTTAAAAATTACTTCCCTATCACGTGGCGTTACCGACCAACCAACTTCGGGGCAATCGAAGTTTCCGTCCGGAAGAAATCCGTTATCGTCCCTATTTTACAATTGACGTGAAATGTACAATTATTTCTTAATTATAAAAAACTAAGCAATTTATAACACGATTTTTATATTAGTTTGGATTTTACAACATCAATATTTAAATTAAACCTATTAACAGTTTTACATTTCCGTCTTACTTTACTTCCGATAACTCAGCTGAACTTAGTAATTCTTTAAAACATACTTTAAAAATAATCTTATTTTTAAAGTAAAACATATATTTTGGGAAAGTAATTCATTAATTAAAAATAATACAATCAATACATCTAGAACAGAACACTATACAATGTAATTTCCTGCGTAAACTCAACTGTAGGTTTTACAATTTAAATAATTCTTAATAAAATCATACAAAAATGTTTCTTGGTACCATACATTTCTATTGAAATTAATACGAAAGTAATCTAAAGTAACAATGATTGCACGATGCAACAGATTACTAAAAAGTTACTACGAGCCGTGCAACGACCCCGCTAGTTCAATGACCTCGCCCAGTCAACATCTGGCCCGGGCAATGTACCAACCAGTTAACAGAGTGCGTATAGTGCGTACGGCAGGGCCTACATTTTAGGTACAAAAACTCACAAATAAAGTTTTTATTAAAAAAAAAACATTGTTTATTTATTATTTATGGTCTAAATAATTAATAATGGTCCGTCATTATTTGTAGTTTAAATTGCTACACCTTATGTATATATGTACATATAGTATAAAAGGCATAAAATTAGCAAAATATACTAAGTGTCCATTCCGACCAATTAATTATGGCGTAACTTTCACACAAACTCGATTTTGCGAGATGAACTCAAACGCCGTCACAAAATTAAGCACAAGTAAATTTCAAAGAATATTTAAATGAATCCTCAGTAACAAACTACCAACTAAACTGTTCAGTTTTACTTTGACCCACTTGTAGCAAGTTGCCGACTTTTAAGCGAGGGTGATTAGAAGGTACAGAAGTTCAAAATGACATTTTCCCTAAATTACGGTTAAGTGGTAACGAATGGTCGTTCGGTTTAGGCCTAATAGTTTGTTTCGTAAGCCACGCGTGGGTCGTTCCGATCGGGTTTTTGTTATTTTTATTATTGTTCTTCTTTTCGTGTTCGCGGCTCTACTGAAATCTGTTGCCCAGTATGTGGTAATGTTACTGCCGATGCTCCAAGTTATTGCCAATTTTACCTACTACAATTACTTATTGAGATGAAATAGTTCGTAAACTCAAACAGATATGAAAATATTTTAATCACGAGCTTTGACAGGTTTAAGACGACAAATAACAAAATAAATAATTTGAAAAAACAAAAATTGAGCCGAAATAGTTCGTAACCTGAAACAGATACGAAAAGGTTATTAATAAAGTGCCAGTGATACCCACAAACCATCGATATCTGTTCTACGTATATAAAAAATGTGTTAAATTTTAGAATGCTCGATAGATTGCCATTTAAATAACCCCTATATCCTTGAACAACCAGCAGCAAACTGTAACAGCTATGTACCCTAAAATCTAACTAAACAACGCTGTGGTTCTAGATAACCCAGTCGTGTTTGTTTTCGGTTTCAGAGCTTAGTGCCAAGGGCAGGCAAGACGGGCTTATGTGATACATACGCAATACTGATCCTTGTTTTTAGAATCTGTTATTCAGTTAGCTGCCACTGCTTTGTTTTCTACTAAAGATAGCGTACTACTGTTTAAATACCAGCGTAAGTACAACTTCCGAACAAAAATACAAAATACATCAAAACGTGTCACACTTAATACTTATTAGGAATTATTTTCCCATCAACTTAGACCATCAGTTAATGCGTTCACGAGCTATCCTGCTACAGTAGAGTTACCAGATTGGAACTCATTGCTGTAAAGGAGGAGGGCGTTGGAGTCGGTAACACAGATTTCATACTTATACAGGCATTTTATATTTGTTGCTTCTCAATAAAAGCTTTATATTTTTATATTGAGATCGATAGATAGGTTTCATTTTATATAACACCCAATTTTACGTCATGTTTAAAAAAATAACGTAGGATACATGAGAGCATGACAGTCTCTGAAAGGATTTTCCCCACCTTCCATATGAAACCACTAATGAGGTTCCTACCTCGAGATAGAAAATATTCCCACCTTAATGAATGAGAGGAAATCTACTAAGTCGGAAAGTGTAAAGATAAAACTCCCCTTGCGAAATACGCTTTCATTTTATTTATGTGTATTTTTTCGTCATCTATCCAAAAATAAATATTAAATAAAATAAAATAAAATAAAATATTGAAGTATTCCGGTTCAGTGCTCTTTAAAAGTAAGCACTATAAAAATGGGCTACTTATTTATCTCGCTTTATGAAACACGCACATAATAATAAAAAACACAGTTTACAAAATACGTGTAATTTGAATAATCCCTAAAAATTTCGCTTTGTTCTCCTTTGCAAGTTCTTTTTCGCATTGCGTTCATTCATCCTTATTTCACTCCATTATGAAATAGACGGTGTTCCAAATCAGAAAAACAAAAGACTACATTTATCAGAAACCCTTTTCAAGGAAGGGTAGTAGGTACATAACTTTGAGATGTGCATATTGTGTGACGGCGTATGGACGGACATACATATTTTAAATGAAGGGACCGACACATAACCCGGACGCCTCGCTCGGACTTTCTTTTAGTCAAATGAGGCATAATAAAATAATGGTAGGAAAAAGGCTCCTCGGAAAAGTTATGAAAGGGAGATCCAAAAGTTTGTAAACGTCCGCCCCTTTCACATTTTGTACATTCTATCCGCTTTGGCCTTGTGTTATTATTTATGTTACGTTTTCGTCTGACCGCACCGCTTCTGCGGCGCTGTTTTTAATTAATGCTACCCATTTCCCGTACCTTTCTAGTGTTACAACAATTATTCTACCAACCTCATTAAGAAGTTTAATGCCGGTAAGAAAAATATTCTCCGTGAGGTTTCCAGTTTCCTCCTCGCTGTTGCCTTTTGTTGTGTCCCGTGGCTCCTTTGTGCTATTGTGATACAGTCTCAACAACTTCCGGATTCTTTTCGTGTCTTCGATCCCTTCGTTGGTTTTTCCCCGATTGATGCTTTACTTAGAGCATTTTCAAAGTGATTGATACAATTGCTAGGCGGCATTGTTTCGCCTCAAGTTTGCGCTTTCAGATCATTTAAAATGTTTCCTTTGACTGAAAATAATTATCCATCGACTTTTTGATAAATTGTTTACAGCATCAATAAAGCGATAAAGATCTACGTTATGAGTTATTTTAAACGACAAAACAAGTTTATTTATTCACTGATGTAAAATCAACACTTATCGATGCTCAATAAAATTCAGGAATGAAACATGCGAGGGCTGGTATCGGGGTCGTTAGTGGAACAGTTAGGTCGTTTCGTTATTTACCATCGCTCGTTCATCATGTTTAATCGCGTCGCGTACGGTGCCCGCCCGTGTTTTTGCTCTCCGGCGATGATAGATTTGAGTGTTCGCTCGCTTGCTACAACGTTGCTTGCCAATGTTGCACGTCGATTATGATATGCGGGAGTGGTTTCTATTGGCAGGTCTTATATCGATTCGTGCAGCTGCCAGTAGTCCTACTCAAATCCTGAGAATGTATTATTTGAAAAAGAAAATGGCCGATTGTTTCATTTACTCAATTTTTGGCTTTTGGATGGTCTAAAAACACCGACGCCAGCAGCCCTACTATCTCATAGAAACTTGCTTATAAACTTACTCTATTGCGAGCTATGAAAAAGTATTCTCCAGTTTGAGACTACTACCATCGGCCTATCAGCATTCATTGGGTGGTATCTTTGGCTCCCTTTTGACTTAGATTTTCGATCTTATACGTCTCTAACTTAAATTTTGCGAAATGAAAAATACGTTACAACTTACAAGAGAACGTTCGCGTCAGTATTCGGCGAATGGCATTCTCCATTAGCCGATCGGCTCGTCCGTCCGAATCTGCGACACGTGTCGTCGCGGCGACGTTTTGTTTCAGCCGACGGACGTGCCGTGATGGATCGCACACACGGATTTTCAGCTACAACATCTCTTTAAAAATATTATTTTCGTATTTCATAGCCACATCGACACGTACGTCGTCGTTAAACGTCGTTGTATTTCGATCACGTTATGATTTTGATGTCATATTTTACTACTATCATCATAATTTTGGTTTTGTATTTTGCAGATAAAATCGGGAATATAATTTTTATTGCGAAATGAGCTTTCTTTACACGTCTTGCCTTTGTAAGTCGAGATGAGACCAGAGGGTTCACGTACGCCAGACAGTATTGTGTCTCGACATTGTAATAACAATTGAAATTCAGCCATTTTCTTTGATGCAGAGGTCAGTATCAAACCTAGCTTATAGCTTTACACGTCAAGTTTTGACCCCTTCATAAATCATAGTCAAGTTAAATCCGAAAAATAGTTTAGCTACAAAAATATAAAACCGAAGTGATATTTATTTCGATGAGCGTACACATATCATAACCGTGATATAACTTTGAAAGTTTCTTACAAGCTTTCATATTCAAATGGCCTGACGTGTCAAAAAACTTTAGCCATAAGGAAATTGCATATCACAGCACTAAAGACATCAGCCCATTCGGTGTCGCCTTAATGTGTTAAGGTTCCGTGTTCCTGGCAACTAACGGCCGTGTTTAGAGTAATTGTTCGGCGGTAATCGCTTGTATAGTCCTGTGTAAAAGTTTTGGTAACGCTAATGCTTTCGTAGTTTCTAGGGCTTCCTCTTTAGAGAGAATCTTGTGATTGCGCTACTGTCGTGCTGACCATTTTTATGAGTTCCTTTCTTATGAATACAATAGTTTTTAAGTAGTTATCCGTAGCGGGATAGGTGAAAGACATTGTCAAAGTGGCGGTTCGTCTATTCCCAGCAGTGGGTGAATGCTGATGATGATTTAAAGTCCAAATTGTACTTATCTACTGTTTTGAATTTATGTCGGTTTTACCTGTTGGATTTGGTTTTATTTCTTGTTTAAATTTTATATGCATTTTTTAAAATATTAGGTAATAACATTTTGGTTGGTTATGTTATGTGGTTGATTTGGTTGTGTTTTTGGTTTGTTTTATATAATATATATTTTTTGAAATGATTTTATTAAACTTACTTTTGTGATGGCGCGTGTCTGCTGTACACTGCGGTGCCACTGAAAACCAGCGCTGCAGCAGCTATGCTATGCTGCAGCATATTCTGAGTGGTGGCCGATTTATGGTCACATAGTTTCTATGTTTGCTTGTGTCTTTTATTTTGTTATGTACTTATGTGTCATGAATACTTAATATCTATTTCTATTTATCCGTACTAAACCGAGTTTCAGTTTCAGCCTTCAACCGAAAAATGTGCTGCTAGAACGATTTAAAATTCCAAGCATGTATTTTAAAATAGAAACAATTTCTGTTATCCGATTAAACCAAGTCATAAATAATAGACTTTTCAAGCAATCCAACATAATATTAATTTCTAAAATGCTCCCTCAATTTTAGTTGCTCCTAGGTTAGTAATTATTACACATAAAATATGTTTTGTATACATACATCTACATAGAAGTTCCGTTGTAGAATATTTGAAATGAAATTATTTGCTAGAAGCATGGTGTGAAGTTGATACAGCTATATGGTTTCACATACTTTACCGATTAACGGCGTGCAAATTACAGTTACATACAATTAATTAAATTATATATACAAATCCATGAATTTAATAAAAATCAATCAGTAATATCGATATATATCATATATGAGATATAATCATCAAATATCGTAAAGCCTATAAAATAATTAAAAAAATATATATAATAAAAACAATGCAATTAATAAATATAAATTACTTAGTATGTCAGAACTTCATGTCATTTGTAAGTCTTTGTTAAATGTTTTATGAAGGGTTTAGCCCTTCATAAAACATAGGTACAGATAAATTTACTAAATATTTAATTAATTTATAAGTATTTCCACTTGTATAAATCACTTGTACAACTCAGGACACCTGTACACTCCTCCTCCTACTTTGATAAGTCTTTTACAGTGCAGGCTGTCCGGTTATGGAACGCGCTGCCAGTGGCTATCAGATGTGCCAAGTCACTTGCCATTTTTAAACGTATGCTCAGAGAACACTATCTGAGTATTTGTCGCTAAATATATATGTATTTATTATTAATTATTTGTTTCTTAAATAAGTCTAAGTATGAATCTATAAATTATTATGAGTAGTTATTATTTAGATTCATGTAGTTTTCATTTATGTAAGTTTTATATATTTTTTTATTTTTATATAATTAGTATTAGTATGTATGTACATGTAGTATGTTAGGTACACCATTACACCCCAGGTAATGTCTACACAGTCCATTCCATCCAAAGGTTGTCTGGTAGAGATCGCTAATTAGCGATAAGACCGCCAATTGTATCCATAGATTTACGTAGTTGTTTTTTTATATGTATTTGTTTCGTGGTGTGCAATAAAGTATTATCTAATCTAATCTAATCTAATCTATAGTAATGCTTAAATTTGTTAATCTTTCGTCTAAACACTTAACAGTTGCTTTATTATATTATTCAATAGTTGTATCTAGTTGGAATAATTTCTAATTTGTTATGTCCTATTATCACATTAACGCTCGTATTCTAGAAATATACTTAGACAATCATTTATTTGCTACATAGCACACATAATACATTTACAACAGATGAGACACAAGAAAGAAAGCATATATATATTTGAAAACTGTTGAAAAATTGACGCTTTATAGCTTGATACCCGATCAAAGCTTTAGCATAGTTGTAGTATATGGATTAGAACGAGAAGTACATACCGAGAACATTTTTACTGTGCTTCTGTCTCGGTCAGCCACGTGTATTTTTACTATAAAGGGCCCAATTCCGCTATTTATTACGAAAACAATTTTGGGCCATACCATTAATTAACGATTATTATTGTTGTTCCTGTCAATAGCTGCCAAAATTTTATTGGGGTAGTCATAGCAACGGCGATCATTGAAAAAATATTGTGTTAGTAGAATACCAAAAGGTATCTATAGTGGGCATTTTGCGACGATCCATAGTCATAGTGAAACGATTGGTTTAAAAGAATTGGACACCTAGATACATGACCCAGATAGATAAAACTAAGCCAAGTAATAATAATAATAATATGGGGGAGGTTCCGTACCCCATAACACCTTTTAACTAGGCATCTTCAATCTCCAGCTAAGCTTCAAGGATATCTTATTCCTTACTTCCAAATCTCGTCTTACATCCAATTGTGCGTAATATCCCACCTTACCCTTACATCGGCCATCCAGAAAAACATGCCTTTCATCCACGAGTGACTGTCACGTTTTCAATTAGTGTGTTCAAGGCTGAGGATTAAAGATATCGCAGGGTACTAGTACGGGAACACTTGATGCTTTCCTTACCTCAGTATACAATAAATTAAAATACTTAAACAACCAACTCGTATTCTATGACTACAATAAAGGTGGTCTGGTAGAGATCGCTACTTAGCGATACGACCGCCAATTGTATACATTCATTTGAATAATGTTATTTTTAATTGTTTTGTTGTTTATGGTGTGCAATAAAGTATTATCTATGTTTCTATCTATCTAAAATGGATCAAGGTCGATATTTAGTGTGTCATTTCATGTACCTAAATATTATTTACTTGTAGAACTATTCATCTAAAAGCCAGTTGAATTGGAGAAAATTGTTTTTGTCCGATGCCTGTCACAATATTTTACATACCACTTCCACAATCATGGCAGATCATCAACCTTTGATATAGCGGGAAAAAACCACTATCGCATACATAAATTATCACTAGCTCCTGATCCACAAGCGTCGAAGGCATTCATCTAGGCGCGTCTGAAGAGATAATCGTGACTATTCGAAGCTTTGAACGATCCCTGCAAAGTACTCGAAGCTGTTACAGACTTTCATGTTACTTATTAAAAGTATTTCTTGAAAGAGCGCACTCATTTCCCTGCCTGCCTGAAAGCGAATCGCTGGCTTGAGAGAGAACCAGCGATTGCTCGGCCGTGCGAGAAAAGAACTGTATAAATATTTGTGCACCGAGATAAATAAGGCGGAATAGTTCTACTTTACAGAAACGCAAAAGTTTGAGATGAAAAGAAAAAGTTTCTTGGTGATTAAAGGGACTTGCTATTGCAGGTGAATTTGCTTGTGATAAGTGTGATTAAACACTTTTTTGTCGAGCTTGATTTATCAGCCGACTTCAAAAAAGGAGAAGTTTGTCAATTCACATGAGTCGAACTGTCTTAGTAGATTCAACTGTTCCTTAATATTGTTTCATGTATCATTTTGTGTATGCCAAATAAATGATTATTCTATTCTATTCTATTCTAATTCGGCTGTATTTTTTTTGGATGTTTGTTCTTGGTTGTTTGTTGTTGTGCTCCGCCAATTTGTTGGTGTTGTAATATGCTTTTAATTTCTCAGTTTTCAACGTGAATAATTAGGATAACTTTGAAGTCTGTTTTAGTTTTAAGAATAAGTTATATTATTTTGGTCATGATCTTTTTTACTGTAGATAAGAATGGGAGTAAGTCACTGGATTTGATTGGGGCAGGATTAGAAAGAATGGCTGCTAAGAAGGTCTGTACCTGGATAATCGCAGATAATCACATCTATTACTGACGGCTGTTGTGGCAGAAAGACAAAAGCCACCTAGGATTGTACACTATTGAATAGAAAGATGACCTAATATAGCAGGAATTCTTATTATTCCGTATGAGCACAAGATTGATCGCTTTGGACAGGCCACGTTTAGCCGAGGACGCGCAATGCTAAAGTGATTATGATGACTGTTATTTGTAATTAACCTCCCTCCAACACAACCTCTAAGACACAAGCACACACCACACACACTAGTATGCGCATGGACACATACACACAAACACTCACACACTCACTCACACCAACACACCCTCGCACACCAATCACTCACACCAACATACCCCCACACTCAAACATACATTCGCGGAACTATAGTCCAGAGGGAGGTATGCCATCGTACAGGTCCATCCTAGTTTGGGTTCTCATGTTTTCCATCCTGAATTGTATTGTATCCAGTAAACCATTGTAATTTTCGTTTGTGAAATCACAAAGTTTATTGCTAATAAATAAATTATTATTATTATTATTGTGCTATAAATATTCGGTAATAAACGGCGCTACTAGCAGTACTTTCCGTAAAACATACTAAAACACGCTTCTTCACTCGCACATAAAATTGCGGCAACGTGTGAAGTCTTTACCACCTGAATTATACTTCAACTCGTAACGTTCCGGAGTGTTTTCCTTCTTGTCTTCAGTAGAGGACTCAGTGCACGAGCTCACAGTGCAAAATGTCGTGAAAACATTTACGAGCTGGGAACATGATTTGGTTGACTCTGAGAAAATTTGCTTATTTTTTAAGACATGGTGCACAGATAGAAACAAGACCGGCCAAGTTCGAGTGAGACTCGCACACCGAGGGTTCTGTATCTACATAGGTTTATGTTAATTTCGCAGAGCCAACTAGTTATGTGAGCAGTAAACCAAGAAAAACTTTAAGGTAGATTTCAAAAAATGGGGGAGTAGTAGTTTTTAAATGATTCATCATAACTCATGAAAAAAAAACGCAGATAAAAAAAATCTGATCATGCATACCTAATTTCGGAACAAGCATTGAACCCGCACCCTCTTGCTTTTTATCTCGATCGCTTGCCTACAGAGGTCGTCACGTCACAGTATAACGTAATGATATCACAGTATGACGACCACCATGGCGCAGTGTGCGAATAGCCGGTTGAGACGCAGAAGGTAGCTGGTTCGATTCCCGCTGCGGAACCAATGCATGATCTACATATATTTTTTCTGGGTCAGGATGTTTCTCTACATATTTTAAGTGTATAAATATGTGTATTTATAAAAAAAAGTATAATGAATTCTATCAGTTATCTGGTTGCTAAAGCACCTACAAGCGTTGCTTAGTTTGGGTCTAGATAGCGCCGTGTGAAATGTCCAGCATTTTTTATTTATTTATTTAATGGACGAAATAATATAAATAGTTTTACATTTCGCCAGTATGGATAGTAATTTTGATTTCAATATTTAGAATTTTTTGAAATCAAAGCACACGTTTACTACGAATAACAATAAAATAAAACCGCTTTAGTATACCAATTACAGAACGAATTAATTTTTAGTGTAACACATAAAACGCTTGAATAACACCAACTTTTCAAACAATAATCACCATTTAGGCGTGCAAGAATGTAGTAGCAATATAACAGTTATAAAAATATATATTTTAATGCTTGTATAAATGTTTATTGTGAGTGTCAGAGTAATTAACGTTGATGGATATCGCAGGCAGCTATAAAAACTAATTGAGACATTCACCTTGGTCCATTTAAAATATCGATAGTAATAAATATTATACAAATATTATTATTATTATTTGGAGCCTGTACTGTCCCACTGCAGGGCAAAGACCTCCCTTCCTTCCTTCCACTCCACTCTATCATACGCTTGTGTAGTCCAGTCTTCCATATACGAGTCGAGTTCGTCTTTCCATCGGCGTCGCGGTTTGCCACGTGGTCGTTTTCTGTCTTTTGGGATCTACTCGGTGGTGGATTTTGCCCATAACTCCTACGACATGCGGCAGCCGTGTCCCGCCCAATCCCACTTTAACTTGCCACTTGATAGTATTAAAGAAAAATAAAAAATAAGTTGGTATTCTATCAGCTTAGTTTGGGACTACCTAGAGTTATTTCTTTATTCGGGTTGATGAAACTAAGTATTGATAATTTTTTTTGTTTTTATTTAACCTGCATCATTGCAAGTTTCTTTATTTGTGTGGTTCGATTCAACCTTTGCAAGTTGATGCTGATCATAGGTCAGTAGGAAAGTATCCTGTTATCACGATTTATTTAGCATTTTACATAATTTTTTTCTTATGTTTTCGAAATTAAAAAAAAACCATTTTTTATTTCAAAATCGAGACTAGAACTGAGACTGAGAACTCTTTGTAAAATTAACGATTTAGGACAGAAATTTCAAATCTATGTTTTCTTTGTTATATATATTGATATGTTGATATATTGTTATGTATATTGTTGACGACCTCCGTGGTGCAGTGGGCGAATAGCCGGCTGAGACGCAGGAGGTAGCGGGTTCGATTCCCGCCGCGAAACAAATGTTTGCACGATCTACAGATATTTGTTCCGGGTCTGGTTGTTTCTTTATATATTATAAGTATGTATTTACAAAAAAAATGTATATAAGTATTCTATTAGTTATCTGTTTCCCATAGTACAAGCTCTGCTGTTTGGGGCTAGATAGCACTGTGTGAAATGTCCGGCAATATTTATTTATTATATAAATATTCTATCAGTTATCTGGTTCCCATAGAGCTTTGCTTAGTTTGGCGCTAGATAACGCTGTGTGAAATGACCAGCATTGTTATTATTATGCACACATATATTTATTTTAAACTCATTAAAACAAATAACTACAAAGTATCTTAAAAAAACAAACCTAGTAAAAAAGTGGCACTCCGAGAGTGCCGACAGAAGTGAAAACTTGAACAATTACGAGACACTTATGTACA
The DNA here is from genome assembly GCA_963924445.1 of Philereme transversata. Taxonomy (NCBI): domain Eukaryota; kingdom Metazoa; phylum Arthropoda; class Insecta; order Lepidoptera; family Geometridae; genus Philereme; species Philereme transversata. The sequence continues at coordinate 14,397,936 of OZ004340.1, forward strand.
GAGGTGTCGGTAACGGTAACAGTGTCGCGAGTTCAATGGTTTTTTTCCCATCTCAAAAATCTTTATATAATCTAAATATCATCTTTAGGCACGTTGGGCAACGCGCCTAAAGAAGTTTACACTACAAAAATATATTTAATATATGGTAAAGCATCGTCCGTAAAGCAAGGTCCAAGCGATCCGTGGCTAGAACTGCAGAGAGAGGAACCTCTTGACTACCTTCAGTCGAGGAGTACCGCTTTCAGTATCTGACCCTTGATCCAACTAAACAACTAGCGAGAGCCTCTTAAGGCCGATGCTCTTCGCTATCAAACTGTTATTATTATTATTACTGCTGGATGTGGATCCTCTTCCTTTGTATCAAAACGATGTCCGTTTCAATTTACGAAGGATCAATAACCTTTCATATCATTAGTTATCCGAGTACATCGGTCGGCGCCTACCAGTCCGCACTTGTATTTGCGGGTAACCCGATCAGAAATCGCTTTAGTAAAGATGATGCCTATATCCGAATTGCCTTTGAAGTGCCGCCCGGATCCCGAGCACAGTGATTACTCGATGGGGTTCGAGTGGGCTTTGTAATTAAGCACACTTTCTCTCGAATTGATGGCTTGCGGTGTCTGTTATTATGTACGCGTCTAAGGGTACCTATAGTGGTGTACATTTTCCGATTAATTTTGGAAATGCTCGTCTTTTTGACAAATGGTCATCGCTGGTTGCGGATTTCTGGAGTATTGGATTATAGGGAAATGTTTGGCTCACGACAACAGAGTCAAAGAAAGAGTTGAAGATTCATGATTGTTTTATGCTTAGATAGTGGTGGACCCTTCCCAAATGTAGCTATATATATATATATATCTGTATACAGGGTGTTTGGTAATTTACTGACGATATTCAAGTGACGGTTTCTCAAAACATAAAAAAAGACTTCTCGAAAAAAATACTACTAGTTATATTATCAAATTTTAAAGAAAATCGACTAAGTTTATGTGATTAATTCGATATAAAAGTTACTGCCTACTCTCGCAATCGACATCCAAAAGTAAAGGCCGGTTTGATATCGACGACCTCCGTGGCGCAGTGGGCGAGCAGCCGACAACCAGACCCGGAACAAATATCTGTAAATCATGCAAACATTTTTTTCCGCGGCGGGAATCGAACCCGCTACCTCCTGCGTCTCAGCCGGCTATTATCCCACTGCATCACGGAGGTCGAGATTGTAGGTTTTTTATCCTTTAAAGAGTTAGGACAACCACTGAACTATTTAAAGTATTTAATAAAATAAATTGTACATTAGCGTTTACCTGCTGTAACTCTCGAACGCGTCACATCAGCCAATTATGAACCTTCATCTGTAGGGCGGCTGGAGTGGATCTTATCGTGAATATTGCCCTGATGAGGGTTGACATGTGTCCATTCGTTCGTAGTTATTGTAACTTTGTGATACGCCACTTAATTGTATACGGAAATAGAAATAACTGATCGGATTCCAACCCTATCATACTTAAAATATGGATCAAAGTTGGCTGTGCTTGTAAATGTCTAGCAAGGTATTTTTGACTTACGTAGTCTGATTTATTGAGCGGACAATACCTTAACTATCAGGTACGATTGCTTGTTAAGAAATTAGGTGTTCTTGTTCTTGTTCTGAGTATATTTTGTTATTTTGTACATGATAACAAACACTACGGAAAAGGCCAACACCTCCATGGGCAACTGTTAGCTTTAGTGGCAATATAGGCGTGAAGGAGAGTGTTGGGACCGCCATTATTGAAAATAAATTCAAGCAACCAATGGAAATAAAAATTGTTGATAGCTATTGAAACATTGAATTTTGATTGATTTTTAAGAAATTTAAGAAATTATATGTATTTTGGTTGTTATTGTCGTGTGTTGTATAATATTTTTTTCTGGAATAAATGACTGTGACTAGCAAAATGATTAAAGAGTTCTCTAAACCTAACTATTTAATTGTTTATTGTTGTGTATTTCACTACTAATTATTATTTGTTAACACAATAATTAATGTGAAATTATGTCAGAAAGGCAAGAAACAAGGCTGGTTGTTTTTTTTAATGATCCTTTCAGAATAAATGACAACAAAGAAAACAAATTACATACGTCTAAATTGTACGACATGTAATTGTACATTTTTGACCGAGTTGGAGCAATTTGAATCCCAAGCTTCTCTATCATCTAAATAATCCGACATAACATGTAGGCTTTTTTTGTAAAGATTATGGTTAATTACGTTTTTAAATTTGTTAATTATAGATTTTTGTACATCACTTAGGAGTTTGTTATAAAAGCGTACGCCTTGCCCTTTAAACGATTTACTGACTTATGGAGTCTACAAGTGGCAATAGCGAGTTTATCTTTATTTCTAATATTAAAATTATGATTATCACTATTTTTCTTAAACAAATTATTATTTTTATGAACTTACTTCAGATTTTATAGGGAATGCCATAGTTTATTTCTGTTAACTTATTGCGTAATGATTCTCTGGGGCCCATATTATAAATTGCACGAACAGCCCTCTTCTGCAGCACAAAAACGGTGTTTATATCTGCAGCACTCCCCCACAACAGTATACCGTATGACATAATGCTGTGGAAGTAGCTGAAGTAAACTAGTCTAGCTGTATCTACGTCGGTAAAAAGACCGATCTTTTTGACTGTGTATGCCGCAGAACTATTTCGACAACTTATCAATGTGAGGGCCCCACTGATGCTTATTATTTAGGGTTATACCTAAAAATACGGTGTTGTCCACAAGAGCCAACTCCTCGTCTTTGATTTTTATATCTGCTTTAACTTGTGTTACATTAGATAGTATAGGTAAATCTAATTCACTTTGTTTTCTTTTCATTTAGAAGAAGATTGTTTACATTGAACCATTTGACGATCTTAGAGATTGCATTGTTTACATCATCAAAATCGGTTTGTCGTCGCTTTAATTTAAATAAAAGTGACGTGTCATCTGCAAACAATACACCCTCATGATCGTCCCATACAAAATGGGGAAGATCATTAATATATACTAAAAACAAAAATGGTCCCACAATTGATCCCTGTGGTACACCCGTTTTAACTAGACCCCGGAGAAAGCTTTCTATTCACGTCAACTCTTTGCATTCTGCTACTTAAATAATAAGTGAGAAAGTCTAGAGCAACGCTTCTTATGCCATAACGGTGAAGTTATATGGTGTAGTTTATAATGAGCAGTAATGTAACTTATCATCAATAAAACACCTGAGTACGGCACACAATAGTACACATGTGAAGAGTTCACGAACCTCTTTGTGCAACAATCTTCTGATACGAGATAGCAATCAATGCAGCAGAGCGAATGCCTCTATCCAGTGTCACGCACGATCGTCTGATTCTAGCTAGGTATCGTTTAATATCGCGACGAATGCTTCGAATCATTCCCGATTGTGTAGCGCGAGAGTTCGCGAGATTGCCCTCACATTTAAACATCACACGTTCAAAGTAAATACACTTGCATCTGTATTTATGCCTTATTTTAAAAGGTACTATCAGACCCGCCTCGGCTTTACAAAGACGTTCTCTGGTTACTATAAATATAATATGCATGTATTATTCATATAAACCTTCCGAACTAAATTCTCTAAATGATAGTGAAAACCGTATCAAAATCCGTTGTTTAGTTTAGACGGATTAAGCAGAAGAGAAGAAGAAGAAGAAGAAGAAGACGGATTAAGCGAACAAACAGGCAGACGCGGGTAGCGACATTTTTTTGTACTATTTACAGGCTACTTATTTTATTAGTTAGAAAACACTGACAATACTCCTATCCTGTATGCACAAATGCGATTTCTAAGACTTCTTGTTTTCTAAGTTAGCAAGAAGTCCGTGCTCAAATTACGAGTTATACTATCAATACATATCATTTATATATTTTGTAATTATTTATGTACCTATTATTTATGTATTTAAGGTTAAGTAATTTTTCTTTTGCTATTATTAAGTTTATTCTTTTTACACCTCAGCCAATCTTCCATTAAACAATGATCCTCTCCATCCAAAGGTTGTCTGGAAGAGATCGCTTTGTTAAGCGATAAGACCGCCCATTATGCTTACATTTATTTGATTTTTTTTATTTTTATATCTGTTGTGTTTAGCTTGTAAGGTATAATAAAGAATTTTCATTCATTCATTCATTCATCATTACCTAATAATGTTTTAAAACTCACTAGTTGAAAAAAATATAGTTGCCATACATTTTCCCCTATGATTACCTCGTGATTTAAGTTTTCCGATTTTTCATCACTTTATCACACAGAATGGACCATATTCGATCATGTAAGACATGTGCTCGTTGCTCTCGCACTTAAAGTTCACAGCGTGTTTCAAACGTGTCGTGTACCTGACACTTCAGCTCTTGAGCTCGCGTGACGTCGCGTACACCGATTACATTGTACACGGTTTCGTGAACAGACATTCGTGTGTCCTTGTGTGCAACGGGCTTTATAAGGCTTACTTCGCATGGTGCTTGATTTTACGGACGGTGCGGGCGGCGGCGTTAAATCGTGAAGGATCATGGATCGTCACCGGACTGGGATCTCCCATCGGCATCTTGCTATCCTAAATAGTCTAACTGCGCGATGGAACGACGATACCAAACAAGTCGCGGGCAGCTTTTTCAGATGGGATCGGGAAAGATGACGTATCCAAAAAGAAGGCCTGCAGGCATGTTTATTTATTCTGATATTGTAGGACGCGGGGTAGTGTATCGAAGGGCGCATTTCTAAGGTGCGTAACCTACGAGGAAATTCTCTGTTATAGGCGATGGTTACCATTTAACATCAGGTGGGCCGTAAACTTGTTTCATCTCCTTGTAGAATTAAAAAAGAAATGGGTATTGGGCCGTTTGTGACTTTGTTAGCCTTGGTTACTTATGAGCCATGGCAGACCGCCGCCTGCTTGACTGGCTCCCCATCCGAGCCGATCAAAGCAGATTGATGTAAAACATGACACAATAATGCCTAATAACCAGCAGTGGTTTGCCTATGCTTACTACGAGGCATGCCTTTTAAGTTCTGTCGTTTCCATATTTTCCGGCAATTTTGAATTTGGAACTGTTCTATATTCGAATGTGTTTACATTTTGAATCTCAAAACAGTTGAAAGTATTAGGATTAATGCTATTGTTTAGTCACAGTTTCGATTTGAATCTGTCAGGTCACGTACGAAAATGAATCTTTCTAAGGAAAATGTTCGTGCAATAATTTTCTACAACTTTAGAAGAGGCCTGACACGGCTTCAGTGTTTAGAAGAGCTAACATCTGTGTTCAGTGATGTAGCCCCATGTCTGCGGACTGTCGAACGCTGGTATTTAGAATTCCAGCGTGGACATACTAGTGTTAGTGACAGATTTCGCGAAGGACGCCCAAAATCCGCCTTCACTGAAGATAACATCATTGCTGTGAGACAACTAATTCTCGAAGATCGTCATGTGACGTATCGAGAGATAGAGGCTCTATTAGGCATCTCAGGGACAACCATTCAGAAGATCTTGCATGAAGCGCTTGGTGTGAGAAAGCTAGTTTGCCGTTTGATACCGCATCTGCTTTCCGACGATCACAAGGCGACCCGCGTCAGATGGTGTAAGAAAACTCTGCAAAGGTTCAACCGAGGAAAGTCAAATCACGTCTACGGCATCATTAGTGGTGACGAATCTTGGATCTATGCCTACCATTCTGATTCCAAACAACAATCTACAATCTGGGTCTTTCAAGACGAGCCAAAGCCGACTAAAGTTGTTCGTTCTTGAAGCACTTCAAAGAAGATGGTGGCCACGTTCGTTGAAAAAGCCGGCCATGTTGCGGCTATTGCACTTGAAGATCGTAGAACGGTTAACGCAGAGTGGTATACCGCAGTTTGTTTACCACAAGTCATCGCCGAACTTCGAAAATCTAACTCAAAGCGATGCATCATCCTGCACCACTACAACGCAAGCTCACACAGCGCTCGTCAAACGATTGAGTATTTGAAGCAGAAAAAAGTAGAAATTCTTGACCATCCTCCATACAGTCCTGACCTAAGCCCCAAAGATTTCTTTACATTTCCTAAAATTAAGAAAAGTCTTCATGGTCAAAGGTTCCAGTCCGGTGAAGAAGCAGTCGACGCTTTCAAGTCAGCCATTTTGAACACCCCCACTTTAAAGTGAAATAAATGTTATAATAACTGGTTTGAGCGAATGGAAAAGTGCATTAAGCTACGTGGTGAATACTTTGAAAAACAATAAAAAGTACTATAAGGTTCTAGTTGTGTTTTTTTCTTCAAACGACAAAACTTAAAAGGCATGCCTCGTACAGCCGTCGTCTTTTACGAAGTCGGTGAATGCGCATCCGTAATTGTCTGTAAAATCACGCACCGTGTGAAGCCAGCTTAAGGTCACAGCTGAATTAAATATGTCTGAGATCATTGTTGATTAACTTCTGAATGTGGAAGGTTCAGTGTGTTTTAGTTTTCTTGGTAATTGTGAAGGCATTGTCTATTATTTGTGTAGGCGTAGCTCCTTCCAGGAATCAAAAAAGGTAGTTTTATGTTCGCTCTCTTTTGTGTTATTCGGAGTCTAAATTTATTATGGGCTTATAATTAACTTGCTCTGTTGTTATCCAATTGTGTTCAAATTGTATCTACATGTACAATGTCATGTAGATACATCTAGATTCTTGACAATATAAAATTGCGAGACTGCAAGATGATCTGATGATTGAAACGGAATAAAAAACAATACTCTTGTCAATTATTTGGATTTATTATCAATTCGCTGATCCAATTATAAAACTTTAAAAAGTTATCTTTGTTAATATCATTTTCAACAAATTTTTGTTTATTTTCAGGTAAGTGGAGACCGTCGTTAACGAGATGTCGAGTTTCGTCGAACCAGAGTCATTATCTTGCGTAAGTTTTCCGATACAAACAATCCTATTGATGTCAAGACCGCCTCGTTACCTCGAACAAAATAACATTTTTCTTTTCTACCTCCAACGGCAAATCTCTACTCGATTACATTGCATTAGTTCCAAAATTACAACATCGAACAAGCTTCTGACTTTGTCAAATTCCATTAACTTTATTTCATATCTGTAGTATTACGTACCTACACAGCTAATATTTCCAATTACGTTGCTACGAAAGATTTAGGCTCTCTCATATTGGACCTTGGCTTCAAGACTTACGTGTCTTAACCGGATAACTGCTATTCGTCCATGGTTCGCCTTTAGCCTTTATATTTAATCAACTAACTATTTCGTCTTATCTTCTACCAGAAGACGAAAAAGTGTGTCGTGGTACACACGATATTACTTCTTGATTTTTTTAAATTTGTTTACAATTCACGAATCAGATTGTAATCTACTTAGCACTAATTAAACCAAACAAAACATTTTGATTTATTTTAATCATTATTGTAAATACGGGATTAATCACGTACCGTTTTATCGGGTTTACTTAGAAAACTATCGTGATTTATTTCAATCATTATTATAAATACGGGATTTATCACATACCGTCTGATCGGTGTTTCGGTGCGAGGCGATTCACTGATTGAACCGAAACATTGTCGGTCGAAACACCGATCAGACGGTGCGTGATAAATCCCTTATTTATAATAACGTTTTATCGGTGTTACAACCGACAATATTTCATTTCAATTTGTGAAGTTTCATCAGGTTTCATAGCTATAACCTATTCTTATTTCTCAATTGCGTTTAGTTTTATATATGTATGGGTTATGTCTTGCAAGGTGATTTTAGCCCTTTAAAGTCGTTTAAGCTATAATTTTGCATATCTGACAATTTGTGATGATCTGGTGGTGTAGGAGGAAGGTGGGGCAAAGTACTAAGTCTTCTAAAGTCGTATTTTGGTATAAAATCTCAATTATTCAGCGTACATTGACTTTGTTTTATGCGTTTACTGAGACGAAATGGCATTCCCTGCGTCTTCATTACTGTAATGTGAAGCTAAAACTTGACTGATTACTGCCTTTAAGGGTGATTTTTTCCACTGTCAGATCACAGAAGAGCCAGTACTATCTCCCACCTAAATCTTACAAAAGTTTCACTCCAACACTAGAAAACCCGCCATAAATGCACCAAAAGTAAAGAAGCCCCATTATTTTTTAAATCTGGAACTATTCAAGATCTGTTTTAGAGTTCGATTTCTTAATACAAGCCTCATAGCTTATTATCTGTTTTAAACTAGAGATCTACTCATATATCATTCACAAAACTAGTCAAGCAGTCCTGTTGCTCTCAGTCCGAATCATATTGGCTCTTAATTCACGGATATAAAGTACATTATACATCTCAAACCACTTCTCAGTGACACGTCCATGGTCTCAGTACGAAGCCCCGGACATTAGCAGCATTAGAGAGATTTTCTTGTCCGTGTAATCGAAATTCCTGGTTAAACGAGCGCCCAACTGAAGTAAGTTTTTCCTTTCCGCTTGGTTTTATATATCGCAAATGAGATGTGTACTTGTCGTAGTATCAAGCGTAGGTACCTAGTTTAAAATTAAGAAGTCACTTGACTTCGTAGAACCGGTAGTTGCGTACTCTCTGATTCGTAGTTGTATTTTTGTAAAAGTTACTGTGAACGCAGAGGGAGTGGTGGGATCGCTTCTCGGCCACCTTTTGAGGACAGAGTCGATTGCGGGCACTTTAATTTCCTTTGGAGCCCCAAAACAAAAACACCTTCTTTACTAAGCATTGGAACTTTCACGTTCACCGTATCTACCTAGCTATCAAGAATAATTCCTAATAATGTCAGCTACCTGTTACCTGAAATCTTAAGTAAGCTTTCTTAATTTTACCGGTTTGCCTAAATACCTTGCACCATGGACCTCATACCCCAGGGCTGCAATAAGGAACCTACCAACACAACGCTCACGTTCCCACCGTCATACTTTTCTGAGTGTTTTTAATTGTTAAAACATTTTTGATCTATAACATGTTGCTGCGATAGAACGTAGATCGTCCGCCGGCAAGATGGGTTGTCGACATTATACAAATCGCAGGTCGTATGTCGGTTATAACAGCGCAGGACAGAGGCGAATGGTGACAACGAAGAGAGGCCTATGCCCAGCAGTGGGATGAGAAAGGCTGACAATGATGATGATTATGTTGCTATTTTTCGGCGGATTCTTTTAATTCAATATATAACATGACAGTAACCTTTTCCTTTATCTGGCTCATGTAGCTTATTTCTCTTCCCCGATTTTCTTCAATAATATATAGTTTTTATGAAACTGTCATATCGTATAACATGGCTAACAATCTTTACATCAAAAGGACAGATAAAAACAATAGATGGATCGGATATTGAAAATGACAGGACACAAAACTCTGCTTCATAGAAATCGTTAGTTTCAGATAACAAAACCCGTTATGATAACCATCATAAGTTTGCAAGATTTAAAGCATTTAAGACAACTGAGTTATTCCAATAAGTGCAGACAGATAAAAGTTCAGTGAACGGATAGTATTTGAGCTTGAGAATTATTTCTAAGAATTCTCGGATGAATCGTTCTAATTGGAATCGTAGACAGAGAATGCAATCAGTGTTAATGATGAATTTGATTTTTATGATAGCAATATGAGTTGGATGAAAATAACAGTCGCTTAATCATTTCTAAGGGCTTCAGGCAATTTGTTAAGTCAACTAAGTGAAAAGTAGTTTCTATGAGCCAGTGACCCACTCTGGTGTTGGAGTTAGTAAGTAGTCTGCCCGAAGCGCTTCTTAGAGACTGTCTCATTCTGTCTATCATCATCATCACCCGCCTATAACAGTCCACTTCTGGACGTAGGACTTTTGTTGTTCTCATCTGATCTCTACACCTACACTCTGTCTATGGACTATGCAATAACCTGAAGTTTCAAAATTAACTTATTCTCAATCTTTTACGTTCTTACTTAACTAGGCTCTTCGGTTACAATCTCGTAAGCTTTCCAGTAATTTACAAAATTATTTCTTATTTCATTGTCAACAATTAGATTTGCAAAATTTCAAATAAACACATATTTAGGATGGATATTAATTGATACAAAATGTTAATATATTTCCATTCTCAACCACAATACAAAAATCAAGCAGTAAATACACTTGAAAGCGACCTATTTGTATGCGGTCTTGCAGAGTGCGGATAGTTAGGATAAATACAAACCCAGGCGGAGTGTTCCGCTGCTAAGGCGCGATGGGGCGTGAAATCGCCATTTATTTCTAGTGTCCGTACTGCTTGGTATGTATATTATGATATTACCATACCCAAGCAGCGAAACATCAAGTTAATTTACTGCCTGCCTTAAATTACCTCTGAAATTAGATATATTCTGCTGTCACTACGGATGTAATTTACATTTATTATCGGTTGAATATTCATTGTTTGTTGTACTGTGTCTTTATTTTTTGTTATAAAATTAAGTGTATGTTTGACACATACTTGAAACTATGTAGGGAACTCGCGGCTTAGCTCTGCACGTATTGACCGTGTTTTTCATGAAGATAAGAACTAACTAAGCTGCGACGATGGTATACTTCACAGTCCCAGGCGCTCTAGCGGTTAACTCTGTCGAAAGTAACTCTGTCTCTCTGTCTGTTTGTTACGTTTTCACGACAAAACGGCGATTTCTATGAAATTTGGTAGTCTGTCTCAATCCCGGCCATAATATATTTATACACCAAATTTCATCGAAATCGGCCCAGCCGTGAAAACGCATGAAACAGACAGAGGGACAGAGTTACTTTTGAATTTATAATATTAGTATAGATAGATTAAGCGGTGTGGTAGTGGTTAGCAAGTACTTGACCACTGACTCACCTGATGGCAAGTGACAGTGTGGTTGAAGATGGAGCACGATAGCCTAGAAAGAATCAATAATTATTTCTCCATCTGTACATTTGGTCTCCTGTAATGTAACATGCAAAGCGTTTTTACCGGCATTTTAACATTAACCTAGATTCGGGGAACAGACACCATCGTACCATAAATTCAATTAAAAGCCATTCAAAATACCGTTCGGAAATCAAATAGACAATTATCCCTACCGCGAACGCAAACGGAATTAATTACAGCAACGTCGAATCATTATTGACGACGCGAACGCATATAATGACTGTCTATAATATGCTACAGTCAAAGTATGAAACAAAAAAAAGTGGAATTTGCTAGGTTTTACTATCCTGTGACCCAGATCTACTAGTTCCTAGTTTCTGCTAATTAGTAGGTATGGAAAGACGACCTGTTAAAAATTGCTATAATCTTGTGCGACCTGCGCCTAGCGGCCAACTCCCATTCACTAATATTATAAATGCGAAAGTTTGGATGTTTGTTACTCAATCACGTCATAATGGCTGAACCAATTTCGATGAAATTCGGTATATCGATAGATTATGACCTGAATTGACACATAGTACTTACATATACTTTTTATTGAAAAACCACGCGTGCGAAGCCGCTGGCGGAAGCTAGTTTTGTTAAATAAATAAAATAAAATAAAAATCTATCGCTCTGGAAAACTATGGTGGCCTACGTTCAGCAGTGGACGTCTTGTGGCTGATATGATGATGATGATGAGTACCTAGGTATGTCTTTATTAATTCACTTACTATATTGACGTTTTTGATCAGTGGGTGTTGTTGGTAAATTATGTTAAAATCATGTGACATACTTTAAGAAGGAAGGCATATCTTTCACCATTACAAGGTAATTTTCAGAAATCGCATACCTACCTACCTAGTGATTGACCAGAGAAAGAGCCAGTATATTTGATTCAATGTTGAAAGAAATGTGAAAAGATGAACTAACAAACCGGGAAAATACAGTTGAGATAGTTTCACAAACTTTCCCTGTAACATAAGTACTATCTACAATGTCTGTGGTATTATGACAGGGCGCATTACAATAAACAATAGAGCGGCATCGCCGAATGTCTTGGAATGAGCCGTTTTAATTGTCGTGCGTTATTATAATGGTGTCGCCGCGAGACGACGGAAGGCGGGAATTCAACAGTAATTGTTAAGTCCGCTCTTGTTAATGGAATTATATGTGTGTTTTCCGCCCGCTTGTGGTTGGCGCCGAAGTGTGTCTGATGGGAAAGTTCACTTTCAACTCGCAAATATTTTTCAATTGTCGTTAGTTTAATAATGGTTGGAAGTCTCAGAATAACAGACAATCGGATATGCATCATCATCGGACAACCAAAGGAGACATCGCTCTGCTGTGCTCCACCGCTACACGATATAAATACGCACAAAGCGGTTCTCTTTATTAGGCGCACCACCAAAACATGGAACGTCGTGAATTCCACTGAGTCTGTGTTTCCTGATAATTACAACCTCGGTCTCTCAAGTCGCGAGTGATCAGGTTTCTTCTAGGCAAGCGTGATCCATCGTAGACTGCATCATCGCTTACCATCAGGCGAGATCGTGGTAAAACGTGAGCGTAATTTGTTCTAAAAAAAAATGTAGTACCTACATAAATGCTCTGAACCGATAACCGTTGGAAAATAAAAAAACTATAGAATGGCGACCAGTACCTAATAGTAGAAATCTTGATTAAGGCAGTTGAGTATTTTTTTTTCTTAACCTGTACTTTCCCACTGCTGCGTAAAGGTCTCCCCATGTCTATATCTCAAGTAATCGTTGAGTATATTATGCTCCAGAATTTTGGTATTAATCAAACTTTCTTCAACCACATCGCATTATAAATTAAACCATTATTCCTCATGAAACTGATTAGTAAGTAAGTAATACGTTTATTTGACACAACAATACAGCACATACAAAAATAAAGTTTCTGTACAACAGAAAAATATGAAACAAATAGAAAACAAACAACACAGATAAAAAATAGGACTTTACTTAAATAACATATCAAATACTAGGTACGTAGAATATACGAGTAAAAATACAGAAAATCTACTTAATACAAACATCTACAAAATAAAAATAGGCACCTATTACTCGTACCTACATAACAACCTTCACATGACGATGGTACATGTGAAGCGTGGGCGGCCGGCTGGGCGCCAAAACTTCTGTGCTGCTTGATTATTACCAATCATAGACATATATTAAAAAAAAAATTAAAGATAACCAACCAAAACACAACATAAAAAACAGATTACCGCGGTAAAAATCTACTACATTACTTATTAAAATTAAATGAACCTAAAACAAGCTTAACGCAAAGCACATACCACTCACTGGAGTGATATTTCAATCGGAACTTCCGAACCCCACACACAAATCAAACACGCAAATCCATATGCGCTGACTCGCGCCCGCATTTCATTATGACAATCAGAAATACACGGCCCTTACTTGTGAGTTGTGATTCGATGAATATTTATGGACACGCACGTAATCTCAACTGACGGTGAGGATCTACCAGCCAATGCCTGTCGCATTGGATGAATAGGATCTACGGTGAAACAGTCACAGATAAAGTGTCAGAATTTATACGCACTAATAAAATTAATGTTTTGTTTTGAATTGACGAACAAATCCAAATCTTTAAAAAGATAATGCAACTAGAAATATAAACTTTATGCTAGAAAGTCTTTATTTCGGACACATAAAAAACACATTAGAAAGAAAAGGACGCTAAATAAGCATTTGCTGGAGAAACATAAGCTGCTGCTACGCTGGTTTAAGGTCATAGCCCACTACATCAACCCGGCACCCGACCCACACCGCCTCGCCTCGAGCAGTTAGTATTCTTTATATGAAATTGTATGGACGTGCGCTCACTACATCACCTCCGGATCACCTCGGGCGTATGCCGTTCACGCGCGGATCACAAGTTGTCCACTAAGGGTCGGTGTCGGTGTTGCGCGGCCCGCGCGTTGACCGCGCGTGGGCCCGCGAGCGATTCACGCGAGCACAATGCGGCGGCGATGCTTCGCGCTCTTCTTTCTGTCTAAAGTGTCGGAAGTATGGTTTTTGCTTTCAAAATGAATAAAGAAAGACTTATCGAAGAAAATCGAAAACATAATTCAACGAGTGAACGGCGAGGCGGTGCGAGTCGGTTGATGTAGTGAGCTGTGACCTTTACAGCGGCGCAGTGTGTACCAGCTGTGACGCGCTTTTTCGGGTTCCGTAGACAAACTAGACAACTTTATATAGTCGCAATGTCCATCTGTCTGTATGCCTGTATATATTGTATATTGAGCGATCTGAACGTCGATCAGCCCATCTGATCTGTTAAGCACGACCAGTTGTGCCATATTGTACAAAGCGTTGTCTGTCACCTCCCGGCCTCGCAAGGATCGATAACGTATACGGTCTAGTGAATAGCTAATCCGCACACATACCTACAATACTATCTTTATTCCAATTTAACCATTGTTTTCCATTACCGATTGGTGGTTGGATAATGGCAGCGAACGAGTAATAATTAAACTAAATAAGCTATACATTTTATGTTACGTGTGTATCAATTAAGATATCAACAATTTCGAACTAGGTTTTGTTCAGTTTCAGAACATTTTTAATATGATATCAGTCATATAGGCCTCATCCATAGATTTTCAGAATCACTGATTTTGTGCGGCCTGCACCATATAAAATTTCAGGACATCTCAATTCACAATTTTATACGAGATCGAATCAGAAATGAGAAGATTCGTAAACAAACTAAGGTCACTGACCATAGCCCAGAGGATTAGCAACCTGAAGTAGTAGTGGGCGGGGCTCGAAGAACTACCAGCCGTTGGGGCAGAAAGTTTCTCGAGTGGAGTCCTCGCACTGGAAAGCGCAGCGCAGGACGGCCTCCCACTAGATGAAAAGATGACCAGATAAAGGTGGCTGGGAACAGGCCGAACAAGTTCGGTTGCTCTGAAAATATATAGGGGAGGCCGATGTTCAGAAGTAGATGTCCTATGGCTGAGATCGTGATAATGATGAATCTCTATCCATACCACTAGCTAGACCACATATCAATAATTTACTAATATCATTACACCTTTTGGCTTTGCTAGAGTCGGATAATAATTATTGTGCAGAACTTCTTTGCGAACGCTACTTCGCTTGAGAACTGTCATTTTAGATTTACTTGGCAAGGTTCTATACCATTTTGATAGCGCGCGAATTTTACCATCTGGTCAAAAAAGTCGCAGTTATACACCCCAATCTGTTCAGTAGTTACGGCGTGAGGAATAGGAGGCATCTATCCATACGTCCATTCATACCAACTTGTTTCATTATGATTCTTCTGAGTAAATGGGAACCAAACGTAGCTCCTTCCGAGATTATACAGACTACGTGTGTGTGACTATGTGATAAAAATAATGATATCATTCATAAAAGTTGCTTATTTGAATAAAATAATGAGTTTTAATGTAAAATGTAATTTAGGTATCAAAAAGCGAAATGGAAATACATATTTCTCGGAATAGTGTCGAGACTCGAGAGAGTCGAGTAAAATTGAGCTAAATTAGATTTATCTGTGAATTCTACTTCTGTGTTTGTATGATGATAATTCATGATTGGGATATTCAATTTGCAAAAACGGATATATCTCTATTTAAATGTTTTAGTTTATACATCTTCCTGTATTTCTTGTGATATTTCGGTGTTTCGGCTTCCTCTGATGCAGCTTAGTACTTATTTTTGTATTATTTCTGTTTGTGTGGTAATTCAATAGTGTTATCTATCTATCTACTACCAACGTTTCTCTCTCTCTGCCACCAACTATGTAATGCCCACATTGCTGTGTTCCGGTTTGCAGGGTATGGGTGCCGGTGAAATTACAGGCACTTGAGACTTTTCGCCTTTATGTCTCAGGGTGACGAACGCAATGCAATGTCATGATTAACGAATTTTATTTAATGAATCTGTTAGGTATTACAATTGAAAGCTCATAGTATCAAATACTAAAAAAAAAATTTGAGAATCGAAAATTGAGAAGAAAGTAAGTACATATACAAAAAGTAAGTAAGTACATATATAAAAAATTGTGTTCAATATAAACTCAATCTACCTTCAAAATATATATAGATTAAATAGTAAATTTCAAACCAATCCAATCATGCATTTCTAAGCTTGCAGGTATATTACGGATGTATTTATGTTTGAACCGCATGGCTCGCCTAGGCCCTCAATGACGGTAGCAAAACGATAACGGTTATTTTTACAATTTTTCAATTTTTAACTGTCAAAATATTCTTCTGACTATTATATTTAATTTTATTAATGAATGTTTTTGCCCGTATTGTTTTACTAATTTAGGTTTATTAAGATAAGTGTTAATCAGGTTTCAGGCCTCTCACGTTAGTAATCAATATCATCATATCAGACATAAAACGTATACCTACTGCTAAACGTAGCCCCCCCCCCCCCCATAGATTTTCTACACTGGAAAGCGTAGCGTAGGATGCCCCCTTACTAGATGAATAGATAATCTAAGGTTGTTAGGAGCTGTTTGGTATAATACCTAATAAAACAAATAGATAATTCTTTGATGTTAATATGACGTCCAAATATTTTCGGCCGAGATACTGAATACAAAATAAGATTTTTGCAATATCGGTCGGCCATTTGGAACGTTGTCAAATCGTCCGACCTATAAATTAGTAAGTTTTTAATATCGCTGAAACTGTCAAAATGATCATCATCATTGCGTTCTCCATTGCCATTGCACGACGTGATAGGGGGTAGGCTTACCAATGTGGACGCGGAACGTGTTGTGTGACGCCTCCGTCGGCTATCCGATATACTGCGAGCACGCAAATATTGCCAGCGTTGGTTGAAACTGTGGGGTCATTACTACGATACCTTTACCCTATTCTCCCTATTGGTGATTTTGGTATCAAAGTCTATGGATGTGTGACAATATAATCTTTTGATCCTTTTTAAACTGAGATCACTTGAATTATCCCATTTATTAATCCGGAACGAAATATGGAAGATCGGTTGAGTTGGACGCTTTTTTTTGACGTAACTAAAAAGCTTCCGCCGTCGGTTTCGTTCGCGTATTTTTCAATAAGAATTATTTTCCTTAGGAAAATTTTAAGAAATCGTGTTTTCGCTACACATAGTCTTTATCCTCAACTTTTACATATATTAATTACGAAGTAAATGATGCAGTATTACCAGTCAAAATATAGGATTTTATGAAGCTATCTGAGGTATAGTGGACTCTTAAGGGAAGAGCGAATAGGTGTCTTCTAGATCTTCGTGCTCCATCTTAGACCACACATCATCACTTACCATCAGGTGAGATTACGGTCAAACGAAGATCTATTCGCGATTAAATAAATATAACTAATCACGAAATAATATCCGCTTATTCATTAAAACACAAACAAGAGATGATTTACGTATTTCAAAAGCATAAATCACGTATCTGTAAGCATATCAACTCACGACAATCTGTTCTGATTGAAAGCGTGACTTGTTCCTAGTGATGGGTACTGTATCTTCCGGAACTTTGAACCGGATACGCAAACTGAATCTGTAATAACAACCGAGGCGCAAGAGATGTGTTATCTGGTCTAGGTGTTGTAAAACCAGGTAAAAACTCATCGTTCCTGATCCCCACGATATGTCAGAACTCAAATCGAGACCTCAGCGTAGATTTATGATAGTTATTTCATATATGAACGCCTAAACAGTTTTAGAATACGGACCCCCACCAAGAGCAACACAAAATGGGTAAAATTTGTGCAAGTACGAAACTTGCTGATCGACAAATTTACATTTATATTCTACGATATCGTTAAAATCCCTTGACTAAGTCGGGAAATATGCGAATTTGTAACTATTTTCTCAATTGGTATCAATTATCAAGATTTTAAATTTTAAAGTGATTACTAGTTCTCTCCAGTGAAATACGGATTCGGATACGGAAATCTCCGACCCTAATCCTAATTGAACGCGTGACTTATTAGCGACTCCAGCATCGAAACCAATTAGTTGACACTTGTCATGTTAATTAGTCACTATTAATATACCGACACATCTGTATGATGCTGGTAAATAAATATTGCTTTAAAGTTTGTAGGGATGCCAATCATTTACAACATAAAACTTCAGCCTAGAGCAAATGTGGCATCTTTTTCTTACGTGTCAATGGCTGTTTAGAATAGAATAGAACAACAATTTAATTCAGACAGTGTCCGTACAAAACAAAAAATAATAATAATCGCATATAAAAATAAGCCTTCAAATTAAAAACACACAAATTAATAATAATGCAGTAAATTAAAAAAAGTCAAATGTCAGAGATTAAAATATACGAGTATATAAGGTATTTGATAATATACGCACGAAAATGAAAGGGGTTATTTTGATGAGCATAATAAATAAATTTGTGAAATTCTTACCATAGAAATGTGAAATTCATTTTGACATGTAAAAACCAACACTTTATTAAACTTATGTTGTGCTATTGCATAATGCTTGCCATCTAACCACAGATACTGTATTGGGGATGTCTCGAGATATCTCTTGTTGTCCCTTTCTAACCCAAAACCCGCCGCCATTTCCGAAAGAGATATCAAATCGGCCTTTATTTTTGGATGTCGATTGCAAGAGTAGGCAGTAAGTTATATATCGAATTGATTACCTAAACTTCGTCGATTTTCTTTAAAATTTGATATTATAACTAATAGTTATTTTTTGGAGAAGTCATTATATTTTATGTTTTGAGAAACCGTCACTTGAATATCGTCAGTATATTACCTCACCCTGTATACATATATATATATATATATATAAAATTATGCCATTTATATTTAACCCCCGACGCAAAAAGAGGGGCGTTATAACGGAAAACCAGCGTAGGTTGTTATACTCGTATTACAATCCGCATTATGAGTCTTTTTTGTAACTTATGTATGACAGTAGATTGTTTACGTTTAAGTTATCTTTTATACCTTTATCTTTTTTTAGGTATTTACTGTGATGTTGCAAATATATTTTTTTTCTATTCCATTCTATACGTTTGACGCCTATATTTATCTGTGTAATGATGGTGTAATATGTAGTGAAGGATGGACGGATTCGGACGCGGTTTTTTTAATTGAAAACAAGTTTAAGGGTCTAGGGTGGTTCTAAGCTATGTCAGTTTTGAGCTCATGACGCAAAAATGAACTTGGTAAAATCTAAATTGTATTTCATCAAAAGCGACCAACTTCTTCCCCTGTTGCCTGGTTCGAATTCCTTTTGTGCAGGTGGTCGGGCATAGAGGATGTGAGATCAGGTGATCCATTGTTTGTGAAGTGGCCCCGCAGTTACACTGGCTTCAGGATGGGTCGATGTAGCTCAACTTAGCTAGATTGTCTCAGCGAATATCGTTTGTAAACAGTGATCAGAGGGCTGATCTTATGCTTTCTCTCTATCTCGTATTCTCGTGTTCGAAAATTGCGAGACGATAGTAAATGATAATAAGAAACCAGCATATATCTAGTACAAACAACTCTAAAATAAAGAGACAGAAGGCACATCATTGTACCTAGGGTGGGGGGAATAAGATCTGCACTGACGTCCCACATTGGGGTGTGTAAATAATCATTGTATCTATGATTTGAAACAATATTTTTATTCGTTTGTAATATCTATTCATCTACTGTGATCTTACCACCAGCGTTAGGTAAACAAGACCACCAGCTGATCAAACTACATCGCGCGAATTGTGGGAAGACATTGGATGCGCTTGGAAACCGGTCCGCAGAGTGGCGTGATAACGAGTAAGTCTGGCTGAGTATGTAGATAAATAGATAGGTATAAAAGCTGTAAGGCGATCTGCAGGTTTATGCCCGCAAAGTAACTTGGCGAGTATCTAACTGATAAGCCTCAAAAAACAAAAACAGCGTTGCGAACATAAATAATCCACAGTTTACTTAACCCAATCAGGGCTAACCCATGAGCACACTTTATGTTCCGCGGACACCCTGATCCTGAGCAATCGACGGAGAAGTAATTACATGTTCATTAGTGTGACTGGAACGACACGCCACATCGCGTGACAAACCACGCGGCATCTTGTACGTGTTACCAAATAATTATAATACTTAATGCTCGATATGACAGATGGATCCCTAGGGCTATCACGTATTCAATACAAGCCTTGTCACTTGTCTCAGTTAAATGTCTTGTGACAGCAGTATGTTATATACGAGAAACCAGGTATAAAGGGATTAGAGACACATCACCCTGCATTTTTCTATCGCACTATGAATGCTTGAATGAAATTTGAATAACCTGATAATACCTTCATGGAAAGTCTCTGTATTTCCATGCGCGAAAATCCTTTCTGTACTAATGCATACATACCGCTCTCATCCTTTTACCCGAATAGAATGATTACATCCAATCATTGGGATTGAAACTCTTGTTCTCTCTAAAGCTCAAAATATCTCAAGGGGTTAACCACACATAATTGCCTCTCAAACACAAGAAACCCCATAAAATTTAGCAGCCCTGAACGAGGGTAGCCTAAACCCACGGCATTTATAAATGATGGTATAACCCGAACGGAAGAATAAATAAGAATTGACGGTTGCGTGTTGCGTATGGGGCGATAAGTAAACAAATATCATATTTTGCCGAGAAACTGCGTTGCTATAAGTCACAGGCGTCTGCAACCTTGCCAAAGCCTGAAATCTGCGAGTGTTGCTTTATCGCTATTGTCATAAGATTGATGGACGCATACGAAGGAATTGAATTAGTATTATTAGGTGATATCCGAATTCTTCCTTATCTTTCAGGAAAGGGAATATTCTTTGTTATGTGTGGTATTGCAGTGTTGAGAAATGTGGTATGTTATTATGAGAACCAAATACCGTAGGTACTATTTATCTACATTTCCTCATAGTTTTATGTGACGACACCTCAGATCTTTATTATTATAATGAGAGATTTGTGGAATGAAAACTTTAAATTACGAGGAAATTTATTCTAAGAACTAAGAATACTAAGTAATAACAGATTTATCGTACTCAATCTAGCATTATCAGTGCAACAGCGTTCAACTTAAAATAATTTTAACTTTTGCGTATTTCTGAATTGCGGAACTCCCACTTTAAACAGAAACGAACAGAACCAGAATTGTCGTTGCACCCAATACACTATTTAGCTTTTCTATTTCCAACAGCTGTCGTCGGGATATCATTGTGGCTATCTGCAACTTCCTGTTTCGCAGTTGTTGTCTCAACTTCGCGTCGATGCCTTATCAATAATGCACCCTTTCGCACTGAAAATAGACTGGTGTCAAAACCCGACTCTCTACCTCGTTGTTTATTTGTAACGTTTAATGGTCGGTTTCTATAAACATACTTTACTGCCATCGACACGTTTTCTCTTAGAAAAAATAATCAAAATTGTAAAAATGATCAAGAAATGTGTCGTTATTGGTAACCAGTATTTATAGGAAACAGGCTAAAAGTGTTGATACTATTCTCTCTGATTAAAGCTATCAGAGAGAATAGTTTTTGGTGCCCAACGTGGTACAGATCTGTTCGGGTAATGACAGTCCAACGTTCAACTTTGTAGACTATCACGTGTCATACAAAAATAGACATTGTTGGTAAGAGCAAACTGATCTAGTAAGTAAATATCAGTAAATTCTTCGTGTGTGGGTCGTACCTACCAGTTCATGCAAAGCCTAAATTTATTACATCATACATTACATTCTGATCCGCTGGCCTCGATAAATATTGAACTAATGAAGTACCCCAATAGCTCAAATAGTTGCAATGCTAAAAAACTGATAATTTCCATTTACCAGGCATGTTTGAGGAATTACTAGTTTCCATTGTAGATTCGATAATAGAGAGAATCCGTGAGTACATTACGTTCCACTAATTTATTTACCCAAACCGGTAATAAATGTTTGTGATATACATATAATACTAATACTGTATCTGACAGTGTTGCCAAGTCTATAGTTGTATACGTTTATAGGGTAATCATGACATTAATCAATCAACATAATGAGTTATGTTTTTTTAATGATTGTGTTAGACTGCACGTCCCGTCCATACTTTTGTAAAAATATAAGCCTACACAAGAATATTGTATAAATTCTAGCAAACTTTTACTTACGTTCAGAAACGCTTGCGAGCCTTGCTTTAGGAAGAGCAAACATTTTTTTACAAATTGGACTTACTTGCACAGAACTATATTTGATCAGTATTACGATAGACTGTGGGTATTATGTACAAGAAGTACTCAATACGAAAATATGTTCTCAAAATATAAATTGCAGTACAAAAGTAAATTCTTACGTTAAAATTTCTAGTGTTAGAGCATTTCCTTTGTTTCGTTATTAAAATAATTAGCTTATTCTGTCGGCAATTGCGATGTGCTACCGCAAGTTTTCCGCTCTGAAATATTAATGAGCTTCCGGTGCTAGGCCCCGGTAGGCTGAATGCCCAAGATAAACAGACCCGGGGGTCCAAGGAGTTGCTTACTTGCTAACCATCCTCAATGTTTAATCATGTTTGGGGATATTTCGGCTTGGGCTGTCTTGGAACAAAGCCTGTGCGTGGAGTTTATTGAACTATGTTTACATCTGTTTATTTAATTAAGGTACTACAATAGCTTCGAAAAATGGCCGATGGGCAGAAGGATTCTTGAGTGGAGACCGTGCACAGGAAAGCGCAGCGTAGGACGGCTCTCGCCTAGATAAAAAATATGTAATTAGATTGCTGGAAATCGTGCAACCGCACAAGATTTTTGAAATCTATCGGGGAGGCCTGCGTGCAGTAGAAGACTTCCTATACGATGATTATGATTACGGTACAACTGCGTTGTATTAAATTACTAACCCTCCAGAATTTTGTATTATTTATAGTAATGTTAAATGGTTCTGTATCGTTCTGTAATGGACGCCGATCAATTTGATTATATTTTTTTTTAACAGATAATTATAATTGAATACTAAATGTTTGACATAAATAATATAATTCAAATAATAATGTGTTAAGTGAACAAATGTGAAAGCTTTACAGGCTTATTGTACGCCCCTGAGTGTAGTGAACAATTTAAATTAAATGTGACATCTTTCAGTATAACCTATATTCTGGCAATAAATAATTATGATTAAATTAAATATGAAAATATGCAAAGAAAAAAGTTTCAGTGCTCTTAGAAATTTAGGTATCATATTAAGTGCTCGTCCGTTATAAATTTTAAGATCGTACTCAAGCTTGAGAGCCCTCTCAGCAATTGTTCTCGATCTGTTTCAGTACTGGCTTTGCAAATTAAGTTTGTGTTTTAAGTAAGTTACAAGGGTCCTTCGCATTTACAAAGTGTTTTAGAGTAACGAGTAAATAAAAGTTCTAAAAGCTTTGATATCGTTTCTGCTTTACCTTGAATATAACTTTCCCCCCCCCGACGGGATTTTATAATATCCCGTTTTTAGTACAAATACCTTGAATATACTCGTAAAGTGTGTTAGTCTTCAGTTAAGCTTTTCGATGTAGTAGGAGAACAACGGAGTTGGATGGCAAAAGACCACAAGGAATGGCGTGTTATAAGGCATTCACTCAACAACTGATGTGCGTAACTGACGGATTGATAGATTTAATCTTAAATGTCACATGTCTAAGCAAATTTCCATCTGTATAAAATGGCTATTTATGAGAAGTTATCCAATGTGTTCGATAACTCGTAAGTTCGTCGTTAAGTAGCGAAGCTAGCGTTAGTAAAATCGTAATAGCCGGCCTGATTTATTGGTCCATATAAATACAAATACACAAGTATTTGATATAACAGTTGACAAATCCCCAGCAATGCACAACATATTGGCAACACAGCACAATAATGCTCCGATGCCAATAAGTATTTCATATTTCTGCTATCATTAATCTTGCCTATCGTGGCCTACCCATTCAATTGACTGGTTATTTCCATGGATAAATTATGAAGTTCGATTTTTGTATAGACCGACGATGATAAGGCACAAGCTGGTGAAATATTACCAATAACGAAACGTTTATTTACACTGAATGGTCGTCGGACGGCTTTGAATGGGCGTTTTTGTGAAAGTGCTGGTTAATCTTTTCTGGATTATTGTGTTGAGCGAATTCGCTTAATTACGTGGAAGATTATACATATATTTAAGGAACCCAGACTAGTTGTAAAATTATTAAGATATACATTTTATTCCACCTGTATTGAACTTGTTATGCTTTGAAGTATACCTACTGGGTTACTGAATACCATATTCCTCGGCATGTTTTGTTAAACAAAGAGAAACTTAATGAGTATGTAGATGTGTGATCGTTAAAAATTGAGCAAACTACTAAACCTGCCAACTTTCGTTAGAGAACGTAAAACATTTTAATATGCATACCTGAAATCTGTTAACAAGTTTTAAAGAGTCCAAAACTGT
This sequence comes from Philereme transversata, assembly GCA_963924445.1. Lineage (NCBI taxonomy): Eukaryota > Metazoa > Arthropoda > Insecta > Lepidoptera > Geometridae > Philereme > Philereme transversata. The sequence goes on from OZ004340.1 coordinate 14,422,307, forward strand.
TTTAGCGAATTCGCAGAGTTCTCACGAATGTTTTTCCCCGCGAGTATCTCGCATATCATCATTATAAAAGTTCAAAAGTTCTTTAATAGTGATGCCCTAGCGGTTTGAAGGCATAATTAAAAGTTGCCGGCTAGTTTCACCTTAAACTTCTCTCATTAAAACTTAGCACCTGAAAGGAGCAAACATTCTTCGTACAGCGTAACAAAATCCCAAACCGCCAATATAAATCAAACTTTCACTTTCGTGTGCGCCATTCATCCGGCGGACCCTTTATTACATCAGCGGAATATCATATTTTCTCATTGTGATTACGAGAGAACCGTATAAAGTTGACATATTAAAAATGTTTTTATTTGGAAATGAAATCCTTTAATGTGTTTAGGGTACCGAAAATGAAACAGTAAAAATTTCATTCGGTCGTGATTCCTTTACGTAAGTTAATAATATCTCCATGTATCGTTCTCGTAGAGCAGAAATAATAAAATGGCACTGTTATTTCTGGGACATGGAGCTCAAGGTTGCTGTAGGGTTCCATTCTTCGCATATTTGCGGCGTCTTTGCTTTCGTGTGGAAATGCGAAATTTTTGTCTCAGTGTCGGTAAAAAGGTACGCTTTGTGCTTGGGCACGTTCTGAACCGACTGTTTTCATATTCATGTTTGCTACAGGTGGTCTCGTAACCGACTGCACGGCCAAAGGTAATGGCTTATTTAAACTATCTATTTTTATGGTACCTTTTCTTGTGTGTTCGGCATACAGACTAAAAAAAATATTGTTTGAAAAAACAGACTGCTAAATGAAAAGTGCAGAATCATGCTCTTATGAACATGGTTTCCTGACAATGTTTTCTTTTATAATTTTTCTCATAAGTTTAAGAAGAAAATTTCAGAATCGAGTTAGGGTGTGAAAAATACTTAGCTATTATCTCTATTTATATTAACTAACTATACCTATAAATAAAACTAAAATGTTGTTCGTTGGTAAGCGCATCCCTTGAGAACAGCTGGACATAATTGCCAATTAAAAAAAAAATCAAAAATATTTTGAAAATTTAGGAAAACTGAAAGTGCTTCTATGTGATTTTTGCATGAACTCAATATACTCAATAGGCTATATTTTATTTTCAAATCCATGCGAAACCGGGGCGGGTCAGCTAGTTAATAAAAAATTGTATAATAAGTTGTTCTCAAATTGTTAATTTACATATTGCGGATTGTGCGCAGTTAGAAACAAATTTGAATATAATGTCCGGTGAAGATCCGATGATAAACTTTGCATCAAAATGAAGCAAAGTTTATCAAATAATATGTATTTTGTGCTTTAGTGGTTTGTTTGAGCTAATCTTAGACAGCAGCAAAATAGGCTGTTTCTTTCTTGTTTTACCGGATGTTCTTTATCCGACTGTAACAAAACGTGAACATTATTGTTGTATAGAACAAATATTAATAGGTCAGCCATAATCATACAAAACGGGTATTTATCGCGTATGCACCTTTTTCATTTATTATCCCGACGTTTCGACTATACCTACCCGTTTTAATCAGTAATTATGTGCAGTGATCGCGAAAGTTTGAAAAATACTATTCTTCATCATAAATAGTAAAAGTTTTGAGGTCACTGTGGTTTAATTGATTTAAAATACTTTATTGCATTTAATAAATAGTACAAAGGCGAACTTAATGCGATAAAGCATTCTATTTAAAATAACCTTTGGTAGTTCACAGAAAAAGATAAATTTAGAAATTTTGAGTTTGAAGTACAGTTCATATTTTTTGTAACAAACATGTGAGCCACAATTTTTGCCATTCTTTTATCGTTATACTCATTGATTTGGAGTGTTTGATTTTATTAAACATTCCATTATAGTTGATGGTTGTAAACGTTTTGAATTTGAACGACTTATTATTTACGTTAGTTTGACGTCACATCACACAAAGGAAATCATATAAAGCCCTCTCACCAGAGTGGTTCGTCCCACAGATGTTGTCAATAACGAAAGAGTTATCGCGAAAGTACTTTACGATTTCATAACTTACTGTATCCACTCCAGTGCCAGCTCGCTGTTATTTAACCAGGCATCAAAGCGTGTAAATCTTTGCTTTCCTGCCATAGACGGCCGACGCGAATGATGGCGACGGAACGTGTTTGCTAAACTTCACCGTTCCATTTCACGCTGCATTTTCGCCGCTCGGACAGCGGCCGAAACTAGCCCGAACCGAGAATTATAGGTCACGTTGTTTTTGGCACAATCCGCGACGATTTATGCAACGGGGAGACATCAACTGCACTCATAAAGTGTGCATGCAGCGCTCAGCGCCCAACTGATTCATGACACTTCGCCTGTTTTGGAATACATAGTTTATCGCGCATCTCCGCGACATCGTTGCGCCACGTCGTGCGTTTGAAATTTAATCGCACAGAATTAGTTTGCGGGAGTGTGATTTAAGTGGCGTGAAAGTCGGCGCCAACTGGGCTTTGAGCGGCTCTTGTGGGAGCTGCGAGCCTATTATGTAAATTAGCCTCGTGAATTACGGCCGTAGTTGTCAAAATGTGATGACGATGCTAAATCAAGAAGCTACTGGATTGGGAGTTGGTTTATTGATTTGCATAGGTAAGCTTGTCTACAACTACGACTCGCACAGGCGTTCGGCTTCGGTGTTGACAAATAGAGCGTGAATCTCAGTTGGTAGAAGGCAAGCACACAGTACGTTTGTGGTCGGGCGGAGCTGGCCAACTTTCCGATTTGGAGTTTGAACGATTCAACCTCCAATCTGATTTCGTCAAACTACTGCCGCTATAAGACCAATATGGAATTCTCTGGAATTCGAGGAAAAGACAGTTAAACTGACGTTACAAAGTGATCCTTGCGATTTAAATTTGACTGCCTCCGTGGCGCAGTGGGCGTATAGCCAGCTGAGACGCAGGAGGTAGCGGGTTTGATTCCCGCCCCGGAACAAATGTTTGCATGATCTACAGATATTTGTTCCGTGTCTGAGTGTTTTTCTATCTTATCTTAATATATATAAATCTCGTGTCACAATGTTTGTCCTCAATGGACTCCTAAACCACTTAACCGATTATAATAAAATTCGCACACCATGTGCAGTTCGATCCAACTTGAGAGATAGGATAGTTTAAATCTCAAATTATAGTCGCAATTTTAATTTATTGCTAATTATTTGTCTGTTATTATTTGACAGTCACAATTATCTGTTAACTCCAAATGATTCTAACAGATGTCGATACCTTTCGACTGGGTTGAGTAAGTAATCAATAGATGGCGCTGCTATGGTAAACCGACAAATCTAATATATATAAATCTCCTTTATGCGAAAGTTAGGATGTTGGTTTGTTACTCAATCACGCCGTAACGGCTGAACCGATTTCGATGAAATTTGGTATATACGTATATTATAACTTGGATTACCTCATAGGCTATTTTTTATCATATAAATCAGGTCTCATGGGGTAAAAATGGGGTGTCAAAATTTCTATGAAAAAATTATTTTGATCTTTGCGCGTGCGAAGCCGCTGGCGGGTCAGCTAGTATATTATAAGTATGTATTTACAAAAAAAAGTATATAAGTATTCTATCAGTTATCTGGTTCCCATAGTACAAGCTCTGCTTAGTTTGGGGCTAGATAGCGCTGTGTGAAATGTCCAGCGATATTTATTTATATTTACAGCGATATTTATTTAACTGAATAAATTAATTTTGATTTTGAGTTTGCTTACATTTTCAACAGTTGCTTTTTGAAGGAAAACACCTGTACTATTTGTTTGAACCGTTTATTTTTATACAATGTGTTTTTATTCAAAAACATGCATGAAAGAATGATGGTATTTTAGGCTTGAGGATACGGTGATCAAGATCCGTTTTACTCCTAGTTCCGGTATTAAAGCACGCTCAATTCTTTCATCATCAGACACAAGGCATTTTTCAAGGGACACCATACCTCAACCTAGATACTGATCCCCAAACCACGACGACCAAGAAATACACAATTTCTACTAACGAAGGCTCGCTGAAGTTGTGTAGAACTTAATTTGATATAACTTTCGTTTGAATATTAGTGGCGTGTTAGTCGCGTGTTTCAGTAACGTGTGGGAATATGTTAATATAATAACCATGGTCATGTTAATAAAATGTTTTCGTGACATAACAATTTGTAGCATCAGTTAATCATTACGGTGCTTTTAACGTTCTTACGACCACGCTATAATAAAATGTTAGTTGGTACCAAACCTAATATCGGCTTTCTTCCGGGTTCAGCTTTCGCTTTTCTATTACGCCCTCTTTACTTAGCAAATTGAAACCCCCGAATCTTTTCCTAGTAACGATATAATTAACCCTCATTGTTCGTAGGAATCCCGAACTCCCGGGGCATATTCCTGATAGTCACTAAGTCACGTAATTGGCCGGAAATGGCACAGCGCCGCCCCAGATTACATTCGATCACGTTCCGCCGTAAACAGTTTAGCGCGCTGATTTTTTTTATTCCACGACCTTTGTGGAGGGCTGATTGTTGGAGCGAGTATGCGATAAGGCGGATCCAACGATTTGTAACGAGTGGCACGTGGCGTGGTTTTTGAGTATGCTTGATTGTACGCTGTTTGTGCGTTTTTCAGAAACTTGCAAATAAAGAATATTGATTTGAAATTAAAGCATTTTTTAGTAGTTTTACAGCAGATGAAAAAAGTATGCTGATAGGTTTTCTTGCTTGTCTTACTTATTACCCAAATATTTTAATATTGTTTACAAAATAATATTCAGCAAATAATTAATAAGTTTTCACCTAAAAATGTGGTCAGGTATGCTTTGCTATTCGGTGAAATAGCGGTCACGCTGCCGGGTCGCAAAACACCTAAACATGATTATGAAAATACAACGTAACCGAGGCCAGACTATTTTATCCAATAAGAGTCCCGCTATAATAGTGCACCCTCTTTCCCGGGCATACGTATGTTGAGGAAAATATGACACTAATAACCAAGTCAATTTACACTCGGGGCTGCCATTCGGCCACCGACCTAATAAATTAATCCGGCATCAGATCAACGTCAAAGTTACATTACGGTTTGTTCGCATTGCCAAGATCCGGGATATTCACGGTCGGAATATTCACGATTCGAAGTAAGTCTTCACATTTCAATGCGCTTGGGTTTCTTCGAATTCCGCTTTTGTAGTCAGATTTTTGCCAATTTGTTTTTTATCGTCTGTTTCATTTTGGATTGCTCGAATGTTTTATGGAGTGTTGGTAGTAGCACAGTAAATTTTGAACAGTATAATAACTTAAGCTATTTTCATGTGATTTTGGAATGGTTTTGGAGATTTCTCAGGTGAACGCGTTTTCACAAAAGACTTGATAATGTATTTATTATACGCATAGGCGTAGTAGTAACGGTAAATGACATTTAGTCCATTTGTAGAATGACATTGTCAAAGATTAATTTTATACACGACTACGCAAAAAAGAGTATTGTTTTATGCCGATTTTTCAAGGTGCCAAATGGCGCGACTTATTGAATTGCAAAAAATATATTCAATAAATATAATATTCAATACCTCGGCCGAAAATTGTTTGATGTCACATTGTATTACGATTCAGTACAGTTAGAAACAAAATTATTAAGTGGGTTTTGAAATAACGACTACCAATATGATAATCACCATTGTATATAAAATTAAATACATAGACTACAATTACGAGTAAATAAGGCGGATAAACAACGTTACTATACAAATATATTAATTTTGTGTCCATTTTTACATTCTATGAATATAACAGTTATATTTATATCAAATACAAGGCAGCAAAATAGGTCGTCACTCAGCGGTGTGCCACTGTAACATATAGCTACTGTACCGCTGGTATTATGTAACGCCTTTAGTGCGTGAGCAGCAGAAAATAGAAACACGCGTTTACATACAAAAATTAAAATAAAATATTATCACACAATAACTGCTAAACATTGCATAACTTATTAAAGCAAGACTATTTATGAGATCAAAAATAAAAGTAAAAAACCAATTTCTGCAAATTATTAAATAAATAAAATATTAAAATTACAACAATTTTGAGGACTATAATAATGGCTAGTATTGTTGTAAAATAGGTTTTTTTTTTCATATTCATTACCGAAGAAAATTAAAATTTTTCAAACAACCTTAATTTAAATTATTAAAATATCAATGAAACAGCCTGTATAAAATAAGTAAACGAATCATATTCATTCATCATGTAAGTAGGTAGCTGTTACACTGACTAAGCGGCATCTTCAGAAAGGCGCCGCCGACTTACGTAAAAAATTGTTTATTGGAAATTTATCGATTACTAGATAAAAATTCAAGATACCTCACCTCTAAAATTTGTTAATACTAATCCGGATGTGTGTTTTAAATTAATGTCGTACGTAACAAAACTGTTGAATACTTTAATTAGTATTTAAATTGCGCACCGCCAAAGAGTGGAATGCCTAGCCGGAGTCTGTGTTTCCTGATAACTACGACCTGGCTGTCTTCAAGTCGCGAGTGAAAAGGTTTCTTCTAAGCAAGGTGATCCATCGTAGACTGCATCGTCGCTTACAATCAGGCAAGATCGTGGTCAAACGCAAGGCTATAAAGTATAAAAAAAAGTTAATATGTGAGATCGATAGTACAAACAGTTATAAAAGTCTTAAATACTTATCGATAAAATATAAATGTAGTCTGCAAGAACAAAATTGTTTAATTTTGGTCGTACTATATAATTTCTTGAAGGGACCTAAACCATACTTTAGTTACTATTTGTACTAAATACGGGATATACACCATGATTTGTGAGTTTTCATACTTTAGTTGCCTGATTTATTTACGATAAATCTCTTACATTTTGAAACTTTTTAGTTAAATCAAGTCTTGTGCCTTTCAGTGTACCCAGAGAGCTTCGGAATATTCCGGGGATAGGAAGCGTCACATCATAAATTTTTTTTTGTCACTAACCCATAAGGATATCACATTGGTTTTTCCCCACATCTGGTACTCAATTATGTCTATAGTCCCGATTGGGAAAATTACTTAGCACATTAATATTAAAACTGCTTTGCTTTGCCTCCTAAAGTCATGACTGATGCCATACAGTTGATCCACGACTGCCCAAAAAACACAGTGTAGATAGATATTACTTTATGGCACGCTATAAGCAACAAAATAACTAAATTTAATATTGTTCAAATTAATGTTCTTTTGAGCCCGGGATTGACCAATGGCCAAAAAATAGATTATTTTTATAACTTTCATAGTGTTGCCAGACGACTCTGCTACACTAGATAAATACTATTCACGCGTACGGAATTAATTACGAATAAGTAAACTTTAACTAGTGATATTTAAATAATAATATTTATCATTGTATGACGAGTTAAATTTTTTCATCACGTTTACGACTTGGTAATGTATAAACCTCCGAGGCGCAAGGCCCCTCGAACCGCGAGGCGGTGGGCAGTGGCCCACGTCACCCACGCCTTACGCCGCCTCTGGTTGTGTTCCTTTATACTTACTAATTATATCCGTCATCACGGATTAGTTCAATGAACAAACACCCCAAGGGTCAGTTTCACGATGCGGGGCGAGATAAACCTGACTCTCAATTAATGAAAAGCTGATTTTGGGAACGTCTAGCCTGATAGCGGCGGGTTATTGGATGGAACGCGATAATGTCTCCTCAGATGCCTTCAATTGTGGCCCGTTAATTAATTTATCGATATTCTTTGATGGAAATACTACTTTCGCGATGAATTTATCGATAATGTGATATGAAATGATTCGAAAATTAGAGCATTAGGGAGTTATCACACTGGCAAGTTGCGTGGGTTTTAATAGTCAAAGATTACAAAAATATATTATTTTGTTTTTATGGAAGACTTGTGAGATCTCAGATCGGGGCGAACCACTAGTAAAAATTATTTTAATTAGCATCAAAAATTAAAGTAAAATGCAAAAAAACACTACGCGCGAGAGGTTATTTTGCTCTGAACTGAACATGCAAACAAAAAAAGAGTGGTATATCTCAATAAATTAGTGTTGTTGCTCCTTATTTATTGAAGCGTTATTCTATCTCACTTTGATTAAAGTGTAGTAGCACTCAAAGTACAACAAATAAATTTACGTTAAAATTGATTAAGTGCTCAGTTATCCTATCAATCCTACTGAGAGTAATGAGAAAAAACCTAATCCTAAGACATCGAATTATCCAGAGAAACCGATGTGCTTCATTATTTATGGTACAGTAGTCACGAGCTCTAACGATACGAAACCTTTCAAAGGGAAAAAGTTAGGAATAATGGCCACAGTCGATATAAGAAACGCGATAAGAAAACTCTGTACAAAATAAGCTTTGTAGTCGGTCAACATCAATTACTTCGCGCATTAAGTGCAAAGGTTGTCAAATTACGACTTATCTGAACTAAGAAGTAAGTCTTTGAACTTAACTCGGATTTTTTACCCTTCTGGAAGTTCATGTGAGCTAGTGACTAACCTTGATAAGTTGATAACTTTACAGGGTCTGAACCTTTACCTTCTGATCATCCAGGTCGTCCGTCCAACTCACACGAGTCAGTCACGAAGCTATAACTTTTAAAATAACGAAAAAATAAAATGCATAAAATTTGGTATTTAAATAAAGTACCTTATAAGGGGATCCTCACTATACATAAAAGTGGGAGTAAACTTTATTTTGGCAACAGCTTCTCGCGCCCTCGAAGCACAGATGCAGCACTAATAGACCATCCAATATGTTGTCCATTTGAGACCTTGTTGATCTGAGACGATCGTCTAAACACGTCGCAAGCTTTCGTGTTACCTGCGATATAATTCCCTGGAAAGTTCCACAAAAACTCATCAGGCGAGAGTTTATTTAGTGCTTCTGTGTCTTTGTTAAAGCGGTCGTTATAGTTTGGCAACTGCACTACGTTCGGTACAATGCAAAAGTTTCTAGCCGGGAGTTGAGATTGAAAATGAGACGAAATTGAGCGTGAATTAAAAGTTTTACAGTTTTGCTGAAACAAAACGGCAGACTGTGATTAATTGGGACTAGAGCTGGCGTTTTGCACTGTGCGATGCTTTCTCAGGCGTTTTCACTTTCCTTTATATGGGGCAATTTAAAAAAATAGCTATTGAGTCATGATGTATAGAGGCCGTGAATGCGAATAGCACATGATCGATCGGAGTGCCGATTGTGGGAGGAGGCTTATACGCAGCAGTGTGTGATCATCTAAGCTGCCAATGATAATTGGATCGAGTCATTTAGGTTGAAGAATGCTGTTGTAAGGGAAGTATTTCAACATGTCGCTGCGGAACAAATGTTTGCATGGTCTACAGATATTTGTTCCGGGTTTTCGTATTTTTAACCAACTTCAAAAAAGGAGGAAATTCTCAATTCGACTGTTTTTTTATGTTTGTTTTCTCAGAATTTTCGCCTGTGTGAACCAATTTTGATAATTCTTTTTTTATTTGAAAGCTGGTGCTTCCCTTGTGGTCCCATTTCAATTTGGTCCAGTTCTGACAATGGCATCCATGAGAAAACCATATAATTCGTAAATTTGTTTATTTTTTATGTTATGTTGTTAGCTCAGAACTGTGTTATATATCAACCAATTTGAAAAATTAGTGTTTTATTTAAACTTTTAGATTGATCCCATGGAAATTTCATCTAAATTGGTTGCGTAGTTTGGTTTTTATTGTTATCTGAAGGCGGTTATATTTTTGTTAAAAAGTTACTTGTTCTATAGGTATCTCTAAATGAGGGTTTTTTTTATACCTAAAATAAGAATAACCCTTTAAAAATCTCTCAAACTTTGTGATAAAATAAATTTCTTGTTGCTCTTGTAAAATATTCCCATATCTATGGACTTACAAATTCTGATAATTAGGCCGACGATATTATAAGTATGTATTTACTTTAAAAAAAAATGTATGTAAGTATTATATCAGGCTCCCTTAGTACAAGCACTGCTTAGTTTGGGGCTAGATAGGGCTGTGTGAAATGTCCAGCATTATTATTATTATGTATTAAATAAAAATAAATACCCAGTTTAAGAGTTACAGGTAGATTTTGATTCAAAAAAGTTTAACCGGTAGGCAACAGAATCACCCTGTTCGAAAGGTGATAAATAAATGATAGTCTACTTCTGTCGGCGACGTTGTACTTCCGCGGAGACTAATTAATTATTAGGTACTTCCGTGTTCTGGAATTTAACCCCGAAGCTTTTTATTCTCATAAAATATATTATTGGGATATCTGTGGTTATAATGCTTTTTGTTGTAGGATAAATACTTATATTATTTATGTATTACTTGCGAAGATGAAAATCTTACAATGCCCTGTTTGAAATCCACTAACCATTCATTCAGAACCATTTGATAATAAACAGTGTAGATACCTACTCATACATAGTATAATACTAATCACTGCAAACAGTACAGTTACCTAGTTAAGTTTGAAATATTAAATGGTCATCTGCGCGACATACCATATGCGAGAGGACTATGCCATAAGTCCAGTCTACGCTGACACTGCGACTGGTAAGGAAGGCGAGGGGTTGTCCAAGGCGCCAGGGTTCAAAGAATGCTGGCTGAGTTATAGCAATGCATTCCGCATCAATACAAGCGCTTCGCTTCTACGGCTAGTGACATATGAGTATTGCAATTTCCGAATGCGGGGTCGTTAGTCGGCATAGAACGAGATAGAGAATGCGATGGAGTGCAATGATTTACGGGCCATTTGCGCATCCGATGCTCGCACAGTGCGCGGGAGAAGCTACTGTGCAATTAAAAAGTGTCAATGGATGTTGACATGTCTCGCTTTGTCTCGCCGCGCTGTGGCTCCAACTAGCGTCAATTGGACTTCCTTTTAGTTAGAACGGGCGATATTGCAAGGCAAACTCCGCTCGATTTGATTCACCAGTAGGTGCCTACGTGCACACAAACGCTTCATATTTTGATCGTGAAAGGCAATGAATAGAGAGATTATTTACACATCCACGTCTCAACATTGCCAGTCGTAAATCTCGTAAATGTAATCGAAAATTTCCATCGCGCTAAATCTTCTTACGTTAAGTATTTGTTATGTTTAGTTATTATAAGCTTTTAATAAATCTTAATAAAATCAATAATAATAAATCATTTAAATCAGGCAACAATAAAATAGTTACAGGAGAGTACCTACTTAAAATCCAGTCCATCCAAAGGTTGTCTGGAAGAGATCGCTTTTAACGATAAGACCGCCAATTGTACTATCGCGTGTCTAGTTTTAAGTGTTTTAAATATTATTAGTTAATTTAAGTGTGATGTACAATAAAGCGTTTTCTATTCTATTCTATTCTACTTAACTTATTCTATGGCCCATAAAGATAGGCCTTATTATAATCAAACCTTATATTTATTTACTACATAAACACTTTGAGTTCTCGGTGTTCGGTATCCGGTTTAAAATGTCGATTTGATTTGTCCTTGACAGAGATGTCTTTATTTCAAAATATCAATATATTTTGCTTCATCCATCCATATCTAATCATACCTTTTCATAACACAAGATTTGGAAGTTTGACGAATCAAACGTTATAATATTCCCAATGTTTGATTCGTCAAAGAAATGCATAGTTTTGTGTTGACATTCGTCATACATGCACGGCTGTCGCCATATCTTGTTTCTATGCTAATTCTATTCTTTTATGCAGTTTCTATACCCTTATTTTCATGAAACGACAGCCTCATCCTAGTATTTTAATACGAGGCCATGCAAAGCTGTTGTTTATTTAGTGATAGGAAAGCAGATAGGCCACATTGTCTATCACAACTGTTGTACTGCCAATAGTGCAAATAATATAATTGATTGATATTCTAGTAATGTTTACATTATGTAGTTATTGCATTCATCCGAGTATTGTACTGCCGTCTCCAGATGTATTGATATTATTGAGATACGTAATGTGACATGGCGGGCCTACCCAGCGCGTCTAATGAGTAGTTTCACTGCGTATTAAAAAGCATTATAGTGCCAGCAATTTGACTGGCCTGTTGGACAAAAATCACACTAAGCGCGGTATTTACAACTAGAATGAAACGTGGCTGTTCAGAAGACCGCAGCGTCATCACCGTAAAAGTTTGTACTCTTACTATACTCGTCGAAATCTAGGTCGGATTTGGCAGCTGTCAAAATACTACCAACAAACAGCAAAACTTAATACAACATTGGAATATCGTCTCGTCGAAATTTTGATTCAGAATTAACTAGTATTTTTTGAGCGTGTAACTTTTCAATATAAAGTGAAACATCTGATAAAAAAGCGAACACGTCCGCATAATAGTAGTCGCCCTGAGATGACCGCGCGGTATTCCTTTTTGAACCGCGTCATTTCTGACATTCAGGTTATTCTTCAAGTTATTATTCATCGGACAATCTAGTTACAACTTTACTTATAAATAAATGTAACCAATTTGCTTTCAGTTACGCAACACGCAAAATGGAAAATGAGTCGTAGTAGGCTCGCTCGTGCGAGTAACGAGAATGTATGCCTATGTTACGAAATTTTTATTTTATTTTTTTATTTATAAATTATAGGCTAGCGTTTGACCACTATCTCGCCTAAGCGATGATGCAGTCTACGATGGTACACGCTTGCCTAGAAGAAACCTATTCACTCGTGACTTGAAGATCCCTAGGTTGTAGTTATCAGGAAACACAGACTCGGGCAAGGCGTTCCACTCCTTGGTGGGGATGGTGGGATCAGGTTGAAAAGCTCCGCAGCACACTCTCCGAAATGTATCCTTCCTAGCTGTGGGGTACCCTGAGTATCTCTAATTATCCATACTAATATTATAAATTCGGAAGTAACTCTGTCTGTCTGTTTGTCACGTTTTCTCGGCTAAACGGCTGGGCCGATTTCGATGAAATTTGGTATGATATAGAATGACCGGGATTGAGACTTAGGCTTATTTTTATTGGCAAAACACGCCTGCAAAACCGCGGGCTAAATAAGCGTGGTTTTTAATAAAAATAACAGAATATATCGTGATAAATATAAAGAGTTGCTATTTGTAGAGTTTCTCGTTAAATTATTATCATTCATCACTTCACCCACCATCCATCACGATCGTGGGTGCCTTACACATCTCCCCTATAACTTAACAAATATGATTTAATTATATTAATGTATTTATTGTATTGCTAGCTATATTTGTTAATTTAACCTAAAATATAATGATGACTTCCAATCCATTCTTCCACAAAATATCTCTCCATCCTAAGGTTGTCTGTAAGTAATCGAATTAATCGATAAAACCATTGTGCATTGTTATTGTTTTTAGTAGATAAGTACTTTTCTTTGTTTATTGTTTTAATAATAGCGGGATGTGCATCTATTACATAGTTATACGAAGAGTCTATACAAAGAGTTACATCTATCTTTCTATTACATAGTAAATACATAAACAATAATTTATGCTAGTGTATCTCCTCCAATTCACATAATCAGAAAAAACATCAGTCATTTAGCATATTTTACCAATAACCACATTAATTTCCCTTATTCATAAAAACATTACCCAATATTAAATACAGGTATTCTGACCGTTGGGTCGTGTCACACGTCAGGCTTCGCGAACCGGACCGTGTTCCACGAAAGGATATTCCATTAAAAATATCTGCTCTGCTGGTTTTAAGAATTTCAACTATGCATACCACATCGTAACTACTGAAAAGTTTAAATTCCTTGATATATCTCAAAATAACTTTGCTTTAGAACCCACTAGAAGGAAAGACGACTTGATATAGTTTGGGAGCCGTTGGGTGCAGGCTGTACAAGATCACTTTGGAAATCTATGGGGAGGCCTATGTTCACAATTGGACGTCTTGTGGCTGATATGATGATGATGATGTCCGTTGGTATAACCAAGGATATTGTTTACCAATGCTTCAGCCCTGTATGTAAGTTGGTGGTTAAATTAAACCACACAAGTATTAGGAACATAAAAGCGTTACCGGAAACACCGTCCGAAATTCTCAGTACGAAATTCATTAAGCTCTAACACGAATTTTCGCACAGACATGAACTGTATAACTGGGAGCCGCAATTAAAAGTTTGCTTAGAGAATATACGCCAACATTTTGATTTAAAGTTGGCGGTTTCGCTCGACACCCACACCGGGGCCTGTAGAGACGGTTTTTTACGAACCACAATTTAAGCGCTGTTCTTAAGAATATACCTTCGAGCTATGTGCCCCGCCCATTGCCATTTCAGCTTGCTTATCCTTTGTGACTCTACGAATCTCCTCATTTCTGATTCGGTCTCGTAGAAAAACACCAAGGCTAGCCCTCTCCATAGCACGCTGAGCGACCATGAGCCTTCTTATGAGGCCCATAGACCACACGACCGTCGAGCGAACATAGCTCGAAGAACTAACGGCCGTTGTGGGCAGAAAGGTTTTTGAGGGGAGACCACGCACTGGAAAGCGTAGCGTAGGACGCCCCCCCCCCACTAGATGGAATGACGACCTGTTAAAGGTTGCTGGGAGCCGTTGGGTGCAGGCCGCAGAAGGTCGGTCGCTCTGGAAATCTATGATGGCGCTGTGTGAAATGTCCAGCATTATTCATTTTGAACACTTTATTCCGCATTATTTATTAGATCTGAATTGAGATTAGGCTTGTAACAAATTGCTGCTTCATCATCATAGCAGTCCACTTGAACATAGATCTCTCCCAAGCAATTACTATTTATCATTTATCTATTCAAAATAGCTTTATAGTACGGTCAGTCGATAGGAAGAAACGTCTTATTCACCGTAAAATGATCGACATATGGACAGGTTCGTCCTTCACTTCTATTTGCATCCAAATGGTCGATAGTTCAAGGTCCTCGTATATCTCCGGATCAGTATTCCTTGCACGGACACCAACAATTCTTAAGGCCACCATTCACTACACGAGCGTCGAGACGCACGCCATGCCTCACAAATCAGTGGTCATCGCCCACACATTGCGCGAGCGCTAAGTCTGGCGCAGCGCTCGTTTTGTCGTTTTGTGTTGTGTTTTGCTGAACTCCGAACCATAAAGGTCACCAGTTACACGAACCCATCCGCCGGATTTGTCGCGGTCAAATCTGCGTGTGAATGTTGAATGCCGAACTGCGAACCATAACATTCAGACGGAGATTTCCCGCGGACTTATCGCCGGCGACAAATCCTGCAGATAGGCTCGTCTAGTGAATGGAGGCCTTTAGACCTTATTCGATAGCAAGCCCGCACACTCTGCTGAGTTAGCGCATGAATATGTTATGCCGCATTTACACCAAGCGAGGGAATGCTTATTCTTTCTTTTTTCTAATTTTCGAAGTGTAAACGTGTTCTGAGTATTCTTTTATTATTTATTATTACTCAATACATGTACGAATAGTTTTATATAATTGTATTAAAAAAGTGGCACTCCGGGAGTGCCGACAGAAGTGAAAACTTGCACAATTACGTGTTTATTTTTTGAATCGTCAGGAACGGCGTTGGTAATGGTAACAGTGTCGCGAGTTAATGGTTTTTTCTTATCTCAAAAATGCCCAACGCGCCTAAAGAAGTTTTCACTTCAAAAACTATAGGATAACAAAATCGGAATATTCTGAATACGAAACTACTGAAAAAGAATTACATGAAATTATCAGTTTCAATGGCCAGAATTGACCATTAGTTCCTACGAATTGGCTGTTTGAGTCAATGACTTGATAATTTACAAACGCTAAAGACACATAAGAGTTGCCAAACTATTTTAAACTCTAAACTAATAACATTCAGAGCGAACGACTCAATTAGACGTAGAAATAATAGATATAGTGCGTCTGACCGCGAGCACGAACGAACACCGCAAAACAAGTCAATAAATAAGTTAAACAGTCTATTATCCAACTGCAATACCATTTATTGCTCAAACCCATTGCACTAATTAAGTATTTGACAACAAAAGTGCGGTAAACTCGAACGGGGAAGCCGCGAAGGGGCCAAGAACTCCGTTCCGGGAAACACAATGCCAAAGCAAAATACACGTATAATCAGAGGTTCTGCAGGGTACGTATGAGCGGAGCCTTCCACCACTGGTATCATATCAATGGATTACACGTTATTATGAATGAAAGAAACATGTTTTTTCTAACGGTACTAATACTATTAATCCGGATGACCAACGATTTTTTTGTAGCTCTGCCCCTTTGGACGTACGTTGCTAGGTAAATTAGTATTATTATTTATTTATTTGTCAGACAACCTAATCCCAATACATTCATAGTCAAAATTCATACATTAATAATAATTAAAATAAATATAAAAAATACATACCGCTGAGTGACGACCTATTTTGTAGTCTTGTATTAGGTATAAGTATAATTGTTGTATTCGTAGAGTGTAAAAATGAACACAAAATAAATATTTTTCATTTTTTCTTTCTTTCTTTCTTTCTTACATAATTATCCTTACCAACTAATTAATATAAAATATTTGTTGTAAATGAAAAATAAAAGTTTCTGTGAGGTAGCAGTAATCTTTGATAGGCGGAGAGCAGACGCTCAAAGACACTGTTTCTCATAGAACACAGCAAGCAGATAGTGGGAGTGATAGAATACAACCTTTCATGAGAAGCTCTACTAAACTGTGTTTACGTAAAAATTATACTTTGGTCCTTAACGCAACGCGTTTAGAGTCGAAATTCCATAAGATAGTTTTGAACTACAACAATTTAATGGAAAACATAATCAAAATTGCCTCGATTCAATATTCGATCACAATAGAATGTGAATATTTAATTTGCATTCATAAAAGCCTTTTTATCAACATTAAAAACACCGAACCACAGCGCCTGTTCGGAAATTTGTTTGCATTCTCCCTTTTGTACCGCACAACATAAAGTTGTTTGTTTGAAAAGTTGGCACCGGACAGAGCTTACCCGCTCTACTAATGGAATGGAAAGTTGGTGGTTATTTTTAATTAATACCTGCGTGTTGGGTTTTGGAGAACCACAAGGACTAGTAAGCTTCGAATTGTTCTCCGCAATTTGACTTGTAAACGGCAGCTTGACTAAGGTGTGTCGAGATGTTGCTTTAGGAAGCGAGGAAGTAAGTATAGTGTTGCTGTACATTGTTTGTTACTTTTGTCTCGATCTATTCGTTTTGTCGTCTAAAGTTTCGTTATACTTGTTAACTAAAAGTAAGAAAGTCAATTCGTATGAGCTAAACCTAGTGTCGGAGTTCTTAATCCGCTCGAAAGTCTCCGACGTGACATGACAACTATATAAACGGGTCCGACATTTTATCGTATCGTTCATAGAACGGAAGCGCATAATATTACTACCTACTTGGTAACAGCTAAGTAGTCTTCTTCTTAGAGTGTCAATAGTTCTACTTATATTTATTAAATAAGTACTTGCCCACATTGACGGCGTCAGGAGTAGCCGAGTTCAAATATCTTTTTGTGCAGGATTTCGGGCACATAGGTCACAACAGCAGGTGTTGCATTGATTGTGCAGGGTCACCTTAATCACACTGCATTAGGTTAGGATCCCAGAACCCCCATTTGCACAAGTGGAATCTTTAGCCACTGTTCTTATTTCTCATCTCACAGTTAACCTGTGCAAGATGCCGATTTAAGAAAGCCAATTAGCGATGTAGTGACTGCGCGAAACGTTTGCTTATGCTAGCTAGTTGATCTGTTGTCGTTGACTAAGCTAACTTTACTACGAGTTGATTGAAATTACATTTTGAACAAATTAGCACACGCCAAACTCTAATTTATATGACATCAATCGTTGGAAATGCCATCCCTTTGATGTTAAATTCAAAACACGGTTAAATTGATATAAGCAAGCACTATTCAGATGAATAAGTAAATTTGAATGCGAGCTGTGTGCTTTTACGATTCGCCTCGATACATTTACGTATCGATAATTATTTCGCGTATGTTTGAAACGCACGCCGCGCGATGCCATGGCAGTCTGAATGCATACGATCAGATGTATCTGACTATACAATTACGACAAGCCTTTTGAAAAACAGCTGAAATTCAGTTTTGTTTCAGTTATTACTTTGAAACTGAGTGAAAGAATATCAACTTCAAAAAGATCCTCTGGTCCATGAACCTAGCCATACCAATATTATAATTTAGAAAGCAACTCATGTCTCCCTATATACGGTTTGTATGTCTTCACGACTAAACGGTTAGACCGATTTTGTTGGAATTTAGTATATGCTTTTTTTGAAAAAACCACGGGTTCTAAGTCTTTTTTTTTTATACCACTAAGGTGGCAAACAAGCATACGGCCCACCTGTCGGTAAGCGGTTACCGTAGCCTATGGACGTTTGTAACGCCAAAGGTAACTCGCGCGTTGCCGACCCTTTAAAATTTTCAAAACGCCCTTTTTGAAGAACGCCATACTGTAGTCCCTAGGGAAAACCTCGGCAGGGAGACCATTTCACAAGCGAAGTGTTCGCGTGAGGAAATTCCTCTGGAACCTCACGGTGTTGTAAGTCGCGTGCGGAACCTAGTGATGATGTATAATAGTAGGATAGTGCATTATTCTATGAGCCTAGATAATTACTTATCCCGTGCTCAGTTAGCCCTCCCGACAAAAAATGACAAAACGTCCGTCCTAAGTAATGACTATTTCTTTTAGTATTAATCTACGTTAGAGACTACGTATATAGTTCACGTATACGTTGGTCTTAGGTCGTATCGTGCCGGGTCGGACGCAGTAGACGAGTGCCTGAATGCTGGCTCCAATTAAACCGTATGCACTAATGAATATTGCTCCAGAGTATATTCAGCCATTATTATTTCACCGTTCGCCGGGGAATAAGGCTTCGCGATAATTGATAGCGAACGTCCTATATGTAATTGGACCGCGTGTTTTGATTGCAGCTAAATTGTAGGGGTAAATATGTTTGTGGGAACTATACGAATCAACAGTCAATACAGCAATAATAAAAAAATGTATGAGATTCGATATTTAGGCCAATCAAATTATTTGTGGTTTGAATTGTTTTCCAAAGTGTTGAAAAACGATTATGAATTTTCAGTCAGTTATTCGCACATTATTGTGCTGAATCCTAAAATTCGTGTTTTTATTTTAGTAAACCCGCCTAGGGTCAAACTATCTCTCTTTCGCTCTGTCTGTTTGTTACGTTTTCATGACAAACGGCTGGACTGATTGCGATGAAATTTAGTATACAGATATATTATAACCGGGGTTGGGACTACTTTTTAGACATAGACAATCGTTTATTTGCTAAATAGCAAATATAATACATATACCTACAAGACATGAGTGAGACACAAGAGAGAAAGAAAGAAAGATGATATAAAATAAAAAATAAACAGTAAGTACATGCAAAAACAGAAACAAACATTTATATAACTAGTTGTTCGCCCCGACTCAGTTCGGGGCGAACCACTAATTTCGCGAGTCTCACATAAAAACAAACAAAATATATTTGTACCTAATCTTTGACTATCAAAATAGTGCCACGAAATGCATAACCCAATAACTTGACCTACAGTTTCATTCAAATTACAGGTAACGGGAGTTCATGTTAATTAGTTACCATTTTTAAGCTAGAAATTGCAGTTATTCTGGATTTCAGACTTTTCCCTATATTTGTGTTACTAAAGCTACATGCATACCAAATATCAACATTGTGGGGTCACTGGTGTATTCTGTGAATTTTGTCAAAGTTCAGTGATTATTATGGCTAATAACTTAAAAACTACAAAGATCAAACTAAAAATAAAAATGAGGTCAAAAAAAACAAGGTCAAAATGTACTTACAAAGACCTTTTATTAGACGTGCCACTTAACCGGATAGTCCCATTTTTGTTTATTTTTTACCCCTCTTGAACCCCAATATCTCAACAACTCCCAACATTTTTAGCTCATTGAGTTACACCACAATTGTGCCATCACTACCTACCTATATACCAAATTTCAAGATGATCGGATAAACGCTTCGAAAGTTATCCTCGGACAAACAAACATACATACATACATACAACGCCGATTTGCCCAAGTTGATTTATTAGTTTTAATCATGAGGTAGGTATGCTGTGTGCAAGGCCTCGACTCAAAAGCATTATGTATTACGAAGCATTATGTCCACTGGGTTAGCAGTGGACGCTGTTATTCTGCCGAGACCGCTTAACCCGACTGTGTAGAAGGAGGGTACGGCGCGGGAGGCCGCGGACGGTTGAGCTAGTTATACATAATTATTGATATTAAACGGATATCCGATAGTTATATAGGTATAATAAAGGTTTTTTGATTGTAATTTATTACTTTGCTTGTTACAGGTAAGGGAATGCTCCAACACAAACGGAACCACAATCCAAGATCGGCAAACTGACTCAATTCATTGTTTGATGACTGCAACGTCTGGGATTCGATTTCCGGAATTCACTTGCGTGTAAATATTTGTTCCTTCGAGTTGGGGGATCTAGTCTCCGTTGTCTCAGGGTCAAATCCAATTACATCTTCGTCAGGTTAGTCAAAGTAAACTTTCTCATTGTTCAGTTTGTCTTGAACAAGAGTTCGCCGAAAATTATATTTTAGGATCAGTTAAAACTTGAACTGATCCCATGACTTTGCCAAATATTAAATATAAATACTAATTATGTACATAAATTATGTTGTATTAACTAGTAGTTCGCCCTGAACTGCGATCTCGCGATAATCTAGTGCGCATGTATGTTGTGGATTTAAAATCCTTAAGGATTACTCATTTTTTTTATACGCTCTTGACATGGAACAAGCATATGACGCACCTGATGTTAAGTAGTAATCATTGCCTATAACAAAATATTGGCTAGTGGAAACGTGCCCTACGGTGCACTGCCTTGCGTCATTAACTTGAGGCATATCGGTGTAAAACCTCATGTGCTTGTAACTTCAACGGCAACAATACCCTTTAAACCGTAATACATAAATAAGATTGACGCGGGAGTTTTAGAATAAAACAGTAATTTGTTTTCACTATTACAATAATAGTTGACCAATAAAATATGTGGTAAATCCATTCTGTAAGTTCAACTTCTACTCCCTAAAGTGCAACTGAGCTAAGTAATGTTGAAATTCTTAAATTCGACTATGTTCAGTTGTGCTCGCTGAACTAAAAGGTAAAGTAAAATTTGCTCAAAACTAGTTAGACCCACGCTGCAGTATTACTCCGTAGTGAGAAGTATGTTACAAGTTTTCTTAATCAGGCATGTATGTAGAGATGACAGTTGAAAAAGACGGATAATAATGAAAAATATTCATAAAGCCGGACATTACTAAAATAACATACTGTTGTTACCAAACCTTGTAACTGGAATCTATACCTACTAATACTAGTGGCTCTCCCCGAACTGAGATCTCCCGAGTCTCACAAAAAACAAAAACAATATTACACATAATCTTTGACTAATAAAATAGTGCCACTAAATAGACCACCAGAGGCCTGACCTACAGTTTCATTCAAGTAACAAGTAACGGGGGTTCTTGTTAATTAGTTAATTTTTTAGGGGTAGCAATTGCAGTTATTCTGGGTTTAAAATTTTTCATATATTTGATACAATTTTTTTAGCACTGTGGGGTCACTGGTGTGTATCGTCAGTGTGAATATCGTCAAAGTTCAGTTTTTATTATGGCTAAATAACTCAAAAACTACAAGGAACAAACAAAAAATAAAAAAAAACATATTTAATATTTTTCTGGGAAATTAAAAGTAATAATAAAAAAAACAGAAAATTAAAAAGAAAACCGGCCAAGTGCGAGTCGGACTCGCGCACGAAGGGTTCCATACCATTATCTATAAAAACGGGAAAAAATCATTTCTGCTGTATGGGAGCCCCACTTAAATATTTATTTTATTCTGTTTTTAGTATTTATTGTGATAGCAGCAACAGAAATATATCATCTGCGAAAATTTCAACTATCTAACTATCACGGTTCATGAGATACAGCCTGGTGACAGACGGACAGACAGACAGACAGCGGAGTCTTAGTAATAGGGTCCCGTTTTACACTTTGGGTACGGAACCCTAAAAAGACTATTCACATTATATACCAGAACCAATCTCAAAACTGTATCGAAACTCAAGCATAGATTTTTGTCAATTATTTGGTTGAAAACGGTAAAAAACAATTCAAACTTTTTTATAATTTTTGTTATTAATTGTGTTATAAAATCTTCGCTTGAGTCTTGACCTTTGATAGATGCTATTTTTTGGCCGGAGTATAAATAAATAGCCGGTCAACTTACAACCTACTTTATGCCATTCTGCGCTTTTGCTGAGAAGAGTTACCATGTGGAGTTCTGAAGCTTTTTAAAATTTTAACGAATTACGGGTAAAGCCAAAAATTTAAACGTTTCATCAGCCTTGGGGTAATTGTATGGATTTTGTTTAAAGTATTTTACTTACAGACTGATACAAAAAGTGCATGGTAAATGCTAGTTATTTATTTTAAGCTGGGTACTTTGTGACCGATCAGTCTTTTCTGTTCTAACATTTTAGTTTACCCTCTTATTGAATACATATTTCAAAACAACTCGAATATGAAACAAGATTGTCGACACATTGTCATAGCTCTTCGCTGAATGCACGAGTGCTAGTGTTCTGCGCACTTCCATTGAAATATGGCCCGTCCGTGTCTGTAATCCACATGAGAAACCTCCACGTCTCTCCTCTCATATTACCCCTTACCGAGAACCCGCTGTTCAGATTTAACAAAATAAAATCTACGCCTTTTGTACGACATTTTACACTGACGACTGTAACGTAACCGCAACCGCACGTTAAGATACCATTATTTTTTAACTGCCCCTTCCAATAGGGAAACCTACAAAAACATTTCCTTGAATAATGCGTAAAGATAAGTCCAATATTTTCAACTTAATTCAGCAATTAAACACAGGCTCGTCACGAAAAATGCCAGACGCAAACTTTATGTTTGTAGGACTTAATTGAAATAATATTCTTTTGTGCCTGAGCCAAAGGAGATTGAGGGCGGGACGCGGCATTTTTGTTGTTTTTCCTCCTCGGAGCAAATGAGAAATGCTTTTCTCTTTGTGACATACGACGCCCACCGTCCGAGCTCGGACGGGGCTAAGTAGCAAACAGAAAAAGTGCCTACATGTTACAGCGGCATTATACTTCTTTCACAACATATTTACAGTGTGTATCTTCGCTTTGTTCGGAAATACCTCGAGGAGCGATTTAATTAAATTTCCGCTATTTAAGCTGGGGAATGTAGCGCGGATTAAACCGAGATTATTTACAGGTCTTCGAAGTTGAACAGTGTTGCGTCGGGAGACTTAAGACGTCAGCATCTATGTGATAACTACTTCAGATAGCTAGGGAATACTAATCTAAATAACTTACTCTATGAGTAAGAGGTAAATTGCCATTTGTAATAAATAAATAAATAAATATCGCTGGACATTTCACACAGCGCTATCTAGCCCCAAACTAAGCAGAGCTTGTACTATGGGAACCAGATAACTGATATTATTATTATATTATATAAAGCTCGATTACCACTGACTCACTGACTGATTGACATCATTGTTCTCCCAGATGCCACCTCGTAGGGGGGAAATGTTTGGTGGGATCGTATAGAGGGAGTTCCGGTAAGTTGGGAATAAATCCTAAAGTACCCCTTTTGTCCCCCATTCGCTCCCATCGACATCGTATCTCGGAAAGTATAGGTCTTAGAGCGTTGGTGCAAAAACTAATGTTGCAGAGGACATTTTTTTATATCCGGTTCCATGAAAAAAAAATTGTCTTTCATACAAAAAAAAAATTGTCTCATACAAAATATTTCTGTATGAATACCGTAAACCGTATATTTCGTTTGCCGTAATTTTCATACTGTTTTTGTAGGGAGCCCACTGCTTGTGTGTACTATAAAATTACTGTAAAATTTGCTTGATTCTATATAATGGTTGTGGAGGGGCATGAGACAACTTTCATAGTTTTAGCAAAGGTCATCATCATCATTTGGGAACATCAATTTTTTTTTTTTTTTAGTATGCAATGTTCATCATGTTTATTTTGGAACATCCACATTTATTTTTAATTATGCCTCATCCACAATGATCACTTTGAAACGTCATTTTTTTTTTATTATGCAACATCCACTGTGATCATTTTGGTACATCATTTTTTTTAATTATGCCTCATCCACAATGATCACTTTGGAACGTCAATTAATTTTTTTTTATTATGCATCATCCACTGTGATCATTTTGGAACATCATTTTTTTTAATTATGCCTCATCCACAATGATCACTTTGGAACGTCAATTTTTTTTTATTATGCAACATCCACTGTGATATTTTGGTACATCATTTTTTTTAATTATGCCTCATCCACAATGATCACTTTGGAACGTCAATTATTATTATTTTTTTATTATGCAACATCCACTGTGATCATTTTGGTACATCATTTTTTTAATTACGCCTCATCCACAATGATCACTTTGGAACGTCAATTATTTTTTATTTTTTTATTATGCATCATCCACTGTGATCATTTTGGAACATCATTTTTTTTTAATTATGCCTCATCCACAATGATCACTTTGGAACGTCAATTTTTTTTTTATTATGCACCATCCACTGTGATCATTTTGGAACATCATTTTTTTTTCAATTATGCCTCATCCACTATGATCACTTTGGAACGTCATTTTTTTTTTATTATGCAACAGCCACTGTGATATTTTGGTACATCATTTTATTTTAATTATGCTTCATCCACTATGATCATTTTGGAACGTCGAAATACTTTTTGATTGCTTCTTGCACTTCGATATCCTCTCATCAAAATTATGATTTTTCTTAAAAAACTTTAATCGTTCGTATCTTTTAAACGGTAAGAGATAGACATAACAAACTTTTATAAAATGGTAGCACAAATTTTTGGTGGAATCGTTATTTTACGGTCATCATCGCCCTTGCCATCATTTTGAATTATTCTCTCACTTCCTTTTCGTTTTCGAATGTTTCTTCCACATTGATATCCTCTTTAATTGTTTCTATAACTTCGAAATCATCTTTGATGGCATTTTTACTTCAATATACTTTTGAATTGTTTTTTCTATTTTCTTCAATTACTTCTCTTACTTCAATACCGACTCTACAAAATTATTGGTTTTAATACAAATCTTAAATCGCTCGTATCTTCTAAACGGGAAGAGTTACCCCCAGTAAACTTTTACAAAATATTGGTACTAATTTTTGGTGGAATAGTTTTTTTAATACCATCATTGCCCTTGACATCCTTTTTGAATGCTTCTCTTACTTCGTCTTCCGCTTTGAATGCTTCTTTCACCTCGATATCCTCTATTTTTGCTTCTTCCACTTTGATATCCTTTTTAATTGCTTTTTCTACTTATATATTTTCTTCAATTGCTTCTTTTACTTCAATTTCCACTCTACAAAATTATGGGTTTTAATACAAATCTTAAATCGCTCGTATCTTCTAAACGGGAAGAGTTACGCCTAGCAAACTTTTACAAAATATTGGTACTAATTTTTGGTGGAATTGTTTTATTAATACCATCGTTGCCCTTGAGATCCTTTTTGAATGCTTCTCTCACTTCGTCTTCCGCTTTGAATGCTTCTTTCACCTTGATATCCTCTATTTTTGCTTCTTCGACTTTGATATCCTTTTTAATTGCTTTTTCTACTTATATATTTTCTTCAATTGCTTCTTTTACTTCAATTTCCACTCTACAAAATTATGGGTTTTAATACAAATCTTAAATCGCTCGTATCTTCTAAACGGGAAGAGTTACGCCTAGCAAACTTTTACAAAATATTGGTACTAATTTTTGGTCGAATAGTTTTTTTATTACCATCATTGCTCTTGACATCCTTTTTGAATGCTTCTCTCACTTGGTCTTCCTCCTTAAATGCTTCTTTAACCTCGATATCCTCTATTTTTACTTCTTCCACTTTGATATCCTTTTTAATGTCTTTTTCTACTTATATGTTTTCTTCAATTGCTTCTTTTACTTCAATTTCCACTCTACAAAATTATGGGTTTTCATACAAAATTTAAATCGTTCGTATCTTTTAAACGGGAAGAGATAGCTCGAGGAAACTTTTATAAAATATTAGTATAAGTTTTTGGTGAAACCATTTTTTATTTTTATCATTGTCCTCGACGTCTTTTACTCAATTTCAATTTCCTCTTTAATTGTTTCTGCTACTTCGATATCCTATTTGATTGCTTCTTTCACTTCAATATCCTCTTTGATTGCTTCTTCCACTTCGATATCATCTTTGATTGCTGCTTCCACTTGGATATCTTCTTTGGTTTGATTGCTTCTTCCATTTCGATCGTCTTTGACTGCTTCTTACACATGGATATCCTCTTTGATAGCTTGTAACAGCTTGATATCCTCTTTGATTGCTTCTTCGACTTCGATATCATCTTTGATTTCTGCTTCCACTTGGATGTCCTCTTTGATTTGATTGCTTCTTCGATTTCGATATCGTCTTTGACTGCTTCTTACACATGGATATCCTCTTGGATAGCTTTAAACAGCTCGATATCCTCTTTGATTGCTTCTTCCACTTTGATATCCTCTTTTATTGCTTCTACCAATTCGATATCATCTTCGATTTCCTTTTGATTGCTTCTTGCACTGCAATATTCTCTTTGATTGCGTCTTCATCTTCGATATCGTTTTTGATAGCATTTTCACTACGATATCCTCTGTGATGGCTTCTTACACTTCGATATCTTCTTTGATTGCTTCTTCCACTTCGATATCCTCTAAGATTGCTTCTTCCTTTTCGATATCGTCTTCGACTATTTGTTTCACTTCGATATCGTCTTTGATTGCTTTTTCACTTCGTCTTCCTCTTTGAATACTTCTACCACCTCGGTATCCTCTTTGATTCCTTAGTCAACTTCAATTTCCTCTTAGATTGTTTTTCCTACTTCGATATCCTATTTGATTGCTTCTTCCACTTCAATATCCTCTTCGATTACTCCTTCCACTTCGATGTCATCTTCAATTTCCTTTTGATTGCTTCTTGCACTGCAATATTCTCTTTGATTGCGTCTTGATCTTCGATTTCGGCTTTGACAGCATTTTCACTTCGATATCCTCTGTAATGGCTTCTTCCACTTCGATACCCTCTTTGATTGCTTCATCCACTTCGATATCCTCTTTGATTGCTTCTTCCACTTCGATATCGACTTTGACTGTTTCTTCCACTTCGATACCGTCTTTGATTGCTTTTTTCACTTCGTCATCCTCTTAGAACGCTTCTACCACCTCGGTATCCTCTTTGATTGCTTACTCAACTTTAATTTCCTCTTTGATTGTTTCTGCTACTTCGATATCTTCTTTGATTGCTTCTTCCACTTCGATATCCTCTAAGATTGCTTCTTCCTTTTCGATATCGTTTTTGACTGTTTCTTCCATTTCGATATCGTCTTTGATTGCTTTTTTCACTTCGTCATCCTCTTAGAATGCTCTTACCACCTCGGGATCCTCTTTGATTGCTTACTCAACTTTAATTTCCTCTTTGATTGTTTCTGCTACTTCGATATCCTATTTGATTGCTTCTTTTACTTCAACATCCTCTTTAATTGCTGCTTCCACTTGGAAATCCTCTTTGATTTGATTGCTTCTTCCATTTCGATATCGTCTTTGACTGCTTCTTACACATGGATATCCTGTTTGATGGCTTTTAACAGCTCGATATCCTCTTTAATTACTTCTTCGACTAAAAGAAAAACACGCGAGCTGCGAGCAGCTCGCGCACAACGCAACCTCTAGTTATATTATATAAAGCTCGATTACCACTGACTGACTGACTGACTCATTGACATGTTTGTTCTCCCAGATGCCCCCTCGTAGGGTGAAAATGTTTGGTGCCATCGTATAGAGGGAGTTCCGATGAGTTGGGAATAAATCCTAAAGTACCCCTTTTGTCCCCCATTCGCTCCCATCGACATCGTATCTCGGAAAGTATAGGTCTTACAGCGTTGGTGCAAAAACTAATGTTGCTGAGGACATTTTTTTATATCCGGATCCATGAAAAAAAAATGGTCTTTCATACAAAAAAAAAATTGTCCCATACAAAATATTTCTGTATGAATACCGTAAACCGTATATTTCGTTTGCCGTAATTTTCATACTGTTTTTGTAGGGAGCCCACGGCTTGTGTGTACTATAAAATTACTGTAAATTTGCTTGATTCTATATAATGGTGGTGGAGGGACATGAGATAACTTTCATAGTTTTTGCAAAGGTCATCATCATCATTTTGGAACATCCAATTTTTTTTTTTTTTTTTAGTATGCAATGTTCATCATGTTTATTTTGGAACATCCACATTTTTTTAATTATGCCTCATCCACAATGATCACTTTGGAACGTCAATTTTTTTTATTTTTGTTATTTTGCTGCATCCACTGTGATCATTTTGGTACATCATTTTTTTTAATTATGCCTCATCCACAATGATCACTTTGGAACGTCAATTTTTTTTTTATTATGCATCATCCACTGTGATCATTTTGGAACATAATTTTTTTTTCAATTATGCCTCATCCACTATGATCACTTTGGAACGTCAATTTTTTTTTTTATTATGCAACATCCACTGTGATATTTTGGTACATCTTTTTTTTTAATTATGCCTCATCCACAATGATCACTTTGGGACGTCAATTTTTTTTTTTTTTATTATGCAACATCCGCTATGATCATTTTGGTACAACATTTTTTTAATTACGCCTCATCCACAATGATCACTTTGGAACGTCAATTTTTTTTTTTTATTATTATGCAACATCCACTATGATCATTTTGGTACATCATTTTTTTAATTATGCCTCATCCACAATGATCACTTTGGAACGTCAATTATTATTATTTTTTTTATTATGCAACATCCACTGTGATCATTTTGGTACATCATTTTTTTAATTACGCCTCATCCACAATGATCACTTTGGAACGTCAATTATTTTTTATTTTTTTATTATGCATCATCCACTGTGATCATTTTGGTACATAATTTTTTTTAATTATGCCTCATCCACAATGATCACTTTGGAACGTCAATTATTTTTTTTTTATTATGCAACATCCACTATTCGAATATTCTCTTTGATTGCTTGTTACACTTCGTCATCCTCTTTTATTGTTTCTTCCGCCTCCACATCTTCTATTTTTGCATGTTCCACTTCGTTATCCTTTTAAAATGCTTCTTTTATTTCATATCCTCTTTAATTGCTTCAGTTACTTCATTATGCGCTCTACAAAATTGTGGTGTTTCATACAAAACTTCAATCGCTCATATCTTCTAAACGCGAAGAGATAGCCCTAGCAAACTTATACAAAATATTGGTATAAATTTTTGGTGGAACTGTTTTTTTATTGTCATCCTTGACATCCTTTTTGAATGCTTCTCTCACTTCGTCCTCTTCTTTGAATGTTTTTTCCACTTCGACATCATCTTTGACTGCTTCTTTAACTTCGATATCCTCTTTGATTGCTTCTCCCACTTCGATATCGTCTTTGATTGCTTTTTCACTTCGTCATCTTCTTTGAATGCTTCTACCACCTTGGTATCCTCTTTGATTGCTTACTCAACTTCAATTTCCTCTTTGATTGTTTCTGCCACTTCGATATCCTATTTGATTGCTTCTTCCACTTCAACATTCTCTTTGATAGTTTCTTCCACTTCGATATCCAATCAACAAATTTATGATTTTTCTTACAAAACTTTAATCGCTCGTATCTTCTAAACGGGAAGAGATAGCACTAGCAAACTTTGACAAAATATTAGTACAAATTTTTGATCATTATCATTTTACAACATACATTTATATTATGCAACGTCAATCCTGATCATTTTGGAACGTCCAGATTTTTTTTATGCAACGTTCATCATGATCTTTTTTGCAAGGTTCAATTTTTTTTATACAACTATTATCATGATCATTTTGGAACATCCAATTTTTTTCTCTTTGATTGCTTGTTCCACTTCGATATCCTCTTTGATTGCTTCTTCCACATTGATATCCTATTTGATTGCTTCTTTAACTTTGATATCCTCTACGATTGCTTGTTCCACTTCGATATCCTCTTTTATTCCTTCTTCATCTTCAATATCCATTGGATTGCTTCTTCATCTTTGATATCCTCTTTGATGGCATTTTCACTTCGGTATCCTCTGTAAGGGCTCCTTCCTCTTTGATTTCCGTTTGATTGCTTCTTGCACTGCAATATTTTCTTTGATTGCGTCTTCATATTCGATATCGTTTTTGATTGCATTTTTACTTCGATATCCTGTGATGGCTTCTTCCACTTTAATATCCTCTTTGATTGCTTCTTCCACTTCGATATCCGCTTTGATTGCTTGTTCCATTTTGATATCGTCTTTGACTATTTCTTTCACTTCGATATCGTCTTTGATTGCTTTTTTCACTTCGTCATCCTCTTTGAATACTTCTACCAACTCGGTATCCTCTTTGATTCCTTAGTCAACTTCAATTTCCTCTTTGATTGTTTTTGCTACTTCGATATCCTATTTGATTGCTTCTCCCACTTCAATATCCTCTTTGTTTACTCCTTCCACTTCGATATCATCTTCGATTTCCTTTTGATTGCTTCTTGTACTGCATTATTCTCTTTGATTGCGTCTTCATCTTCGATATCGTCTTTGATAGCATTTTCACTTCGATATCCTCTGTGATGGCTTCTTCCACTTCGATACCCTCTTTGATTGTTTCTTCCGCCTCGACATCTTCTATTTTTGCATGTTCCACTTCGTTATCCCTTTAAAATGCTTCTTCTACTTTCATATCCTCTTTAATTGCTTCAGTTACTTCATTATGCTCTCTATAAAATTGTGGTCTTTCATACAAAACTTCAATCGCTCGTATCTTCTAAACGGGAAGAGATAGCCCTAGCAAACTTGTACAAAATATTGGCATAAATTTTTGGTGCAACTGTTTTTTTATTGTCATCCTTGACATCCTTTTTGAATGCTTCTCTCACTTCGTCATCTTCTTTGAATGTTTTTTCCACTTAGACATCATCTTTGACTGCTTCTTTAACTTCGATATCCTCTTTGATTGCTTCTCCCACTTCGATATCGTCTTTGACTGCTTCTTCCATTTCGATATCGTCTTTGATTGCTTTTTTCACTTCGTCATCTTCTTTGAATGCTTCTACCACCTCGGTATCCTCTTTGATTGCTTACTCAACTTCAATTTCCTCTTTGATTGTTTCTCCCTCTTCGATATCGTCTTTGACTGCTTCTTCCATTTCGATATCGTCTTTGATTGCTTTTTTCACTTCGTCATCTTCTTTGAATGCTTCTACCGTCTCGGTATCCTCTTTGATTGCTTACTCAACTTCAATTTCCTCTTTGATTGTTTCTGCCACTTCGATATCCTATTTGATTGCTTCTTCCACTTCAACATTCTCTTTGATAGTTTCTTCCACTTCGATATCCAATCAACAAATTTATGATTTTTCTTACAAAACTTTAATCGCTCGTATCTTCTAAACGGGAAGAGATAGCACTAGCAAACTTTGACAAAATATTAGTACAAATTTTTGATCATTATCATTTTGCAACATACATTTATATTATGCAACGTCAATAATGATCATTTTGGAACGTCCAGATTTTTTTTATGCAACGTTCATCATGATCTTTTTTGCAACGTTCAATTTTTTTTTATACAACCATTATCATGATCATTTTGGAACATCCAATTTTTTTCTCTTTGATTGCTTGTTCCACTTCGATATCCTCTTTGATTGCTTCTTCCACATTGGTATCCTCTTTGATTGCTTCTTTAACTTTGATATCCTCTTTTATTCCTTCTTCATCTTCAATATCCATTGGATTGCTTCTTCCACTTCGATATCGTCTTTGATTGCTTTTTTTACTTCGTCATCCTCTTAGAATGCTTCTACCACCTTGGTATCCTCTTTGATTTCTTCCTCAACTATAATTTCCTCTTTGATTGTTTCTGCTACTTCGATATCCTATTTGATTGCTTCTTTCACTTCAATATCCTCTTTGATTGCTTCTTCCACTTCGATATCATCTTTGATTGCTGCTTCCACTTGGAAATCCTCTTTGATTTGATTGCTTCTTCCATTTCGATATCGTCTTTGACTGCTTCTTACACATGGATATCCTCTTTGATGGCTTTTAACAGCTCGATATCCTCTTTAATTACTTCTTCGACTAAAAGAAAAACACGCGAGCTGCGAGCAGCTCGCGCACAACGCAACCTCTAGTAATACTTATATACTTTTTTTTTGTAAATACATACTTATAATATATAGAAAAACACCCAGACACGGAACAAATATCTAGATCATGCAAACATTTGTTCCGCGGCGGGAATCGAACCCACTACCTCCTGCGTCTCAGCCGGCTATACGCCCACTGCGCCATGGAAGCAGTCATTTTGGTCATAAGAGTGTAATTTTTCCTATCTAGAGTTCAGGATGTCTTAGTTTTAACGGAAAATGCGGGATGATCTTAGTTTATCCCGTAAAGCCAGTAGTGGACTGCTATACGGTGATGATGATGATTATATCTCGTAAATGTCGGCTAACACTCAAAAAAGATGTACGTTTTTGAAGGACTTACGTTGCAACATTCGTTTGCTCAAAATTATATTATATTCTGTGTATTAGATAATATAACGAAAGAATAAAAGACGGAATCAGCTTAGAACATAGGTTATTCTCTAAAAGTTGTGCCTGCTAGATAGGACTTTAGGTATTGCCGACGATATTACAATAAATGGACAACCACGCTATACGGATGGCTTATTGCAAATAGCATTAAGGATATGTCCTATACGTAGCTTCATTCTCTACTATAAATTACGTTATTAACTGGGCTCATTGAGGTGGATAAAGTCCGGTGATTGCAAATCTGTGTTGACGTTTTGTGAGCATGGCTGATTTAAACACCATGAATAATACATTATATTCTACTTACTATACTTTAGAACATATTAGGACTATCAACTCTTATACTACAGTTGCCCACAAGCTCGTACGAACTCACTTTTGAATTATTCTTTTTCATAGCTGGTATCTTTATCATAACAATATTGCATGTGTTGAGAACATTCGTTTTTATTCACGATTAATCTAGAAAAGGAAGTTGCATGTTATTTATTTTCTAATTCTTACATAAAAGAAGGTTCCAACCTTAAAATGCAAAAGTTCCTAAACCTGTTGTAGAAAATTAACATATCATCTAATGTCTGACTTTTTTAAGGCAGTGGCAAGCCACTAACTTTTATAAATAATAGTAGTTCTCGATGTATGCTTGTAATATTTATTTTTGAAACTTGTACACTATTAAACACATATGTCTTTTATTAGAAATACATATAATATACCTCGGTAACGGATAAGCCTACATAAGCACGTAAAACCAAATACGATCCAATATAGCAGATATTGGATATTTTAGAAATGGGTACGTGACTGCTGCGCTTCGGCCCTTGCAAAGGTTTTAATACATTTGGCGGAAATGTGTTTTAGTAAAAAACAATGCTCATAAAATAATTGCGTGTATAGTAATACCTATTTATAAATGCCTTATAATTTATATGCCAAATATTGTGTATCAAATATACGAGTAAATCTAATATTCTAATACTTTTTTGTCAAAACCTTAAAACCTACGTGAGCTTTGATCTATAAAAATGAAAAGTTTTATTAATGTTGACTTGTGGAATGTTGTGGTGTGAACGTGGACTTGACGTGGACACGTGGACACCGTAAACATTTCAAAAGCGTCAGACGAGACCGCGGTGACAAGACACGTCCTGGAACGTCACGGGCACCTCGTCTCGGCATCCCAACGTGTTCACACATAAATTGTTCCTCTCTACATTACCATTGCCTCACCGAAATTGAATTATACGAAGCCCCGGATTTTATATCTATTAGAGTACGTTCAACGGTCCCTCGGGCAAGGATTTAGATACCGATAACTTTCTCATTTCCTCCGGCCAGGGACACGCGTTACTTAGACGGTTTAGACGCGTAAAACTCCAACATAAAAGCCTGTGTCGAGTGTGACTTTGAATTGAGCCATCAATCTTTTACCTGACACGGGCACTTACACGTTTATAGCGCCATATTTTTATGGCGCTTAAATCGATAGGCTCAACGATTTTTTCGACGACGGCCGCTTGTTTTCGCGAATAATCGGAATTCATGTTAGGATTTTTCGACGCAGTCGACTGTGCGATGTGCTCACTGTTCATCATAGTGTAAACCGCATCTGTGATGTAGAACTGCAGATGTATTGAGTTGGAATCCGATGAGAGATTCCGGCTAAGACAGAGCTCTTCGTTGATTAGTGAACCGTACCGCAGTATCCACTGCTCGTAAATGTGCCGTCCTAAGCTCTGTAGGTAAATTACGGCGAATAGACCGAATAGCTTATAAACAGCGCCGGAACAAGGCTTCATTAAAATAATTTGGCGCATGGGCTCCGCATGCAAGTGAAGTAAACTTGATTAAACGTAGCGGATACAGCTTACAGCAAATATTTTTAAGTTACGCTTCCGTTCTGCGGCGGAAGCGCTGTGAATTTAAATGATGTTCGGAAGACGCGATTCGCAACGCCTAATCCGCAGTCTCGGAGCCTGTTTGTGTAAAGTTCCACATAACATTAGAGCATGCCTCTGGAACTAGAACAAATGGACGCCAGTGCGCGGATATCGTAACTGGAACTGTTATTGTAAAGGATGTAACTTTGGATAAATGTCAACTGTTCTCGAATTTAGTGCGCTGCCGCCCGCGCCCGCCCGAGTCGCGTTTTATTAGCTCGTTTTGCATACATTACACCCGTACCGATACAAGCCAACCCATCCACTTGCACAAGAATTTACGGCAAGAAGTTTTGAATGCGACGCGAATACACTATGACGTATTATAATATGCATGAAAATTCATGAAATGTATGAATAAGCTTTTGTAAAGCCACTCCGTTCCCTCGTTTTGTAAACATTTGATTTTCAATTTCTTAAGGAACTAGTGCTCACTAGGTGCTTTCAGAATTGCGAAGAAAGTGGTGAGTTGGACTTTTTCTATGTTCAATTTGC
This sequence comes from Philereme transversata, assembly GCA_963924445.1. Classification (NCBI taxonomy): domain Eukaryota; kingdom Metazoa; phylum Arthropoda; class Insecta; order Lepidoptera; family Geometridae; genus Philereme; species Philereme transversata. Next base: position 14,457,482 of record OZ004340.1, read on the forward strand.
AAAGAAGCTCTTCGTTTCCTGTCAGGGAAGCGGGATGTTGGATTCAGAATCCACAGATGCTTTTTCTTTGTTCCTGTAGAATTTTAACAAGTGCTGTAGCTATAACTGAATGTAAACATCTTTTAAATGTTTACATTCACTTACGAATTTGAAAAAAAGAAAAAAATGATGAAAAAAAAATATAAATGAAAAATGAAAAAATAAATAAAAATGATAAAATAATAGAAAAAAAAGACGTAGTGGCCGTCTCTGACAGTGGAGCGTAACATGTGGAAAGAAAGGGGGGGAGGACCTTTTGCCAGCAGAGAGGCACAATAGGAAAAGAAAAAGTCATAGTGTACAGTACCAATAGGTATTCTAAAATTATTTAGTAGTGGCGTTAAATATCCTTTGCAACGGTCTTAAGACGATTCAAAGAACGACGATTAAGACGATATTTCTTTTTGTATTTTTTATATTAGGTCGGGGTCGGCCGAGAAAGCGTTGGCGGGACGATTTGGTCACCTTCCAAAGAAGATGGTGGGAGATAGCGACGGATAGGGATACTTGGAGGGACTTGGGGGAGACCTTTGCCCAGCAGTGGGACGAGATAGGTTAGAGACATTTTTTATATTAAACTAAAATCTCGTAATAGCTAGTTAAAAAACTCAATTTTACATTGTAGTAGGTAAATAAATTCTAGTGGCTTTTCCTACTAGTATGTATTTGTAAGTCAAAGGATTTCCTTCCAATCCAAAGGTTAAGTAATAACCCTGCAATCAGAAGCAGGTATTTATAGGTATCTCGTATAATATTCCTCGCTCACATGTTCGGAATCAAAGCTCCGTCCCCGATGAAACCGCATCAATTTCCGATTATGTTTAACGCATCACTCGATACCTTGTTATAGAATACAGTTTAGAAGTGAAACTCTTGTCCTGGGTATAATTTTAATAATAATCATAACATAGCACTTTTAGAACAAGGAAATAACCGCATTGTAGATATTTCAATAGTATGTATTGAAGTAATTATGGTCTGGGTGTTTTTGTGTATACTGTAATTAAATTTTAAAAACAAATCTAAGTGTTCTATCAGTTATCTGGTTCCCATAGTACAAGCATTGCTTAGTTTGGGGCTATGCATAGCACTGTGTGAAATGTCCAGCATTATTGTTATTACTATAATTTTTGGTGTATCTTACCTGCTAATAATACCTTTAATATCTTACCAATTGAAAATTATTCATACTCTATTTATAGCATTATTTATAGCATTATGTGGTGGCAATTTGCAGTAAGTGCTTGGTGAAGGACGCAGCGGCTGTAATAATTGGTACAGGATTTTAAAGACACTAAGTTAGCGTGACGAGCGCAATGATTGCCGAGCAGTAGGAAAGTAAAAAAAAAAGTTGCGTGATTTCCAGCCACCACAATATCAATAAGTTTTTGTTGAAAAATTACTTTTTAAAAACAAGCTTTAATAAAATACTTAATTAGAACCGCAATCAGAGTAAAATGAGTCCAAACACTAGTAGCCCACTACAATCCATTCAGAAGTTCCATTGTCGCTAGACAGAATAATTTGTTGGAAGCTTCGATTGACTTGACCCGAGATCCTCGTACGCGCGCGTCTAATATTTGTGCGTGTGGCTGTTTTCGGTCATTGTACAAAACTTTATATGCCTATGTTCCTATCTAAGGAGTCGCCCTTTAATCACGTGAGGCTTTCGTGTTTTCCTCAGCAAGCCCTTTCATTTGATACCACTGTATATACTGTGGTAGTGCAGAAAAAATAACTAGTCCGCCATCTTGGATGATCCGCCATATTAGAATTAGAATGACGTCACATAGCTAAGCATACATTGTCATCCAAAATAAGCGTGTATACCAAATTTCAGCTCAATCGGTTAAAGATAACTGATTTAAAATTCAGTTGCAAGATCCCACCCGGACAAACATACATACATTGCAAGTTAAATAAAAGCTTGTAAAAATTGTGGCTGTCACGGGACGCCCGGCAGTTGTCGAACATATTAATTGATAGTTATTGAAAGAATTTATAATTAAAGAATACCGTATATACTCATCTTAACTTACCTTATCATACGCACGCAATATAAATATGCGTGACGGAAAACAATTCTTTATCAGTACTTATGCGTTTTGTCAATTATTGATACCCCAATCTTCTTACATCTTACCTTATTGGACGCATGCCGTCAGAGCGTGACTGCATACGAGTCGGTCTTACCCTTAAGCCGCGCCAATAGATGTTTCACATAAAAAAAAAAACATTTATTCGCCGTTTACAGGCTGCATTGTAGTATCAATAATATGTAACTATAAAGACATGGCTGGAGCAGTTGATCTATCTAATAACTAGATCCTTTGCAACGGTCTTTAGATGACACTATTTGTACTAAAAACGGGATATTTATCATGATTTGTGAGTTCTTAAGTGTCCCGATATTTCGACGCAGTTGCATGCGCCATGATCACGGGTAATCATAGTAAATCATGGTAAATATCTCGTTTTTAGTACAAATAGTGTTAATAACCATGATAGTAGCAAAAGTTATATGGTCTTTAGATGATTCAACTGTTTCTACGTATTTAATAGTCTTGTAAATAATTGTATATTTTCTAATAATAAATGTATTAAGTAGCTTATTAATGGGAGTTTCATATCTATTACTTGTGTTATAACCAGCTTAAAGGTGCCACGGTCTGTGTACCACTGAAGCGTCTAACTCATATTGAACTGTAGCTAAGTGTAGAATGTAGATATGCACACCTATTCGGGATAGAGTTCTACTAATGTAGTGGAGGGATGGTTTACCCCTAGATACAGTTACCACTAGGATCCTATGTCTGTATATCGCTAAGACTCCGGAACTCGGTAAATTACCTTGCATCACTCATGCTCTGAATGTTGGTCATTGCTAACTCGATACCTGATGCGTAAATGCGAGATACGCCACTAGGGCCGTAAGTAGATTTGAAACTAGAATGAGGTTTATGGCATTCTTAATATACTGAAATGAAATACAACCTCCATGACATATCCTTATTTCTTTTAAATAGAAGAGGCCATAGTTTAGTAGTAAAAAATAATAATGTATAACGGGAATGCAATTTTTTTTAACAACAAACTTTTATGAAGTGAAAAGTGATGAAAAGTTATGTGTTAAACTCGGGTGTAAGCGATCAATTGCATTCCCTCTATTGATCGCTTACGCCCCTTGTATATCAATGTACTATTGTGGCAAGGTTGGCGCGTAGTCGATTGGAACGCAAGAGATTCCTGCTGGACAAATATTTGTATAATCTGCAAATATTTGTCTCGAGTTCCTAATACCCATCCTAAGGTAGGGTCAGGACTATTGTTGGGTGTTATTTATTAAACATTTTAAACTACAGAAACGTTTCAAAAAACCAGCGCTACTGAATCGTTAACGCTAGTGTAGCACAGCGCTGAGTGACGGTCTACTTTGTTGTTTAGATACTTGAATAATTAGTAGAATTATTATAATTTAAGATCTTTAGACGATTATTAAAAATGTATTTGTATAAATATTAAATTGAAAATTTAAAGATGCTTTTGTAAATAACTAGCTGACGAGCCCCGGCATCGCATGCTGAAATTATCCTCTACAAACATTCAAACCTACAAACACCTCTTATTATTCGTGTAGAATAATATGTAATCCTTTGATCAAAAATTTCATCGAAGTTTACCTATATCTAACATATTCAATAAAATTATTCCATGTACCATTATTCCCGCCACAAAGGCCGTCGACTACGAAGCATCTAATTCGAGTTTAACTATAGCTAAGTGCAGAATGCACTCGTAGATATGCTCACCTGGCCGTTTGCTAATGTAGTGTGGTGATCGCATTATTACTATCATAGTACATAGGGTGAAGGACCCAATTATCAGCACTTTTAGAGTTAGTCCTAATTTAAGCCATTTTATCACATTGAAAAATACTTTTTTACCCGTTATGACGCGTTTTTTAGTTTCAATATTCAATCATTAAGATGATATTTAAAAAAAAATTGCTAATTCTTTATCTTATTTTTTTTTATATAGGCAAGAGTAAAAAATGGTCGACTCACCATTTACTAGCACCGTCACCACCAATTAATAGCATAGAGTGAGCCAATTAACAGCACTGTGATAATGGTATTGAAATTATATGAAATAAAAAATGTTTATTAGGTAGGTGTAATCTCTTTTATTGATTTTAGGGAACATAAAATTACGCTTAATTAAGTATACTTACTAAGAAAATCAATTAAAAAATAATAATTCTTGCTCTACATCTTCAATCAATTCTAATCCTCGGAAAGTACCTTCTCTAGTTCTAGTAAAGAGTAAGTCTTCTTTCTTTTATTGTTGATTATTTTGTCCAGTGGGTCACTAATTTGGTTGTCATCTCTTTGACCAACTTGCATAGTTCTGGATACGTTTGGTGAATTCAGTTTAACGTCTGAAAGAATTTGGATTCTTTTATTTGGTGGAAACATAGGCTGCTCTTCAGTTTTTCTTTTCTTAGTGTTAGACAGGTGTTCATTTTCAGGAGAGGATGGCATATTGTTATCATGAATCATAACTTGGTGATTAATAACTACATGGTGGTGATTTATAAATGTCTCTTGTGTTTTGTTAGCTTTTGTCTCTTGTATTTTGTTTTCATTTTTCACTTGTAGTTTGTTTTCTTTTGTCTCTTGTATTTTGTAAGCTTTTGTCTCTTGTATTTTGCTAGCTTTTGTCTCTTTTATTTGGTTTTCATTTGTCACTTGTAGTTGGTTTTCTCTTGTCTCTTGTATTTTGTTAGCTTTTGTTTCTTGTATTTTGTAAGCTTTTGTCTCTTTTATTTTGTTTTCATTTGTTACTAGTAGTTTGTTTTCTTTTGTCTCTTGTTTTTTGATAGCTAATGTCACTTTTGCTTTTTTGTTTATCTTATTTCGGGTGCTTTCTTCTTTCGCTTTATTTTTTTCTTCTTGTTTCAGTAATCTTTCCTTCTTACGAGTCTCCTGTTCTTCTTCTTTAAGTTGTTTAGCTTTTAATTTGTCGTTTTCAGTCTTCTGCCATTCAGCTGATGTAAGAACGAAGGATGATCTCTCTACATTTTTAACACCTTTTCTTTCAGGCGTTTTTTCCGTAACCAATACGTCCTGTAATTTGACTGGAGTTAGTAAATATTGTTGACTATCAAGACGTACCAATTGCGCACTTCCAAGACAATTTTCAGTATTTTTTTCAGATGGTTCATTCGTTATCGCAGTGTTCATAGCTCGCATTTCATCTACACAATCTTCTGCTAACATTACTGGAAATTGATCGATATTGAGAAATTCAACTACTTCGTAATTTTCAATCTCAACAACAGCTTCTGGGGATGTGGACGCATCAGTTGGATGATTTTCAAAATAACAACAAATCTTTTTCAAAACACTTTCTGTTTCTGGTAGACTTTCGAACGGCGTTCTTTGCAGAAATGTAATTTTTTCTTGCCCTACAATCTTTTTTAAAGTTTCATGTGTCATAACTCTATCTTTATTAGAATTTTCTTGTAGTTTTGATTCGTCTTCTTTTGGTTCTTCATCATGTTTGCTTCCTTTACCCAGACATTTTTTGTAGTTGATAGCTTCAGAGTTCCAGGGACATAAGCCTGTAGTCCTGAATCCATTTATCACCGTTGTATCTTTGACGCCAACCTCTAAAGCCTCCTTAAGCACAGGTACAAAATTGTTTTTTGTGAGAGTCTCCAAAGGGTGATCTCTCCTCCATTTCAGGACACTTTCCTTCCATGCATTTTTGAGAGGTCTAAAGGCTGACACGTCGGCTGGCTGTAGTATCCGTGTGGCGTTGGGGTATAAAGCAATCAAAACGATCTCCAACTTGCTGCACAATTCACTCACTTCAAGACTAAGATGTGTTTTGTGCCCATCTACAAACAGTATGACGGGAAATGTTACTTTTCTTTTGAGAAGGTATGGATGAAATACATTCTTGATATAATCATAGAAAAGTTCAGATTTCATCCAGCCAGTATCGCTCAAACCAATGCCCCACTCATTTGGAACTGATGAAGTTATATCCTTGGGAAGCCTCTTGTTGGGAAACACAACTAGTGGAGGTGTAATATCTCCGTTGGCGCAAAACGTAAACAGTACAGTAAGGGCTGTTTTAGCTGCAGCGTGATCAACTTCATACACGTCTTTTTCTCCTCGTAATGCAATAACTTTGCCACTTTTGGGGCATAACTGAAAGTTAGATTCATCCCCATTAAAAACACGAGACGGGTCCTGTAAGATGTCAAAGTAGTTGTTTTCTTCAAGATAAAGCTCAATTTTGTGGAACCACCCTTTGATGTCTTTTTCTGATACATTAGCACTGGCTGATGTTACAGCTTCGGCAGTGCGTTCGCTGAGTTCTGGATGACGACGCATAAAAAGGTCATACCATTTTTTACCAGGTATGCCATCTTTAAAGGGGTTATCTCTTCCTGCCTTCTTTAAGAAATTTGCTACACTCAATTGTAAATCAGACTTTCTTTTTGGGAATCCTTTCCGACAGCAATCTACAACCCACTGTACTAAAACTCCTTCCTCTTCGTTCGACAATATTGGATCAGGGCCTGGTAGACTCTTGCACGGCTTTCTTAATCGTGACTGGATAGTTCCTCTAGGTACACTGAAAGTTTTCGAGGCCAGTTTTTTGGACATACCCTTTTTTACTGCATCCAAGGCTTGTAGTAGATTCTCGTTTGTGTATTTTTTTCTTTTATTTGGTTTTTTTACTGCCTTTGGTTTCATAGTGGTTCTGAAAAAAGGAAAGATGATGAAATGCTAGGAGAACCTAATTATCAGCATGATTTTGATCCAATTATCAGCACTATGCTGACAAATGGGAAATGCAGTTTCAGCACCATGCTAAGATTTGGATTCCGAATGTATAAACTAATTTAACCAAAAAAAAAGGAATTCTATGCATAAAATAAACACGGTTTACAATAAAAAATATGGAATAAGTTTTTACGAACTATTTTCCATTTATCAGCACCAGTGCTGATAATTTGAAATTCGCAAAATATTAGATCCATTTATCAGCACCACATTTTTTACCAATATTAATATTATTACCATAACCTCTTCTCTTCAGATTATCCTCATAAACTATCTTAGAAATCAGAGAAATCAAAAGTTTCAGTATAAAATATCTAAAAGATATAATATAGTATAAAATGTAAACACGTGAACTTACCTTCGATCACAAAGAACAGGCAAAAACAGGACAAAATGCAGGACACAAACGTTTGTTGACAAAATTTTCGCCAGTTTGAAGTCGGAAAGTATGGTATTGCCAGGAGTAGGATTCCAAAAACATCAATTTAATTTATTTTTAAAGTGGTAACCCAAATTACAGTTAGTGGAACCTTATAATTTTACTATTTATTAGGAGTGCTGATTATTTGGTGTAGTGCTAGCATTTGGGTCAGTCACCCTATACCAGTAGCGTAGCATATTGCTCTGCTAGTAACATATTAGGTAGAAGTGCTTTTGTCCTAATAAATACGTATAAGAGCCACAGTACTACGTGAACCTGGTATTACGGAATATTTCCCATGATTTGTGAGGTTTTCGCATATCAAAAACTCAAAATCATGGTATTTAAATATGTGTATAGATGATATCAGGTAAAGGACCTCCAATGGTGAACATAGGCCTCCCTATGGATTTCTAGAGCGACCTGTCTTGTGCGGTTTGCACCCAACGGCTCCCAGCAACCTTTATCAGGTCGTCTTTTCAGCTAGTGGGAGGCCGTCCTACGTTGCGCATTCCAGCATGTGGTCTCCATACTCTAGCACCTGCTGCCCCAATCTATCAAGATAGTAAAAAGTAATAATTTGCATACATACGCGAGAAAAACATATCCTCTTTATTCGGGCAAAAACACGCTATGAAGCTTATACAATGTTAATAAAATGGTACACCCGCCAGCGCTTGCTTCAGTTAAGTTATTTTAATCTAATGATAACCCACTATAAAGGAAAACCAAAGCGCCTGAAACCGAACGCTGTTTATAAATTAATGTCTGATATTCGATTAGGCTTGCTTTATTACGACTTATTTTGTATTATACATACTCATGGTATGATATGGTGACATGGTATGAATATAGTAGCGTGCTCGGAGAACGCGCACGCTCGCATGTATGCGAATACATCAGTGTGTGTGTGGGTCAGTGTGTGTGTACGTGTGAATTTGTGCGTCTAAGTTTATTTAAGTAAGTCCTCTAATAAAGTGTATTAAGTTGCCTTTATTATTGGGTATAGTCAAGCGCTTGACCAATACCACGCGTCGTGTATGTCACGCACGACACGAGACATTTTGACGATGTCGACTAAAATCTCGTTTAAATGCACACCGCGGTAGAGAAGTTTGTCGTCATTCGCCGTCATTCTTTTTGTTCTCATAAAACTTTGCTCTAGGTCGTATCTCGGTATCGTACGATGACAAAATACACACACAGCGGTGTCAAAATTCGTCTAAATTATAGTGCGCACGTTAGCATAGGTAGACGTAAAGATATACGAGTATCTCTATATACCACGAGAAAACTTTTAAAATTTTGTCACGTTGTGCATGTTAGCTCTACTGATGTGTTTTCTCTTTTAAAAGCTTTTATTTAACTTGCAATGTTTATTTACGTCAATTCTTGTAACTGAATTTTAATCCAGTTCCCCTCAATCGATTGAGCTAAACTTTGGAATATATAGGTATAATAGGTTGGGGAAAAACTCTTTTCGCATTATAGTATGTATGAACTTGTAATAAAATCTCTTTGGCTATACTGTTTGTATCTGGCTGGTTTTGGTATCATTCAAAGTTTAAATTTTAAAGAAGATAATTCCAAATTCGAATTAGGAAAATGTGTGATTTTTATTTGCTTTTCGTACTGTAAAGATGAGTGAATCTAATTAAGAAATTTGATACATTTTAAAATTTTACTACAAAAAATGTAAAAATGCAACGCAAGCCGCGAAAAAATTTTGCGATGTTTATGGACCTAGTGCAGTGTCTGTGAGAGTAGCACAAATTTGGTTTAAGTGTTTTCAATCCGGAAATTTTGATGTCAAAGATGCACGTCGCTCTGGTCGCCCTATTACGGATAAAATTAATGCCATTTTTGAAAAAAGTGGAGCAAGATCGGCATATCAGTAGTTACGACGTAGCTGAAGAACTGGGAATTGACCACAAAACAGTTTTGGCGCATTTGAAAAAAAAACTGGGTACACAAAAAAGCTCAATATTTGGGTACCCCACGAGCTCACTGAAAGAAACCTAATGAACCGTGTACTAATTTGTGATTCTTTATTAGGACGTAATGAAACTGAACCATTTTTGAAGAAGCAGATAACTGGTGATGAAAACTGGATCACGTACGACAAGAACGTGCGAAAAAGGTCGTGATCAAAGGCCGGTCAGGCTTCACAGACTGTGGCGAAACCCGGGTTAACTCGCAACAAGGTGATGCTGTGTGTGTGGTGGGATTGGAAGGGCATTATTCATTATGAGCTGTTACCACCAGGTAGGATCATCGATTCTGAACTCTACTGCGAACAACTGATGAGATTAAAGCAAGAAGTTGAGAGAAAGCGGCCGGAATTAATCAACAGAAGGGGTGTGGTTTTTCATCATGACAACGCTAGACCTCACACATCTTTAGCCACTCAGCAAAAATTAAGAGAGTTTGGCTGGAAGGTGTTAATGCATCCGCCGTATAGTCCTGACCTTGCACCTTCAGATTTCCACCTGTTTCGGTCTCTTCCGAATTCTTTAGGCAGTGTCAGGTTAACATCACGAGAGGACTGCCAAAACCACTTGTCGCGGTATTTTAATTAATTTCTATAGCAGTAAGTCTCAAAATTTCTATAGCAATGGGATCATGCCCCTACCTACAAGATGGCAAAAAGTTATCGAACAAAATGGTACCTACATACTTTAGTTAAATGTAAATAAACTATATTAAAAAAAGTTTTGAATTTTCTTAAAAAATGCGAAGAAACTTTCCCCCAACCTAATATGTCATTTAGGTGACAATGCAATAATATGGTACCATGGAGGTGGTCTCATGATGGAGACGGATGCTAGACAACGGAACTTTTGAATGGTGCTAGTGTAGAATAGCTACTAGTGTTTGGGCACATTTTAATCTGTTTGCGGTCCCGATTTTACGGTTAATAAAAGCTCTTGAAAAAGTATTTTTTCTACAAAAAACCTAATAAAACTACGATCACGCTAATATCATTCTCCTTTTAGTCGTATAATATAACTAACTGGAAAAGCTTCAGGGTTGCTAACAGGTTATTGAAAGTGGACACGTTTTCTATTTGAACGCGTAATGCTGTGTAAAACGGCAAATACTCGTTAAAATACTAACCTTTAATTAAAGCTTGGAGGATATTATAGACAAAAATGTACTTTTGATTATTAACAAAGGTAATTCAGAAAATAATATCTTTTAGTTTTATTTTCTTTGTGTGTTTTTACACGTCATCGAGATCGAATATTTAAGATTGGCAAAATGCTACATTATTCTTAAGAGTCGCTCAAACAGAGAAACCTAAACCTTGGCCATAAACTCCCGGGATTCGAGAGCTTTTATCAACTGAATTAACTTTACATAAAACGTAATTTGAGTAGACAGGTATTTTGTCAGCGCCGTATCACAGAATAGTATTAGTTTTTATGTACAGATATATCACTCCACAACTGCACTGATAAATTATACCTCAAATAAATAAATCAAACTCTACTCTAGTATTTTTCAATCTTTATCGGTCATTATACTAAATAATGAAATCAATCGGAACATATCTGTTCTCTCTCTTCGAGTCGTAGTCCTCAATGTTGAGGGTCGTTACCATGGGTCATTCCATGGGTGGTTTTCTCTTTTATTATGCTGCGCGATCGGTGTCTGTTGGCAACGACATGTATTGCATCATGAAACTTAGAGTCGAGGGTTGTACGTATCTGGTTAGACCAACGTATCGGGCTACGGCCCCGTGGTCTTTTCCCCTCGACTTTGCCAGTGTCTCCAAGTTGTCACTATGTTTCCTAGCTATGTGTCCAAAGTTCTCAAGGACTTGTTGGAGGCAGAGTGTTGATAGTCTGGTAGTTCTTAAGTTTCTTGTATATTGAAACTTTAGTTCTTCGGGCCGTCCAGGAAATTCGCAGCATTCTTCACCAGCACCACATCTCAAAAGCGTCTATACGTCCGCGATCCTTCGCTTCGCCTATTCTTCTCCAGAATATGGAGAAGACTAGGCTTCGGATGAGTCTTATCTTAGTCCTGTTGGATGTTTTCCTGCCTTTCCATAATCCCCCAAGCTGGCTCATCGCGCTTTTAGCCATCTCTATCCTTCTACGCACCTCGGGTTCACAGGAGCCGTTGTTAAAAATGTTAAATATAATAAATACCCGTTAAATATCATTAACTAATCTATTTTTTAGTGTACTACAAATGTTATTAAAAATCGGAATGCATCCAAGATCGCTTTGTTCAACTCGCTATTTGAAGTCGCGGCTAAATTAGCTCTGTGTCTTTGCGGAGGATTGAGGTTGACTGAGGTACGAAGAAAACTGAATTATATTTTCGGTATTTGAATTATGTCATAGTGTCTAAATAACTTATTTTCTGCTGCAAGCCTACTTGAAGTGATATAGCACTGGCTATATCGACTCAGGCTGGGACAAATTAGGGCGAAATCCGGGCATTACGTTGTAATCGCGCCAATTTACGGAAAGATCACGTTAACGTTGTATATTACGGCTAGGTCTTTTAAAAAATGACTCGATGGTTCCACTCAAGTTTACTGAAAGGAATTCTCTTAAGCGCGACTTAGGGCGTGTCGGGATTCGCTCGTTTAAGTTACATCGTGTATAAAAAGAGTCTGTCTGATCAAACTATTGTATTGAATCATATAAAATTTAAGAAGACGGAGAAAGAAACTAAAAAAAATAAGAATACGGCCTTATAATGCTTCGGAAGCAATAACGATATACATTCTACATAGCCTAGTGAGTTAGAATACGCTTTTATCTGTTGCTATCTCCCATATATTTATATTGTTACGCCGAGGCTGTTAAACAATGAGTAATAATCGAACCTTCTCGAACGCTTTTGTCTTGCTGTGTTATTGTTGCTATTGTTTGTGGTTTCGCAGAATGGGGAGTGGCCATTGTGTCGAGGGACCGACCCTTTCCTGGAAGGATCGACATCGTTCTCGAACAATCGAAATGTGTGCGATATAAATAGGCCGGAGAGATGGCCGGACAGTCAGTCTCGAATCAGAGTTAGTGAGTGAGTCTCAGCGAGGCCCTGGAGGACTGACGTGGGAAGGGTCTCGCGTGAATAGTAGTGCTCCCGAGTCAGTCTGGATTAAGCTATACGTGCGATCATTTCGGTGACTTTAAGTGATGCAACAGTGGTGTGAATTAGTGTGTTGTGATTACGTGTGACCATGTTCGTGTATTCATCGTTTAGTGCTGAATAAAAGTGTTATTTTGGTTAAACCGATTCCCATTATTTTATCCCGAACCCTCAGCTCGTAACAATTTGGTGTCAGAAGTGGGATAAAATAATGCCGGTTCTACCAAAGGATAACGTGGACGGTGTCAGGACGAGAGGTCAACGACAACAGAAAATGGATGAAAGGCGGTTTGGAGATCCTCCGGTTCAAGAAGCTCGGCAGAGTCGTCAGCCGATGGAAATGGAATCAGCCGCCGCCGAATCATTTGGAGCATCATCATTATCATCTGTGGGGCAAGCTCCTGTGACAGGCGATCTTGCTGCTATTATGGCCATGCTTTGTCGTCAACAAGAAGAGCAGCGACGTTGGCAGGAAGAACAGCGACGTGAGGAAGAAGAGCAGGCTCGGTTGCAGGAAGAACAGCGACGTCAGGATAAGGAAGAGCAGCGTCGTCAGCAAGAAGAGCAGGCTCGGTTGCAGGCAGAACAGTGACGTCAGGATAAGGAAGAGCAGCGTCGTCAGCAAGAAGAGCAGGCTTGGTTGCAGGAGGAAGAATGCCGTCAGCATAAAGAAGAGAAGTGTCGTCAGCAGGAAGAGCAGGCTCGGTTGCAGAAGGAACAGCGACATGAACAGGTGGAGCAGACTCGGTTGCAAGAGGAACAGCGACGTCAGGATAAAGAAGAGCAGCGTCGTCAACAGGAAGATCAGCGACGTTGGCCATAAGAGCGTGCTCGACTGATGAGGGAATTGTTCGGTTCATCTGGAAAGGACTTCCAGGAAGTGAAAGAACAGATAGAAATCATGAGAGCCGTGTTTTGGAGGCTGGAATTGGGATCGCTGATGAGAAAGGGACTCTGGGTGTCCTGAAGTACTGGAGACGGCAATGTGGCTCCTCTAGTTGCTACATCTTCAGCGCGAGATGCGCCTAAAATTGTTCGTGTTGATCGGCTGCCGCGATATGGGGCTAAGAATGCTCGGGACGAGCATGTTTTAGGAGGGGGCAGTGTTACGCCGAGGCTGTTAAACAATGAGTAATAATCGAACCTTCTCGAACGCTTTTGTCTTGCTGTGTTATTGTTGCTATTGTTTGTGGTTTCGCAGAATGGGGAGTGGCCATTGTGTCGAGGGACCGACCCTTTCCTGGAAGGATCGACATCGTTCTCGAACAATCGAAATGTGTGCGATATAAATAGGCCGGAGAGATGGCCGGACAGTCAGTCTCGAATCAGAGTTAGTGAGTGAGTCTCAGCGAGGCCCTGGAGGACTGACGTGGGAAGGGTCTCGCGTGAATAGTAGTGCTCCCGAGTCAGTCTGGATTAAGCTATACGTGCGATCATTTCGGTGACTTTAAGTGATGCAACAGTGGTGTGAATTAGTGTGTTGTGATTACGTGTGACCATGTTCGTGTATTCATCGTTTAGTGCTGAATAAAAGTGTTATTTTGGTTAAACCGATTCCCATTATTTTATCCCGAACCCTCAGCTCGTAACAATATATTATTAACTTCCTAGTGTAATGAGAGTGCTACTCTCATTATACTCTTATGTAATAATCTCAGTCTGTTTTGAGCGCATAATCCCTTTTATCATTATTAAAAAAAAGTACAGCACAGTAAGGTCAGTATTTTCCAAGCACACTATATGCCCTCTTTATTTGAGCTGAAATGCAGATTTTAAAATCCAAACACGGATGCAAATAAATACTCGCAATATAGGAGTAGGAGCTTGGATTTTCCGTTCGTATGTTTACTTTAGCCGCTCTAGAGTTTGCTTTCGAACTTATTGACTTAGCGCCGTGTTTATTTCTGAAATATCAGCGATTTATAGTTCCGGCTATTGTTATACTGTTACGTTTTACAGTTTCTCTCAGTAACTGAGGTGGTACGGTCAATACGATACCACTTCAGTGCACTTGCTCAAGTGCTCGTAGATACAATAAAACCTACATCTAGTAAATGCTTCACTATTGGAACAAAAACGTATAGAATTGAAGTTCTCTCGATAGATTAAACACCTACATGTAGTAAACGCCTTACTATATATAGGTTTTCAGTCTATCTAGAGATCTAGAAAAGTTTTCAGAGAACTCTAGTTCTAAACTATCAAGAATATTTCAATTTATTTAGATTAACAACTAAGAGCTTTATTGAGTCTGCTCTGTAATTTTGTATCATACAGCTGGGACAAAAGATAAACAGTTGGAGGGATTCAACACAAATTTTATAACTTGAAAGGGCAGCTCAATAAAGTTGAAATCCATAGTTGATCGCAAATAAAAATACTAAAAAGCTGGCTACTATAGTTTTGAATTGAAAAGCTCTGCAATATCCGAAACCAATTTTAATTTTAAATTGAATATAGTAGAGATGTTGCAATTTCAATTCTCGCATCGAGAAAAAATGGTACGAAGAAGGGTTTTCATATCCTGAGATATTAAAAACGGTTGAAGATCCTATCAGGAAGACTATTAAAAGTAGTAAACTTGGAGATCTTAAAATATTCTGAGCTTAATACCTACTTAAAAATGAAAATTTGTGTTCCACTTTGGTTATTTTTTTACAGTTTAACCTAATTATACTCGTACTAGACCCGGAACAAATGACGACAAGTACGGGTTATTAGGTACAGGCATTTTGTGTAGCTTAAAAATAACAGGGTGTTTAGTACGAGTTGTTAAGTAAGGTATAAAAGTCAATAGTTTTCGTGGGTGTTTTTCTTGCAGCCCACGTCCAAGGAGAACTCTCAAAAAATATTGAGATATGTGTGAAATGTCCAGCAATATTTATTTAATACCTACGTATATCTATCTATTTACAGTATAATTCCTTTATCACGTGCTGACGGTACATCAGTATAAGAGGATCGAGCCCGATGCGAAGCCTCTTGCGTGAGTCGAGAGGCTTCACTGGTACACAATAGCTTCTCGAACCTCCTTGCGGTCTATCTAGACTTATATACTACTACATATGTATACCTATACGTACTACACGTGGTAGTAAATATAGGTAGACCTATGTCGGTACATAGGATATAAAGATATCTTTATATCTAGCTGGGGCCGTCCTACGATGCGCTTTTCAGTCGAGAACCTTTCTGCCTCAACTAAGAACTGAACTCTAATGAATGCATTTAAAATGTATTTCAAATCCATTTGAAGTTTTAGATATTAGCAATTGAATACGTTGTAGTTTAAGAACCTGTTTTTTTGTCTTTATGCACCTTAGAATACTACCTATATAATCTTGGTTTTCAGTGACAGTGACCTCAGTAGGTGGTTTTTGAAATCCACCGTTCACACAGCTATGCTTAATTAGCGTGGATAGACATATCTATCTATCTATTTATCTATACAATATATAAAAGGCTTTGTCCTGAATGACTGATTGACGGATCAACGCACAACCTAAGCCGCTGATCGTAGAGAGCTGAAACTTGGAGGGTGTGTTCTTTGTATGACGCAGGCATCCGATAAGAAAGTATTTTCCGAAATTCTACCCGTAAGGGGGTGAAAAAGGGGGGCAACGTTTGTATGGGACAACGTGATTCTTTGGTCCAATCCAAAGGTTGCCTGGAAAAGATCGCCTGGAAAGATTTTGACACATGTTTGAAAACACAATCCGATTTTATTCAAAAAAGGTTGAAGTCACTTAAAAACTTATGCAAATACTCTTTAAAATTGGAATGTCTCGAAAGTCACCGTATTATATGAGTACCTCATTTGAAGGGTTGTAAGCTTAAAGAGGTTATGCACTTTTAGGACACGGCCTCATAGGGACGTAGAGTTTGAAATTTGAAATGGTAAGGACTACGAGTAGAACGTTTTGGTCAGAAGAAAATACACACATCAAAAAAGTCTAAGCAACACATAACTTTTGTCGTATTTTTTTTTCTTTACTTTGTTTTAAACTTTCATTGAATATCAAGCCTTCTTTAAAATAGTCAACCTCGTTGATAAACACATAAATACTGCCAGTTTTTTTAGTAAGTAAGTTTTTAAACAATAAAAACATTATTTTGTCAATTTCAACGGCATTTCATAGATGCGGTTTTATTTCTTATTCAACGAAAAAAACTTAGTTATCGCAGTAATCATTGGTTATGTGTTACGAAAAACACGAGTTTTTACTGTGTAATGGAGCGTCGTCATCTTACCACGGGAGCTGTAGAGATGCTAGAAATTGAAAACAGTCAAGTCTATGTTGCCCGTCATTTCGGTGTTCATCGAAGCGTAATTTGCCAACTCTGGAGGCGTTATTGTGACGCAGGTGATCCGTCTGAACAGTAACTAGGCCGAGGGCGTATTACCACTCGTCGTCAAGACCGATACATCCTGGTAACATGTAGACGTGAACCAAAGCTGACTACCCAAGACATCGCATCAAGGCTACAGAATACTCATAGTCCCGCTGTTTATCCCCAAACTGTGCGAAACAGACTGCGAGAGTATGGTCTACGTGCACGTGGTCCAATCAAATTCCCACAGATCCGTCACGGAATCGAGCTCGTCGTATTCAATGGTGCAGACCACGCGTGCTATGGCCGCAAGAACGATGGGACCAAATTTTGTTCTGCGACGAATCTCGATTCGGGTTCAAACCTGAACTAAAAAAATGATGGTATATAACACCGCCCATACAGCGGTTCGACAGTAATGGTTTGGGCTGGAATAGCTAAAAACCGACAAATAGATCTCGTTTTTATAAATGGCAACCTGAATGCTGAAAATTATGTGGAACATGTGCTAGATCCCTATGTGCGTCCATTTTCACAAACATTGGGACCTGAGTTTACATTGATGTACGACAATGCCTGTCCGCACACAGCAAGACGGACTCAATAATGGCTACAGGGCGAAAATATACGTGTTTTGCTATGGCCAGCTTAAACGCCTGACTTAAATCCCATTGAGCATATGTGGGATATGCTCTAGAGAAGGGTCCTGAAAGATCTTGATGGGGTTTTAACAGAACACCAGCTAAAAAACCTGTTCAAGTTCCACTGGCAGCCATTGCCCCAGGAGGAAATCAATAACCTAATTGACTCCATGCAGAACCGTTGCCGACAAGTTTTAAACAACCGAGGAGGAAACACGCTGTATTAGATTTAATTCAAATGCCCAAAAGAAGGTTATAATTTAACGCAGAAGTCATATTTTTGTTTATTTTTACCATTATTATATATTACAAATTTGCACCCAGATTCACTGCAAACTTTTATTTGTAAATAAACATTTTTTTAAAGAAATTTATCGAGTTTAATATACAAATACAACATAGAAATATCATTTAATTTAAAAAGAAAAGAAAAGAAATAATTTAAAATAAATCAATAAAATTAAAATATTCTAAATTTGTAGGTGTCGCTTAGACTTTTTTGATGTGTGTAGTTTTCTTTTAGTTTGTCTTGGAAGTTTAATTTTAAGTTAAAGTTTTAGTTTAGTTTTGAGTATTGTTTTGTGCAATTTTTTTACATTACAGTAATATAATAAAGATGAAAATTTTGATGTTTATTTGTTTGTTACTCAATCACGTCGTAACGGCGGAACCGATTTTGATGAAATTTGGTATACCTATATAACTGGATTACCACATAAACTACTTTTTATCCCATAAATCATTTCCCATGGGATAAAAATGGGTTGTCAAGTCAAGTGTCAACAGCAGGTTTAGCTTTATTTCTAGGTTACCTACACATTTAGAAGTGTAACGCGTACGAAGTCGCGGGCAACAGCTAGTATATATTTATGAACCTTACGTAATGGTCATGGAACTGTGATTTAAAGTCAATATTTCATTAAAATCACAAAGGTCATTTTGAAAAGTCAATTTCTTTTACCTGTTCCTCTGCGACCTAGCCAAATAGGAAGCAAAAAAATCTTCTTTTGAGCACAATCTTACCTGATAGTGAGTGATGATGTGGTCTAATATGGAGCACGAAGATTTTGTAGACACCTATTCACTCTTGCCTTTATTATATTCTGGTTTTAATTAATGTCATCCAACCATCGTTGGCAATTTGTTTGTATCATGTATTATCACATAAAAGATTATTTCGATAATAACAGGCAGTTATAATATTAATTATTGTATATTTATTAACTCGATCTACATATTTACTGTAAATGTGCATTTTCTAGCATTACAGGCTTTTTATTTCACGTAAATAGTTTTGCTGTCGTAATTTTACGTAATAAAAACAACCTTAACCTAAAAACAAGTGAAATTATATTATTTATTATATTTAATTATTTATATCTTATTTAATATTCAATCTTCAAGTTTCATGCAGAACAGAAAAATAATATTTTATCTGTACGACTGAATCCATCAAATTAGTCGTATTAGTCTGCATTTTTGATATATATTATGTTCCATAATAAACTGTATAATAATCAAACGTAATCGTAAGTAATATAAACATAATCAATTCTGTTTAACTAGACACTAGTTGTTATTATTGAAAGGTACATAAAATACTTTAGTTCTCAGGTATAATACAATACAGTAACAGTTTTACACTAAATGATAAAAGCGATCGTCCGAACACACACATATAACTGATCTTTTAAGAACACCCTTTTAACCGGAACACTGCATTACTGCTTGGCGGCAGAAATAAGTGCGGTGGTAGTACTTCCCCGGACTAACTAAATAAGAAGTTCTCCTACTACTGCCTTTTTCAATCTTCATTATTGAAACCACTTTAAAATGTTGTAACTGCACAATGACCCAGCCACTATTAGCGGCGCGAATAAAAACCATAAAATAAAACCAACATAAACACGTTATTTAACCGCCATTAAAAACGTAATAAACCTGTAAAAAGCGTTTTTGATTAACCACAACTTCGCTCGTAATAAAAATAAAAACAATAGCGAATATTAAAATATCCTGATAAACGGGCCAGCTATAAAACGTGCCAGTAAGTTAGTGAGTTACTGGCTAAGTTTTATCATACTGTTATCCTTACTAGTACCTGATTAGTTAAAACAATACTAAGTGATACGAATCTAATAATTTACCCTTTCATCATTTCGCTAGTATTTTCGCAAGTATTTAGAACACGGACTTTTAGTATCAAGGAACCATAAACCACTCAACAATATATTGTGCTGAACGCCATTTTGTTACAAATGAGTTAAACTATTCTATTATGCCCAATGTTTTTTATGAATTGTTTCGTTTGTCATTAAACTCATTAAAATTTATGTGCCAAATCAATTATTGCTCTTTTCTATTCGAGTATACTGAAAGTGATAAACACGGAACAAATAATGAATGAATCAAAAGCACCTCTATGTAACAAATCATGTCACTAGCAAGCCAATTAACCTTACTGGCATGCTTCCCCACTGACTTGTGTATCAAGAGCTTTAGCGGGCTTATTATGCCGGGGCACGGTGGCGTCACTTGCGGTCTACGGCGTAGCACAATGCTACGAAGCTCTACGGCGTAGCACAATGCTCCGAAGCTCTACGGCGTAGACTTTGTCCACGGAATGCTACGACTTCTCTACAAGTCGACAAACAGCTGATATTAAATTGTATTTCTGGGTAAATCTACATCATGTATCCATAACCTACATCACCACAGTTTATATGAGTTATGGAAATATTTCCAGCCTAGTTAGTAAAAAAGTTAGTAGTTAGTTCCTTGTAGTAAAAATCACTTTAAGCAATAAAAACCTCCCATTGTACATTTATGTTGTTTTTAGTTTTTAAGTATTAATAAATAAATAATACTAATTTTTGTAAATATATACTTATAATATATAGAAAAACACCCAGACATGGAACAAATATCTGTAGATCATACAAACATTTGTTCCGCGGCGGGAATAGAACCCGCTACCTCCTGCGTCTCAGCCGGCTATATGCCCACTGCGCCACGGAGGCAGTCAGTATTTGATTTGTTATATTTTGTTTTGTAATTGTTATGTGCAATAAAGAGTTAATTTACGATTATTTATCTATGATAACGATCTATGAAGAATTTCTCTTATGAAGGGGAAGTTTACGGGTTCAAATCCCATCTGGTTGGTAATCTCTCGTAAGTGTTTGATAACACTTTAAAATAAAGGTAACTAATTAAATGACTCAATGACGTTCCGCGCGGTCACTAGTTAGATGGGTGATCATTAGTGATATTTTGAACTGAGCCCGAAGCTTCGAAGGGCACGTTAAGATGGTCCCGGCTATAAAAGTTGTCAACCCAAGTCGGAGGCCTTAGGGCAGCTTAAAAATTCCGACACCAAATTTGGCCACTAGCTCATACGAATTAACAGATTTTTATTTTGGCACAAACATTCGTTAATCTATTGAATGCAAAGGACAATCAATTTAATTACAAAATACAAACAGCGCCTAAAAATAAACACTGTTTTTATAAGCTTGATCTAAACTCTAAACTGGTAATAATGTACGTAATGAGATTATCATCATTCACGAACTTTAGTCATGAATATATTTCCAACATGTTCTTTATTTTTACGGTGCTCTAAAATGGTACGCAGCATTCAAAAGCATTTTTAAATGTACACAGGCTATAAAAGAGGTCAATATTAGTTCGCGTTTTACATTACCATTCGTTACCTATACGTGAATACTGTACGAGTGTAGTACAGTTGTGAATAAACATGTTTTATTTTATTTTTATTATTTACTAGCTGAGTTATATTGAATTAAAATATAGCATGTAGAACTCAGGGATAGTGTAAAAAACA
This sequence comes from Philereme transversata, assembly GCA_963924445.1. Lineage (NCBI taxonomy): Eukaryota > Metazoa > Arthropoda > Insecta > Lepidoptera > Geometridae > Philereme > Philereme transversata. The sequence goes on from OZ004340.1 coordinate 14,478,731, forward strand.
TCGAAATCGGTCAAGCCGTTTATGAGAACTATTGCGGACACACGCACACCGGAATTTTATATACAAGATAAACCCGATGTATCCCACTGTAGGGCAAAAACCTCTCCTCCCTATTTTCATATTTTATGCTATTTTGGCGTGCGCTTATTGTAGGAGTCCATGTATCCAGCCATCGCCGCCTAAATTGAAAAAGTTACCTAATAATTTAAATCCAACGGACCCGCATCTTTTTTGGCATCGAAATTCTTAAATAGGTAGTCCATTTTTTATTTTCATTCCATATTTTACTATGTTTGGTGGAGATTGGTGTATCCAGTTTAACGATTGGAGGATTTTTATTTGATAAAAATCAATTGTTAAATTGTAAAATTAGAGATCCATACCTCATAAGGCATTGCACCTCTTCTTGTTCATACCTCTGTTTTTGAGCCTGAGCATACCTTTGTCAGTGTCTGTACAGTGAAATGTATTTCGCTGTACAAAATCTCGATATAGGACGAGTTTGCCCTATATCAGGTCTATAACATAGTTTCGCTCGATATTGTCGATCATAAAATTTTAAATAAACTTACTTTTTAATATTTACTTATCAATAAACACTAGTTTAAGATTTCGTTAACTAATACATATTTTATTCCAGCTGTTAATCTAAATAAACCGCTATTATAAATACGGGAATTAACACGTACCTTTTTATCGGTACGACCGATAATGTCTTGGTTCAATTCGTGAACCTTCATTAGGATGAGTTTGCGACGCACTATGGATCGCAATAAACAAAAACCTGCCTCCGAGTAAAATGCCTGTGAGATACGGATGGTCAGACGGTCTGAATAAAATTATAGGTGTTCCGTTTTTCGCCATTTGGCTACGGAACCCTAAAAATCCATTGAATATCCGTTTGGAAGATGAAACACGGACAAAAGCTTTCAACTTAAAACACATTATATATTGTGGGGGTTTATTACGACATCACTTGCATTCTAATGAATCCTTTTAACGGTAATAGCGGCGTTGTTTTCCCGACACCGCTTGCTTACACCGGACGGTTTGATCACACCCCCTTCTTTCTACCTTCAATTTTCTTTGGTCGACAGACGTTAATCTTTACTCGCACTCACCATTTTGGTTCTCGCTCTTATACGAACAGCTAAGGAATGGAACACTAGCATCCATCGGTCGTTTTTCTGTTTTCTAAAGACTAGAATCTGGGTATAAGGTGTCTTCTAGATTTTCGTGCTTCATCTTAGATCACATAATCGCTTACATCGGTGAGATTGTGGGCAAACGAAGATCTTTCAGTGATTAAAAAAAGTATGTATAATGTATGTGCAATTTTTTTTATTGTTATTGTTACGGAAACAAGCTTACGGCCCACCTGGTGGTAAGTGGTCACCGTCGCCTATTGACAATTTTCCATTTTGTCAGACATGCCACCCTTCCTAATAAAGAGGCCAAATCCAACTTCCTAAAATTCAATCCTTATCGCATGGTAATGTATAAACTTGTATCACTCTTACGCTTTGAATAAATTAAGCTTTCAGTTTCAGAATTCACGCACATCGCCGAGCCATATTTCAATTTGTCCAAAAGTTTTAAGTTCAGCGAAAGCGGAGTGTCTTGATAAACTGGCGGGAATAGCACTTGTGTTTCATAAATGTTTTATTCACACAACGATCCTTGAGAATAGCCGGCTAATTATTAAGGTGGCAAGATTCTCTGAAATCCATCGACATACCTTATCAAGTGAGTGTCACTGAAATTGGCAGCATTATACTGGGGAAGATCAGGACTCAGGTATTATGATAATGAAGTACTGCGACATAATATTCTATTGGTGACTTATTATAGACGTTTAGGACAGATGTTATATTGCCATGATTTATTCATGATTGATTCCATTCTTGTAAGCGTTGTGTAATACACAGATAGATAGATAGATTGCCTGTTAAAAAAAAACGAGAGCTGGTGCTTATCTGGGTCAACAAACACATAAGCATTGCAATTCAGGCGAAATGCAGCCAGTGTCTTGGGGACTCTTCCGGCTGATAGTGATCTGAAACAGTTGAGCTATCTATAGATCGTTTACAACGGTCTTTAGATGATTCAACTGTTTCTTTTGTTTTTTATAGTCATGTAAATAATTGCATATTTTTTCTGTTAAATGTATATTTGCTTAAAAGATAATCTTAAATGTTTTTCTTTTTAGAGGGCACACAAAGTTATTGGTCAATGCAAAGAATTCAAGTGTGTTTTAAGGCCGCTGTACACCGAATGCGTACACGTTGGCTAGCACGCGCACGTCTACGCGTCCGCATCCGGGGTGCAGCGGCTTTTAATAGACACATCATTGTAGTTGAGAATTTTCAGTTAGAGAACCCAAATAGTAATTGTTCACTGAATTATATGCACTCTAAACAGGATGTAGAGTCCGTAAAACTTAAAATCGTATACAAATAAAATTGTCACAGTAATTTTCCCTCGTCCATCCCAATTCGGTAGGCTAATAGAATTATCCCAGCTATAGCTTCGAATTAATTTTAACTCCCCCTTTAGGCCTTTTAATATTATCCAGGGGCGGTGAGTGCGTGACACATTAAAAATTATTACGTCCTCGTCGACTTTAAAGTTTATCTTTAGGTATTTTGGGAGGGACAGTCGCTTTTTTATTATTAGATAGGCGGAATCATGAAAATGAATGAACCTATATTTTTAAGGCAATGATATTTAAAGCTCGCTTTTCTAAATCAGCTACTGACATTATCAAATGATATGCTGTTGTATATTTCATTAATCTGAAAAAAAAAGAGAAAAACTTATAGAAGGACCGTCTACGCAAAATTTGCCTTAAAGTTATGTTTAGTTCAAAGTTTTATTCATTAATAATATAAACTAACTAAAATGCAAATTCTAAGAACACAACCATTGTGTACTTTGTAATTAAAATATCAAATCCCAACAAACAAAAAGTAAATAAAAACTTCAACGCTTCATTGCTATGGCTTCTTTGAAAGAGTTTCGTGTGTTTATTTTCTTAGTTCTCTGTTATTTTCAGTTATACTTTCCAAGGAAATATAAACATTCTATCTAAAAGTTTTATAGCGATCTTGTTGAACAGGATATTAGAATTCTTGTATCATCCCTGTTGGTGACGTTGCGTTGCGATGTATTAGCTCTTTGACGACGACGCTTTTTCGATCCGCTCGCGTTCTTTAAGATGTTTTAAAACTTAGTTTAGAAGCATTTGAAAATAAACGGATGTATCAACATAACACTTGTTTAATAAACTTGTTTGTAAATAAGACAAATTTAAATTAACACACGATACAGATTTTAAAAGACCTTTAAACAAGGGAAGCCAATTATTAAATAAACGAAATGTTACCCAAATGTTGACTGAAGCGGAACTCATTTCGATTTAATGACTGCCGGGTTTGCAAGGCAATTGAGAAAATATAAAATCACATTTATATTATTAGCCTTACAGATTACGTTCAATTTATTCTGCCGAAGATCTCAAGCGGTGCAAATATGGAAGTCTCGACAGAGCTTATAAATTTGAGCCATTTGGCACCGAGACCCTGGGTACCGGGGCCTTTCGCGTTTACAAAATTCTTTCTGGGCATCTGGTTTAGCGACGTGTGATCCGAGAACTAGCGCTTGTCTGAGATAATGCATAAGCATTGCAATTCATCGGGACAATGCAGTAAGTATCTTGGGGACACTTTCGCCTGGTAGTGATCTGGAGCAGTTAAGCTAACTATAGACATTTGCAATGGTCTTTAGATAATTCAACTGTTTCTAAATATAAATAATTTTATTCATAAAGATATAACAAATACTTTCAGGTGAATGTATCGGTAGACACAAAGAATTTTGTGCAAAGGTTTTACTTTCATTTGAGGGCGGACGTAAGGTAAACACGCAAATAAAATTTTCATAAATTTTATATTTTTGATATATTCACGGTCAGGCTTTTCATACTTTACCCGCGTGGCTTATCTGGATTATCGGGGAATTCCCGTCGTATTTTTTAACATTGAGCGTTTGTGCGTCGCTTATTGCGTGCTATCTACGGCGCGTGATTCACAGAGCTGCCTGCAAATATATTTATCGTACCCTAAACTCCCTTCATATTTATGGAGTCACTCGGGAGTCAAAAATAAAGCTGAATAAAGCGCGCATAAGGGGTATTACTCTTTATTAAAATTTAATATCCCTAAAGTACCTTTTGTGTCGAGAGGCTCGCGCAATTAGGCGAGTGCCTTTTAATTAAAACGTTCTATTCTAATAAATGGTGTCTTGTTTCAGATAACGTGTGATGACCGAACGAGTCAGCTGAGATCATTGCAGTCGCGTTCCGAATGCGAGAGAGGATCGAGGTGTAGTGCTGTGTCCGCGGATGCGGTTCTAGTGTTGTGGTGTTATGATGACGTCATGGCGCGGGCTGGCGTTGCTGGCCGCGCTGCACGTGTGCGCGTGCGCACGCGACGCGCTCTTCCACAACCAGTTTGCGGTCCACGTACCTGATGGAGCGCACCACGTGGATGAGATTGCGAAGAGACACGGTTACGTCAACCATGGCCAGGTAAGTTGACCTACTGACCCCTTGTGAAGCCTCTTGTATATTGTTTTGATAGTGGACGTTCACTTCTTTTATGGTTTTCGCGTGAGTTTCCTGTTGTTGTCGCGTTTTATTTACAACCACAAAATTAAGTGGTAGTAAAAGTAAGGTCACTTAAACAGGATGCTACAACAATCTAATTAATAATTACTGATTAAAACGAGTATGCACCTACCTTTTTTATTTGTTATTCCGATGTTAATTAATATTAAAAACAGCATAGTGTATGTGAATGTATTCATGTTTGTATATTTGGTTGACCGTGCAATCGATACGATAAACATGTTTGCTTCATTCTTAGCTAGGTTTAAATAACGCCCGTTACTAACCGTTGTATTATTAATCTAAATGAACCCCTACCTCTACTAACGACGGGAACCAACAAGATTGACTGACACTCACTGAAATTAAACCTCAATTCTATTAAATATTTTACCCTCTAAGTAACTATTCGCTCGCGTGTCTGTCCAGAGCCGTCCAATTAAGTTTTCTCCGGTGATTAATCGCCCTTAACTCTCACATTGTACACCCTAGCTTTACGTTGTATTCTGTACTTCTGACACACTACTTGACACTGCCTTTGAGTTCGAGAACTGAGCTTAACGTGAATACCTACAAATGCCTGTCCTCTCGTATTCTTAAGACCTAGCCTTTGGTGTCCAATGGTCCGGACTTAATCGTCTTGTTGGCCTTTGTTGGAATATTCGGACTTGACGTTGGGATTGTGTGGCACATAGACAAGTGGCCACTTATGGAGAAACAGAAACTAAAATTTGATGATATTAATTTTTAAATATATCTGTAACTAAATATAGTTTGAATAACCGATTCTCGCGTAGCTCCATATATTGACACGTGTAATTAAGGGATTTGATTTAAAAATATAATTTTCTCTATTAAAGTTTGTTGCGAAAATTGTGTACCGAAGGTTTTAGACACCGTGTTTTTTTTTTGTGAAAAATAATAAGACTAATTCTTCTGACTAGCAGTACCTAATACCAAGTAGACTATGTTTGCCTCTATAACGTACTTCATTTACCTAAATAAGATTGTATATTTAATAACTAGAGACTAATAAAACACTATTCACCTCATTTAATCATTTGTTGTATTTAGTCAGCATATTATGTCTCATCAATCACTTCTCTTCTTGATTTTTATTACTCATTTATTGTAAGGAAATAAATGTTATTTTGTTTCCTTCCTCAAGTTCTTCCCGGCTGTTGTCGTATTACGTAGTTTTGGCGTTGATAAACGATCGTGATAATGGAACGTAGGCATAAAAACTAGACGTACTCAACGGTAAAATAAAGCAATCCTACGAGGTTTCGAGATCAAAAGAAAACTACAAACGGCTTGCCTAAAAACGGTAGGTATCATTATAAAAAAATAAACCCCCGATCCCGATATAATCGAATCCGTGACCCTTCATTTCCAACTTCACCTACTCGCCTTTTCAATACATCTCAAAATAGCAATTTTCATATTCATTTCACGCTGAAATAGGAGGCCAGAAGCAATCTGAAGGGGCTTCAAAAGTTACTTTTAAATGTAATTTACCTTTTTGAATAAAACTCGGAACTACTTTTCATCTTGACCGAGCGATACACAAAGAATAAGTGCTCACGGCAGACTTCGTTATTTTTGAAAACTTTCCGGTCCGGCTACTTGTCTTACACAATGTTTCTGTTTGTTCCGAACGTTGAATAACTACAAAGAGCTTCGAGAATATTAAGCCTGAAAACATATTAAACTTTGCCGTTTTCTCCGCGAACTGAGCTGAAGTTTGAGTAGGCTGGCATTTCAAAAATTGTTTTCTGATGACTAGATTATGTAGACTATGAATAACAGATGTCTGAGAATTGTTATCAAAAGCAATTCAGGTAAGTTCTGAACAAAATTAGGACTTACAGGGTTAAAGATACCTACTTGTAGATGACCTCCGTGACGCAGTGGGCGTATAACCGGCTGAGACGCAGGAGGTAGTGGGTTCGTTTCCCGCCACGGAACAAATGTTTGCATGATCTACAGATATTTGTTCCGTGTCTGGGTATTTTTCTATGTATTATAAGTATGTATTTACAAAAAAAGTATATACTTATATATATTCTGTCAGTTATCTGGTTCCCATAGTACAAGCTCTGCTTAGTTTGGGGCTAGATAGCGCTTTGTGAAATGTCCAGCAAAATTTATTTATTTGTAGAAGTAAATATTTTTATCTATATTTAATACGCACAAAACTTTAAAAGCTACCTGTGCGATCTCTAAACACTGATGTGACTACCTTCAACAGTTTTCCAGTAAAATAATTCTGTTTAACTAGGTAATTGAAAATCAATGTTATTTCCGCTATATTTAAATCTTTTCCCGCAGAAATAACACGTGAAACGCGTGTGTTCAAAAAGTTTGCGTACTTGTTCCATAAAAATGCCCAGTGGATTTCAGGGAATAAAGAAACCAATCATTTTATATCCTCCGTTTCGAAAATTCGCAGCCTCTCTGCAATAGTGTTACACGTCCAGCGCGTCCACGAAATGCCGCGTGCGTTGTCCAAAAAAACCGTTGACGACTACGTTTCCCGAAATTAGATTTCTATCTGGAACACGGAGCCGATGATCGGAACGAATGGAATTCAATTCGGCGCTGGGAAATGTACCGGTCCTAGGTGCTACCGAACCATTGTCACTTCAAATCGACATACAATGTGAAATCAACTTTAACGTGCTGGTTTTAGATTCGATACGACTCAGGATCTCATTGTATTATTTTTTCAAACGGAACTGAGCGTTCATTCGCTGAAGTCCAAAAATCGCACGCACTTCCAAAGTTTCCAATATAGTATGTCGCGTCTTAGAGTGAAACTCTTGTGATATAGTTCTATCATTTCATCTGTGCCCGAGGTGCTACTACGGAATTCGCGGAATGCCCAACTGGACCGACCGATCACTGTTGGAAATATCCCAAAACCTGGGTGTATTGTGTTGGTTTAATCGTCCGTCAAGACCTAGATGCACTTTAGCAATTAGTTGGTTTCGCATTTGGCAAAGAAGTTCAAGACATTAAGAAAATTATTGCTAAGTGATGTTCAAAGGCCAAAAAGTTGATGGTCATACTTAAGTAGGTAATGTAGCGTAGCTAGAAGCTTACGTAATTACGTAACATTGGATTGCTTATTTCTCTGAATTTAACGGGACATTTTCCTTCTGTGTTAGTTAAACCAGCACTTTGTTGAATTTACTTCACACCGACTAGTTATCGGCCTTAGAGGAAGACTTCTGATATTGTGAGTATTATTATTTTGACTTGAAACTTGAATGTGTTTGAATGTTTGTCAACCACATACGTAGTTACCTAATGGAGCAATACAGATGAAGTTTGAAATAGTTCGTGGTATAAATAACATAGCTGTATGTATATAGATACTTATAATCAAGATCTTATGCGAGTGAGTTTCCACTAGATAGAAAGACGCGATCTATTGTAGGTTAGTGGAACCGGAAGTCGTTGTGTGCAGGTCGCACAAGACAGATTGCTTTGTAAATCTAAGGGCTGATCTTATGGTGCAAATGAAACTGTGAACAAACGCAAGTACATATTTGCTACTATTCCTTGTAGCCAGAGTTTCACAGTAGTTTGTTAGTTGCAGCTTTGGCTCAGTCCAGCTGGGAATAACCGGGTACTTCGTGAAACACATTTGTTACATTTCCTGTCGCATTACAGACTGTTTGAATTTGCTTCGACGTGTGTCTATGAATTTTAAACGGAGCTCGTGAATAGATGAGTGGCGCTTTGAGCGTGATATAAATCTAAGAAAATTTAGATGCTTGTATATTGAATTCAACAATCGCTAGGCAAGTGTTTTGCATTGACCTCGCTCATGTGTGCATAATAGGTACTTTATAACCAACGAACATAACGTATTATTATTATAATGTGCATTCATAATCACTGCCTAGTTTTGCCAGCAAAATAATATTTGTTTCCATTTTCTTACAACAAAGTGAACAAACAAATACGGTTTATGTGGATGGATGTTTTTCTATAAATGGTTTATTAGTTGAACCTAGGTCTCTTAGGAAATTACTTTTGTGACTCTTTCACTATTGGTGAAAATGGAATAAAAACAGAAAAGTCGTAAAAACAGTAAGTTATTTCATCCTCAGATCGAAAAATCCGTAACCCGATGGGACAAAAGCAAAAACATCCCCAACAAGCCCGATAAGGATCTAATTTATTTCGGACATAAGAATGTCTCTTATGGCCCGCTAACTTGAACAAGTCGTTAACGCAAGAAAAAACTATCTCGAAACTTTAATTCCTCACACAAAACGTCTTTGATGCGAAAATAATAGTTTTCACTTACGCGCAGTTTTTATCGCCTCGAGGATGAGGCAATTTTTTGGACAGTTTCGGAAGTGTACTCGACACAACTTTCACCCTCCGGCCGTGACCTAAGAAAAACTATTTAGAGCGAGCGTTTTGATAGAACATAGAACAGGGGAAGCCGCGTTCACTGTATAAATCCTTGAGCATGTGAGTAGGTAAGCAAACTTGGTGATGCGAGCAAACACTTGGTGGTGCTGTCACAGTGGAGTATCTACACTGGCTTGGCTGTTCCTAGACGGCCGTGAACAACTGTGTTTGACGTGTTCTACCAAATCGACCTAGAAGTGCTCTCACTGTGTTGGTGTAGAAAACACATGACACTGTTACATCGAGTACGTATATTGAGAGTGTGAGTACAATTTTGGGTACAAAATAAACTTTAGTGTTTATTATTAATTTTTTATGGTTTTGTTGTTATTAAGTTACTAAATCAGTAGAATAACAGAATGACATTGCGTTGACTCCTTATGGTAATAATGACTTAATCTGTAAATTAAATTTTATGTATAATGGATGCTCTTATCGCTAAAAAGACGTTATTTAGAAAACTTTCGTGATTTATTTCAATCATTATTATAAATACGGGATTTATCACGTACCGTCTTATCGGCGATTCGACCGACAATGTTTCGGTTCAATTCGTGAACCTTCATCAGGGTGAGTGCAAACAGCTCCGAATAACGTCTCGCCTCGCACTGCGCGCCACAGCCCTCTGCGCACGAGTAGACGGGCGCGGTGGTGGGGATTGAGACAACGATGGCCCAGCGCGTTGACAGGATACATCATTATCATCACTGTTGCTCTCTTCGGTAGTTCTCGGTACAGGCAAACACACAACATTGAACCGAAACATTGTCGGTCGAAACACCGATAAGACGGTACGTGATAAATCCCGTATTTATAATAATGAACGCTAAAAAGACGCTTGCCACTCGGTTTGATCACTATTGATATTTAAGTATGTTTTTATCAGTTTATTTGTGAAACTTGAGAGAGGCGCTCTCGGCAATTGGATTTTATCGCGTCGTTTATCCTGTTATGCTTGAGGTGGGGTAGAAAAATAGATCTGTTGATAATAGGCGGATATTATTGACTAAAGATGTGTTTTTATTTGTTTAAAGTCTACTAGCATTCGAATGCTATTTCTATATAATTTAGCTGCAAAATGAAACTTTTTTTGTTGCCATATAGACCACAATAACATAAGTATTATAGTTCAGGGGATCGTTTTGTTCGTGGTGCCTCTAGTTATAACATTGCTGATATCAATTTATCCGACCACAGGAAGTCATTGAGCAATATACAAAATTGGATACCAACGTGGTTTAGCTTCGTAATCAACAGTTATATGGTTAGGTAAATCGAGTTTTACGATAAAATAAAGCCATCTCAATATTACAGTCCCATATATTCCTGAACACTATAAATGAGGAACATAAAAAGCGGGCTCCAAATTGCAAAAACAAACTTCTATTTGGCCCCCCTTAATATTATTATAGGCACTTATTCGGTAAGATCACACGAGGCTCTCGTAAAGGTATTAAAGTTTGGCGCAAGTATCGGGAGGGAGATATTATTATGATTACTGTTATTGTCTTTGCTCAAGGAGGTAGTATAAACCGGTGTAAAGTTGATCGATGTTGTTCAATTACGGATCTATTTCGGAAATTGCTCCGTATTAAATGCGAGAGCCAAAATCTAATTTGGTGGTAATATTATAAAAAGTCAGCGCAGACCAGGTCATAAACTAATAAAGAATTTTACTGACACATAAACATTCATTTTTACGAATTCTTATAATTACAATATCAGCCGTAGGGCGTTCACTCTCGTATACATTAGGCCTTCCCCATAGATTTCCACCAGCGCCTTTATTAGGTCACACATATTTGTTCTCGAATTCAAGAATACACTTAAAAGATAATCTTAACGCATTTTTTCACTTATAAGTCGCTAATTGGTCAAGTTTGACCTCGAGTAAATACTTGCAAAGCTTCCACTTGTACCACGGAAAAAACCGCTACTAAACGTCGTCAGTTTAGTTAAGTTTGCGTTTCGCGTCACGTACTAGCCGCCGATGGCTCTCAGCGGCCCATTCTTCCAGTTCGCTTCATAAAGGTGCGTCTAAACGGGTCAAACTTTTATAGCAATATATCTAATAAAGACATTTTTCCCTGCATATTATCATTAATAAATAAAATAAATAAATAATGCTGGACGTTTCACACAACACCATCTAGCCTCAAACTAAGCAAAGCTTGTACTATGGGAACCAGAACACTTACAGAATACACATACGCGTTTTGTACAATCGATTCATTTATTGCGAATATGGGTCAGTAACAGGTGGTTAGGATAGGTACAGTTGGAGTTCGTCCATAATTTATAATATTCACCGTCATCTCTTGAGAATGAAAAATTTAAATGTCAGATTAGATAAAATGATTCAAGGGGTTTGTCGCTAAGAAATTATTATATGTGCAATATGCTTTATCTATTAATTGTTTCCAGTTTTCATTACGGCCCGTGTTTGTTTCTAAGTATGATAAGTAAACAAGATTACATTCACATATTAATTGCTAAAATATATTTGATTACCACACTAGGGAAATAGGTACTATCGTATAAAGTTATCTAAAAAACTACGTACTAGGTGGAGATCGTTACCGCGAACTTCCCATAGATATGAGAATGCGATGATCGTGAATGCTTATCCAGAAAAAAATGTTTTAATGGTCCATAGTTGATATTGTAGACATACATTGCTATAAAAACACGGTTCGTTTGGAAGCACCTTTAGTATTTTCAATAGTTACCAGTTTGTACAATGTTACGAGTGCCTCAATAGGCTACTTGTGGATTTTCGCCAAGAATGTTTTTTGACCGTGTTATATTTGCTAAGGGTTTTTTGTCAGAGTGCCTCTAGAGTGCTTTCTATTTAATCCCGGTCGCAAAAAGTGAGGTGTTATAAGTTTGATGTCTATGTATGTCTGTGCGTGTGTATGACTGTAAGGATGGACCGATCCGGACGCGGTTTTTTGATGAAAGCTAGTCCAACTGGGGTGGATCTTAGCTTTGCCAGTTTTTAACCCCCGAAGAAAAAAGAGTGGAAAATGTCCATTATTTTGGCATAATTTTCAAAGGATCGTCTTAAAACACACACTAGCTTATAACAAAACATCCGCTTTTCGCCTGCGTCTTCGCACGCGTGGTTTATCTATAAAAAGTAGCCTTTCTCAATCCAAGTCATAATTTATGTATAATATCATATTCCACCGAAATCGGTCGAAAGCTGTTTATTTGTGAAAACGTAACAAATAGACAGAAAAAGGCGGAGCTACTTTTGAATGTATAATGTTACTATAGAATACATATAGATAGATGTGATCCGCTCATTTGATTTTCCCCACACACTATATTACGAGTACCTATAATTGTGAATACAAGGTGCTTATAAAATAGAAATATCTATATCATTAATAACCCCATTGTAACAAGTTATTAAAACTATAATGTATGCTCACAGTGATTCAAGTGTTATTTTAGACAAGTATAAAATAAATTTAGATAATTTTATTTCGCTTAATAATTTTTTAGTTCTCATGCGATATTGCAATTGAACACACGTTCAGTTTAGGGCTAAATAGCGCTGTGTGAAATATCCAGTATTACTTGTTACTCACACACTACTCTTTCATTTATAATCTGATGCACTCTGTATAAATAAGTATGCGCATACAACTTTATTGATCGACTAGTACAACATGCTTCTGTGCTATTAGATCCTATCGCGGAGGTAAACACGTCATTGATGTAATTAATTATACTCCGCAAGGTAAATTAAGTCTTTACACATAATATTCCCGCTTCTGATGTATGTATGTATAAGTGTGTCGTGGTGCCTCGACTTCTGATTTGGAAGTTTTGGTGGTTGATAGCAGGTGTTATCCGTTAGTATAATAATAAGCAACGATACACCAATCTGTCACTTATAGAATGTTAACTATAGAAGATAACATTCTATAAGTTACAGATTGGTGGCAAAGGTGGGCATGTATCTAACGTTATATTTGACCTCTCTTTCGTGCTCATAAGGAGCCCACACGCGTCAACTACAAAGTTCTTTGGGCAAGCCTTGCACAGAAATTGAAAAAAAAAACCTTCCACAGACTTGCGCAAAAAAAATCGTTGACATGTGACGGGGCTCATGAGTTAACAACCTATATCAGTTTATTACTGGATGTATGTCTCTTCCAATGTAAATCCGATCGTCGGCTTTTCTCAGCCAGTTTCTGCTAGCAACAGCGTGCAAATCGTCGCTCCAAACGGCAGGCGTCCTACACCACATTTGTCTAGGAAACGTACCCCAGCAATAACTGAATTAACCCTGAAATCCTACGAAACACAAATTCATACTAAAAAGTTATCACTATAATGGGTAACCTTACAGACATTTTCACAGAGTTTTATCACTAAATTGTTTTAATTTTCTTATGTCTGATATAAAGTGCTGGACAAATCAGCTTCATCTAAAAATCTTGTCGCAGGTTATAAAGCTGCATACTTCACCCAACTAGAACTTGTCAGTTGCAACTACTCTCCAGAGGCTGTTGAATAGTCTTTGATAAATAGATTTGTTTTTTTTTTTTATTATATTTGTCTCCTTATATCATATGCAAGAAAGTGGCGGTTGGGTTCGAGATAAATATAATAAATAAATAAATAAATCTTTATTCATTTTTCATATTGCTAAGACTAACATTAGGGATTAATATCTACTTATAGGTTATACATTGCCTGAACTAGGAGAACCTGTATCTCCGGCGAAAAAAGCTGGACTGGGGTAACTTATGAATACTCAAATTAACAAAACTTAGAATCTATTTACATAATGAAAAAAATAACTGAAAACTAAGTACAGACGTGCTATAGATAGATAGAGAGGCCGAGATCGAAGACAGACGGAAGTCAAAGACGGGAGACGGAGACAGAAGACAGAGACAGGAGACAGAGGTGGGAAATAGGGACTGGAGATAGGGACTTCTTTCGCGGTCTCCTGTCTCAGTCTCATTTGCGAACTGAACACATACGAAAGCTTTAAATCTAGTAGCGGCCTCGGTCTTGACGCGAACCGCCCGCTTTAGACAGAAATGTTTTTAGTTTATCAAACATAATCAATGTATTTAATGGAACTGCAGATTCCATTAGTCGCGCGTCAAGTGAACGCGTCAGTATGGAATTAATTAGTTCCAAACCGGAAGCGAATGCCGCGAGCTCTTTGCAGTGTTAGGTGTCAGTTAGGTAAAGTCTTGGCATTATTCTGGTGAATGAATTTACAATGTTTGCGGCATACTGTAAGTGCTCATAATATTCATGAAGGTTTTGAGGCTTCGGCACGCACCATACTTCGTCTAAGTTAAGTCTGCATAACGCTGGTAGATTTTATAATCATCATTATCATATATCAGCCATAGGACATCCACTGCTTAACATAGGCCTCCTCTATAGATTTCTAGAGTCAGTCGCTCTAGAAATCTTGTGCGGTCTGCACCCAATGGCTCTCAGCAACCTTTATAAGGTCGTATTGCCATCTAGTGCTATTTATTCTAGCCTAGTACTTATTTTTGTATTATTTCTGTTTATGTAGTAATTCAATAACGAGTTATCTATGTATCTAGTGGGAGGCCGTTCTATGCTGCCATTTTCTAGTACTTGGTATCAATAAAAAGTATCCTTTGTCTCAATCCTTGTCATAATTGTCGAAATTTGTATACTTAATTTCGAAATCAGTCCAGCCGTTTTGTCGTGAAAACGAAACAAACAGATAGAGAAACAGAGTTACTTTCGAGTTTATATTATTAGTGTGGATTAAGATAACGGAAATGACTGATGGTAGAGAGGTATGGAATTAAAATAGATATTGTGCCGACCCCACGTAATGTAGGAAAAGGGCAGGAAGATGATGAGTGTGGATTCAGATATTTTTGTGCTATATCTATATTTTTATAGTTAAACGCGTCACAAACTATGAAGATACTATAATATTTTAAATAAATAAATATAATATAATAAAAACATATTTAAGTTAAGGTAAAATATCGCTCGCCATTCAATCCAATGTAAGATAAAAATGTATATTATCTTCGCCGTGCGGGATGGATAAAATATTATAGCATCTTCATCGTGTGTGACGCGCTTAAAGTATTTGTACTTTTGTTTATTTTTAAATGGTTTTTATGAATATTAAATTAAGATTTAAATAAAATCCTTCCATGGACCGTTATGCCGACTCAGCGTGGTTGCACCAGCGTTATTTATAGATTACGAAAATGGAAATTGGTCGATAAAGTAAATTCATGTATTTTCTGAATACTAATCTGGGTCTATTCAAGTGCAAAGTGAGTAGGTTCATGTTGCTGATTTGCTCTTTTAATAAACTTTTATTCACTGAACTATTTTCCAGTTTGTAATCTATACTAATATTATAAAGAGGAAAGATTAGATTGTTTGTTTGTTTGCATTGAATAGGCGCAGAAACTACTGGACCGATTTAAAAAATTCTTTCACCATTGGGATGCTACACTATCCCCGGCTGACATAGGCTACTTTTTATAATAGGTACATTTATAATTTATAAACTAAATTATGTTGGTACGCGTTGTATTCAATCAAACAATATAGTTTTTTTTAAGCAAAACGTAATACGAGTAGTAGTTCTTTCGTAAACCTATGCCTATAGGAGAATAATATATTCTTTACTTCCCTAATGTCAATTCACACAGTTATCTCTGTGAACTGACGTTAGGGCATAAGTAATACCTTTTTCTTATCTTTGTTAGTAAATAGCCCAAGTTAATACATTCAAAATTTAGGCCCGTCTCATCATCATCATGTCAAACATAAAACGCCATAAAACGGACAAAAACCTTAAGATAGGCAATAAGTCCAATAAACAGGTACACAAAAGTTTGTCTGGAAGATATCGTTTTTAGCGATAAAACCGCTCATTATACATTTTCTTGTTTCTCAATATGTTGTATCTAGCTTTTAAGGTAGAATAAATAATGTTTATTCATTCATTCATTCGATGATTCAAAAACTACAAACACGTTAAGGATTTTTAAAATATGTTGTATCTAGCTTGTATGGTAGAATAAATAATTTTTATTCATTCATTCATTCGATGATTCAAAAACTACAAACACGTTAAGGATTTTTAAAATGGTGAAATTCGCTTTTTTGCTAAAGTTATTTGTTCAAGAATCCTTTCGCGTTATCATACATATTATTCAAAAACTGTTTGTATAGAACTAATAAAAGTAATGTTTTGAAGGACAACACGCGAAGGGCGGTTCCTCGTCTATCCATCACGACTTCCTTGTAATGAATGATCTCATTAATTGACTCACTGCGTTTTCATCAATCCAATATCAACATAATTGAGTACTTCGGGGTGTAGTGTTGATTTATTGGTTTTTTATATCATTGTTTTTAACCAAGATACTTATATTGTGCTGTAGACAATGCTATCGCCTCAGTACATTCTTATAGGAGACTGTAGATAAGTAGTAAGTCGTATCAGCTAGTGGTAAATTTTTGTATCGGGTACTATCTGCTCACATCTGACCCATTGCTGGGTAAGGGCCTCCTTCGAACTTATACCACGCCACGACTTCCGGTCCTGTGCCAAGCGCATCCATTGCCTTTCCAAAACTCGCGCGATGTCGTCCCACCATCTAGCTGGTGGTCTGCCAACTGGTCTGCGCCCTTTACGCGGCCACCTCAGAAGCTCGGAAGTGGTTCACTGCATGTCACTATCGATCACTCAGCCAACCAATAACCACGCGACACGTTGCTTAACCTAGTTAATCTATTACGAGCTCCTTCGACGAAAATAATCTCCTTTTCTAGTAATTATATTATAGTTTTAATCAAACAAGTACTACATAAATAATAGCAGCAATATTTTCTTTTGTACTGAAACAGTGTGAAAATAATCGAGTGCTCACAGAGCTATAAAGGAGCCGGCGTCGACTTAATTTGTAGTTACGTTACCGACTGTTAGTGCCCACTGCTTCTGTAATTACGATATACTGCACGGGCTTATTAAATAATATGAGGATTTAAGTACTTATAAACCGAGAAATATCGCTGTTTCGTTGTAGGCACTTGAGCTAGTTCTTTCGAGTCTTCTGAAAAATATAGGGCTGTATTCTAGTAAGCCTCGTGTTCAAAGTTAAATTGTGAGCGAAAAAGTGATTTACCATCGCGTAAAAACTTAGTTTAATACTCAATATAGTATTTGTGCCGAAAGCCATTAGGCTTACTTGTCAAATGTGATTTACTATAACCTAAAAAGAGACACGCAATTATTTCGGCACGACTAGCTCGCACAATAGCCATTATCTCTTTACAATCGCATTACCGACCTATCGCATTATGTTCGACGTCTCCGACAAGACGTTCAGACGATCCATTCAAAGACATAATGTAATATTCCTTAGAAAAGGGCGTGACAGGTGCGCGAGGCACACTCCAAATCTCGCTATGAAAAATGCGTCGCTCTCGATGGAATTACATAATGCAGGAATGTGTCAACGCGTCTACTCGACAGTCGACAGCACAGTTTTCAGATTCTTTGTGTTCGTAATAAGAGAGGTACGCCAGATGCTCCTTAAATTACATATTTCATACACGGGGGGCGACTGTTTATTATGTCATCTCCCTATACCTCTATGCCGGTAAATATGATTTTCATTGTGCGTAATAAAGTCATATTATGGACCGGCGTGGCGCGGGGCGGAAGGAAACCTCGACCTTTCCTGTGGGCCTCGGACCTAATATTACCCAGAGTAGGGCGGTTAAAGCACTCAACAATAATAAAATATGTTTATTGAATGTATATTTTTATATGTGGATCGTGTTGTGACTTTCAAGCGGAGCCTGAAGGACTGTAAATGAAGCAGACGCCACCAACGATCTAATAAAAACAAAGTCAGTCGGTTCTCTATTCCCATAACTCAATTTCACTGCAGCATGCCTCAGGTGATATTTCAGAACCAATTTAAATTAAATTTATCAGATTATACGTCAAAACAATCAAGAGCTCTCGACAGCTGGCTATCAATTTGAAGGGGTGAATAGTGAATTATATTATCCATGGCCAAGCCTGGCCCCTCTTACCTCGGATACCTGTTTCTTAGTAGCTGCAATACGTTAGGGCGAAAAACACCCATTTATAACCTACCCTCGAGACTGAAGAACTTTGAGCTTGTTATAAAATTGTTTGAAATGGCAAAATTTCAAGTCTTACTTTTACTAAATTCTCTGATATAGTACAAGTTGAGATTTAGTCTGGAAACCTTATGTTAAAAGTTTTTAATATTCACCAGAGCTTATTCATATTCATGAATAAGATTTATTTTATAGAGAAACCTACGTACAGATTGTCGGCATTTCAATAAAATGCCTGAAAGTAATATAAATGTTGATATCAGCATTTTATATCTTAGTATCTAATTTGAATTTTCTATCAATTAATTACCGTTTTTATTAATTTAATGACCAATTCTATTAGGTTCGTGAATATACTCGAAGGAATTTATTAGTTCATAATTATTGTACTTAATATTTTAAGTATTATTTACGCTAAAGCTATTAAATCGTGTTGGGAACTATCAGGTGTTGCTTATTATAAGTAGGTTCTCTGAATAGTAAAAAACACGCAACCTTTTTTAGTTACCGTTGACATAGAATAAACTATGAGTAGGCTTAGAAAGAGCAGTCGACGCGACTGTTTTTATTGTCATCATCATCATCATTCTCAGCCCGTGTCGACCCACTGCTGGGCATAGGCCTCTCCTGGTTTCTGTTCTCCTTTGTTCTCCTTGTTTTATTGTCAACGTGATAATTTATACTATATTTAGGAAGCTAATATTTCGTCCTTCGCAAGTAAGAATATGTCGTCTCTACAATTTTATTTTGCATAGGAATAGTTCACAATGGTCGTTCAATGAATTAGGATGGAGTAACGTGGTGAAACCTGCCTGCCTCAACTTTTAATGACGCAAGCAGTCAATTCCATGGAAAACATTAACGTGCACCAAGTTGACATTTTAATACACGATTGTCGCAACAAAAGTCGCGTGTCAAAAGTTAATTTGACGTTTCGTGACAGAATCAATTTAACACGAACTCCAGTAAATACTGCTCATTCGATTGGTGATCTTTGTAATTACTGACTAACCTATAAAATTGTTGCCTTCTATAAACTGTCGTAAATAGTTTTAATGTTGCTTCATAAATTTTAAATCGTTTTGCTTTTGTCACGAATGACTTCAAACAATGGTGCTTACTAATGAAAGCTAATTCCTATATTGATTAAGTTTATTACTTTTCATTATCATTCATTCTATCGACGACGCTACGATCGACAATGTTTCACTTCAATTCGTATTTATAATAACTAGTTGCCAGTGTACCGTGTTCGAAATTTGACCGTTACTATTTTTTAGCATTATTTTAACATTCGGCCCTCCTCCACTTACTATTACCACTTCAACTATGCCATATCTCAAACTCCTCTGTACGCGCAATTAGCTTAAAAAGGGGTACAAAGTTTTCTCTACATATTATATAGATAAAGATGATTGAAATAAATCACGAAAGTTTTCTTAGTGAAATACTTTTTTATAATTGATCGAGCGAAGCGAGATCTCCAAATCAACTTGGGCAAATCCGCGTTGTATGTATGTATGTATGTTTGTTTGTCCGAGGATAACTTTCGTAGCGTTTATCCAATCATCATGAAATTTGGTATATAGGTAGGTAGTGATAGCACAACTTTGGTGTGACTCAATGAGCTAAAAATATTGGGGGGTTGTTGAGATATTGGGGTTTAAGAGGGGTAAAAAAATGAAAATGAGGCTATTAGATCAAGTGGGACGTCAAATGAACGGTCTTCATAAGTATTATACATTTGAACCCCGTTTTTATTTTTAGTTTAATTTTTGTAGTTTTTGAGTTATAAGCCATAATAAAAACAAAATTTTGACAAAATTCACAGGGTACACCAGTAAATAAATAAATAAATATTGCTGGACATTTCACACAGCGCTATCTATCCTCAAATTAAGCAGAGCTTGTACTATGAGAACCAGATAACTGATAGAATACTTATATACTTCTTTTTTTGTAAATACATACTTTTATTATATAGAAAAACATCCAGACCCGAAACAAATATTTGTAGATCATGCAAACATTTGTTCCGCCGCGGGAATCGAACCCGGAACCTCCTGCGTCACAGCCGGCTATTGGCCCACTGCACCACAGAGGTCGTCAACCAGTGACCCCACAATGCTGAAATTTGGTATTCGAACAGCTTTAATGACATAAATATAGGCAAAAGTCTGAAATATAGAATAACTGCCATTTGTGCTCAAAAAAAAAATACCCAATTAACAAGAACCCCCGTTACATCTAATTTGAATGAAACTGTAGGTCAAGTAGGTCGGCTATGCATTTCGTGGCACCAATTCTTTAGTCAAAGATTAAAGCCGGCATGCACAAATATCACTAAACGTATTTAGCGACTAAACATGTTTAAATTTGAAGTATTTGTATGATTTGACAACTCCTTAAATCATATTTAGCCACTAAATACGTTTAGGCATCGTTGTGCAAGCCCTAAGAATAATATTTATTTTGGGTGATTCGCGAGATCTCAGTTCGGGGCGAACCACTAGTTTATACATACATACACATTTTTTATGTATGAAATGCATATGTACGTGTTATGATAAAAGAGCATCGAAATGACAGATGTGATATGCTTGTAAGTGTTATGGCAATGCCGTATTTCTTTACCATGTCATTCGCTGCCAGTTCCCGTATACCTCCATTGTTAGCAAAAAAGAATAAGCAAACATTTAATGTGAAATTGAAATGGAACGTATGCTGTGTGGATGTTGTGTGAATTATATGTTAAATGAAACATATTGTAAATAAAAAAATGGATATTATGGCGTCCGATGTAAAAAAATTAAAACTACAAGAACGTATAAGTCGTACACAATTTCAAGGAATGTACTACGTACAAAACTTTATTTGTTAGAAGAGTGTTTCTGTCCGTGCCCCGTCCTACATTTATATGGTAATTTAAAAATGCACGCTATCAATTGATGAAAACACTCACCCCTGCTTGACCCGCTTTAAAAGCATCCTGCATGGAATCGAAAGCGCGGCGGCGCGCGGCGGTTATCGCTACTACTCATCCGAACCGCCTGCAGATCACTCGTCGTTATTTTTAACCCTAGAAAAATAGCAGCTATTTTTCACCAAATGTTTACTATTTACACTGCACGCACAGGACTGATCGCAAAGTGTATACGGTATACCCAATGAATATTCAATATTCACTACCCGTCTATCAAACATTGATGCGTTTTCGAGCCGTATGGATTGTTTCAAGTAACAAGCCTCGTGGGAAATGCCGTCAATATTTTTTTCGACGCATTAATACGTACAAATTGAATACGGTACCAAGAGAATCAATCCTGCACGTTTATAAATTTAACTTTGTTATTTATTTTTAATCTGCGTATCGAGGAGGTCTGCAAACGTTTGTTTGTTTGTTGTTAGTTTGATTCGCGCACTATTTGTTTTTGATTCGGCGTGTGTTGCGATACACATGTGTTGTTTTGTCTTTAAATCAATATTAATGCGAGCCTTTGACAGAATTGCGGACCGTATTTTAGTGTTATGGTGTTTGCTCTACCGCTCTATGTACACATGACTTGTTCCATTGTAGCGCCACAATTATTCTTCCGGCACAAAAGCCCGGAATTATAAGTAGAAAGCCAGGAGCCTCTTTAAACAACACAAGTCATTATGTTACGTAAAGGGAAATAAGGGAAATTTACCCTAATTTAATTCCTGGAGACCGGGCTTTTACTTAGGCTCCGGCGCAGTTTTGGATCGCGAAGTTACTTTTATTGCAATTCCCTGAGCTGGCTATATTGTGTTTACAATTTTATTTTAGAGAGCTTTTGAGTAGTCTTCATTATAATGCCATACAACATTTTTGACACAACTGTCGGCTTAGTTATCTTACATTCTTATAAATAGAAAGGTTTTCCCAAAAATCACTAAAAACAGGCACAAAAACATGCACCTGAAAACAAATAAAAACTTAAGGTAAACTTTGACTTTGTTATTTAACATCATTCGATTAATTCACGATACAACTTGTGAAAGTGACAGTTGCACATTTACGTAAGTGACACTTTCCGGCTGGCCTATCCAGTCGGAGTGCAGAAGCGAATGATGTGATATTCATTTATTTCATTTCCCGGAGGACGCCACGGCTGTGCAAGGAGGAAACAAAGCCATTTCCGTGACACGGCGACAATCGCGAACGGGAGACCCGGCTGTGGCAGACGCGCGACCTTATTCACGTTATAGCACAATACAAGGGACCTCCTGGAACTTGCCATTATATAATACCGGGAAAACGTTATCATTACTTCTCATAGATATCCTGTTTTGATAATATAAGTTAATACAATGCAAGTTAAAAATTTAATAGCTTTTCATTATTATAACACTCTAGGGGTGTCACGCACAAGACTACCTAGAGTCGGGGTGCCCCGTGTCTGTTCTCCCACTCATATAGACCCAACCTACTCAAGTCGGTGTGCCCAGTAAACGTAACAAGTCCAAACCATTGCCGGAAACGGTTGCCAAAATAATTAGTAGTCAATGAAAAGTGGGGGTTCCCCACTTTCCATTCAACATTGAGTCAATACAAAGCAATTTATGTGAATCTGCTGAAGTTACAAATATCTTCTTCATCAGGTGCTTCTCGAATACTGAAGGTTAGCAGCCATTAGGGCCTGAACAGATCCTTACCTTCTTAATGCTTGATGTCATCATAATATTTAAAAAAAGGCAGTAATTTTAGTAGCGACTTTCCTCGACTTACATGAAAGTCGCTGAACTGCATCAGCCCTCATCCCGCCATCTAAGACGCGTCGATTTAGAATTCCAGCTGAATTTGACATCCGCAATGTTTATTGCCACTGCCTTCCCCACACCGTAGGCGCTTTGTGAGAATCTTTTTGTGGCTTAATTTATCTAATTTGGAACAAAGCGGATAATACGCGGAATTGTTCAACTCAATTCACATTAATGCTGCTCTTTTTTATTTAGACCTTACAGATTTTTGTATGAATAAAAAACGTGACGTCCGTGCCGGTAATTTCGAGGGTGTCGTAAAAACTCTGCGCAGGTGAAATTATTTAATGCGTTGAAAAATATAGGCATTGTGTCTGAACGGCAAGTGCTTTCAAATGAAAAATCTGTCTACTGCATTACATTGTTTTGTGAACTGTAAAACCGTTGTAAACATAAAAAAATACGGTTTTTAGAAATATGAAAAAGTAACAAAAAGTGCAAAAACAATCGACGAGGATGGGATTCGAACCCACGCGTGCAGAGCACATTGGATTAGCAGTCCAACGCCTTAACCTCTCGGCCACCTCGTCACGTTCTGGGCTGGTGAAATTACGAGCATCTTTCTTTATACTTACTTACTCACTAAGTATGAAATAGTAACTTATTATTTCGTTAATACTTGTTGTTTATTCAGATGGTGAAGGTTTTTCAGAAACCAATGAATGTGCCGTTAAATGCAGCTGTTGCTTCGTTCTCTCAATTTGTATAAAACTTTTTGTTTCAAATTTCCATTTGAGGTGTGGATTTTGTAAATGGTTTCTGCTTTACAATGCTTTCTACTTAAGGCTTCTTTGTGAATGTTTAATACGTTTTAAGTAACCTAATTAGAATCGGAGGAAAATTATAAGGGAAATGAGGCCTTCGGTAATTGTAGGTAGAGATATTAAATGGTGCCAAGAAAATTAACGGGTCGTAGTTTTTTTAGTACATCAAATACAGTCTTAGAGTCTTAGTTTCAAAGAAAAATGTTTATTGTATGGAGCTGTTAATATAAATATTAAAATTTAATAAGTGAATGGGTTTAAAATGTTTAGAAATTTTGATGTTTGGTGGTCAATTAATCAATAATGGGTGAACCAATTCAAATTTAATCAATTATTTAAATCTGAACTGCATTGTGAATGTATATTTGGGTTCAAAATTAGAATCTTTCACAATATCAATCCATTGAGTTTAATTTTGGTCATCTATTATGTACGAAAGAAAGAAAGAAAGAAAGAAAGAAAGAAAAAACATTTTTTTGTGACGAAGTAATGTGTTAGTGCAGGGGTCGGCAACCTTATGCTATAGCCGGGCCACATATGTTGCCAGAGTATCAGTGCGGGCCGCACTTATATTTATATGTTCGGGCATGTATTTTTAATATTTGAAATAAAACGCATATATATTCATACAATTATCTCTTTTTTAATTGAACTACTATACTAACATAAAAGTAAGAACTAGTGAGATTTTTGAGGCTGCATTTGACTTGCAAGTTTTTTAACGTCTGCTTTCATTTTAGTAGTAGACACGCGCAGTATCGCGTCTAAATGTTCATCCGTTAACCGCGAACAATTCTTATTTTTGCGGTAGTTGAGAATTGAAAAAGTCTGCTCACACAAATATGTACTACCAAACATAGTTATTATCTGCTGAGCAAACTTTTTCAATTCTTTGAAGTTTTCAGAACTCAAACCTCCGTAGAACTGTATCAAGTCAGTGCTTTCCTTAAATGCCGTTTTAAGTGTGCTATTACTTTGCAAATCTACTATGTTCATTTGCAAATTGCTTGGTATCTCACTAATATCAATTGCAAAAGGGTTTTGGAATATTTCCATGTTAAGGGAGCTCTTTTTAAAGTCGGTGAATCGATTTACAAACTCAGTTTGTAGTTGTGTTAACACGTTTCTCATTGTAATATTTTGCCACACAAAATTATCTCCAGCTTCTTCCACGGCTTTCTTGCAATTAGGAAAATGGTCAAGCTTTTTTTCATCAATATGCTTGATAAACAGTTTCAGTTTCATTTCAAATGACTTTACATCTGTATACATATCGCAAATCAATTTATTTTTTCCCTGCAAGCGTTTGTTGAGCTGATTCAGGTCCTTAGTCAAATCAGTCAAAAAACCAAGATCGATAATCCACTGTTTGTTAGTAAGCTCTTCTACTGGCTTTCCTTTCATCTCCATGAAGTTGCCAATTTCTTTCCTCAAATCAAAAAACCGTTCCAAAACGGCACCTCGACTGAGCCACCTCACTTCACAGTAGTAAACCACGTCACCATGTTCAGCTTCCAGATCTTCCAAAAACTTTTGGAACTGACGGTGTGTGAGCCCATTTCTTCTTATAAAATTAACAGTGGATGTTACAGTATCCATTATTTCTTTCCAGGATATAACTTTGGAGCACAATGCCTCTTGATGGACAATACAGTGAAAAATCAATGGCACAGTAGATCCAGAATCTTTCACTTTGCTGATGATTCTCCCAACAACACCTTTGTTTTGACCGCTCATGTTCTTGCCTCCATCGGTAGTGACACTTGTTAACTTTTCCCAGCTTAATTGCAATGAATCCAGAGCTTGTTCCACATGGTGAAATAAATCTTCTCCCGTAGTTGTACCTTTCAAACTGCACATTTTCACAAGCTCTTCGTAAACAGTAAAGTTTTCGTCAATGCCGCGTACAAATATGAGTAACTGTGCTGTATCCGACACGTCCGTACTTTCATCCATCGCTAAAGAGAAGCAGTCGAAAGACTGCGCCTTATCCCTGAGTTGTTCACACAAATTAGCACCCAAGTCTTCAGTACGTCGGGTGCAAGTTCTTGCAGAGAGACTAAGACTTTCAAACATTTTTTTCTGCTCTGGGCATATTTCTTCTGCGATAGCTAAGACACACTCTTTTACTAATTCACTATCGGTAAACGGACGTCCACTTTTTGCAAGAATCTCTGCTACCCTGTAACTGGCCCGAACATTCGATTCGCTGTTGTCTGCCACAACCTTAAATATGTTTTGTTGATTTTGTAATGACGATTTCAAAGTGGAAATTTTCCTTTTCCGTATTTCTCCTTCAAGACAGTCAAATTTAGCTTTGTGCTCGGTGTCGTAATGTCGCTTCAGGTTATATTCCTTTACTACAGAAATACTCTTTTGACAAATCAAGCATAACGGTTTTCCTTTAAACTCGATAAAAAAGTATAATTCTGTCCATAATTCGTTAAAAACTCTTTTTTCTTCTTCTATCTTCCTTTTTCTTGAAGCCATGTTTATATAATTATTCTGTAACAATAATGAAAAAAATTAAATTCGTTGTAAAATTATATGTTCCAGTTAGCACCTACAAATTCAACTCCACATTCAAATAATAATTAAAACATGACACACTCGTAACTAACTTTATGTCATGTAACTACTATCCCCGTCCTTATAACATTTACCCATCAATCTGAAGGTTCACATTAACAAGCAGTAAATAAAATAAAACAAAATGCTCGCGAGTGCATACAACTTACCTCATACGTCGTGCGTGAGAAGCTATCAGCGAAGGGAAGAAAGGTGAAACGAAACGCGTAGCTAGCAACCAGATGAGACGTGAGTTTCCGGCGAATTTCCACAACCGAATGTGGCGAGAGCTGCGCGCGGCTGTGATTTTAACTAAAACCGGTCGCTTTGAATTTTTTCGCCGCCGCACACCTGCGTCTAATCAAAGACTGCCGCCCCGCCTATTGTCTCAAAGGAGCCGCCCGCCGCCGCACGTGCGGCGGATAAACGCAAAAGAAATTGCCAAGAATTGAATAAGTACAGCAAATATTTATTTTCGGTAGAAACAATACATAACATCACAGTCTTGATAAACAGTTCTTAAGAAATGAAATAGAGGTACATTTTTATCACCCCGCGTGGGAGCGAGCTTTCAAGAATACTCTCATGGCCCAGCAGCATGGCCGTATAAATTCTAGTGAATTTATATGGCCTTTTGCTTCGGTATTTTTTTCTTACGGACCTCAGGGTTGCGGGCCGCACCGAGATAGTCTACGGGCCGCATGCGGCCCGCGGGCCGCCGGTTGCCGACCCCTGTGTTAGTGGATTGTAAGTACGAGTATGTAATACATTTAATTAACCATTAGCACATGCATAATTAGGTCGATTAATATAAAAGTTTTCACTTCTGTCGGCATCCCCGGAGTTCTATATTTTTGTTTTTTTTTATTAACACTCCACTCCCCGTCCCGACCCGATTTCTCGAGTCGAAAGAATCCTCAAGATAGACATAGCTAGGAGTGTTAATAAAAACAAAGTGGCACTCCGGGAGTGCCGACAGAAGTGAAAACTTGAACAATTACGAGATAATTATATACAGAGGTGTCGGTAACGGTAACAGTGTGGCGAGTTCAAAGGTTTTTCCCATCTCAAACAATGTCCAACGTGTCTAAAGAAGTTTTCACTTCAAAAAAAAAGTGGCACTCCGGGAGTGCCGACAGAAGTGAAAACTTGAACAATTACGTGTGTATTTTTTGAATCGTCAGGAAATATTTTTTGAATCGTCAGGAAAAGTGTCGGCAACGGTAACAGTGTTGCGAGTTCAATGGTTTTTTTCTCTTCACAAAAAAAGTGGCACTCCGGGAGTGCCGACAGAAGTGAAAACTTTAATAAAGCAGACTACACTACAGATACTACTTATATACAGAGGTGTCGGCAACGGTAACAGTGTTGCGAGTTCAATGGTTTTTTCCCATCTCAAAAAATGCCCAACGCGCCTAAAGAAGTTTTCACTACAAAAATATATTTAATATATGTACGGTAAAGCAACGCTGTTATTGACACCTGTCACTAACAGTTACTGACACCTCTGTATATAAGTATCTGTAGTGTAGTCTGCTTTTATTCAAGTTTTCACTTCTGTCGGCACTCGGAGAGTGCCACTTTTTTTTTAAAGTTATCCGAACACCTACGGATTTTTTTTATGTTGATGCCTTACGGCGCTTTTAGTCGTATTTTGAATCATCCCACTAATTTCGACCCCATTGGCAGTGCATCCTCGTATTAAGAGGAAGGTTGCAGGTTCAAGTCCCGTCTAGGCTTGAAAGTTTTTGAGATTGTTTTAATCTTAAAAATTAAATTGTCACGTAAAATTAGCAATTGTTTTTTTATATTTTGGGTGAATTAAGCCGCAGAGGGTGCCGGGATGCAATAGCACTTGATCGGTTGGAGTGGCGTTTGAGGGTGGAGGCTTATACCCAGCTTTGACCTATAATTCAAACTACCATTTACCATAAGGTGAAAAAGTAGTTAAACGCAAGCCTTACGAAAAAATTACTTCCAATTTGACTGTTTTATTTCCCATTACAATATATGTTACTGTACTAATCTATGACAGTAAGCTTTACTGTATAAAGCCAATTTAAAAGCGACACATCAACTGTCCAAGTAGCGTCATCCATCAAACCACGTTACAAAGTATCTGTGTGCCACCGAAGGGATAAACCATCAGTAATGGAGCCCACATCCGTAACGATTTATTTGCGCAAGCCTTGCGTGAAAAGCAAGGCCTAGAAAAGCAAAAGCCTAGAAATTTGAACAAATTCTTCCCACAGAGGCTGGCCAGCATTACCCATCGTTTCTACGAATCAGTTTGCGTTTCCAAAAAATATAATCAATATGGGTTCCGTATTTCAACTGTCGATCAGGCTTAGGGTATAGCTTTATGGGATATTTGGGGTGCTGCTTTGAGTATTGGATAGGCAAAAGATTGTATGGTGAATGTAATTTTTAGAATTGCAACTTCTTTGGTAAGGCGGGCGGATAGTCGACAGAGATGTGAGTTTGATACCCGCAGCAATATAAATGTTAGCATGGATTTGGGTGATGTGCAAGCTGTGATACTATGTAGTTTTTTCACAGGTGCATTAATTTTAGAGTTTCGAACCGAAAACTGTCCGTCTCACAGCTGATTTTCTCAGCAACTCCTGAAGCTATCGACTTGCAATTTAAAATATAACAATTTTAAACAATACAGCATACCAAGTAATTATTATCAGCCCACTATGTCCCAGTGCTGGGCAAAGGCCTCCCTGCCTTCTTTCCAGACACTTCTTTCAGGCGCCAAGATGGTCCAGTCCGCTCAGAAATTAGTGAGCTCGTCCCTCCATCTTTTCTTTGGTCTGCCACGACGTCTTCGGGCTGTGTCGGGGTTCCACTCGGTGGTGAGCTTAGCCCACTGATCACCCGACATACGGCATACATGAGTAATAAAAGTCAAAAATATTTGTAATTATTGCCAAAAAGGCCAATATGGGAGGGGGGGGGGGGGTAAAGTAGAGATACTTGGTCAAAGAGAGCTTCGTTTGAAATTAGTATGGATGTAAAAAAAACATGTGTGCAATTCACACGTGATAGAAGTGAAAACTTAAAAATTTTGGTCAAATTTTGGATAATGAGGCGAATGTAAAATTTCGGGAAGATTATAATTGTAGGTTTTAGTAATGATCATAGTGATGCAAAGTTAGATAATTATTAACACGAGTGGAGGGAGTACGAAGCAAAGCACAAAGAGAACCACGAACATAAGAAACACTGTATAATCCTTCCTATCTCAATTTTTCCCACGTTAAATCTTATGAATTTATGTGTCTGTCTCTTTTTATTGTCGCTTTTTCGTTTCATCGACTTTCAAATAACAACGATGCTAAAGAAGTTTTCACTTCTAAAATAACTATCCTCCCCTTATTACCGAAGCTTGCAGTAAGTCGTAGATCTAGTACGATAATGTAACCATTTAAACTACTTTGTCTTATATACTCGTTATTCCCCTATTAAAAATTACAATTAAGTACATTTTTACAGCTCACTTTAATATTTCTATATTTCTTTCATATCATAGATAAGGTTTCACAGCCAGGTCATAAAGACTGTTACGAACGTAAAAAACGCTTTCTTTGCAAAGAGGAATAGAAAAAAAAACTTTAAATATCAAAAACGGTTGTCTGCATTGCAAAGCATTCTAGGTTCCAGGAAAAAGAATTATTTTTCCTAAGAACGCTTTAGTAGTTTTGTGAAGTTTCCATAAACTATAGAAATCTTTATAAAGATACCTTACCGCCGGTATTTTTAACCCGTGAGAAGGCGCGCCTAATGTTGTTACACGGATAGGCGCGCGTGAGCAAATTGCTCACACTACTTTAAATGCTTATATTTCTACAAAAATAGTATATTTTGGCTATAAATGGGTTCGTAATGGATAAAACAACATTTATTTAATACGTAAACAAGAGTTTTAATTATATCTTTGAAACAAAAATGTAACTTCTACCTTAAATAACAAATTAACTAATTTTGGATCTACTATCTTTGGCAGTCTTCAAAAAAATCACGATAAAAAACTAAGTAATAATAAACTTAAAAATTTCACTCTTCCATGAGTTCAGGACAAGTGTGCCTCTCGAAACACGTTGTACACATATATGTTATGTGCTCGGTGCAGAGTAATTTCTTGCATGAAGTGCATGCTTTTTTCGATCGTCTGTTCTTACGTCTAGGACATATCGCACAGAATCCGCTTAGCCTAGGCTCTGCAGTAGCCGTAGGAATCGGCACAAATCGCTTCATAAGGAACTTTAGATCTGAAGATATGTTCTCCATGCAGATCCGTCGTAAAATATGTGGTTTTACCAGCCCTAATGCCACTTCTTTTAGGAATGTACGTCTTTGTATCAAATTGTTTGTATTCCCTTTGTATATTATTTGAGCATTGACCCCAGTTATATTCAAAATGGAAAAGAATAAACGCATTGGCCACCTGCAAGTGATTCTCGCAACGGAATAATCCTCTTTCTTTTGGTCTACAACATCCACTCCTCCTTTAGTAGAATTATAAAATGTTACAATCTCGGCTTTAGCTTCATTTCCACTTTCTTGATCTATTTTATCGTCATCGTGGAAAGATGATAACATCAGAACTATTTTCTTTGTTTTCTTTTTTGGCATATATGATAAGATCATCATATCTTCACCGAAACCAAATATGTTACTTGGCATTGGCCTTTCCTTCGTGGACACAAATAATGGCGGAATCTCTTTCTTATTTTTTCGAAGTGTTCCCACTGCTGTTGTTCTGTAGTTATTTTTCAATTCGTCAAACAATGGTATAGATGTAAAGTAATTGTCCATAGTTATATTTCTTCCCGTATTCAATATAGGACTTGCTATTCTTTTGACAACATCAGCAGCGGAATTGCTCAAATTGAAAGGCCCTGCAGGTTGTTTTCCAGCGTAAATCTCCAAATTGCTTGTGTAAAAGGTTTTGGCATCTACAAGCGCATAGATTTTTATTCCGTATTTTGCGGGTTTGTTGGCTATGTATACTCTAAACTTACAGCGTCCTCTGAATGATTCCAACATTTCATCGATGGTACAGTACTCTCCGGGTGTATAATTTTCATTACAATGAGCGATGAAGCTTTCAAATATTTCTCTGATTGGTGCAAGGTTATCAACTTCTTTTCTTTCATCGCGTGTATTGATATCATCAAAACGCAGTACCCGTAATAAAAACAAAAAGCGTTTTATTGACATCGTGGCTCTAAAGAAATCACATGCTGTACCATCATCAAGCCACATTTCTTTTACATTCAAATGGCAGATCTTTTTCAGACCAGCCATGTACAGTGCTCCGATCAGTGCGTTTATTTCAATTGTATCTGTAAGCTTACAATCCCGTTCACGAGAAAACTTTTCTCGTAACTTTATGATGTATGTATTTGTGTATATAACTATTTTATCTATCATTGAATCGTCAAAAAACAATGAAAAACATTGTAAGGGTTCCTTTGCATTCTTGGCTACACTTTTGACTCCTGGTAAATGGATAACGATGTTACAGCTCCTGGTACGTACATTACGTGAAGGCTTGTGCATAAGCCATTTCGTTGTGCGATCTTTCCCAATATAAAATGCGGTCCTACCTCTTGGTTGTTGTAGCGCAGGAGTTGAAATATCGGCATCAGTTTCATCCGAAGATTGTTCCGTCTCAGTTAGGTGAGGACTGCAAATGACAGAACCATCACTTTCTATACTGTCAGCACGATTTTCTTCCCCATTCTCAAGATCTGCTAGCAAATCATCATCAGAATCCTCTTCCAACCACGAAGAAATTCGAAGGTTCTGTGCATTATTTAGATCGTCTTTTTATGTGTCTTGTAGCTGAAAACAAAATAAAATAGCATTAAAATATGACTTCAGAGTACTCACGTTTATAATAATCAATTTAATACAAATGAACAGAATAAAACACAAGAAAAACATAATAACAATATTTTGGTATGAATAAAAAATACTTACGTGGATGGGCGCGCGATGAGCAAATTGCCGCGCGATGGTGCGGGCCCTCCACAAGTGCTTCACTGCGCAGTCGCAGCGGGACTGAGCAGCGCTTGAGTTACGCGAGGGGAGAGGGGTTGAATAGTTAGGAAGGTACCTGGAGGCTCAGGATGCTATGAAGTCAGGATCACAAAAAACGCATGCAATCAATTTTAGTGTGAGCAAATTGCTCATAGCGCGCCTTCTCACGGGTTAATAACCTTTTCCTTATTTTGCGAAGTACCGCTTTCCAATTACGTCACGAATGCGTTATCTACCTTCTCTTTATTTCGTTAGTTATGTGGTATACGTAGTTAGACAATGTAGAACCATCGAACAAACTAACCTCATAATAATTTTGTAGAAAACAAGTCTCCTAAGAAAAGATTTTGGAAGGGTGGTCCTGTTTAAATGTAACTTTTGAAACTATCATGGTTACGAACACTATTTGTACTAAAAACGGGATATTTCTCGCACTTGCAAAGACAGTTTACCCGTGATCATGGCGCATGCAACTGTGTCGAAATATCGGGATACGCAAAAACTCACAAATCATGGTAAATATCCCGTTTTTAGTACAAATACTGTTCTAAATGTGTCCAATTCTACTAAACTAATCGCTTCACTATGAGAATGGTATCGTTGTAAAATCACCACTATAGATACGTTTTGGTATTCTACTAATTTTTAATGACCGCGGTTGCTATGACAACACCATTAAACATTTTGCAGCTTATAACAGGAACAACAATCATAATCGTCAAATTATGGTATGGCTCCATAATTGGTTTTCTTATAAATTAGCATAATTATTATTGGGACCGCAGTTCCGTAACAACAGCTATTCTATTCTTCTAAATCGTAAAAAAATATTATGAAATAAAAATGTAAATGTAAAGTTATGACCGTTACTTTGAGGTTATACCATAAAATGTAAAAGGTCAGGTGATGTTAATATTTAAAACATTAATATTAGTGACTAATTAAAGTGCAAACTACAAAGGCATTACAGTTTCTCCTAGAAGGGTCTAAGCACTTATTAAAACTTAAACTACATCTCAGGGCCGACCCACGAGCAAATTGTGCTCGTCGAATTAATTCAGCTTAGGATGAGCCCGCACTGCGATGTAACATTGCGGTTTCTGTTATAGTATTCAAGCTGTTTATTGTTAATGCGGGTAAGATGAGCAGCTTGTTGACGCGGTTTTGAAAATCGAAGTAAGGATCAGGATTAAATGTGGCAGAAAAAAACCTATTTGTGCTGTGGCCGCCATTTGGAAACAAACTGATCACACAAGATGCCCACTAATCTTTCTTATTCTATTTTTATACTTATTTAATAGTTGTTTCCTAATTTTTTACACATCTTGGAGACGATCTGGTTGCGTACCTACCTCACGGTTCCAGAGGAATTTACTCCCGCGAACACTTCGCTTGTGGAATGGTCTCCCTGCCGAGGTTTTCCCTAGGGACTACAGTATGGCGTTTTGAAAAATTTTAAGGGCGGCAACGCGCGAGCAGTACCTTTAGTGTTACAAACGTCCATAGGCTACGGTAACTGCTTATCATCAGGTGGGCCGTATGCTTGTTGGCTACCTTAGTGGTATAAAAAAAAAATAATTCTATGACCGACCAGTCGTCATTACCAAAGTCACATTTGCATTTCATAAAAATGTCGAATGTTCGTATGTGCCAACTCTGGTGTCGGAGTTTTTAAGCCGCCCAAAGGCCAATGAAAGTGCTTGATGACTTTTAAAACTGAGTCTGACATCTTAATGTGCCCTCTGAAGCATGGACGCGTTCAGTTGAAAATGACAATTGAAATCGAAGTGGTATCCGCCTAATCACTCACACCAACCGTAAAAACATAGATCTATATTGAATAGATAACGCAAAGGCGTCAATTTGTATGTTGTAAAACCAAGGCTGCCAAATTTTTACACCTATTATGACGTCTTGAGAGTAATTTAGTGTTGGGACGCCCATACACCGCGCTCAGCCGATTCAAAGACGCCGCGTCGGGCGGCGCCGTTGCTACGTGCAGCTGACGTGGAGATTTGCTCAAACTAAGGCCACGCAAAGTAGGTGAACTCATGTTATCTAGTATGTTTCAAAAAAGTCTGCTCGCGACTACGGCTGTTGCAACACAGTCGAAACGTCGGGATAACAAGTAAAAAAGGTACATGCACGATAAATACCCGTTCAAATCAGTAATCACGTCATCTATCTGGTACAGATAACGTGAGTTCACCTACTTTGCTGTGGTAAAAAATTAACGACTTGTAAAAAAATGTCAGGTAAAAATTGCGGTAAGAAAAATGCACGATAAATACCCGTTCAAATCAGTAATCACGTCATCTATCTGGTACAGATAACGTGAGTTCACCTACTTTGCTGTGGTAAAAAATTAACGACTTGTAAAAAAATGTCAGGTAAAAATTGCGGTAAGAAAATTTAGATAAGCACATTCGCAGTGCGGTTTTCGTACATAGTGGCCACAACAATAACTAGATATCATTATTATTCGCCGGCGACGGCTCTAGGAAATGAATATTCCGCCCCTAATGGACCGGGTGCTTTCTTTCATTAAAACTTACATAATGCGAGAACAGGTTCCCCCACTGAATAATTACTAAGTACCGCTGGAACACAGGTACTGCTGGGTTTCAATGATCTGAATATATTCGGTTTTCGTTGCTCTCTGAAATTCTCCACCCATTTTAAGCGATGCAAAAAAGAGCCTATAAGTTCTATTATTATTATTACGTTTCATCCTAGCTCCTAAACTTTACACCGATATAAATATATATAATACCTACGTTTTGTATTCATACCTTTTGGGAAATGCATGCCTTTCGGGAAAGATTGATAGGTGAAGATGGAACCCAAAACATTGATAAAAAAAGTAGTTAAGTTCGCAAACGACTTCAATAAGCTCCTTAGAATAAACCAATACGAACATATTTCACAAGTATTCGTTCCTTACTCACCAAGCAAAAGCTTAAAAACATTTCTGCCTATTCCCACTTTTCCTGGTAGAGATATTAATATGTAAAGAGCTATTCAAATAAAAATGAAATATGTGGCCCTGACTTCAGCATAATTCGTCCTTCCCAGAAGAGCGCTTATCTTGGTATTTGTTACGATTTATTCAAACGAATGTGAATTATTGGGTATTTTAAATTATGATTTCACTTTATTTATTTAATTTATTATTATTTATTTCAAATTGTATTCATATCCGTGTTATGCTACTGAATAGTTGCTTCTAGTACTAGCCACATACGGGGTTCAATCACGTGTACCGTATGTCAGACAAACTTTGAGAGAAGACCACCATATAGTGAATCCCAAACAGAGGACAAACGCTGCGCGGAAGGCATGGTCGCAAATGGCTTTGACTTCTTGACGTCCTTGAGGATTGGCCTCTAATAACTTAACAACAAAGATGAAAGCGAAGAGAGAGAGGTCTCGTAAATTAATAAAAAAATAGCTACTAGTTACGCCTGTCTATCTCATCACACGATGAAGATGCTATAAGATAAGATAAGATAACTCTTTATTGTACACCAAAGTAAAATACAGAACATAATTTTTACTAACAAATTTAGTACAATGGGCGGTCTTATCGCTAAAAGCGATCTCTTCCAGACAACCTTAGTATGGACAGGATTATAATATATCACATGACGGCGGTGCATCTATATAAAATTAAAAACATACCTACATACTATAAACCTAAAATACTAATAATAACTCAAATTTAATTATAATAAAACAAGCAACTATAAAAATGGTTATGATGAATTAACAAGCAGCGACAACTTCAACGCAGGGACAGATAAATTTGCTATAATATTTTATGTTAAGATAAAATATCACTCGCTATGCAATCCAATGGATTATCACACATGCGAAGATATATACTTTCGTCTTACATGGGTTTGTATGGCGCACGATATTTATATTAACATAAAATATTATAACGCCTTCATCGTTTGTGACGCGCTTAAAGCTGCTTTCCACCAGAAATGTGCTACGTTGCTAATCTATGGATGTGTGCCAAACCCACCATTAGGATCGCTTGAATATCATAGCTTAGCTTAGCTCTGTTGGAAAGGGGGTTTAACGAAGCTAAGTTTTTTACATACTTGTTGAAGCGAGGCATGATGATAGCTTGCTAAGGATGTGAACTAGGGATCGATCGCGCAGCTACCTCGCAACCTACGCTACCACACTTAGCTTAGCTTTAGTGCAAATAGACACATAGTTTATTAGCTTTAACCTTGCTCAGCTACCTTCTAAAATCCTGGTGGAAAGGCACATTGAAGGTCGCTTTAGGTACAGATGAGGGCACAAAGAACAGCAGATCGCCGTTATAATTACAGGTCTATTCATAGCCGATGTGGTCTCTTTTAGCGATAAACATCCTAACACCCTATTGCACACAACAAACAACTTCTTAAGGTACTGGACCAAAATGGTGAAAAGGGAACTTTTATGGTGCGTTTTCGTCGATCTATCCGTCCGTCTGTCACAGCTCATTATCTCGCCCACAACTGAAATTTGGAACAGTATAAATAACCCATCTTTATTTTTATTATTGCGGGAGGGGCCAAAATCATATCAAATCCAATAATCATTTATTGAGATATCAGTAAATACATGTAAGTATGTAGGTACTTAGCAAGCCTACACTAATAACATAATTGTTATAACCCCCCTAAATGGTGGGGGTAAAAATTTCAAATTAGGGTTAATAGGTCAAGCAGGGTATTTATAACGTAATTTGCACATTTTATTTAATGTTGTGTCGTTTTGGAGTTATGATGAAAAATCTCTAAAAAAATCCCAGGAACTCTATATTGAAATCCACATTTAAAAGTTTCGCGGTTAAATTAACAAAAATCTAGGTAGAAATACTCGGTGTACTATTCTCACCCGCACTTGACTGGTTTTGTTTTTTAAAGAATAAGTGGCAATCTCTGGGTTAGATCCGACCTTCAACCGACCTAGTGGAACAGGTTATCTCATGATAATGTCATAGTAGATCTCACAACCTTCACGACAATAAATACTACAAAATGGTTCTTTGGTAAATAGAATAACAAAATGTGTTATTTCACGTAGGCTTGGATCAGAAACTTAGGCTCTACTCACATTCCGTATACGTCGAAACTTTCTGTTCTCATCTCGAACTGTCAAATAATACCAATCTCCCAAATATATTATAATAGTAGGATCTTTATTTTAATAAAACTTCTTAAGCCATAGAATTACGAGTGTTTTGTGTTAACATTGGTGTTTTTGCAGCTGTTGAATATTGGGTGATCGTTCGGTATACGCCATTGTTGGGCTTACATACAATATTGACGCTGTTACACAAACAGAGTAATTCGAACTTTATGTGCGCGTGAATATGTGGAATAGCCGTTTGTATATTGTGTACCATTTGTCAGAGTTGCTATGAAAAGCGGCCTTTTGAAAATTATCACATGTTTATGTAAGGTTTTATCTTTATTAGACTGCCACTGCGTTGCCTCTATTTTTATTCTATTAAATGATATGTTTTAGATGTGTGGACGTTTATCTATACTTATACGTATATATTGTAAAAGAGGTTATTATTAGATTGTAAAGTTTGTGGGTTTGTATGTTTGTTTGTAGCGGGAAGCCTCGGAACCTACTGCGCTATCCCTGATAGGTAAAGGCTATATTTTGTTTTGATAAAATTCTGAAGGCGGGTCAGCTAGTGTGTTATAATAATACTAGCTTCTGCCAGCGGCTTCGCACGCGTGTTTTGTCATTATTAAGTAGCCTATATTTTAATCCAGGCTATAGTCTATCTATATACCAATTTTCATAGAAATCGGTTCAGCCGTTAAGACGTGATTGAGTATCAAACAAACAAACAAACATCCAAACTTTCGCATTTATAATATTAGTATTTATAACAAGGAAGATGCGTAAATTAAGTCAAAATTATCTTAAAGATCTTAAAGGAAATTAATTTTTAGTTTCAGGTTGAATAAATTGCTGTCAAAGGTTGTTTGGAAGATATCATTTTCTTTAGCAATACGATATCCCATTAAACTACACGTTAGTTTAATGAAATATCGTATTGCTAAAGAATATCGCTATTTGTAATTTATTTATTTAATATAATTTTTCATAAATAAAACATAACTACTAATGTTTTAGTATACGGAGGGTACCCTGAAAAAACTAATTTTTGAAATTTTAATTTAATAACTTACTAAGCGTCACGACTACAACGGCCAAATGCCGATGCCATAACATGCCACATTTTGGTTTTACAGCACCTAGTAAACGGTTGTAACTGGTCTCACGGACAGACAGACAGAAAACGGACACGGCGAAACTATAACCCTAAAAATTTACAAAATCGGTTCATAATTGACGGAGATCTGAGGTTACATATATAAAAAAGAAGTGGCACTCCGGGAGTGCCGACAGAAGTAAAAAATTTAGCGCTCAATGTTTGGGTATTCAAAATTTAAAAGCAGGCTACACTACAGATACTTATATACAGAGGTGTCGGTAACGGTAACAGTGTCCCGAGTTCAGTGGTTTTCCCCCATCTCAAAAGATGCCCAACGAACCTAGAAGAGTTTTCACTTAAAAAAAAAAACCGGCCAAGTGCGAGTCGGACTCGCGAGATAATAGTACGGAACGAAGGCTTCCGTACCATTATCTATAATAAATTGTATGAGCGCCCATACAACTCAGAGGACTATCGTAATTGGCATCAACTATGTATGTATGTATAACCCTTTAATTTTCAACTTTATTTTGAAAATTTTCCCTTATTTGTGTCCTTACCTTGCTTTTTGCCAAATTGTGTGATTCTAGGTCAACGGGATTCCAGGGTACTTCCGGTTGACCTAGAATTGTCAATTTTGGTTAAAAACAAAGTCTTACAGTACAAGTAAAGGGAAAATTGCGAAAAATAATAAAAATGTAAAAAAAGTACTTACAAGTTTTCACGAAAATCTAAATTTGCCCATATCTTTTTATCGTGTTGACTCAGGATCTTGATTTTTATACACCTAATAGGGACTATAGACCTCAGTATCTGGTATAAATTTCAACTTGCTAGGTCCACCCGTTCCTGAGAAAATAGGTGGTGACACACGGACAGACGGACAAGAGAGTGATCTTATAAGGGTTCCTTTTTTACCTTTTGAGGTACGGAACCCT
This sequence comes from Philereme transversata, assembly GCA_963924445.1. Classification (NCBI taxonomy): domain Eukaryota; kingdom Metazoa; phylum Arthropoda; class Insecta; order Lepidoptera; family Geometridae; genus Philereme; species Philereme transversata. Next base: position 14,518,322 of record OZ004340.1, read on the forward strand.
AAAAACATACATGTTACGTGAACTGTTCGGATTTCATTGGCATAACTTGTTTTTCAATGCAAACTAGTTATTAAAAGTCAATGGCCGGAAGCTATAATGTGTTAAGTATATTATCAGTAGTCATTGACACTGAAAATTGTTATTTAGTAATTACGTTATAATTACGTTATTTTATAATCATGTAGAGAAACATAATATTATATACGTAGTAGGTATTATCTTTTGATCCCTTATACCCTCTGAACCAGGTTAAAGTAATAATTTAAAGGTATTTCCTAGAATATTTCAGATTTGGTTATAAATCAGCACAAGGTTCTACCTAACCTACAAATGAATGCCCTACGATATCAGCTTATATGTTACGAAACTCAACTTTATGCTTACTTTATTAAAGTGTATTTTGTGGTAATCGTAAAAAAACAGATTATTTGTAATTGAAGTTCTTTAGTACAAATTATAATTAAAAACACAGAGCCCAAAGTTGTACCTAATCCCTGAATGCGGGCCTCTTAAGAATGGTCGCTCAATGAGTTATGTAGAATGCTACGCTTGATGCTCTTCTGCTAGATCAAAATATTGAATGTTTTTTTTTGTTTCAGGTAAGCTCCTCAATACAATTGGACGGAGTGGAGATTAGCGGCATAAACTGTACGTAAATAATTGTATCAAGAATGGTTGTCGAAAAAAATGTCAGAAATTATATCAGAATCCTTTACATTCAAATAAAAACAAGCTACCACTTTCGGAATGAGTGATCGAATCAGGCTGTGTCAAAGGATGTAATAGATGTAAAAATAATCCAAAGTATAGCGACTACGTGCTTCGTTGAGGCTAGTGCCTTATCTGCATAACTAGCCACGAAGCGCGGTATACATTTTGATTGATAGATAATAAAAAAAAAATAATGCTAGACATTTCACACAACGCCATCTAGCCCCAAACTAAGCAAAGCTTGTACTATGAGAACCAGATAACTGATAGAATACTTATGTACTTTTTTTGTAAATACATACTTATAATATATAAAAAAAAACATCCAGACCCGAAACAAATATATGTAGATCATGCAAACATTTGTTCCGCAGCGGGAATCGAACCCGCTACCTCCTGCGTCTCAGCCGGCTGTTCGCCTACTGCGCCATGGAGATAGATAGGATACATAATTAATTTCATGAACACTACTGTGCTTACATCAAAAAAGATTAAAATGATAAAAAAATAAACACAAAAATAAAGGTAAAGGCAATGGGCGGCCTTATCGCTAGTAGCGATCTCTTCCAGATAACAATTTGTAATACATTTTAAGTGTTAGCCCCCTATTAAGGTAAATATCAAGAATGATGTATTTATTATAATAATACGTATATTTGTGTATGTAGTTATACATACATATATTCGTAGTATCTCTCCATATATTTCTCCTAATGTAACTCTATCTAATCTCTTACTAATTTAAAATATAACTCTCCTATGTTTATGTGTGAGAACAAATAAATGTAGGTATGTTCTTTCCTTCTTTCTATTTGACTTGCCCGCGGCTTTGCACGCGTGATTTGTAAAACATAACCCTCCTTCTGCGCAGTAAAATGTACGTTAATTCCAGTCATAATCTATCTATATAACAAACAAAAACTACTAAAATGTTTTTTTTAATACTTTATGGGCATGCGATTGACCACGATCTCGCCTGATGGTAAGCGATGATGCAGTCTACGATGGATCACGCCCAGGTTGCAATAAAGTAAAGTAATAAGTGCAATAAAGGGGTTGTCTAACTCGTGGAAACTCACAAAACGTTCGCATTATCGATTGCGTTTGTCGTCACGCCTGTGAATGCCCGTTTACATCACGGATGGAGGCTGATTGGCCTCTCATTTGGGGCGATTGTGCTCCACGAATACATAATTCGCGTTCGCCTCAGTACGCCACCATTACGATAATCTCCGGCCGATCGGCCATGTGGGTCCTCATTGATTACCTGAATGCAGGCCGGCCGTTTGTAGGTATGATTTAAACTAGAGAGGTACGGCTTAGCTACGATTTGTGGGAGATTACTTAATGGAGCCCACACACGTAACGATTTCCATGCGCAAGCCTCTGTGGGAAGAATTTGTTCATATTTCTAAGCTTGCGCAAAGTAATCATTGATGTGTGTGGCCAGCATAAGTTAATTATCTATTATTAGCTTCGTCTTCGGCTTCGCACACGTGGTTTTTCATTATAAAGTACGTTTTTTATTTTTTATTCGACTCTAGATGAACAAACTTATGGCCCACTTTCGCCTACAACAAAGTAGGTCACGCACCTTAGGAACGTGTCCTACGATGCACTGCTCTGTGTCAATCAACTTAAGACATACAGGTGTAAAGCTTCGTGTACCTGTAGTGTAGGGTAACCTGTAGTTACCCCGTTCAAACCGAAATATAGTAATGCTGCTTGGCGACAGAAAATATATGGTGGTAATACTTCCCCGGGCGAGCTCTTAAACACATAAAAAAAAAATCATTATATTTTTTTTAGGTTAACAATTTTTTAGTAAGTTTTAACATGCACCACTACTCCGGTTAATAAGTAACTAAGTCGTAGGTACTTAGTCTAAAGCTTCAGCCGTACTTTGTTAGTAATTTTCAGTGTTAACTCGAGACCAACCATTCCTGTTTAACTTGTAACTGCGCATTTCTCTAACTCGTTCTCTAAAGTATTGCCCGCATGCATGCGACCACCAAACTGAAAAGTTAGAAACGCTCTGCAGGACTTATATATATTTCCACCTAATGTCGATATGTTGCCGTCAGCATTAGTCTGTCAGGCAGACCCTTACCTCTATTTTTATATAAAATAAAATCATAGTGTATTTATTTTGCGCGTTGAAACAAAACTGACATTATAACTTAAAACTAAAAACAGTATACGAAGCAACAAAATCGGTCGCCACTCAGCGATGTGCTGAGCAGCATTGGCAGCAGGCGTTTCTAACTTTTGAGTTCGGTGGATGTAAGCTAAGTTTAGCCAAGTGCCAACCGCCATTAAAACTTCATACACTGATACTGCAGGGCAGGTGGTGGAATGGACGACGTTCTATACCACTATAGAACAATTACAGATTGGAATAGCTTTAGGGGCAGTCTTGATAACATGCCCCACGAGCGTATCCAGGTTTTATTATCAAGGGGGGGGGCGATATGTATGTAATGACATGAATAAATCAGAGATGGTTGTGTGTCGGTCATAAACCTAATAGGCAAGCGAAAAAAATTATTGCATAAAATATTAATGTAATAATTTATACTCCTTAGCTATCCTTATTTCAATATAATATTTATAATATTTTGAGTATTTGCAGGGGGTGGGGTGGGGGGGGGGGGGGGGGGTAACCCCCCCCCCCCCCCCCCCCCCCCCCCCGCTCTGCCCGTGACATACCCAAAGGGGATATAACCGATTTACAAGGGTGAGGATCATTTAGGATGGTGAATTTTTAGAAGCTCTTTCAAATTGATTGGTAATTCGTTATTTGTTCGAAAAGGTTTTTGTTGTTAAAATGTTTTTGCATACGAAGTGCTTATAAATGGTAGATGACAATATTATTATATCCTGGTTCTATAGTACTGGCGGAATCGCTTTGTGGCCAGGTACGCAGGTAGCCGACTGAGACGCAAGTGGTTGCGGGTTCGATTCCCGCTGACAAATATTTGCATGGTCTATAAATATTTGTTTATCGTTAGGAAAAAATATTTATAGACCTTAGTTCATGATATCCAAGATACAGGCAAGCATTGAATGATTGAATGAAAACACTTTAGTGTACACCATAAAAAATAAAAATTACAGACAAAATAGAAGACACAAAGCAAATAGTACACTGGGCGGTCTTATTGCTTTGAAGCGATGTGTAGGGTCAGCACACATCGGATGTGTGGGTGTAATTAATTAAATTTTATTGACGTAAGATAATGATCATTGTAATTGGACACATCGTACGATTTCTAGTACGATTTGCGCAAAGTGAAAACGCTAGAAAAACTCAGAATACTTTGTTCATAAAATCCATTCATTCCGTTTGACCTATTGCCAGCTCAGCTCCGATATTCCATTTTATCTGTGAATCGTGAATTTGCTTTTTCACACCAGATGCAAACAAGAATAAAACTCGAGTGCTAAAGTACTGTTATTCCCCCGTTTACTAATGCAGATTGCGTTCAGAAGGTCATATCTAAATCACGGGATAGAGCATAGCGTCGGCACTTTATCTTAACTCAACACCTGCCCACCCTCCCTCCTTCTTGTAAAGGGGACTTCAGATATACGTTATAACAGAGAACTAGATTACTAGAAATCCCTTTGTTTGTTACAATAATTTTGGAAACTAGTATTGCAGAAACAAGCTACAAATAATTCGAATGGTGTCAATGTCACTTCTACCATTTTAACGAAAATAAAATCTTAGCATTTATTAATTTACCACACATTTTACAGCTCAGTAGGTAGGTGTTACCTAGTGCCTACAGAATATCATGCAAGGTACTATACCTATACGTATGTATCTATTCCAGTGGGTAGGTAGGTTGTGTTAGTAAATTAAAAGGTCGAGAACTTAGCAACGCTGCTTTGCAGTCTTCCATTTTGGTGCAAGGAAAGTCTTACATTACGTTGTGATTACTTGTGATCCATTACTTTGGAAATTATTTGGCTTTATTGCTAATAACTACACCGTTAAGTTTCATGGGAAAAAAACAGTGACACAGATTAGAATCTGAATATCACTTTCCATGTTATATATTATCACCCCAGTAGTATATGGCATTTGTACAAGAACCTCCACCATCATCAGAAAAATCAAGCGGCACTTGTGTAATCTTTCACAATGGTATTGCAAGGATATATAATAAAAGCCACAACAATTCAGTTTGAGTGAATCTTGTTTACAGTTCCAATTTCGGAGCTTCTTTTTCTTTCGAGTCAACAGTAACAGTTCACTTTATGATCACATTATGGATGAATATTAATTAGCGTTGTTTCAGTAGTATTTTTTGCAGGTGGTAGGGCATAAAGGATAGTTCAGCAAGTGAGGCATACTTTGGACGGGAACCTCGTAGTTGCAAAAAAAATATATCAAAAAACCGCATCCCTTTGCGGTGACACCCGAATAACCCAGGGGTAGTCGTACCCGCAAGTTGAAGCCAGGGCAAAGACTCATACCCAGAAACCCTTTCTGGGTCTGAGTCTTTGCCGGGAAGAAAACCACGACAACGATCGACGACTAGCAGCTATAATTTTGGAGCTATCAGGGCGTTTCTAACGATCTAGTTCAGTGTGTTATACAGTATACGTTTATCAGCGGCTCCTTTTGTTGTTTACGAATGAGTTTTTCTACGTTCCTCGGACCACCTGGTCTCCCCCCAGGCGCTATTAGGGTTCGAGAAAACAGGGACCTTTCTAATTTGTCGCGTTGTCTGTCAACGGCACGCGTTGAGTTTCCTGATTTGTTGAGTTCTAGTATAAACCAATTTTTTTCTTGTTCGGTTATGAAATAAATATAATTAGATTGGAGGTTTGTGTCGTGGTTTTTCATTCCAGTTATAATTATTATACCATAGCTTTATGTTGATAAATTAAATATTTCTAGTACTGAACAACAATAACAATCAAATCATAACAAATACTTAATGATTTCTTCCAGACTACCTTCGAATGTAGGTAATTTTATAGTAGAATGGAACGGCAGAAACATTATTGAACGGCGGAGTCATTATATGTGTCTATATTCCTTAACTATATTTTCTTTTCGCTATATTCTATACTAGCTGACCTGCCCGCGGCTTCACTCGCGTGGTTTGTTAACAAAACATTACCTGCCTGGGACAAAGGCTACTTTTTGTCTGACTGCGCAGAACACTGTCAGACAAAAAGTAGCTTTTGTTCTAATCTCGGTCATAATAGATTATGACCGAGTTTAGGACAAAGGATCGATTTCGATGAAATTTGGTATATAGATAAGTAGATCTACTCGTATATACCAAATTTCATCGAAATCGGTCCAGCCGTTTAGTCGCGAAAACGTAACAAACTGATGGAGAGACAGAGGGACAGAGTTTATATGTATGGATTATTATTAGTATGGATGTACTTAATTACGTATTTAAACGGGTATTTGTCGCGTATGCACCTTTTTTATTTGTTATCCCGACATTTAGACTATGTTGCAACAACCGTGGTCGCAAGCGATAAATGTACAGTAATGGTGAAAGTTTGAAAAATACTATGGATGTACACTATACATTAATGATTGACACGGTTCAAAATAAATTATCAAACAAAACAATGATACCTACTTGAATTTTTGTTCTGTAAATGTTAATGTCGTGTGCAATAAAGTCTCTCTCTACATAACTTTTGTAAAACAAAGGACTTGAGACGACCATCATATGGTATAGGGAGCGGTAAAACTGAAATATGAGAAACAGATATATAATATTCCTCACAGAACCCTTCACTTTGCGCGGTCCAACGCACACGAGATAACTTTTATTTATCGCACTCATTTTCTGTGTATTGTGAGTTTTGCGAGAATTGTGTGGGAATAGTACACGCATTGTCGGAAACTTATCGTGCCTAATGTTGCGTTATTTTTTTACTTTCGACCCACTCGTGGGGTGAGAAAGTGTTTGATCGTTATCACGTAGGATATCTGTTTGTCATTCCAGCAGTAAGCGAGTTTTAGAGAAAGATAGAATAAAGGTAAAACGAGTCGCAAAGTCTATCATCATCATCATATCAGCCATAGAGCGTCCACTGCTGAACATAAGCCTCCCCATAGATCTTGTCACCAACGGCTCCAAGCAACCTTGCAACAAACAAAAAGTCTGGGGCATAAAGAAATCAACTACACCCATTAGTATCATACATAATCATGACCCAACACTACGATTCCCTATATAGTGGGTGAGTATGACAACTATGAGTAAAAGTGAACACCCAGACTCGGAACACATATTTGCAAATCATGCAAATATTTGTCTCGCAAGCAGGATATGAACCCGCAACCATTTACGTCTCTGTCAGCTCTGCTCATTGCGCCACAGAGGTCAATATATTCGTAGAAGCTCTTCAAGTCTACCAATGTACTTAATACGGTGGTAGTACTTCTCCGGGCAAGCCATTTCACAAGGAACTCTTATTCTTAATTATTGATTAAAACGGGTATATATCGCGTATGTGCCTTTTTTTTGTTATCCCGTCGTTTAGGCTGTGTTGCAACAGGGGTGAGGCGGGTTGAGTCAACCCGTGACCACGCCTGTTGCAGTGATCGCGAAAATTTGAAAAATACTAACTCTAATACTCTTAAACTACTACTGAACTACTGTAAATAAGACTCTAAATATATGTATTTTCTTTCTTTCTTTTAACATTATAATATGTTGACGCAGTTATTACCCCTTCACCATTTCGATGAACATCCAACCAGGTCAAAATGGTCCTTCAAGCAGGACCCCGCATTATTTTTCCTGAAAGACCCAAGTAAGTTCAGTTATGCTGTACAGTACATTTCGTCTCCGTCTCCGAGATAGGACTTTGGGGGTGATGTTTTTATTATAAACACGTGTTGGGCGGGAAATATTTGCGGGTGTTAAGGTAATGTGTTCCGCTGATGTACGCATGTCGTTTACGTTTGAATTGTCTTATTAGAGTTACGATGGCGTCTCGGCCTGCCTTGTTTATTCATGTTTTTGATGTTTGCACTTTACAGTTTGACTTTTATTGAAAGAGATTATTTTTATTCGTCGTCGTTTTTGGAAAAAAATATTTACCTATTAAGTACATTTATTTTTAAAACAGAAAATAATCAAATACATTTGAACGTATATTCCTCACTAACTTCCAGTGGCTTAATTCGCGTGGTTTTTCGATAAAGAGTAGCCGTAATATTTTCCTCAAAATAGAATTTAGTACATAAACTATAAATATAGCAAATCTTAGTACAATCTGTTCAGGAGTTACGATTTGAAATAACAATAATCAACCACCATTTGATGACGTTCGTGGCGTTCGGTTGCGGGTTCGATTACCAACGCGGAATAAATGTTTACATGATCTACAGATATTTGTTCCGTGTCTGGTTGTTTCTCTTTATAATATGTATGTATTTACAAAAAAAAAGTATTCTATCAGTTATCTGGTTCCCATAGTACAAGTTTTGCTTTGTTTAGGGCTAGATGTGTGAAATATCCAGCATTATTTAGTTATTAAAGTGAAACTTTTATTACATTGTCTCGAACTTTTTCGTCTGTGTGTTGCATGTCGCGTGACGGTCGGCCGCGGAGTAGAAAGTGAAAGGCGCTCGTCAGAGCAGCCGAGGCCAATATGGCGACGCCTATAGTTCGCATCAGCTGACCATGTAGTGTATAGACTATTACTCATTTGTGCCAACGAAAATTTTTAGTTAAATAACTATAATGTGAAACAAAGTTTCACTTTTACCGTGGTTTCATAAAACCTTTTATTATTTATTTATACTTCTGCTTTTATAATATTAGTGTTATAGAATTCGTATCTTTGACGACCTCCTTGGCGCAGTGGGCGTATAGCCGGCTGTGACGCAAAAGGTAGCGGGTTCGATTCCCGCCGCGGGACAAATATTTGCATGATTTACAAATATTTGTACTGGGTCTGGATGTTTTTCTATATATTATAAGAAAAAAAGAAGTAAGTATTCTATCAGTTATCTGGTTCCCATAGTACAAGCTCTGCTTAGTTTGGGGCTAGATAGCGATAGCGCTGTGTGAAATGTCCACCAATATTTATTTATTTATTTATCTAACTATCATAAGCTTATATTTATCGATTTGATTTGTGTGTCGAGCTAAGTTTTGTTTAGTATTTCGAAGTATCTCTAAAGTGGAAATTGTGGTGGTTTGATTCGGCAAAGGCCCGAAGTTGTGCTTCGGCAAAGGGGGGGGGGGGGGGTTGAGACTTGCAGAGAGAGCTGATTAGTTATACCTCCAAGAAGGTGTGAAACTTTGACACAAACTTTTAAAGGGGCGGGCATAAGCTTATTGTAGGCATGTATGATGACAATGTATGAAGTTAATCAAATCGGTCGAATGCTCGACCGAGATCGTTTCGAGATCCTAGTTCGCGTGCCTGTTTTCGCTCGGTGTACTAAACTTAACTACTGTAGCTATGTATTTTGTACACTCAGTGTATAGACCGATAAACACGTAACACACCTAATTGTATGTTACAACAAGACAGAACTAACTCCGACATAATACAATAACTAAGAACTCAAACCCGTTATGCAATTGAGCACCTGAGGCATTGCGCTCTAAGGATATAAAGTTATGTTAAAGAGTGTTATGTTGCTATTTAATATTAAATATTATTAGGACCTAAAATTGTTTTGTTTCATTAAACTACGCGTATGATAATATCATCATTTGTGGTAACTGAAACTAATGTTTGAACACATCAATTGCGGTTGGATCCTCAAAGTTAAATAACAGCCAATGAATAAATACAAAATGAAGGCAAACTAAAACGCGCCAAATTATTAATCGAAAATGCAATTAAAACTTTAGTTGGTAGGGTAATATTGGCCGCAAACCACTTCCCACAATTGACACGACGACCGTGTAAAGTTTAGTTTATAATCATTATAATCCAACACCGTCATGGCTATGATAGCTGCCAGGGTAGACTGCCCATAAACAAGGCGCTGCAGTGAGAGAAAGCTGCCCAACTCCATTCGTTTTTAAGTTATTTTATATGTTTTATGTTAGTTTTGTGGGGGTTTTTTCATAGGGGGATTTGCCCGTACTCGCCACGGGGGCATGCGGATTGGCGAGTGCAGTTGTGTTATTGGTGGTAAATAGGGAATAATGCTGGCCATCCCCTAGCTTTTTCCTTAGTCGCCTCGTATGACATCCTCGGGTCGAGATGGGGGGAGCCTATTCTAAATCCCCACGGCCACAAGATCGGTCGCTGTGGAAATCTATGAGGCAGGCCTATGTTCAACAGTGGCCGTCCTGTAGCTATTGTTACTTTATTCTTTTTTTATGTCTCCTGTGTGTGATTGTTCTGTTCGTACCAATAGTGTTGTCACAAATAAATGTTATATGATTTGATTTATATGATGATGATGATAGTGTGATTTTATATGTCCCTTTATGAGTCATGGTAACTTGAAATGAAGTGACGGGTTTTTTAAGTGTCTAAATAATGTGTAGTGGCTTGAGTGTCTCTAAGCACCGAGACAAACCTCTAGGGGTTTACAGTGCATTATGAATGTAACTTTTTGTCGGAAAAAAATCAAATAGTTGTCTTTTTATTATTATCATCATAGCCTGACTTGAGCTATATCATTAACCCATCTCGCGATTGGACGTTCGACCATTGCTCCATCATCACCACGTCTAGCCCAGGGCCCAAGACTAAGTAGAATTTTATTTTTACATATTTATTATTTTGGTCCAGTGATACTAAATAAATTAATCATAATGGTGAACATTTCACACGGACTATCTAGCCCCAAACTAAGCTAAGCTTGTACTATGGGAACCAGATAACTGATAGAATACTTATATACTTTTTTTTTATTACATACCTGCTTATAATTTATAGAAAAATACCCAATTCCGGATGAAATATCTGCAGACCATGTAAACATTTGCCCCGCAGCGGGGATCGAAACCGCAAGCTCCTGAGCATTGCCGGTTATTAGTGATGGTGTAGAACTGCAAAGCCAAAATACAGGCAAAACAAAAGTGTAGCTGGCGCCCGCCATTTTGTATTTTTTGGTATGTTGTGTCCTATGTCACTCTCAGTATCCAACCAAACGAGTGACGTGCGTGACACAACATTCATTGAAATCTATCAGGCCTTTTGGGATTAGTGTAATAAACAATCCTATTAAATATCAAAAATACGTCTGACAAATGTGACAAAAATACATGAACTGTGTCTGAACACTTAAATCTGCTTTGTGCTACGAGAACTAAAAATGGCGATGAATACATAAAAAAATACCGTAACTATTTGTGCCACCAAGCAGTAATTCCACAAACAAGACAAGTGCGACTCTGAGTCATTCAACGAGAGTTCCGTAAAAATATTTTATTTATTTGATATAACTACAAATTCATGATTTTCTGAAAGTTTCCTTTACGTGTGCTGTGAAACCTTGCTTCTTGCCAAATTTCATGATTCTAGGTCAGCGGGAAGTACCGGTTTTAATTTATTTGCGAGCAAAATATGCGGCGAAAATGGCCATATTTTTTGATTGCTCTAACGTAGAAGCTTGATGGTTTGACAGCTCCAAAGGACCTTAGTCCTATACATTTGATATTCATCTCAACTTAATACCTCCACGCGGTTATGAGAAAATGGGTATTGCTTGATAGATGAACAACGAAGTTATCCATCCAATAAGGCTTCCTTTTTTTCCTTTTGAAGTACAGAACCCGAAAAAAACATTAATTTTGAGTAAGTAGACTTATTTGGAATAACAATACAGCACTGACAGTAGAACAGTAGAAAAGTAAAAAATACATTAAAAAAAAGGCATTAATAACGTATAAAAACATAGAATTAGCCATCTGTTTAATAAGCATCTATGTGTATCAGTATGAAAATAAGCTTGATTTTGAAACATTAATTATGTTTGGCAAACTAAATTTAAATTTGGCTTCAAACTGTATCCATCCCACTTCTGATTTTGTCTAAATGTTATCAGGTCAAACTCCAGTCGCTCAGCTATCCAGCAGCGCTTGGAAATTAGTGTTTGCGCTTGTCCGTGTTATAGTTTTCATTTCACTAAGTACCTAGTGCTAACTATCGTTGGTTAGCACTCTCCGAAATGCATACTTGCTACTGGATAAGCATTATCTGTTTAGGCGATGCTTGGTTTAACTTGCTATGTGTTTTAGTCGGCTGGAGTTATGCATTCGGACTTGGATAATAATGCTGGCAAAGTATAAATAAATAATGCTAGACATTTCAGCGGTATCTAAAGGGCTTCACACACGGCAGCTAAAATGTAAAGATGTACATTATAGCACGATACATCTCATTACATATTTCCATAGAAATCGTCAGGAGACCACACACGACAGCTCTAATGTATAATTTTACATCTTCGTATCTTAAGATAACAGAGCGATAGGAAAATATACATTTATATTCGAATAAATCGAAATATAATTGAATCGGGACGTATACCAATGGAATGAAGGGAAAGATACATTACATTACGTTGTGTATGTGATACATTAAGATAATTTAAAGCTATACATCCCGGAATGTAATGTACATTAATATACATTGTAGCTGCCGTGTGTGAAGCCCTTAACTCTAAATTAAGCACAGTTTGTACTATGTGAACCAGATAGCAGAATACACACATACTATGTTTCGTTTTGTAAATAAATGCTTATAATGACTAGTTGCCCGTGCACAGTGGTCGAATTCAACCGTGATTTATGTTTTATTTAACTTAATTATAGCATTCGCCCCTCCTTTACCATATAAACTTTAACTATGCTAAAACTCACACTCCTCCATGCACGCAATAAGCTTATACAGGTTTTGAGGTTATCATACCGGAAAATGTTCAGCTAATTCATTGCTTTATATTAATACACCATGTTTTAATGGGTTTTATTTTTCACACACTGAAACTCGACCAATAAAAGAGCTGTTAAAATAATTAATTGAAAATTACGATGGTCCGATTAATAAAATTGGCGAATGCAGGCCGTGTTTTTGTAAATTCTCACGCTGCAATATACTTTGAGTGTGGCCTTTCAATACGATCCATTATTATAATTGTATGTCTGTTTACAGCAAGCCACCCAAAACAATGCATGGATAATGCATTAAATTAAGTAATGAACAATGAAACGACTATTGGTAAAGGTAAAGGCTGTATGTAAAGGCTCCAACACAATCAAAAATCTTACAATTTAGACGTAACTTATTTTCTTTGTTGTCCCTGTAGTTACGTATTGTAAAAGGAATTAAAAGTTTTTCAAGATTGTTGAAAAATAATGCACAATCTTGCAAAACTAAATTTTGATAATTTCATTTAGTAAAGAATTAATTTTTTTAAATCTGTAATTTTCTATCTTCATTTTTTGTTGCTTTGTTTATTGACTGCATGAAAAGGATACTATTGACCATAAGCGATCTTCACGCGTCCGTACAAATTCTTAGCTCAATGTACGCACCTACTCGACCAGAACAGCGGGACTTCTGGGAGATTATCTGTAGGCTTAACGTTGGGTCGTCGAAGGTATTAGCGAACATTCTCGAACGGACCGCGACCATACATACAATTGCGGCCTTGAACTTGAGGGTTAACAAGCTGAAGTGGCAGTGTGCGGGGCACGTTGCTTGAAGAACTGCTGGCCGTTGGGGCAGAAAGATTCTCGAGTGGAGACAACGCACTGGAAAGCGCGTAGGACGCCCCCCCCCACCCGACGATAGAAATACGTCCAGAGGGCTTAGCCAAGTTACAGTCGATTAGCGATGACGCTAGTCGGTAAGTCCGAAAATGTATGGGATTCGACACATGCTATAGAAATACCACGTGATTCAGCGACAACAAATGTATGCAGAAATCGAATAGATTCGTAGCGAATGTAATTTGGCTACGGGCCCTGATAAAGGTTGCTGGGAGCCGTTGGGCGCAAGCCGTGTAAAATCGGTCGCTCTGGAAATCGATGGGAAGGCCTATGTTCAGCAGTAACATTTCGAAACACAAATTTTTATTTTATTATTTATTCGAAATCAGTTCATCTGTTAGAGATGCCAGCCACGGACAGACACACAGACAGATAAAGGCTTCAAGGTAACACATCTTGCTTCAAACCCTAAAACCTACCTAAAACCTGACAAATAAATAATTATGAGAAGTTTTGTATGAGGGAAATAGGTACATCCAACTTTCAGAAGTTTGCGATGTAAAACAGTGTTTAGTTCGATACAGTTGCAAGAAAAGTGTGAAGTTAGTTCACAGTTCCACTAGCGATTCGAACAAACTAAGTTCGGTTTCTAAGTGGTAATTTTAATTCGCTTGTTCAGCGCTCGGGAATTCTAGGGCGCATCGGAACTTCGGAACTGACTTAAAATAGAGAGCATTAGGACAGGAACACACTGTGTCACTTAGTTTGCATTGTATTTGTAAAACACTCGAACTGTGGTTGTGCTTACAAAGCGCAGGATGGGAAACGAGTTTACGGAAAACCGTTTATGCACTCGGTGATGACCCATTTATACTAAGGTTTTGGTATCCGTATACGAGCTGAACATAAGCTTTTTAGTTTGTATGAGATCGTTACTAAACTTGCAAATATTTTCGAAGTATCATTTATATCAGACCCAGGTGTACCCACTGCTCCTTCGCTTCTGCCCTTGACCTTGTCCGATCAAGGTGCCCGCACCTTTTATTAATTCAACTTCATAAAGCGTCGTGTTTTACAGAGTTATTTTACTAAATACTTCAATTTATCAAAGGCATTTTCTTGATAAAACTCCAAATCACTAAAATAATACAACCGAGCTCATGTTTAACGCAAATGCTCTTTGCGTAATGAGGGGTTTTCATTTTCTGGCATAATAGATGGCACTGTCTGGCGATAAAATGACAAAAAATATGATTTGTATGTCAAACTTCGGTCCACCACTCATTATCAAATACGCTGGTTTTATTGCTGGTCTGTTAATAAACACAAATGTTTATCTTTCTTATTCACCTGATGCAACGGCAATCACAAAATAATCTCATGTTGCTCGGGAGTTAATGTTGACACGGCAATTGTCGTAGACAATTAACTTTCTTTGATTACTTATATAGAGCAGTGCCGTCTATTAGGAGTGCTTAAAACATGAGCGTGATCAGTTCCCCAGTATGCCTGATAGCTTAATTTAGTAAAAACAGTTGAACTTTCGCTACGTGTGCAGTGTGCACCCATCCTCATTTCACACTGGCTGGCGCTTTACAGGGCGTTTAAATTGTCTTGCAAATAAGGGGTCAAACTGAAATGCATTTTGCCAATTTGCGTCTGTAGCCGTTTTGCGGTCACTGCGGTTTTATTGGAATCACGGACACATTTGCATTTACAGAGGTACAGGTTGATAGTGAGATGTGAATTGTATTTTACAAGAAACAGTCGACGAAGAGACTATTTGATATAACCTGGTATTTGTTATACCATTGCATGTAATGCGAGTGAGCGGCAATGATTATTATCGGTGCCATTTAAGATTCATTATTATAAATACGGAGCTTACACATACCGTTTTATCGGTGTTGTTACGACAATATGTATTTCGATTCAATTCGTTAACCTTCATCAGGGTGAGTACAGTCCGCTCCGCACTGCGCTTCGCTTCGCACTCATTTTAGATTCGTTTCTTTAATTAACCAGGTTGTATTTGTTGCTTTATGAATTATTTTATTTATTTATTTGTATTTACAAAAAAAAGTATATAAGTATTCTATCAGTTATCTGGTTCCCATAGTACAAGCAAGCTCTGCTTAGTTTGGGGCTAGATAGCGCAGTGTGAAATGTCCAGCAATATTTATTTATTTTTATTTAGGAGATCCCTTTAGAAGATTGTGGGATCTGCCACTGTAGTGTCTGGGGCAGGACTTTACATTGTATCCTTGAAATTCTGATTGTTATTTTGTTGACCTGTAGGTACTTATATTGATGATAATTTAAAAATTTTATACCTACTAAAATTGTTAAGTATCTATCTATATTATGAAGTTCGTAAGTGTACATATACCTAATAAAAGAAAGTACCTATGAATAAATGAATTGAACTATTATTATAAAATAAAATACTGGATGTTGATTTGAATTGTTGTATTGAAAACTTCAGATTAATGTTATTTGCGACTAAGCGCGTTGAAATTCAGCCGGGGAATGGCGGTCGTTCGTCAGTCACGGAACCTCCTTTGTTCGACCGAAGTCGTTAGTTCGTGTTTCGTTCGTTCTCCGTGACTGGCGCCACCCGCCATCATTTCCGTTTTTAATTAAATCATTACATAACTTCTATTATGATAAGTTTACTATTTATTCTATTGATACAACATATACAAACACAATAATAAACAATAGTATTAATGTATTACAATAACACTTGTTCCATTACTCACCAACGGGTTTCAAATAAACAAAATAGAAAATGACAACATGTCAACATAATATCACAAAATCATTTTATGTTTTAATTATACCTAAATAACTTATTAACTAATTTACGTTACGAAATTGATCTTACAAATTCTTCAAGTATTTACAGTACACAATTTAACTAAATATTCAATCAAAAATCAGCAAATCATTACACTATTGAGATGGAATAGGCTTGCCCAGCTTAGACAGCCCAAGTACAGACTTGGTCAATACGTGCAAAGCTAACTAAGCTGCAGGTTTCCTCACGATGTTTTTCTTAGCACAGAATTCCATTGGTGCACTGCAGAGGCTCGAATCTACAAGCTCCGGATCCGAGGTCGGGTTCCACTAGTCGAACACGGTTCTTTATTCATTCATTACAGAAATAAAAGGAAAAAAATATGTAGTTACTTCAAATATTACGAGTAACGGGAGGATGTTTGTTTAGAGTAACATAAAATTAACCTTATAATTGCAAAATGGTCTTAAGACGTAAATTTAACCATCTTGCTAATTTCACGCCTGACGCGGAGTGGGCCTGAAACAAAGTCGGTATCGCATCCTCGTATGAGGAAGGTTGCGGGTTCAAGTCCCGTCCGGTTCAAAAATTATAAGGTTTAAGAATCTTAAAAATTAAGTTGGTTTGCATTTAATAGTGGGTGCTCAATGTAAGACTCGGTGACCAAAATCTTTCACTCGATCATCGAGGGCGTATGAATGTGACCTTTTTTATTATTAGGTTATATTAAATAATAATATTATATTAGGTTACTTTTATTTCTGTATTATTATTATATTGTGTAAAGGATAAATAAAAAGAATAACCATCCTTGTTTCTTGCCTAATGCTTTCCTGGCTTGGTCGCGGAGGAACTGGCGGTAAAATTGACGTTTCAAAGTAATCCTTGTGATATTAATGAATAAACTATTGACCTCACTATCTACTGTGTCAATATTTGAACGCTGCGGCCATTAGGGTTTGTAGGGTCAAGAGAGGTCAAAGAATATTATTGTTTACTTTCCTTGTCAATAAATATGACATCAACATGTTGACTTATGAGCTTTGGACCACAATAGACCCTTACTGAAGTGTTTTTTGTAATAACAGCAGGCTTAGAATGGCGATTATTCGTCTTCTCGTCTAAACAGATAAAGCTTTATTATAGGGTGTTTCGATGTATGTACCTGGCAGTGGTAAACTTTGTGAAATAAAATTATTTACATTAAATAATCACTTGGTATAAATGTGTTGTTTCCATTGAAAATTAGGTTAATTATTAAAAAAAAATTAAGCATTTTGCATGTTAATAAGTTTTTTGTTGACAAATTACTTTTTCAAAACAAGCTTTTATAAAATCCATAATCGGAACCGCAAGCAGATTCAAATGAGCCCAAATATTAGTAGCCTGCTATAATCCATTCAGAAGTTCAGTTGTCTAGCATCCGTCTCCATCATGAGACCACCTCCATGGTACCATATTATTGCATTGCCACCGAAGTTACATATGTAATTCAAATTTCAGCTCAATCGGTTGAGGGGAACGTGTTTAAAATTCATTTGCAAGATTCCACCCGGACAAACATACATACATTGCAAGTTAATAAAACACTTGTAAAAATAAGACAAATACAAAGTTCAATAAAATAAAGTCGAATAACAAAATTAGCAAAATGGACTCTTGCCCTGGCTCTTGCATGAACAATTTTTGTTAAAATTCAACTTGTTACACTCATCCTATACAAAATACATGTTTACAGGGTGAATTTGTAAACAGTAGACGAATGGCTCTTTCCCTAATTCAAAACAAATTATCTGTATTTGATTTTTTTACGACCATTTGACCTACCTGGTCTTAAGTGTAACCATCGGGTTTAACAAAGTATTGACTGATAGGCCACGCACCACACCAGTTGTTCTATCAATTTGAAGCATAAAGGTGCAAAGCATCATTGTCATGTGCCTGTAATTTAAAGTTATATGTTTTTTCATACATTACGACGTCTTTAGCTAGTGCTATAGAACGGTAGATTTTCAATGTATTTAGAGATAATCTCACATATGTTCCTTACAACTCCAAGCCTCTGACCCTGGACTACCCTGCCTCCAGTTCATAGTACTAGCTAATGCCGAGAGCCCTTCTCGCAAGGGCTGCCTTTGAATCGTCTCACTCACAGCCTCTTTCCTTCTGAAAGAGTAAATGACGTTGTGCATTCGCGAAGTCGGTGACTTAGCTGCATTTTTCAACTAAAAAATTTCAACGAGCTGTTGCACGTAACCTATCTAGAATTATCGTTGGTTCGTCGTGTCACTTAGTTTTTTTAGCGAGATCAGTGACTAGGTACATAGTAGATCCCATTTTGTAATATATGTATTTTTATTATTTTTTTATAAATTATAGGCTAGCGTTAGACCGCGATCTCGCTTGATGGTAAGCGATGATGACTGTTTATCTCACCAAATAACTAAAATAAAAAAGGATGCAACCTACGATGGAATACGCTTGCCTAGAAGAAACCTATTCACTCGCGCAGATTCAGAAGGCAGTCCTCCTTAGCGGCGCGCATAATCATAGTTTTCAATAGCATTGAAAACAAATAATAAGAAAATATGATATATATAATACTAGCTGACCCGCCCGCGGCTTCGCCCACGTTCGTTACAGTCACATACAGCTTATTTTGAGATCTAGAAAAAATGGGCTTGTAGCTTTGGCGTAAAATAGTAACGAAGACCCAAATATTTTTTTTATAAAAACTTTGACATCTCATTTTTATCTTATGAAAACTGATTTATGAGATAAAAAGTAGCCTATATGTTATTCTTGGTCTAGAACTTCTGCAAAGTTTGTGCCCAATCCGTTAAGTAGTTTTGGTGGGAAGGGAAACAAAGACCAAAATCATTTTCGTATACAAACTTTGATACCCTATTTTTATCCCATGGGAACTGATTTATGGGATAAGTGGTAGCCTATGTGGTGATCCAAGTTATAATTTACGTATATACCGAATTTCATCGAAATCGGTGAAGCCGTAACGGCGTGATTGAGTGACAAACGAATAAACAAACAAACATCCAAACTTTCGCATTTATAATATTAGTGTGATAATATTAGTTACGGTCGCACTCATCGAAATCGATGAGGAAGACTATAGTCCATATACGTAGTATATATTCATATCCATAGTAGCATGGTTCATATCAGCCATAAGACATCAACTGCTGAATATAGTTCTCACGTAGCATGCTTAGTTGTGCGTAAAATATCAAATAAGTTAAGCAGTGTTCTCGGCAGTCACTGATTGAGTGTGACTACTAGTTTACTGGGGTTAAGTTAATAGCCATCGTTGTAAAACTTTTTAGTCTTGTCGGAGACCTTTGGGCAGCCTTAAAACTCCGACGCTAGAATTAGTTATTTGATACGAACATACTTTTATTTACCATCATACTTGAATTATATTATTATTGAATGATTTTTGCATATAATTTGATGACGGAACAACCACGTGGCCCACCCGATATTAAGTACAAAGATTACCGCGTAGGTCACATCCAATTCAAGTAAAGCCTACGTGGCAATGCCTCACATATACAGGTATACAGATGTTAAACTTATGTCCTTATTTCATTACATTGTGCTGAAAAATGGTTCAGTTCTGAAGATGCTCGCTTCCTTTGCAATTGTACAATGAGTGTAGATCAGCAATGTATCCAACATCATAGGTAAAATACTCAACATAAGTTATGACTGGCAAACACCCCTACGAGAATAAGGTAGGGTGCATCAGTGCACGAGGCGTAAACGACCTATTTTCACCCCTCTCAGCGTTATTGGCTCAATCACCCGCTTAAATGAGAGCGCAGAGACCGACGTTTGTTACTTGACGTTTGCTCGGTGAGTTGGGCCGTAATTTGCGAGACTTTTCATAGTGACGATGCGCTTTTTCTCTGAAAAATAATGAATAATTATAGTAGCCTACTCGCATTATAAGTAAATTTGATTGAATATTAAACTTAATAGTTAGAGATAGAGAATAGAATAGAAGTGCATTGGGATTAAAAGGAGTCTTACCATTAGCCCATAATTATTTCAACATCGATCGGGAAATACTTCTCAGGATCAAACAAAAAAAAATAGTCAAGAGAGAGTCCGACTCACTCTTCACTATCTGCTCTGCTATCACGCAATTAAGATTTCTCACAAGATATATTAATTAGAACAGTTTTATTTTTCTGTAGACCAAAGTGACTCCTTATTTTAATCGAATGATTGTTTATGATTTCTAATCGATGACCTGCGATTTAATGTGCGCGTCGTCATCAAAACTTTATGTCGGTCGCGTCGTTTCGTTTCACAGAATTGTAGATTACAACCGCATTCGTTAATGTTCAATTAGGTTAACGAATCTAATTAGATAGGTAGTTGAACAGAATACAATAAAAAACAATAAAATATACTTAATACAAAAAAAAAACAACAGAAAAGGACTGTTGTGTCTCGCTATCATCAGACGTCCAAAATAATTTACTGTCATAATGTAAAGTTCAAAACGAGAGAATTCAAATCAGCTAAGTTGGTGTTGAAATCGACTTGAGGCACAAATATAAATGTGTTGGCTTTTGTTAATACGCCCTAGGAATGAGAATTTAAATGAGATATGTAAGCTTCCTAGTATATATATTATGAACCAGAGTTCAACTGCAGGGCAAAGGCCTTTTCATTTTTCGTGTTTAAAACAGGTCTTTAACGCGTAGTGTGCGCGTGACGTGGGTATGTACTCAGCTGTTGTAGTGTATAAAATTCCTAGGAAGATGTCAGACCGCCTGCCTGGCGTTATGACGCACACGTATTCGCTTTTCAACGGCATTTAATGGTTAATTTGGAACACTCTTATGGCACGCATTCAGTTTCTCACACTGACTTGCCTACACGCGGCCGTCACTATTGTTAAGATGCGTATCCACCAAAATTGTTGGCAACAGTTTGCAACTCTTCAAAAAGTCACCAATTTTTGTTTCTTTTTCGTCGTCTTCTTCTTCTATTGTGTCGATGGTTTATGCATATATTACAGGTCGTCCACTCCAAATTATAATTACTGTTTTAAACGGGTATTAAAAGTTTTATTAGTATTAAACTTTTTGTTTGGTAAAAAATACTTATAGATATAGAAAAATACCCAGACCCGATACAACCATCCGTAAATCATGCAAATATTCCGTTTCCATTCCGCGGCGGGAATCGAACCGACAACCTCCTGCGTTTCAGTCGACTGACTATTCGCCCACTGCCCCACTGAGGTCGTCTAAAATAACAAAATGATACTTTTAAACCAGGTACCATAAGAGTATCATAATCATTACTCTAGATGTCGCATCTTCAGAGCCAAGCATAAGTAATTACGTTAGCGTGATTTATTTATTCATTTATATTTTACTCGCTGACCTGCCCCGGCTTTGCGCGGATTGTTATCAAAATAAAATATAGCCTGTAGCACTCAGGGATAGTGTAGCTTTCAATCAGTGAAATAATTTTCTTTACTTGTGGTTTTGTGTTAAGTTATTTATGTATGTTTCTTTTACGGTATACAAAATAAGTATTTTCATTTATTATTTCATTCTTAATGATTAGGTTCATGGGGATTGGGCGGGACACAGCAGAATGCACCCCGATAGGTGAGCTTATCTAACTAAAGCTTGGATGCCTGATGGAAGACGCGGTCGGAGTCGGCCAAGAAAGCGTTGGCGAGACGATCTTGTTGGCTTCGAGCGGGAGTGGTGGAGTGTCGCACAGGATAGAGATAGATGAAAGGAGTTGGGGGAGACCTTTACCCACCAGTGGGACAATATAGGTTGACAAAAAAAAAAATTAGGTTCATGATAGTAATAACGAGAGATTAACACTTGCAATAGTCATGCATGAAGGTACCTCTTTGCCACGCCATATTCGATAAAGAATAGTTAGAAATTAAGCGTACTTATTGGTCTGTAAATCGAAATTCCACAAATTGAGTTTTTTATTCAGCACGTCTAACCTAGTACGCTTAATTAGTACGTAGTTACCCACCAATAGCGACTAATAGCTACTATAGTTATGTCTATAACATAAGAATATTTTATTGGCATTAAGCATTAGCTATAAGAGTTTGTTTAAATTGATATCAAGTGCTGTTGATGCGCTATGGGCACACATGCATTGACCAACGTTAAAAGCTCGTAGCGCTAAAATATGTTTTTCATGCTAGGTCTTCTGTGCATCAGAGATCGCGCATTAAATAACCTGTTTCCGTGCTCAGTTGGCGTCAAATTGAGTCACTCTAAAACACTTCAGTTTGGTGCACAGCCGCAGAGTGAACCAAAAGTATTATAAACTAGCTGACCAATCCGCACGCGTAGTTTTCCAATAAAAACATTACCCTCCTTCTGCGAAGTTGGGTAAAAAGTAGCGTATGTTACTCAGGGATAATGTAGCACTCTAATGGTGAAAGAATTTTGGAAATCGTACGAGTAGTCTGTGAGTTTATTTGTTACAAACTAAAATACAAATCTTTCCTCTGTATAACCTGTTTTTATGTTTGTTAACTTAATGAATTATTTTTACCACGTATTTGTACAATAAGAATGTATAATTATTTACCAGACTATAGAATACAGAAGAAACAGTTGAATCATCTTAAGACCGTTACAGTTGTTTATGCTTTTTGTACAGATTATGAATAGTTTTTAAATGATTCTGGTACTCCAATTCTCGTAATGCAGACTCGACGAAAGTTGATTGAAGTTAAAACGAGACAACATTTATTTTGACAATTTGCCTTTTAGTCTCTCTCTGACTAACAGGTAGTGGTTAAGAAACAACTAGTGACAAGAAAAGCAAATTACTTTTACCTAATAGGTAAGAGCGTATTAGCCACTTATCACAGCAGACTTTGTTGTTTATAGTTTATAGACCGATTTTGATGAATTGGATAGATTATGAGCTGGATTAAGACATAGCATTTTTATTGACAAACCACACGTGCGAATCCGTGAGCGGATGCTTGTTTATAATTTCAGTGTTTTTTTGTGTCTTTATCTGTATATCAGGTTGAGACACCAGCCGTAAAAGTTTTTATTTTCGTTGTTTTGTGAAGTGCACTCACATTTTTACAGTTCACATCAAAATGTTGTGTGACATGTTTATTTTACTACAAATGTATGTTTTACGATCCAAAACATCTATTTTTACTTGGTCGTTAGTTTCAAGGTTGATGACAACATTTTGTTTAAATTCTTGAACAAACATTTTATAACTTATCATTTTCGGGGTGGAAGTTCTCATCAATATAACAACTTTCGTTAAAAAATGGTGGTAAAACGAGGTTTTCCCCAGTGATAGCACTATGGAGCTCTTCAAAAAGAGCGTTTTAAAACTTTAAAAGGATCTTAGGCCGCTTACCATCAGGTGGGTCGTATGCTTGTGTGCTACCTTAGTAGTAAAAAAAAACTTTAACACGGAGTTCTAAACCTACGCTCACTTTATTTATTAAGAAAAACAAAATCGCTAATCACGTATGAAATCTAACTAAGCCAAAAAGTGGGCGCATGTATCAAACGTTATGTTTAGACTTGGCTATGACTACCCTTGAAGAATATCCTAACAGTATGTATATTGAATAAGAGATTCATACACTCGTGAGTCTATTAATTTTATTTATACAAGGTTAATAACACCTTCAAAAGTTACCACTGAAATTGAACTCAAAACATACCGACCTGATTCAGATAAACACCAGTGTATAACGAACTGACAGACAACGCTTCATATTAAAGTTTCACATGTCAATACCATTCCCGTTACGAACGCAAAACAAAATGTGGGATTCTGTTGAGCAGTTTCATATATCCGACACGATAAATATACCGTCACCGTTTTACAATAATTGTTAGTAATGCCGGTTTACGAGTCGCTTAAAAATTACGGCATCTTAATTTGGCGCTAACTCGTAATCTCATCCAAGACTATAACAGAAACTAAATAGAATCTAGTTTAAGAGCAAATTTCTGAGATTCGGGAAGATTCAGGAGGTGGAAATGTCTACCTATAGTCGGCTCTTGGCGTCTACCAGCTTACAAGACCCCTGCTTGGATCAAAAACTTCGGTCATTATAATGAAGTTAAAAGACGCCCAGAGTCTAAACTTAGCAGTGGGTGGACGTGAACTATCTAGATAGGTAGATAAAAAAGCATGTTCACAATAGAAATTGGATTGTCGTATCGTGTCGTATAAAAATGCGTGATAAAATACATTTTATATATCGGCGGACGGCTTTTCACGCCGTACTGAGGTAAGCTGGACAAGTTTGATGCCATTTTACTGGGAGCCTCTTTCAAACGTGTTCAGACTTTAGCACGTAAGCCGAGCTAGGTCTGAGTGGCTCGTTAAGTCGCTGTGTTGAAATATGACTTCTCTTCGGAAGTGTATCGGCTATTTGTTTCTATTTCTGGAATTGAGACAATAATGTTGAAAATTCTGTAAAAATAGTCATTTTCTATGCTAGCTTGGTCGTGGAAAAAGCGATAAAATTGAGGGTTTTCAATGATACTGACCTTAAATTTGATCCTAAACAACCGATACGACCAAGTTTTGAATAAGCTTATAAGTACTTACAAAGTTGTAAGTTATTTCGAAGGGCTAGGTCTACACTTTTAATCGGCCGGCTGTAAGACCGCTCAAGCCCTAAATCTGCTTAACGCCCTGGTTGCGAAATACCCAGAAATAGATCTTTTTTTCAACACATAATGAAATGTCGAATTTGTATATTCGATTCTTAAGTTAATTCATACCATTTGTGCTAAAAACGGGATATTTACCATGATTTGTGAGTTTTTGAGTATCCCGATATTTCGACGCAGTTGCATGCGTCATGATCACGGGTAAACTGAAGGTAATTGGTAGATATATCGATCTTAATTCATACCTATGTAATTTTATAAGTGCCTATTGTAACTAATAGCTTGCTAAGCGTGTTGGTTTACTTACGCTGTAAGTGCTGCAAGCAACTGAATTCAAATAAAATGAAATAAATAAATAAATATTGCTGGATATTTCACACAATGCTATCTAGCCCCAAACTAAGCAGAGCTTGTACTATGGGAACCGGGTACCTAACTGATAGAATTCTTAAATACTTTTTTTTTGTAAATACATACTTATAATATATAGAAACACATCCAGACCCGGAAAAAATATCTGTAGATCATGCAAACATTTATTCTGCGGCGAGAATCAAACCCGCTACCTCCTGCGTCTCAGTCGGCTATTCGCCCACTGCGCTACCGAGGTCGTCAAATAAATAAATAGCTTTTGTGCCTTTCATAATATTAGTCGTCTTTGTAGTTTATCAAATATAATCTCGGAGTCTTCAAGTCCAGATTGAACATCTTCGACCACACCATCACTTACCATCATGTGAAATAGTGGTCAAGCGCTTGACTATCACCTATATACAAATAAAATATACTTCATTTAATTTATAATTACTTCGTATATTTTTGTACCACTTTATTAAAAAAAACACATTATGTACCTATGGTTTTTTTAATGGCAACATAATTAACAATGGGTTAAAAATCAACTGCTCAATAAGCAAATATTAATTTACATTTGAAAACATTACACGTATTTAGTGCGAGTAATTTATTGATAATTTTAAATTACAATCAAAATTATAAAGCAACCTTTTGACGGGAATTTATCTGCTAAAGTCATAGGTCCATACCTATTAGTTGGTATCATTATGGATTTCCCCTTGTCCTTATCGCCTGACTCCAAAATCCGAATATTGACCTGAGACTTTATTTTTGGAAAGGGTCCTATGGAAAGAGGAAAAGCCTAGCTCTGCAGTGGGAAACATTGGGCTTATACTCGTAAATAGCCCGGGTTATAGAACGTTTTGTCGTAGGTTGCAAGTTTTGTGTGCATCAAAATGTTAATAAATAAATAATAATAGAATAGAACATTTAAAAAAATTAGTATAAAATTAACACAACAAAATATAATTTAATTAAGTGGTACATGATATGTCTCGTCATATTTAATTTTCCTACTCATCAATAATTGAATTGAACACATACATATACATATATATTATGCGCGCTGTATAGGAGCGCAGTTAGAATAATAAAAGCAATAAAGAATGATTAAGTCAGTATTTCTTATTGTACAATTTTTTTGGTATGTTGGTTTGATTGTGAGGCATACGAATATATGAATAACCTATTACTGCTCTTTTTGAGAACGAAAAAAGTAACTCTTCGCAAGAAACATAGTTTTTCTAAGGCTGGTGTAGCATTTATATTTGTTAGTTGGAGCTGAAGTTAGCACCGGTGTTTGACCTTAATTATGTTCGTGACCTTTAAGTTTCTTGCGCGGGTATTAGTGCAAAGGTCGTACTGTGTGGTGGTTTTTGTAGTGTCGACCGCAATGGCTTTTAGCTCTAAATGGTTGTTTGTAAATACTTGGAAATGTTTGTTAAGTACATACTATAAAAAGTACTTACAAAACTGGCAATTTTGGTAACAAAAAATAACACAACATTATCAACAAAATTGACTTCTAGACAGAATACCATTATAAACATGATCTGTATGTATTTCAAATTTTTATTACTAACATTAACATATGTAGTACTAACCATATATGGACAAAAATCGTGTGAAATAAATTTATTGAATTGATGAATAAGTTTTAATCAAAATATAAATTCAATTAATCTTCGGTTTGGAGATTGTTATATTCTGGCAAATAAATAAATCTTTAATCTTTATTCTCACAACCCTGTGGCAACATTATCGGGTGAAGGTTCACGTGTAGGTATGTATCATTCGTCGGCAGAGATTCACAGTACGAACATGCACCGTCGTCCTATGACGCCGCGGGGTAAGAACTTAATATCTTACAATATTTAATTGACAGCTTCTGTCTGGAAGATAGGGCTAGCCATTATCTAACGCTAGTGTCGAAGTTTTCAGGCTTAAGGCTTCCGAGGCCGTTAAATTATAATATAAACACTAAGAAGGGTGATTTGCGCAACGATGCCTAATCGTATTATGATGCGTCACCTTTTGCCAGTATACCTACTTCTCAGGCTTCTAGAATTATCTATAAGATTGAATTAGAAAAAAATTGTCATTGACTTCTCGTCAGAACATAAAGGCTACGTCTCGAGTACATAAAATAACAAGGAATTACATAATGCCCCATAACATGACATACGTAAAGGCACTCAGATATCTGAAACCGCTGCGCATTCTGAACACCGTATATTATTCATGACTTCAACTGGAATAGTGTTCTCTAGTTTTGTACCGCTACTTCACTTGCTAAGTACTGTAACTGATTTAAACGGGTATTTATCGCGTATAAATCAGTTATTATTAAGTTTGATAAATACTAAGTACCATAGTAACTTTAAAAATACTTTTGACGTAGAGTTTTTATGTGAATTATATTTTCATAGTTAACAAAACCTGCTTATTTTGGGCGCTCAACATTTTTTTACGGTTGAATTAAGCTAGAGCCACAAAATGCCGCCGCCGAGCTGCGGACTGCATTTTTCGTACGTTTTGACGCAGCACACGGTTGACGCCGGTGGTCGTTACATGCCACGAGACGCCGCTTCTTGTTTCGTGTGGTCGTGTGGCCGCCACCGACCAAAAGTAGAGAAAATAAGATTAAAAAGAGGCTGCTTAAAGTTGGAAGTCGCTACGTACACCCAGTACGTAGCGACTTCCAACTTTAAGTGGCGGGGGCATTTTGTGATTGAGGGCCGTGGCTCGTGTGCGGGGGCGGGGGCGGGTCTAAATTATCATCGTAACTAAACTAGTTTTTGTTAATAATTTAGCAGACTAAGTTATAATATTGCCGAACAAACGTAAACCCGAAATATTTTGGAGTACTAGCGTGCGAATGCGAGCGAGAACGCTAATCGAGGGTTGCATTGATCGCTTACGCCCGAGTATAACACATATCTTTTCATCACGAATGCGAGGAAACTAAAAAAAGTCTTTTTCATAACAGCATGTTGCTAATAAGACAAATTGCGTTCCTGGTATTGGTTGTTTTCACAACAGTTCTGTTCCATTTTTAAATATAAATAAGGATTTGTCATGGAGATTGTATTTAATTTTAGCTTATTATGAATGAGCATTATTCTGTTTTTAAAACTGATTACGGCCCTAGGTCCGTTAATCGTATTTACGAAGCCGTTATCGAGTTTACAATGACCAAATTTCAGCGCTTGCGCGATGAAAAACATATTTCATTTCACCACTAACTATACGCTTAACCTGTGTAACATCAGTGTAGAATTTCATGAAGTTACAGTGCAAGCTGGTTCAACAATTACGTAGTTAGCGACCAAGTTATATTGTAGCAATTACGCAAGGAGTCAATGAACACGTGTTGAGGCTTATCGTAGACGTATCGAATTGCCGTTGCATTGAATTGCAATGCATATCTAATAGAGTGTCGCTACTGTTGTACATTCGTCTCACTATTTTAATTTGTTTACTAGCTTCCTTTCGCGACTTCGCACGCGTGGTTTGTCAATAAATATATTGTCAGATTGTGTAGTTCTACACAGGTACCAAATTTCATCGAAATCGGTTCTGCCGTTTATAGGTGAAAACGTAACAAACAAACAGACAGACAGACAAGGGTTACTTTCGAATTTATAATATTAGTAAGAGTGAATACTTACTTTATAATTAGAAGATTTGTTTCATCATCATCATTCACAGCCCGACTTCACCTACCGCTGGAAATGTGCTCTCTAAGTTTGCCTTTTAAAAATATAATTATAATAAGAAAAGCAATTGTTTACAACAGATGGCCGGTGGTTTCTCCTTGTTGATAAATAAGGTTTATGGAGTTAAAAATTTACAAGAAAATATTAGGGCAAAAAGTATGTGCATCGACCGGGAATCGAACCCGGGCCGCCCGCGTGGCAGGCGAGCATTCTACCACTGAACCATCGATGCTTATGTATGCGTGATGAAAATAGCTAGGAGTAACTGATAAACTATTGTAGGCAGACCGCATAGTATTTATTATTTTAACACAGTCAGTCTTTTGTAAACAGAATTCATGATTTGACTAACACTAGTTGCCAGTGCAAAGTGGTTGATATTCAACAATATTAAAAAAAAAAAATTGGCTGATCTTTAGCATTTGCCACACTCCTCCGTGTGCGCAATAAGCTAGAAAAGGGTACAAAGTTTTCTCTTCACGTATTTGTTTGAATATTTAATAAATTTGTGTTTGTTGTTTTAAATGTGTTCTGTCGTTTGTTTCACTGCGTCTGGTTTATCCGTTTTTATTGATATTTTTGTAAAATTTCACGAACAAACAGGGTCTTTTGCAAATATAATTATTATTATGTTCCGTGTGTGCCTTTTGTCTCTTTGTTGTATCATGGTATTTCTGATATTCGTAACACAGTGTACAGACAGAAAACATTTAGGGTTATTTTCTATAGTACACTGTCGTTAAGACGAGTCTACATCCAAACCGACTTATTTTTTAAGAATAGTTTTTAGGTCCTGTAATTTGAGTGCTACGACGAAATAAAAAATACCACTTCAAGAAATATACGCTAATCTTATGTATACTATACCAATTAAATAGAAAGAAATAAATTACTTATGCTTTCTTTATTCTTTATTGTACACTTATAGATTACAGACAAAACAGCTTACAAAACGGACATGTACAAAGGCGAGCTACTGCCAACTAGTTAACCCGCCGAACTTCATACCGCCTTGACATGACATGCATATGACGCGGGCTGTCAAAGTGTACCTACGTCACCGCGGTAGAATTGTCAATTGGCCATCATTATGTATGAGAAAATGAATTTTCTTCATCATTTCTTTTTGCGTTAATTTTTCCGATATTTTAATATTCTGCTATTCGGGACGGAGACAAATACAACAAATCAAAAACCATGAAAATCGGTCCAGCCGTTCTGGAATTATAAGTGTTCGAACAAACCCGACTTTGTTTTAATATAATAAGATTTGGGTGGGTAGGTCGGTTGTAACTGTGTTAAGTATAATTATGTTTAGTTAAAGGTGACGGGACTATAAGTAGGTACCTATATAATGTATAACGGATCGAGTTTCTCTAAGCACCGAGACAAACCTCTACGGTTTTACATTGCTTTATGTAATACTGTTAGTAACTGTTTGTTAAATAATTAAAAATTAATAAATAATTCTATCACATAGCTTCGCGCATCCGAACTTACTCAGGTCTCATCCATCCAGTAGATATTTGATTAGAACGCGCAATACCATGAACAAAAGCCGTCTACTTAATATGTAATCCTGGGACGGGCCAACTGCCGGAAATTATTACTTGCTCGTCTTACAAATTATCCGACCCTTAGCGTGCGTTTCCACCAGGGATGTGCGACGAAGCTGAGCGATGCGAGGATGCGTAGCGGACTCTTTTCAGTTGTGGGAGGAAGCGGTGTACGGTATATGTGGACGGGGTGCGGTTTGCTGGGGCGTCTGGTAACAATCACCGTCTATTGAGTGGTAGTCCAGTAGTTCTAGCTCTCTACACATCCCTCATACATTTTCTCCGCGCGCGCCCCTCGCACATGTGTACGAGGGATGCGCACTAGCTATGTAGCTAGCTCGCTTTTGTTGTGTCAAAATACCTCGCTCTGCTAGCCCTTTTCCACCAGAGCTACGCTGAGCGAGGTTAGGAAAATGAAGTGATACTATGCTTAATCGCACATCTCTGGTGGAAACGCAGCCTTAGTCCGGTGTCACTTGTATCAAATTGCAATGTAAAATGCGCTTTATATCACAGAGCTTTGATTCAATATCTCTTAGTCGTACACCACATGGTCCGTAGCCCGAATACTATTAACGTGATGTCTACATAAGCCACCTGTAGTCCGAGCTGATAGTTACTTTGATTAGCCTACTTAATTAGATATCTATTAAAAATGATATATGCAAATAATCATATTTTTCCCTACATAAATGGGACATTTTACTAACTTCCGTCAAAAATGATTCTGTGAGTAAACCTAACTGCTCTATATAAAACCTGGACCTATAAAATGGCCATGTATGAACAACATCCTTGTTCCTGCTGATAGTAAGTAAAGTTCTGAACAATAATAATAATAATAATAAGCCAGATATCGTGCTGGTAGACCGGTCAGAGCGCCGAGCGATACTTGTTGATATTACTATCCCACATGATGCTAATCTCGTGAAGGCCGAGAAGGACAAGCTAAGCAAGTACCTTGACTTGGCTCATGAGATTACCGCCATGTGGGATGTGGAATCAACAATTATCGTTCCGATAGTTGTGTCGGTCAACGGACTGATAGCGAAGAGCCTCGACCAATACCTTAAGAGGCTCTCGCTAGGAAATTGGATCAAGGGTCAGATACAGACGGCGGTACTCCTGGACTCGGCACGCATAGTCAGGAGGTTCCTCTCTCTGCAGCCCTAGCCACCGATCGCTTGGGCCTTGCTTCGCGGTCGGTGGTTTACCGTTTTTATAAATATATTTTTTACTATAATGTTTGTTTTTTGTAAGATACTTTGTAGTGAAAAATGTATTTTTTATAAACGAGTTTTAAAATAAATATGTGTGAATAATAATAATAATAATAATAATAATAACCTTTGGCATACTGAGATGGACTCAGACAGAATTAGAAGCCCTGGATTGTAGAGTTCGCAAACAGCTCACGACCCATCGTATGCGGCACCCACGCTCTTCGGTAATGAGAATGTACATCCCGCGGAAATGTGGTGGTCGGGGCTTTTTAAATGCCAAAACCCTTCATAACCGCGAGGTGTACAATCTCAGGGAGTATTTCCTTAATAATGTGTGTGGGATGCATCGGGATGTCGTTGCAGTTGACAAAAACTTTACCCCGCTCTCTTTGGCAAACGAGAACTGGCATAAACCATCGGTGCTGACCACTCAGGATCGCGAGGCCATATGGAAGAGTAAGGAGCTTCATGGGCGGTTCTACAAAGCCCTAACAGGACCAGATGTAGACCCGCTCGACTCGGTAATCTGGTTACGCTTCGGTGATCTCTTCGGAGAAACTGAAGGTTTTGTCTGTGCAATTATGGATGAGGTTATCAAGACGAACAATTACCGAAAGTATATTATGAAGGATGGGACGGTCGACATCTGCAGAGCTTGTCACCAGCCCGGAGAGTCCCTTAGACATGTGCTTTCGGGTTGTTCGCACCTTGCTAACTCTGAGTATTTGCATAGACATAATCAAGTTGCCAGAATTATCCATCAGCAGCTTGCTCTTCAGTATGGCCTTGTTGGACCTGAGGTGCCATATTATAAATATGTGCCAGAGCCAGTTCTGGAAAATGGCCGTGCCACGCTCTATTGGGACCGGTCTATCATCACGGACAGGACTATTGTTGCCAATAAGCCAGATATCGTGCTGGTAGACCGGTCAGAGCGCCGAGCGATACTTGTTGATATTACTATCCCACATGATGCTAATCTCGTGAAGGCCGAGAAGGACAAGCTAAGCAAGTACCTTGACTTGGCTCATGAGATTACCGCCATGTGGGATGTGGAATCAACAATTATCGTTCCGATAGTTGTGTCGGTCAACGGACTGATAGCGAAGAGCCTCGACCAATACCTTAAGAGGCTCTCGCTAGGAAATTGGATCAAGGGTCAGATACAGAAGGCGGTACTCCTGGACTCGGCACGCATAGTCAGGAGGTTCCTCTCTCTGCAGCCCTAGCCACCGATCGCTTGGGCCTTGCTTCGCGGTCGGTGGTTTACCGTTTTTATAAATATATTTTTTACTATAATGTTTGTTTTTTGTAAGATACTTTGTAGTGAAAAATGTATTTTTTATAAGCGAGTTTTAAAATAAATATGTGTGAATAATAATAATAATAAATATCGCTGGACATTTCACACAGCGCTATCTAGCCCCAAACTAAGCAGAGCTTGTACAATGGGAACCAGATAACTGATAGAATACTTATATACTTCTTCTTTATTTTTTGTAAATACATACTTATAATATATAGAATAACACCCAGACACGAAACAAATATCTCTAGATCATGCAAACATTTGTTCCGCGGCGGGAATCGAACCCGCTATCTCCTGCGTCTCAGCCAGCGATACACCCACTGCGCCACGGAGGCAGAATGGTTTGGTTGCTGTTCGTGGAATTAAATTGGTGCTATAAAGATAGGTGCTAATCAAATCGGTGATGTTCGTTGAATACCTCCGGTAGACCGGTTAGCTACTGGTAACAAAACCGGCGTACGATTTAAGTGATTTTAAATGTAGGTTGTAATGTAGTGCATTGCAACCAAGCCTCAAATAAAGTGTGAGTGAACTTTCTGTACGCTAGTAGGTACTATTTCTTCTGAGCCTTGGTGACGAAACAGTTGAAGCATTCAGAAACGACAATTTTATGGAGATGGACTGGATTGGATAACACTCAAATCGATAGAACATCATTTTCTAAGGATTTGTTTAGAAGCTTCGGGTGATTTGCTGCTGAATGGAATGGCAAAGATAATTATTTATTTGGCACTAAGTATTAGATGTGATGTTGCTCTTCCAATACAAGGTGCTATGCCCAAATTGGCTAGTACAACTTCAATTGGTCCCTTTACTAAGAATTTCTGAAAGGTTTCTGCTATCAAAACGAGGTAAAAATTTGAAAAAGATAGGAGCCTTAATAAGGAAATGTTTCACGAAACAGAAGGCAAAGTTGTGTCCCGTGACGTCCCAAATACGTCACATCCAAATATGCATTAAATCTCCACGGGGCAGTAAGAAATTTCCTGAACCGTAAATTTGCTGAATGCCGGCTGTTTATTCTGCTCCTCTTATTTTCCTATACCATTATTGTTCATATTAAAATTTGATCGAGGACATCCTAGGTATTGTTTTTTAGTTAGGCATATAAAAATACTTTAAAACCTTTAAAATATAAATAACCTACAACAATCACATACATAGTCCTGACCCCATTGTAGGATTCCCTGAGACCAGACCAAAGCCCACTCGTGGCTAAAGTGCCGAAGGTGATAGGAGCGGTGGTAAATGATTTCAAGAATAATACCCCGGCCCCGTGAGATGAAAGGATCAGAATCACTTTATTTTTGTAATTTTTCAAACAAATATGTCTTTGTTTGACCACTATCTCACCTGACGGTAAGTGATGATATTGTCTTAGATGGAGCACGAAAATCTAGATGCAGAGACCCGAATTGTAGTCTTCAGAAAAACAGACGACGGTGTCCCATAAACTAAACTGTCATAGATGGTCCCCTAAACGAATGATCCAGATGAGCAACCAAAAGGTTACTTTTCTGGTACACTTCTCTTGCACTGCACTCCCTTGACATGACTATCACGACCACTCTGCCAAAAGTGCCAGGACTATGAAAATTAAGAGCACCATACAAGCCCTAGTTTCGATTTATCAAAGAAACATGCAATATACCGTCTTGGTCATAAAGAGGCCTTCATTCGAAGGAGGTACCCAGCACATATATCATTCGACGCACTGTACCCAAGTACTCGGTAACTCGGTTAGCGAGCAAACGACAGTTAATTTACAGCGCACCCTACAAATTAATATCTCTGATTTGGACCCTTGTCAGCGAGGAAGGCCGAGACTCGACCTCTCTGGGGAGCTGGCTCAAGATATGAATATAAGCGGTATTAGATGTCAATGATACTTTATATCCTCCTAGAAGGTTCTATCTGGCATTTTTTCTTGCTGTGGATCCAGCAAGAAAAAATGCCAACCTAATGTGGTATTCATTATTATAAATACGGGATTTATCACGTACCGTCTTATCAGTGTTTCGACCGACAATGTTTCGGTTATGGTAGGTATATGGCTGATATGGTATTCATTCAGTAGCATTAGCACTATTACCAGGTTACATTTAGCTGCTTTGTCAGTGATTCCATCTTGATCTTCCCGAGGTTAAATGTCACCTTCATTAAAAATTGTGTATGTTTAGATTTTGAAGTGAATGAATGAATGAAAATTCTTTATTACACCTTACAAGCTAGACACAACAGATATAAAAATAAAATGAAAACAAATAAATGTAACCATAATTGGCGGTCTTATCGCTTAACAAAGCGATCTCTTCCAGACAACCTTTGGATGGAGAGGATCATTGCTTAATGGAAGACTGGCCGAGATGTTAAAGGAATAAACTTAATAATAGAAAAAGAAAAAAATACTTAACCATAAATATATACATATTAAGTACATATATAATTGTAAATAAGTAAATATCGTATATTAAATAAACAAATATGTACTTACATAATGATGAAGGAATCACGACTCTTCATGGAGATACAAGTTTGTGTGTTTAAAAGACTACCTACCACCTTTTTGTGTATAGATATTTTCTATCCGTAAGTAAGGGCGGTAAGACACAAGTGTACGGGTAATATCTCCGAGCATTTCCTGTAATTGTTTCCGGTGCTCTAGATGAGATTTGAGACATCGACGAAATATGTCTTGCTAAAAATGCAATTGTCAGAAATCCCGCAACTATTTCGTTTACAACTCTAGCTAGCTGGGACATTGGGGACATATAATTCCTCATTATAGTCCGCTTGGTTCCTCCCACTTGGGCTCGTATTAACAGATGGCACACCCCGCATCCGTAAAGCGCGAGTGACGACATATTAATCTCTGCCCGAGTTCTGTTGCTATCTATGATGCATTGGCTATGTTTAATGAACTAGAATATGCGACCTAGCATAAAAGAGTGCTTATTTTAGTCGAACGATCAGATGAAACTTGTCACATATTGAATGCTAACACATGCAAACGTTGGATAAGCGACTAATTTGTCTATTTATCTATTTACTGATACGAGTATTACCACTTACACTTACTTTACGCTAAACAAAGGTTAGCTCGAAGAAAATGCTAATTAGCATTAAGTTCGTCTGTGTATTATTTGATTAGTGCAATAAATAATTTTATAATCTAATCTAATATAGTACACGGATTTGTCTCGCTATAATACTTTGCGTATTGCGTATTGATATAGGTACCCTTATGAATATATTCGTACTGGAGAAGAAGTTGGCCACTTGCTCATACGCACTGAATTACTTTTGAGCATAAAAGAAGGTATTTTAGTATTTAGTAAAAAAAAACCGGCCAAGTGCGAGTCAGAATCGCGCACGAAGGGTTCCGTACTAGCTATAATAAATTGTATGAGCGCCCATACAACTCAGAGGACTATCTTAATTGGTGTCAACTATGTATGTATGGGGACACCCTTTAATTTACACCTTTTTTATTTTTTTTATTTTTTCCTTTATATGCCCTTGCTTTTTGCCAAATTTTGTGATTCTAGGTCAACGGGAACTACCATATAGGTTTTCGACCCAAAACCTGTGGGGTACTTCCAGTTGACCTAGAATTGTCAATATTGGTTATAAGCAAGGTCTTACAGCACAAGTAAAGGAGAAATTCCGAAAAATAAAAAAAAGTTCAAAATTAAGGTAAATTTTGGTACTTACAAGTTTTCGCGAAAATTTAATTTGCCCATATCTTTTTGTCGTGTTGACTCAGGATAATGATTTTTATACACCTAATAGGGACTATATACCTCAGTATCGCGTATAAATTTCAACTTGCTGGGTCCACCCGTTCCTGAGACAATCGGTGGTGACACACGGACAGACAGACGGGCAGATGGACAAGAGAGTGATCTGATATAAGGGTTATTTTTTTACCTTTTGAGGTACGGAACCCTAAAAATCAGTAAACAAGTGCTGTTACTTGGAATCAGGCCTTCCTGAAACATTTAGAAAGGAACTAGTAAACAAAAATATGCGAAACTTCTTTCTTAATTTCAATGCCTCATGACACCTTTTATAGCCACTTCAACCGTTACCCTAAGCCCGCACACGACCTACACGTCACAGCCTCAAAACACCGCAACATGAACCTGGAAGCGGCCACTTAGTAGCGGAAGCGCGCGACGGCGACTTTTTTTGTTGTTTTCCTTCACTTTGGGTCGATGGCGACCAGTGGTCTCGACCGTGTGCGGCGAGTTCATATATAAATGCAGACCACCGCTTGGTGGCGGCATTTTGTGGCTGTGGTGTGTGGCTCATGTGCGGCGATGCTAATTCGTCATATTAAGGTCAATCAACTCTGATCGCTTTACGATGTATAGAGGCAGTGACATTAAACGTTGCATTGACAGGCTAACTCGAAGTTACCATGGCAATACTTAAACTAGACCCACCTTGCACTACAACGGTTATTAATTACACAACGACCTTTAAGTATATGAGTTGAAATTAACAATGATACGATTTATCAGACCTACTATCGTACGGGTATCGCATTTACGACCCGACCAAAAATCTATTTGTTCTATTCTGTTATTGCGTAATAAATACCTACTCCCACTTTCCTGTACTTAATGGTGATCCCACACAGCAGTTATATAACTTTTAAAAACATGTGTGATAGGTCATTTATCCCATACATTTAGACAAAGGTTATCGTGTTATATGAAGTTATATAACATTATATAACTGCTGTGTGGGAGCCCCCTAAGTAGCCCAAAAGATCAAAGCTTCTCAAAGAAAGCTGCGTAGCGAATTGTTTTGTTGGAAAACAATTTGAATTATGCTCAATGACTCGAAATCCTGGGAATGTAATGCGAGTCTCTAGCGGCTGTATTCAAAACTTTGACAATTAATTAAAAGTTTTAAGAAACACTCCCGCCACCCTGCCTACCCCTTTCGTATCGGTTTCAGTCTCGAGAACTACCAAACAGTATCTGTGATAGCCTAACTATGTATCAACTCTATCCGATATAGTGGTTGAGTTCCTTTCTCAGTCTTGGAACTTTGTAAAGTTTGGTCCAGATCAATACAAGTGCTAACAGAGCATCGTGTCTGTTACTCTCTCTTCTCTCTACCACACTCTGCACTCGCCCAATCACGGCTTTTTTACTATTATCCAAGGTAAAATTAATTTTCTATCTCTAATCAATAAAGCCAAGGTGGCCAAGGGATGCTCGTAGACCAAGAGGCAGGCCACCGGCCCGAATATAGAATGACGTTGTAAGCGTAGCTGGGTGTCAATGGATGAGACTCGCAAGGGAGCGGAAAGAATGACGTAATAAAGAGGAGGCCTATACCCAAAAGTAGGTGCAGACGGGCTAATTACTTTCACACAAAACAGAATAGTGCTATGAGAACTTAATGCTAATAGCATTATCTACCAGTCATCCTGGTCGTGCTAGAAGAAGGTAAGGCGTGTCACAGGAAAAAAGGTATTTTAACACTAATAATAAAAACAGATTGTAAATGACTGAATATAAACAGTAATAATTACCTAACATAATAATTATAGTATACAGGTAAGTTACAGGCCTGATGATGATGATGAATCAATAGAGCTTTTTTTTGCTACTCACTTTACTGTTTGTTTGTTGTTTAGTTGTTCACTTTGACAACATTTCGTCTGATGATGGGCGAACAATGATGTAGTCTACGGTATAACTTGCCGCTTGATTTGAAGAAACCTGTTTACTTGCGACTTGAAGAACCCTAAGTTGTAATTATCAAGGAAACACAAACTCAGGTAATGTATCTAAGCGGTACTCTATCGCGGTGCGCATAATAAAACATACTGTCATACACATTGCATTACACGAAAATTCAGGTTACAAAATGTTTTTGTTAGATTGGAGTTCGGAGGCTCTGTCAACTCAATTGATGACAAAAGGCATGTAATTATTATCGGAGTACATTTTGGGAAAACCTGATACCAACTGTAAATGATGTTTCAACAATTACCACGTCTGCCAGTTGCTTCCAGTAAATCGAAACCTTAATTGGACCCATTCAACTGAATTCATACTGCTAGCGAATTCTATTTTGATCGAATACGACTTGTTTTTAGATCAGACTTTTTGAGTCGAAATATAATCCCGCTCGTCTGGTCCTATGGAAAGCTAATGTTTACCGTATCAACTTGTCAACATACAAGAAAAAATATTCATACTGCTACGAATATTAGACTGGTGAAAGTTTGTGACATGACTAGTAAACCTTGTTCATTTTAATCAGAGTATCACGCGAACGAAACTGTGCGGAGACACCTAGAAACTGTTGAGCATGCTACTACCGGTCATCCAGCCAAGTAATGACCGAACCATCACAAGGTTAAAAAGCATGCTCAATTGTAGCATGCTTATGACGAGTTCACATTTGCTTGATATTAGCAATGTTTTTGTGCTACTCAGTAGCATCGACTATTCAGTATTAGCATTTTACTAATAAGCAAATACGTTCAGTCACGCTACAGAACAGACCCCCTCTCACCAGCACCACAGATAGCGTGCTAGAAAATCGACTGGGTTGCGAGTTAGTATCATACTCAAACCCTGTACGAGTATTAGCAGTGCTAATACACAAATGTTAGTAGTAGCATTTGTTCGAAACTAGCATGCTTTTACGCTACTTGGTAGCATGGTACATGACCTAGCTAGTTTGTTTTCTTTCAGAACTCACTTTCTAGGGATCAACTAAGCCCAAAAGAAAATACATACTAAAGCCCATAAAGCACGCTAAGTAACAAGCTTGCAATTGCGCCATCGATAAAGAAAGTCCAGCAATGCGTTATGCTGAACCCAAGATCATATATTCACCAACCAGCGCCAGTCGGCTCCATTTTTCACATACGCCGCAATTTATGTACCCGCTTGAATACCGCACCACGGATATATGAACCCAGATTAAGTTATTATCTGCTCAACTTAAAACTGAACAGTTTTACGGATTTTAAGCGTTTTATGCTGGCATTTAAGCTATACCTGCCGTATAAACGGTGATTATGTTAAGCTTAATGCAGCTTAGTGCACATAATTTAGGGCTTTATATATTACTTAATTTTTTTATACTCGCGCTATGCGAATGCTTTTTGTATCAGATTTAAAATACAACCCAAAACGGTCGATTAAGTCGAGACTTGAACCCGCTTTTTGCTTGTAATCGGTCATCTAATGCCTAAGCCGATTCGACTAAGGTATTACCGATGCTTTTCGTTTATCATAAAGTTTTGACACAAAATTGACACTGTTTTTAATATCCTCTGTAGCAATACTATCTTCCGCGTTTTCAATTTAAGCATATTTAGCGGATGATGAAGCAACCACCTTCCGCTTCTGAAAAACGCTTAAACCGCGTATTTCAGAATGTCGCACACTTTACGAGGTCTATTAAACGTTCCAATATGGTTCATAAAGAATTCCAAGATAAAGCAATCCGGCAGTTATAAATCTAAGCCACAAACCGAAGCTCACAATGCAAGCTGGGTAATTAAACCGTTTATGTGTTTAAAGAGCTAAAAGACAAACATCGCAAATAATGGAGTTACACGGTCGTAAAATGTACTACGGATGTAATTAATCAAGAAAGCAATAAAAATCGCAAGGGCTTCGTAATAGCAACACTAAGGCACGGTATTCACCGAAGCTGAGGATAGAGATGTGTAAAACAGCCAATGGGAACGCACGTAGATTGCGTCATGTACTTCATTGATACTCTTCTATTGGTCTAAGTCGTATAAGGTAGTTATAGTCTTAAGAGGTAGTTAATTAATCCATAGTTTATTTTGAATCCTCAAGACTTGTCCAAATCTTTGATCTTATGTCTATCATAATATGAGCTGTCAGCACTTACCGTGCCCACTACTAAAATTGTGACGGAATTCAACAAAACATCGTGTGGAAACTGGCATGTCGAAGCACTAAAAACTTAAAGTGGGTAAATATGTGTGTGGAAAGTTACTTTACTCAACTCACGATGTAAGGTGACCAAGAAAAACAAATGTTAGAACTTGCGAACGAAAAGCACGTATATCTTTTG
The DNA here is from genome assembly GCA_963924445.1 of Philereme transversata. Lineage (NCBI taxonomy): Eukaryota > Metazoa > Arthropoda > Insecta > Lepidoptera > Geometridae > Philereme > Philereme transversata. The sequence goes on from OZ004340.1 coordinate 14,559,461, forward strand.
AAACTATCGTGGTTATGAACACTATTTTCACTAAAAACGGGATATTTACCAAGATTTGTGAGTTTTTGAGTAGGTATCCCGTTATATCGGGAAATATCGCGATACTTAAAAAACTCACAAATCATGGTAAATATCCCGTTTTCGTGAAAATAGTGAAAACCACGTAGATACCAAACTACGCCTACACATATTTTCTTGGTTAAACCTTTACGGACGTTTGCTAAAACCCTAAAATTTTAAGAACTCGGTGTCGTTAAACGTAATAAAATTACACCCAAATACAATCCGTTTAAAACATTTTAATATCAAAAGAAACACTTTTGTAGTACGAATACTTTATTCTCCAACCATTTTGATAAATAAAATAGCGCTCCTCTGACCCAGAATACTAAAACCCTTTAGAACGTATACTTGCTCGGGAGCTACCAAATAACCGAAATATATTCGTCTATTCGAGAGCTCTGGTAAAATTTAAATGCTGCGATCTCTTTAGTACAATGGTAAATGCTAAATTAAGCATATGAACCCTCGCATTCCACTCGTACTAACCACTCTCTCTGAGGTTAATTTTGAATGAATTTCGTTCATTTGTTTTATTTGTTCTTTTTCACTCTGGTGGTCAGGGCTCATGATGGTCAGTGGTCAAACCTAAATTATATGTACTTATAGGGCTTTATTAGGATCGGTCGCTCTGTAAATCTAGATATGGGGGAGACCTATGTTCAGCAGTGGAAGTCTTGTGGCTGACATGGTGATGATGATGGTAGGGTTTTCTGGAAAAACTGATGTCTGAAGGTCATTGTTGTCATAAAATTATGTCAAATTCAAGTTTAAATCTAGTATCAACACGGTTGACGTAACGAAAGGTTGCCTCTCGCAAACGATGAAAATGTTACAGTATTTGGCACGCCATACAATCCAATGTAAGATGAGAATATGCATAATCTTCGCCGTGTGTGATGGCCCATTGGATTGCATGGCGAAGCGATATTTTATCTTATCATAAAATATTGTAGCATCTTCATCGTGTGTGACGCGAATTTAGATCGTAAAAAATAATGCGAATAAAAGTTAAATGATGGAACTAAGATTTGTAATAAATAAATAAATAATGCTGGACATTTCACCCTGCGATATCTAGCCCCAAACTAAGCCAAGCTTGTCTATGGGAACCAGATAACTATACGATAGTATATTTATTATTATATAGAAACACTTAGACCTGGAATAAATATACATACGTAGATCATCATGCAACATTTACTCCGCGGCGGAAATCGAACAGGCGGACAACGAAGTCAACCAATAAGGGTTTCTTCCTTTCTTTTGAGGTACAGAGCCCTAGAAATGCATTACTTTCATAATAAAAATAAGTCGTAAATAGCATAATATTATAACGATAAATATCCAAGTGGAATAAAAATAAGCATTCGAATGGCACGGGTCGTCGGCGATGGTGCCACCGATATTGCTTGGATCGCGTGACCCGGAATCGCCAGACCATTCAAAACCTGGTTCGTTCCTAACTCAACCCAAACTCACAACCATACAGGGTGCAAAAACGAAAATACGGTTCTTTTATCTGCCTTCTTTGTGATCTATCTGAACTTTCCACCCTTTCCACTCCTAACACGTAGTAGCGACGTACGAGGGGTGATCCAAAAGTAATGGTAATCAATAATAAACACAAGGAATAAAATAAAAAATAAATTTATTTCTCAACATAGTCTCCTAGCAAGTCTATAAATTTAGTCCATCTCTTTTCTAAACCTAAAATTCCCTTAGAAAAAAAATCTTTATCTTGACTCTCAAAAAAGTCCTCAACCGCGGCCATCACGTCGCTATCATCGTCAAATTTCTTGCCTCGGAGGTGTTTCTTGAGTCGTGGAAAGAGATAGAATTCACTGGGGGCTAGATCTGGTGAATAGGGGGGGTGTTCCACCAGCTCGAAGCCCGCTTCCTGAATGGCAGCCATGGCAATTGCAGCTTTGTGAACGGGTGCGTTGTCTTGATGGAACAGCACTCCAGCCCGCAGTTTGCCTCGCCTTTTCTCCTTAATAGCCTCCCGCAATCTTCTTATTTGTTCTTTTATGTCTTCTTATTATGTCTTCTTACTTGACACTTTGAATTTCTTCGGCGTCGGTTCATCGGATGGTTTCCATGTCATCGATTGTTGTTTTGTTTCAGGATCAAAATGGTGGATCCAGGTCTTGTCCATGGTCACAAAACGTGACAAAAAATTATCTTTGTCTGCCTGAAACTTTTCGAGATTTGCTCTTGACATGTCGACTCGTTTCTTCTTTTGCTCGTCGTTTAACATTTTCGGTACCCAACGCGCGGAGACCTTTCTCATATGCAATTCGTTCGCAAGGATTCTTTGAATGCTGCCATATGATATCCCTGTGACCTCAGCAACATTCCTGATAGTCACTCTTCGATCTTTCAATACAACTTCTTCAACTTTTTTCACATTTTCTTCAGTGAGGGACGTCGATGGGCGTCCTTCGCGGTGCTCGTCTTCTGTCGATGTTCTTCCCAGCTTAAACTCCTTAGCCCAGCGTGCAACTGTGGAATATGGAGGAGAAGAGTCCCTTAATGTTTCCACCAAGTCGCTGTGTATGTCTTTGGTACACATTTTTTTCAAGTAGAGGTATTTAATGATAGCTCTGATTTCGTGTTTTTCCATTTTTATGTTCACTCCTTGACAGTCCGTATTCAAATGAATGTAGCTCCCGGGAATCGTGGCCTATTTATATGATTTTTTTTCCTGAACTAGTGGGCAACTGAGCAAGTGACTGATATTTTTTTGTATTTTTGTGTGCACTAGAAATAACTGATTATCACTACTTTTGGATCACCCCTAGTAAGCTACCATGTTTTTGTTATCAACCTACGTTGTACGGGCAAAGGTGTCCCCATCTCCCTTCCATCCAGGTAGCTTTTTCTTAAAAACTACCTTCTTATGAGCAGTTTTTTTGGTTTTACGTGAAGGAATCCTAATGGATACAGATCTGAACCCAGGGAGTGGTATGTCGGACTCCTACCGGCTATAGGCTATACCTCCACGGCGTCCTTCCTCTCGCTTTATACCAGGGACACGGGCACAGAGAACACTCTTCCGCGACCCTGGTGGCATTGGTTCTTCTTATGACCTTAACCTAACCCTACTTTTACATTTATAGATTTTAAAGAAAATGGTAACGTGCTGGTCGATAAAACTTATTTTCACACCACTTGCTCGACAATCTCAAATTATATGTCATGTAAACCTCAGCGAAAGCAGGCGATTAAATCCCTACGGCTGAGCCGGGAGTAAAGTACTGAATGTCATTATGCCATTGAATTTGGAACCTCATCTATATTAAAATTTGGACCAAAGAGACCCACACAATAAGAACTTATTCGTAAATCGAACTAACCTCTGCACAGAATGCACCAACCTAGATTTAGTTTTTATTTTCTCGCAGAAAGTGTGAAAAGTAGAGTATTCTCCTCGTGGATAAAGCTGTCTGCATCTTGGGCGTGCTTATATCCCTCTGTGCACTCAGGATTCTAGTAACTCCCTCACTCCGCTTAACTCAACTCTAGAATCTTTCGTAACGTTCGGGATTCAGTATAGCGCCCATGACGCAAGACACTGCTTTATCCCCTCGTTTAATATTCTACTATTGTATGTTGGTTGAACGCAAAGTCGGGAAGAGAGGAAAATCGGAAGAGAAATTAAAACATTATAGAGAATGAGAGACAAACAAAGTATGTCCACATATAGCATAATCCGTTTAGCTCCATACTGACTAGGAGGCTTGAAAGAATGACAATTACAACCTCACCCTGGATATCTATGAGGAGGCACTGGATAGCTGACATGTTGCTAAAAAATGACGAACCACATCACGAGTTAAGAAAACAAATGAGTATTTTATTTACTGGAATATTTTTGGGTTACATTAAGATTAAACCTAAGGCCTCCCTAAAATAGTGCTCAGCCTATTTTCGACACCGAAGGTACTAATTTAAGACGGACGCCAATAAGAATAAATTGCCAGTCCTAATGTTTTTATAGCGCTATAATAGCAGTTTTATTCAACGACTTAGCAAGTTGGTAGTTACGTAAAGGTTAAATATAATGTATTGTAGGTAAGGTTATATTCTGAAGTATTCAGTAACCTTGAGTGGGATTATAGGGCATTGAGTCCACTTTGAGAAGATGTGAATGAGGAGATCCGTAGACAAGCCAATGCCACGGACTGAATGAATGAATGGTATTTATTATACCTTACAAGCTAATACAAAAACATAATAATACTAACTTCTTAAATTTATTTGCTGAGAGGTTAACAATTTTTTCAGGTAATTTGTTACAAAACTTAATGCTAAGGTCTATGAAACATTTACAAACTTTAACTTTAGCCAATCTAAATACTGGACAGTCCTAAAGTAAGCAACAATTGTGTAATGGAAACCACGTGACTGTAATTCTACGTGTATACATTTTTTTGTATATATATATTAAACAAATGAGAAACAAGTAAAAGTATAATGGGTGGTCTTGTCGCTTAAGAACGTGATCTCTCACAGACAACCTTGTGAGGATTAGTAATTTGAAGTGGCAGCGGGCGGGGCTAATAGCTCGAAGAAGCAACGGCCATAATTTATTTACAAACATCATTTATTTACTTGAACACAAAACTCATACAAGTAAACCCAAAACAGAACAGAATAAGTGATACAGACGCATATTTTTTTGTTTTCATGTTGGTTGGTTATTTGGCTTAACTCTACACTGCATACATACAGAAGAAGATTTCATCTATTGACTAATTTTACAAATTCTTTCTTGATTTTTAATCAGGAAAGTTTTAAAATATCCTGTACAAAATACAATCCTATTAAAAGAAAGTTGTGTTTAGAGAGCAACTAATGATTTAGGGTAAATGAGTGTAGACTCCATTTCACACGAGTTAACTCTGTATTCTATATGTAGCTGTTTCCAAGTTCCATCTGAAGAAACTAGCGAACAAACTGCGTCTTAGAAAGAGTGAACTGTGGTATCCGTTTACTTCTATTTCAAAAGTAGCGGTGAACCAATGAGTCAATGAAAACTGCGTTAAAAACAAGAAGAGTTTAAATAGATACACGAATAAGCATCAATCGAAATCAATGTTATACACACCACTCACAACCTACAGGTAAAAATAAAAAGAATTACCTAAGTAGGTAATCCTAATTAAAATAATAAATTAAATAAAAGATTTCACACATCGCTGTCTAACCTAAACTAAGCAAATTTGTACAATAGGAATCGAATCCGTTAAAATAAATAAATAAATATTGTTGGGCATTTCACACAGCGCTATATAGCCCCAAACTAAGCAAAGCTTGCATTATGGGAGCCAGATAACTGATAGAATACTTTTATACATTTTTTTTTGTAAATACATACTTATAACATATAGAGAAACAACCAGAACTGGAACAAATATCTGTAGATCAAGGAAACATTTGTTCTGCGGCGGGAATCGAACCCGCTACCTCTTGCGTCACAGCCAGCTATTCGCCCACTGCACCACGGAGTTCGTCAAATTATGTTATGTTAAGTCCAGCATCATTTATTAATTCAATAGGTAACTCTTTTTATTTTTACATGTAGGTTGTGAGTGGTGCGTAACACCCATACCCGGATCAAATATAAATATATATAGAACATACAAACATTCGTTTGGTTTTGCACTTTTAGGACACGGCCTCATAAGACGTAGAGTTCGAAATTTGAAATGATAAGGACTAGAACATTTTGGTCAGAAGATAATAGTTTTCTTTTAGTTTATCTTAGAAGTTTAATTTAGTATGTACGCGGTGGGAATCAAACCCGCAACCGCCTCGAATCACCCAGCTATTTGCTCAATTCACCATGAATAGAATAGAATAGAATAGAATACTCTTTATTGCACACCAACATAATTAAAATACAATAAAAATACACAAAAATTAAGGTAAGTAAAATGGGCGGTCTTATCGCTAAAAGCGATCTCTTCCAGACAACCTTTGGATGGACAGGACAAAACAAAATCAAAAAGACGGCGGTGTAAATATGAGTATATTCATAAACTTACATAAACTACCTATACTTATTAATAAACTAAATATATATAAGTACTTACAAATATAATAATATATACTTATATATATAAACTACAATAAAGGAGATAAACATAACGATAAACTAGCAGTGCGTAGACAAAGAAAGGAAATGGTTGTATACCTTAGCTTTGAAGATAGGAAGAGATTTAGATGATCTAATAGATGTGAAGATTGTCTTATTTCTATATATATATATATATATACATATATAAATCTATACATATATATGAAACAAAGTCGGGCTAGTTACACAATTTATAACTCAAGAACGGCTTGACCGATTTTGATGATCTTTGATTTGTTGGATTTGTCTCCGCCCCGAGTGGCAGAATAACTATTAAAATATCGGAAAAAATCACGGATAAAAAATAGGAATAAAATTCATTTTCTCATACTTATATGTAGCTAATGATGGGCGATTGACAAATCTTCCGGGAATGTATATACATTGACAGCCCGCGTCATATGCATGTCAAGGCGGTACGAAGTTTGCCGGGACAGCTAGTACCTACATAAAACACTTTTGTATAAAAGTACATTAAAGGGGCACCACGTCTTCGCCTCGCCCTCGCCTTACGAGTACGTCTCTTATGTCTGGCCAGCACCAGAAACTCTCATCAAAACGCTTGTTTCTAAATCGCAAGTATAGGTTTGTGGCCGCAGGCTGCACGTACACGCTGTAAGTTACTTCGACTCAGATCAGATCAGTTCGTGATAGTTCTTAGTATTGGATGTGTGATGTTGTTCGCAGAGAAAAAGTTTATGAATGACCGAGGTTGTTTGGTTTTAAACTCGCTGTCTTAGTTTTAGAACATCTTCTTAACATCTTTAGAAAGGTGGCAAATTGGGTCAAAATAATAAAATAAGGCTATTAAGTCAAGGAGTATCATATAAGAGAACTCATTTTAAACATTCCAAAATAGATTTTTTATGTCGTATACTTTTGGAGTCACGACATAAAAAATGTGTAAGGAAATATGACAGAAAAATAAACATTTCCGAGATGGAGATTTTAAGACAAAATAAGAAATCCGATAATAAATCTTTGCCTTCAATTATCTCGGAAAAAAAGCACTCGACTATGCCAAAATTTGCTTACCCTTTTAAGAGTTCTTTGTACCTGAAACCTTATTAAATAAATAATTATGATTAAGAAACGGTTGCATAATTACCACTGAAACCCTTAATTTTCCTATTGACATTCTGGAAGAATCTAATGGATAAATCCTTGTTTCAGATTGGTTCGCTGAAGAATTATTATTTGCTATCACATCATGAGGTCCACAAACGATCTCTAGAGCCAAGTGAGGAGCACCATAGAAAATTAAGAGATGAACCACAGGTAAGTGCCCGATTTATTTACAAACATACAGTATTAGGAACCGATACATCCATTATTTGAAACTAGGTTTTAGATGTGCAACATTTATCGTCATCTCACTGTCATTTTTGTAGGCACGGGTGGGAAACAGTATTATTGGCCGCCTCCAGTATCACGTCATGGTGGCGGCATCTGATTAGTTGAAACGTAGGCGTGGGTGAGTTCAAAGTATTCAAAGACAGACCAACTGTTGTCTGTATGACGCGTTCACAATTACAGTGTGGAGTGAACAGGGGCCCAAACTGCTAATTTATAAGATAAACTATTTTGGAGCCATATCATTATTTAACGATTACGACTGTTCTTTTCATATGCTACCAATGGTATTGCATTGCTAACGGCGGTCATTGATAAAATATTATTTTGGTAGAATCTTAAAACGGGTATATCGATTTTGCGACGATAACATTGTCATAGTGAAGCGATTGGTTTAGCTGCTTGGCCAAAGACCTATTGCTGCCATCTTGAGCATATATATCATATAATCAAATTTTAGTTACATATAGGGTGATGTACTAGTTTACCATTTCACTAGACAAATAATCTGTGAAATGGTTGGAAAAACAACGTTCAGTATTCATTCATTTCTGACTAATATACATACAAATCTCACTTTTTGGCAGTTGACTCATAAATTCCCATTATAAATAACGAAACCGTAGAAGAGTCTCAATAATTCGTCTGATTTACATCATACACCTTAATTTAATACAAAATGGCATCGTTTTATTACCAGTCCCTAATGATCATCACAAGTTGCGCGCTTTTGATGAAGACTCGTATTATTACTTTCTTGGAGTTTACAAAATAATGATATCATTATTTTTACTGTTGTAACGTCAAGAATATCTCACGTAGATTATTATGAGTTTTGACAAAGTATTCTGTTGACGTCGCATTTCGTCCTCAACCTGAGAAGACCTGAAGAAATTGTATCACGAATCGCATTTATAAACTGAATATTTTATACAAACTCATACATACTCAAACGGTCGCTCCGCGGGTGAACAAATTGTATTTCGACTAGGGCTGTGACGAAAAACTACTAACAAAACTGAGTGTCGACAGAACCAACGCGATATTTTGAAGCGAATATTTATTTTTAGATGTTTTAAATGGGCAGGGTGGGTGTAAAGGGATCTTTAGTTATTAAAATTGAAGAGTAGGAAATGGAATTGTAGGTTACTGTACAGTTTAAAGAATATTTTTAACCCCTCAAATTTTGCCTTTCCGAAAGTTAACCTTCATTTTCGTCGGATGCCCGTTACCGACATATATTTAGCAAGATACTACAGCATGAGTGGCTGTTGATTTAATTTGTTCAATTGTAGAAAGGATATCTTGATTCGAGGCTCCATAACAACAATTAGGTAATCTGTGCCTTCCGATATGACATGTTGTACACTAAGGCGTTGTATTCGAATATCAACGTCACCAGGGCCCGTAGCCAAATTACATTCGCCACGAATCTATTCGATTTCTACATACATTTGTTGTCGCTGAATCACGTGGTATTTCTATAGCATGTGTCAAATACCATACATTTTCGGACGTATCGACTAGCGTCATCGCTAATTGACTGTAACTTGGCTAAGCCCTCAGACGTCACCGCTACACCCCTAATTTGAGCAATGCATAAAGAAAAGGGCGAAATTACGCACACGGAAATACGCCGTACATCGCTAGACGTAAACAAGATAAAGTAAGGTCCCCACAGTACAGTCGGACGACAAAAAGATTAAGTGAGGTCGCGGATTAGAGGGTTGGGCGTGCATATGGAGCGTTAGGTGATGTCTACACGAATCATGGCACAATTTAGGAGTTTAGGACTTGTCTGGTTCTTACTTCGTATCGCTGGTGATATCTTGATCACGATCAGTTGGAGATGGAATATAAAATGAGCTTTGCGTCCAATGAGGACAGTAGGTTTTATCACGAACAGTGGGCTTTGACTTTGTCGGCCACAAGCGATGTCAGACTGAAGACGGGTCTGCAGATGCTCATCAAATCCTAATCCGCTAACACCACAACAACATCCACGGGAATCTTGGAAAGCTGCATCCATCAACCCAAAGTCCTGCTCCGTTACTTCAAGGAGTTAGGATGGCTAGGGTTAGGTTAGAAGGGGGGTAATGCACAATACACCCCAATGCGGGACGTCAGTGCAGAACTTATTGTCATGTACGACATTAAAAGAAAACACGGGTAGGGCTAATGTCTAGTATTGTTGTAAAGTAGGTTTATTTCAAATTCATTACCATAAAAAAAAATCAAACAACCTAATCAGGTTGTTTGATTTTTTCCTTTCTTTCCTTTTTTTTCTTTTCAAGTCCTAAAATATCAATGATACAGTCGCGCCGGTAAAAAATATGTACACAAATCACATCCATCATAATTCATCATGTAAGTAGGTACCTGTTGAACTGACTAAGCGGCATCGTCGCAACGGCGGTGATTTACGTTAAAAATTGTTTATTGGAAATGTATTGATTACTTGAATATTCAAGCTACCGGTATTAAAACCATCTCTGAAATCCGTTAGTATGATTCCGGATGTGTTTTATATAAATGTCGGACATAACAAAACAGGTTGTATAATATACAAAAATATCGTCTATTTCTGTATTTTGTTATTTATATTCTTATAGTTTTTAGTTATTACTATAATTCGTATGTACAGATAAAACCTGAATTTTACGACTTAATCAAACTTTTTGAAAAATCATTTTTCTAGAAGTTTTTATTAATGCATTAGTAGTGTATCCAGTTAGTGTAGTTGTCTGTTAAAAGGCGAGCTTAAACCTATAAAGAGTTTTGTTCCAGCAAACGTTTGGATTTGAGAGGTAATAATATTACTTATTTGAAATTGTTCAACCACGCTACCTCATATGTAGCCACCCTAAGGGCCGCGACACTCACGATATTATCCGCGTAAAATATTAACTCTTTGAACATATGACTGTGATTGTATCTCTGTGAACAGGAATCCTTTTGCCAGATCTGTGTCACATGAAATCAACTTACAAAGCAAATTGAGCAGTAATATTATACAAAAAAATGCTTTTACATTTGAAGAGTTGCGACGTTTAATACCTACTTTAAGTTCAACTTCAACTTTCGGCCGCATCATGATCCATCGCCTTTCGGTTATGTCAAAAGTTGCGTTAATAGGAATCAAGATTTGATCAAAACTTGAGTTAGACTGGTTATCATTGAGGATATTGACATTCAGGTTTAACTTAGAAACTATAATAAAACTTTCGCGATCACTCTACATAATTAGGTTCTGATTAAATCGGGTATTTATCGCGTATGTGCCTTTTTTACGCGATAAATACCCGTTTAAATCAGTAATCATGTAGTTAAAAATATCATGATCATTCACAGCCTGATTTCACCCACTGCTGGCCTATGACAACTCGTATTAAAGGCTCTGTTCGAGGACGCCATTCAGTTAACGCCACCTGTCGTCACGTGTCCCGCCGAACTCTATTTTAATTTCGTTATACGATACCCGATATTTTTGATTGACGTTCGTCTTACTTCGGATTTCAATACACGGCATATCAGCTTGTAGCCGTGCGTGGCGCATCCAAGGCTCACTGATTTTTTTATTTTTATTAAACTATGTTTTATGGGGCACTTTGTATAAATAAATAATAATAAATAAATATTTCTGGACATTTCACACAGCGCTATTTAGCCCCAAACTAAGCAGAGCTTGTACTATGGGAACCAGACAACTGATATAATACTTATATACTTTTTGTTTTGTAAATACATACTTATAATATATAGAGAAACAACCAAACCCGGTACAAATATCTGTAGATCATGCAAACATTGTTTCCGCGGTGGGAATCGTATCCGCAACCTCCTGCGTCTCAGCCAGTTATTCGCTCACTGCGCCACAGAGGTCGTCTGTATGTTAGTCAGTATAGTATGCATCCAGTGCATCTCTCCATCTCCGCCTGGGGCTACCACGCGGTCACTTTTGGAGACCATTTGCATACTATACAGAGTGGCCCCAATTAGCTAGTGACCGAGATTCGTGGGAAGAGGGAAGGGAGGCCTTCGCCCTGCAGTGAGACTCTACGTGCTGAAAATAAATAATAATAACGAATATTTTATGGGAATCGTTTTGTCCAGCAAAATGCATATTATTCTCATAAAAATAAAACTATTAGGTAGGCTTTTTCTTCTTTTCTTGTTGAAAATTCATTTCATCATCATCATCATCCACAGCTTGACTTCACCTGTAGGAATCGCGGCTAGCTCTTCCCGGGATGCTGATAGAAAAGTCGAGTTTACTGTACAAAAGCTATATTGTATATATAAAACTACGACTATTTATGAGTGCGGTATGGATGGTTGCTGCTGGTGCACTGACTTCTGTAGGCGCCCCGGCCGCGCTCGCGGCACGAGTAACCTACTTAGGTCAAACTGCTGATGATGCTAATATACCTACTCGTATCTGTGTGATCGATGCATCGAACATCACCCATAGTTGGGTATAAACCTCCCCAAGTTTGTGCCATCCACCACGATCCTTCTTGTAGTCTCATCCACTGACGGCCCGCGACCTTTACGATGTCGTCCACCCATCTCGCTGCTGGACGTCCTACCCTTCTATACGCTCCTCGGCCACCATTCAGTCACTGCCCTGCTCCATCTGTCATCACCACGTCTAGCCAAGTGTCCCGCCCAAGACCATTTGAGCTCCATAACTAAAATCCCAACGTCATGAACCTTCGTTCGTCTACGGATCTCGACGTTTGGAACTCGATCCAACAGTCTGATGCCGAGCATGGTACGCTCCAGGGCTCTCTGTACAACTCTTAACCTGTACATAGCCTCCTGCATGAGCGTCCATGTCTCGGCACCGTAGGTCGTCGGTCACGGTGGGCAAAACACATTGGTCGAATGAGCGGGTCTTCAGACACTGTGGAATTTTTGGTGACTTAAGGATGTCGTTTAGCTTGCCGAATGCAGCCCATCCCAAATGGATCCTTTTAGAGATCTCCTTCTGCTTATGCTCTTTACCAAACGATATAATTTTATTTATTATTAAATAATAGGTGACCGCCTCAATCTCACTTTATATAGCAAAGTGGGCTGTAAACCTACATACAGAAAGATCACTGTTGAACGCAAACATCAAGGTACAATATCAAAATATATATTAAAACTAGAGGTTGCATTGTGCGCGAGCTGCTCGCAGCTCGCGTGTTTTTCTTTTAGTCGAAGAAGTAATTAAAGAGGATATCGAGCTGTTAAAAGCCATCAAACAGGATATCCATGTGTAAGAAGCAGTCAAAGACGATATCGAAATGGAAGAAGCAATCAAATCAAAGAGGATTTCCAAGTGGAAGCAGCAATTAAAGAGGATATTGAAGGGAAAGAATTAATCAAATAGGATATCGAAGCAGCAGAAACAATCAAAGAGGAAATTAAAGTTGAGTAAGCAATCAAAGAGGATACCGAGGTGGTAAGAGCATTCTAAGAGGATGACGAAGTAAAAAAAGCAATCAAAGACGATATCGAAGTGGAAGAAACAGTCAAAAACGATATCGAAGTGGAAGAAGCAATCAAAGAGGATATTGAAGTGAAAGAAGCAATCAAATAGGATATCGAAGCAGCAGAAACAATCAAAGAGGAAACTAAAGTTGAGTAAGCAATCAAAGAGGATACCGAGGTGGTAAGAGCATTCTAAGAGGACGACGAACTAAAAAAAGCAATCAAAGACGATATCGAAGTGAAAGAAACAGTCAAAAACGATATCGAAGTGGAAGAAGCAATCAAAGAGGATATTGAAGCGAAAGAAGCAATCAAATAGGATATCGAAGTAGCAGAAACAATCAAAGAGGAAATTAAAGTTGAGTAAGCAATCAAAGAGGATACCGAGGTGGTAGAAGCGTTCTAAGAGGATGACGAAGTGAAAAAAGCAATCAAAGACGATATCGAAGTGGAAGAAACAGTCAAAGACGATATCGAAGTGGAAGAAGCAATCAAAAAGGATATCGAAATGGAAGAAGCAATCAAAGAGGATATCGAAGTGGAAGAAGCAATCAAAGAGGGTATCGAAGTGGAAGCAGCCATCACAGAGGATATCGAAGTGAAAATGCTATCAAAAACGATATCGAAGATGAAGACGCAATCAAAGAGAATATTGCAGTGCAAGAAGCAATCAAAAGGAAATCAAAGATGATATCGAATTGGTAGAAGCAATAAAAGAGGATATCAAAGTGGAAGAAGCAATCAAAGAGGATATCGAGCTGTTTAAAGTTATCGAAGAGGATATCCATGTGTAAGAAGCAGTCAAAGACGATTGAAATGGAAGAAGCAATCAAATCAAAGAGGATATCCAAGTGGAAGCAGCAATCAAAGATGATATCGAAGTGGAAGAAGCAATCAAAGAGGATATTGAAGTGAAAGAAGCAATCAAATAGGATATCGAAGTAGCAGAAACAATTAAAGAGGAAATTGAAATTGAGTAAAAGACGTCGAGGACAATGATAAAAATAAAAAAAGGTTTCACCAAAAACTTACACTAATATTTTGTAAAAGTTTCCTCGAACTATCTCTTCCCGTTTAAAAGATACGAGCGATTTAAGTTTTGTATGAAAACCCATAATTTTGTGGAGTGGAAATTGAAGTAAAAGAAGCAATTGAAGAAGACATATAAGTAGAAAAAGACATTAAAAAGGATATCAAAGTGGAAGAAGCAAAAATAGAGGATATCGAGGTGAAAGAAGCATTCAAGGAGGAAGACCAAGTGAGAGAAGCATGCAAAAAGGATGTCAAGAGCAATAATGGTATTAAAAAAACTATTCCACCAAAAATTAGTACCAATATTTTGTAAAAGTTTGCTAGGCGTAACTGTTCCCGTTTAGAAGATACGAGCGATTTAAGATTTGTATTAAAACCCATAATTTTGTAGAGTGGAAATTGTAGTAAAAGAAGCAATTGAAGAAAATATATAAGTAGAAAAAGCAATTAAAAAGGATATCAAAGTGGAAGAAGCAAAAATAGAGGATATCGAGGTGAAAGAAGCATTCAAAAAGGATTTCAAGATCAATGATGGTAATAAAAAAAATATTCGACCAAAAATTTGTACCAATATTTTGTAAAAGTTTGCTAGGCGTAACTGTTCCCGTTTAGAAGATACGAGCGATTTAAGATTTGTATTAAAACCCATAATTTTGTAGAGTGGGAATTGAAGTAAAAGAAGCAATTGAAGAAAATATATAAGTAGATAAAGCAATTAAAAAGGATATCAAAGTGGAAGAAGCAATAATAGAGGATATCGAGGCGAAAGAAGCATTTAAAGTGGAAGACGAAGTAAGAGAAGCATTCAAAACGGATGTCAAGGGCAATGATGGTATTAAAAAAACTATTCTACCAAAAATTTGTACCAATATTTTGTAAAAGTTTGCTAGGCGTAACTGTTCCCGTTTAGAAGATACGAGCGATTTAAGATTTGTATTAAAACACATAATTTTGTAGAGTGGGAATTGAAGTAAAAGAAGCAATTGAAGAAAACATATAAGTAGAAAAAGCAATTAACAAGGATATCAAAGTGGAAGAAGCAAAAATAGAGGATATCGAGGTGAAAGAAGCATTTAAAGTGGAAGACGAAGTAAGAGAAGCATTCAAAACGGATGTCAAGGGCAATGATGGTATTAAAAAAACTATTCCACCAAAAATTAGTACCAATATTTTGTAAAAGTTTGCTAGGCGTAACTCTTCCCATTTAGAAGATACGAGCGATTTAAGATTTGTATTAAAACCCATAATTTTGTAGAGTGGGAATTGAAGTAAAAGAAGCAATTGAAGAAAATATATAAGTAGATAAAGCAATTAAAAAGGATATCAAAGTGGAAGAAGCAAAAATAGAGGATATCGAGGCGAAAGAAGCATTTAAAGTGGAAGACGAAGTAAGAGAAGCATTCAAAACGGATGTCAAGGGCAATGATGGTATTAAAAAAACTATTCCACCAAAAATTTGTACCAATATTTTGTAAAAGTTTGCTAGGCGTAACTGTTCCCGTTTAGAAGATACGAGCGATTTAAGATTTGTATTAAAACCCATAATTTAGTAGAGTGGAAATTGTAGTAAAAGAAGCAATTGAAGAAAATATATAAGTAGAAAAAGCAATTAAAAAGGATATCAAAGTGGAAGAAGCAACAATAGAGGATATCGAGGTGAAAGAAGCATTCAAAGCGGAAGACGAAGTAAGAGAAGCATTCAAAAAGGATCTCAAGGGCAATGATGGTATTAAAAAAACTATTCCATCAAAAATTAGTACCAATATTTTGTAAACGTTTGCTGGGGGTAACTCTTCCCGTTTAGAAGATACGAGCGATTTAAGATTTGTATTAAAACCCATAATTTTGTAGAGTCGATATTGAAATAAGAGAAGTAATTGAAGAAAATAGAAAAATAGAAAAAACAATTCAAAAGTTTATTGAAGTAAAAATGCCATCAAAGAGGATTTCGAAGTTATAGAAACAATTAAAGAAGATATCAATGTGGAAGAAACATTCGAAAACGAAAAGGAAGTGAGAGAAGAATTCAAAATGATGGCAAGGGCGATGATGACCGTAAAATAACGATTCCACCAAAAATTTGTGCTACAAAAAAAATTGATTTTCCAAAATGATCACAGTGGATGTTGCATAATAAAAAAAAATTGACGTTCCAAAATGATCATGTGGATGAGGCATAATTTAAAAAAAATGATGTTCCAAAATGATCACAGTGGATGATGTATAATAAAAAAAAAAATTGACGTTCCAAAGTGATCATTGTGGATGAGGCGTAATTAAAAAAATGATGTACCAAAATGATCACAGTGGATGTTGCATAATAAAAAAATAAATAATTGACGTTCCAAAGTGATCATTGTGGATGAGGCATAATTAAAAAAAATGATGTACCAAAATGATTACAGTGGATGTTGCATAATAAAATAAAAATAATTGACGTTCCAAAGTGATCATTGTGGATGAGGCATAATAAAAAAAATGATGTACCAAAATGATCACAGTGGATGTTGCATAATACAAAAAAAAAAAATAATTGACGTTCCAAAGTGATCATTGTGGATGAGGCATAATTAAAAAAAATGATGTTCCAAAATGATCACAGTGGATGATGCATAATAAAAAAATAAAATTATTGACGTTCCAAAGTGATCATTGTGGATGAGGCATAATTAAAAAAAATGATGTACCAAAATGATCACAGTGGATGTTGCATAATAAAAAAAAAAAATTGACGTTCCAAAGTGATCATAGTGGATGAGGCATAATTAAAAAAATATAGGTACCAAAATGATCACAATGGATGATGCATAATAAAAAAAAAATTGACGTTCCAAAGTGATCATTGTGGATGAGGCATAATTAAAAAAAATGATGTACCAAAATGATCACAGTGGATGTTGCATTATAAAAAAAAAATAATTGACGTTCCAAAGTGATCATTGTGGATGAGGCATAATTAAAAAAATGTGGATGTTCCAAAATAAACATGATGAACTTTGCATACTAAAAAAAAAAAAATTGGATGTTCCAAAATGATGATGATGACCTTTGCAAAAACTATGAAAGTTATCTCATGTCCCTCCACCACCATTAAATAGAATCAAGCAAATTTACAGTAATTTTATAGTACACACAAGCCGTGGGCTCCCTACAAAAACAGTATGAAAATTACGGCAAACGAAATATACGGTTTACGGTATTCATACAGAAATATTTTGTATGGGACAATTTTTTTTTTGTATGAAAGACAATTTTTTTTTCATGGAACCGGATATAAAAAAATGTCCTCTGCAACATTAGTTTTTGCACCAATGCTGTAAGACCTATACTTTCCGAGATACGAGGTGGATGGGAGCGAATGGGGGACAAAAGGGGTACTTTAGGATTTATTCCCAACTCACCGGAACTCCCTCTATACGATCCCACCAAACATTTTCACCCTACGAGATGGCATCTGGGAGAACAAACATGTCAATGAGTCAATCAATCAGTCAGTCAAGTCAGTCAGTCAGTGGTAATCGAGCTTTATATAATATAACTAGAGGTTGCGTTGTGCGCGAGCTGCTCGCAGCTCGCGTGTTTTTCTTTTAGTCGAAGAAGTAATTAAAGAGGATATCGAGCTGTTAAAAGCCATCAAAGAGGATATCCATGTGTAAGAAGCAGTCAAAGACGATATCGAAATGGAAGAAGCAATCAAATCAAAGAGGATTTCCAAGTGGAAGCAGCAATCAAAGATGATATCGAAGTGGAAGAAGCAATCAAAGAGGATATTGAAGTGAAAGAAGCAATCAAATAGGATATCGAAGTAGCAGAAACAATCAAAGAGGAAATTAAAGTTGAGGAAGAAATCAAAGAGGATACCAAGGTGGTAGAAGCCTTCTAAGAGGATGACGAAGTAAAAAAAGCAATCAAAGACGATATCGAAGTGGAAGAAGCAATCCAATGGATATTGAAGATGAAGAAGGAATAAAAGAGGATATCAAAGCGGAACAAGCAATCGTAGAGGATATCAAAGTTAAAGAAGCAATCAAAGAGGATATCGAAGTGGAACAAGCAATCAAAGAGAAAAAAATTGGATGTTCCAAAATGATCATGATAATGGTTGTATAAAAAAAAATTGAACGTTGCAAAAAAGATCATGATCAACGTTGCATAAAAAAAAATCTGGACGTTCCAAAATGATCATGATTGACGTTGCATAATATAAATGTATGTTGCAAAATGATAATGATCAAAAATTTGTACTAATATTTTGTCAAAGTTTGCTAGTGCTATCTCTTCCCGTTTAGAAGATACGAGCGATTAAAGTTTTGTAAGAAAAATCATAAATTTGTTGATTGGATATCGAATTGGAAGAAACTATCAAAGAGAATGTTGAAGTGGAAGAAGCAATCAAATAGGATATCGAAGTGGCAGAAACAATCAAAGCGGAAATTGAAGTTGAGTAAGCAATCAAAGAGGATACCAAGGTGGTAGAAGCATTCAAAGAAGATGACGAAGTGAAAAAGCAATCAAAGACGATATCGAAGTGGGAGAAGCAATCAAAGAGGATATCGAAGTTAAAGAAACAGTCAAAGATGATGTCGAAGTGGAAAAAACATTCAAAGAAGATGACGAAGTGAGAGAAGCATTCAAAAAGGATGTCAAGGATGACAATAAAAAAACAGTTGCACCAAAAATTTATACCAATATTTTGTACAAGTTTGCTAGGGCTATCTCTTCCCGTTTAGAAGATACGAGCGATTGAAGTTTTGTATGAAAGACCACAATTTTGTAGAGAGCATAATGAAGTAACTGAAGCAATTAAAGAGGATATGAAAGTAGAAGAAGCATTTTAAAGGAATAACGAAGTGGAACATGCAAAAATAGAAGATGTCGAGGCGGAAGAAACAATCAAAGAGGATATCGAAGTGGAAGAAGCAATCAAAGAGGGTATCGAAGTGGAAGAAGCCATCACAGAGGATATCGAAGTGAAAATGCTATCAAAGACGATATCGAAGATGAAGACGCAATCAAAGAGAATAATGCAGTGCAAGAAGCAATCAAAAGGAAATCGAAGATGATATCGAAGTGGAAGGAGTAAACAAAGAGGATATTGAAGTGGGAGAAGCAATCAAATAGGATATCGAAGTAGCAAAAACAATCAAAGAGGAAATTGAAGTTGACTAAGGAATCAAAGAGGATACCGAGTTGGTACAAGTATTCAAAGAGGATGACGAAGTGAAAAAAGCAATGAAAGACGATATCGAAGTGAAAGAAATAGTCAAAGACGATATCAAAATGGAACAAGCAATCAAAGCGGATATCGAAGTGGAAGAAGCAATCAAAGAGGATATCAAAGTGGAAGAAGCCATCACAGGATATCGAAGTAAAAATGCAATCAAAAACGATATCGAATATGAAGACGCAATCAAAGAAAATATTGCAGTGCAAGAAGCAATCAAACGGAAATCAAAGAGGAAGGAGCCCTTACAGAGGATACCGAAGTGAAAATGCCATCAAAGAGGATATCAAAGATGAAGAAGCAATCCAATGGATATTGAAGATGAAGAAGGAATAAAAGAGGATATCGAAGTGGAACAAGCAATCGTAGAGGATATCAAAGTTAAAGAAGCAATCAAATAGGATATCAATGTGGAAGAAGCAATCAAAGAGGATATCGAAGTGGAACAAGCAATCAAAGAGAAAAAAATTGGATGTTCCAAAATGATCATGATAATAGTTGTATAAAAAAAATTGAACGTTGCAAAAAAGATCATGATGAACGTTGCATAAAAAAAATCTGGACGTTCCAAAATGATCAGGATTGACGTTGCATAATATAAATGTATGTTGTAAAATGATAATGATCAAAAATTTGTAATAATATTTTGTCAAAGTTTGCTAGTGCTAACTCTTCCCGTTTAGAAGATACGAGCGATTAAAGTTTTGTAAGAAAAATCATAAATTTGTTGATTGGATATCGAAGTGGAAGAAACTATCAAAGAGAATGTTGAAGTGGAAGTGGAAGAAGCAATCAAATAGGATATCGAAGTGGCAGAAACAATCAAAGCGGAAATTGAAGTTGAGTAAGCAATCAAAGAGGATACCAAGGAGGTAGAAGCATTCAAAGAAGATGACGAAGTGAAAAAGCAATCAAAGACGATATCGAAATGGAAGAAGCAATCAAAGACGATATCGAAGTGGGAGAAGCAATCAAAGAGGATATCGAAGTTAAAGAAGCAGTCAAAGATGATGTCGAAGTGGAAAAAACATTCAAAGAAGATGACGAAGTGAGAGAAGCATTCAAAAAGGATGTCAAGGATGACAATAAAAAAACAGTTCCACCAAAAGTTTATACCAATATTTTGTTCAAGTTTGCTAGGGCTATCTCTTCCCGTTTAGAAGATATGAGCGATTGAAGTTTTGTATGAAACACCACAATTTTGTAGAGCGCATAATGAAGTAACTGAAGCAATTAAAGAGGATATGAAGTAGAAGAAGCATTTTAAAAGGATAACGAAGTGGAACATGCAAAAATAGAAGATGTGGAGGCGGAAGAAACAATAAAAGAGGATGACGAAATGTAACAAGCAATCAAAGAGAATATTCGAATAGTGGATGTCGCATAATAAAAAAAAATTGACGTTCCAAAATGATCATAGTGGATGAGGCATAAATAAAAAAAAATTGATGTTCCAAAATGATCACAGTGGATGTTGCATAATAAAAAAAAATTGACGTTCCAAAAGTGATCATTGTGGATGAGGCATAATTTAAAAAAAAATTGACGTTCCAAAATGATCATTGCGGATGAGGCATAATTAAAAAAAATTGATGTTCCAAAATTATCACAGTGGATGTTGCATAATAAAAAAAAAGAAATTGACGTTCCAAAATGATCATTGTGGATGAGCATAATTTAAAAAAAATGATTTTCCAAAATGATCACAAAGGATTTTGCATAATAAAAAAAAATTACGTTCCAAAAGTGATCATTGTGGATGAGGCATAATTTAAAACAAAATGATGTTCCAAAATGATCACAAAGGATTTTGCATAGTAAAAAAAAAAATTGACGTTCCAAAAGTGATCATTGTGGATGAGGCATAATTAAAAAAAATTGATTTTCCAAAATGATCACAAAGGATTTTGCATAATAAAAAAAAAAATTGACGTTCCAAAAGTGATCATTGTGGATGAGGCATAATTAAAAAAAAATGATGTTCTAAAATGATCAGAAAGGATTTTGCATAATAAAAAAAAATTGACGTTCCAAAAGTGATCATTGTGGATGAGGCATAATTAAAAAAAAATGATGTTCCAAAATGATCACAGTGGATTTTGCATAATAAAAAAAAAAATTGACGTTCCAAAATGATCATTGTGGATGAGGCATAATTAAAAAAAAAATGTTTTTCCAAAATGATCACAAAGTATCTTGCATAATAAAAAAAAAATTGACGTTCCAAAAGTGATCATTGTGGATGAGGCATAATTAAAAAAAATTGATTTTCTAAAATGATCACAAAGGATTTTGCATATTAAAAAAAAATTGACTTTTCTAAAAGTGATCATTGTGGATAAGGCATAATTAAAAAAAAATTGGTGTTCCAAAATGATCACAAAGGATTTTGCAGAATAAAAAAAAAAAAAAAAATGACGTTCCAAAAGTGATCATTGTGGATGAGGCATAATTAAAAAAAATTGATGTTCCAAAATAAACATGATGAACGTTGCATACTAAAAAAAAAAAAAATTGGTTGTTCCAAAATGATGATGATGACCTTTGCAAAAACTATGAAAGTTGTCTCATGCCCCTCCACCAACATTATATAGAATCAAGCAAATTTACAGTAATTTTATAGTACACACAAGCCATGGGCTCCCTACAAAAACAGTATGAAAATTACGGCAAACGAAATATACGATTTACGGTATTCATACAGAAATATTTTGTATGGGACAATTTTTTTTTTGTATGAAAGACAATTTTTTTTTCATGGAACCGGATATAAAAAAATGTCCTCTGCAACATTAGTTTTTGCACCAACGCTCTAAGACCTATACTTTCCGAGATACGAGGTCGATGGGAGCGAATGGGGGACAAAAGGGGTACTTTAGGATTTATTCCCAACTCATCGGAACTCCCTCTATACAATCCCACCAAACATTTTCACCCTACGAGGTGGCATCTGGGAGAACAAACATGTCAATGAGTCAGTCAGTCAGTCAGTCAGTGGTAATCGAGCTTTATATAATATAACTAGAGGTTGCGTTGTGCGCGAGCTGCTCGCAGCTCGCGTGTTTTTCTTTTAGTCGAAGAAGTAATTAAAGAGGATATCGAGCTGTTAAAAGCCATCAAACAGGATATCCATGTGTAAGAAGCAGTCAAAGACGATATCGAAATGGAAGAAGCAATCAAATAGGATATCGAAGCAGCAGAAACAATCAATGAGGAAATTAAAGTTGAGTAAGCAATCAAAGAGGATGACGAAGTAAAAAAAGCAATCAAAGACGATATCGAAGTGGAAGAAACAGTCAAAAACGATATCAAAGTGGAAGAAGCAATCAAAGAGGATATTGAAGTGAAAGAAGCAATCAAATAGGGTATCGAAGTGGAAGAAGCCATCACAGAGGATATCGAAGTGAAAATACTATCAAAAATGATATCGAAGATGAAGACGCAATCAAAGAGAATATTGCAGTGCAAGAAGCAATCAAAAGGAAATCGAAGATGATATCGAATTGGTAGAAACAATAAAAGAGGATTTCAAAGTGGAAGAAGCAATCAAAGAGGATATCGAGCTGTTTAAAGTTATCGAAGAGGATATCCATGTGTAAGAAGCAGTCAAAGACGATCGAAATGGAAGAAGCAATCAAATCAAAGAGGATATCCAAGTCGAAGCAGCAATCAAAGATGATATCGAAGTGGAAGAAGCAATCAAAGAGGATATTGAAGTGAAAGAAGCAATCAAATAGGATATCGAAGTAGCAGAAACAATTAAAGAGGAAATTGAAATTGAGTAAAAGACGTCGAGGGCAAAAAAACAAAAAACATATATAAAAATAAAAAACAGTTTCATCAAAAACTTATACTAATATTTTGTAAAAGTTTCCTCGAGCTATCTCTTCCCGTTTAAAAGATACGAGCGATTTAAGTTTTGTATGAAAACCCATAATTTTGTAGAGTGGGAATTGAAGTAAAAGAAGCAATTGAAGAAAATATATAAGTAGATAAAGCAATTAAAAAGGATATCAAAGTGGAAGAAGCAAAAATAGAGGATATCGAGGTGAAAGAAGCATTTAAAGTGGAAGACGAAGTAAGAGAAGCATTCAAAACGGATGTCAAGGGCAATGATGGTATTAAAAAAACTATTCCACCAAAAATTTGTACCAATATTTTGTAAAAGTTTGCTAGGCGTAACTGTTCCCGTTTAGAAGATACGAGCGATTTAAGATTTGTATTAAAACCCATAATTTTGTAGAGTGGGCATTGAAGTAAAAGAAGCAATTGAAGAAAATATATAAGTAGAAAAAGCAATTAAAAAGGATATCAAAGTGGAAGAAGCAAAAATAGAGGATATCGAGGTGAAAGAAGCATTCAAGGAGGAAGACCAAGTGAGAGAAGCATTCAAAAAGGATGTCAAGAGCAATGATGGTAATAAAAAAACTATTCGACCAAAAATTTGTACCAATATTTTGTAAAAGTTTGCTAGGCGTAACTGTTCCCGTTTAGAAGATACGAGCGATTTAAGATTTGTATTAAAACCCATAATTTTATAGAGTGGGAATTGTAGTAAAAGAAGCAATTGAAGAAAATATATAAGTAGATAAAGAAATTAAAAAGAATATCAAAATGGAAGAAGCAAAAATAGAGGATATCGAGGTGAAAGAAGCATTCAAAGTGGAAGACGAAGTAAGAGAAGCATTCAAAAAGGATCTCAAGGGCAATGATGGTATTAAAAAAACTATTCCACCAAAAATTAGTACCAATATTTTGTAAGAGTTTGCTGGGGGTAACTCTTCCCGTTTAGAAGATACGAGCGATTTAAGATTTGTATTAAAACCCATAATTTTGTAGAGTCGATATTGAAGTAAGAGTAGTAATTGAAGAAAATAGAAAAATAGAAAAAACAATTCAAAAGGATATCAAAGTGGAAGAAGCAATTGAAGAAAATATATAAGTAGATAAAGAAATTAAAAAGAATATCAAAATGGAAGAAGCAAAAATAGAGGATATCGAGGTGAAAGAAGCATTCAAAGTGGAAGACGAAGTAAGAGAAGCATTCAAAAAGGATCTCAAGGGCAATGATGGTATTAAAAAAACTATTTCACCAAAAATTTGTACCAATAATCTGTAAAAGTTTGCTAGGCGTAACTCTTCCCGTTTAGAAGATACGAGCGATTTAAGATTTGTATTAAAACCCATAATTTTGTAGAGTCGATATTGAAGTAAGAGAAGTAATTGAAGAAAATAGAAAAATAGAAAAAACAATTCAAAAGTATATTGAAGTAAAAATGCCATCAAAGAGGATTTCGAAGTTATAGAAACAATTAAAGAGGATATCAATGTGGAAGAAACATTCGAAAACGAAAAGGAAGTGAGAGAAGAATTCAAAATGATGGCAAGGGCGATGATGACCGTAAAATAACGATTCCACCAAAAATTTGTGCTACAAAAAAAATGATTTTCCAAAATGATCACAGTGGATGTTGCATAATAAAAAAAAATTGACGTTCCAAAATGATCATGTGGATGAGGCATAATGTAAAAAAAATTATGTTCCAAAATGATCACAGTGGATGATGCATAATAAAAAAAATAATAATAATTGACGTTCCAAAGTGATCATTGTGGATGAGGCATAATTAAAAAAAATTATGTACCAAAATGATCACAGTGGATGTTGCATAATAAAAAAAATACTTGACGTTCCAAAGTGATCATTGTGGATGAGGCATAATTAAAAAAAATTATGTTCCAAAATGATCACAGTGGATGATGCATAATAAAAAAAAAAAATTGACGTTCCAAAGTGATCATTGTGGATGAGGCGTAATTAAAAAATGATGTACCAAAATGATCACAGTGGATGTTGCATAATACAAAAAAATAAAAATAATTGACGTTCCGAAGTGATCATTGTGGATGAGGCATAATTAAAAAAATAATAATAATTGACGTTCCAAAGTGATCATTGTGGATGAGGCATAATTAAAAAAAATGATGTACCAAAATATCACAGTGGATGTTGCATAATAAAAAAAAATAAAAAATTGACGTTCCAAAGTGATCATAGTGGATGAAGCATAATTGAAAAAAAAATGATGTTCAAAAATGATCACAGTGGATGATGCATAATAAAAAAAAATTGACGTTCCAAAGTGATCATTGTGGATGAGGCATAATTAAAAAAAATGATGTACCGAAATATCACAGTGGATGTTGCATAATAAAAAAAAATAAAAAATTGACGTTCCAAAGTGATCATAGTGGATGAAGCATAATTGAAAAAAAAATGATGTTCAAAAATGATCACAGTGGATGATGCATAATAAAAAAAAAATTGACGTTCCAAAGTGATCATTGTGGATGAGGCATAATTAAAAAAAATGATGTACCAAAATATCACAGTGGATGTTGCATAATAAAAAAAAAAATTGACGTTCCAAAGTGATCATAGTGGATGAAGCATAATTGAAAAAAAATTGATTTTCCAAAATGATCACAAAGGATTTTGCATAATAAAAAAAAAATTGACGTTCCAAAGTGATCATTGTGGATGAGGCATAATTAAAACAAATGATGTACCAAAATGATCACAGTGGATGATGCATAACAAAAAAAATAATTGACGTTCCAAAGTGATCATTGTGGATGAGGCATAATTAAAAAAAATAATGTACCAAAATGATCACAGTGGATGTTGCATAATAAAAAAAAATTGACGTTCCAAAGTGATCATTGTGGATGAGGCATAATTATAAAAAATGATGTACCAAAATGATCACAGTGGATGATGCATAATAAAAAAAATAATTGACGTTCCAAAGTGATCATTGTGGATGAGGCATAATTAAAAAAAATGATGTACCAAAATGATCACAGTGGATGTTGCATAATAAAAAAAAATTGACGTTCCAAAGTGATCATTGTGGATGAGGCATAATTAAAAAAAATGATGTACCAAAATGATCACAGTGGATGTTGCATAATAAAAAAAAAATTGACGTTCCAAAGTGATCATTGTGGATGAGGCATAATTAAAAAAAAATTGGTGTTCCAAAATGATCACAAAGGATTTTACAGAATAAAAAAAAAAAAATGACGTTCCAAAAGTGATCATTGTGGATGAGGCATAATTAAAAAAAAATTGATGTTCCAAAATAAACATGATGAACGTTGCATACTAAAAAAAAAAAAAATTGGATGTTCCAAAATGATGATGATGACCTTTGCAAAAACTATGAAAGTTGTCTCATGCCCCTCCACCAACATTATATAGAATCAAGCAAATTTACAGTAATTTTATAGTACACACAAGCCATGGGCTCCCTACAAAAACAGTATGAAAATTACGGCAAACGAAATATACGGTTTACGGTATTCATACAGAAATATTTTGTATGGGACAATTTTTTTTTTGTATGAAAGACATTTTTTTTTTCATGGATCCGGATATAAAAAAATGTCCTCTGCAACATTAGTTTTTGCACCAACGCTGTAAGACCTATACTTTCCGAGATACGAGGTGGATGGGAGCGAATGGGGGACAAAAGGGGTACTTTAGGATTTATTCCCAACTCATCGGAACTCCCTCTATACGATAGCACCAAAAATTTTCACCCTACGAGGGGGCATCTGGGAGAACAAACATGTCAATGAGTCAGTCAGTCAGTCAGTGGTAATCGAGCTTTATATAATATAACTAGAGGTTGCGTTGTGCGCGAGCTGCTCGCAGCTCGCGTGTTTTTCTTTTAGTCGAAGAAGTAATTAAAGAGGATATCGAGCTGTTAAAAGCCATCAAACAGGATATCCATGTGTAAGAAGCAGTAAAGACGATATCGAAATGGAAGAAGCAATCAAATCAAAGAGGATTTCCAAGTGGAAGCAGCAATCAAAGAGGATATTGAAGTGAAAGAAGCAATCAAATAGGATATCGAAGCAGCAGAAACAATCAATGAGGAAATTAAAGTTGAGTAAGCAATCAAAGAGGATACCGAGGTGGTAAGAGCATTCTAAGAGGATGACGAAGTGAAAAAAGCAATCAAAGACGATATCGAAGTGGAAGAAACAGTCAATGACGATATCGAAGTGGAAGAAGCAATCAAAGAGGATATCGAAGTGGAAGAAGCAATCAAAGAGGATATCGAAGTGGAAGAAGCAATCAAAGAGGGTATCGAAGTGGAAGAAGCCATCACAGAGGATATCAAAGTGAAAATGCTATCAAAAACGATATCGAAGATGAAGACGCAATCACAGAGAATATTGCAGTGCAAGAAGCAATCAAAAGGAAATCGAAGATGATATCGAATTGGTAGAAGCAATAAAAGAGGAAATTAAAGTTGAGTAAGCAATCAAAGAGGATACCGAGGTGGTAAGAGCATTCTAAGAGGATGACGTAGTAAAAAAAGCAATCAAAGACGATATCGAAGTGGAAGAAACAGTCAAAAACGATATCGAAGTGGAAGAAGCAAACAAAGAGGATATTGAAGTAGCAGAAACAATCAAAGAGGAAATTAAAGTTGAGTAAGCAATCAAAGAGGATACCGAGATGGTAGAAGCGTTCTAAGAGGATGACGAAGTGAAAAAAGCAATCAAAGACGATATCGAAGTGGAAGAAACAGTCAATGACGATATTGAAGTGGAAGAAGCAATCAAAGAGGATATCGAAGTGGAAGAAGCAATCAAAGAGGGTATCGAAGTGGAAGAAGCCATCACAGAGGATATCAAAGTGAAAATGCGATCAAAAACGATATAGAAGATGAAGACGCAATCAAAGAGAATATTGCAGTGCAAGAAGCAATCAAAAGGAAATCGAAGATGATATCGAATTGGTAGAAGCAATAAAAGAGGATATCAAAGTGGAAGAAGCAATCAAAGAGGATATCGAGCTGTTTAAAGTTATCGAAGAGGATATCCATGTGTAAGAAGCAGTCAAAGACGATCGAAATGGAAGAAGCAATCAAATCAAAGCGCATATCCAAGTGGAAGCAGCAATCAAAGATGATATCGAAGTGGAAGAAGCAATCAAAGAGGATATTGAAGTGAAAGAAGCAATCAAATAGGATATCGAAGTAGCAGAAACAATTAAAGAGGAAATTGAAATTGAGTAAAAGACGTCGAGGACAAGGATAAAAATAAAAAACGGTTTCACCAAAAACTTATACTAATATTTTGTAAAAGTTTCCTCGAGCTATCTCTTCCCGTTTAGAAGATACGAGCGATTTAAGATTTGTATTAAAACCCATAATTTTGTAGAGTGGAAATTGTAGTAAAAGAAGCAATTAAGAAAATATATAAGTAGAAAAAGCAATTAAAAAGGATATCAAAGTGGAAGAAGCAAAAATAGAGGATATCGAGGTGAAAGAAGCATTCAAAAAGGATGTCAAGATCAAAGATGGTAATAAAAAAAATATTCGACCAAAAATTTGTACCAATATTTTGTAAAAGTTTGCTAGGCGTAACTGTTCCCGTTTAGAAGATACGAGCGATTTAAGATTTGTATTAAAACCCATAATTTTGTAGAGTGGAAATTGTAGTAAAAGAAGCAATTAAGAAAATATATAAGTAGAAAAAGCAATTAAAAAGGATATCA
This sequence comes from Philereme transversata, assembly GCA_963924445.1. Taxonomy (NCBI): domain Eukaryota; kingdom Metazoa; phylum Arthropoda; class Insecta; order Lepidoptera; family Geometridae; genus Philereme; species Philereme transversata. The sequence continues at coordinate 14,588,333 of OZ004340.1, forward strand.
AAGTGGAAGAAGCAAAAATAGAGGATATCGAGGTGAAAGAAGCATTCAAAGCGGAAGACGAAGTAAGAGAAGCATTCAAAAAGGATCTCAAGGGCAATGATGGTATTAAAAAAACTATTCCACCAAAAATTAGTACCAATATTTTGTAAAAGATTGCTGGGGGTAACTTTTCCCGTTTAGAAGATACGAGCGATTTAAGATTTGTATTTAAACCCATAATTTTGTAGAGTCGATATTGAAGTAAGAGAAGTAATTGAAGAAAATATAAAAATAGAAAAAACAATTCAAAAGTATATTGAAGTAAAAATGCCATCAAAGAGGATTTCGAAGTTATAGAAACAATTAAAGAGGATATCAATGTGGAAGAAACATTCGAAAACGAAAAGGAAGTGAGAGAAGAATTCAAAATGATGGCAAGGGCGATGATGACCGTAAAATAACGATTCCACCAAAAATTTGTGCTACAAAAAAAAATTGATTTTCCAAAATGATCACAGCGGATGTTGCATAATAAAAAAAAATTGACGTTCCAAAATGATCATGTGGATGAGGCATAATTTAAAAAAAATGATGTTCCAAAATGATCACAGTGGATGATGCATAAAAAAAAAAAAATTGACGTTCCAAAGTGATCATTGTGGATGAGGCGTAATTAAAAAAATGATGTACCAAAATGATCACAGTGGATGTTGCATAAAAAAAAATAGTTGACGTTCCAAAGTGATCATTGTGGATGAGGCATATTTAAAAAAAATTATGTACCAAAATGATCACAGTGGATGTTGCATAATAAAAAAAAATAATTGACGTTCCAAAGTGATCATTGTGGATGAGGCATAATTAAAAAAAATGATGTACCAAAATGATCACAGTGGATGTTGCATAATAAAAAAAAATAATTGACGTTCCAAAGTGATCATTGTGGATGAGGCATAATTAAAAAAAATGATGTACCAAAATGATCACAGTGGATGTTGCATAATAAAAAAAATAATTTACGTTCCAAAGTGATCATTGTGGATGAGGCATAATTAAAAAAATGATGTACCAAAATGATCACAGTGGATGTTGCATAATAAAAAAAAAATTGACGTTCCAAAGTGATCATTGTGGATGAGGCATAATTAAAAAAAATGATGTACCAAAATGATCACAGTGGATGTTGCATAATAAAAAAAAAAATTGACGTTCCAAAGTGATCATTGTGGATGAGGCATAATTGAAAAAAAATTGATAATCGAAAATAAACCTGATGAACGTTGCATACTAAAAAAAAAAAAAATTTGATGTTTCAAAATGATGATGATGACCTTTGCAAAAACTATGAAAGTTATCTCATGTCCCTCCACCACCATTATATAGAATCAAGCAAATTTACAGTAATTTTATAGTACACACAAGCCGTGGGCTCCCTACAAAAACAGTATGAAAATTACGGCAAACGAAATATACGGTTTACGGTATTCATACAGAAATACTTTGTATGGGACAATTTTTTTTTTGTATGAAAGACAATTTTTTTTTCATGGATCCGGATATAAAAAAATGTCCTCAGCAACATTAGTTTTTGCACCAACGCTGTAAGACCTATACTTTCCGAGATACGATGTCGATGGGAGCGAATGGGGGACAAAAGGGGTACTTTAGGATTTATTCCCAACTCATCGGAACTCCCTCTATACGATTCCACCAAACATTTTCACCCTACGAGGTGGCATCTGGGAGAACAAACATGTCAATGAGTCAGTCAGTCAGTCAGTCAGTGGTAATCGAGCTTTATATAATATAACTAGAGGTTGCGTTGTGCGCGAGCTGCTCGCAGCTCGCGTGTTTTTCTTTTAGTCGAAGAAGTAATTAAAGAGGATATCGAGCTGTTAAAAGCCATCACAGAGGATATCCATGTGTAAGAAGCAGTCAAAGACGATATCGAAATGGAAGAAGCAATCAAATCAAAGAGGATTTCCAAGTGGAAGCAGCAATTAAAGAGGATATTGAAGTGAAAGAAGCAATCAAATAGGATATCGAAGCAGCAGAAACAATCAAAGAGGAAATTAAAGTTGAGTAAGCAATCAAAGAGGATACCGAGGTGGTAAGAGCATTCTAAGAGGATGACGTAGTAAAAAAAGCAATCAAAGACGATATCGAAGTGGAAGAAGCAATCAAAGAGGATATTGAAGTGAAAGAAGCAATCAAATAGGATATCGAAGTAGCAGAAACAATCAAAGAGGAAATTAAAGTTGAGTAAGCAATCAAAGAGGATACCGAGGTGGTAGAAGCGTTCTAAGAGGATGACGAAGTGAAAAAAGCAATCAAAGACGATATCGAAGTGGAAGAAACAGTCAAAAACGATATCGAAGTGGAAGAAGCAATCAAAGAGGATATTGAAGTGAAAGAAGCAATCAAATAGGATATCGAAGTAGCAGAAACAATCAAAGAGGAAATTAAAGTTGAGTAAGCAATCAAAGAGGATACCGAGGTGATAGAAGCGTTCTAAGAGGATGACGAAGTGAAAAAAGCAATCAAAGACGATATCGAAGTGGAAGAAACAGTCAATGACGATATCGAAGTGGAAGAAGCAATCAAAGAGGATATCGAAGTAGAAGAAGCAATCAAAGAGGATATCGAAGTGGAAGAAGCAATCAAAGAGGGTATCGAAGTGGAAGAAGCCATCACAGAGGATATCAAAGTGAAAATGCTATCAAAAACGATATCGAAGATGAAGACGCAATCAAAGAGAATATTGCAGTGCAAGAAGCAATGAAAAGGAAATCGAAGATGATATCGAATTGGTAGAAGCAATAAAAGAGGATATCAAAGTGGAAGAAGCAATCAAAGAGGATATCGAGCTGTTTAAAGTTATCGAAGAAGATATCCATGTGTAAGAAGCAGTCAAAGACGATCGAAATGGAAGAAGCAATCAAATCAAAGCGCATATCCAAGTGGAAGCAGCAATCAAAGATGATATCGAAGTGGAAGAAGCAATCAAAGAGGATATTGAAGTGAAAGAAGCAATCAAATAGGATATCGAAGTAGCAGAAACAATTAACGAGGAAATTGAAATTGAGTAAAAGACGTCGAGGACAAGGATAAAAATAAAAAACGGTTTCACCAAAAACTTATACTAATATTTTGTAAAAGTTTCCTCGAGCTATCTCTTCCCGTTTAAAAGATACGAGCGATTTAAGTTTTGTATGAAAACCCATAATTCTGTGGAGTGGAAATTGAAGTAAAAGAAGCAATTGAAGAAGACATATAAGTAGAAAAAGACATTAAAAAGGATATCAAAGTGGAAGAAGCAAAAATAGAGGATATCGAGGTGAAAGAAGCATTTAAAGTGGAAGACGAAGTAAGAGAAGCATTCAAAACGGATGTCAAGGGCAATGATGGTATTAGAAAAACTATTCCACCAAAAATTTGTACCAATATTTTGTAAAATTTTGCTAGGCGTAACTCTTCCCGTTTAGAAAATACGAGCGATTTAAGATTTGTATTAAAACCCATAATTTTGTAGAGTGGAAATTGTAGTAAAAGAAGCAATTAAGAAAATATATAAGTAGAAAAAGCAATTAAAAAGGATATCAAAGTGGAAGAAGCAAAAATAGAGGATATCGAGGTGAAAGAAGCATTCAAAAAGGATGTCAAGATCAATAATGGTAATAAAAAAAATATTCGACCAAAAATTTGTACCAATATTTTGTAAAAGTTTGCTAGGCGTAACTGTTCCCGTTTAGAAGATACGAGCGATTTAAGATTTATATTAAAACCCATAATTTTGTAGAGTGGGAATTGAAGTAAAAGAAGCAATTGAAGAAAACATATAAGTAGAAAAAGCAATTAAAAAGGATATCAAAGTGGAAGAAGCAAAAATAGAGGATATCGAGGTGAAAGAAGCATTCAAAGCGGAAGACGAAGTAAGAGAAGCATTCAAAAAGGATCTCAAGGGCAATGATGGTATTAAAAAAACTATTCCACCAAAAATTAGTACCAATATTTTGGAAAAGTTTGCTGGGGGTAACTTTTCCCGTTTAGAAGATACGATTTAAGATTTGTATTTAAACCCATAATTTTGTAGAGTCGATATTGAAGTAAGAGAAGTAATTGAAGAAAATATAAAAATAGAAAAAACAATTCAAAAGTATATTGAAGTAAAAATGCCACCAAAGAGGATTTCGAAGTTATAGAAACAATGAAAGAGGATATCAATGTGGAAGAAACATTCGAAAACGAAAAGGAAGTGAGAGAAGAATTCAATATTATGGCAAGGGCGATGATGACCGTAAAATAACGATTCCACCAAAAACTTGTGCTACAAAAAAAAAATTGATTTTCCAAAATGATCACAGTGGATATTGCATAATAAAAAAAAATTGACGTTCCAAAATGATCATGTGGATGAGGCGTAATTTAAAAAAAATGATGTTCCAAAATGATCACAGTGGATGATGCATAATAAAAAAAAAAAATTGACGTTCCAAAGTGATCATTGTGGATGAGGCGTAATTAAAAAAATGATGTACCAAAATGATCACAGTGGATGTTGCATAAAAAAAAAATAATTGACGTTCCAAAGTGATCATTGTGGATGAGGCATATGTAAAAAAAATTATGTACCAAAATGATCACAGTGGATGTTGCTTAATAAAAAAAAATAATTGACGTTCCAAAGTGATCATTGTGGATGAGGCATATTTAAAAAAAATTATGTACCAAAATGATCACAGTGGATGTTGCATAATAAAAAAAAAATTGACGTTCCAAAGTGATCATTGTGGATGAGGCATAATTAAAAAAAATGATGTACCAAAATGATCACAGTGGATGTTGCATAATAAAAAAAAAATTGACGTTCCAAAATGATCATTGTGGATGAGGCATAATTTAAAAAAATTGATTTTCCAAAATGATCACAAAGGATTTTGCATAGTAAAAAAAAAAAAATGACTTTCCAAAATGATCATTGTGGATGAGGCATAATTAAAAAAAATGATGTTCCAAAATGATCACAGTGGATGATGCATAATAAAAAAATAAAAAATAATTGACGTTCCAAAGTGATCATTGTGGATGAGGCGTAATTTAAAAAATCATGTACCAAAATGATCACAGTGGATGTTGCATAAAAAAAAAAATGACGTTCCAAAGTGATCATAGTGGATGAGGCATAATTGAAAAAAAAAATGATGTTCAAAAATGATCACAGTGGATGATGCATAATAAAAAAAAAATTGACGTTCCAAAGTGATCATTGTGGATGAGGCATAATTAAAAAAAATGATGTACCAAAATGATCACAGTGGATGTTGCATAATAAAAAAAAAATTGACGTTCCAAAGTGATCGTTGTGGATGAGGCATAATTAAAAAAATGTGGATGTTCCAAAATAAACATGATGCACGTTGCATACTAAAAAAAAAAAATTGGATGTTCCAAAATGATGATGATGACCTTTGCAAAAACTATGAAAGTTATCTCATGTCCCTCCACCACCATTAAATAGAATCAAGCAAATTTACAGTAATTTTATAGTACACACAAGCCGTGGGCTCCCTACAAAAACAGTATGAAAATTACGGCAAACGAAATATACGGTTTACGGTATTCATACAGAAATATTTTGTATGGGACAATTTTTTTTTTGTATGAAAGACATTTTTTTTTTCATGGATCCGGATATAAAAAAATGTCCTAAGCAACATTAGTTTTTGCACCAACGCTGTAAGACCTATACTTTCCGAGATACGAGGTGGATGGGAGCGAATGGGGGACAAAAGGGGTACTTTAGGATTTATTCCCAACTCATTGGAACTCCCTCTATACGATCCCACCAAACATTTTCACCCTACGAGGTGGCATCTGGGAGAACAAACATGTCAATGAGTCAGTCAGTCAGTCAGTGGTAATCGAGCTTTATATAATATAACTAGAGGTTGCGTTGTGCGCGAGCTGCTCGCAGCTCGCGTGTTTTTCTTTTAGTCGAAGAAGTAATTAAAGAGGATATCGAGCTGTTAAAAGCCATCAAAGAGGATATCCATGTGTAAGAAGCAGTCAGAGACGATATCGAAATGGAAGAAGCAATCAAATCAAAGAGGATTTCCAAGTGGAAGCAGCAATCAAAGATGATATCGAAGTGGAAGAAGCAATCAAAGAGGATATTGAAGTGAAAGAAGCAATCAAATAGGATATCGAAGTAGCAGAAACAATCAAAGAGGAAATTAAAGTTGAGGAAGAAATCAAAGAGGATACCAAGGTGGTAGAAGCATTCTAAGAGGATGACGAAGTAAAAAAAGCAATCAAAGACGATATCGAAGTGGAAGAAGCAATCCAATGGATATTGAAGATGAAGAAGGAATAAAAGAGGATATCGAAGCGGAACAAGCAATCGTAGAGGATATCAAAGTTAAAGAAGCAATCAAAGAGGATACCAATGTGGAAGAAGCAATCAAAGAGGATATCGAAGTGGAACAAGCAATCAAAGAGAAAAAAATTGGATGTTCCAAAATTATCATGATAATGGTTGTATAAAAAAAATTGAACGTTGCAAAAAAGATCATGATGAACGTTGCATAAAAAAAATCTGGACGTTCCAAAATGATCATGATTGACGTTGCATAATATAAATGTATGTTGCAAAATGATAATGATCAAAAATTTGTACTAATATTTTGTCAAAGTTTGCTAGTGCTATCTCTTCCCGTTTAGAAGATACGAGCGATTAAAGTTTTGTAAGAAAAATCATAAATTTGTTGATTGGATATCGAAGTGGAAGAAACTATCAAAGCGGAAATTGAAGTTGAGTAAGCAATCAAAGAGGATACCAAGGTGGTAGAAGCATTCAAAGAAGATGACGAAGTGAAAAAGCAATCAAAGACGATATCGAAATGGAAGAAGCAGTCAAAGACGATATCGAAGTGGCAGAAGCAATCAAAGAGGATATCGAAGTTAAAGAAGCAGTCAAAGATGATGTCGAAGTGGAAAAAACATTCAAAGAAGATGACGAAGTGAGAGAAGCATTCAAAAAGGATGTCAAGGATGACAATAAAAAAACAGTTGCACCAAAAATTTATACCAATATTTTGTACAAGTTTGCTAGGGCTATCTCTTCCCGTTTAGAAGATACGAGCGATTGAAGTTTTGTATGAAAGACCACAATTTTGTAGAGAGCATAATGAAGTAACTGAAGCAATTAAAGAGGATATGAAAGTAGAAGAAGCATTTTAAAGGGATAACGAAGTGGAACATGCAAAAATAGAAGATGTGGAGGCGGAAGAAACAATCAACGAGGATATCGAAGTGGAAGAAGCAATCAAAGAGGGTATCGAAGTGGAAGAAGCCATCACAGAGGATATCGAAGTGAAAATGCTATCAAAGACGATATCGAAGATGAAGACGCAATCAAAGAGAATAATGCAGTGCAAGAAGCAATCAAAAGGAAATCGAAGGTGATATCGAAGTGGAAGGAGTAAACAAAGAGGATATTGAAGTGGAAGAAGCAATCAAATAGGATATCGAAGTGGCAGAAACAATCAAAGCGGAAATTGAAGTTGAGTAAGCAATCAAAGAGGATACCAAGGTGGTAGAAGCATTCAAAGAAGATGACGAAGTGAAAAAGCAATCAAAGACGATATCGAAATGGAAGAAGCAGTCAAAGACGATATCGAAGTGGGAGAAGCAATCAAAGAGGATATCGAAGTTAAAGAAGCAGTCAAAGATGATGTCGAAGTGGAAAAAACATTCAAAGAAGATGACGAAGTGAGAGAAGCATTCAAAAAGGATGTCAAGGATGACAATAAAAAAACAGTTGCACCAAAAATTTATACCAATATTTTGTACAAGTTTGCTAGGGCTATCTCTTCCCGTTTAGAAGATACGAGCGATTGAAGTTTTGTATGAAAGACCACAATTTTGTAGAGAGCATAATGAAGTAACTGAAGCAATTAAAGAGGATATGAAAGTAGAAGAAGCATTTTAAAGGGATAACGAAGTGGAACATGCAAAAATAGAAGATGTCGAGGCGGAAGAAACAATCAAAGAGGATATCGAAGTGGAAGAAGCAATCAAAGAGGGTATCGAAGTGGAAGAAGCCATCACAGAGGATATCGAAGTGAAAATGCTATCAAAGACGATATCGAAGATGAAGACGCAATCAAAGAGAATAATGCAGTGCAAGAAGCAATCAAAAGGAAATCGAAGATGATATCGAAGTGGAAGGAGTAAACAAAGAGGATATTGAAGTGGGAGAAGCAATCAAATAGGATATCGAAGTAGCAAAAACAATCAAAGAGAAAATTGAAGTTGACTAAGGAATCAAAGAGGATACCGAGTTGGTAGAAGTATTCAAAGAGGATGACGAAGTGAAAAAAGCAATCAAAGACGATATCGAAGTGAAAGATATAGTCAACGACGATATCAAAATGGAACAAGCAATCAAAGCGGATACCGAAGTGGAAGAAGCAATCAAAGAGGATATCAAAGTGGAAGAAGCCATCACAGGATATCGAAGTAAAAATGCAATCAAAAACGATATCGAATATGAAGACGCAATCAAAGAAAATATTGCAGTGCAAGAAGCAATCAAACGGAAATCAAAGAGGAAGGAGCCCTTACAGAGGATACCGAAGTGAAAATGCCATCAAAGAGGATATCAAAGATGAAGAAGCAATCCAATGGATATTGAAGATGAAGAAGGATTAAAAGAGGATATCGAAGTGGAACAAGCAATCGTAGAGGATATCAAAGTTAAAGAAGCAATCAAATAGGATATCAATGTGGAAGAAGCAATCAAAGAGGATATCGAAGTGGAACAAGCAATCAAAGAGAAAAAAATTGGATGTTCCAAAATGATCACGATAATAGTTGTATAAAAAAAATTGAACGTTGCAAAAAAGATCATGATGAACGTTGCATAAAAAAAATCTGGACGTTCCAAAATGATCAGGATTGACGTTGCATAATATAAATGTATGTTGTAAAATGATAATGATCAAAAATTTGCACTAATATTTTGTCAAAGTTTGCTAGTGCTATCTCTTCCCGTTTAGAAGATACGAGCGATTAAAGTTTTGTAAGAAAAATCATAAATTTGTTGATTGGATATCGAAGTGGAAGAAACTATCAAAGAGAATGTTGAAGTGGAAGAAGCAATCAAATAGGATATCGAAGTGGCAGAAACAATCAAAGCGGAAATTGAAGTTGAGTAAGCAATCAAAGAGGATACCAAGGTGGTAGAAGCATTCAAAGAAGATGACGAAGTGAAAAAGCAATCAAAGACGATATCGAAATGGAAGAAGCAGTCAAAGACGATATCGAAGTGCGAGAAGCAATCAAAGAGGATATCGAAGTTAAAGAAGCAGTCAAAGATGATGTCGAAGTGGAAAAAACATTCAAAGAAGATGACGAAGTGAGAGAAGCATTCAAAAAGGATGTCAAGGATGACAATAAAAAAACAGTTGCACCAAAAATTTATACCAATATTTTGTACAAGTTTGCTAGGGCTATCTCTTCCCGTTTAGAAGATATGAGCGATTGAAGTTTTGTATGAAACACCACAATTTTGTAGAGCGCATAATGAAGTAACTGAAGCAATTAAAGAGGATATGAAGTAGAAGAAGCATTTTAAAAGGATAACGAAGTGGAACATGCAAAAATAGAAGATGTGGAGGCGGAAGAAACAATAAAAGAGGATGACGAAGTGTAACAAGCAATCAAAGAGAATATTCGAATAGTGGATGTCGCATAATAAAAAAAAATTGACGTTCCAAAATGATCATAGTGGATGAGGCATAAATAAAAAAAAATTGATGTTCCAAAATGATCACAGTGGATGTTGCATAATAAAAAAAAAATTGACGTTCCAAAAGTGATCATTGTGGATGAGGCATAATTTAAAAAAAATTGACGTTCCAAAATGATCATTGCGGATGAGGCATAATTAAAAAAAAATTGATGTTCCAAAATTATCACAGTGGATGTTGCATAATAAAAAAAAAGAAATTGACGTTCCAAAATGATCATTGTGGATGAGGCATAATTTAAAAAAAAATGATTTTCCAAAATGATCACAAAGGATTTTGCATAATAAAAAAAAATGACGTTCCAAAAGTGATCATTGTGGATGAGGCATAATTTAAAACAAAATGATGTTCCAAAATGATCACAAAGGATTTTGCATAGTAAAAAAAAAACTGACGTTCCAAAAGTGATCATTGTGGATGAGGCATAATTAAAAAAAATTGATTTTCCAAAATAATCACAAAGGATTTTGCATAATAAAAAAAAAATTGACGTTCCAAAATGATCATTGTGGATGAGGCATAATTAAAAAAAAATTGATTTTCCAAAATGATCACAAAGGATTTTTCATAATAAAAAAAAATGACGTTCCAAAAGTGATCATTGTGGATGAGGCATAATTAAAAAAATTGATGTTCCAAAATGATCACAGTGGATTTTGCATAATAAAAAAAAAAAAAAAAAAAAAATGACGTTCCAAAATGATCATTGTGGATGAGGCATAATTTAAAAAAAATTGATTTTCCAAAATGATCACAAAGTATTTTGCATAATAAAAAAAAAATTGACGTTCCAAAATGATCATTGTGGATGAGGCATAATTTAAAAAAAATGATTTTCCAAAATGATCACAAAGGATTTTGCATAATAAAAAAAAATGACGTTCCAAAAGTGATCATTGTGGATGAGGCATAATTTAAAACAAAATGATGTTCCAAAATGATCACAAAGGATTTTGCATAGTAAAAAAAAACTGACGTTCCAAAAGTGATCATTGTGGATGAGGCATAATTAAAAAAAAATTGATTTTCCAAAATGATCACAAAGGATTTTTCATAATAAAAAAAAAATTGACGTTCCAAAATGATCATTGTGGATGAGGCATAATTAAAAAAAAATTGATTTTCCAAAATGATCACAAAGGATTTTGCATAATAAAAAAAAAATGACGTTCCAAAAGTGATCATTGTGGATGAGGCATAATTAAAAAAAATTGATGTTCCAAAATGATCACAGTGGATTTTGCATAATAAAAAAAAAAAAAAAAAAAATGACGTTCCAAAATGATCATTGTGGATGAGGCATAATTAAAAAAAATGATGTACCAAAATATCACAGTGGATGATGCATAATAAAAAAAATAATTGACGTTCCAAAGTGATCATTGTGGATGAGGCATAATTAAAAAAAATGATGTACCAAAATGATCACAGTGGATGTTGCATAATAAAAAAAAAATTGACGTTCCAAAGTGATCATTGTGGATGAGGCATAATTAAAAAAATGTGGATGTTCCAAAATAAACATGATGAACGTTGCATACTAAAAAAAAAAAAAAAAATTGGAAGTTCCAAAATGATGATGATGACCTTTGCAAAAACTATGAAAGTTGTCTCATGCCCCTCCACCACCATTATATAGAATCAAGCAAATTTACAGTAATTTTATAGTACACACAAGCCATGGGCTCCCTACAAAAACAGTATGAAAATTACGGCAAACGAAATATACGGTTTACGGTATTCATACAGAAATATTTTGTATGGGACAATTTTTTTTTTGTATGAAAGACAATTTTTTTTTCATGGAACCGGATATAAAAAAATGTCCTCTGCAACATTAGTTTTTGCACCAACTCTCTAAGACCTATACTTTCCGAGATACGAGGTCGATGTGAGCGAATGGGGGACAAAAGGGGTACTTTAGGATTTATTCCCAACTCATCGGAACTCCCTCTATACGATCCCACCAAACATTTTCACCCTACGAGGTGGCATCTGGGAGAACAAACATGTCAATGAGTCAGTCAGTCAGTGAGTGGTAATCGAGCTTTATATAATATAACTAGAGGTTGCGTTGTGCGCGAGCTGCTCGCAGCTCGCGTGTTTTTCCTTTAGTCGAAGAAGTAATTAAAGAGGATATCGAGCTGTTAAAAGCCATCAAAGAGGATATCCATGTGTAAGAAGCAGTCAAAGACGATATCGAAATGGAAGAAGCAATCAAATCTAAGAGGATTTCCAAGTGGAAGCAGCAATCAAAGATGATATCGAAGTGGAAGAAGCAATCAAAGAGGATATTGAAGTGAAAGAAGCAATCAAATAGGATATCGAAGTAGCAGAAACAATCAAAGAGGAAATTAAAGTTGAGAAAGAAATCAAAGAGGATACCAAGGTGGCAGAAGCATTCTAAGAGGATGACGAAGTAAAAAAAGCAATCAAAGACGATATCGAAGTGGAAGAAGCAATCCAATGGATATTGAAGATGAAGAAGGAATAAAAGAGGATATCGAAGCGGAACAAGCAATCGTAGAGGATATCAAGTTAAAGAAGCAATCAAAGAGGATACCAATGTGGAAGAAGCAATCAAAGAGGATATCGAAGTGGAACAAGCAATCAAAGAGAAAAAAGTTGGATGTTCCAAAATGATCATGATAATGGTTGTATAAAAAAAAATTGAACGTTGCAAAAAAGATCATGATGAACGTTGCATAAAAAAAAATCTGGACGTTCCAAAATGATCATGATTGACGTTGCATAATATAAATGTATGTTGCAAAATGATAATGATCAAAAATTTGTACTAATATTTCGTCAAAGTTTGCTAGTGCTATCTCTTCCCGTTTAGAAGATACGAGCGATTAAAGTTTTGTAAGAAAAATCATAAATTTGTTGATTGGATATCGTAGTGGAAGAAACTATCAAAGAGAATGTTGAAGTGGAAGAAGCAATCAAATAGGATATCGAAGTGGCAGAAACAATCAAAGAGGAAATTGAAGTTGAGTAAGCAATCAAAGAGGATACCGAGGCGGTAGAAGCATTCAAAGAAGATGACGAAGTGAAAAAAGCAATCAAAGACGATATCGAAATGGAAGAAGCAGTCAAAGACGATATCGAAGTGGGAGAAGCAATCAAAGAGGATATCGAAGTTAAAGAAGCAGTCAAAGATGATGTCGAAGTGGAAAAAACATTCAAAGAAGATGACGAAGTGAGAGAAGCATTCAAAAAGGATGTCAAGGATGACAATTAAAAAACAGTTGCACCAAAAATTTATACCAATATTTTGTACAAGTTTGCTATGGCTATCTCTTCCCGTTTAGAAGATACGAGCGATTGAAGTTTTGTATGAAAGACCCCAAGTTTGTAGAGAGCATAATGAAGTAACTGAAGCAATTAAAGAGGATATGAAAGTAGAAGAAGCATTTTAAAGGGATAACGAAGTGGAACATGCAAAAATAGAAGATGTCGAGGCGGAAGAAACAATCAAAGAGGATATCGAAGTGGAAGAAGCAATCAAAGAGGGTATCGAAGTGGAAGAAGCCATCACAGAGGATATCGAAGTGAAAATGCTGTCAAAGACGATATCGAAGATGAAGACGCAATCAAAGAGAATAATGCAGTGCAAGAAGCAATCAAAAGGAAATCGAAGATGATATCGAAGTGGAAGGAGTAAACAAAGAGGATATTGAAGTGGGAGAAGCAATCAAATAGGATATCGAAGTAGCAAAAACAATCAAAGAGAAAATTGAAGTTGACTAAGGAATGAAAGAGGATACCGAGTTGGTAGAAGTATTCAAAGAGGATGACGAAGTGAAAAAAGCAATCAAAGACGATATCGAAGTGAAAGAAATAGTCAAAGACGATATCAAAATGGAACAAGCAATCAAAGCGGATATCGAAGTGGAAGAAGCAATCAAAGAGGATATCAAAGTGGAAGAAGCCATCACAGGATATCGAAGTAAAAATGCAATCAAAAACGATATCGAATATGAAGACGCAATCAAAGAAAATATTGCAGTGCAAGAAGCAATCAAACGGAAATCAAAGAGGAAGGAGCCCTTACAGAGGATACCGAAGTGAAAATGCCATCAAAGAGGATATCAAAGATGAAGAAGCAATCTAATGGATATTGAAGATGAAGAAGGAATAAAAGAGGATATCGAAGTGGAACAAGCAATCGTAGAGGATATCAAAGTTAAAGAAGCAATCAAATAGGATATCAATGTGGAAGAAGCAATCAAAGAGGATATCGAAGTGGAACAAGCAATCAAAGAGAAAAAAATTGGATGTTCCAAAATGATCATGATAATAGTTGTATAAAAAAAATTGAACATTGCAAAAAAGATCATGATGAACGTTGCATAAAAAAAATCTGGACGTTCCAAAATGATCAGGATTGACGTTGCATAATATAAATGTATGTTGTAAAATGATAATGATCAAAAATTTGTACTAATATTTTGTCAAAGTTTGCTAGTGCTATCTCTTCCCGTTTAGAAGATACGAGCGATTAAAGTTTTGTAAGAAAAATCATAAATTTGTTGATTGGATATCGAAGTGGAAGAAACTATCAAAGAGAATGTTGAAGTGGAAGAAGCAATCAAATAGGATATCGAAGTGGCAGAAACAATCAAAGCGGAAATTGAAGTTGAGTAAGCAATCAAAGAGGATACCAAGGTGGTAGAAGCATTCAAAGAAGATGACGAAGTGAAAAAGCAATCAAAGACGATATCGAAATGGAAGAAGCAGTCAAAGACGATATCGAAGTGGGAGAAGCAATCAAAGAGGATATCGAAGTTAAAGAAGCAGTCAAAGATGATGTCGAAGTGGAAAAAACATTCAAAGAAGATGACGAAGTGAGAGAAGCATTCAAAAAGGATGTCAAGGATGACAATAAAAAAACAGTTCCACCAAAAGCTTATACCAATATTTTGTACAAGTTTGCTAGGTCTATCTCTTCCCGTTTAGAAGATATGAGCGATTGAAGTTTTGTATGAAACACCACAATTTTGTAGAGCGCATAATGAAGTAACTGAAGCAATTAAAGAGGATATGAAGTAGAAGAAGCATTTTAAAAGGATAACGAAGTGGAACATGCAAAAATAGAAGATGTGGAGGCGGAAGAAACAATAAAAGAGGATGACGAAGTGTAACAAGCAATCAAAGAGAATATTCGAATAGTGGATGTCGCATAATAAAAAAAAATTGACGTTCCAAAATGATCATAGTGGATGAGGCATAAATAAAAAAAAATTGATGTTCCAAAATGATCACAGTGGATGTTGCATAATAAAAAAAAATTGACGTTCCAAAAGTGATCATTGTGGATGAGGCATAATTTAAAAAAAATTGACGTTCCAAAATGATCATTGCGGATGAGGCATAATTAAAAAAAATTGATGTTCCAAAATTATCACAGTGGATGTTGCATAATAAAAAAAAAGAAATTGACGTTCCAAAATGATCATTGTGGATGAGGCATAATTTAAAAAAAATGATTTTCCAAAATGATCACAAAGGATTTTGCATAATAAAAAAAAAATGACGTTCCAAAAGTGATCATTGTGGATGAGGCATAATTTAAAACAAAATGATGTTCCAAAATGATCACAAAGGATTTTGCATAGTAAAAAAAAACTGACGTTCCAAAAGTGATCATTGTGGATGAGGCATAATTAAAAAAAATTGATTTTCCAAAATGATCACAAAGGATTTTGCATAATAAAAAAAAAATTGACGTTCCAAAATTATCATTGTGGATGAGGCATAATTAAAAAAAAATTGATTTTCCAAAATGATCACAAAGGATTTTGCATAATAAAAAAAAAATGACGTTCCAAAAGTGATCATTGTGGATGAGCCATAATTAAAAAAAATTGATGTTCCAAAATGATCACAGTGGATTTTGCATAATAAAAAAAAAAAAAAAATTGACGTTCCAAAATGATTATTGTGGATGAGGCATAATTTAAAAAAAATTGATTTTCCAAAATGATCACAAAGTATTTTGCATAATAAAAAAAAAAATTGACGTTCCAAAGTGATCATTGTGGATGAGGCATAATTAAAAAAAATGATGTACCAAAATATCACAGTGGATGATGCATAATAAAAAAAAATAATTGACGTTCCAAAGTGATCATTGTGGATGAGGCATAATTAAAAAAAATGATGTACCAAAATGATCACAGTGGATGTTGCATAATAAAAAAAATGACGTTCCAAAGTGATCATTGTGGATGAGGCATAATTAAAAATAAATGTGGATGTTCCAAAATAAACATGATGAACGTTGCATACTAAAAAAAAAAAAAATTGGATGTTCCAAAATGATGATGATGACCTTTGCTAGAACTATGAAAGTTGTCTCATGCCCCTCCACAACCATTATATAGAATCAAGCAAATTTTACAGTAATTTAATAGTACACACAAGCAGTGGGCTCCCTACAAAAACAGTATGAAAATTACGGCAAACGAAATATACGGTTTACGGTATTCATACAGAAATATTTTGTATGGGACAAATTTTTTTTTGTATGAAAGACATTTTTTTTTTCATGGATCCGGATATAAAAAAATGTCCTCTGCAACATTAGTTTTTGCACCAACGCTGTAAGACCTATACTTTCCGAGATACGAGGTGGATGGGAGCGAATGGGGGACAAAAGGGGTACTTTAGGATTTATTCCCAACTCACCGGAACTCCCTCTATACGATCCCACCAAACATTTCCCCCCTACGAGGTGGCATCTGGGAGAACAATGATGTCAATCAGTCAGTGAGTCAGTGGTAATCGAGCTTTATATAATATAACTAGAGGTTGCGTTGTGCGCGAGCTGCTCGCAGCTCGCGTGTTTTTCTTTTAGTCGAAGAAGTAATTAAAGAGGATATCGAGCTGTTAAAAGCCATCAAAGAGGATATCCATGTGTAAGAAGCAGTCAAAGACGATATCGAAATGGAAGAAGTAATCAAATCAAAGATGATTTCCAAGTGCAAGCAGCAATTAAAGAGAATATTGAAGTGAAAGAAGCAATCAAATAGGATATCGAAGCAGCAGAAACAATCAAAGAGGAAATTAAAGTTGAGTAAGCAATCAAAGAGGATACCGAGGTGGTAGAAGCGTTCTAAGAGGATGACGAAGTGAAAAAAGCAATCAAAGACGATATCGAAGTGGAAGAAACAGTCAATGACGATATCGAAGTGGAAGAAGCAATCAAAGAGGATATCGAAGTGGAAGAAGCAATCAAAGAGGATATCGAAGTGGAAGAAGCAATCAAAGAGGGTATCGAAGTGGAAGAAGCCATCACAGAGGATATCAAAGTGAAAATGCTATCAAAAACGATATCGAAGATGAAGACGCAATCACAGAGAATATTGCAGTGCAAGAAGCAATCAAAAGGAAATCGAAGATGATATCGAATTGGTAGAAGCAATAAAAGAGGATATCAAAGTGGAAGAAGCAATCAAAGAGGATATCGAGCTGTTTAAAGCTATCGAAGAGGATATCCATGTGTAAGAAGCAGTCAAAGACGATATCGAAATCGAAGAAGCAATCAAATCAAAGAGGATTTCCAAGTGGAAGCAGCAATTAAAGAGGATATTGAAGTGAAAGAAGCAATCAAATAGGATATCGAAGCAGCAGAAACAATCAAAGAGGAAATTAAAGTTGAGTAAGCAATCAAAGAGGATACCGAGGTGGTAAGAGCATTCTAAGAGGATGACGTAGTAAAAAAAGCAATCAAAGACGATATCGAAGTGGAAGAAACAGTCAAAAACGATATCGAAGTGGAAGAAGCAATCAAAGAGGATATTGAAGTGAAAGAAGCAATCAAATAGGATATCGAAGTAGCAGAAACAATCAAAGAGGAAATTAAAGTTGAGTAAGCAATCAAAGAGGATACCGAGGTGGTAGAAGCGTTCTAAGAGGATGACGAAGTGAAAAAAGCAATCAAAGACGATATCGAAGTGGAAGAAACAGTCAATGACGATATCGAAGTGGAAGAAGCAATCAAAGAGGATATCGAAGTGGAAGAAGCAATCAAAGAGGATATCGAAGTGGAAGAAGCAATCAAAGAGGGTTTCGAAGTGGAAGAAGCCATCACAGAGGATATCAAAGTGAAAATGCCATCAAAAACGATATCGAAGATGAAGACGCAATCAAAGAGAATATTGCAGTGCAAGAAGCAATCAAAAGGAAATCGAAGATGATATCGAATTGGTAGAAGCAATAAAAGAGGATATCAAAGTGGAAGAAGCAATCAAAGAGGATATCGAGCTGTTTAAAGTTATCGAAGAGGATATCCATGTGTAAGAAGCAGTCAAAGACGATCGAAATGGAAGAAGCCATCAAATCAAAGCGCATATCCAAGTGGAAGCAGCAATCAAAGATGATATCGAAGTGGAAGAAGCAATCAAAGAGGATATTGAAGTGAAAGAAGCAATCAAATAGGATATCGAAGTAGCAGAAACAATTAAAGAGGAAATTGAAATTGAGTAAAAGACGTCGAGGACAATGATAAAAATAAAAAACGGTTTCACCAAAAACTTATACTAATATTTTGTAAAAGTTTCCTCGAGCTATCTCTTCCCGTTTAAAAGATACGAGCGATTTAAGTTTTGTATGAAAACCCATAATTCTGTGGAGTGGAAATTGAAGTAAAAGAAGCAATTGAAGAAGACATATAAGTAGAAAAAGACATTAAAAAGGATATCAAAGTGGAAGAAGCTAAAATAGAGGATATCGAGGTGAAAGAAGCATTCAAGGAGGAAGACCAAGTGAGAGAAGCATTCAAAAAGGATGTAAAGAGCAATGATGGTAATAAAAAAACTATTCGACCAAAAATTTGAACCAATATTTTGTAAAAGTTTGCTAGGCGTAACTGTTCCCGTTTAGAAGATACGAGCGATTTAAGATTTGTATTTGTACCCATAATTTTGTAGAGTGGAAATTGTAGTAAAAGAAGCAATTAAGAAAATATATAAGTAGAAAAAGCAATTAAAAAGGATATCAAAGTGGAAGAAGCAAAAATAGAGGATATCGAGGTGAAAGAAGCATTCAAAAAGGATGTCAAGATCAATGATGGTAATAAAAAAAATATTCGACCAAAAATTTGTACCAACATTTTGTAAAGGTTTGCTAGGCGTAACTGTTCCCGTTTAGAAGATACGAGCGATTTAAGATTTGTATTAAAACCCATAATTTTGTAGAGTGGAAATTGTAGTAAAAGAAGCAATTAAGAAAATATATAAGTAGAAAAAGCAATTAAAAAGGATATCAAAGTGGAAGAAGCAAAAATAGAGGATATCGAGGTGAAAGAAGCATTCAAAGCGGAAGACGAAGTAAGAGAAGCATTCAAAAAGGATCTCAAGGGCAATGATGGTATTAAAAAAACTATTCCACCAAAAATTAGTACCAATATTTTGTAAAAGTTTGCTGGGGGTAACTTTTCCCGTTTAGAAGATACGAGCGATTTAAGATTTGTATTTAAACCCATAATTTTGTAGAGTCGATATTGAAGTAATAGAAGTAATTGAAGAAAATATATAAGTAGAAAAAAAAAATAATAATAAAATTGTCGTTCCAAAATGATCATTGTGGATGAGGCATAATTAAAAAAAAATGATGTTCCAAAATGATCACAGTGGATGATGCATAATAAAAAAAAATCATAATAATTGACGTTCCAAAGTGATCATTGTGGATGAGGCATAATTTAAAAAAATGATGTACCAAAATGATCACAGTGGATGTTGCATAATAAAAAAAATCATAATAATTGACGTTCCAAAGTGATCATTGTGGATGAGGCATAATTAAAAAAAATGATGTACCAAAATATCACAGTGGATGTTGCATAATAAAAAAAAAAATTTGACGTTCCAAAGTGATCATAGTGGATGAGGCATAATTGAAAAAAAATGATGTTCCAAAATGATCACAGTGGATGATGCATAATAAAAAAAAAAATTACGTTCCAAAGTGATCATTGTGGATGAGGCATAATTAAAAAAAATTGATTTTCCAAAATGATCACAAAGTATTTTGCATAATAAAAAAAAAAAATTGACGTTCCAAAGTGATCATTGTGGATGAGGCATAATTAAAAAAATGATGTACCAAAATATCACAGTGGATGTTGCATAATAAAAAAAAAAAAAAATTGACGTTCCAAAGTGATCATTGTGGATGAGGCATAATTAAAAAAAATGATGTACCAAAATGATCACAGTGGATGTTGCATAATAAAAAAAAAATAATTGACGTTCCAAAGTGATCATTGTGGATGAGGCATAATTAAAAAAATGTGGATGTTCCAAAATAAACATGATGAACGTTGCATACTAAAAAAAAAAAAAATTGGATGTTCCAAAATGATGATGATGACCTTTGCATAAACTATGAAAGTTGTCTCATGCCCCTCCACCACCATTATATAGAATCAAGCAAATTTACAGTAATTTTATAGTACACACAAGCCGTGGGCTCCCTACAAAAACAGTATGAAAATTACGGCAAACGAAATATACGGTTTACGGTATTCATACAGAAATATTTTGTATGGGACAATTTTTTTTTGTATGAAAGACAATTTTTTTTTCATGGAACCGGATATAAAAAAATGTCCTCTGCAACATTAGTTTTTGCACCAACGCTCTAAGACCTATACTTTCCGAGATACGATGTTAATGGGAGCGAATGGGGGACAAAAGGGGTACTTTAGGATTTATTCCCAACTCACCGGAACTCCCTCTATACGATCCCACCAAACATTTCCCCCCTACGAGGTGGCATCTGGGAGAACAATGATGTCAATCAGTCAGTGAGTCAGTGGTAATCGAGCTTTATATAATATAACTAGAGGTTGCGTTGTGCGCGAGCTGCTCGCAGCTCGCGTGTTTTTCTTTTAGTCGAAAAAGTAACTAAAGAGGATATCGAGCTGTTAAAAGCCATCAAAGAGGATATCCATGTGTAAGAAGCAGTCAAAGACGATATCGAAATGGAAGAAGCAATCAAATCAAAGAGGATTTCCAAGTGGAAGCAGCAATTAAAGAGGATATTGAAGTGAAAGAAGCAATCAAATAGGATATCGAAGCAGCAGAAACAATCAAAGAGGAAATTAAAGTTGAGTAAGCAATCAAAGAGGATACCGAGGTGGTAAGAGCATTCTAAGAGGATGACGTAGTAAAAAAAGCAATCAAAGACGATATCGAAGTAGAAGAATAAGTCAAAAACGATATCGAAGTGGAAGAAGCAATCAAAGAGGATATTGAAGTGAAAGAAGCAATCAAATAGGATATCGAAGTAGCAGAAACAATCAGAGAGGAAATTGAAGTTGAGTAAGCAATCAAAGAGGATACCGAGGTGGTAGAAGCATTCAAAGAAGATGACGAAGTGAAAAAAGCAATCAAAGACGATATCGAAACGGAAGAAGCAGTCAAAGACGATATCGAAGTGGGAGAAGCAATCAAAGAGGATATCGAAGTTAAAGAAGCAGTCAAAGATGATGTCGAAGTGGAAAAAACATTCAAAGAAGATGACGAAGTGAGAGAAGCATTCAAAAAGGATGTCAAGGATGAAAATAAAAAAACAGTTGCACCAAAAATTTATACCAATATTTTGTACAAGTTTGCTAGGGCTATCTCTTCCCGTTTAGAAGATACGATCGATTGAAGTTTTGTATGAAAGACCACAATTTTGTAGAGAGCATAATGAAGTAACTGAAGCAATTAAAGAGGATATGAAAGTAGAAGAAGCATTTTAAAGGGATAACGAAGTGGAACATGCAAAAATAGAAGATGTCGAGGCGGAAGAAACAATCAAAGAGGATATCGAAGTGAAAATGCTATCAAAAACGATATCTAAGATGAAGACGCAATCAAAGAGAATAATGCATTGCAAGAAGCAATCAAAAGGAAATCGAAGATGATATCGAAGTGGAAGGAGTAAACAAAGAGGATATTGAAGTGGGAGAAGCAATCAAATAGGATATCGAAGTAGCAAAAACAATCAAAGAGGAAATTGAAGTTGACTAAGGAATCAAAGAGGATACCGAGTTGGTAGAAGTATTCAAAGAGGATGACGCAGTGAAAAAAGCAATCAAAGACGATATCGAAGTGAAAGAAATAGTCAAAGACGATATCAAAATGGAACAAGCAATCAAAGCGGATATCTAAGTGGAAGAAGCAATCAAAGAGGATATCAAAGTGGAAGAAGCCATCACAGGATATCGAAGTAAAAATGCAATCAAAAACGATATCGAATATGAAGATGCAATCAAAGAAAATATTGCAGTGCAAGAAGCAATCAAACGTAAATCAAAAAGGAAGGAGCCCTTACAGAGGATACCGAAGTGAAAATGCCATCAAAGAGGATATCAAAGATGAAGATCCAATGGATATTGAAGATGAAGAAGGAATAAAAGAGGATATCGAAGTGGAACAAGCAATCGTAGAGGATATCAAAGTTAAAGAAACAATCAAATAGGATATCAATGTGGAAGAAGCAATCAAAGAGGATATCGAAGTGGAACAAGCAATCAAAGAGAAAAAAAATGGATGTTCCAAAATGATCATGATAATAGTTGTATAAAAAAAATAGAACGTTGCAAAAAAGATCATGATGAACGTTGCATAAAAAAAATCTGGACGTTCCAAAATGATCAGGATTGACGTTGCATAATATAAATGTATTTTGTAAAATAATAATGATCAAAAATTTGTACTAATATTTTGTCAAAGTTTGCTAGTGCTATCTCTTCCCGTTTAGAAGATACGAGCGATTAAAGTTTTGTAAGAAAAATCATAAATTTGTTGATTGGATATCGAAGTGGAAGAAACTATCAAAGAGAATGTTGAAGTGGAAGAAGCAATCAAATAGGATATCGAAGTGGCAGAAACAATCAAAGAGGAAATTGAAGTTGAGTAAGCAATCAAAGAGGATACCAAGGTGGTAGAAGCATTCAAAGAAGATGACGAAGTGAAAAAAGCAATCAAAGACGATATCGAAACGGAAGAAGCAGTCAAAGACGATATCGAAGTGGGAGAAGCAATCAAAGAGGATATCGAAGTTAAAGAAGCAGTCAAAGATGATGTCGAAGTGGAAAAAACATTCAAAGAAGATGACGAAGTGAGAGAAGCATTCAAAAAGGATGTCAAGGATGACAATAAAAAAACAGTTCCACCAAAAATTTATACCAATATTTTGTACAAGTTTGCTAGGGCTATCTCTTCCCGTTTAGAAGATATGGGCGATTGAAGTTTTGTATGAAACACCACAATTTTGTAGAGCGCATAATGAAGTAACTGAAGCAATTAAAGAGGATATGAAGTAGAAGAAGCATTTTAAAAGGATAAAGAAGTGGAACATGCAAAAATAGAAGATGTGGAGGCGGAAGAAACAATCAAAGAGGATATCGAAGTGGAAGAAGCAATCAAAGAGGGTATCGAAGTGGAAGAAGCCATCACAGAGGATATCGAAGTGAAAATGCTATCAAAGACGATATCGAAGATGAAGACGCAATCAAAGAGAATAATGCAGTGCAAGAAGCAATCAAAAGGAAATCGAAGATGATATCGAAGTGGAAGGAGTAAACAAAGAGGATATTGAAGTGGGAGAAGCAATCAAATAGGATATCGAAGTAGCAAAAACAATCAAAGAGGAAATTGAAGTTGACTAAGGAATCAAAGAGGATACCGAGTTGGTAGAAGTATTCAAAGAGGATGACGAAGTGAAAAAAGCAATCAAAGACGATATCGAAGTGAAAGAAATAGTCAAAGACGATATCAAAATGGAACAAGCAATCAAAGCGGATATCTAAGTGGAAGAAGCAATCAAAGAGGATATCAAAGTGGAAGAAGCCATCACAGGATATCGAAGTAAAAATGCAATCAAAAACGATATCGAATATGAAGACGCAATCAAAGAAAATATTGCAGTGCAAGAAGCAATCAAACGGAAATCAAAGAGGAAGGAGCCCTTACAGAGGATACCGAAGTGAAAATGCCATCAAAGAGGATATCAAAGATGAAGAAGCAATCCAATGGATATTGAAGATGAAGAAGGAATAAAAGAGGATATCGAAGTGGAACAAGCAATCGTAGAGGATATCAAAGTTAAAGAAGCAATCAAATAGGATATCAATGTGGAAGAAGCAATCAAAGAGGATATCGAAGTGGAACAAGCAATCAAAGAGAAAAAAATTGGATGTTCCAAAATGATCATGATAATAGTTGTATAAAAAAATTTAACGTTGCAAAAAAGATCATGATGAACGTTGCATAAAAAAAATCTGGACGTTCCAAAATGATCAGGATTGACGTTGCATAATATAAATGTATGTTGTAAAATGATAATGATCAAAAATTTGTACTAATATTTTGTCAAAGTTTGCTAGTGCTATCTCTTCCCGTTTAGAAGATACGAGCGATTAAAGTTTTGTAAGAAAAATCATAAATTTGTTGATTGGATATCGAAGTGGAAGAAACTATCAAAGAGAATGTTGAAGTGGAAGAAGCAATCAAATAGGATATCGAAGTGGCAGAAACAATCAAAGCGGAAATTGAAGTTGAGTAAGCAATCAAAGAGGATACCAAGGTGGTAGAAGCATTCAAAGAAGATGACGAAGTGAAAAAGCAATCAAAGACGATATCGAAATGGAAGAAGCAGTCAAAGACGATGTCGAAGTGGAAAAAACATTCAAAGAAGATGACGAAGTGAGAGAAGCATTCAAAAAGGATGTCAAGGATGACAATAAAAAAACAGTTCCACCAAAAGTTTATACCAATATTTTGTACAAGTTTGCTAGGGCTATCTCTTCCCGTTTAGAAGATATGAGCGATTGAAGTTTTGTATGAAACACCACAATTTTGTAGAGCGCATAATGAAGTAACTGAAGCAATTAAAGAGGATATGAAGTAGAAGAAGCATTTTAAAAGGATAACGAAGTGGAACATGCAAAAATAGAAGATGTGGAGGCGGAAGAAACAATAAAAGAGGATGACGAAGTGTAACAAGCAATCAAAGAGAATATTCGAATAGTGGATGTCGCATAATAAAAAAAAATTGACGTTCCAAAATGATCACAGTGGATGTTGCATAATAAAAAAAAATTGACGTTCCAAAAGTGATCATTGTGGATGAGGCATAATTTAAAAAAAAGTTGACGTTCCAAAATGATCATTGCGGATGAGGCATAATTAAAAAAAATTGATGTTCCAAAATTATCACAGTGGATGTTGCATAATAAAAAAAAAGAAATTGACGTTCCAAAATGATCATTGTGGATGAGGCATAATTTAAAAAAAATGATTTTCCAAAATGATCACAAAGGATTTTGCATAGTAAAAAAAAAATTGACGTTCCAAAAGTGATCATTGTGGATGAGGCATAATTAAAAAAAATTGATTTTCCAAAATGATCACAAAGGATTTTGCATAATAAAAAAAAAAATTGACGTTCCAAAAGTGATCATTGTGGATGAGGCATAATTAAAAAAAATTGATTTTCTAAAATGATCACAAAGGATTTTGCATATTAAAAAAAAAAATAGACTTTTCTAAAAGTGATCATTGTGGATAAGGCATAATTAAAAAAAAATTGGTGTTCCAAAATGATCACAAAGGATTTTGCAGAATAAAAAAAAAAATGACGTTCCAAAAGTGATCATTGTGGATGAGGCATAATTAAAAAAAAAATGATTTTCCAAAATGATCACAAAGTATTTTGCATAATAAAAAAAAAATTGACGTTCCAAAAGTGATCATTGTGGATGAGGCATAACTAAAAAAAATTGATTTTCTAAAATGATCACAAAGGATTTTGCATATTAAAAAAAAAATTGACTTTTCTAAAAGTGATCATTGTGGATAAGGCATAATTAAAAAAAAATTGGTGTTCCAAAATGATCACAAAGGATTTTGCAGAATAAAAAAAAAAAAAAAATGACGTTCCAAAAGTGATCATTGTGGATGAGGCATAATTAAAAAAAATTGATGTTCCAAAATAAACATGATGAACGTTGCATACTAAAAAAAAAAAAAAATTGGATGTTCCAAAATGATGATGATGACCTTTGCAAAAACTATGAAAGTTGTCTCATGCCCCTCCACCAACATTATATAGAATCAAGCAAATTTACAGTAATTTTATAGTACACACAAGCCATGGGCTCCCTACAAAAACAGTATGAAAATTACGGCAAACGAAATATACGGTTTACGGTATTCATACAGAAATATTTTGTATGGGACAATTTTTTTTTTGTATGAAAGACAATTTTTTTTTCATGGAACCGGATATAAAAAAATGTCCTCTGCAACATTAGTTTTTGCACCAACGCGCTAAGACCTATACTTTCCGAGATACGAGGTCGATGGGAGCGAATGGGGGACAAAAGGGGTACTTTAGGATTTATTCCCAACTCATCGGAACTCCCTCTATACGATCCCACCAAACATTTTCACCCTACGAGGTGGCATCTGGGAGAACAAACATGTCAATGAGTCAGTCAGTCAGTGAGTGGTAATCGAGCTTTATATAATATAATAATAATATAATCGTTTCTGCACAAAAAGTTATAATAACCCTCCTAATAAAGCCCTCTGAATACAATAAGCTTGCGAAAGCGTAAAGGGATCATATAGAAATCGGCCCAAGTCAAGTTCTACCAAAATATATTCCGACCAAAACAAAACATAATAAACGTTAACGATCCTTATTCTCAGTATTCATAATATCCTGTTTTCTTTTGTTCCCGTTTCATTTAATTAATTCCCTCGACTGAAATTAGATCATTCTTGTTTTCCATTTTGCTGTTTTTTACTTACCTTTGTTTATACACAATGCTGTGCTGACTCTGTGTTTGTCACTTAAATATGTAGTACAGTCAGTAGATATTGAATTGATTTAATACTAATTTATTTGGAAAACAATCTCAAAAATGAGACTTAAACTTAATCAGACTTTAGACGGTGGTTAGTCGAACTGTCGCCATATGAGGTTTTACACTTGTAATTTTATTATGTTTATTTTTTGACTCGCAGTTGACATGAACTTGATATTTTATTTTATTTTAATTTAGTTATTTATAACTGACGTGCTGTGTTAAATAAATAAATAAATATTGCTGAACATTTCACACAGCGCTATCTAGCCCCAAACTAAGCAAAGCTTGTACTATGAGAACCAGGTAATTGATAGAATACTTATATAAGAGATTTAAAGAAAAAACATCCAGATTTTTTTTTTTTATAAACTATAGGCTAGCGTTTGACCACTATCTCGCCTGATGGTAAGCGATGATACAGTCTACGATAGTACACGCTTGCCTAGAAGAAACCTACATATTCATTCGTGACTTGAAGATCCCTAGGTTGTAGTTATCAGGAAACACCGACTCAGGCAAGGCGTTCCACTCCTTGGCGGTGCGCATAATAAAGGTGGAAGAGTACCGCTTTGTGCGTATGTGAGGTATGTCTACCATGTAGCGGTGGCGCATCGCGGAGCGTCTGGTTGTCCGATCATAGAATGGGGACAATCTAGAATCTGGAACAAATACCTGTAGATCATGCAAACATTTGTTCACACGGCGGGAATCGAACCCTCAACCTCCTGCGTCACAGCCGGCTATTCGCCCACTGCATCAGATGGTGCATCATTGTACCAACCTCTGAAGGTACCAATTTTATTTTATGTTTTAGGAAAATTACTTGTCATTGAATTTTTACTTCTTGTTTTTTTTTTAATTCAATAAATAACTATGAACTTTAAACACTAATTGGCAGTATGTAGTACAGCGAAGTTTCCACTATTAGTAATACGAGTACAAGTGGACAAAAACTTGTATACGTAAGTAGAGTACATATATTTAAAAAAAGCTAACAATTTAATGAAATAATCTAAGTATTTGTAGTGTGTTTTTATTTTAAATTAAACTAACTAAATAAACTAATCTTCTAAGGTGTCAAAAACACGCGTCAAAAATATGAGTAGTAGATTTATTTCATTTTTCAATATGAAAGCAGTTGAGGAGTTCATCGTTTGCAACAATCGTTAGGTAGCGAAACTATTTATTTCCTATTTTATACGGTACTTTGCAAATATGTTTACTAGTTACACATTATTTCTGTAAATAAATGTAAAATTTCGAAAGTATTGTCGCCATCTAGGTTTTTTGTAGATTTGTGTAGAAACAAACAAATTATTAGGTGACTTTAATAATCTCATCGTGCTCGCGGACAGACCGAACCTTACAACCACTTACATTTTTGCCTACTTTATGGTATTAAATCATATTCCCCCAAAGGTTGCCTGGAAAATATTGCTTTAAGCGATAAGGGCGCCCATTGTACCACCGCGTATCAGTCTTTGTTCTCTAGGTTTAAAATTTTATTGTAATTTTGCATAAAGAGTTATCTATCTGTATATCCTTTGACAATTATAAATGAGCTGTGTAAAGGTATTTTGAAAGATACTGTACAGAAGTACTGTATTACGATATACAATAATAATAAAGCTCACCAGCATTAATCTGCCAAGAAGACGCATCGTTGATTATGAATGAACAAAACGCTGGTGAATTTACGTTGGAAACTCGTAAAAGGAAGGACAGTGACCTATATACCAAGTTTTAATAATAATGATGCTGATGCAAGAAAAAAGGAAAATAACGAAACAAGACCGGTCAAGTGCGAGTATGACTCGCGTACCGAGGATTCCGAACTTAGATTAATTTATGTTAATTAAGCAGCGCCAGTTCTACAATCAATGTTAAAAGTAACGCAACTTCACGAATCTTCTTTCTTTAGATTTTCTACCAGACGCAGAGGACTTATTTGGTCTCGAATTACTCATAAGTTATTTGGGAAGAGTTATCCAACATAGATAACTAGCGATAAAACATCAAGAACTTATTACTTAGCCCCGCTCGGATTACTCGCCCTTTGATGTCGTCTATCCAGCGATAAGGGCACCATGCATCGGATAAACAGTATATCTACTACAAAGATTCAGACATGCCTTAAAATAACTATGAGAAATGAGAGATTTTCAATTGAAATTAAAAAAAAGTTGTTCTATCAGGCGCTGTCTGGTCATAAGCTTCCAAAAAATACGGTTTGTATGACAAACATAAGAAAAGCAGCACATCCAGTCATCTGTAAATACGCTAGTTATTACTTTAAGTTACTGCTTATAGTTAACAAACTTAAATGGTATCTATTTTTTGTGTCAATCGCCTTAAGCAACTGTAAACACAAAATGATTTCAAGTTCCTCGGAAATTAAGGTTGAGTCGGCAATTGATATTGACAATTCACTTTCTTTTGATGCTTATGTAGAGCAGCACCATCTAATAGCAGTTCTAAAAACATGGCCGTGAAAACCTCTTATTGTAGATCACAATATGTATCAGCGTTTTTTTGTGTTAAGGCTATAAAGAAAATGCATATTTCAATAAACTTTTTGACGTAACGTCAATTTAATATCAGTTAACTTTCCGCTGAGATTTAATTACGGGAATTGTTCGTTTTGATTACACTCTTTACAAAACACTAAAGAGGGTACAAGAACAAAGTTTGCTTACTGTATATTTTGTACAGTGCTATAAGGGCCAATGGGACGAAATATCAGTAATCTACATTACTTGGTCGACATTGCTCCAAGTGTTTGGGCTCTTAGAGAGCCAGAAGAACAGGAAATCATCCATTTTTGTTTTCGCTCATTTGTCGCGAATAGGAATTGTTTATCAGATATGAGATAAGAAACTCTTGAAGTGATGACAGGGCTATATGAAAGGAAATTATTGGGGAAGCCTTTGGTTTGGAAATTCGCTTGATTTGATGCTAATAAAGATCAAATGTAACAGATTGAAGATATTATGAGAAACGGCGAATGAACCTGAGTTTTTCTTGAGTATTTCAGTTCCGTTCATAGACACCTGCATTCCATAGCAAAATAGCTTTTTAAGGAATCAGTAATGGATGGTGCGGTGGTGCACAGAGTAAAAATGTACGAAAGATAAAAATAAAAATATTGTACCAATCGATTTACATATTCATTCATTTTGCAACACACAGTCGATTAATTTTCCAAAATGTCATGTTGCAGTCTTAATGCTACTGTAAAATCAATATTTTTTTGGCTCGATGACTGTTAGTATTTCCAGAAAATAGATAGATAGATAATAAAGCTTTTCTGAACTTCAACCCTATCTACCTGTGTCTAAAGTTGTGATTTAAAGTGAAACAAAAATAAGAAAGCCACCCACGTGCCACCGGTGTCTTGCTTAGGACTCGTCCATGAAACGCGAAACGACATCGTTACGTTGTCTATTACTTTTTGTTACAAAGTGCAATTTGCATTCCAAACAGAAGCTGCACATACTAGAAATTCTCTCCTGTCTTTTATAAAATGCGACATTTATTAGTATCATACTTGTGAGGGTGTGCCGACGCTAACGTCTCGGGGAATATGCAAGGAACTCGAAGGAAATAGCTTGAAGCATGCGGTGCCTTCTTGCTTCTACTAGTAGCATAGGAGAGATAATATAGTATTTGCCTTTAGGAGTTTCACTTTGATGCCTATGATCTTAAACTAAACTTTCAGATTCCTTACTGACCTTTGAAATGAAATGAAATCAATTTATTTGCTAAACACTTTAGAATACATTGTAGTGTTGTGTATAAGTGAGAAGCACGTGTCTTTTCTTCTCAAGCATGCAAATGTATTGTATAGGTAGTAATAGGTGAGACTGACAAAAATTAGAGCTTTGTGTGTGTACATAAATTAGCTTTTTAGCATGTGCGTTAGCATCTGCATTAGCGTTTAGGGGCAGCTTCCGATACCAAGCAACCAAGTGTTGGAACAATATTCCTCCACCAGTTTGATATTTATATTTAAAAAACGTTTAAAATCCATAATAATTAGTAAACAAAAAATTGGGTTGCCTGGTGCGGGAAGTATTAGTGCACCTTTCAGCTGCTAGCCGGTTTATTTATTTATTTACGGTTTTATTATTTTTACCAATTTATTATTTTGATTTATATGTATATGTTCTGACTTTATTTATTTTTATTACATAATATACTATTTTGATATTTTAAACAATATATTATTAAATTTTGACACAACATGACATACTTACCTACCATGACACATAATATTTTCATTTGACCACACAATACTCTCAAGGTCTAGTGGCTAAATGGAGCGGTCTCGACAGAATATCAGCGCTTTCCATTACGGCGGGCATAATGCTGAGTCGAGTCCCATTTACTGATGTAGCACACAGTATCTACCAAGTTTTCCCTTGTGTTTTTGTTTCTGTTTTACGTTTATAAGTACTATTTAATTGTTTCTTTTTTTGTATTTTCTCTGTTTTAAAATGTAACTGTATTGTATATTGTGTGCTAATGTAGTGAATAAATGATTGTCTATGTCTGTGTTTTTAAGTAAATAATAAGATTTATTAAGTTTTAGCGTTTGCAACAATTTTGTGGAATTTCAAAGTCTACGCAAAAATCAACTTTAACTCTTACAGTTAAAAGAGTGACAGAAGTCTACTAACTGTCGCCTGCTTGCTGTGGTAACAATCTTTCATCCCCATAAAATTAAACTTTATCGCCATTGAAATAGAGACTGGTAACGTGTACGCTAAGTTCTGTGCAGTATCAGAGCGTTCGCGCTGTGTAAACGAGAAGTGAGTTTATTTTCTTGAATGTTTACTGAATTTGTATGTAAAGTTTTGATCCTTTTAAAGCAGCTTTTGGCGCAATTCTTTCGTCCATATTCTTTTATTGTGTGTGCAGAGTTTGAAGTATCGATTAAAAAAACTTTGTTACGTTTTGTTTCTTATTTCATTTTGGTAGATCAAGGGTACGTTGTTGTCCAAGAATGTCCCCCATAATGATCGCTCTGGATATCTATGGGGAGGCCTATGTTCAGTAGTAAACGTCTTACGGCTGATATGATGACGATGAAAAGGTTTAACAAAAGTTTGTTAAGCAACAGCACCAACATCGTAAGAAAACAAGTATCATTTTCCTAAATCTATCAATAAAGTAAACTCGGCACGCTAAGGCTTTGTGTGTTTAACTTCACAAAACATTTCTCAGAATCACCTTTATACATTTTTATTGACATTAGGGGCAAATGATATAATCAAAGCCTAACTTCTTCTTCCAAGAAACCGATATAAAAGAAAATTCCTATCATTAGACAGTTCCACACTATGTTTATTCATTAAATTAATCACTGCTAGCGATTTCCTTAAAGGTGATCATAATAAAAGTCAATGTTCTTGTTTTTTTAACCGAAGCCCCCCACTTCTGTTGTATCGTAATCGCGACACATATGTACATACAAAAATGTATTAACGTGGTCCTTCACGGTCTAATAATTAAACCTAATTCAATCTCCCAAGTAGCAATGTACTTTTATTCGACTTCACACACACACATGAGCTCGGTTAATTGATAACAGCATTATGAAACAGCATATCCTATTCAGTAAATTATATGCCTGAGTATAGTATGTATGACTCTAATTCTCATGAAAGCTCCCACTTAGTTCAGGACATTCCACTAAACTAAGAGGTAGTGAACAGCACTTAGCGTATTTAATTATTGATGGTCGCGTATGTACCACGTTTCGATAGTGTTGCAACAGCCGTGGTCACGGGCGGACTGCATTACTTAGCATATTACCACGGTTAGCCGAAACATTTGTATTCACTTGACAGGTTGCAAGCCTATTGCCCGTTATCGGATTAAAAACAGTAAAAACGCAGCACTTTCAGTGCTGCCGTAGAAATTTTCTTAGCCTGAATAAACAACGCGATTTCTTGAACTATAACTATATTATATTAATATATGGTATATTATAACTATAAACATAAACCATATTGAAAATAAGTTTAATAAATGGGCCCGTCTATATGCGGCGAACCTTAAACTGATGGGAATAGATGACCCGGCCGGAAAGTTTCATCTTTTCCGACAACTACAAACAGAAACAAAAAGGTTTGTTATTGGCGTTTGATGTAATATTTTCGGGAAGTTGCTCGTCAGAAATCAAAGGATGTTCCTTTGGTTTCTGACTTGGAAAATGATCGGTAAAAAAGTAAGTTTATAAGTAAGTGCCAAAGTTTGTTATACAGATTATACGTTGCCCTAAGAAGTACTTTGTCGATTATGCTCTATTTTTTATTAATTCAATTTTATTGAGCATGGCTCTACATTTCATTCTAACAGTGTACCCTTTTCCTAAAGGACCATTCTTTGAATAATATTAGTTCAGGAAAACTGCGTACACCTCCTGACCCAAAATACCTTTAATTTTTATAAAATATGTACCTTTGTAGACTTTTGTGGGTACTGTAATTTTAGTCATATTTTGACCTCCGGTAAACAAACTGTTGTAATAACGGGATTTCTCTTTAGAAATTACCCTTTTAACCTTTTTTCGGAGGGAAATGGTATCATTTGGGAGGCTTACATTGTTATTAGGTTTTGTATGTGTGCTACCATTAAATATGAGTATGTTCTCACATGATTTCATTTATATATACGAGTATTAAGTAAATTTACAGATAAATACTTAAACGGAACGTTTAATTTGACGACCTCTGTGGCGCTGTGGGCGAATAGCCGGCTGTGACGCAGGAGGTTGCTGGTTCGATTCCCGCCGTTTTTCTATATATATTATAAGTATTATTTACAAAAAAAAGTATATAAGTATTATATCAGTTATCTGGTACTCATAGTACAAGCTCTGCTTAATTTGAGGCTAGATAGCGCTGTGGGAAATATCCAGAATTATTTATTTATTTATTTATTTTATTTTGGTAGCGATGAATTCATAATTATAGGTATTACCAAAACCAACACATTTATGTCGATATCTTTTTACTTATTACTGCGAACGAACCTTTCAGTGTAGTGTATGTGTATGTTCAAATATCTTAAATGATAACACGAAACTTTCAAATTTTGTACGTGATGTAATTTAGCAATTTTCATTTTTCTCTGAAAAACCCTGCTCGATGATTTCCACATTCCTGTTTACCTTACAGTTAGTTCGTATGAACTAGTGTTTAGTTCTTGTGTCGGAGTTTTTATACTATAAAAAAGCCTTTAACATGGCTGGATGAATTTTGTGGTCGGGACCGACATCTTAACGTGCCGAAACACGAAGTCATCTCGATGATTAGCCGCGAGAAACAGGTGTAAAATGTTCTAAGAGATTTAATTAAATAAATCAATTTTGATGAAAGCGCTTAGTTGAAAATACCACTAGCGTTCTTCCATAGAAGTAACGATGAACGTGCTAAGAGAAAATCTAGGCTGCTTTTCGCCCATACAAACGTAGTGCCCTGTTTCCTCTCTGGATAGTGATACTAGAGCAAATATTTTTTTATCATACAATCTACAAGTACCACGGTCATGTCCCTACGTTTAGTTTTTCTCCATAAATTAATTATTATAAGAACTAGGAACCTTCTAAAATCACAGAAATTGCTAATTTTTACTGCCCCATTTCAGACATCCAGCAAACAAATTTGACGAATATAAATAAAAAAAAAAAACAAAACATACACACATCGCAAAAGCCCTTTTTATTACATATTTGAAAAAAAAAATTAAATCGGTATAGTTTTGGAGGAGGAAACAGGGGACTACGAAACAGTGATTTCGTCTATTTTAAATAGGTATAATCAGTCCGACCTTCAGTTGTCTCTATCGCACGCACATAGGGCATATAGGGCACAGCGCGACAGCAATAGATTTGTTAAATACCTATTAGTTAACTCTGATGACGAAATCATTCGTCGCCTACTTCCGACAGAAAAACACTTCACAGATACATCGACCCCACCGGCGGGGTCGACGACTCCCTTCAATTGCCGCCTACGCAATGTATCACGGCGCATCTCTCCGATCCCCGGCAACGACGCAAGCCAAGGTTCGTACCGAAGTACCTTGCGCTAGTTGCTACGTCTTATTGCTTGTAATTTAAGGTCTACAATAAATAACTTTCTTTCATTATACTTGTATCGGAAAAAGTTGTTAGATGATCTGATAAGAACGACTAAGCTACACTACGATTGGTTCATATACTTCTCAGTAAAGTGGCTGTAACTGTAACATTCACCCGTTCGCTTATCCATGCTCGTATTTATGAGCGGCAACTTCTTTGGCAACGTACCATGATAGTTTTGTGTCGTTGTAACGACTAACGAGGACTGTTGGGTGCAGGAATGTATCGAATAGCCTTAAAACATATGCGCCTAAATAGACATTAATAATCTTACGTAGAAAATTTTTGTTATTCTCTCGAGACTTAATTCGGAGCGGATCGCACTCACCCTGATGAAGGTTCACGAATTGAATCGAAACATTGTCGGTCATAACATAGATAGAACGATACGTGATAAATCCCGTATTTATAATAATGTAAGTATGTATTAATTATTTATTTTGTACACACATCTGACACATGAAACAATTATAAAGAACACTAATTATAATCCGAACAATATTATAAATTCGAAAGTAACTGTCTCTTTGTCGATTTGTTACATTTTCACGACTAAACAGCTGGATCGATTTCGATGAAATTTGGTATACAAATACCAGGATTTAGATATAGACAACTTTTACCCGATTGCGCAAGGAGGGTAATGTTTTTATTGAAAAATCACTTGTGCGAAGTCGCGGACGGGTCAGCTAGTGTTTGTATATTTTTGTTTGTAAAACGTTAAACGATACATACAGGAAAGATAAAAGTATAGACAACGATTGATTAGCAAATAATATATCTGTCGTATAAGCCCACATCACTATCATTTATTAGCACATACTCACACTGCGGAACAGGCCTCTTAATTTGCACGCAATTTTGTCCGATCCTACGTTAATCGAATCTAGTGACATCCTACCGTTTTCACAACATCATCTGACGGGCTGATGGTCCGCCTCGTAATCTACAGTAACAAACAATATTAAAAAAAGTAACTAAAGACGCAGAAATATACCAGTGGCGCTATTATCTCTCTGATCTCTTCCAGACAACTGAATAAAATTACAAAACACACGGGGTTTAACCTATTTGCCACGTGCTCACGTCTTATTTTTATATTTATATATTTAATCAATAATTATGTACAGTGATTGCGAAAGTTTGAAAAGCAATTTTATAATTATTATAACAGTATATATTTCATATTTTATAACATAGTATGTTAATATATAATGATCGAGCGAAGCGAGATCTCCAAATCAACTTAGGCAAATCGGCGTTGAATGTATGTACCTATGTTTGTTTGTCCGAGAATAACTTTCGAAGTATTTATTCGATCGTCGTGAAATTTGGTATATAGGTAGGTGGTGATGGCACAATTTTGGTGTGACTAAATGAGCTAAAAATGTGGGGGAGTTGTTGAGATATTGGGGTTCAAGAGGGGTGAAAAAAACAAAATGGGACTATCCGGTACGTCTAATAAAAATTGTTTGTGAATAAATTTCGACCCTCTTTTATTTTTAGTTTAAACTTGTAGTTTTTAAGTTATTAGCCATAATAAAAACTGAACATTGACAAAATTCACAGTGACCCCACAGTGCTGAAATTTGGTATGCGTGTAGCTTTAGAGGCACAAATTTAAGGAAAAGTTTAAATCCAGAATAACTGCAATTTCTACCCCAAAAAAGAGTAACCAATTTTACATGTACCTACTCCAGTTACCTGTAATTTGAATGAAACTGTACTGAACTGAAACTGTCAAGTTATTTGGTTATTTATTTCGTGGCACTATTTTGATAGTCAAAAATTACAAATAATATTTTTTTGTTTTTATGGGAGACTAGCGAGATCTCAGTTCGGGGTGAACCACTAGTATAGGATAAGTTAACATTTTCACAATCATTGGAACGAATCGGCGCTGTATTACTCGTATCTATGTTTGTCCGACGATAAAAATCGAATTGATGGTGAAATTTTCGTGAAATTTTAAATGTATTGAGATAACATAAATATAATTTGAAATAAAATTTGCGAGAATTGAGTTACTTTAATTAAAGCGGGCTATTTATTTAACTATAGTTGTTGTGTCACAAGTATGAGAGGAAACTCGGCTGGTTTGGACATTGGGCTAATAAAACTTGAAGGCGTGTCGTGATTCACGCCCATCGCCTTTCTCATGCTGATGAGACGAGCAGGGATCACGCAAGATTGTATTGGGTAATGTTGCCAAAAACTAAAGAGCTTATATGTTCCACCTATTTGGTTCATTTCTTGGGACACATTTCAGTCAAGTTTTGTTTTCAATCTTACTCACTTGTTCATAACATTTCAGAGCAAAAGGCGTAGTTATTTTTTATTCTGGGTTTTCCTTCAAATGTAAGCTAGGTTTCTTTTGTAGCTGCAAAATCTATATATATGAAACAAAGTCGGGTTAGTTACACCATTTATAACTCAAGAACGGCTTGATCGATTTTGATGATCTTTGATTTGTGGGATTTGTCTCCGCCACGAATAGCAAAATAACTATTAAAATATCGGAAAAACTCACAAAAAAGCAAATTATGAATAAAATTCATTTTGTCATACATAGATGCGGCTAATGATGGCCGATTGATGATTTTACCGGGCAGTCTTACATTTTTAGGGTATCTACTATTCCGAGCGCCGCTGCCGATTGCAACTGCCTACTGCAAGCGGCAACTGCACGTACGGTCGGCAGTTGCTGTCGGCAGAGTCGTTCGGAATAGTACCTTTATGCAGCATAGTTTAAAAGCTTAGGTACATTTTCTTGGTAAAGTTGTTCAAACCGACGCGTGTCAAACAGACGCCTTTTCGAAATACACGTCCTGTTCTGTTTACAGCATTCATAATGTAAATTTCAAGAAATAATTTTAATTAGATTCAAAACAAATACGGCCAGCGGAGCGCAAATTGGGTCGCGCAACAAAAGACAAGGGTCAAATGTAGATGGAGAGTATTTTTTTGGTGTAAATCTGTTTAAACCCGTCTGCTCCATAGGCCGGCCGCAATAGACCCCTAGCTTATTAGTTTAGGACCCTATTACGTTACGGCGTGTAAGTATAAAGGGTCTTTATTAAACCTCATCGGGTTATGTCGTATTTTTGCCGAGTCCTGGCTAAGGATAACTATGTTTGGTCTTGCGACATCTGCTGTTTGCTCAGCTGAATACGGGGTAGAAACAATATGAAACCGCAGCGCGTCTAGGAAAAACTGATTTTGACAACGTGCGCTATGTCCGCTTACTCAATATTTACCTACAAATCACACTGGTTGAAATTTGGCCCGTTTACCATTGATAGGATAAAACATTGTTTTAACATCTATTAAAATAAACATTTCGGAATAAACATGCTGTTGAAATTAATTAATTGAGTCACAATCGCGGTGTTGTACAAATAAACGAGAACGTTTTATATAATACAGGCTAAATGAGATTTATATTTTGCATTGTTGTTATTTCTTCGCGTTTTTCATAATTATTCGCCGTGAAAAAGGCTATATGGTTTGCGGGGTTTTTATTAAATTAGTCGGAGACTGGCGTCGGTTGCGTTCGTGAGTGGTTCATAGTCTGTAAAGAAAATGCATAGAAATTATACGGTTTGATCCGATCTCCTTTGCAGGGTACTAAAGTTACTGTGGGATTTAACTAAATTAATAAGCATGAATAAATGAAATTACATGGAATGGATTATCTTTAAAGAATGCGATCGCTTTTGCAGTGCTTTTAATTTATTGATTTATTTGATTATAAACAATGATCAACTAATTTACCATAAACCATACGAGGTGCAATTAAAGTCAAAGAACCAATCACAAATAAAATGGTATCACAGCTTAAGATGCAAACTCACGAATTAATTAAACAGTAGAAATCTCTAAACATATGCGTATCGAATTAGTTATGTCTTATTATCGTCGGCAAATCAAAAAAATTACACACTTTTATTTATAAATATCTGAGTATTTATCTATTCACTTATTTTAAATGTCATTAAAAAGTATTTTTTTTTTCGAATTATTATGTCTTTTATGAATGTGTGCAATTTTATTGATTTGCCGACAATAATAAGACGCAGCTAATTCGATACGCATATGTTTAGACATTTGTACTGTTAAGTTATCTAGTTTGTGCATTGATTGTTTGTATGGGAATTGAACCACTTTAAGGATACATTTTATACATTAATCAGAAGCCTGTGCTACTAAGGCCCAGATTCTTTTCATAGGCTCTTAAAATGATCAACATCTCATGAAAAGTTCTGCCTGATGAAACGAGACGGAAACAAGACGTCTGAAAAAGAACGTCCGTCGGCGGAACGCTAACACTTTGTAGAGATTAGAGATGAAACACCCCACCCTCGCCTGCTAAAAGCTTTACGTGCTTTATGAACGATCCCCTAGCCGGAGCCACTGTCTCCACAGACCATGGTGGTCAAGCTAGACAACTCTACGACGAGTGCCTTCTACGCACGTTAATCTGCCTCGATTACAGGTGTCCAAACATCACAGGTGATTAGAAGGGGGGTAATGAACAATGCGGGACGTCATTGAAGATCTCATTCCTCCCCCCCTAGAATTTTAATTAGAATTAGGTGTCCAAACAGAAATAATTTCAGAGAGAAATGTTTTTAAGATTTAGAAAAAAATCGTAAAAATATTTCTGTGATTATATATGTAGATGAATACATAGTTTAGTTAATTAAATTATTTCAAATGTTTTTATGTTTAAACGGTTACAGTTGTCTGAATAAATTTAGTGGAAAGCAAGGAAAAGCCGGTATCAATAGGTTTTGATTGAGCACAGTAAAGGCCTGTGCAAACCGAGTGCATGTTTGTACAGGACTTAGCGCATTATGGCCATGGCGTAGTGTATATGGTGGCACTTTAGTATAGAAGTGACCTAACCGAGCGGCCACTAGAAGCTGTAACCAGAGCCACTGCTGCTAATGAAATTACAGTACCTACCAAGCTAAGACAACACAAAATAGCGCGCGGGGAATTTTAAAAATATGTTCTCATCTGACTTTTTGTTCAGTGTGTTTTGTTTACAGTGGACGAAATTTTACGCTGGACTTCTGTTGAGTATTCAGAAGTTGCGGTGACCTAAACAAAATTGGGATGTTATGACGTTAGTGTTGGCAGTTCTTGCTAAGTTTTTTGGAGCTTTTGAGATATTTAACGTGAAGAAATAACTTAGGTTCTGCAAGTTGTTGGACGCTCTAGGTAAATTTTTGTACAATATAGAAGTTAGTGTGAGGAAAAATATATTTACTTAAAGTGTTTTTAGCGATTCCGTGCTTTGGAAGTTTTGTAAGTCCAGGCCTCAGGCTAATCCATGTCGGAGATCTTTAAGTGGTTTGAAACCTCTAACAGGATACTTGCCCTGTTAGTCGACTTCTTACACTTAGCTTATAAGTGCTTACTAACTAAAAGTCGTAAATCCATTAAACTTTTATAATTCAGCACTTTTTCTCGATTCTGGTTGGATGACCCGTAAATGCGATAAATGCATGAATTTGCAACCTCGACGTTTTCCAAAGAATATATAAAAGATCCTTTTGCAGCCCGTCCAGTCTCATCCCTAAATGTAATTCACGAGGTCGTCCGTCTTTTTGATGCTAATACACTTGGTTTGTGCTATTTTTCCTCGGTGCCTGTGTTCAAACAGCCGCCTGTTTCACTTTACATAGACTGTACATGATATATGAACGTTAAGACTTTGAGTTTTAGTTCAATATTTCTACGATAACCCATATTAAATCAATTATTACTTGGACTACTTTAATTTAATTTAATTCAAGTAACAAGTGTCATATATTTCATTAAATTAGGTAGACATTTTTCATTAAGTTACATTACACATACAATAATAGAAAAAATCACACTTTTCATATACATAGTATATTAAAATAAAGGATAATCTAGGCACAGGTTGCTGTTTGGGACGTCTTGTGCGGCACGTATACCTTACAACAGTGGTTTGGGTATAGACAGTCAAGACGTCAATCAGACGCTGAGCAGGACTTTTCTCAACCGCCATTTCTTATGTTCCTTCTCTTAGTTTAAAATTAAATATAGAATGGAATATTCTTCGCTCTATGCCTAATTAATAACGCCCTGCATTTCTTGCTCTTCGCCTTTTTACCCAGGGGTGCAATCAGGGTAAATACTGCACGCGATGTACATAGATACCAAAGAAAGTATTTTATGGAATATCACACTAATATTATAAATGTGAAAGTTTGGATGTTTGTTTATTTGTTTGTTTGTTACTCAATCACGTCGTAACGGCTGAACCGAGTTTGATGAAATTTGGTGTGTTGATAGTAGTACCTGGATTCAAACAAAGGCTACTTTTTATTGACAAATAACGCGTGCGAAGCCGCGGGCGAAAGTTAGTTGTAGATAAATAAAAACCGGATGCCATGGATAATCTCAAACTTTCATGAGCACACTATCAAATAGCGCGCGTGCAAGCTGATACAATAGTGTCCTTATGTCTGTCGGAAAGTATAGTGAATCTTCTGTTAGTTCTAGTTGTTTATTCTGTGCCGGTGGCTGTCTGTTGTGTTCCAACAGCTGTGAAATTGCATCTACCTAAATTGTTGGGAGTTTAGTCTTCGCCAAGGTAATGGCCGATTTGTGCTTAGGTATTTAGTTTGTATAAACTTTTCAAAATTAAGTTGGCGGAGTTTTGAAGGAGCTCTGAAATAAGTATTAACTATAAACATGAAGGTTTTTAAGATGCTAAGTTAATGTTATATCTGAGGATATAATGAAGACAAAATAAAATGCGTAGAATTATGAATATATAATAATAATAATAATCATCTTTATTTCAGACTTATCAGTCCATAATCCCTACAAATTTACAATACAATACACTACAATATACATAACATAATTTACAATAAAAAAAATATAAATAAAAATAAAAAAGTAACAGATATTACATACATTTTATTACATACATTTAGGTGGCAATGTCCACCTAACGTCTGTACATCATAGAATATATATCATATTCGTAGCTCGATCTTTCATATTAATATTTATTTCTCGTTTCATGTTTGTTTTTACAATAGGTGTTTAGAACAGTGAGTCCCGCTGGGACACTACAATATTACCACTAGTGGTTCCCCCCGAACTGAGATCTCGCGAGTCTACCATAAAAACAAAAATAATATTATTCGTAATCTTTGACCATCAAAATAGTGCCCCGAAATTAAAACCAAATAATTTGACCTACAGTTTAATTCAAATTACAGGTAACGGGAGTTCATGTTTGTTGGTTACTCTTTTTTTTGGGTACAAATTGCAGTTATTCTAGATTTCAGACTTTTGCCTATATTTGTGATACATAAGCTACACGCATACCAAATTACAGCACTGTGGGGTCACTGGTGTACCCTGTGAATTTTGTCAAAGTTTAGTTTTTATTATGGCTAATAACTAAAAAACTACAAAAACTTTACTAAAAGTAAAAACGGGGTCGAAGTGTAGTAATGAAGACCTTCCATTTGACGTCTCACTTGAGCTAATAGTCTCATTTTCATTTTTTTTTTACCTCTTTTGAACATCAATATCTCAACAACCCCCCAAAATTTTTTGCTCATTGAGTCACACCAAAATTGTGCCATCATTACCTACCTTTATACCAAATTTTACGACGATCGGATAAACGCTTCGAAAGTTATCCTCGGTGAAACAACATACATACATACAACACCGATTTGCCCAAGTTGATTTGGAGATCTCGCTTCGCTCGATCAATTATGCACATATTACTTACGAGTTGTCTTTCTTGTACAAATGTGTTTATCAGAAACAAATGAATACAGGAGTTTTTAGATCCTAGCGTTTCTAGTCAATGAACTGAGAGCTTTTGGTATCTTGGAAGGCGTTGGCCTGAAAAGTAAATTTGTAGAGCTTAAAATACTACTAAATGAACCGATCGTATTAAGGTCTCAGGAAATCAGTGAATGGAGGCGGCTCAAGTCCTTTTGATAGGCACAATGGACTTATTCCGATAGGGGATAAAGATGACTTAAATTCAATGTTTAAACTGTAGAAACTGTAAAACTGTAGAGAGCATTTCAATAAAAAAAAAAAACTTTGAAAAACTCCTTTGCTCTAGTTTCTAGAAATCTTAATCGCGCATCTTAAAACAAATTAAAATATTAGTAATACGAACAATAGAGCTATGAATCATCTTGCAAACATTATGTTTCACACAAAAAGATTTCTTGAGAGCCACTGACAGACATGGAAAAAAATTAAAACTTTAACACCCCTATTTTTGAATCAGGTGTTAAAAATAACCTCTAGCTGCACACTGTAAGTCCACGTTAGTTATTTTTTAACATGAGTGTAACTTTTTACCACTGCGAGCCCATATAACTCCAGCGTACGTAACTTGCTAAAAAAACGGTAGCAGACGAGCTTGGCACGCGCTGCCGTGAATAAATCTTAATTCAAATGTTGCAATTTGATATGCATCTCTTTACTGTTTGAGTTTTTCGGTATGTGGTAAAGAAACGAATAGCATAGTAAATATTCTACCAGTTTTATATTCATTACATGAGCTGTCATTATTTGAAATAGTAATTCAACTGAATTTTACCTTTAGGTTGCACCAGATTTTTACCATGTGCTTATTTAATGAAAAGTCTACAATTATTATATTCCGAAGCAAGTTTATGCAAGGTTATGCAGTCAAAGCAGGCTCTTACCCTACGTCTTTTAGGCCACAATAACGATATATCGGCGTAGGTAGCTCGATAATGTGCCCTCAGTCTTATTTAAAAATGTCTCAGGCATCACGGCCATCTATTCTGAATTTGTACCGCATCAGCGCCAGACAGAGGATTTAGGAGCTAACCTAGGCTGAAATGTGAAAAATATTTTGGCGTTTACTAATGGAAGGACATTTCTCTTGCTTTAGAGATAAAACGGGGGTTTTATCTTGGACGATGCCCTAGGTAAAAGTAACTCGCATGCGATGCGACACGACGTATTGCAATCGGTCTCCTAGTTCATGGGAGGATTTGAAATTATCCGGTTGTTTTTAACACTTACTGAGAGACTGGTTGTGACGTGGGGGACGACACAAAATAAGAAATGTAAGCAGTGGGTTAAGTCAGGTTGATGATAATTGATGATGATATATCATAGATGCCCTGTCAATCTCCTAAAAGGGACACATGATGTTTGCAATTTATTTCTTTTGCGGTCTATGCAAAGTGCATTGCTACTAATCAACGCGTCACGTCTTGTTGTCACATATTTTACTTGCGCGGATTTTCTTCTTACTCTGATTGTAAGCGCTGATAGGTTAATATGTATGTATTACAATGAATCATTTATAAACAACGCTGACCGGTCGCCGCTGATGAGCGCCAGCGCTCTTTCTCTCTCTCTCTCAACGACTCGAAGGTGCCGGCTAACTACGCGCCGACGGTCAGCGCAACAATAAAACCTGCCTTTTATGTATTTGCGTTACGCTGAACATTGACGCAAGGCAAAAGCGAAAGACGAGAGAGCTATCGCATCGCATTGCTATAAAGCGTTTGCCCCTCACCTAGAACAATGAATTAATCGAGAGCAACTTTGCTGAAAACATTCTTTGTCGTCAGTTGGCCGGTATCCAGCAGATAACAATCTAGTAATTGCATCTTATGGGAGCGCTAATTGTGGGTTGAAGTGATACTTCTTCTAATGGCTTAAAAGTTTTCTAGTTTGGAGCGAGTGCTTGTTTTTCTTGATAATACTCATAATTTAGCCACCGCGACTAAGGCTCTGACGTGTCGAGTACGAGAACCATCCATTGCTTAACACTTAGTACCTATTATTTATTTTTTACATCTAAAATGTATAATATAAAAATATAAAAAAGTATCAATGACTGGTATTGAAACGCTTCCGAAAGTTTGTCCATTTTTCCTTGCTGGCTAGCTACTTTTTAATAGTACAGCTCCTTGAGAAAGAACTCGTCTGGGGAAGTACTACCACCATACCTTTTTCTGCCACCAAGCAGTAACACTCGCTTTGCAGTATATCATTTGA
The DNA here is from genome assembly GCA_963924445.1 of Philereme transversata. Classification (NCBI taxonomy): domain Eukaryota; kingdom Metazoa; phylum Arthropoda; class Insecta; order Lepidoptera; family Geometridae; genus Philereme; species Philereme transversata. The sequence goes on from OZ004340.1 coordinate 14,633,220, forward strand.
AGGCTTGATCGCATTGAAATAGGAGTAAATTCACCTACCTAATGCCTACTTTATACGAGGCATGCCTTTTAAGTTCTGTCGTTTCCATATTTTCCGGCAATTTTGAATTTGGAACTGTTCTATATTCGAATGTGTTTACATTTTGAATCTCAAAACAGTTGAAAGTATTAGGATTAATGCTATTGTTTAGTCACAGTTTCGATTTGAATCTGTCAGGTCACGTACGAAAATGAATCTTTCTAAGGAAAATGTTCGTGCAATAATTTTCTACAACTTTAGAAGAGGCCTGACACGGCTTCAGTGTTTAGAAGAGCTAACATCTGTGTTCAGTGATGTAGCCCCATGTCTGCGGACTGTCGAACGCTGGTATTTAGAATTCCAGCGTGGACATACTAGTGTTAGTGACAGATTTCGCGAAGGACGCCCAAAATCCGCCTTCACTGAAGATAACATCATTGCTGTGAGACAACTAATTCTCGAAGATCGTCATGTGACGTATCGAGAGATAGAGGCTCTATTAGGCATCTCAGGGACAACCATTCAGAAGATCTTGCATGAAGCGCTTGGTGTGAGAAAGCTAGTTTGCCGTTTGATACCGCATCTGCTTTCCGACGATCACAAGGCGACCCGCGTCAGATGGTGTAAGAAAACTCTGCAAAGGTTCAACCGAGGAAAGTCAAATCACGTCTACGGCATCATCAGTGGTGACGAATCTTGGATCTATGCCTACCATTCTGATTCCAAACAACAATCTACAATCTGGGTCTTTCAAGACGAGCCAAAGCCGACTAAAGTTGTTCGTTCTCGAAGCACTTCAAAGAAGATGGTGGCCACGTTCGTTGGAAAAACCGGCCATGTTGCGACTATTGCACTTGAAGATCGTAGAACGGTTAACGCAGAGTGGTATACTACAGTTTGTTTACCACAAGTCATCGCCGAACTTCGAAAATCTAACTCAAAGCGACGCATCATCCTGCACCACGACAACGCAAGCTCACACAGCGCTCGTCAAACGATTGAGTATTTGAAGCAGGAAAAAGTAGAAATTCTTGACCATCCTCCATACAGTCCTGACCTAAGCCCTAACGATTTCTTTACATTTCCTAAAATTAAGAAAAGTCTTCGTGGTCAAAGGTTCCAGTCCGGTGAAGAAGCAGTCGACGCTTTCAAGTCAGCCATTTTGAACACCCCCACTTTAGAGTGGAATAAATGTTATAATAACTGGTTTGAGCGAATGGAAAAGTGTATTAAGCTACGCGGTGAATACTTTGAAAAACAATAAAAGGTACTATAAGGTTCTAGTTGTGTTTTTTTCTTCAAACCACAAAACTTAAAAGGCATGCCTCGTACGACAAGCCAAGCGGATCTGTGATTTGAAAAATAATCTTCGTTTTTAACGACTTTGACCTTCAATTTAACGACGTTGATCTTGACTTTAACGACTTTGACCTTGAATTTGACATTACAATTCGATTCCAGGTGCGATGGTTCGAGCAGCAGCGCGAGAAGCGGAGAGTAAAGCGGGACTTCTCTCCGTATGATCGAGCTGCGTTCGCGCAGCTGTCCAGGCGGCTTCCACCACATCGGACGCATCACCGCGCGCTGGCGTCTGCGGCCTTCTTCCCCGATCCTCTATACAAGGAGCAGTGGTATCTGGTAAGGGGTTTACCTTCCATTATAATCACAACACATTAAATAAGTGAGGAGTGCAAGGAAACATTATTTGCACATCATCATCATCATTCTCAGCCCGTGTCAACCCACTGCTGGGCATAGGCCTCTCTTCGTTTCTGTCATTCTTCCCGATCCTATGCCCGTCTGAATCAGGTACTACCCACGCACTTATTGATGTTGTCGACCATTATATTTGCACTAAAAAATGAAAAATAATTTTGATTGTTTATAGTTTTCGGTCAAGGTCAAATGCAGTTTGTCTATGCTTTTTCAATGCAAGGTACTCGTATAATGTTCAATAATTTGTCAGTACAAGTTTTTGTTCAATTGCACGTTTCTAAATAATTAATAATTGATTATTTAATGTCATTAAAAAAGTGATTTTTTCAAATATTTTTTATAAATAAAAGTGTACAATTTTATTGAATTTGCGACGATAATAAGACGTAACTAGTTCGATACGCATATGTTTAGACATTTCTGCTGCTCAGTTATCTAGTCAATCCCCACTGAACGTTTGTATAGGAATCGTACCAACATTTACAACATTGATGGAGCTTAGTATATAGCTATCAAATGATTGTATCTTTGTCAAGAAGTCAAATTCCATAGATGATACTACACACACGATAACCAAAAGAGGTTTATAATTTCAATATGCATTATGGTTATTTAATTTGAGTTATTTTAACTTAACTATTATCTCTAATGTGTCTTAATACTCAACAGAACGGTGGAGCTAAAGATGGCCTCGACATGAACGTAGCGACTGCCTGGCAGAAGGGCTACACTGGCAAGGGTGTGGTCGTGTCAATATTGGACGACGGTATCCAAACAAACCATCCTGACCTAGCGCAGAATTATGTGAGTAGAATAAGGTTACTTGTGCAACCAATGATACTGCTTTTTTGTTTGGTTATTTTTTCTTTTGTAAGTTGGAGCGAAATGGGAAATTTTATGTTACTAAATCAGATTATACGAATTCTTTGTATCAAAGGTCCCACGCAGAGCATGCATGGTGACTTCTAATTTGGTTTATTCCCTGAAATGTCATTAACGTGCTAGTTTATTTGCAACAATTTTGATTCCATGGATTCGGGTAAAAACTCAGCGGACGGACATGAGTTAGAGCTGTTTTAAAAAACTACAATTGTATAAAAAGACTGTGTGAGGTTTTCGTTACTGCTCTTCTGGTAGCTTAAAAAAGTTAGAAAGAAAATACGACAAATACGAATAAGCGGGTTCCATTACCGCCGCGGAACAAATATTTGCATCATCTACTGATATTTGTTCTGGGTCTGGTTATTTCTCTATTTGTATTTTGTAAGCATGTATTTACAAAAAAAATGTTTATAAGTATTCTATCAGTTATCTGGTTCCCATAGTACAAGCTCTGCTTAGTTTGGGGCTGTGTGGATAGCGCTGTGTGAAATATCCAGAAATATTTATTTATTTAATATCTTTGTTTATTTCCACAGACAACATTAGGTATAAAACAAATACTTTAAAAAATCATAACCTTACTCTGTATGTAGATACGTAACCCACCCGCGCAAGCAGGTCTATTTATATGTGGTAATTTAATTCGCAACCCACTCACTTAGACAATGATGGACAATGAATTAAACTCGTTATTGTATTAAAAACCCAACCGTATAAAGTTATAAATAAAATGAACTTTCAATACTTATTTCTACTAATAATACTTAGTTTTGTGTGCCTGCCGAAACAGTACAGTAATGCGAACATTGCGGTGCTTTAAATTCGAGTTGTAGTTTTATTCCACTGCAAAAGTTAACATTATCAGCGCCCTACTTAGTGCTTCGTTACAAGGGTTTGCTAATAGAGATAGGCGTCGACCCGCATGTAAGTGCTGGAAGTTAAGCTTTTCCAACCAACTGTCTATCGAGTTTAATGTTAGGAAGTATTTATAATTTTACTATTTAGAATCCTTTCTTTTGACTTCTATTATTTTCATCATGAACACAACTGCTGGTACGCACAGGTCTGTGTGACTTAATGTATGAATCGAGTCTACTGATTGTGATGCCTTCATACAATTTTCCAATTTTATGATACATTTTTTTTCTCGTACTTAAACGTATGCGATGAGCATAGATTTTAATTTAGGTCACTAACCTATGCCTTATACTTTTATACTATTTTATTTATTCACAATACCTGTACAATTTAATATTATAATCGACCTAACTATGAGTATAAAGTAAGTATTTTCATCACAGGATCCAGTCGCATCAACGGACATCAATGGCAACGACGATGACCCAATGCCACAAGATAACGGCGACAACAAACACGGCACCCGATGCGCGGGTGAAGTTGCCGCAGTAGCCTACAATCAAATCTGCGGAGTCGGTATAGCGTACAATGCCAGCATAGGCGGAGTCAGGATGTTGGACGGAGTTGTCAACGATGCCGTTGAAGCGAGAGCATTAGGGTTGAACCCTGATCACATCGACATATACAGCGCTTCCTGGGGCCCAGAAGACGACGGAAAAACGGTCGATGGACCAGGCCCTCTTGCCAGAAGGTAAGTATTATTAAAAGAATATACTAAATTATACTTTCTGTAGACAGATACACTATGTTTATTTTATTTACAGGGCGTTCATCTATGGTGTTACAAGCGGTCGACGCGGCAAAGGCTCGATCTTTGTATGGGCATCAGGCAATGGTGGCAGACACACAGATTCCTGTAATTGTGATGGTTACACGAACAGTATATTCACGCTGTCAATATCCAGTGCAACACAAGGCGGTTACAAACCATGGTATCTAGAAGAATGCTCTTCGACTTTAGCAACAACGTATAGTTCTGGAACTCCAGGGCATGATAAAAGTGTAGCAACTGTGGATATGGACGGAAGGCTACGGCCTGATCATATTTGTACAGTAGAACATACGGGAACTTCGGCATCAGCACCTTTGGCAGCTGGTATCTGCGCGTTGGCGCTAGAAGCAAACCCTGAACTGACTTGGAGAGATTTGCAGTATTTAGTTGTATTAACTTCTAGACCTCAACCATTAGACAAAGAAGCTGGATGGATCGTCAACGGTGTCAAGAGAAAAATAAGTCACAAGTTTGGTTATGGTCTGATGGACGCAACTGAAATGGTCAATTTAGCAGAACAGTGGGTCTCTGTTCCATCTCAGCACATTTGCAAGTCACAGGAAATAAACGAAGATAAACAGATCGATTCAACATTCGGGTACACGTTATCAGCTCATATGGATGTCAACGGATGCAGTGGAACTGTCAACGAAGTGCGATACCTCGAGCACGTTCAATGTAAGATATCACTAAGGTTCTTCCCCCGAGGAAATCTACGGATACTCTTGACATCGCCAATGGGAACCGTATCTACATTACTGTTCGAACGACCACGAGATGTTGTTAGCTCAAACTTCGACGATTGGCCTTTCCTCAGCGTTCATTTCTGGGGTGAACACGCTGAAGGAAGGTGGACTCTGCAAATCGTGAACGGCGGTAACCGCCATGTGAACCAAGCGGGCATCCTCAAAAAGTGGCAGCTGATCTTCTACGGCACAGCAGTCGATCCTGTTAGATTACGAACTAAAAGACCTTCACCGGTTGGCTCTGCGTTTGCCTACCCCACCGCCGCCGACGGTTATGAATCTATCGGTGATTCTTTTTACAACACTGACGCGTTTGCCAACTATCAAAACTTTCCAAGTTTATTCGCCGCCGGATCCGACCCGGAGAAGGCGGTAGCCAGCCTCGATGGACACAACGTCCCCTCACCGCATGGGGAGAATGTCCTAGCCGATAGCAATGACAAACGCGTCACGCACGACTGTGATCCCGAATGCGATTCCCAAGGATGCTATGGAAAAGGACCAACGCAATGCATTTCCTGCAAACACTACCGTTTGGATGACGCTTGCGTTTCAAGATGCCCGCCGAGAAGCTACGCGAATCAGGGAGGAGTTTGTTGGCCGTGCCACGAATCTTGTGAAACGTGTGTTGGTCCTGGTCAAGACTCTTGTTTGACATGCGCGCCTGCTCATTTACTAGTCGCTGATTTGGCGGTTTGTTTACAACAGTGTCCTGATGGCTACTGGGAAGATACTGAGTCATCAGCCTGCCGCCCTTGTGCGTCTCATTGCGCGACTTGCTCGGACCGAGCTGATAGCTGCACATCCTGTGAACACCACTTAGTACTTCACGACGGTACTTGCCTAGCTTCATGTCCGCCGTCGTACTATGAGACTGAAGACTACATGTGTGTGAAATGTCATAACTCCTGTGACACGTGTCAAGGTTCGGGAGAGACACAGTGTGTGACTTGCCATCCTTCGAATTATGCCGTGGATGGGCGTTGTGTTTCTACTTGTCCCAGTGGATTCTATATTGATAAGAAGAGAAAAGAATGCATGAGGTTTGTAAAAACTAAATTATTTAACTTAACAAAACGAAACAGACTTTAATTTTAATTTAGATTTGCTACTTAAACTTTAATCTTTTTTGTTATTTTATGGGCTGAATCGATTTTTTTGAGATTATTAATACTTGATGCATATTTTTTTTCTGTGTAGATGTCCCGTTGGTTGTGTCACTTGTACCACAACACTATGCCTCACCTGCGAAGCCGGCTGGGAGCTGAACAAGAAAGACAAGTGCGTTCCCGTGGGGTCCGACCGGTGCGCGACCGGAGAGTACACGGACGGCCAGCGGTGTAGGCAGTGCCATGCGGAATGCGATAGCTGCTATGGGGAAGATCAGAGTCACTGCTTGACTTGCCCATCCCCTAATCTTCTGCAGGATTACAGGTTGGTTCAACACGCGATAGGTATTCTCACCTTTTTATAGGGACTTATGAGAGATCTAGGTAGCCTACAACAGGACGAAATAGGTTAAAGAAAAATTAACCTATATTAGGTTGGGTAAAAAGTTTCTTCGAATTTTTTAAGAAAATTCAAAATATTTTTTAATATAGTTTATTTTTATTTAACTATAGTATGTAGGTATCATTTAATTCGATAAATTTTTGCCATCTTGTAGATAGGGACATGATCCCATTGCTATAGAAATTTTGGGGCTTCTGATCAAAATACCGCGACAAGTGGTTTTGGCAGTCCTCTCGTGATGTTAACCTGACACTGCCTAAAGAATTCTAAAGAGACCGAAACAGGTGAAAATCTGAAGGTGCAAGGTCAGGACTATACGGCGGATGCATTAACACATCCCAGCCAAACTCTTAATTTTTGCTGAGTGGCTAAAGATGTGTGAGGTTTAGCGTTTTCATGATGAAAAACCACACCTCTTCTGTTGATTAATTCCGGCCGCTCTCTCTCAACTTCTTGCTTTAATCTCATCAGTTGTTCGCAGTAGAGTTCAGAATCGATGGTCCTGCCTGGTGGTAACAGCTCATAATGAATAATGTCCTTCCAATCCCACCACACACACAGCATCACCTTGTTGCGAGTTAACCCGGGTTTCGCCACAGTCTGTGAAGCCTGACCGGCCTTTGACCACGACCTTTTTCGCACGTTCTTGTCGTACGTGATCCACTTTTCATCACCACTTACCAGCTTCTTCAAAAATGGTTCGGTTTTATTACGTCGTAATAAAGAATCACAAATGAGTACACGGTTCGTTAGGTTTCTTTCAGTGAGCTCGTGGGGTACCCAAATATCGAGCTTTTTTGTGTATCCAGTTTTTTTGAAATGCGCCAAAACTGTTTTGTGGTCAATTTCCAGTTCTTCAGCTACGTCGTAACTACTGATATACCGATCTTGCTCCACTTTTTCAAAAATGGCATCAATTTTATCCGTAATAGGGCGACCAGAGCAACGTGCATCTTTGACATCAAAATTTCCAGATTGAAAACGCTTAAACCAAATTTGTGCTACTCTCACAGACAGTGCACTAGGTCCATAAACATCGCAAATTTTTTTCGCGACTTGCGTTGCATTTTTACCTTTTTTGTAGTAAAATTTTAAAATGTATCGAATTTCTTCATTAGATTCACTCATCTTTACAGCATGAAAAACGAACAAAAATCACACATTTTCCTAATTGGAATTTGGAATTGTCTTCTTTAAAATTTAAACTTTAAATGATACCAAAACCAGCAAGATACAAATAGTATAGCCAAAGATATTTTATTACAAGTTCATACATATATACTATAATGCTAAAAGACTTTTTCCCCAACCTATTAGGTAAGTAACTCAACAATTCATATTTATTTGCATTCATGTGAGTAATAATTAAATTATTTTATTTTATAAATTCATAATGATCATTTTGAATCATTAATTAATACCCTGTTTCACCGCAACTAAACTTTATTGATTATATATTTTTGGAAAAGAATGCATAATTTTACGCTACTCCGCGATTTATAGAAATAATATCTCTTTCTGGGATGGTTAGACATTAGAGAGAATTTATCGCTTTGATAAAAAAATACTTAGGATGTTCTTAGTGTCTATGACTTTGTGATCCTTAACCCCAAATGCAAAAAGAGGGGTTATAAGTTTGACGCGTATGTTTGTCTGTCTGTGGCATTTAATCTAATTGTTCTTAGCTATGTAAGTTAGCGCTCCACCGATCCGAAGATTATCAGCACATTTAATTTTTGGATCTCAGCTGCAAAATGGAAATGCGTTACTGATTTTCACGGATTTTTAAATATCTAATTTTTACTTTTCAGCTTATAAAATTAGAGTTGAACATTGTTTTATGAACATTTCCTCCCCGAAGAATATTTGTTCAGCAGAAATATAGAGTTCTTAAATATTTGAAGTCTTATTCATCATTTACGATATCGTATCAATAATCAAATGTTTGCAAAGTGAAATGTTAGCAATGTCTGTATTTGATCAAGACTCAGCCCTAAGGCATACGGTTCAGAAATTGATCTGTCTTTGAAAACGAAATTCAATCGTGAATATTACTGAGCTATTCTTAAAGCAGCCTGATATTTAAAACAATATTTTAATAAATATTTACGGGCATATCAAAATGCTTCGAATGTTCATTATCGAGCGGATCAAATATTTCTAAAATACTCTTATTCTATTGCTAAATTAACCCACTTTTTGAAACACTAAACTTCTTCGGAAATTTGATAGAAAACGGTTTAATAAACACCACATTTATAATATTTAAAACATATACTAGACGCGTGGAAATAGAAGTGGCGGTCTTATTGCTAAAAGCGACCTCTTCCGGACAACCTTTGTATCGTCTGGATTTCAAGAGAACGAAATTTAGGAATATGTTGTGTTAAAAATCCTTAGTCAAATATTTCGTAAGTTTAAATTAAGTACTACATTAGTAGGTACAAGATCCTAGAACTTATTTTTTTAAACGAAGATCTTCGTTTGACCACAATCTCACCTGATGGTAAGCGATGTTCTGGTCTAAGATGAAGCACGAAGGTCTAGAAAAAACCTATTCATCTCTATGTACCTTAAGGAGACCCGGATTGTATTCTTTAGGAAAAACAGACGACGGTAAAGTGTTCCATACCTTAGCTGTACGCATCAAGAACGTAGAACAAAACGGTGTGTGCGAATGGGTGGTATATCAACTAGGTACGGATGGTACTGAGCCGGTCGCCTGCTTGTCCTTTGATGGAAAGGAGATGGCGAAATCAGATCGTATAGTTCCCGGGCACATTCCCCAAAATGTATTCTGTAAAAGATCGACAGGCTTGCAACTTTACGGCGATGTTCGAGACTTTGGGTCTTAGTCTCCAAACCAGATGATTTCAAGATAAACATAATGATTCATGACATTTTTCATAAGAAAATATTTGTCAACTTTATTGTTATGAGAAGTTGTTCAGTTTCACGGATTTTGGGTTAAAATACATATTCCCTTGGACCTTGTGTATCTATTGGTGCTTTAAGCGATATTGTTCTCAATTTCAAGCCTAACTTATAAATAAAGCTTAAAATCGTATGCGTATCGTTTTCTGTTGTCCAGACTCGTGCCCAGTGCCCACTTGTAATCCACCCCTTCTCGTAATTCATTTTATTTGATGAAAACCTTAACGAACCATGTTTTACATGAGTCAACGTGACTGGCTTTTCGGTATATTTTAGTGCTTTCTTGTTTTATTGACGTCGTAATTAAGAACACCTGTGAATAAATATAGTAACATGACCTCCCCCCAAAAAGAAAAACTATATATAACTATATAAACAGGGGAGTTAAACCAAGTCCAAATTATTTACGATGGTGTTGTTTAATTATAATACGAGTATTATGTCATTGAGCGACAATACAAGTCACTTTGATAATAAACATGGTTTCAACCTGAAAAATTTAATTTAAAACAATATTATAAATGTTGACTGAATTTTACTTACTTTATGAATTCAATTTTTTAACCAAAATTTATAATATCAATGTGACTTTCTTTCAAAATGTTTAGTTAGGCAAGTTTTAGTAGATATTTAATAGATTTAAGAGCTTTTTAAAAAACAAATGATTATGATTAAATGGAAAGGGCTTACTAATAAAGTTTACGTCCACTTCAACCCAAGCTTTCTGATCGGCGCTGGTTCAATCGATGCTTGGAAAATATATCATGATTTTTGTCTCGACTCAGTTCATAAAGTCTCAAGTTTGGGAACTTGTTTTATCGATTGAGCCTATAGGTTCTACCACTTCTGTTATAGTTTTCGATAAGTATCTACAACTACTTCTTAATAACTTTGGAAATCCTTGCTGGTAGAGACTAGTAAGTTAGAAGTGAGAGTGAATAGTGTCCCAAGATTTTCGATGCAAGTGCTATAAATATAGATAATTGGAAAAGCATCTTCGATTGTAGGCGAAAGCTGGCATATGTTTTCTTATAATCTATAATTATATACCTTCCTACCATGAATACAACGTACTAAAATATACACCCCTCAACAGATGCGTGACGGAGTGTGGTCGCGGCTACTATCCCGAAGGAGGCCGTTGTATGCGTTGCGTGCATGGGTGTGCAGAATGCGCGTCGAGACTAAATTGCACTATATGCGCAGGTGCTTTGAGACTACAGTCGGGTGCTTGCAGGACCTCTTGTGCTGATGGGTAAGTTTTAATACACATTAGTTTGATACCGAAGTAAAGTGGCGAAACGAACGAGGATGGAGTATAAAGATCTTATAGGCGTTTAAATTGTAGGAGTTCATAAAAGTTAATACTAAGATAGCAGATTGTTTAGTTTTTTATTTATAATTTTTTGTTCCTTTATTGTGTTAATTACTTCCGTGTTGATGCAAATTAATGGTTCTATATTATTCTATTCTATAGTATGTTACGAGGTAGGTCCTGCGTGTGGTTATAAAGTATAAAATCTATATTATATACCTTCTATATGTTCTAAAAACTATACCTCCTTTAATCATTTAAATTGTTCAATATAAAGATGTATATTTCTTTGCTGCTGTAATTGACCTAAACACTTTGGTCGGTTGTTAAAATACAAAAGATCGCCTAAGACCTAGGCCAGGAGGCCTTAGTGTCAAGAGACAAATACTAGTTTATATGATTTCCTTTTCTTTAGGTACTACGCGGATCGTGGTTCCTGTTCAAAGTGCTATCTGTCTTGTCACACGTGTAGTGGACCAAGACGAGACCAGTGTGCCTCTTGTCCTAGTGGCTGGAGGCTTGCGGCTGGCGAGTGCCATCCCCAATGCCCTCAAGGTAAGTTTTGAGTCGCCTAGAACCATCAACCCGAAGATATTGACATTGCAGACTTCTGACAAGTCTCTGAATTTCTTGTTTCTCCGTGAGTTTTTTGTTTCTTGGAATTGTACTGAATCCCTTAATCTCATCTGCCTTTTTAGTATCAGTTAAAATTCGTTAAACCATGTCAGACTTCAAGGTTGGCCATTATTTTGTACGAACTTACTTGTAATATATATTAGAACCACTGTGTTCCTCCATGAACTGTGTTCATCCTGGTTAAGAAGGTACAAGGTATAAAATTGTTAAGTAGAGACTAAGTCCATATGTCACTAATAGTCCATAGGATCAGAAAATGTATTAATTAAACATTTGGATCAATAAAAATATGCCATTTTGTTGATTTTTTATGACATATTTACCTGAATTAATTCAAACACATGTTTTTCTCAGGCTTCTACCTAACCCATGGAGAGTGCCGACACTGCCACCACTACTGCCGAGAATGCGACGGCTCCGGCCCACTCCACTGCACCTCTTGTCCTCCTCGCTTCATGCTCGACGGAGGGATCTGCATGGAGTGCCTCCGCTCGCAGTTCTACGAGCTGGGGAATGGGACCTGCCGGTCCTGTGATAGTACGTGTCGCGAGTGTTCCGCGACCGGAGCGTTCAGCTGTACCGCCTGTTCTCGCCCGCTGAGATTGGATAGGTGAGTGGTTTCAGATTATAAGGTCCAGGTTAGAACTAGTTCTTTCTCACTCTCTTTCATTCCCCCTCCTAATCTCTTGGTCTAGTTTGCATGTTGACTACCTTCATCGTTCTATCCTTCAGTCTTTGTGATGTATGTCATTTTCGCTGAATTCTTTCTTTATTTCTAAGTATAGGCAGTTTTTCATTAAGAAATCAAATCGAATTGGGATGAAGTAAGATACTTCAGGTTAATAGGTCTAGTGTTAATGTGTGTTGTACAACAGTGTCACTCCATTGGTGCCATAAACGGTGTTCTTCGTTAAACAAATGTGATATAAGAATAAAAAAATATGATCATCTATTGTTGTTTATAAACCTAAAACCGTCTCCAAAAATAGTTTAGTGCTTCAAAATATCCATTTATTTTTTTGACCTTCTTGTCGTGAATCGTGTTACCTCATCTAGCACTTTCAAAAGAATTCGCATCGTTTACTCCGAGCGCACTACGCCCTTTAACTGACAGGTACGTCGAAGGCTCAGACGGACGGCTTAACCTAAGGCTGAATTTCCACCAATCACTACTATGCGAGGAAGCTATGCACCAATATTATCGCTTCCATTTCCAATCCTTACACATCGTTGGATTTTTATTGTTTTTTTTTTGCTTTCTGGATGTCAATGGAATAGTGAATGTGGAAGTGAAATGGAATATTTGAAGTGGAATGGTTTAAGCCGTCATATATTCTTGTCTGTCATAAGGGCTTCCGATGAATTTACTATAGTTTTCAATTTCCTACCTACTATGAGAAACCAACAACATCCCTAACAGTAGTAGGTACATGCTCCTGGTCTCATAATAAAATTCCCTGTTCCGTGGCTACCATGGCATCGTGAAACCCAGACCCGGAACCAATTTTATTTGCAGATCATGCAAATATTTGTCAGTGGGAATCGAACGAGCAATAGATTGATACGTAAGAGACGTATCAATCTATTACTGCCCACGTTCCTACACAGACTTGTTTAGGTATCGTGGTATAATTTTTTATCCCTTCTCTCACTGGTCTTGGGGTCACCATAACATACCCAGTTGGAAACCAGCGTTGGTCTACACTTAAGCGTGGACCAAGACAAAGCTGAGACTATGTTCTTTTTGGCACACCACTCAGTAGGTAACTTCAAGCGCCGACTCCACACAGGCACCTAGGTTAGGTAGGCACCTGCCTATTTTATAGGTACTCTCCATTTCTCTCTAACTACAGGCCCCTGCGTACCAGTTTCAACACTTGTTCGTTTCTATTTAATTGTTTGTCTAGAAACTAGACTTTCTGGGTCGGACCACAAAAAAGAAACACTGCTTAGCGCGTGTTTAAAACAACCTATATAAAAATTGGTAAGGATTTTTTAAACAGTTGTTAAAACAGTTTGATGACAGTTGTTTAACTTTTTGTGTTTTGGTAACAAGGCTAGTGTTTGTGTAAAATATCCAAATTTTTTTATATGCTCTATGTGTGGTTGTTTATTTTTTTCCCTCGAATCAAAAGGAGGGCTGTTATAAGTTGGACGCCTATTGTCTGTCTGCGTGACTTTAAACTTTTTACTGGTTTGTACTAGTAGTTTCAGATATTGACAATACAATAAATCTTAGTGGTTATGACCAAGTATGTGACAAAAAGTTGTTTTTCATTGTGTATGGCCGATTTCTCGTCAACAAATGTGGGTACACCTTTAGGAGGCCCTTTTAAAGGGTTCTAGCCACAAGTGTCAAAGGATTTGAAGCTTCGAGCACTATTACGTATAAGTATAGCCGTAATGGTTGTCTGGGCCTGATCAATTCTATTCGGTATAAATGTTTGGGAATTTTAAACGGCATTCTGAAGGTATTCAATTCTGTAAATGTCAATGGGTTTTCGTACTCATTTTATCTGTATTGTGTCTTAGTATTGGTGCTACGCAGATAATTAAGCTATACAGTGGAAGTGAGCGGGGCATAATTCATAATTTGAAGAACTGACGGCCGTAGGGTCAGAAAGAGTAGAGACCACGCACTGGAAAGCGCAGAGTAGCTCGGTCCGCTACTAGAAGGAAAGATGATCTGATAAAGTTGCTCGGAGCCGTTGATGATGATGAGATTTTAACAAGTACGGAAATACGGAAATTGGTGCTGCCTATTCTACGATTTTCTATCGTCTTGACAATTTCATCTGTTAGTTCCGTCTTTGTTGAGAGATTTCAATGTTCTACATAACCTTTGTCTTTAACTTATATTTTTAAAACAATTCGTATTTTATTTCTAAACAGGTTGAACAATCAATGTGTGCCGTGCTGTTCTGAAAAAAGTACAACGTCATTAGAGGTTGTTAAAGATTGCTGCCATTGCCAACCTGATAGTGGTAAGATAAATCGTAAAAATAGTAAAAAAAATAGATATGTAACAAGTCACACTTTTATTATTTTATACATATGCAACCTGAAATGTTATGTACGACATTAATTTAAAACACAAATCGGGAATCGTATTTACAGGTTTAATACCGGTAGTTTGAATATTTATCGAGTAATTGATGCATTTCCAATAAAAAAAAATTAATCATCAAATTGGTGCGGCCGCGGTGCATAGGTGACGATGCCGCTTAGACAGTTTACTTACATCATGAATTAATACTTGATATTAAGGTTGTCAAAACATTTATAAAAAAATGTATATATCGTAGAGATCGCTTTTAGCGATAAGACCGCCCATTGTACTAAATCTGTTCCTAAAAATTATGTTCTGTATTTTACTTTGGTGTACAATAAAGAGTTATCTTATCTTATTGTTACGAGCTGAGGGTTCGGAATAAAATAATGGGAATCGATCTAACCAAAATAACACTTTTATTCAGCACTAAACGATGAATACACGAACTTGGTCACACGTAATCACAACACACTAATTCACACCACTTAAAGTCACCGAAATGATCGCACGTATAGCTTAATCCAGACTGACTCGGGAGCAACTACTGTTCACGCGAGACCCTTCTCCACGTCAGTCCTCCAGGGCCTCGCTGAGACTCGCTAACTCACTAACTGTCCGGCCATCTCTCCGGCCTATTTATATCGCGCACATTTCGATTGTTCGGGAACGATCTCGATCGCTCCAGGAAAGGGTCGGTCCCTCGACACAATGGCCACTCCCCATTCTGCGAAACCACAAACAATAACAACAATAACACAGCAAGACAAAAGCGTTCGAGAAGGTTCGATTATTACTCATTGTTTAACAGCCTCGGCGTAACATTATCTTATAAGTATTCTAAGTTACCTGGTTCTCACAGTACAAGCTCTGCTTAGTTTGGGGCTAGATAGCGCTGTGTGAAATGTCCAGCAATATTATTATTATTTAAAATTTTCTATTGTAAAAAACCATGTATCTAAAAAAGCCTATTTGAAAATAATACTAGCCATACGTCCTACCAGTGTTTTAATTTAATAACGTACATCACATAACACGTTGTACATTAATATAATAACGAAGATATGTATCGCTTTAGTGTCTCAAAACATCCATAGCCTACGGTAACCGCTTATCAAGTGGGCCGTTTATTTGTATGCCGCCTGACTGGTATAAAAAACTAAATGGCATATGCGAAGTGATATGGTTGCTGACTGTACCTAACATACATACATATTTAAACGGAATATCATATTACATTCACAGGAATATTTTAGACAGTTTCGGGAATATCTGTATCTAACCTAAATATAATAATTACATGGTATATCAAATTACCTTCACAGGAATATTTTAGGCATGATCGGGAATATTATAGGTAGATGATACTCGAAGGCTCAGATTATACAAACAAACAGATGGAGTGTACGCAACAAACAGTATGACGCCACTTATCATTCATGTGTGCGTGGCGATTAGAAATAGCTCTGTAGGGACACGTGCATCAGTGTGCGTGTAATGATACCAGAAAAAGAAAAAAACTCCCTGTATTTTTTTTAATGTCCTTTTACGACAACAGGTTCTAAAATTGTATTTGGATACATGAATTTGTTACTAATTGAATACAAATTTGTGTGAGTATTAGGATTGAAAAATTGTTTAATTAACTAGTTTATTAAACACTTAAATATTTCATGTACCATTGTAAACGCATTGTAAAATTACAGAAGAAATTCGAAAGTAGACTGATAAAAAAAACATACATATGAATCCAAAATATTTATTAAAATCATAATTAATTATATTGCCAAAAAAATTAACCACCTTAATTTTGCACTAATTTCTTGTAATATTGCCGTTTGGCTTCTACATGTCGAGAATTAGTTTCTAATTTTGCTATATAGTACAATCGCACCATTAAATACTTTTCTATCAACAACTGCACCAGATTCACTCTGTGAAATTTTGCACATATTGAATATGATCTGGATTAACATATAGGATATTTTTATCCCGGTAAAATGTTCTGGTAGGATATTTTTCCCGAAGCGAAGCGAGGGCGGATCGCTATTACTTCTCTATATATATCATTTATTATATATGTGTATATATATGTAATGTATATACATGTAATGTATATACATATGTATGTGTTTACATACGGAACTAAATTGTTATACATATACAATTATATTTAAAATCCCGCATAAGATATTAATCACCGAATCACAGTAAACGGCAATAACATAATTATAGAAATATGTACATACAAATTCGGAATAACAATTTAGGCGTGAGATTACGCGTGGGAATCGAACCCACGTCCGTACATTTAACAGTCAGGCTAGCTAACGCCTAGATCAACAGGTAGTTTCCCCAATTGAAGGGAAAACATTTTGCTGAAAACTGGCAACACAGTCGAACTAATGTCGAGGTTTTGTGTTTCGAGACAACCGTTTAATTATTGGGTGAATAAATAATAAAATCAATTAAATAATTTATAGTTACTTGTGAAATGATATTCCACACACTTTTTTTTTGTTTGTGGGAACAACTTTTACACTGTTTAATAACACAAGACGGCATTTTTGACAGAAAATAATGAATCACTCGAGACGTTAAAGCAGTACGACGCTATCTTTAGCACTGCCGCGAGATTGTATTCGCTTTTAAATTTGTATTCGCTTGTGTGGCTTCACTCGCACGTTCGGCGTGCTCTGTTTGTTTGTATAATCTGAGCTCGAAGGTTATATCTAAAACAAGTATATTTCCAACAGGCGAATGCATAAACTCATCAGTGGCGGGCAAGCGTCGTATAGCGGAGTGGGGCGGCATTCACACCGAAACGAGCGCCCAAGCCGCGCCGAGCTTCGGGGCCATGTTAATAGCGGTGTGCGCGGCGGCCGCTCTACTCGTCTTAAGTGTACTCACTGTGTTACAGGTCAGTGTGATAGTTTTAATTTGAAAATACTTTCTACTAATATTTTCTTGTTGTTTTGCTGACGTCGACACTTACCTGGTCGTTAGCAATAAAACGATTAAAAATCTAGGTACCAGATAATTAGATTGCTGTGACTGTGGCCATATTTATCAAGATTTATAAATAATTATAAACATTTTCCGATATCAGTACGGGTAATGTAACAAATAAAATAAAATGTAATCAACATCTTCATCATATCTGCCATAGGACGTCCACTGCTAACCATAAGTCTTCCCCATATATTTCCAGAGCGACTGATCTTGTGCGCTATCAATGTAATGATATGTTACAAGTCGGTGTGACATGATCCCAAAATAGTTGCTCGCTTGGTTTCTGGGAATAATCCGCTGTTAATTATATTCAACAAACAGAGCTAGATTAATATTAGAAGCTACCTAGCTTTAGTCAAATATGGTTGCATTCTCTCTAATCTTATACAAATCAAAACAATATAGGTTATGTATCTATTGTACATAACAATTACAGAACAAACATTACTTAAGTAACGAAAAATAGAAACTACACAATCTCTCTCGTTTTTTATTTATTTTAAATAACCTTTGGGTAAACAGCACAAATAATCAGTTAAAAAACTAAAAAGTACGACTGCAGATATACTTAGACTGCCTTCGTGGCGCAGTGGGCGTATAGCCGGCTGAGACGCAGGAGGTAGCGGGTTCGATTCCCGCCGCGGAACAAATGTTTGCATGATCTACAGATAGTTGTTCCGTCTCTGGGTGTTTTTCTATATATTATAAGTATGTATTTACAAAAAAAAAGTATATACGTATTCTATCAGTTATCTGGTTCCCATAGTACAAGCTCTGCTTAGTTTGGGGCTAGATAGCGCTGTGTGAAATGTCCAGCGATATTTATTTATTTATTTATATGTAGTTTTTTTTAATCTTCACATCAAAATCTTGATTTTAATACCCAAATTGCTATTTTGGAAAAAAATAAAACCGCATGTTCTGATCGCAATTTTGATTCTTTGTATTTTATGTTAGTCTCCCAAGAGATGTCATGTCACTTGGCTGGAGAAGCTGAATAGATGGAAGAAATACTTTGAATAAGCGCTATTCAGCGGCGCAATGCAGCCAGTGTTATAGGCAACTCCAGCCAGTAGTGATCTTGAGCAGTTGAGCTATGCATAGATTATATACAACGGTCTTTAGATGGCTGTTTCTTTTTTATTTTATAATGCGTTAAGTAAATACGTGTATACTATCCTAATCTATACTAATCCATACTATCCATACTAATATTACAAATGCCGAAGTAACTGTGTTTGTTTGTTTGTTTGTTTGTAACCTTTTCACGACTAAACAGCTGAACGGATCGTTATAAAATCTCCTTAGACTATATCTTGGGGAAGGACAGCTATCTTTTGTCTCTAAAAATAATCTTGATGAGGGTGAAATAGGGGTTGAAAGTTTGTGTGGGCAATCCATAATTTCTCAAGTTAGGGATCTGAACATTTATATTTAAGCTTTTGGCAAGAAATAAAGAAATACGTGTTCCAACTTTTTTGCAAAATCATCCCTAAAGGGCAAAGGAAGGGGTTAAAATTATGAGGTAGGTATTCTTTAGATGCACTCCCTATGTACGGTCTATGGAACCTTTCAAAAATATATTATGCTATCACCAAGGTAATTTTATGTAAATAAAATTTGACGTTTACATTTGGATGCATAGTTTTTGAGATAATTAAAAATTAACAAAACGCTCGCGCGTTTATTAAGCTGGCCAAATACGAGGACGCCGCTTCCATCACACCACGTTGCATGGAGTCCGGTGGGGTGCGATATAAATTGGAAAGTAACTCTGTCTCTGTGTTTGTTACGTTTTTACGACGGCTAGACCGATTTCGATAAAATTTGGTATATAGGTAGATTGTGACCGGTATGACATAGGCTACTTTTTGCCCGTCTGCGAAGGAGGGTAATGTTTTTACCACGTGTGCGAAGCCGCGAGCGGGTCAGCTAGTTTAACATAAATTGTATAAATTAAAGTTAATGTAGAAACATTAAAACCCATTCGAAGAAGTGAACATCGCTGTGGTTTCCTGATAACAGTAATTTGGCTCAAACGTAGATAAGTTCACAATCTGACGAGTTCAGAACTTGAAACTCAAGTCCATTGAATTGAGAAGCCACAATCCAATATTGAATCTAACTTTAAAGTAGGGTCAGGCTGGGCCTATCGTAAAGTTTCCGTGGATGCACTTAGGAATCATCGTAGGGGCTCTCTGTTTCTCTGTCCCTCTGTATATCTTTCTGTCTGTCTGTTTGTTACGGTTTCAGGACTAAACGGCTCGATCTATTACGATTAAATCCATACTAATATTATAAATCCAAAAGTAACTGTCTCTCTGTCTACGTGTCTGTCTTTCTCGTTCGGGTCCATTTTGTAGCAATAAGTTAAGTAGATTGTTTAGTTTTATAAGTTATTCTTTTGTTTGTTCGTTTATTCAAAGATACTCAAACATTACATATATTTCATCAGTTATAGGTTATTATATTAGCAGTTAGTTTTATGACGACAGTCATAAACACATTTATGATACGTGCACCAATTACAAGTATATTAATATACAATTAACATTCGCCAAAGACGTGACGGTAAAAAGATAATTTAATTATTGGTTTTATATCAACCTTTTATGTATTCTTTACTTATGTTTTTGCAAATAAATCCTATTCTGTTATATTCGTGTGCTATCTATATATTAATTCAATTCAATTCATTTACTTCTCGGACATGTTGTTAGTAAACAATAATAACATCTTAGATTTATGGTAATAGACAGGGAATGCAATTAAATATAAACTAAAATAACATAAAAACATAACAAATATACATTCACAATAAACCACAAACAATAATAAATTTAAATTCAGACACAAGCTGGGCGACTGACTGGTGCTTTAAATCCCAGCAGCGAATGCCGATTAAAATTAACCCAATGCCAGAATTAAAATTAAAATTATCTGCCACAACGGCCGGCATGCTCTTGCATGTGTAGAAAACTCTGTACCCCATTTTAAACTTCTGCGCGCACGGAGAGTGTGAGATTTGGCATGGTTAAAGTCTATTTGGAGAAGGAGGGGCAAATCCTAAAACTAAATTACCGTTGTATTTGGACCTCTCTATTAGTATCCCTATTAGTAAGTTACTTATAAAAAAATATGACCCGCGGATATCATCCTTAGTCCGTCCACGAATTCGGAAATTAGCTACACAATTAATCTTATATTGACGTGGGGTAAGCTCAATCATTTTAATCGTAGATTATCCAACGGTTTCATTACCGTGCAAACTAATCTGGGCAACCGTTACTGTGAGTTATTTATTCCTCGCGTATACAATCATAATGTAATCGGGATTGTAAATATTATAGTTGGGAATGAACGTGGTACCTCAGGGATACAAGAATGTCTAGGGATATGACGTTTCCCGTTTTTTATTTATCATACTAATATTAAATATTATAAACTAACTCTGTCTCTCTGCCTGTCTCTGTCTGTCTGTTTGTTACGTTTTCACGACTAAACGGCTGGACCGATTTCGATGGGTATGTAGATTATGACCGGGACGTAGTAAGTAAGTAAATTCTTTATTAAACACACATCAGCACAGATTACAACATTAAACAAGATATATATATATATATATATATATATAGTTAATAATAACCTAATATGGTAGTGGGTGCCAAAAGTTCTGGGCTGTAGTGGGCCAAAAAGGACTCAGTCTCAGCTTTGTGTTGGTCTACCCCCTCCTGCGCAGTCTGGTAAAGCCTAAGTCAGGCCCTGCGTAGAAGGAAGTTACTGTGTTTATTGACAAACGACGCGTGGTTCGCCGCTGGTGGAAGCTTGTGTTAATATAACATAATGATTAAAAACGAATGGAAAGCGCAGCGTAGTACTAAATGAAGAGGCGCCCTATTAAGGATTGCTTGGACGGTGCGCACGATCGGGTGCTCTGGAAATCTTTGGGGGAGGCCTATGTTCAGCAGTGGACGTTCTATATCTGATATGATGACGTCATGAAGCCGTGATATCCTAGCGAAACGTAATTCATAATTCATAATTCTTTATTGTGCGTGAACCTATGTAGGTACATGATTGATGGTTGAACTTATAAATAGCACTATTCTAGGTTCTGCCATTTAGGCGTACAAACATTTATATAACAATTTTACTAATTACTACAATATTTATCTTAATGTTACATATTTTGTCGATAATAAAATTAATACAATTCAGAATCACATTAAATCAAATAGAGAAAACAGGTTTCAAAAATTTAAGAAAAATGTCAAAAGATTTGCATAAATGAGAACAATAATAATTACAATCATGTAGAATAATAATAGTTATGTCAAATGGAGATGTCAATAAATTAAAAGTAATTGCAATAATAATAGATTTATATAAAATAATGTTAAATAATACTTTGGTCATTAAGAAATTCTTTTACAGTGTAATATGCTTTTTTAACTAGAAACGTTTGGAAATTGTGAGTTCAAAAATCTGTCGCGATTTTTGTTCTCCAAAAATATATGTGCACATTTTTACTTACCCAAAACGATAATGACCCTGGAACCGTAGGCATGTGCCATTAGAGAGTGTCGTAAGAGTCTAGATAATTTTAAAATAATAATAACTCTAAGAATTGATTTTGTTACATATAAAATTTTTATGTTGTTGCCATGTTGTTTAAATTTCAACCGTCTTGAAAGCAAACTTAAAACAACGGAGTCCAAATAATTTCATTGTCCCGTATTCGTTTTTCTCAGTATCTAATATATTTTAGTAAAAATCTGTGAGTACGTTTAGAGGTTTGATACGATTTCAGTGCAGTGAGCGGATTGGGACCCGAGTGGTTTTACAGTGTGAACCCATCCTTAATCCTCTTGCATACGGCAAAAATAACTTTATTTTATGCTATGGCTGCGGATTTACATCAGAAATGTTATACATTTTATATAAACAAACGGACTGAAGGCCGGGCGCCCGTGACTTCATTAGCGTAGAATAAATAGATTTAAACCCTTTTTCACTCTCCTTGGGGTTCGATTTTAGAAAATTCTGCTAACTGCACTTTAAAAGGCACCTTTAGAATTTTAAGTTTCTGAGACTAGTGCTTTCGTTAGTTTGCTTGTCAGTCAGGGATCAGAAATGTACTACGAGATTATGTATACGACGGTTAGAAGTTATTTATGTGATCTGACATGTAATCTTTTTCTTCTGCAAAGACAGCAATATAATTAAAAACAGGTTATAAGATGTTTCCAAGTACACAGAGTGCAGAAACACTAAGTAAAAATCTGGGAAATTATGTTCATGACACGTAGCCCTATTACGTAAGCCAGTCGCTGTCGTGCGCCTGTCGTCCTTACCCTTATTTTATTGGATGTTTTTTTTGTTTGTTACTCAGTCGTCGTAATGGCTGAACCGATTTCGATGAAATTTGGTGTGTTGATAGATTATGACCTAGATTCAAACATAGATTACCCTTTGTTGACAAATAACGCGTGCTAAGCCGCTCGCGAAAGCTAGTATATTATAAGGTTTCCTATGTCATTAATCTAATAAACGGTTAATTTAAAGGAAGAATAACATTTTACGTGATTATTTATGAAATTGAACTTTATTTTTAGGAAAAATAAGATAGATTTTTGTTGCATAGAATAAACCAATTTGTACATAGGTGAACTTAATGCTAGAAAGTATTCTCTACCAGTTAAAGTTTGTGTAATAAGTAAAAAAAATTTAGGAATTACACAGGGAAAAAACATTCAGTTGCCTCAGTATAATCACCCCTTTTAGGGTTTATTTTATGTAAATCTAATATATATTTTCCTCCAACAGGTACGTAGATCCAGAAGGCGAAGCGAGCACCCCAAACGCACCCGCGGTCTTTTATATTCGCCTCTAGCTGATGAAGATGAGACCACTGTAATGCCCCGCAGAGAGAGCAAACGCGCCGAGCGAAGCGAGTACGAACAACCGCTTCTAGAACATTCCACGTAGCGAACTGTGATCTGCGAACTGTGGAAGTAAGATATATACTGAAAAGTTGACTGAAAAGTTTAGAAGCATGTTGTAGAAATATGCGTTACTATAATTTATTAAAATCCACCAATAAAATAATAACCTTGTTACCACAAAAAAGATAAATAACTGATGACGCGTGTTTAAAACAATCCTTATTATTTTTGTATAGGATTTTTTTAAACACACGCCAAACAGTGTTTAATTTTTTTGTAGTAAGACCGCGTGTTATATAACTTCCTTACAAATGTTTGTTTATGATTTTTTTTAAACAGTGTTTAGCGGGTGTTTAACTTTTTTGTGGTAATACCCTAAATTTGCAACAGTTATTGCTCGATATCGAGTCGGCTGGAAGTTTTTTCACAGATTTGAATGAAAGAACTGTCTATTTAGTTCTGGCCTTAGAAAGCTAGAGATTTAGAGATTGTTTTGTAGGTACAAATTTTAGTTTCGCGTTTTAACTTTTCAGTCAGCTGTATATTTTTATCTAGTGTCATTGGAGATAAAACTTTATTGTTATACGTACAAAGCCTTGTTCAGTATGTACAATATCCCTGTTTATAGCCTACTAAAATATGAAGTGGACTTTTTACTAGGTCTCATGTAGAATCACAAAGTCACAAGTCCTTTGTACCGAACATTGACAAACCATTTTATTGAAAATTTGTAAATTTATGCGTTACAATGTCAATAAGGATTTAATTATCTGTTTATAGGAAAAATTTATAGGAAAATTATATGATTGCCGGTACATCAAAGTTTTAATAAAATCAAAAATTGATGCAATATGGTTTTATCTCGACTAGACCATAATTCGAATGTCAGTAGTTAATAATAAGTACGTAAGTGATATTTGGTCACAATTCCTAGTAAAGTTTATTATAAAAAAATGTATCCAAATAGCTGAAATGGACCATGTTGAAATACATTATACACATAGAATTAAAAACATAGGAACTCGTTCGCTAGATAGGTTCACATAATTAAATTAAAGGGAAGAATATATTGAATCCAGATTGTTGGTTTGTTGTTTATTAATATTTTTGTATTGCCTTATTTAATAATTTGTGTGAGGAATAAATTTCAATATTTGTGATGTGAAATGAACTCGTAAGGACTCGTTATAAAGAGGAGTTCAAAGCATAATTATTTGTCAATTTATAAGGAATTCTCTAATAAAGCATAGTTTAGACGATGCATAGGTAGTAAATAAAGTACGTCACAGACAAACCTTTTAGTGAAAGGGAAGAAAAACGTTTTCGAAATTTACTACATAATGCCAACAACTTGACGTTATACTGTTATCAGTTTACGCTAAAATAAACAATTATTTGCAACGTAATATTTTTTTTTTCAATAGCCATTTTTAAATGAAAGTACGGAAGTAAATTTTAAAATAGGAATAAATTGTAAGAACAAACGTTCGTCTTTTGTCGTTTGTTTGTGATACTTAATAGGAATTGTGCCACAGTGTCTTGTATGATTCGTGTTTTTTTGTGATTGAATTCAATGATACCTCAATGATATCATCATTGTCATGGGGATTTTTACCCTAGACGTCTGCCTCCTAAAGCCGCGTTGACACGGTCAAAGTACGCTTTTTTAATGTAGATTTGACAAAGTAGCTTAGTCAAAGTTCACTTTGATACTGGTTGCCACTAACATATTTCACTTTGATAATTTGCTTTATTTTTTAAGCAGTCAATATAGTTTTGCACTTGACGCCATTTTATTTTGTCAATTGACATCCAAGTAGCTATGGAAAGTAGAACGCGGTCCAAGTCCACTTTGATTGGACGCCGTCATCCAAGTGTGCCTTGACCAGTGTAGTGTTGCCACGATCAAAGTAGCGTCCAAGTAAACACCAAAATTACTTTGACAAAGAGTACTTTGGCCGTGTCAACGCGGCTTAAAACACATTCACTTTGATAATTCACTCGTAATAAAAGAAAGTTATCATATCTCAAGCACACTGTGGCTTCAACATTAGCGGTCTACAATTTGCTAATACATTTTTATATCCAATGAAATATCAAAAGCTTGGAAATGGAGTTTTATTAATGACTTACATTGCAAACGTTAAGTTATAATACTTTTTCAAAATATTAGACTGATATTTCATTATTATATTACATCATTTAACTATTATGTTAAAATCTATTTATCGGAAAAAATACTTTCACTCTAAAAGTATTCCATCAATCAAATTATTATTTTAATAAAACTAATATCACTGGCTTTGAAACTTGACGCGTTGTAATTTTTATCTCGAAAGCATTTCTGAATTGTTTTCATCCAATAATAAATCAAATAATGGTGGGCATTTCATACAGCACTATCTAGCCCCAAACTAAGCCAGTAACCAGATACCTGATAGAATTCTTGTATATTTGTTTTAAATACATACTTATAATTATAGAAA
Source organism: Philereme transversata (assembly GCA_963924445.1). Lineage (NCBI taxonomy): Eukaryota > Metazoa > Arthropoda > Insecta > Lepidoptera > Geometridae > Philereme > Philereme transversata. The sequence goes on from OZ004340.1 coordinate 14,659,161, forward strand.
AACATCCAGACCAGGAACAAATATCTGTAGATCATGCTACATTTGTTCCGCGGCGGGACTCAAACTCGCTATCTCCTATAAAAAATGTATCAGCAAACTTGTGTTAATAAAATATACTTATTTGAAGCCATAGTCAATGCCATTTGGAATTTCTAAACATTAAATTAAAATCGTATTGACTCGGCTGTACGCGTCGCAATATAAATTATGTAGTTTATTTTGTAATTATTATATAAGCCGAAAGTTACCATAGGTTTTTAAATTGTACAATTTAATATTTTCCCTTTTTATTATTTTTGTATCAAGAACATTAAACTGATCAAAATTTTAAGGCCACAATAGAAATCCAATAGAACTTTTGAAACTAATATAGTATTTCAGTAAATTGGGATGTTTTTTACCATGATTTGTCAGTTTTTGAGTGTCCCTATAGTTAGACAGTTTCTCCGTCAGAATTCATAATACATTTCCCGTTTTGTATTGAAAATAGGATAAATAAGTTTCATAAAAAAATATAAACGTATGAATTGTATGGCCTTAGTTTATTTATAAGTAGCTTCATTTATAGTTAATTAGGATAGCGAGAGGTAATTCTAAGAAATTAGAATTTTGTTAAACTCATTATTGTCACAAATATTACAATGTCGATTGTGTAATGTCGCAATTTTTATTATTTATTATTATTAATAATTATTAATGTGATAAAACTCGTTAAATACAGATTGTTATAATGAACACGGAGTTTCTACCGACACTATGTTTATAAAAATATTAATGATATGTCATCACTTAAAAAATGGTTAAAAGTGACTTATAAAGTTGTTTTAAAACATAATCGATATGTAGTTAAGTCAAAGACAAGTGTTACCATAATAACATCACAAAATGTAAATAGTTAGCAACAAATTCGATAGTAGCTAGATTGTTGACAAATTCTAAATATTAATTAAGAAATAATAGCTATGTATTATTATAATAATTACGCAATATGCTTTTGGGGCTTTGTCAATTATATTATACAATAATTTATAATTATGTATAAAACTTTCAATATGAACTTCAAATTTATTTTTATTATGTAATTAAAATATTTTTTTCTTGACATCTGACGTGTGATGTAATTTTATATCAGAGTAATATTAGCAAATTATAGGATTAGGTATGAACACCTCAAAAAAAATTAAATTTGCTTTCGATTTACTTATTATGAGGTTTATTAAATTTTGGGTTATTTAATTAAAACAGTTGAAAGGTATTATAGTGTTTTTGTTTATTTTAGTGGGATTTTTTTAATTAAGAATATATTTTTGTATGAACATTCTTATGTGCAATTAATATTTGTAATAAAAAGGAAGTCAAGAGCTGTTGTTTTATTGTCTTAACGTAATTTAACGGTGGCCAGACACAAAAATAAATATTTTACGATGATTAGATCGGCACATTCCATGATGCCTAAGATAATGAGTTAATAACGAAAGATAATAACTAAAGTACGAATCTTTTTTAATTAAACTGTACTGTTAACTTGTTGTTCGTTAGGATAGTGCGTTCAACCTGATGTCTAATTCTGCTAATTTATAAGAAAAAAACGATTATGAAGCCATACGATTATTTAACGTAAGCTGTCAAATTGTGTTAATAGAATACCAAAAAGTATCTATAGTGGCCATATTGCGACGATACCATTGTCATAGTGAAGCAATTGGTTTGGTAGAATTGGGCCCCAGGTCATTTTTTTGTTTTTTTTATTAGTCAATCGCTCGAACACTACCTCACCTGATGGTAAGTGATGATTTAGTGGAAGTTGGAGGACACTTGGCTAGAAAGAACCTGTTCACTCTGGACTTGAAGACTCCGGGTCCGGAAAACAGACGCTCATCAGGTGTATCATATCAAGTAGCTAAGTACCAGGGATGTTGCGAATATTCGCATCCGCATCCGCAAATGCGGAGCCTCCGCATCGATTTGGACATTACATCCGCAATAATCGATGTGGATGTTCATGCGTTTGTAGATGCAGCGCAGGTCGCGACAAACGAAAGAAATTGGGTGGGGCTTGCGAGTGGCGCGTGCCGTGGGCACGTGCTGATTGACCAATAGGAGCGAAGATTTCGGTGATAAGATCTGACGCGTTTGTTATTGTTTATCATTTGTGCCTCGTAAATCAATAATAACGTGTTTAATGAGTGACTGAAAAATTCTTTATTGCACAAAATAAAAATAATCAGTACATACATAGGTGAACTTAATGCTAGATAGTATTCTCTTCCAGTTAACCTTTGTGTAATGCGGACAAACAGTTATTATAGGTAGTGCATATTTGGTAGAGAGGCTTAATTTAAATTACAAGACATAGATATAATAGTGTTTACTTGCGCTTATCGTATGAACATTGCAGTTTTTCAGTATTATTGTGAGTATACAGTAGGGTTTCGTTCCTGGGTCCCGGGAATCGGGAAATCCCAGGAAAAAAGTCATTCCCGGAACCGGGAAAAAATTCTGATTTCCCGGGAATTCTCGGGAATTTCCAAAAGTATGTGATAGATCTAAAACTTTTTTCTCAAGTATTACTTTATGAAATAATGAATGAATGAATGAAAATTCTTTATTAAACCTTACAAGCTAAACACAACAGATATAAAAATAAAACAAATAAATGTAAGTATAATGGGCGGTCTTATCGCTTAACAAAGCGATCTCTTCCAGACAACCTTTGGATGGAGAGGATGATTGCATAATGGAAGATTGGCTGAGGTGTAAAAAGAATAAACTTAATAATAGAAAAAGAAAAATTACTTAACCTTAAATACATAAACGATAGGTACATAAATAATTTTAAATAAGTAAATATCATATATAAAATAAATAAACATGTACTTACATACATACATATATTAATATATACATATATTAATAATATTATAGATCAGATGAATAATCACGACTCTTCATGGAGATAAAAGTTTTTGAGTCTAGCTTTAAATACGGAAGGTGAGGTGGATTTTCTAATGGAGACCGGCAAGGCATTCCATAATCAATTAATAAATAATAATTTAAGACATAAACTGAAATAGTGCTTAAGCTTACGTGACTGTTACATAATAAGGGCATAAGTAAAATGTTGCCAACGATGTGTGGCCGCTGCAAGAGAGTAAATAAAATATTATACGAACTGCTGCACAGAGTTAAGGTATTTAAACACTCGAATCATTTTATGGTCAAATTAAACTCGGATTCGCTGCGTTTGATAAACTACTCTCGTGTTTACATACTTTAATGATGTGCAGTTACGTATAATACTTTATCTACTCTTGTACCTCCGCCACACATCGATGGCAAAGTATGTTTGTTATCATAAGAGCAATACTTAATTACTCCGTTTATATTATAAACTTTAATAATCTATGTTACCCTCTAACAGACCCTGTAGCTGAAACATTTCTTTTTATGAAACGTAAATAACTAACCTGTGGATAACGTCGTGGACTACAGTATCAATAGCTCACACATGGTATACTATGTACTAACACAGACTGTACCTTACATATGTATATATTGTAGTTGTTTGTTATTCCTTAATAAATAAATAAATTAATAAATAAATATTATGTTTATACCATTGTGTGTGTTCAGAAGTTTTATATTATAAGTGTAATTTTGCATGCCTGAAACCAATCATTAAGTTTCCTTTCATTCAGTATACTGCTGTGGAGGAGTGCTGCAGATATAAAAACTGTTTTTGTGCTGCAGAAGAGGGCTGTTCGTTTAATTTATAATATGGACCCGAGAGAATCATTAAGCAATAAGTTTAAAAAAATAAATATTATGACATTCCCTTGTCAATACATCTATGAAAATCTAATGTATGTTCACAAAAATATTAATTTGTTTTAGAAAAATTGCGATAATCATAATTTTAATACTACTAAAATAAAGATAAACTCGCTGTTGCCACTTGTAGACTCCATAAAGTTAGTAAATCGTTTAAAGGGCAAGGTGAACGCTTTTATATCAAACTCCCAAGGGATGTACAAAAATTGACAATTAACAAATTTAAAAACGTAATTAAACAAAATCTTTATAAAAGAGCCTGCTATAAAATATCGGATTATTTAGATGCTAGAGAAGCTTGGGATTGAAATTGCTCCAACTCGTTCAAAATGTTACAATTAAGACGTAATTTATTTTCTGTATTATGTATTGTAAAAGGATCATTAAAAAAACAACCAGCCTTGTCTCTTACCTTTTTTCCTGGCTTGGTCGCGAAGGAATAGGCAGTAAAATTGACGTTTCAAAGTGATCCTTGTGATTTTAATGAATAAAAATATTTGACTTTGACTTTCTATTATACTACCTCTGTTTATGATCGATCGAGAATGTTTAATTATTTCTGAGTCAAATAAATAGCTTATCTAATCTATTATGTATTTTCTTGACTTTTTGTAGTTAAAAAAAATGAAATTAAGGACTTTAAAAAAATTCCTGGTTTCCCGGGAATCCCGGGAAATTGAAAATATTATTCCCGGTTCCCGGGAACGCAAAAAACCCGGGAAATCCGAAACCCTAGTATACAGTGAGTATTGTATGTTAGCGAGTTTTCTGCAGTTAATATTTTTGTTTTGTTGAAACCGGGTCAGCTTATTAACTAATTGCACTGTATACAACGTTGCTCAGGTTATTTTACCAAGCACCTATCTGCTGTAATTGTTCTAATTGTAGCTATAAAAGTGGCGTTGAACTGTGAGTATTATTAATACACTCTCCGGCACAAAAAGTGGCCCAAACGCTTATCGCGAATTTGTAAACAAACAAAGCATTATATATGGGGTGTTTAAATGAAGGTAGGAGTCAAGTGGATTGTTTAATTTATTGAAGTAGTTAATTTGAGATTATGATGTTTGATGTCTGATTTATTTGAAAATTAAGAATACAACTGTTCCGAACGCTAATCAGCAAGGTAAGTAAAATATTTTATTAAAGTTTTTCCCGGGTAATAATTTCTCTTTGAATTTTTTTTATTGATTTGGTATTCAATGCGTTACCAGAAAAGATTAGGTGACACTAACAGCTGCTCAGGTTGTTCAGAGGGTTTTGTTAATGGACCAAGGACGAACTCAACATGATGTGGCTTCAATTCTCAATGTGCCTCGTACCAGCTTAAGACTTGGTGTCAAGAGTCACCAAAAGACTGGTCTACACACGTGGCGACCAGAAAGTGGCAGCGTAAAGTGCACCTCCGCCCGCGATGATCAGTTTATTACATTGATTGTACTGAGAAATCGATTCCTCACCGCTGTTGAGATCAAGCAGTGACTACAAGCGGCACGAGGTGTCATTGTAAGCGAAAAACAATAAGACGAAAGATGAAGGAACGTTATTTACTTGCCAGAAGACCAGCACGAGGACCTGAACTTCACAGACACCACAGAGTTGCGAGACTAAGATTTGGCCATGAACATGCTAATTGGACGGCCCATCAATGGAGCAAAGTCTTATTCTCAGACGAAAGCAGAGTAGCCTTACGAGCATCGGATGGTCCTGAGAAAGTAGATAGACGACGAGGAGAACGTTTTCTTTCCATCACGACATGCCAAACCGTTAGCTACCAAGGCGAGTCTATCATGGTATGGGGTGGGGTGTGCTAAGACGCCCGTACGAAGTTGGTCATCGTGGATCAGCGCCTAACAGTAGCCAAGTACATTGAAAAAATCATTCAATATCATGCTGTGCCCTTAAAGGGCTTTATTATCAAGAGGATTTTCTTCATATGCTTATTAACTATACAGTTCACGTCGCTGACATCGTTGAATCGTACCTGGCTGATGTTGGTATTCGAAAATTGACATGGCCTGCTTGCAGCGCAGACATGAATCCAATAGAACATATCTGGGACATGCTTAAGAGGCAAGTCAGAGCACAGCCAAACCTGCCAGAGACTCTGCATGAGCTGAAGTATGCGCTATAGACAGCTTGGAAAGAAATTCGTCAAGTTGACGTAAAAAACATACCTACTGCAAAGCATGCCAGAACGCATGCAGGCCGTCATTGCAGCTAGGGGGACGCAATGCGCGTTATAAGGGTAAGTTTAAACTAAGATTAAGTTACAGTTTTGTGTTTTTATAAGTGTTTTTAAATTAGACACATTTTAGGGATTTCTTGTTTTTATTGATATGCCACTATTTTATGAAAATTCAAGCCTTTTAGACGAATTTGTAACTAAACATGGGTACAAAACCATTTTGTAATATACTCAATTGAAACTGGTACTTACAGCATTAAAAATATAGAAAAATTTATATATTTAATTTTGGGCCATATTTTCTGCCGGTGAGTGTAGTACATTGTTAAACAAGTGCTGTAAGTGATCTTTTGTACACTCAATGTATTTTGGCGTACGAGCGAGCGAACGCGAGCGAGAACGCTATTCGAATGTAAACTCATAACTCTCTCTCATAACTCATAAACACTCGAGTAAAACACATAACTTTTTATCTATTTATCTTTACAACGCATATAAAATATAAATGTTAAATTCAAGTAAATAAGTATTGTTGAGTAGAAAAATTAAATGTATAACATTATGAGATGTTATTGCAATAGACGAGACATATCATGTAGGTACCATTTAATTTAATTATATTTTGATCTGTTACTTTTATGCCAATAAATTTTTCTGTTGTATTCCTTCATAAATGCGAAGAAATTATAAAAATCTATGTATATAAAAATGAAATTTTCGGTCCCGGTATTCATTGTTATTTTTTCACTCCTTAAACTATTACCTCTGTCATTTTAAAATAGAAATAAGGATTTGTCATGGAGATTGTATTTAATTTTAAATATAAATCGCATTTACGGAGCCGTTATCAAGTTAACAATGACCAACTTTCAGAGCATGAGTGATGAAACGATATTTGTAGGTAGGTTACTCGTATAAAAACCCTATACAATTGATTGTTAACTATACATTCATTCAATATTATTTCATTCAGTCGAAAAACAATGTTCAAATATTTTGTGCTTATGCTAAAATATTAAATATATAAATGAGGTGATCTTACTTAACACCTCCTAATGAAGATAGTGGGAGATATCGAAAGATAGTGACGGCTGGAAATGGAGGCCATTGACCAGCAGAATGTGACGAGATAATATATAATTTGTGTTTATATCTACCTACCGTCAGCGTTACAAAAACATCAATTTTTTATATTTAACATTGAAGAAAAACATTCATAAATCAACACCCTACAAGATTCCTCGCTCAGTTTTGAAACACGGACCTGAACGATAAAAACCTCACAAAGTAAAGAAATATTCACGAGGAATTCTTCGCTTCGTCAACCCAATTACAGTTTATCTATATCATAAACATCTCGCGATATATTACATTTGTCATTTTATTTAGGCCCTTTCGCATGTATATATGTAAATATGTAAATAAATTCAATAACTTGGCTCCCTGGACACAGCACTGTCAACAGGCAAAGCTAGTGGGGACTGATAATTCAATTTATAGATGTACTAGTGTTGCTCCCTAGATGCGAATCCATTTATCGGATACAGGATTCTGGATATTTATCCCTATTTGGTACCTATGTAAATAGCTTGGCCTGGGGAGCGTGTAATAATTTGTATTCATAGAACATACATGCCCGTTTTTACCGATAGTGTGGGTTAGTTTAGAAAGCTCATCATCATTGGGAATAGGTATCATGGTATTACGTTTGACACACATATTTTTGGATAGTCACAGAAATAACTACTCGCACTGGAAAGCGCAGCGCAGGACTCTCTCCCCCCCCCCCCCCTCCCCCCTCCCCCCCCTCCCCTAGATGGAAAAGGTAGCTGTTGAGGCCTGGACATGATCGGTCGGTTACTCTGGAAATCTGTGGGGGAGGGCTAAGTTCAACAGTAGACCTCCTATGGCTGCCATGATGATAACAGATATAAGTTATTATAGTAAATTTAAGTCATTCTTGATTTGCTTGTTTATGCCCAGTATTTTTGTAGCTTTTATTTCATCCGTTAGAATACGATCACAAAACAAGCTTTTGATATTTTTGTGATCTAAAAAATTTACACCTTAAAAAAATTGTGCAGGATAGAAGAATTTTTTGTCGTGGGTAGTTGATTAAAAATCCTTATTGAAGACTGAACTTCCTCGTCTTTATAAGTACCTAATTGCTCCAATTTTCGCAATCGTTTCAGTGAAGTTTCGATCGCAAAACGATCTATAGAGCATCATCTTTCAGTTTTGACAGGACTCGAGATCTAATCACATTTGGCTAGATTAAATTACGGAAAATGTCTCTCTGGTCAGCGGAATAATTTCCTTTGAACCATTCCACATTTATTCATATATTTTTAGCTCGTAGAGTGCCACTGCAGAACAAAGGCCTCCTTTCCCTCTTTCTACGCTTCCCTGTCACTGGCTACTAGGGGCCACACTTTATGCTACTTATCCAGTTCATCTCTCCCTCTCTGCCTAGGCCTAATATTCTATACCATTCAACATATGCTAGATTATTTCAAAATGTATGATTTGTCTCAATAAAGAACACAGACAGCGCCTCTCTACGCTCTCAGTGATATGGGTGCGTGTGTCGGGTAGCCATAGATAATCGATATTCCATATCCGTACAACTCTGACAGCGTCATCTCTCTCGGGACCGAAACTACTTGCGGTAAACAAAAGATACGATATCACACCTTGTATAAATAATGTATGTATGCCTTTCCAAAGAATATCTCTTTTTACACAATTTGTCCGAAATATTCTTAAAGCGATTTGCCAATTTTGGTATGTCAGTATTCGGTCTACATTTGTTTGCGTCTTGAACTTTTTGCCAATATTTTTTGGAGTAATGTTGTTACGGTATGAAAAAAGTTTGTTTCGGGACTTGGGGCTGTTGTTTTGTTAAAAACGGGTCGGGCTTCCGCTTTAAGTACCTATCCTTCCAATATTATAACCGATGATTGTTTTTAGACGTTCGATGTCCAGTTTTGTTAAAACAACTAAGCTGATGTAGAGGATAACTTGAAGTAGAGTTGATTTATGACCTGAGCAAAAATACAATACATTTTGGCTTCAGGTAAGTAAAAGATGCAACCGTTGTAGTGCAAAGATAAGATTTCTAGATAGTCCCAACTCTAGTAAGCTCTCTTTAGTAAGTAAGCTCTTTCAACATCCTCTCAGCTTATAGTCAGCCTAACTTACCATTGGAGAAGGATAGGTCTTTGGTGTGAGACGCCACATGCGTCGATACCCTGGTGTCATCTTATCTGTCTGGGACATCAGTTAAAGCCAGTGAAGCGGCAAATTCAGCCAAGATCTTCAAACGGCGCAAATATGGAGGAGCTAATATTTTTGAGCCATTTGGGATCGACAACCATCGTGTTTTCCAAATTCTTTCTAGTTGAAGCAACTTATGATCCAAGAGATGGTGCTTATCTGGGTCAACGCATAAGCATTGCATTTCAGCGGGGCAATGCAGTATTGGAGACACTTCCGCCTGGTAGTGATCTGGAGAAATCCTTAGATCGTTTGCAACGGTCGTTAGATGATTCAACTGATTTTTTTTGCATTTTTATAGAGATTTGTAAATAATTGTTCATTCTAAAGCTGCAACATGCTGCCAGGTGCTGTATGTCACACTAATAATATAAATGAGAAAGTTTAGATATTTGTTTATTTATTTGTTTGTTCGTTACTCAATCACGTCGTAACGGCTGAACCGATTCCCGTGAAATTTGGTATATACGTATATTATAACCTGGATTACTACAAAGGTTACCTTTTATCCCATAAATCAGTTCCCGTGGGATAAAAATGGGGTATCAAGTCAAGCTTTATTTCTAGGTTACCTGCACATTTAGTAGTGTAACGCGTACGAAGTCGCGGGCAACAGATAGTCTTCAATAGTTAAATGTAACTAACTGTAAAGGTTGTACAAATCATTAAAGCTAGAAGTTCCAAAGTATTTATTTGGAAAATATTTGTTTGTTCCTGTTTGTTTAAATAGATTTAAGACGCTCTTTAAGGGAGAAGCTCCTAAAATTGTATGATATGTATGGGAACGTGCTCTCCATGTTTCATTAATGTAAAAAGTTATTTTATCTATTAGATAAAGGATTATAAATCAAGCTATCAAAATTTTCTCCAAGTAGATGATCATCTATCTTTATATATTTATATAAAACAAAGTCGGGTTAGTTACACCATTTATAACTCAAGAACGGCTGGACCAATTTTGATGATCTTTGTATAATAACTATTAAAATGTTGGAAAAATTTACAGTAGAAAAAAAATTACGAAAATTCATTTTCTCATACATAGAGATGGCCGATTGAGAATACATTGGCAGCCCGCGTCATATGCATGTCAAGGCGGTACAAAGTTCAACTAGGTAACTATATTTTCTTGCTGTGAGTTTCGACAAAAGACTCGAACAATTTCAGAGAAAAATACAAAACACTCTCATAAAGTTCTCATTAACTCATTTCTAAACGAAAAATCATAGTGCAAAAGTATTTTATTTGGAAAGCCTTAGTAACCGAAAAAAAAACTCTGATAAATAATATACCTACTGCAGTTTTACATTGATGTAATAACATGGGCTTGACTTAAAAAGTTCTGACAAAAATCATACAATTCTAGGAGCCTCCCCTAAAGACAGCTTTCAGTAACACATATCTACACAGCTACGCAAGAGGATTAATTTTTCATCGCGTCATTATTTTCACAATAACGACTATCTGTAGATTTCCTTGATGCTCAATGGTGGTCTTTGCAACAATTAGAAAACTTCATTTTGCAAAAAGAAGAGAAAACCAATGCCATCCTAAAATTCAACTCACAAAGTTTTCATAACCTAATCGATTCACCATACTTCCCACATGCCACGCCGCAGCGTTCAAATACATTTTATCACCCCACTAACTAATTTATGAGACATTTATCCACTTTATCTGGGCACTGGGGGTTATTAATTGAATAAATTCGGTATTGATTCGCGAATCGTATTCGGAGCGGTAAAGCTGGCCGTGCGTAAGTTAAATCATTTTCATATTAATTTGCGCAGCGAAATCAATACGATTTGGAATATGTTTGCTTAGTTTATAGTTATTAAACGTTTAATCACACTAATATTATAAAAGCGAAAGTTTAGATGTTTGTTTATTTGTTTGTTACTCAATCACATCGTAATGGCTGAAACGATTTAGATAAAATTTGGTGCGTTGATAGATTATGACCTGGATTCAATCATATTATGCTACTTTTTATCGACGAAGCCGCTGGCGGAAGCTATTTTAGCAATATAGCTGAAAGTTATCTTAAAAATCAATAATTGTTATAAAACTGTAAATATTAAAATGTTAGTAAAACCTTCAAATATACGCACTTGTATAATATTCGACACGTATCGTATTATTTAAAATATCATTTAAAATGAAATAATGTTACACGCACATGACAAAAAATACTAATTATGTCGACGATGATGATTTCCAAATTTTCCCACAACAGGCCTAAAACAATTTATTCTTCAAAACATTCTACGAAGAAAGAGACCCTTTAATTTACCGACCCAATTTACCATGCAACAATATAATTAACCGAAGTTAATTCAAATATTCAGTACCCTAATGTATACAAGCCGCAATGAAAGACTCAAGTCCGCCCGACTGGTCACAGGCCCAAAACCCCTTAATTTATCCTTCGAAGGGACAAAAAGAAAGGTACGATTTTTTTGGTCCCTATCTATATGTTAATGAGAAGCTCGATCAAATGTATGTTAAAACCATCTGTATTACCTTCGAATGTTCGGAGTAAATTGAAATAACAGAGGTCACGCTAAATGTCAATTTGTAGGCAAGGAATTTTCCTTTCTTGTTGTAAATACATGCTTTTAGAATCCACCCACATTATTAAGGTAGGCATAATTAATGCTACATTCTGGTAACCAAAGATATTTGAGAGTAGGTAAGTTTTTATACAATCCAGACACGGGAATTACTAAACCACACTGTAAAATATAATTCTGTTTACCGTAATTTCTACTTTGAATTCTTGATATCAAACAAAATGTACAAATCGATACTTTACCGCATACCCCTACCTACTTTATATGGAATTTCGCTTGCCTACAACTTGCTAGTAATTATTTAATTGCCTCCTAAAATTTAGCTAAATCAGGAATAATTTTCGTAGCAAAACTGAACTCTATTATAACCCAAATAGGTAAGTATTAGAAGTTCCGTGAAGCATTGAATGTTTGCTTTGCAGTAAAACGCCGCGTATGGCAGGTCGAACTGAGCATAACCATCTGAGTTGGTTCTCAACATTTAGCCAATACTGAGAACTGCTGAGTTCAGTAATATACCAGGGAGCAATCGCTACTGAAAGCGAATTATGCTTCTTCTTGCTAGCCGCTAAACCAGTCTAGATAAGCATAGGCGATACATTCAGATTTATTTATTTCACTTTAGGGACGGTCGTCAGTTCTTCGAGCTATGGTACGGATAGAAAGGTTCTAGTAAAGATCACGTAGTGGAAATCGCAACGGCCGCCCACTAGATGAAATGAAGAAAGGACGACCTGATAAAGTTTGCTGGGAGCCGTTGGGTGCAGGTCGCACAAGATCGGTCGCTCTGGAAATCTATGGGGAAGGTTTGTTTAGCAGTGGACCTCCTGTTGATGACATGATGATGATGTTGACTTTAGACATACAGGGAACACTTGGTTTCGTCCTTTACATAATTTTATCTAGCGGTTGTGCATGTACATATGTCATATAATGCAATATGTTAGATAATACGTAAGTACATAGATTCGAGTGAAAGGAGCCTGTAGTATACTTAATTGATCGAGCGAAGCGAGATCTCCAAATCAACTTGGGCAAATCGGTGTTGTATGTATGTTTGTTTGTCCGAGGATAACTTTCGAAGTGTTTATCCGATCGTCGTGAAATTTGGTGTATAGGTAGGTAATGATGGCACAATTTTGGTGTGACTCAATGAGCTAAAAACTTTGGGGGGTTGTTGAGATGTTGGGGTTCAAGAGGGGTAAAAAAAAATAAAAATGAGACTATTATGTCAACCTGACCCCGTTTTTACTTTTAGTAAAGTTTTTGTAGTTTTTGAGTTATTAGCCATAACAAAAACTAAACTTTGACAAAATTCACAGGGTACACCAGTGACCCCACAGTGCTGTAATTTGTGGACGAAAGTTTTTGGACTAAATATTATCAGTGGACGGTTTGTGCGTGTGGAGAAATATGGAATACGCGCGACCGCCCCCCGAGCTGCAAATAGAAAGCAGTCCAGCTGCACGCGCGGAGGCATGGAAAAAATAGTGGAAGCAGTTTGAAGTTTTTATAAAAGCGTCCGGCGTTAGCAAGGAGTCTAAAGATGTACAGGTGAGCTTGTTGGTGAACCTCATCGGGGCGGTTAGTTAAAAATAGTTAAAAGTTGTGAACCTTGTGAAAGCTCGCCCGGGAAAGAACTACTCTTACCATGGTTCTTACTCATGGTCCACCTCGTCAGTTCACCCATTTCTGCTTCCAAGCAGCATTGCTCTCGGTTTAAAGGGTATGGTCGCCGGAATTACAGGTACATGAGACTTTACACCCATATGCCTCAAGTGGATTGACGCAGCGCAGTGCGTCGTAGGGTACGATTCTAAGGTGCGTGATATACGAGGCAATACTTTATTATAGGCGATGGTTACCACTTAACATCAGGTGGGCCACGTGCTTGTACCATCTCTAAGTCGTATACAAAAACGAGATTAAAAACAGTGAATTTCTTAGCATCAATACTACGACAAACGAGATCGAAAAATTCACGTTAGTATTTAGATAACACCTTTTTATCATTTTAGGTTAGGACGCGAAATAACCCATCTTTTTTCGCTTTCGCGAATGAAACATACAAAAATTAATTATTTTGTTTTTACTGACACAGTGTCATTGGGTTTGGCAAAAAAAGTGCTTTATTGGATTAATTTATAATACATTTTCGGGTTCTGTTAGTTAACGTCTTAGGCCATAACAGTATAACTAACTCTAGTATTCCAAAAGTGAAGTGTACTAAACTCGACTACGTTATAATCACACTTGAGTTGCATTAAATTTAACAGTTAAACGCAAACTCTAAAACATTTTAACTACCCATAGATCTAAAAAACAAATGTTTGCATGATCTACAGATATTTGTTCCGGTTGTATCTACAGATATTTGTTATATATGTTTCTCTATATATCGAAAGTATGTATAAAAAATGTGCATGTATGTACTCTACACGTATTCTATCAGTTATCTGGTTCCCATAGCTTTGCTTTAGTTTGCATTATTAAAAATAATAAATTATGCTGGACCTTTCATACAGCGCTATCTAGCCCCAAACTAAACAAAGCTCGTACTATGGGAAACAAATGACTAATAGAATACTTATATATTTTTTTGTAAATGCTTTCTTATAATCTATAGAGAAAAACCCTTACCTGAACCAAATATCTGTACGTCATGCAAAAATTTGTACTGCGGCGGGAATCAAACTCGCAATATCCTGCTTCTCACGATACCCTTGCGTTATCTCATCTATCAGTGTACAGCAATAAGTAGGGCCGGTGCGGCAGCAAATTTTGCCAAAGATCGCGAAGAAAATATAGAAAACACAACAGAGCTTACGTATTTGAGCCATTTGGGGTCGAGACCCTTGGTCCATGGGGAACTAGGACCTATCGTATGTTAAAATTATTTCTTGGTGTCTCGTCAAAGTGACGTGATCCGAGAACTGGTAAGTACCTGTTTTTTATACTACATGGAGATGGAACAAGCTTATGGCCCACCTGATGTTAAGTGGTAACTATCGCCTATATCAGATAATTGCCTCGTAAGTCACGCACGCTAGAAATGTGCCCTACGAAGCACTGCCCTGCGTCCATCAACTTGAAGCATACAGCTTTAAAGCTTCATGTGCCTGTAATTTCACCGGCAACCATACCTTTCAAACCAAAACACTGCAATTAGACTTGCAGTTAGACGACCTCCGTGGCGCAGTGGGCGAATAGTCGGCTGAGACGCAGGAGGTAGTGGGTTCGATTCCCGCCGCGGAACAAATGTTTGCACGATCTACAGATATTTGTTTCGGGTCTGGTTGTTTCTCTATATATTACAAGTAAGTATTTACAAAAAAAAAAGTATTTAAGTATTCTATCAGTTATGTGGTTCCCATAGTACAAGCTTTGCTTAATTTGGGGCTAGATAGCCTGTGTGAAATGTCCAGCATTATTATTTATTTATTATTTTATTAATTCTGCTTGGTGGCAGAAATAGGATATATATGTATATAGTTCTCGGATCACACGAAATACGTTTGCGACACACGGAGGTCCGAAAAAAAACCGAAATTATTCAAAGATATTTAATTATAAAAAATGTAAAAAGTACATGAAAACTTAATGATAAACTAACGTAGGTGCAAGCAATTCGAAGTATGAATTAGAAGTGTGCGTCGCTATGTTGATTTTGCAGTCCTCGGTCGATTGACGTCAATGCTGCGTCGACACACGTGCCACTCGATGCAACTGCAGCGTCGGCGGTCTTCCTCTAGGTACTATACGTAATTCCTCCATCCTCAGAACAGCGACTATTTTAAAACGTTTAGTGAAAATGTCGCTGGAACGTTCCCGGGGTCTATAGAGAGGGGAATAGTTGGTGGTTCCATGTTCCTTTTCTCGGCTGGTTTGCGGTTGCTCAGATATCGCCACACGATGAAAATGAGGGCGAGTACGCCTGTACCTGTTATAACTGCATAGAATGGAATTGTAGTGTGGTACAGTGGATCTGCTTTGAAATCTTCCAATTGTAGGGGTGTTTGTATCGTGATCTTGTCTTGGATGCTATGTAGTCCCTGAAGATTGTATCGTAATCGAAACGAAGAGTTGAGGTGAATATGGGTTAGAGAGTTTGCGTACTGTTTCTCGACGTCGCAGGGTATTTTCGTTAATTTAAGAGGGTTGCCTTGGATAGCATCGTTATCGTTAACAATGGTGAATGCTTCGGACTTAAGATGACATCCAGTAGGAATAGTAGTGAGGAAACTTCCTTGAAGCGTAGTGTAGTCGTTTCGATTACAGAAGAGTTGTACTTTCGTTTGGTGAGGGAAGGACAGTATATAGTGTTTATCGTCTAATTTTCCCATAGCTTCTCTCGACAGGGTGACATTGGTGAACTTGCAGGACTCCTGTAGGACTTGATTGGTGATCAGCTCTTTGATGCAGTCTGGTTTGGACCGAACTTGGTTCGTTGTCTTCTTCTCGCAGAGATACCGGCCTTTTATCATCGGGCATTCTGCCTCTATGTACACGAATGACATCTCGGTAGTTGCTATGAAGGGAAAGGATGGGACGAGAGCCTGTGCATGCCTATTAGGTACTACAGCTAACCTAAATAAATCATACGTATCCTTAGAAACTATCGGGAACTTAAAAACAAATACAATCTGATTTTTAGAATAGTAGTATCCCGGTTTAATAATATCATAATATTCTCTTAATTCTAAGTCTAAAATGTACTCTTTGCCGTAGATGATTTTAATTTTATCAATCATGGCTCCTAAAGTGCTTATATCTATCATAGAATGGTGCGTACTTTCGACACGAATAAAAGCTAAACTATTTTCTATCCTAATTAATTCATTCATAACGTCTGCTATATTTTCACCCACTATTTCTAATAGTTGAGCAAACTTAGCGTATTTGATTAAATCGTGTTCTTTATATGCGTTACTTTTAATTATTAGTTCAATGGTTGTATTAATTTTACTTTGGTTTTCCACTAACTGCACTAATACGTTATTATGTTTTGACATCCATTCCTTATTCAAACTAATATGATTATTGAATTCAGAGGAAATTTTATCCTGATTATTCTTTAGAGTTCGAATTGCCTCATCATATTTTATCGCATCAGTGTGATCTAGGTTTCCACTTATACTTTTAATAACTGAACCTCAGCCATCTACGAGACCTCCCTTGGCTCTGTTGGGCTCTAGAGATTTTAACTGAATGAGAACTTTATCCATTTTTCCAATAAGATAATGAATTTGAATTTCATATAGTGAGTAAGTGTCATTAGTCATTCGCTCTTTATAACTAAGTAATTGAGTGTATAATTTGTTAACATTGTCCTCGATGTCGTTCAACTGTACGTACTGTATGAATGTATGATGGTGGGTAGTTAGTCGCATAAATCCAAGCTTGTAAGGTAATAGTCCTGGTCCGTCATCGAGACTCTCAAGTTTGATTTCTTGAGATAGAGTCCTTTGGAGAAGTATTACCAACAGTGTTCTGTAACAAGTTTGCTGCTTTAGGGATACGCTTGAGGCGTGATTTGGCTATAGGACCACGTTTTTTTGAAGTGTATATATGGATTGGTAAGTTTGCTAGTACTGTGTCCTGGGTATAGCGAGCAGCTGTTTTTTGGCGGCTCGCAATCGGATTTTTAATAAATATCTGTTGTTGGGGTGTGTACTCTATTTCTGGTTCCCGTGTTTTATTTCTATTTTCGATCAAAGTCGTACGATCGGCGAGTGAAGAGCTATTAACAATGTTGTAGACCTTTTTCATTTGGTCCCTATGAGTTTGTACATACTGTTGCAATAGTTGTTGGGTTATGTCAATGTCGAGGCAGTCACGAGGGTCGAAATGTCCGGTAAGTAAATCAAAGGGTCTGCATCTCGTAAAACTGTGAATACGCTATTAGAGCGTATGGTATAAGATTGATGGTTGGTTCGTCTTTATGTTGTAATTTTAAAATTCTAAGATGTTCGAGAAGAGTCGAATGGAATCGTTCGATATTTCCATTATCGTTTGGGGAGTGAGCTAATATTCCGTGGTGGTTGATTTTGTGAAGTCTAGTGAATTCCATGAACAGTTGGTTGGTGAACTCTGTACCATTATCAGTAATGATAGTGGAAGGGACACCATGATGGGTACAATAATGCAAAAGAGCTTGTAAGATACTAACGGCCGTCCCATCACGAAGGTGATATGCTTGCCCGTACTTAGTAAATACATCAATGAAGGTTACAAATTTTTCGCTCTGCACTGTAAATAGGTCCATGTGGACTGTTTCAAAGGGTTTGGTAGCAGGAGGTACGACATTAAAGTGCGGTCTAACCGGATTTCTATCGTATTTAGCCTGTCCGCATATGGTGCATTCATTTATAAATTTAGTGATTTGGTCCTTCATCTTAGGCCAATAATATTTTCGAGATAGACTTAGATAGCTCTCATTGATTCCACGATGGTTTGTTTTACCATCATGATAGTGCCGGATTATATCTTGCTGTCGGAGGTAATCTTTAACGTTTTCCAGCTCAGATTTGCATAAGACAAGATTCATAGATGAACTTCTGAATTTATCTTGTAATATAGGTATAATAGAATACATTGCTAAAGGTGGGGTGGTTAGAATAGCTGTTTTAACCTTTGGGTTAACGTACTCCTTAACGGCTTTTACGACATCATCTTCTAGGTTGGTTTCGGATAGTTGGATGCTGGTACGAGTGTGAGTGTCAAAAGGTTTAGTCACTGTCGGTCGTTTTTTAACGTCGTTTACAATTGTGAAGTGAATTTGTCTATGAAATTTATTAAGTGGTTCATCTGTAATAGGTATTTCTAAAATAGGATTCTCGTTACTGGTATGAACCGTTTCAGTGGATGAATTAACTTGGGTTGGTATACATTCGGATGGGTTGCCTAGAAGGGAGTTTAGTTATCAATCTCCTCTATTAAAGACAATGTTTCGCCAACATGTATTTCGACGCGGGAAAGGGCGTCAGCATTTGTATTAGACTTTCCTTTTTTATACCTAACAGAGAACTGGTACTCACTCATTTTAAGTCGCCACCTAGTGAGGCGTGAATTTGGTTCTTTTAAGTTTACCATCCATTGTAAGGGCTTGTGGTCAGTAAGGATTTGAAATTTGCGTCCAAAAAGGTAAGGTCTAAAATACTTCGTAGCCCAGACTATGGCAAGAAGTTCTTTCTCAATAGTGCTGTAGTTCATTTCGCTTTCGTTTAAGGTTCGAGATGCGTAGCAAACTGGTTTATCTGATCCAACTGGACCTTGTGAAAGAATAGCTCCAATTGCTACGTTGGACGCGTCAGTTGTTAGGTTAAAATCTTTTTCGAAATCTGGGTATTGCAATATGGGGTCATTAGTCAGGAGGGTTTTACATTTCTCAAAGCAGTTAACATATTCAGTATCCAACGTGATTTTTCTGCCTTTTTTAAGACACTGAGTGAGGGGTTTCGTGATACGGGCGAAATTCGGTATAAATTTTCGATAATAGCCTATTAGACCTAGGAATTGTTTAATTTCCTTTGAAGTTTTAGGGATGGGATACTTCTTAATAGCCATGATCTTATCAGGATTCGGTTTTATGCCGTCTTTGGTGATAATATGCCCAAGGTAAGCTGTCTCGAGTTTCAGAAATTCCGATTTATCCATTTGGATCTTAAAGTTGGATTCTCGCAGTCTCTGAAATACCTTTTCCAGGTTAATTACGTGCTCTTGAAGAGAGGTACTGAATACTATAATATCATCTAGGTACACCAGACAGATTTCGTTCTGGAGTCCTCTGAGGACATTATCCATCACTCGTTGAAAAGTGGATGGAGAGTTTTTCAGGCCCACTGGTATCCGAAGAAATTCAAAATGGCCGTGTTCTACGTTGAAAGCTGTTTTTTCAATATTTTGCGCATCCATTTCTACTTGATAGAAGCCACTTGCCAAGTCTAAGGTTGTGAAATATTGACACTTTCCTAGTTTGTCAAGTACGTCGCTAATGTTCGGTATAGGATATTTGTCATCTAGTGTCTTTTCGTTCAGCTTACGAAAGTCAACTACTAGTCGCCATTTTTTCTTTCCTGACACGTCCATCTTTTTGGGAACGACCCAAATTGGTGAGCTCCATGCGGATTCAGATGGTCTAATGATTCCTTGTTCTAACATTTTGCCTATTTGGTTTTTAACTTCCTGACGATGAACGAATGGATATCGATAGCTCCTAGCATGAACCAGAACTTCGTCGGTGGTTCTAATGCGGTGTTTTACTTTATTGGTGAAAGTGAGTGGTTCCCCTTCGATATAAAAAACATCCAAGTAATGAGAACAAAGAGTTATGAGGTTTGCTTGTTTCTCTTCGTTCAGATGATCAGTCCGTAATCGCGAAATTACATCTTGTGCACGATTCGACGACTGTTCGGTGCGCGTGCACTCATTATAGAGTTCCGCGTGTGCTGGTTGATCTAGTGAAAATATTATATCATTCGATGTTGGGTTTTCCACTTCTAGATAACCACGATTATTAACTACGGTAGTAATACAGTCATGAATTATACAGTTGCATAGAATTTGTTCTTCTATAAAGACATCGCCATCACAAGTATCGATAGATACGCGAATTAGCTTGGTAGTATTCGCTGGAACAATGTCTTCGTAAAGGTTAACATTACGCGAATTGTACATTCTGATAGGGTTCGACGCGTGTTTTGTTATGAGTTGTCTTTCTCTTAAATCAATTCGGGCTTCCCAGTTACCTAATAAATCTAAGCCTATGAGCCCATCGAAGTAATCGTGAAATCGATAGATAAATAATTTCATATCATCCATATCCCTAAATTCTGAAAAACACGGTAATATAATAGAATAATTACTTCTGGTAGACGCGTGTATGTTCGTTACTTCAAACGGATCTAAGTTCAGAGGATAGTCAGAAAAATAGTGTTTCACGGCTTCGGGGCTAATGAACGATTGATTGGCTCCCGTGTCTATGAGAAATTTTAATGGTGGATTCGCGATCTGTATGTAAGGTAATTGCCTTTGGGTCTGAAGATTTAATTCTATTTTTGTTTTAGTGACGTTACATCCTCCTGAAAATCCTGCTCTTCATGGCTTGGTCCTGCTAGTGGTTGAGGATCGTTCAGCAGTTGGTTGTCAGTACTAACGTCATAGCATGGTAACTCATAACTACGAGTATAACCAGGGGTGACTGCATTGCTATAGTCATAATAGTCGGTATAGTATTCATACTCGGGTTCAGGAGAGTAATTGTAATATGAGTCGTCATATGTCATACAGTCGTTCATGTTCATTTCCCGAGTCTTAAAATAGTTACTAGGTGGTGGGTTCCCAGATTTACTCGAGTCGTGTCCTGTTATCATCCTAGTGGGAGGTAACACCTTAGGGGTGAAATGTTGAATACCGCTCATTGGTTTAGGGGGTTGGTTATAGTGATTCGGGGTACTGTGTCGTGGCTGTAATCTAAACATATTACTGCGGGGGTGGTAGTTAGGCGGTGGTGCAGAGAACATTCTCTGTGTATTTGTTACCATCCGCTGGTTGGGTTCAGCGAATTTAAAAGGCTGAGGTGGGGGCCTCATGGGTCGTTGGCCTGTAGGTGTAGGCCAATTCGGCACTGGTGTTGGGAGAGACAGGCGTGGTGGGTTAAATCCTGTCGGTGACATGTAGGGGGGCAACATAGTGGCAACCTTAGGGGTCGTATAGGTTCTAGAAGGTTCGCTACGTTGATGTGTATACATAATGTTCAATTCTTCCTGCACGTATTCTAGGGCTTTTTCTATAGTAGCGGGGCGCATGCAACGTATACGGGCCCCAAGGGGTTCCTTTAAACCTCGTATATATCCTTGCATAGTTACCTTTCTATAAAGTTCGCGTTTTGCTTCTATAGTCGTGGGTATATTCTCATGTAAAGTCACATACGTCATTATCGTACTGAATAAGGTTTGATAATAATCATAAAATTCTTGAGGAGTTCTACTACCCTGTGAAGCCAATGAAAGGTCGTTGTACAAGGCTGTCTCATCACGTTGATCTGAGAAATTATTGATCAAGGCAGTTCGAATGCCTAGCCAGTTTTCGGGTATCCCGTTCGAGTGAATAGTGCTAGCAGCGCTACCCTTGATTTTATTTAAGATGCCATTCAACAGACATAAGTTGCCTAATTCGTTACCAGATCCTGTTTTTAAATACTCTACAGCTATAGGTAGTTGGTCACATATTTTAATGAATCTGGTTAGAACGTTCGGGTTTCCATCAAATTCCGGGACAAGGCGGAGTGCCTTATAGATAACTTCTGGGTCTACTGCCATGTCTAAATTGAATAGTTGGTCTAATTCTAAATCCAGGTCTAAGTTACTTGTATTCCTAAGACTATCAACTACTCGATGGCGGCCCTGATCAGATTCAGGCGCCCGCGATCTAGAGGCTCTGGGATGGTAAAAATGGAAGCAACACAAGAGAAGTATTCAAGTGTACTTACATATACATTATTTTCCGGTTTCTCCCCGTGAATCGATGTCTGGATTCTACTCCTTGTATGCCGCAGGCCCGTAGGTTCGTTGTTCGGATATTCGTTATGGAGCTTGATAGCACCCCGGGTGCTCGCGATGCGGATTCCCGATTTTGAGGTCCGGATTTCGCGAAATTCCCGTGAATATCCTACCGGCTGCGCCAAATACGTTTGCGACACTCGGAGGTCCAAAAAAAAACCAAAATTATTCAAAGATATTTAATTATAAAAAATTTAAAAAGTACATGAAAACTTAATGATAAACTAATGTAGGTGCAACCAATTCGAAGTATGAATTAGAAGTGTGCGTCGCTATGTTGATTTTGCAGTCCTCGGTCGATTGACGTCAATGCTGCGTCGACACACGTGCCACTCGATGCAACTGCAGCGTCGGCGGTCTTCCTCTAGGTACTATACGTAATTCACGTCACGCAGGATAAGCATCCTGATGTCCTGGTAGCCTTTGCAATGTGACCGAAAGTAGGCTAGAGGCATAATAAAGAGAATTGGAGTGTAAGCTTTTTAACCATAGGTCACAAGGCTCTCAGAACCTTTACCTCATTGTCAGACCATGGGGAATGGGGGTGTCGTCTCACTGGTTTTTTTTTGAGGTTAACTCATAAGAAAACCCAGTGAGACGACGATCAAACGTCTATTTTATTACTTTTTCTAGCTTTTATTGCAACCTTTAGCAAACTCCCTCCCCCATCCCTCCCTTTATCTTACCTCCTTAGCTGCTTAAAGTAACACCCGTTAAAGTATTTAAAGTTTAACCTAACACGTTTAGAAGCAAGTTGCAACTTATCTTGCTTTACTAAGTTCACTGCACAAAGTAGACGTTATACGGTCCAATACTCTGTCCTATGGGACTCTAAGGAGGAGGTATTTGAAATAACTTAATAGAACGTGCTTTTGAATATTAAGAAGTTCTCATTTTATCAAAATATTAAAGACAATTAGGACATTTGGGGCAGAAAGGTTCTCGAGTGGAGACTACGCACTGAAACGCGCAATGTCGGATGGCCTCCCACTAGATGGAAAGACGACCTGATATAGATTGCTGGGAGCCGTTGGGTGCAGGCCGCACAAGTTCCGTCGCTCTGGTAATCTATGATAATGAAGTCAATTTTATAAAGGAGAAACCTACCTCACTTAAAACTGCATAATACAAAAAAATTAAAAGGCATGTGTATGCCATAGCGTTAGTGTTCTAATGTTAGGTGATGGGCTTGCAATCTGCACGTGAATGCATAACTTCTATGCAAAAAGTAGGCATGTAGGTATCAAATATATTTTTGGGCTTGCCTCTGGTTACCCCCTTGTGAGATATCCACACGGGTTAACGAACTGATTAAGATGTCTTAGAATGTCTATCATGGGGACTAATATAGTCGTTTAAAATACAAATTTGTATGGACAAGACGCGTGTTCGTAATCCATTGATATCTCCATCTGTATTCTCCATTTTGGAATATTTATAGTAAACTAGCTGACCCGCCCGCGACTTGGCACGCTTGAAATTTCCCGTCCCCGTGGGAACTTTGTGATAAAAACTATATAAAACACTCTTGCCAAAGTGATGCGACACTTAATGTAAATGACTTCACGTCAATGAACGACGGTTAAATTATATGGTTACTTTAACCTTTATTATTATTATGTTCATACAAAAATATTAAAATCACGATTAAAAAATGGGAGTTGGGGGTAGGAGGGTGAAAAATACTTTACCATCATCTCATACCTACCAAATAAATTAAAAAAAAATCATTTAAATCGGTCGACCTGTTTCGGAGGAGTGAGACCATAAAAACCGTGATACGAGATTTTTATATGTTAGACTAGCTGTTGTTCGCGATTTCGTACGCGTTACACTTCTAAAGGTATAGGTAACCTAGAAATAACTCTAAACTTGCTGTTGCAACTTGACTTGACACCTCATTTTTATTCCATGGGAACTGATTTATGGGATAAAAAGTAACCTATGTGGTAATCCAGGTTACAATCTACGTATATACCAAATTTCATCGAAATCTTTTCTGCCGTTACGACGTGATTGAGTAACAAATTGAGAAAAACAATACACACTAAATTCAACGTCTAAGACAAACTAAAAGAAAACTATTATCTTCTGACCAAAATATTCTAGTCCTTGCCATTTCAAATTTCGAAAGCTACGTCCCTATGAGGCCGTGTCCTAAAAGTGCATAACCTCTTTAAGCTTAGAAACATTCAAATGAGGTACTATTATAGTACGGTGACTTTCGAGACATTCCAATTTTAAAGAGTATTTGCTTATGTTTTAATGCGAGTTCAAACTTTTTTTAAATAAAATTGGATTGAGTTTTCAAACATGTGTCAAAATAAAATGTAATATAAATCAAAAGCACTAAGGAGTATTGATATCAACTTCGAAGCAAATCACCACCAAAATACTTTCTATTAATCTCGTTAGGGGATAAGTTTCAATAAAATATGAAACACGTCTTCCATCAATTCTGTTAAAAAAGGTTTATGTAAAATTTGAAGTAGAGTGGACCAAGGAATCACGTTGTTCCATACAAACTTTGCCCCCCTTTATCACCCCCTTAGGGGTAGAATTTCGGAAAATTCTTTCTTATCGAATGCCTACGTCATACAAAGAACACACCCTCCAAGTTTCAGGTCTCTACGATCAGCGGTTTAGGTTGTGCGTTGATCCGTCAATCCGTCATTCAGGACAAAGCCTTTTATATATTGTATAGATTTTACAAGATTTAAACAGGCCTCTTATACGACTGTTTCGACCCCGGTAATGCTGTGAAAGTTAAGACAGAAGCCTGAATAAATGAATTATTAATAATTTTACATAGCAAATTCGGAGTGATTCGAGTGGTTGTTTGACGAGGTTGAATTATGACGGGTTCCTCGGTAACCGACTACGACTCGTATCTCCTTGAAAAAGTGTCAAACTTGTGACTGGTTTCTACGAGTCGTAGCTGGTTACCGACGGATATAGGAACCCGCCATTAGTCAGTAAGAAAAAATGATGTTGTCTATCCTACCCGCAAACACGAATTCAACTTACGTAACGTAATAAAATAACCTTTTAGTAATGTCACTTAAAATGTCATGCTAATTTCGTTAGCGTTAGCAGAATAAGAACGTGCGTATTTTACGAAATTTTAGTTACTCAGATAACAACAGATTCTCCAACACTTTTAAGTTCATTCGCACTTGGCTCAGCCCAGGAGTTTTATTTAAACTGAAGTATTTTTCTATCGAGTGAAAAAGGAACACATCCCTACTAATATTATAAATGCGAAAGTAACTCTGTCTGTCTGTCTGTCTGTCTGTGTTACCTTTTCACGCCTAAACCGCTGAACCGATTTTGATGAATTTTGGTATAGAGATAGATGGAACCTTGGGAAAGGACATAGGGTACTTTTTATCCAGATCCCGATCCCGATCCCGGAATTATACGGGTGGAAACGCAGAGTGCAGTTGTGTATCGTATATCCCTACTAAATGAATTTTGGTATAGAGATAGATGGAACCTTGGAAAAGGACAAAGGCAACCTTTTATCCCGATCCCGATCCCGATCCCGTAATTATGCGAGTGATAGATAACGCAGGGTGCAGTTATGTATCGTATATGCCTACTAAATGAATTTTGGTATAGAGATAGATGGAACCTTGGGGAAAGACATAGACAGTCTGTCTGTTTCGTTTTCACGCCTAAACCGCTGAACCGATTTTGATGAATTTTGGTATAGAGATAGATGGAACCTTGGGAAAGGACATCTTTACTTTTTATCCCGATCCCGATCCCGGAATGCACCCCGCGTTTTCACCCGCATAGGGTGAAAACGCGGGGTGCAGTTATGTATCGCATAATTCAAATACTCCTAGCCAGCTTTTAGAATACTTTCTGCCTGACATGTCCATCAGGCCCATCGGCCTATACACTATGAATGTGTGAGTGTGACGATGCATGGTGTGGTGTGGCGGGGCTGGCGGGCGCGGGCGCGCTGCGCGGCGCGGCGGCAAAGACGTGCGGGGGACGCGGATGGCTCGGTGGGAGGAGTGTAGATCACAAAGTATGCTTACCCGAACGGGCAGACACGTGAGGGCAGACGTCGTTGGCGGACGCATGCGATATCTACAATTTTGAGCTGCAACGTATTCGCTTTCTTTACGTTTTCATTGGTGTTTAGGGTTTCTTGGATAAGCATTTTGTGTTATTTACTTAGTTGTTTTGGTTGTTATTATTAGTTTAGCATAAGTTAGTAGTAGGTAGAATTATAGTTAATAGGTAAAATAAATACTTTAATTCATTTTTTAGGATAGGTATAAAATTGTAGTAGATTAGTAGGCAGGTTTTTTTAAGTTTTTTCACATTTAGTAAGTAGTTACGGTACCTAAGAAGGTCAGCATAGTTTTTATTGAGTATTAATAGGTAAGTAATGTTGTTTTGTGAATAAAATAGTTCCAGTAGTTTCGCATATAATTTTATCGATTCATTTTGTTTTTATTCCATGTGGATAAAATAGTTCCAGTAGTTTCGCATATAATTTTATCGATTCATTTTGTTTTTATTCCATGTGGATAGTATATTTTTTTTAACATTTAGTTTTAGTTTAGCAATTCGTTTTGTTTTTGTTTTATTTCATGCAATGTGTATAAGTACCTACCTTAAGTATAGTTTCGTACTCAGTACCTTTAACTAAATTTTTTTGTCAGCTAAAGAATTTTTTTTTGCATAAGTACTTACCTGTTTTTATTACTTTAGGTAGGTAACTGGTTAAGTAATATGCCTCGCAAGCGTAAATCTAATTTAGCGCGTAGCTCTAAAAGAGCTCGAACTGCGCAAGTAGCTAGATCCCAAGAATCTGAGGAGCAGACTCAGGCCCGGCAGATTTTAGATGCTGAGCGACACGCAACGCAAAGAGCTGCCGAGACCTATGAACAAACTCAGGCCCGGCAGATTTTAGATGCTGAGCGACACGCAACGCAAAGAGCTGCCGAGACCTATGAACAAACTCAGGCCCGGCAGATTTTAGATGCTGAGCGACACGCAACGCAAAGAGCTGCCGAGACCTATGAACAAACTCAGGCCCGGCAGATTTTAGATGCTGAGCGACACGCAACGCAAAGAGCTGCCGAGACCTATGAACAGACTCAGGCCCGGCAGATTTTAGATGCTGAGCGACACGCAACGCAAAGAGCTGCCGAAACCTATGAACAGACTCAGGCCCGGCAGATTATAGATGCTGAGCGACACGCAACGCAAAGAGCTGCCGAGACCTATGAACAGACTCAGGCCCGGCAGATTTTAGATGCTGAGCGACACGCATCATTGATAGCTGCAGAGATGCCAGAAGAATCCCAAAGACGACGTGTGTTAAATGCTGAACGGCAGTCAGAAAGGAGAAATGCGTTTACAATGTATACATGGGGAGCATTCCACAATGCTGCTTTTGATTATGACCCATCGATTGAGTATAATAACCATCGATTACTTCTCATAGGTGGAATGGATAAAAAATGTATACATTGTGAAGCACTCAAGTGGAAAGAAGAAACTCCGGGTATGTGTTGTTCTGGTGGCAAGGTTTCAATTCCAATACTTGGAGAACCAGAGGAACCATTGAAGTCTTTACTTTTAGGTGATAACAACGAATCGCGGCGTTTTTTAATCAAAATAAGGAAATATAATTCATGCTTTCAAATGACGTCATTTGGTGTAGAAAATGAGGTGGTTATGCCTGGGTTTTCATCTACTTTTACAATCCAAGGTCAAATCTATCATAGGATTGGTTCTTTGCTTCCTACAAATAATGAGCAACCAAAATTTTTACAGATTTATTTTATGGGAAATGAAAACGACGAGGTTGACCGCAGGTGTCAAAACATTCAATTAGTAGAAAAGGATATTGTCTTAAAGATTCAGAGAATGTTGCATGAACATAACCGCCTAATAAACACTTTCACAACAGCCTTAGAAAGAATGCCGGGAGATGATTATAAGTTGGTGATTCACCCAGATCGTACACCAAGTGGGGAACACGAAAGACGATATAATGCACCTTTAATAAATGAAGTCGCAGCCATGGTTTGTGGTGAACAGTTTGCTTCCCGTGATATAGTTTTACATGCCCGTGATAACACACTAACTAGGGTGCCGGATACACATAAATTTTACGATGCGTTACAATATCCGCTAATATTTAGCAAAGGGCAAGAAGGGTATCACTTTCAAATTCCACAAGTCGATCCTGTAACTGGCCTGCCCTTGCCTAACAAAAAGGTATCATGTATGGACTTTTATGCCTTTCATATCATGATTAGAGAAAATGATTTTAATATTATATCACGATGCAGGCAACTGGCCAATCAGTTTTATGTTGATATGTACGTTAAGGTAGAAAGTGAACGATTACGATACATAACATTAAATCAAACTAAATTAAGAGCAGAAAATTATATCCACCTTCAAGACGCAGTAGCGAATGACGCTAATCTAAATCCAAATGATATTGGTAGAATGATAATTTTACCGTCTTCATTTGTAAATAGTCCGAGGTACTTACACGAATATACTCAGGATGCGTTTGCTTATGTACGTACATATGGTCGCCCTGACTTATTCGTTACGTTTACTTGCAACCCAGCATGGCCGGAAATAGTAAATGAATTAATGCCGGGTCAAAGCGCGATTGATAGGCATGATGTAGTCGCAAGAGTTTTTAGGTTGAAAGTTAAAAAACTTATGTCTGTTATTTCCAAAGGCAGAATATTTGGAGAAGTGATCTGCTTTATGTATTCCATAGAGTGGCAGAAGCGTGGCCTACCACATGTCCACATATTATTGTGGTTAAAAGACAAGTTGAGACCCGATCAAATTGATAATATTATCAGCGCAGAAATACCCGATCCAAGCACTGACAAGACACTTCATGATATTATAGTTAAAAACATGATTCATGGTCCATGTGGACCTGAAAATCCTCAGTGCCCTTGCATGAAAGATGGAAAATGCACAAAGAAATTTCCTCGCAAATTACACAAAGACACTGTCCACAGTGAAAACGGATACCCACTCTATCGTAGAAGAGCACCAGCAGACGGAGGTCGAACGGCATCTGTGAAACTACGAAATGGGAGTTACGTCACTATTGATAATAGTTGGGTGGTCCCTTATTCCGCTATTCTATTAAAAATATTTAACGCCCATATAAATGTTGAGGCTTGCAGTTCAGTGCGCGCTATCAAATATATCTGCAAATATATTAACAAAGGCAGTGACCAAGCTATTTTCAATTTTAGGAGCACAGAGCTTGCAAATCGCGTAAATGAAGTACATACATATCAATCTGGTCGTTATGTTAGCAGCAACGAAGCCGTGTGGCGGTTATTAGGGTTCCCGTTGCACGAAAGGCACCCCACCGTTACACATCTAAGTGTACACTTAGAGAACGGTGAACGAGTTTATTTTACAGAAGATAATTTCCACGAGCGACTATCTACTCGACCAAAAACCACCCTTACAGCTTTTTTTGAACTTTGCATAAGAGATGAGTTTGCAAGAACTCTTATGTATGCTGAGGTACCGAGATATTACACATGGGACGCAACCAGAAAAACTTGGAAACGCCGAATTCAAGGAACTTCGGTTCAGAACTGGCCTGGTGTCAAATCTGGAGATGCCTTAGGACGGGTTTACACAGTCCATGTTACTAACATGGAATGTTTTTGTTTAAGGATGCTTCTACACCATGTGCGTGGGCCAACCTCTTTCAATGATCTCAAAAAATACAACAATCAAGAATTTTCAACATTTCGAGAGGCATGTGAGGCAAGAGGATTATTGGAGGATGACAATCATTGGAATATAACACTGGAAGAGGCTGCACAATGTAGATCAGCGGCCAAGGTGAGAATGCTTTTTGCTATACTAATAGCGACATGTGGGCTTTCAAACCCTCAACAACTGTGGGAAAGGTACAAAATTCAAATGGCCGACGATATTTTACACAGAGTACAACATCATAATCCAAACGTTACATACAATGATTTCATTTTTAATGAAGCCCTAACAAAGATAGAAGACCAAGTCATAACTATAACTGGGAAAGATTTGTCAGATTTTGGGTTGAGCAGGCCGCAAAGAACTGGGGAAGTTTGCAGTGATATAATAAGAGAATTGAGTTACGATGCTGCTTCTTTACAACAACAAATAACTGAGTCTGTTCCGCGTCTAAACCCAGAACAAAGATTAGTTTTTGAGAATGTTGTGCAAAAAATCGAAAGTGGCGAAGGTGGTTTATTCTTTTTGGATGCGCCAGGAGGCACGGGTAAAACATTTCTTTTAAATTTACTTTTAGCCCAAATTCGTAAAGATAAAGGAGTTGCTGTTGCTGTAGCTTCTTCTGCAATAGCAGCTACGTTACTTAATGGTGGCCGAACGGCACATTCAGTACTTAAACTGCCA
The DNA here is from genome assembly GCA_963924445.1 of Philereme transversata. Classification (NCBI taxonomy): domain Eukaryota; kingdom Metazoa; phylum Arthropoda; class Insecta; order Lepidoptera; family Geometridae; genus Philereme; species Philereme transversata. Next base: position 14,690,021 of record OZ004340.1, read on the forward strand.
TTGAACTTAGCTCATGAGGAAATGCCAGTTTGTAACATTACTAAAAATAGTGACCGTGGACGAATGTTACAGCAATGTAAGCTGTTGGTTTGGGATGAATGTACCATGTCCCACAAAAGAGCGATAGAAGCACTAGATCGGACCATAAAAGATATTAAGAGTAACCAAAGTATCATGGGTGGTATGGTGGTACTTTTAGCTGGCGATTTTAGACAGACTCTGCCGGTAATTACTAGAGGCACGCCGGCAGATGAAATAAATGCATGTTTAAAAGCGTCTCCATTATGGGTGCATGTAAAAAATTTTTGTCTGACTACAAATATGCGAGTACAACTGCACAGTGATACACAATTGGTGCAATATGCGGATGCTCTTCTGAAAATCGGAGAAGACCGTATGGAAACAAATAGTGACGGAATGATTACATTGAATCGTGAATTTTGTAATGTTGTCTGTAACATGGATGACTTAAAGAACAACGTCTATCCCGATCTTGCAACCAATATGAAGAACAGACAATGGCTGTGCGAAAGGGCAATTTTAGCACCGACAAACGAAGTAGTGGGGCAGATCAACGAACAAATCATGTCAGATGTGGAAGGTGATTTTGTTGAGTATCTGTCCGTAGACAATGTCATGGACACTGAGCAAGTGACATCGTTCCCTGTAGAATTTCTTAACTCCTTAGAATTATCGGGGGTGCCTTCCCATAAGTTGAGGCTAAAAGTAGGTGTCCCGGTCCTGTTGATGCGAAATCTTGACGCACCAAGAATGTGTAATGGCACACGTCTACAAATTACACACCTGGGACGCAATATTGTGAGAGCAATAATTATGACAGGAACAGCAAAGGGAGAAGAAGTGTTAATTCCCCGTATTCCAATAATCCCTACCGATTTGCCATTCCAATTCAAAAGAGTACAATTTCCCCTGAAAGCAGCATTCGCTATGACGATAAACAAAGCTCAAGGACAGACACTCAAAGTAGCTGGTGTTCATTTAGAAAAAAACTGTTTCTCCCATGGGCAACTGTATGTGGCGTGCTCACGAGTATCGAGTCCACAAAACCTACATGTTTTGACCAAAGAAGGAAAAACAAAAAATGTCGTATACAAAAACGTATTAAACTAAGTTAAGTCATGGATCAGGGTCAGGAAAAGTCTACCTATGTTAATCTCAATAATTCAATGTGCCGGCTTCATTAGAATCGTTTCATTATAGTTTCAGAGCCTATTCAGTCCAAACAAATTTACACGAAGTAGTAGTTCTACGCAGACGAAGTCGCGGGTAACAGCTAGTTACAATATAATTCAAAGCAATTCTTCTCATGAGGAGGTGAGCTCCTCTGCTGTATATTTTGTTCAAATTTCATATCAAACGCGATTTAAACATATATATTTTTATTTTTTATACAACTTGGAGATGGCACAAGCAATTGGCCCACCTGATGTTGAGTGGTAACCATCGCCTTTAACAAAGGATTGTCTCGGATATCGTACCTTAGAAACATGCTCTACGATGAACTGATCTGCGTCCATCAACTTTAATCATACATGTGTAAATTCCTGTAATTTTACCGGCACCCTTACCCTTCAAACTTAGAAGAGTAGTCGAGTTCCTTGTGAAAGGGCTTGCCCGGAGAAGTACCACCACCCTACCTTATTCTCCCACCAAGAAGAATTGCTGTGTTTCTGTTTGAAGGGTATGGGTTGCCTGTGAAATTACAGGCACATGAGGCTTTACACTTATTTATGCCTCAAGTTGATGAACGCAGGCCAGTGCATCGTAGGGCACGTTTCTAACGTGCGTGAAGTACGAGCGATTCTCTGTTACCGCTTAACATCAGGTGGGCCATAAGCTTGTTACATCTGTAGGTATTATATAAAAAAAAATTAAACTCAGCAATGCAGCTTGGCGGCAAAAATAGGTATGGTGGTATTACTTCCCCGAACGAGCCCTTTCACAATGAACTCTCCTACTAATTTTTAACAATTGTTTTTACCTACAGCAATAAACGTTATTTGATCACTGCCCAGAGACTGTGAGAAACATTCATAGAGTCGAAGGTAACAGAAATGGCTCCCCAGCGGCCAACAGTAATGGCTGAACTAAACTTGCAGCTTAGTGCACGAGATATTTACATTTGATATCTTAAAATGTGACTGTGTGCGAGGAATATATTTACTAACTTCTGCACACGGCTTCGTTCGCTATACGTACGTTTGGACACTCCTCTAGCTTCCTCCTTGTGAGATATCTTCACGGGTCGGCATATTGAGTATGAAATTCGAGAATGTCCATTATATTGAAGTCAGCAACTTTTTTTATTGGATTGAAATAAACACATATCATTGTTCTAGATTACAGGGAAATCCATTCCTCAAAATTTTATGTCGACTGTTTACAAATTCACCCTTTACTATGTAGTTTGAAGCGTATATAGGCCTTTAATTTCTAATATATTATATTTTTGAAGACGTTTTAGACATGATAGCAATTGTAGTAGGTACTAGCTGGGCGAAGAAGGTAGTCGCCCTGTAGTGCCTTCGGAAATAGTTTTTGTTTGAGTAGTAAGTCAGGAACTAAACAATGTCTACGAAGTGCTACGACGTAGCGTGCTACGCTGTTTGCTACACCATTACTTTTTGATGTAAAACAAGCTCTTATGCCGAGGGATCGGAATTTGCAAAGTCTATCACGTATCCTGTAGGATACAAAGTACTTTACACCGATGCCATTAAACCGCGTATTGCGACGCAGGCCAGTCTAAATGTTAATACGTCCACCGCGGGTAGTAGAGGAAAAGCAGTACTGCAATACTTATTTTTTACGGCTGTTTTTTATCAGAGATGTGTTACGTTGATAAGTTATGGATGTGTTTCAGCCCACCAATAGGATCGATTGATTTTTTTACTCTAGCTTAGCTTAGCTCTGGTGAGAAAGGGTTCAACGAAGCTAAGTCTTTTACATACTCGTTGAAGCTATGGATGCGAGCTAGGAATCGAGTCTCGCATTTTCCTCGCACAACTAAGTGTCTACACAGACGGACTGTATCATAACTGCACGTTGATAGTAATCTGCGCAGTCCGTTTGCAGTTAGCGTGCAGTTGGCGAACAGTTCTAACATATAGTTGGTAGTGAAGGGATGTTATTGAAACGTCTTAAATCGGTGAAAGACCTTTTATTACTCTCTGCTTAAACAATAGATCGGTCGCTTATATGCTAGCTTATGTGTATACTTATATCTACCTATACTACACCTCAGTAGTTTAGATGCAGTGCAGTTATGAGGCAGTCCGTATATCTAGACCCTAACACGCGCAAAGTGTACCTTTATCGCTACACCACTTAACTTAGCATTGGTGAAAATAGACACATAATTTCGTAACTTTAACCTCCTTCACCGCTTAGCAACTCCACACATCTCTGGCGGAAAAGCTCCCTAAGTACTTCATTTATTTATTTTTTCATATGTCAGCTCAAAGAACTGAAGGCCGTTGGGGCAGAAAGGTTCTCGAGTGGAGACCACGCCCTGGAATATGCAGCGTTAGATGGGCCCCCACTATATGGAAAGAAGACCTAATCAAAGTTGCTGGATCAGGGAAATTTATGGGGGAAGCCTATGTTCAGCAGTAGACGTCGGTAATCAATGATATCGGTAACTGTTTAATATCAGGTGGGCATCATCTTATGAAAAAATTATGGCGTCCACCACGTGGACCATGTTTTTACGTTTAAATTCCAGCATCGAAAACGGAATTTGGCTTGCTTTAATAACGGAATGTACTATGGCAGTGTCCAGGCAATACTATGCAAATACCGACACGGCCCAATATTGCTTGTAATGTATGCGACACCTAACGAGCCTAAGGCTAGAGTTGCGACTTCAGATAATACATGGGTTACCAACATCTAAAATTCTCATAAAATATGTATCAAGACAAACACATTTTTGTTTGACATTCTGATTCAATTTAATTCAATTATTTTTAAATTCTATTTAATCCACCTACAATTTTGAAAAACAAAATTTAAAAAATGGCTGTACATATTTTTATTTAAATTTTATTTCTTGGGCCATTTTTTATATATTTTATTTCTTCTTTTAATTGTTATTATTTTCAAGCTTTGACCGTAATTGAATTGAATTGTAGAAATGTTTTTAATATACTAGGAACATTATCTTCATTTGCATGCCAACTTATATGGTGAGACATATCTGGTACCTATATTACTATTATTTATCATGTCTTGTTTTACATATTTACCCATGTTTGCGAATGAATAAACGATTTATAATTTATGATGACAATTATTTATTTGCCACAAAGAATGAATATTCCTATTACATATAATGGACACCAACCACAGTTAGATAAAGTAAGTATAACAAACAGAAGACACGAACAAGGGTCAGTTTCACCAAAGTGGAGCGGAGAGAAGATGAGTGAAATCAACAAATGAACACCACGTAGATGACATAATACGATCATTTGAACCATGCAAAGCAGCGCTGGTTTTTAGGGAAGGTGCATAAATAAATAAGTATTACTGGACATTTCACACAACGCTATCTAGCCCCAAACTAAGCGCAGCTTGTACTATGGGAACCAGATAACTGATAGAATACTTATATACTTTTTTTTGTAAATACATACTTATAATATATAGAAAAACATCGAGACCCGGAACAAATATCTTTAGATTATGCAAATGTTTGTTCCGCAGTGGGAATCGAACCCGCTACCTCCTGAGTCTCAGCCGGCTATTCGCCCACTGCGCCACGGAGGACATCATAACACACATCCACATACTCTCTCGCTCTCTCTCTCTCTCTCTCTCCTGAGCAATTATTATTCCCATCTGATGGTGGGGTCTGCTTTTCTCGTTTTGTCTTTCCACTTCGCTCTATCCAACGTAAGGTCTTGAAAAACACGACATTCTATAAGGTCTTGTTTGATCACGTATATCCACTTTCTTTTTGGTCTTCCTCTTCGCCACACATCTACACTAATATTATATATTCGAAAGTAATTGTGCCTCTCTGTCTGTTTGTTTCATTTTTACGACTTGAAAGGCTTGAACAATTTCAATGCAATCTGGTATATAAATCGATTATGACTGGGTTTAAGATATAGGCTACTTTTTACCTACCAGAAGGGAAACATGTATATTATAATTTCTGATTATGTTCAATGAATTTAAACAAGATTTTTGTGTAAGCAAACAAATACCCAAAGAAACATTCTAAAACTGTATTCCGATAACTCACAAGTAACAGTTTAATCAGCCGTTAGGTATCCCCTAGGCGTCGTTAACAAATCGCAACTTTGTCCCACAAACGTAAACCAGATGCTTCTAATAGCTTTTTAACCCAATTACGCGACTCGATGGTACGTTTTGAGACATTGAAATGTTTATTATTATTTACTGCGCACTTTCCTGTACGCTTGCTTAGCGGATGTAATCAGCGAGGGCGGTGCTCATCTTAAACCAAGTTAGCGCATAACAGAAGAAGTATGTATATACTACGTGTTTTGTTAAGTATGGCATTCAATGGAAACACGGGTATGGTTGACAAGGGCGGGTCAGCTAGTAGACAATATAAACCTTGAACCAAGTATATGATTTTTTTTTTGACTGGCCTCCCCTTGTTTGTCAAAGTCTGATAACACAGCAAATGACGACAATCCTTCCACCAATGTCGGAAGAAAAACCACGATTAGTCGCTTTTTTCTATGACTAAAACCAATGCTAAAAATATGTACATAAATTCTTTCAATTTCTAGTGCAGCCGGGGAGCGTTTTCCGCTGCGATGCGTCCGCTCGATGTGCATCGACGCTTATAAAAACCTTCAAGGTTTATGGTGCGCTCGTAAAAAACGTTAACGCCTTTCATAAGTTTAATGTTTACGTGAAATATTATTCTGTCGTTCCATAAAGTGGGCTCTACTTATGACTCTAGCGGGAATTGGAGCTTTTACTACTTATAAAATAAATAAGTGTTTTTCTAATCTTAGTACGGAACTCTAAAAATATCATGACGCGTGTAAAAGTTTTTAATTTTTTTATTATGATAAACGGAATTAATACGTATCTTTTTATCAGTAGTAGGCTAGATCTATATGGCATCCGGGCTTGACAGGGGCCGTTTTTTCGCGGCATCTGTCCAACGCAATTGCTAGCGGTCGACTGAGAGAATTTTTCTCCTGATTCAAACGGACATTGTGTAGTCGATAGCTTACCGAGTTTGGTTTTTTCTCATTTCGGAGAGACCCAGATATCATATAGTCCTAGAATTAGACGACGGTCAATTTTTGGCCCATCATCAGCGGTATTTTTAAATACCTGCCAGTGCCAGTCGAAGTTCGACTGTAATTCATTTTTCTAGCTTTATTTTATCATTTGCCCTTCCTTCTCCATGTAAACTTTAACGAATCTTACACTTCTCCGTGTGCGCTAAAAATGATAGAAACTGCTCTCTTCACGATTAAATAGATAGGTTGATTAATTCCAACATATTCTCTCGATATCAGTTTTAGGTTTTTGTAATACTCTTAATTCCACGCGGCAGATCGCCACAGATAGCGCGATGATTTGGATGTGCATATACAAGGCTGGTATACTGTAGGACGGGACAGAAAAAACTGGAAAGAAGTAAGTCCTTTGCCCTTCAGTGAGACAATACTGTAAGTTAAATAAAACGAATTAAGCAAATATCGCATTTAGCCGCTTTTTGTTTCCACCCTTTATTACTTAGTAGGGCTTTTTTGTACGGTTGTGATGCCTGTCCAATACGAACGATAAACTTGTAAAAATGTTCCTATAGAATCGATGAATTTCCTGTATACCTTAGTGAACATTGCTCCCGTAGTTGGATACAAATTTCTCTTATAATATCTTGTTACTTTGATGCTAAGGAATTCCCCCCGGCTTGAGACCTACTCAGCTAATATGATGCAACTTTAAGCTGCTTATGAACGAAACCAGCCTTATGGAAAAGTATTAGCGAAACTAAGGTTCTGCATAAAATTACGGATACTTCTGAACATTTCTGTAACGAGTTTTTGAGGACGTATTACAGTTTGGGGTGAGTAAGTTAATATTGACTTTAGTCGTATTACAAAGTAATATTTTTATGTAAAATTTAGTATATTAATTTTCTAAACATCTCTTTTATTCTTATTATTTATTCATCATTTTATTCGACTACTAATAGTTATCACACAAATATAATAAATGTGAAAGTTGTTATTGATGTGTTTATTAATTTATTTGTTTGTTTGTTACTTAATCACGTCGTAAAGGCTGAACCGATTTCGATGAAATTTGGTATATACGTATGTAGATCTCGATTACCATATGGGTTGTCTTTTACCCCATAAATCAGTGCCCATGAGATAAAAATGGGATGTCAAGTCAAGTTGCAACAGCGAGTTTAGCTTTATTTCTAGGATACCTACATATTTAGTAGTGTAACGCGTACGAAGTCACGGGCAACAACTAGTCGAAGATATATCCTTTGGCTTTGAAACTTTCATATGAGAGAAATGAGATTTTTAACTGTCTCAGGCTCAACGCAACGCAACGCAACGCAATGAATGAAAGAAAGAAAGAAAATCTTTTTATTACGCCACCCACTAATAACAACAATTATCAACACAAGGAAAATAAAAATATTGCACAAAAGATAAGTTATTAGCACAAATATAAGTTATTAGTAGTCACCAGAAAAAGGTTTCAACTCAGCATATTGCTATGTCACAGCAAGGTGACACAGCGCTGGTCTTCCGTTGGAACCTTTGTGAGCACATACACGGAAGTCTGCTAACACATACAAATATAAAAACATATTAAAATAAACAAGTAGATGACTTATATTAAGACTCAACCGGCATACATACCCCCCCCCCAAGGCGCGCCAATAGATGTTTCATATAAAAAATTATTTTAATGGTTTTGAATAATCTATAAGATAATAAACTCTATAATGTAGATACACTAAAATATAATACTTGTATAATAACTAAATACTTAATTTAGTAGGTACTACTTTTTTAAACACCCAAGCCAAATTGAGTCCTATCTCAGCGCGATAAATATCATTTAAAATTTTAGCAAGAACTTGGGATGGTGTACTTCACATCGACACACGTTAGGTGCAGAAAATAGTTTCACATCTCATTGCACCAGCAATGTCAATTTCAAGAATGGTATCGCTATGTCAATATCAGCTCCGTCGACAGAGGTTATGAGAAGCTGATTGACTGAGTGAGGAAACATGAATGTTTGGATTTTGAAGATTTAGGACGTTATCACACCGGAGATTTGCGAGCGTGGTTCCAGCGAGGCGATAGAATGAATTGAGAGTGTATAGAATGTATACCAGCACATATTATCTTTAAGCACTTTATCATATTTCATTTAAGACCTTATTTTGTAACATATTATCAGCCAGAAAGAAATGACTTATAGAACATAGCGTTCTATAGGGTGTTTGAATATACGCACAAAAATGAAAGGGGTTATTTTGTGAAGCATAATAAATAAATTTGTGAAATGTTTACCATAGAAATGTGAAATGTATTTTGGCATGTAAAAACAAACACTTTCTTCTCACATCTAACCACAGATACAGTATTGGTGACGTCTCGAGATATCTCTCGTTGTCCCTTTCCAACTCAAAACCCGCAGCCATTACCGAAAGAGATATCAAATCGGCCTTAATTTTTGGATGTCGATTGCAAGAGTAGGCAGTAAGTTTTATATCGAACTAATGATCTAAACATAGTGAATTTTCTTTAAAATTTGATAATATAACTAGTAGTTTTCTACTACTAACGACTAGTAAGTCTTTTTTTATGTTTTGAGAAACCATCACTTGAATATCGTCAGTATATTACTAAACACCCTGTATAGATACACTCGCGCATCCTACTTCAATACGTGTCACTTCAGTGTACGTTGCAAAGTCGCTACGCAGCGAGCGCCTTGACGGATCGCCTCACTAGAAACATGCTCGCAAATCGCCGGTGTGATGAAGCTTTTAAGTTTTTTTTTTAATGTACATAAGTGTTAAATTAATTTTGAAACAGGCAATTTAGGGATCTTTTGAGGTTACCACAAAAGAATTTGCTAACTTTTTGGTATAAGTAACAAACAGTAAACCAGCTTCAATTTAATAATATTTCAATTTTCGGCCGAGTTAATGAATACTAAATAATATTTTTTTGCAATTCAATAGGTCGGCCATTTAGCACGTTGGAACATGGGCCGAGTTATTGAATTAGTCATTTAAACGGTCATATAATGCGTAACCTTTTTACTTATAATTCTGTCGTTTTGACTGTGTTGCAACTGTCGTGGTCATGGGCAGACCCGCTACCTCATTACGTAGAATCAGCGATAGCAACACAAATGCAATCGGTCACAAAACGCGGTCTCTTTGCTGGTGACGCTAGTTGACATGTGCAAATTGACGTTTCGTGACCGATTGATGTCGCGTTGCTGTCGTTGATTTTAAGTAATTACCCTCCGGAGTACTCGGAGTAGTATTAATTATAGTGATAGCAAAAATTTATAAAAATACTACTTCTATTACACCAAATTACATCTCATTTACTATCTCCATTTTCAATCATAATTTCGTTAACAAGACGATCGCAAAGTTATGTTATTAAGCAAGACGCGTTGCTTAATAAGATTCCGGGTGATTTATTAAGCGAAGCATATTCCGAGGGGCATATCCTGGGATAGTAGTTAAACTTCCAGTAAGGGAACTAAGTAAAAATGTACCAGGAAAACATGACCCATCAAGCACTGAGGGTTCCATGCCTAACTATATTTATGTTATTTACCAGCGTTACTAGCTAAGTGTAACTCAGAAACCAAGTAAACTTTTAAGGCATTTCAATAAAACTTTTAATATAAGACTTTGTTCTATTTTTTTTTTGTAATCGTTGCTTATCAATCATATTTATTTCAGGTTTACATGCTTGCAAACTTCGGAGATAGAGGGGTTGGAAGTTTTTTATATTTGATTGAGTGTTGAAATTGATGGTTAAAGAACCAAGGTGGTTGTCTTAATTCTAGCTAGACTATTTTCGAATTTATGAATATTTTCCTTTACCTTTTATGCTCGAAAAAATATGGTGCTCAATTTACATTATCACGGAACGGAATGGACGTGAATTATTATAACGAAATTGTACAGCATAGTGAACTTTATGACAATTGTGTATCGTAAAAACTAGTTATGAGGCAAAAAGCAGCTCGTCTGTTAGAAATTCCAGAAAATGCGCGAGAATTCTCTAGGAGACACGTCACCTGTGTTTTGGCTCGTATGTAGTTTATACGTTACATAATTGACACATTCGTTAAAAACTCGCTTCCATTCCGGTTCGCGACACTGTAAATTAAGCCTAAACGGGAGTAAGGTAAGTTCTCCTACTGATCCAACGTTACTACGTTCCAGGATGGATGCCAGTAATCGGCCAAGGTAAACTTTCTATTAAATTGTATCGGGTACCTGCCAACTAGAGATATTTATGTGGATCACTAAATTAATGCTCACAAGATACGGTGATACGTGCAACATCAAGAACTTAAAAGTTTGGAAGCTAAGGGGAAGATACTTTACCCATCTATTTAATAAATGAATAATTCTGGACATATCGCACAGCGCTATCTAGCTCCAAACTATGTAAAGCTTGTACTATAGAAATCAGTTAATGATGTAATACTTAGATTTTGTGAACATTTATAATATTTTACTTAAAAAGCATTAGTGATTTATTTCAATCATTATCATATAAAGGAATTTATCATGCCAGAGCGAGGCGAGGCGTAGTGTGGAGCGGATTGCACTCACTCTGATGAAGCTACACGAATTGGCGATTGTCGGTCGAAACAGTGATAAAACGGTACGGTATAAATCCCGCATTTATAATAATTAATACAATATTATAGAGAAACAGACTCGGAACAAATTATCTGAAGATCATGAAAACATTTGATCCGCGGCGGGAATCAAACTCGCAACCTCAGTCTCAGCAGGCTATTCGCTCACACCGCCACGGTGGTCGTCACTTACTAATTTACATTACAGTGTTTCGGAATATTTTTGTTTATCCGAAAGAAGGTCATTGTCCTCATATACGTACCTATGTTGTAGCGTTACAACTCTCTCCTGTAAAAGAAGAGAGCTAAGAGTAAGCCAAGTTGAATTTAGACCTACCTAACGGTTTAAAAAGAAAGAGGGATTTTACAATGTGTTATGATTTAATACAATCACTGACTATTAATACGATACTTATCAAAAACACTTATTGTCCCACTATGGTGCGCACAATCGATGAATCCGGGAATCTGCAGGACCGGTAGAATGCGCGCTGGTTGAGGGCTAGTGAAGCCTCTAGCCTACGTTGACGAGAGGCCGACAGGACGAAGTAACTCCACCGTGATCTCCAGGTCTGTACAGAGCAAAGGTCTCTAAGAGGGAGACGTGAGGACTCCAACCTCGAGGGGTCAGGCTCCCAGGTTAAAGCCGGTAGGGCTTCGTCGTTAAGAACAAACTGTTTCCGGGCTGCGCTGACTGATTGATAAAATGAGAGTGTTTAAAGCGTTTCTCTTTGAGAACTTTCACCCGCAGTTCCCAAGTCCAGACTATCTTTTCCAAGGATCCACAATGTCATCCGGACCTGTTCCAAAGTTAAATTTTTAGTATATTCTAGTTGGCGGCCAGTACAAATTCAATCAAATCAAATCAAATTCAGAGGTTCTATGTAAATTCCAAGTAAAACCTTACGGTTTTACCGTGAGTTAAAAGTAAATAAATATATGTCTAAATTGTCATGTCAGTACCCTTGTTAGGTCTGTTTATTTTTTGAGTTTCTAGTCCTAAAAAGTTAAAATAAATATAGCATCATGTATACTCCTGTGACGAGAAAATTCTGCTCTTTCCAATCATATAAAATGTATAGGCATTTTAAGGTTTCAAGAATTAATTTAGAGTTTTCTGACCAAAATAATAATGAAAATGTTAAAGTATGGTAAAAGAAAACACAGAATCTATCTCCCCACGTAAGTATTTACATTAGATAACGTGAATATCGCGATCAAAATCTAGATAAAAAAGTGAGTGATATTACAATGTGAACCCTAAAAGTTGTAAAATGGTGTTTGATACATGGAACGCTAGTAATGTGGTATGCCAGGAAGCATTGTACAAGGTATGTGTACCAAAACTATGTTTCAGATTCCTTTACAATTATAGACCTAGATTAAACCTGTAAGAAAATGCACGTTAGAAAATATCCTACTTTTGTTAAGCTAGGAATATTCCAGCTGCCTTTAACCGAAATCAAATAGATTCACGTTTCTGTTTGAAGTAACATTAGAACAATAGGTGGGGTTTAAAGGATTGCTTGTAATAAGTTGAGCCACGTCGGTCACCCTGAATCCTGTAATTAAAGTCGACGGTGTAAACCAATTTCTGCCGGACTCGAGCGGACATTTGTGGTCGGCTTTACCTTACAAGGTAGGCAAGTTATATATTTTAATAGTTATACTTATCATTTAGGTGCAGATGGTAAGACGAACTTGACACCTTTTCATATCCTGGTCCTGGTATTGGTATGAGATGAAATATGGTTAAAAAGTATGAAATGAAAAGAAGACTTTGCTCTGCAGTAAGCTATTCTACGATATATTTCTACGAGATTTGATTTAGTGACGTCAATTGTTAGGTAAGTACACAAAGTCATGTCCTAAAAGACCTATACAGGAGCAACAGTGACCACCGTTCTCCATGTGAATGTCCCTTTGCTTAGCTGAAACAAAAATATTTAATATTGGGCTAAGCTCGGTCATGAGAAATAATGCCGTCAGAATTGGTTTTCCTTTAACTATCCGACCCCAGCTACTTAGCCGGACCGATTTCTAATAATTATTTAAATGGAAATGTTATTTAATTTTTTTATTTGTTTTATTTTATATTTATTTGTGTATTCAACAACTAACTTCAATATATATATATATATATATATATATATATTCACATAAAAAAAAAATTACACTGGTTTACTAGGAGTAATACAATTCAGGATGGAAAACATAGGTACCCAAACTAGGATTGATCTGTATGATGGCATACCTATACCTCCCTCCGGACTATGGTTCATAATGGAATGATCAGTGAATGTATGTGTGAGTGTGGGAGTATGTTGGTTGTGTGATTTGTGTGTTGTGTGTGTATGCGTGAGTATGTGCCAATATGCATGCGAGGATATGTGGTGAGTGTTTGTTTGTGTGTGAAAGGGTGTGTGTTGTGAGTGTGTGAGAGAGGGTGTGTGGTGTGAGTTTGTGTGTACGTATAAATGGGTGAGTATGTTGTGTGTTAACTTATTATACATAACTTATGAAAGTATGATTAACAGACTCTCAGTAACCTAGCAACCAACTTTTAACCATAATATTTTTCAAACTTTCGCGATCACTGTACATTATTGATTTAAACGGGTATTTATCGCGTATGTACCTTTTTTTGTTATCCCGACGTTTCGGCTGTGTTGCAACAGGCGTGGTCACGGGTTGACTCAAAGATTGAATTAACATATTACTAGGTCGTAGCGATATAGATTCGAGAGCTATCGCTCTGAAACTCTATGCCTACGTTAAGCAGTGGACGTCTTGCGGCTGATATGATGACGATAATGATGAAAAAGTTTGTTCATTTTTTGTTTTAATTTTTTATTGCACAAAAAGAAAAATGTACAAATAGAGGACTGAAAGCTAAAAAGTTGATTTTTATTATGTATAAAATACCTCTTTTTAAGAACTATGATGCCATAGACACACTGATAGATTAAACTTATAACATTACTATTTTTCAACTTGTTACTATACATAATTTACATAATTGAAGTTTTTCGAGGGTACACAGATTACTGTTCCATATGACGAGAAGAGTCCTTTATCGGAATACTTATTGTGTACAAATGTATCTAGAATAAGAATATGAATAAGTTTATTTCACAACTTTAGGAATATTACATAGTGCATTGCATTGTATCATAAACGATCAGCGGTTAATTATTATGAAAACAACATAAATAATATAAGCACTAAGGTTTCGGAACATACCTCCCGTGCTAGATAAAAACTGTGTTACGGCGATGTAGCTCTTCACTCCCCATAAAGGGCAAACATTTATTTTACGCTTGTATCTGTTCAAACATTGCTTAAGATTTAAACTTGAATAGATGGATGATAAGCCTTACATATTAATGTTATTTACTTCAAAACAAACAACAAAACATCATAAGACGTACTGTTTCATTACACAACCTAACATCCCAACAGGACCAAGTTAGCGGTAACTGACAAACCATACATTCTGAACTTTACGCCAACTCCAACCGTCTCCATAATCTCGGAAATTTAATTCAAATTAGCGCTGTACTACTTTTCTAATTGTGACTTGAAGAGTCTTATCTGTGACAGCCCTCTGTTGAAATGGCTCCGAGAAGGGAGGTTCTCATTAGGCGCTATTTGAGATTTTTTATACCAGGGGTTTTTGGGACAGTGGCAGCTCTATAAAGTGCCGGTATGCTTAATGTTTAGCCGTTAGCTCGATCTACACATAAACTATAAAGTTATCAGTTCAGTACATTATTTTGGAATAGAATACAAAATACTTTTAACACCACCTGCTCGACAATGCCATATTATATGTCATGTTGTACGATTAGACGACCTCCGTGGCGCAGTGGGCGTATAGCCGGCTGAGACGCAGGAGGAAGCGGGTTCGATTCCCGCCGTGGAACAAATGATTGCATGATCTACAGATATTTGTTCCGTGTCTGGGTGTTTTTCTATTTATTATAAGTATGTATTTACAAAAAAAAAGTATATAAGTATTCTATCAGTTATCTGGTTCCCATAGTACAAGCTCTGCTTAGTTTGGGGCTAGATAGCGCTGTGTGAAATGTCCAGCAATATTTATTTATTTATTTATGTAAACCTCACCGAAGGCAGGTGATTCAATCCCTACGGCTGAGCCGGGAGTAAAGTTGTACTGAATTTCATTATGCCCACGCGGGCATAATGTGATTTGAATTTGGAACCTCATCTGTATTAAAATTTGAACCAAAGATACCCACACAATAAGATCTTATTCGTAAATGCACCAACCCAGATTTGGTTTTTATTGTCTCGCAGAAAGTGTGAAAAGTATTGTATTCTCCTCGTGGATAAAGGTGTCTGTACCTTGGGCGTGCTTATATCCCTCTCTACACTCAGGATTCTAGTAACTCCCTTGCTTCGCTCATGAGGTAACTCTAAAATCCTTCGTTACAGTCGGGATTCAATATAGCGCCCGTGACGCAAGACACTGCTTTATCTCCTCGTTTAATAATCAACTATTATTTCTCACCATAAAACAAACAATTCATTAGAAAATTTAACTACACTAAAAAGCTATCGCTACCATCTTCATCGGATAACGTTTTAAAAAAAATAACTTGGAAAAAAGCAAGGAGACATCTCTTGTCAATGTTTTGGTCATTGAACAGATGAAAATTGTATAGTGTCTCGTAGGTGAATCTGTAGGAAGGTGGTTCGATTCCTATGCAAAAGTTTTGTGGCGATTCACTAGATAACTGTACAGCAGAAATGTCTAAACATATGCGTATCGAATTAGACACGTCTTATTAATATCGCAAAATCAATAAAATTGCACATTTTAATTCGAACCACCTTAAGCGGTAAATTAAACATTTCTGATTTCATCCTTACGTATAGTGGTGCCCGAAATTGGCATCGCATGCTCGTATCAAGAGGAAGGTTGCGTGCGGGTTCAAATACCGTATGGGTAGAAAATTCTGAGATGTTTTTCATTTTTTTTGTGTTTTTCCTTTAAAATAATTTAGTTAATACGCTTATTAGCATGCCTCAAAATAAACTGTTTCTTGGAGTTTGTGTATGAAGCCACTTGTGTAAGGGTATAGTAACAATTACCTAAATAACATAGGGTGGAAATTGCGGCAAGCATTACTTACGTTGACGTAATTCATATATAATTACAAGTATTAAATGGGTATTATGGTATAGTAATTATTTATAACACAAATTAAAGCAATTACAGAATATTAAAATACATTAAAACGTGAGTAAATGAAAATGTTGAGGGCTCGCCTCGCTTTTGTACGTCTGCTGTGTATATTGTATACATTGGTTTTCAAAGAAAACTACTAGAAAAATGAAAGGCAAAAGCTTTTTGCGGTGAAAAAAGATTTATCTCACTTTAAAAGATCAAACGTGCATTTTGCAGTAGATTTTAAAACTTCATCTCTCTCTTTTCTCAGAACAAGGTGTCATTTTCTGAATAGATGAAACAGATTCCTCAGCTAGAGAATTTTAATAATCTCTATGATATTCGAACTGTTCGCACAAAGAAGAAAAGACATACTTATATTTATTTGACACACTAAGAACATAATTAATATATAAAAATAAAAAAATATAGAGAAAAGACAGAGTACTCAGAAAACCCATAAAAAACACAAGTAACACTCAAGAAGACAGCAATAAATAGGTATGAAATGAAGCAGTAGGTATTAGTCTTAGGGTGTGGGCCAAACAGGCGCCGTCTGAGCGTATGGCTGCCAACCATCCGAGGAACCATCCTCACCAAAGTGGCGCTGGTTTTCAGGCGGGACCCAATGGTGACTTCATGAACGCAATAATATGTAAAAATATAATCATGGTAACCTTACTTGTTTTTGAAAATAAGAAAAATATCCTTATAAATGAAGTGGCTTATAAATGAAGTTTTTAAGTTAAAACTTCTTTACAAAGGCTCCATGCTTAGTTCCCGCCAGAAATAGCGATAAAACGCTTTTGATGTCGCCAAAAAATTGAATATATCTCGTGACTCAAGGGTTGTATAAATTCTGAACCACTGCACGTTGCCTATTAGAGCACTTAAGCTATCGTGTGCCTACGTCATTGACCAGGTAGAGGGGGTTAAAAGAGGCTCAAAATTTACTCTGATGTTTTCGTTGTGGAAATAAGACTAATTCTTTGGTCGCAAAGAATTAGTCGTTACCCCACAATGGAAAGGGTTATTCAAACGTCACGAGTCGTTTGTTCGTCATCGTATGGGTATATTGAGGTGCTCTAAATGGTTAGAAAAAATACAAATTACAACACTACAAACGACTTTTATGGTGATATTTCTGCCGTATATACATATATTATTTTGACACATGTTTGAAAACTCGTTCGGATTTTATTCAAAAAAGGTTGAATTCACTTATAAACATAAGCAAATACTCTTTAAAATTGGAATGTCTCGAAAGTCACCGTACTATATGAGTAGCTCATTTTAAGGTTTCTAAGCTAAAAGAGGTTATGCACTCTTAGGACACGGCCTCATAGGGACGTAGAGTTCGAAAAAGCTGCCCCCATACATACATAGTTGACGCCAGTTAAGATAGTTCTCTGAGTTGTATGGGCGCTCATACAATTTAGAGGACAATGGGTAGGTACGGAACCCCTCGGCACACGAGTACTACTCGCACTTGACCGGTTTTATTATACCTACCATTTTCATAATCAGTGTTGTTTTTAATGTCTTTTATAAATGTATGTTTTATTTTATTACCTTCTGTTTTGTCTGTGCTGTATTTTTTCCCTATATAATGTCCTATATAAATGTATTTTACTTTACTTTACATACTATGTATAAGACTAAATTAATAATCAGATGCGTAATTAAACTGAAATTGCCGTACATTAATTGCCTAAACATCTGTCGTTGCCAATAATGTTTTACAAAATATAATTTCTCACTTCGGTTAGAAACCTCAAATTGTACCTTGATAAATTACGACCCCTATAAAGGTGTAGTCACAAAGCCTTAAAACGCAGGTGCCGAATGAAACATGCTTTTAAAAATAAACATTTTGGTGCTAAAATCAAAACAAGTACATTTTTGTAGACCTCATTTTGCGGTAGGTGTTAAAAACTGACATAGCTAAGTTAAACTAGCATTTTATTTAGAAAAAACTGCATCCGAATCGGTCCTTCCGTTCGGGGACTACGATGCCACAGACAGACATAGGCCTAAACTTACAACACCCCTCCTATTTTTGCATCTGTTCACATAGCCTTATTCAGTTAGCCGGGACCCAAACGATACGCTGGCGACCGCGACCGGCTTACATAATAAGGCTACCGGTCTTGTTTTAGTTGACTTAGTAGTTAGTGTGTCAAATATTGTTGTGTGTCAAATAAATGTATACAACCTGTTTTGTCATGTACGACTTGCTGCATTGCCCCGCTGAATTGCAACGCTTATGATCTGTTATTTGGTTCTAATATCAAGCTTTGCTAAGTTCGGGGCTGTATAAAATGTCCAGCATAATTAATTCTACTAAAGAAACTGAAATATGGAACCCAAAAAGAGGGGCAGTATACCAGCACCTTTACTAACCTGCTCATATTAAGGTGTGAGACTGTTAAGCATTCATAATTTGAGTAATGTACGGTACCTACGTTATAAAGCGTCGTTTGAGCTGAAAATACATAAATTTCGGTTAAATTCAACGATAAAGCTGAGAACTGAACCTTTGAAGTAAATTACCAGACGATGGGAAAATTCCCATCGCTTATGTACTGGGCTTCCGTCATTCTGTAAACGTTTTATTGTAAAATGAGCCTTATTACGCCGTCTGTAGATTCATTACACTTAGATATTACTTACTATATTAGAACTTAGACTGCCTCTGTGGTGCAGTGGGCGTATAGCCGGCTGAGACGCGGAACAAATGTTTGCATGATCTACAGATATTTGTTCCGTGTCTGGGTGCTTTTCTATATATTATAAGTATGTATTTACAAAAAAAAGTATATAAGTATTCTATCAGTTATCTGGTTCCCATAGTCCAAGCTCTGCTTAGTTTGGGGCTAGATAGCGGTGTGTGAAATGTCCAGCGATATTTATTTATTTATATTCCAAATTTTACTGCGTGCCCTTATACCGGCTCTACTTAAAGTTTACTCATAGTACGACGTTTCAATATTATCCTTGTGATTGCACTGTAATAAACTGTCAGAAGAATGTAAAATTAAGGCATTGGACATTTCCCACAAAAAAACCTTTTACAATTTTTGACTATTAATATTAGTTAGCAGTATCCATCCAGCAGAGCTTTTGAAGTCATACAGCGTTTGGCGTGAAACAGATATGAGTGTATTTTCAGCATGTGATGGAACTTGCGCGATGTAACTATGAAGTTAGCTTTTAAGATCTGAAGTTATCCAAGTGCGCAAAGGAGTTCTACTATTTATTCACGCCAAAGAAGTATAACTTCTTACGTGTGTACATAAGTACATCCGTCATTTGAAATTGTAAATTAACTTACATAAACAGGTCATCATATCAACTCATTTTTAAAAGATAGTATTTTTATCTCAGCTATGTCAAGTTTTTGCATTGACAGGCATCGAGATGATCGAGGCTTGTAAGGGAATATGCCTTCTATTATAATAATCACGAGTCGAGTGAAACATCTATAAGCACCTCCTATTATTTAATTCAATGTTTTTAAGTTCACAAAGGCAATCGCAACAGGAATTTGTCGTAATTAATTTTACGCATACGTGCGCTCCGAAACGGAAGCGCTCAGTTAAAATGCCACTAATGGTAAATTATTCAGATGTCGACTGTACTCTACATTGCTTACAATCTTCTTAGTTCATGAACTAGGAGCCAATATGCGTTTTGGGGGCTACTTGGCTACGTGGCTACGCCGCATAATAACAACCTCTGTGGCGCTGTGGGCGAATAGCCGGCAGAGACGCAAGAAGTAGTGGGTTCGATTCCCGCCACGGATCAAATGTTTGCATGATCTTCATATATTTGTGTTATCAGGATGTTTTTATGTAAATACTATTTACATAAACAAATTATATAAGTATTCCATCAGTTATCTGGTTCCCATAGTACAAGCTCTGCTTAGTTTGGGGCTAGATAGCGCTGTGTGCAATGCTCAGCAATATTTATTATTATTTTAACAGTCTGCCTGCTAATTAAACAATTTGGTCATGTTACGCGAGTTAAAATAAACATGCTTCTTTGTATGCACTGTTTTTCAACAGAATATAAATAAAGACCGATAGTGTCTTGTTTTCTTCCCTTTTTTCTGCATAACTTGAATTTTTCTCTCGCCTCTTGTGCGGTTTGCACCCAACGGCTCCCAGCAACCTTTATTAGGTCCGTCTCTCTATCTAGTGGGGGGCCGTCCTATGCTGCTTCTTTTGGAGACCAATATTTGTTTTACTTTGCAACTTATCATTTGCTGAAGCGACCAGCCTCCGCAATTGATTTTAAGTGGAATAGTCCATTATCTCATTACACGATTGTCAAGTGCTGTTGATTCTGTAATGAATAACGATTGTCCGCTAGGTTGTAGAAACTCCTTCTCTACAAGGGCAAGAAGTTGGGATCCAAGCCAAAAGTCACTTGGTGACCTTCTGATGTCCACCACATTTGTGGCTCACGAGCGTGCCAGCTGTCACCCGTAGGAATACTTTAACGGAATCTGACGGTTATTTAGCTTTACACGCAAGCCGCGTTCCTATGTGAAGAAAATACATAATTGAGTAAAGCAACCGGTTGCTTCGACGATAGTCAGTGTAGGGTTAGCCTAAAAACGAGGATAGAATGGAATTGAATAGAATAACGCTTTATTGTATACCAGGAATACTTAAAGAACTAGTTAATCCCACTCATATTATAACGCGAAAGTATGTGTGGATGTTTGTTACTCTTCACGTCGTACGGCTGAACCGATTTCGATGAAATTGGGTATGTACGTAGATTATTACCTGGATTAACACATAGGATACTTTTTGTTGACAAACCACGCGTGTGAAGCCGCTGGCGGAAGCTAGTACTAAATATAGTAGTACAATGGACAGCCTTATCACTGTAAACGATTTCTTCCGGGCAACCTTTGAATGAAAAGTAATGAGCGAAGCCGTAATGGACAGCGGTGCACAGAGTAAAAGAGGATAAATAAAATAATAATATGAAACTGTACTTATAATCCTAATACATTAATAAATACCTAAAGATATGAATATATTTCCAACTAATAAACCTATATCTTTATGCATACGATTATTCTAGAACGGAGACAATTCAAATAAATCTGTTTATATGAAAAAAGTCGGGTTAGTTACACCATTTCTAACTCAAGAACAGCTGGACCGATTTTGATGATCTCTGATTTGTTAGATCTCTATTAAAATATCGGAAAAAATAACGCAATAAGAAATTATGAAGAAAATTCATTTTCTCATACAGCTAATGATGGCCGATTGACAATTCTACCGGCTACCGCAATTCTACATTGGCAACCCGCGTCATATGCACGTCAAGGCGGTACAAAGTTTGGCGGGTCAGCTAGTAATACATAAATAGGTAGCAACGAGCAGCTAGGCGATTCCATCAAGTCACTGTCCACTTCACTTGAACTTTTGTCAATATATTCAAGAGTTACGTACTGGATCCTTTCATTCGGTAAACGTGAAGTCACGGCCACTTATTTGACGACCTTTGTGAAGTGGTAGGCGAGTAGCTGAAACGTAAGGGTTAGTTTCCTGCCGAGGTAAATGTGTGCATGAACTGAAAAGATAGGTTCCGGTAGCTTTATTACATAAGCCGGTCGCTGTCGCCAGCCTATCGTTAGGATCAAGTCATCCCTTTCACACCTATAGTGCGTATCTCACGTGTGTAGAGGACATCTTGACCCAAGCGACAAGCGGGCGATAGCGGCCGGTCTACGTAATGGTCTCGATGTAGTTAAGCTTAATACTCGTTGTTACTGATTCAATAGACCTACCCTTGAGTGGTCAAAATGTATGTGACTATTCAACACTTACTTTGGGTATTCTCATTACTAGAATAGTATTGTTGATAAGCCACAATAGCTTCCACATAAATAATTCTCAATACTCGTAAAAACAAAAGAATCCTTCAATCATCAAAATTCAGGCGAGCAATACGACAAAGTAGCGAAAATTTTTCCTCTAGGCGCAAACACACTAATTTCATATCTATTCGTGTCACGCGCCAGCGATTTTCAAGTGCCTCACGATGTCTTCGAATTTTCATTCTTCCGATTTCTTAAGTCGCGACAACCAACGTATGCTCTCTCGTTGTAAGTCTGACGGAGAATTAAAGTACTGGATGTGTTGTTCCTTTTAAATTACAACTCTTAAAGAATTAACAGGCTTACGGCTCACCTGATGGTAAGCGGTCACCGTCGCAGATAACATAAGAATAAGCATATTCAATATACTTGCCAAAATTAGAATCATTTTTTCCTAGAGTATTTACGTTTCACTACTCATTGAGTATCATCTCTCGAGTATGGTGTGAAATGGAAAGGCCTCTGACATTTATAAATAAGGGCAGAAATGTACGGAAAAACTATCTCTTCTTCCAGTTTTGAACGCGTGTTAGCAACGCTCGTGACAAGCAAGGGGGTGTTTATTGATTGAATGAATGAATGTAAATTATTTATTATACCTTACAAGCTACATACAACAACATGAGAAACAAGAAAAATGGCGGTTTATCGCTAAAAAAGCAATCTCTTCCTGACAACCTTTGGATGAAGTATTATAACATGGAAGGTTGGAATGAAAGTGTTTGTTCTGACAGACAGCAGCATCGGGTGATCTGCAGTTACTTCAAGCAACACTTTTAGTCTGTTGATCGCTTCAATATTTGGGAAACATAAATTGAGAATACGCATCTTAACAAATACATCTTGGTAAGCCCTAAAGAAAATCCCTTACAGTCTGGGAAATTATTTACTTGTTTTATATAACTGGGTTCAACATTCGAAGCACGTCTCACACAGCTAGGTGCGAAGACTTATTCATGATGGGAGTATATTAATTTTGAAGATACCAACTTTATTCCGATAGAATAAGGTTCAAAATATACATGAACATTTTGTTGCTAATCTGGGACGGATATAATTTTTATGTTATCTCTCCGGTACTCATTCGTATTAAGGTGAAACCATCTACACGGTAAGATTTTCTAGGAAGATTAAACAGTAATCTAGCTTGAGGGAATTTTCCGGGCTGGCATGTTTTAAGTTCCTGTTTAGATGAACATTGCTTTAATTATGAACGCAAAGAGATATTTATAAAAACAAAGAGTTTCTTAATGAGCAGATTAGATATCCGAAGCTATCGTTAGTAAAGTCAAGTCATAAGTTCTTCGCCCAATGCAAAGAGTAATAAGGTAGGTAATATGTTTTTTCTTGAAATTGCGCCAACTCGTTCCCTTACGCATTTCGTAACCAGATTTTCGAGTAGATCGTATTGTGTTCCTTTATTATTCGTAATGGCATACTTTTTAGATAAATTGAACAAAACATTTCATATCTAAGTCACTTTGAGAACTTATTGCTAGCATAGTAAATAACCGAGATGCAAATTAATTTATAAGAATTCTTTATTATTTACACTATTAAAAACAATTAAAGTAAACATTACATGCACAGTAAAATTGATGGTCTTATTGTCGAAATTGCGATCTCTTCCAAAAAAATTATGTTAGAAGAAAGACCCAAATTGGCAACGAACCAACGAAGTGGCAGGGAAAATCTACTCAAACTTATGCTGTTATGAGTATTGTAATTTGCTTCTGAAATCACTTTATTTAAATTACCCGACATCTGCCCGACGAGATACAGTCTCAAACTAATTCGGAGGGCAGGGTTTCATCGAGCTTGTCATTCATTAATGTACCTAATCTGATGATTACTGACATGGCATAATATACTTTCCTGAATGTATAAGCTTCATTGATACTGTAAATACATGCATACTCAATATAAAAACTATTGTCAGTGTTGTTGAGTGTTTTGTCTATATATCAAATGGATGGATATATAGGGTGTTTGGTAATATACGCACAAAAATTAAAACGGTTATTTTGATAAGCGTAATAAATAAATTTGTGAAATGTTTATCATAGAAATGTGAAATTTATTTTGGCATGTAAAAACAAACACTTTAATAAACTTATGTTGTGCTATTGCATAATGTTTGCCATGTAACCACAGATACTGTATTAGTGACTTCTCGAGATATCTCTTGTTGTCCTTTTCTAACCCAAAACCCGCAGCCATTTCCAAAAGAGATATCAAATCGGCCTTTATTTTTGGATGTCGATTATTGTCGATTGCAAGAGTAGGCAGTAACTTTTATATCGAATTAATCACCTAAACTTAGTCGATTTTCTTTAAATTTGATAACATAACTAATAGTTGTTTTTTCGAGAAGTATTTTTTTATGTTTTGAGAAACCGTCACTTGAATATCGTCTGTATATTACCAAACACCCTGTATACTCTTGAATGGGGTACAACATTCGACAGCTAGATTACTCTGTAGTGATGATGATGAATTATGCTTCCTGCGACCATTATGTAACCTCATACCTCATACCTAATTATCTCATAAATACCTCATATAATATATGTAGCTCAAGTTGATTGCAAGTGTATATTTTTTGTGTGAAATAAAAAACTTTTTACTTTACGTTACTCTTTTTTAGCCCCCGATACAAAAAGAGATACAAGATATTTATTTGCATAAACAAGTGTATAAAATAGTCTTAAAAACTAGAAATGGCACTTTATATTTGAGAGGGGTGTTATAAGTGTAATGTCAATGTATGTCTGTCTGTAACATTGTAGTTAATAAACGGATAGATCGCTCCAAACCCAATACAACCCGTGTACGACATTAATTTAAAACACAATCCGGAATCGCATTAACTGATTTTAGAGGTGAGTTTATTACCGGTAGCTTAATAATATTTATCCAGTAATCGATACATTTCCAATAAATCATTTTTAACGCAAATCAGCGGCGCCTTTGCAACTATGCCGCTTAGCCAGTTTAACAGGTACCTACTACATGATGAATGAATATGATTTGTTTACATAATATGTTATACTGGCTATTTCATTGATATTTTAGGACTTGATATTAAGGTTGTTTGATAATTGAAAAAAATCTATGGTAATAAATTCGAAAAAACTATTTTACAGCAATACTAGCCATTACGCCTACCCGTGTTTTCTTTTAATGTCGTACAAAACACGTAGTATAAAAATAAATTATAATGAATATAAATCTAATTTAACTAGGGTAGTTCTTAGCTATGTCAGTTTTACGGGTTTTTAGGGTTCAGTACCACAAATGGTAAAAAAGGAACCCTTCCGTCTGTCCGTTGTCAGTCTGTCCGTGTGTCACAACCGATTTTCTCAGGAACGGGTGGACCTAGCAAGTTAAAATTTCTACCAGATACTGAGGTCTATAATCCCTATTAGGTGTATAAAAATCAAGGTCCTGAATGAATACGATAAAAAGATATAGGCAAATTTAGATTTTCGCGAAATCTTGTAAGTACCAAAATTTACCTTAATTTTAAATTTTCTTTATTTTTCGGTATTTGCCCTTTACTTGT
Organism: Philereme transversata; assembly: GCA_963924445.1. Classification (NCBI taxonomy): domain Eukaryota; kingdom Metazoa; phylum Arthropoda; class Insecta; order Lepidoptera; family Geometridae; genus Philereme; species Philereme transversata. The sequence goes on from OZ004340.1 coordinate 14,715,587, forward strand.
GCTGCTTTTAACCTTGATTTTACCGTGTACCTTGCTTTAAACCAAAACTGATAATTCTAGGTCAACCGGAAGTACCCTATAGGTTTTGGGTCGAAAACCTATATGGTAATTCCCGTGGACCTAGAATCACTAAATTTGGCAAAAAGAAAGGTAATTATAAAAAAATTCCAAAAATAAAGAAGTTGATAATTGAAGGCTGTCCCCATACATACCCATACAGTTGACGCCAATTAAGATAGTCCTCTGAGTTGTATGGGCGCTCATACAATTTAAGAGGACAATGGGTAGGTACAGAACTCTCGGCGCACGAGTTCGACTCGCACTTGACCGGTTTTTTTATGTGTCAGGAGTTTTTAATTTAGATTATTATTGACTAATTTAACTATAGTCCATGCCTTGCCTAATTTATGACAATCAAAAGCTAACTACTAAAAAATATAAACTATTTCTAGTATTTTTAGTTCTTAACGTTCAAATATTTATTATATTTTTATACGTTTAGCAAATTCATTCAGAAGCGATTCAGGTGAAGGAAGGAAAATTATGAGAGGGAATGGAGGCTATCCATCATACTCAGTTTGACAAGAACATGTGTTCTCCGAATTGAGCTTCGTCTCTGATGAGTGTATTAGGTTATGAGCAGTAGGTGCTCTACACGCTGAAATTAAAATCACTGTTTTTTCAGAACACACTTTGTTGAGACCATGGTCTACTACCATTTTATAACATTATTATAAATACGGGATTATAATAATGGGTACGTGATAAAACCCGTATTTATAATAATGGTTGAAATAAATCACGAAACTTTTCTAAGTAAAATAAAACATCAAATACGTTATTAAAATAAAACTAAACCTACTTTTAAAATCATATCTCTTTCGAGCCTCAAAGGTTTGCTGGAAAGTTTGCTCTTCTTAAGGTTAAGCTCGCCTTTGTACATATCTTCCATTTCTGTACTTTTGAATATATTTTCTTGTGTATAATAATGTGTAAAAAACTTAACTAGGCGTTCTCAAATTATTTCATCTGTGGCGAGTATTATTTCATTTGTGTTGCAGGGAGTAAAGTTAATTCAGACGTTTTAAATTTGTTACTTGTTATGTTTTTCAAAAGTCAATGACGTGTTTTTTTATTTGATACTCGTAACCGATTTTAGATGGAACAATGTTTTAAACAAAGTGTTTAATCAGTGAATGAATGAAACATGAAATCATTATTATATTAGCACTTCAAAAATACATTAATCACTGTAAAACCCTAGAGGTTTGTCTCGGTGCTTAGAAACACTCTAGCCGCTGCACATTCGATACCTACTTATATACCCGAAAGTGTCACCTTTATCTAAATATTTATAAAAAGCTCGATTACCATAATTATATGTAACTCAATTACAAACGACCTACCCACCCAAATTACCGTCTACAACCTGTTACCAAAAGTACTTATGTACGCAAACTAAGTAAGAAGGCGGCAGTAATTATAAATACAAAAGTTAAAAATATGGGTACATTAAATATTAATAATAAATATAAATTACATGTTAATATTTTTTTTCTAAAAAGAACCTATTAGTTAGAATAATGAAAACTAATTTAGTGTAGTCAGTAGTGTTAGTGCTATTTAGAAAGCATACAAGAACGAACTTTCCAATAAATAGAGACTAAAGAAATGCCATTATTATAAAACTTAGTTTTACATAAGCAATTACTCACAAGACCATCTGCCTACTTTACGAGTATATTAAAATAATAGAACATTGTGAATGTACACTACATAAAAAATATTTCTCACACAAATGTAAACCAAAGTTATATGTCATCTAAACCTGATTTGAATTTGGAACATCATCTGTATTAAAATTTGAACCAAAGAAACCCACACAATAAGAACTATTCGTAATCTGCTTAGAATGCACCAACCTAGATTCGGTTTTTATTGTCTCGTAGAAAGTGTGAAAGGTAGAGAAGTCTCCTCATGGATAAAGCTGTCTGCATCTTGGGCGTCCTTATATCCCTCTCTGCACTCAGGATTCTAGAAACTCCCTTGCTCCGCTCGTGAGGTAACTCTAGAATCCTTCGTTACGTTCGGGATTAATATAGTGCCCGTGACGCAAGACACTTCTTTATCTCCTCGTTTAATAATGCACTATCAAAACGTTTTATTGCTTTTGTTGTTATTTACACCGTGTGACGTGTGTAGGTATTGCCGGTATCTGCCTCGTTTTGTTTGCTAGTAATCTTTCATCGCCTTAATTTGCTTTTTATTCATGAGTCTCAAACGGACGTTTTTTTCCAGAAGTCATATTTTATGTTTTGAGAAACCATCACTTGAATATCGTCAGTATATTACCAAACACCCTGTATAGATTATGATGATGATAATCAAAGTTACTGCAATAGTGCCTAAATATTTCTTACTAGTGGTTCGCCCCCAACTGAAATCTCGCGAGTCTCCCATACAAACAAAAAAAAATATTATCAAACTACGAAATACATAACCAACTAACTTGATCTACAGTTTAATTCAAATTACAGGTAACGGGAGTTCATTTTAATTTGTTTAACTTTTTGGGGTAAAACTTGCTGGATTCTGGATTTCAGACTTTTCCCTATATTTGTGTCACTAAAGCTACGCGCATACCAAATTTCAGCACTGTTGGATCACTGGTGTACCCTGTGAATTTTGTCAAATTTCCGTTTTTTATGGCTAATAAATTAAAAACTACAAGGTTTAAACTAAAAATAAAAACGGGGTCGAAATATACTCACAAATACCTTTTATTAGACGTGCTACTTGACCAGATAGTTCCATTTTGTTTTTTTTCACCCCTCTTTAAATATCTCAACAAACCCCCAACATTTTTAGCTCATTTAGTCACACTAACATTGTGCTATCACTACCTACATGAGTATAAAATTTGACGATGATCGGATAAACGCTTCGAAAGTTATCTTCGGGCAAACAAACATATACCTACATACAATCTTTCTAAAACCAAATTGTAATTTATAACTTTTTTTTTTAATTGGATAGAACTTCGTTTGACCACAATCTCACCTGACGGTAAGTGATGATGTGGTCTAAGATAAAGCACAAAGATCTAGAAGAAACCTATTTACTCTTACCTTAAAGAGGTTTGGATTGTATTCTTTAGGAAAAACAGACGACGGCAAAGTGTTCCATACCTTAGCCGTACGCATCAAGAACGTAGAACCAAAACGGTGTGTGTGAATGGGTGGTATATTGACTAGGTACGGATGGTACTGAGCCGTGCGCCTGCTTGTCCTTTGATGAAAGGGAGATGGCGGGATCAGATCGTATAGTTCCTGGGCACATTCCCCAAATGTATTCTTTATACTATGTACTTTAACTTTATACTATGTACCAATATTTGTTACAACGAATAAATTTTTTATACTTATACTTATGCATAAGTACATACAAACAACGCCGATTTGCCCAAGTTGATTTGGAGATCTCACTTCGCTCAATCAACAAGATCTAATGACAGCACCGAGTTTTCGATCGGGGGCGACTAATGCTGAGCTAAAACCCATTTGCTATTTTCCCTCTTGTTAATTATCCTGGTCATACTGTATAATTATTATTTTATTCTATTGTTCCTATGTTTGTTGTTTGTAATTTTCTATTTTCTCTTAATTTATTTTGTGCTATTCTTTAATGTTATACCTTTTTAATGGTCTGTGTGAATTTGTGTGTACAGTACAAGAACAGATGTTTTTATCCGAAAGAAAGCCGCTTTGACAATCAACTAATAAATAACCGGGTTTAATAAACGAAAACGTTATTGAATATCATTTACCGTGTCATTAAATCATATAGGTCCGTATGGTAATGACGGTTGGCTTGTAATTGGCAACATGTTTACAATTCGACATCAACCCAATTATTGAACGATTTATTGCTTTGACTGTTTTCATTTGGAAAGAATTGTATTCGAAATGTTTTAAACTAAATAAGTACCATCATTTCCTAAATGGGGGAGTTGGAAGGGTATGTAATTATTCAAATAGTAAGTTATGCATCTTTGGCATGAAAATAGATATTATCATTAATTATTAATTATGATTCGTCATTAAGGACGTCATTATAATTATGGACTAAGTGGTCTGAAAAATGAATTTATTTTTATGTCATTGACGAGAGGAGATGTATGTCAAAGGTATGCCATTTATTTTAAGGTAAATTTAACTAGTCGTTCGCCACGAACTGAGATCTCGCGAGATTCACATAAATAAAAATATTATTTGTAATCTTTGACTATCAAAATAGTGCCATGAAATAAAAAACCGAGTTACTTGACATACAGTTTTATTCGAATTACAGGTAACGGGAATTAATAGATTATACTTTTAAGGGGTAGAAATTATAGATTTTCTGTATTTCAGTCTTTTGCCTATATTTGTGCCACTAAAGCTACACACATACCAAATTTTAGCACTGTGCGGTCACTGGTATACCCTGTGAATTTCGGCAAAGTTCAGTTTTAATTAGATTTTAGATATTTTTTACCCCTCTTGAACCCTAATCTCTCAACAACCCCCCACATTTTTAGCTCATTTAGTCACACCAGGATTGTGCCACACTACCTACCTATATATCAAATTTCACGATGATCGGACCAGCGCTTCGAAAGTTATCCTCGGACAAACAAACATACATACAACCGCAATTTGCCCAAGTTGATTTAGAGATCTCGCTTCGCTCGATCAATTATATAGTCAATATTGATTAGTTCATTATCTAGTATGTTCTGTTATTTTTAATGTTTATAATGTTACTCAAATTGTAATGTCACTTGGTGTTTACTCTCTTAGGTATAATTTATATTCAATTTGGTGTTCATTATTTTGGTGCTCGATTAATAAAATAAAATAATGTGTAAATTCATCCATTAGAATCACGTCAAAATCGTATACGTCATAAAATGTAAATATTATATGTATTATGTCATAGCGTTACTATTGGTTGATTTCACTCATCTCCTTTACGCTCCGCTTTGGTGCTAAACGGTTTTTAGGGTGCGATTCCACCAGAGCTGAGGGTGGAAGCTGAGAGGTGCGAGGATGCGTAGCGAAGCTGTGCAACGATATAAGTGTTTCCTCAAGATATATGCGAGTAAGCTGAGAGGTGCGAGGATAGTAATAATAATAATTCTGGACATTTCACACAACGCTATCTAGCCCCAAACTAAGCAAAGCTTGTAATTGTACAATCAGTTATATTATCTGCCTATATTAATATATAGTCGGGTCACGTACACCACCTAAAACTCATGAACGGCTGGATCGATTTCTATGAAAATTGGTATATAGATAGGTTATGATAGGGATTGAAATAAAGGTTACTTTTTACCCAACTGCACAGAAAGAGGATAATGTTTTTATTGACAAACCACGCGTGCGAAGCTGCGGGCGGGTCCGTTAGTCGACTTTGTTTTGTATATACATATATATAAAGCAAAGTCGGGTTAGTTACACCATAACTTTATAACTCAATAACGGCTGGACCGATTTTGATGATCTTTGATTTGTTGGATTAGCCTATGCCCCGAATAGCAGGATAACTATTAAAATATCGCCGTTTAGCTACCTCACACATCTCTAGTGGAAACGCACCCTAAGGTAGACGATGACGTCACATTCGAATCGCTCCACCGGAATCGCTCAAAATTCATCCGAAACAGCAATTCAATGAATTTGAATTCCAAAGATTAAATAATAAAGTCGTTGCTGAGTGTTCAGTGCGATTCTGTCGCGGGGCGGGTAGAATGAGATTTATTTCACGCGAGCCTCGCCACATGGCCGCCTGTGGGGCGCTAGTGACGCGAATATTATCAAATTAGAACACTATTTGATATTTTTCGATGTTAAAATTGGGGATCAGAAAATATTTTGATATGTTTTAATTTTAAATCTGATATCTGTGCATTAAAACGGAAAATATGGCATGTTGGTTTTTTATTTATTTCAAATGGTAAAAAGAACATTATGTATAACTATTAATTTAACTAGTCTGGTCAAGTTAAAAATTACAATAGAAGATATTATAAATTAAGATAGATGCGGAACCACTCGCACTTAAAAAATAAACAAAAAATAAATATCGCTGGACATTTCACATAGCGCTATCTAGCCCCAAACTAAGCAGAGCTTGTACTATGGGAACCAGATAACTGATATAATAATTATATACATTTTTTTTTGTAAATACATACTTTTAATATATAGAGAAACAACCAGACCCGGAACAAATATCTGTAGATCATGCAAACATTTGTTCCGCGGCGGGAATCGAACCCGCTACCTCCTGCGTCTCAGCTGGCTATCCGCCCACTGCGACACCGAGGTCGTCAATTGCTGAAATAATGAGCCGTGATAGACGGATGGACATACTTTGTACAAGGTCGCCCCATAAGGGTTCCGTTTTTACCATTTCGGTTCAGAACCCTAAAAATCAGTGTATTAAATTTTAATTTTAATATTGCACACAATGCGACCTTATAACGTGATATTTTATGATGATAACTAAGCCTAAAAATTAACAAAAGTAAAACGCCCTTCTGTATCACAATCAAATAATTTATCACTTAAATAAAAATATTAAGAAATAAGTTTATTTTCACCAAAAAACATGCGTTTTACATATTAAATTTAAAACTAAAAACTAATTTAGAAGTGAGTACCTAAGAACTAAGCACGAACAGCGCAATATGTACGTAGGTAAGGTAATTTTACATAATTAGTTGTCCGAGGCTTTGTATACGTTATACTACTAAATGTGTAGGTAACCTAGAAATAAAGAAAAACTCGTGTAAAGTGGTAATCAAGGCCAAAATAATTTTTCTATAGAAACTTGACACCCCATTTTTATCCCATGGGACCTTTAGATTTAGGGGATAAAAGTATCCTATGTGTTAATCCAGGTTATAATCTACGTACATCCAAGTTTCATCGAAATCGGTTCAGCGGTTACGACGTGATTGAGTAACAATCAAATAAATAAACGAACATCCAAACTTTTGCATTTATAATATTAGTGTGATTAGTGTGAAGTATGATGTGGTAATCTACTAATACCGCCAAAGATCACATAAATACATTAATGTATGGTTGTGGTGCCTCACCGATTAAGTACATAATGATAATAGCAAAATGGTAGGTATTAATAGAACTCTCACACTAGAATACCCTGTGTTGAGAGAAGTTAACTTCTATTTGACGACCTCTGTGGTGCAGTGGGCGAATAGCCGGCTGTGACGCAGGAGGTTCCGGGTTCGATTCCCGCCGCGGAACAAATGTTTGCATGATCTGCAAATATTTGTTTCGGGTCTGGATGTTTTTCTATATAAGTATGTATTTACAAAAAAAAAGTATATAAGTATTATATCAGTTATCTGGATCTCATAGTACAAGCTCTGCTTGATTTGAGGCTAGATAGCGCTGTGTGAAATGTCCAGCAATATTTATTTATATTTATTTATTTACGTATCCTGATACTAATACATTACGGAAATGTAGGATTAGTAGTATCGATTGGGTTAACCCTAGACCTCACACTAGGATTCCCTGTGTTGTGAGCAGCTAGTTTCTTCTAGGGTTAAACAAAATATCAAAACTATTTCTCCAAACCTCCGTTTGATGACCTCCGCGGTGCAGTGGGCGAATAGCCGGCTGAGACGCAGGAGGTAGCGGGTTCGATTCCCGCCGTGGAACAAATGATTGCATGATCTACAGATATTTGTTCCGTGTCTGGGTGTTTTTCTATATATTATAAGTATGTATTTACAAAAAAAAATGTATATAAGTATTCTATCAGTTATCTGGTTCCCATAGTACAAGCTCTGCTTAGTTTGGGGCTAGATAGCACTGTGTGAAATGTCCGGCAATATTTATTTATTTAAATAGTTATTTGGTAAAGATGTAAGCCATCACTAGTTGCGTCGCTGGACACAGTTGATAAGTGGTTGTGTTTGAGCCTTTCTCGTGAACTTTTGTTATTCACCTACATGTTTTTACTCTTCTGCACGGTAATGATAATTTTTAATGCCCGTCACGTGCATTTTTGATGCACTTTCTGGGGGATTGTTTTGGGTTCAGATATATTATTTTATTTATCTTTAGTTAACGAATAGTTTTTCATATTCTGGTGAAGATTGACCATATGATGTAACGTTCTAGTGACGCCTAGTAAGTTATATATATTTTTGCACAAGAATCTGTTTACGTGATATAAATGAATATGTATTTATTTCAATTCCAAAAAGGATTTACATAGTGCACTTTTATATAAATAGTTCTATTTCTAGGATACCTAGGGTGTTGTATCTGGTTGTTTTGCACTACAACCTTGTTCTCTACATCAAATATTTTGATGCCTTGCTCTAACTAAGTTTAAAAACTTGTGTTTAGACGCAAAGGATCTCTGTTTCGGCTCGACACACATAGGATGGGCATTACTGACTACAGATACAGTAGGTATTAGGTAGCCAGACTGAGCTTTATACTAATATGAATAAATATTATTAAATTGCTTCTATTATGAACAAGGGAAAAAAAATAACTATAGACTAAAAACAAAACTAGCTAAAACTTATCAACTAAAAGCCCGTGTTTTTTAATTTAACGATCAATCCATTTTACTATTATTTTATGAATTTGTGTGTGTGCGTGTGTGTGTTGATGTGAAAGTGTAAACAAATATGGCTTAGTCAAGTTACATTCGACGACCTCTGTGGTGCAGTGGGCTAATAGCCGGCTGAGACGCAGGAGGTAGCGAGTTCGATTCCCGCCCCGGAACAAATGTTATCATGATCTACATATATTTGTTTCAGGTCTGGTTGTTTTTCTATATATTATAAGTATGTATTTATAAAAAAAAAGTATATGAGTATTCTATCAGTTATCTGGTTCCCATAGTACAAGCTCTACTTAGTTTGGGGCTAGATAGCGCTCTGTGAAATGTCCAGCAATATGTATTTATTTTATTTGTTCGCTTCAAATCGATTCGTTTTCTACATAGGTTTGCTGTCGATATATCACGTGATATTTTCATAGCATGTGTCCATCCCATACATTTTCAGACTTATCGACTAGCGTCATCGCTAATCGAATGTAACTTGGCTAATCCCTCTGGCTGATGTAAGTTGTTAACACTGTGAGAATATAAGTAGTGTAAGAATATTCTTATGATATCATACATTTTTATGGTTATGATTATTTAAGATTACTTGTGTATTTTGTTAAATATGAGGTAGTAGGTTCATACATCTGTAGATACGAATGAATAAGAACGACGTAGTGGATAGGTACAATTTTGCCAAAAGAAGGTCGAGAAGGTTTCAACGAAAGTGCCCTTAAAGACTTCACACCCAATTCCAAGCAGTTTCTTTCACATTTGTCATTGAAAACGACGTCCAATCAGGAACAAGCCGTCTTTGTGAACGCAAAATACTAGATTTACGAGGGTAGAGCCAAACTTTTTATATTTTCCCCCTGAACTAAATTCTTAGAAACGCTATAGTATTGTTGAAACTGGTACAAAGGCGAAAAATACCTGAGTTCTGGATTATTTTTCAGACTTTGGCTCACACCAAAAGACTTAAACGTCCTTAAACGAATTAAAAGTCGCATATTATTAACAACTGCGGCAAAAATAGGGTTGTAAATAAGTTTGACGCCTTTGTCTGTCTGTGGCATCGTAGTTCCCGAACGGATGGACCGATTCGGATGCGGGTTTTTTAATAGAAAGCTAGTTTAACTCGGTTGGTTTTTAGATTAATGAGATGAAGATCAGGTCAGCCGATCCGAAGATTAGCAGCACTTTTCCTTTTTCGTGAAGGGATCACTGCTTTGTATCAACCGGACTGTTGACACTAAAAAGTTCAGTAGTTCGGTCAGCTGTAAAATATAAATTTGTTACGGGGTTTTACGTACCACGAGTTTAATGTTTTTTTTTAAGATAAAGATAAAGATTTATTTATTTGCCAAAACATGGGTAAAATTATACAGATGTTACAAAATTAAATGGTTTCACCATGTTCAACTACAGTGGCGTGCAAATTACATGTCACCTAAAATTAAATTACTATACGAATAACTAAGAAATAGTACTTAATATAATACCAGCACATATTAATTATTTTTTTATTTATACTTGTTCATCTATTAAAATATGAAGGTGAAGCAACATTACCTAACGATGTCATCTTCCTAGCGTTATTTATTTACTATATAAACATTTTATCTGTTAGTTTAGTTAGCTATTTGCATATATCTATATATTAGTCTATTTTATAAGTATTTTAAGTATTAGGATTGGAACTTTATCATATTTTTTTAGTATAGAATATTTGTGTAAATATATCCTACAAAGTACACCGCACTCCATATTGTAAATTTCGCTCCATCCAAAGGTTGCCTGGAAGAGATCGCTTTCAGCGTTAAGGCCACCCATTGTATTGCCTTATTTATTCTAGCCTTATATTTATTTTTGTATTATTTCTGTTTGTGTGGTAATTCAATAAAGAGGTATCTATCTATCTATCTAAAATATACCTAGTTTACAAAATTTTTATGTGTGTCCGCTGTGTGTCCAACTAGTGCCAAAACTTGCCACATGCCACGTATAAGCCATGCGCCACACCACAAAACGCCAGCACATGAAGCTGGAAGTGCCCACCTAGTTGCGGAAGTGCGCGACAGCCTCTTTCAACTTTTCTCTTTCACTTTCGATCGGTGGCGGCCACACGACCACAAGAATGCGTGATCACAAGTATGATGATGCAAGAAGCGGCGACTCGTGAATGAATGAATAAATGAAAACACTTTATACACTTCAAAAGAAACAGACATAAAAATTAAAATTTACAAAGCAACAAGTACAATGGGCGGTCTTATCGCTTAGAAGCGATTTCTTCCAGACAACCTTTAGATGGAGAGGACTTTCGTAACACATTACTCGTGGTGTGTACCGACCACTGGCGTCGACCGTGTGCAACGAGTTCATTATATAAGTCATCAAGTTGTATATAAGTCAACTTCATGTCAAGAGTGAATAGCAACCACATCGTCATCAGGCGCTTGACTATCACAAATAAAAAAAATAAAAATGTACATATGAAAAATGCAGTCCGCAGCTCGGTGGGCGCATTTTGTCATCAATCTTCAATTGATTGATATAAATCCTCAGTTTAACGGCATTTCTACACAATATATTTCTATGTATTTTACTATTTCGACATAAATCACGTCTGACCTTATTTCTTATCGTGAAAAAGAAAACTATAGGAACAGCAACTTTTATTCCCACCTCTAATTTATACCTTTTCCGCAACCATATAAATACGAGTTAAAAGGGCAAAGTTGCTACAAAATAATGCAACCACTTTTAAAATGATAACTGATAAATGAACAACGAACATGTTCAAGTAGTCTATGTAGTATATAATATTATAACAATATTTATTACTTTATGACTAGGGTTTATTGATGTTTAAGTATTAGAAAGTAGGTTTATTGAAATATCATGTATTTGTCTAGGATTAGTTATATTTATTTGTTTCTATGAATATGTGACTTGGAATTCAAATTTAACTCTCCCTCTACCATATATGCACCTATACTAACTGTTTGTCCGCATTACACAAAGGTTAACTGGAAGAGAATGCTATTTAGCATTAAGTTCGCCTATGTACAAATCATTTTTATTTTGTGCATTAAAAAATTTTTCATTCATTCATTCATTTAATTTCATATGTGTCTTGAAATTTAAATTTAACTCTCCCTCTACCATATATGCACTGCCTATAATAACTGTTTGTCCGCATTACACAAAGGTCAACTGGAAGAGAATGCTTTTTAGCATTAAGTTCGCCTATGTACAGATCATTTTTATTTTGTGCAATAAAGAATTTTTTATTGAGTAATTCATTTAATTTCATAATGTGTCTTGGAATTTAAATTTAACTCTCCCTCTACCATATATGCACTGCCTATAATATTTGTTTGTCCGCATTACACAAAGGTTATCTGGAAGAAAATGCTATCTAGCATTAAGTTCGCCTATGTACAGATTATTATTATTTTGTGCAATAAAGAATTGTTTATTCATTCATTCATTTCATTTCATATGTGTCTTGGAATTTAAATTTAACTCTTCCTTTACCTTATATGCGCTGCCTGTAGTAACTGTTTGTCCGCATTGCACAAAGGTTAACTGGAAGAGAATGCTATTTAGCATTAAGTTCACCTATGTACAGATCATTTTTATTTTGTGCAATAAATAATTTTTTATTAATTCATTCGTTTAATTTCATATGTGTCTTGGAATTTAAATTTAACTCTCCCTCTACCATATATGCACTGCCTATAATATTTGTTTGTCCGCATTACACAAAGGTTATCTGGAAGAAAATGCTATCTAGCATTAAGTTCGCCTATGTACAGATTATTATTATTTTGTGCAATAAAGAATTTTTTATTCATTCATTCATTTCATTTCATATGTGTCTTGGAATATAAATTTAACTCTTCCTCTACCTTATATGCGCTGCCTGTAGTAACTGTTTTTCCGCATTGCACATAGGTTGACTGGAAGAGAATGCTGTCTAGCATTAAGTTCGCCTATGTACAGTTTATTATTATTATGTGCAATAAATAATTCTTCATTCATTCATTCATTTCATTCATTCAATTGACTAGTTAAAATAATCTCACGACTTTCTTAATCTCCATGATATAGGGGGAATACGCAATGAAACGGACTCGTTATGAAACGCGGAAGATATCTTAGAAATTTCTCAACGAAAATAATAATGTCTTTTGGTTGTTGGTAACACTGATGACCATAGATAACCCCACACTATCGACAGATTTCGGCAGCCATTATTTTGTTTACTTTTTCGCACGTTGATGAAGCGCATGAGTTTTGAAAAAATATTGTATTTTTGATGATTTAAAATTCAATGATAACTTAAGCTACAATTGTGATGAATTGTGGGAATTTGTGATATTTGGTGTGACATATTCTCAAGAAGATGTTATAATCTTATCAATACTTAATTATATTGAATTTGGTTAAAATGTTTTTAGGTTAGATTCGCAATTAATTGGGCAGGTACCGTCGCGTTGTTACGGACTAAAGAAAGGCTAAGAAGGTGAGAGTCTAATTATTTTGTGTTTTTGTTTTAATTTGTGTATTTTATGATCTCATTTTATGTTGTACCAAAATGTTTGATTTATTTAAATAAAAGTTAATGTGTAAAAAGTATGGCATTGGTTCTTCCTTTTCTCAGTCCTTTTCAAGACACCCATTGTCCTATTCAATGCTACCTGTGTTATGAAACGGACATAAGTGAGTTTGAAAAAATCATAATATTTCTTACAGTAAATTCAGTTTTCATAAGATATGGTGTATGAATAATTATACAATATTATCTCTGAGTTCCTTAAGGACAATTAACGAGTGCCTAAGTTTTTAACTACAGTGTGTATACTTCAAAGTTAAATGTCCGTTTCATGGCTTATCTCTCCTACTCAGATGTACATCCAAAAAATTGTCTGGAAGATATTGCGTTCCTTTGCTATTGGACCGTCAATTACACATTTACTTGTTTGTCATTTAGTTTTATCTAGCTTTTAAGGTCTAATTAATTACTTTCATTCGTTTAATCATTAGATCTTCCACTCAGTATGCAGACCCGTGTACTGATCCTGCTAGAGCTAATCAGAGACAAGTCCACACATTATGTTTGATATGTACCCACTTTCTGCACATTTACATACTTTTAAAATTTTGGTTCTAGGGCAAGCCGGTTTCATCACGATGTTTAAAATTATTCTAAACATTGACAGATTCACTAAGATCATATTTGCCTTCCTGGCAAAAATATCAACTACAAGCTTCCGCCAGCGGCTTCACACGCGTTGTTTGTCAACAAAAAGTAACAACCTAGGTTTGAATCCAAGTCATAGTCTATCAAAATACCAAATTTCATCGAAATTGGTTCAGCCATTATGACGTGATTGAGTCAAGAAACAAACAAACAAACAAACAAACATCCAAACTTTCACATTTCTAATATTAGTGTGATAAAAGAGTTGTAATAATTATTTATTGCTTTCTATTTTCTAGTCATTTGCAATGAATTCCTTGCTTGTGCCTTCAAAAAAATCCGAGCTCTTTGTTAGCAACTGCTCCGGATTCGTAGCCTTTTGCGTAGCTACTGCTACGGTTTCGTAGCAAGCTACGAGTATATAATGCTACACGTATAGCTACGATCGAGAAGCGAATACAAATTGTCGATTGTAAATGTTATTTCATAAATTCTGAACGAGCATAACCGGAACATCAAATTCTAACTCGCAGAGAGGTTGCATCATATCGGACATCCAACGTCCACTGCTGAACATAAGTCACTTTAACAAATTTCCAAAGCAACCGATCTTGTGCGGTGTACACCCAACGCCTCCCTTTAAGTTGCTGGGAGCTAGTTATCAATTTTCAAACTATTTAAATTTAAATATTTTGAGAGGCTGAGTTGGGCGGTCCATTAGATTTTCAAATAACCTGTTTCGTTTTATCCAGGTCCAATTAATCAGCCCAAAATCTTTATTAAACTAAAAATATTAAACTATTTGACCCCGCGAACTTCGTACAGTCTCAGAATCAATAAATTGTGTGTCAACCTATTAGCTGAGTTAAATTAAGTTTTTGTTTTTTTTTTTTTGTTTTTTTACTCCAATGTCTTTTGACGCGGGCTGCCAAATCTGCCAATGTTCCTGTACGTCACTGGTAGAATTGTGAATCGGCCATCATTAGCTGCATTTATGTATAAGAAAATGAAATTTCCTAATGACTTATTTTTTCATGATTTATTCCGATGTTTTAATAGTTATTCTGCTATTCGGGATGAAGAAAAATCCAGCAAATCAAAGACCATAAAAATCGGCCCCGCCGTTCTTGAGTTATAAATGGTGTAACGATGTGACTTTGTATTATATAAATAGATTTTACTGGACAAATGACGGCTATGAAACGTCTATGAAATAGGGGAATTGTCTAGTAAACAAGCTCCTAAATCACAATTTTCAACTAGTTCGGGATCCTATGGATATACATATTAATCCCACTATATAAATATACCACTAATCCCACTACATATGTATAGTACATATGACGACCATCGCGGCGCAATGGGCGAATAGCCGGCTGAGCCGCAGGAGGTAGTGGGTTCGATTCCCACCGCGGAACAAATGTTTGCATGATCTACAGCTATTTTTTCCGGGTCTGGTTGTTTCACTATATAAGTATGTATTTACAAAAAAAAATGTATATAAGTATTATATCCAGTTATATGGTTCCCATAGTACAAGCTCTGCTTAGTTTGGGGCTAGATAGCGCTATGTGAAATGTCCAGCAATATTTATGTATTTATTTATATTTATAGTATAATTTATAACCACTCTAATATTATAAATGCAAAAGTTTGGATGTTTGTTTATTTGTTTGTTATTTGTTTGTCTTTTACCCAATCATGTCGTAACGGCTTAATCAATTTCCATGAAATTTAGTATGTACGTAGATTATAACCTGGATTAACACATAGGCTACTTTTTAATCAATAAATCAGGTCCCATGAGATAAAAACGTGGTCAGAAGTCAAGTTGCAACACCGAGTTTAGGTTTATTTCTAGGTTACCTACACATTTAGTAGTGTAACGCGTACGAAGTCACCGGTGACAGCTAGTATAATATAATCGAAAGAAACTCTTCTCTAAGTTTGTTACAATTTCACGACTAAACGGCTTTGGTATATAGATAAGTTATGACCTAGATTAAGACAGGCTACTTATTATTTTTGACGACCTCTGTGGCGCAGTGGGCGAATAACCGGCTGAGACGCAGGAGGTTGCGGGTTCGATTCCCACCGCGGAACAAATGTTTGCATGATCTACAGATATTTGTTCCAGGTCTGGATGTTTTTCTATCTATTATAAGTATGCATTTACAAAAAAAAAGTATATAAGTATTATATCAGTTATCTGGTTCCCATAGTACAAGCTTTGCTTAGTTTGGGGCTAGATAGCGCTGTGTGAAATGTCCGGCAATATTTATTATTATTATTTATTATTTTATTGACAAATTGTGCGAAGCTGCACGTGGAAGCTAGTGTGAATGTCTATGAATGACTTCCGTGGTGTAGTGGGCGAAAAGTCAGCTGAGACGCAGGAGGTTGCCGGTACGATACCCGCCGCGGAACAAATGTTTGCATGATCTACAGATATTTGTTCCGTATCTGGGTGTTTCTCCAAATAATTTATGTTAGTATTTACGACAAAAATTGTATGTAAGAATTCTATCAGTTCCCATAGTAGCTTTGATTAACTTGAGGCTAGATAGCGGTGTGTGCAACATTCAGCATTATTTATTTACTAGCTTCCGCCAGAGGCTTCACACGTGTTGTTAGCCAACAAAAAGTAGCATATGTGTAAATTCAAGTTATAATCTACGTTCATACCAAATTTCATTGAAATCGGGTAAGTCGTTACGACGTGGTTGGGTAACATCAAACAAACATCCAAACTTTCGCATTTATAATATTCATATTCATTTATTCTGCTTACATGTACATATACTTTTTTCAGCTTAGATAGTAAGTACATATACCTTGTAAGGGCACTGCAAGTTGGGTTTGCGCCTTTTCAAAAAGTACAACAATAGAACAGATAATTATAAATATCAACTTAAATGAATTCATTAATATTAGTGTGATGTGATTATTATTCCTTTACCTTGAGGCTAAGAAAGCCTACAAGCGCTAACAGGCACATATAAATGCTAACACGCAATAGAATCAGTAACAGACATTTTTACAAACAGTAATCAACCAAATAACAATTAGTACAAAAACAAAAAGAAGTAAATGCTGATAAATGTACGAACAAAGAGGAATGCTGCGATTAAACACCCCCCACATTTACGTTTTTTATAGCAGGCCGTAGGAATTACAGAACAACACAATCTAAAGGTTTTTATTTATATAGAATTACTTTGGGAATTAAAAATGGATTGTGTGGTTTTATGAAACCACGATAAAAATGAAACTTTGTTTCACATTATAGACATTTAACTAAAAACTTTCGTTGGCACAAATGAGTTATAGTCTATACACTACACGGTCAGCTGATGCGAACTATAGGCGCCGCCGTATTGGCCTCGGCTGCTCTGACGAGCACCTTTGACTTTATCCCTACTCCGCGGCCGACCGTGACGCGACATACAACAAACAAACGAAAAAGTTTGAGACGATGTAATAAAAGTTTCACTTTAAAAATAAAGAAGAAGGCAGTTCAATTTGTATATTTTGAATTGACATGTTTGTGTTGTTAGCTTGCCTAAAAATTATCACTTTGATTTATATAAATATTTAAAGGTATTATTTAATATAATTGCAATTTATTAATTTAGTCATTCATGATCAATGCAATATTAAGTAGAGTAAGGAAGTAAGTTATAATGAAATTTGACATTTTTGTACCTTGTTTAAAATAATTGTATTAGAGATTATTTGTAATTACGTACTAAATTGTATAGTTTTATTACTTCAGCAATATTTACTAGTATGGTGTTCATTTTTAAACAGATGTCGCTTTAATAAACCAACCCGCCGCTTTTGTGTAGGTGCGACTATTTAAGCATGGACGCCTATTCGTAAGAGCTTATATTATCCTCCGTCGTCCGAGACACGTTCTCGGAGACCCGGATGACGAAATTACCTCCGCTAACGCGGAAGCGATCTCTGAGTCGTCTACATTAGACAGAGCAAACACTTCACAGATACACCGACCTCGCCGGCGAGGTCGACAAGTCCCTTCAGTCGCCGCCTATACGAGGTACAGACATGTACCCGGGCGTTTCTCTTCTATCCCCACCCTGGCAACTGCCCAAGCCGAGGCTCGTACCTAAGTGGTGCCCTTGCGCTAGTTGCCTCTTCAAACAACTCACTGGGCTGAGCGCCATCTGCGCTCGCCAAAAGTTCGGTTAAGCTGTAACGGCCTCAGAGGACAACAGTGAGTTTAGTCCATTCAAAAAAAAACGTAAGAGCTTATATGTTCTCGAGCTGCGAAGAGTAACGGTCGCCTAATAGTGTAATGATTGAAGTATTTGTCATAACGGAGTGTACTAATGAATAAGTGAAGACTTGTAAAGCATCCTGGTGTTTTTCTACTAAACTCGCTTTCAATTGAAACTCAGAAAATTTGACTTTAGAGGTTAGACATTAGAAAATAACTTGAGAGAATTAAAAATGAATATATTTGATCGAGCGTAGCGAGATCTCCAAATCAACTTTGTAAAATTGGCGTTTTATGTATATTTGTTTGTCCGAAGATAACTTTCGAAGCGTTGATTCGATCATCGTGAAATTTGGTATACATATAGGTAGTGATACCACAATTTTGGTGTGAGCTAAAAATGTGTGGGGGTTGTTGAGATATTGGAGTTCAAGAGGGGTGAAAAAAAAAACAAAATGGGACTATCCGGTTAAGTGGCACGTTTAATAAAAGATATTTGAGTACATTTCGGCCCCGTTTTTATTTTTAGTTCAAACCTTGTAGTTTTTAAGTTATTAGCCATAATAAAAACTGAACTTAGACAAAATTCACAGGGTACATCAGTGACTCCACAGTGCTGAAATTTGGTATGCGTGTAGCTCTAAAGCTACACGCAGCAGTCACTAATTACACAAATATAGGCAAAAGTATAATATCCAGAATAACTGCAATTTCTACCCCAAAAAAGAGTAACCAAAATACATGAACTGTCATCACATGTAATTTAAATAAAACTGTAGGTTACTTGGTTATTATGTCGTGGCACTATTTTGATAGTCAAAGATTACAAATATATTTTTTTTTGGTTTTAAGGGAGGTTCGCGAGATCTCAGTTCAGGGCGAACCACTAGTATCATTACAGACAGACATTGGCACGCCTTTTGGAGAGTTTTAGGTAAGCCGCGACCGGGTTGCGGCAAATTCCAGTTGTAATATGTATTAATCAGCTCACCAATTCATGTTGTAATTTATACATACTTTTAAGTTACTACTAAGCTAATATTACATATGTATATATACGTGTATTTGTAGTCAGATAAACCTTATCAAAATTAAACGCAGAGGATCCCTCTCCATGCGCAACCCTGTAACTCTTTTTAGTACAAACAGTAATGATACCTCCACAATAAAAACGGTTGCCATCGTTATTTTTTATCGTTCTGTGCTCAAACGAAAATTTTGGCAATTATCATTAGCTCAAACTTACAGAACCTCTTTTCATCCTTTCAATTCTTAATCTGCGCGCATATTTTTTATTTAGATACTGTTTTATGTATAACGGCAGTGGTGACGGACGTTAAAAAAAAAAAAAAAATCTTTATTTCAGACTCATGAGGTTCATAATCCTTACACATTTACAATACAATACAATACACATAAATGTTAAAGGGCATTTTTTTTTTTTTTTATTTATTCCATAAAAAGTTACATACTGTTTTACATAAAGCACTTTTAAATCTTAAAGGTTTGTCTCGGTGCTTAGAGATACTCGAGCCGCTACACATTATTTAAATAGGTACTCATAAAATCCGTCACCTTTACCTAAACATAATTATATAGTTTTCCCAAATTACCGTCTACAATCTATTGCTAAAAGTATGTAGGTACGCAAATATAGTAAGTTGGCGGCAGCAAAATTACAAGAGTTATAACTTTATAAGTATAGGTACTTTTAATTTCTTATGTAAGTTCTAAATAAAAAAACGGTATAATATTCCTCACTGTACATATACCGAACGCAAAGAAATATGTCATATAGCCAGGTATCAACTATCATGTTCACTTCATTCTCGCTCGGTCCGGTCGAAATCGACAGAACATCGAAGCAAGCCTAAAGGAAAAGTCTGAGATCCAGAATAACTGCTATTTCTACCCCAAAAAAGGTAACCAATTTACATGAACTCTCGTTACTCGTAATTTGAATGAAACTGTAGGTCAAGTAAGTTGGTGTAACAACACTACCTACCTATATACTAAATTTCACGATGATCTGATCAACGCTTCGAAAGTTATCCTCGGACACACAAACATACATAACATACAACGCTGATTTGCCCAAGTTGATTTGATTCCAATACCCTGTATCTTCTATTGGTATTCGTTAGTAATTTATTATTTTTAGCAAAATCTTAAGTTTATAAAGTACTTTATAAATCAAGAATTTTTCATTGCTAATTACCAATTTAAGCTAGGACTATAATAATTATTGATGTTTATTTATTTTATATCTGTATTTAAGAACATTCTTTTTTTTATTTTTTATTTATTTGTTAGGAGGTAGTATTTTTCAAACTTTCACGATCAGTGTTCATAATTACTCCGTGGTCAGCCCGTGACCACGGCTGTTGCAACACAGCCGAAACGTTGGGATAACAAATAAATAAGTTAAATACCCGTTTTCATCAGTAATTAGTTAACGGCGGTAATCTCCATTATTATTGACGATCGCAGGAGGTTGCCGTCTATTCTCGCTGCGGGATAAATGTTTGCATGATTTGAGAATATTTGGTATGGGTCTGGATGTTCTAGTAACCATAGTACTATTAGTTTGTGATACTCACGATAATAATAAACCTAGTGTGGGGGGCAGGACTGTGTATGAATTTTCATTTTTTTAATGTTGTTAAAAAAAGTCCTGGATAAGGCTTAACATTTATTTAAGAAGACTTTATATGCAGGTTTCACGACATCATCATTTCAACCAAAGGGCGTCCACTGCTGAACATAGGCCACCCCATAGATTTCCAGAGCAATCTTGTGCGGCCTGCACCCAACGGCTCCCAGTATCAGGTACCACCTTTATCAGGTCGTATTTCCATCTAGTGGGGGGCCGTCCTACTGCGCTTTCCAGTGCGTGGTCTCCACTCGAGAACCTTTCTTTCCCAACGGTCGTCAGTTCTTCGGACTATGTGTCCTGCCCACGGCCAGTTTGCTAATTCTAAGGTTTTACATATCGAAACCTAAAATAATTATACTTCTAAAAATGAGTAGGTATTCAATTATCTTTTCTACAATAAAATAACGGACACCATTTTTTTAACAAATTAAGGAAGATGATATCTGAAAAATAAGATGTCTTCCTGCAGTTATTAAGGCCTGTAAGGGAAGTAAAGGTGCGGTTTCGAATTGGACGATTTGATTTTTTTGGTGAATCCATCGCTCTATTGAATTTAAAATTAACAGTATTAGAGCTCATTTATTGACATAGAGAAAACTAACTTAAACGGGAAGTTATTCTTGAAACAAAGATCATCTGATCATTACGGGTTAGTTTACATATTTCGGCGCACCTTGTAGAAGCACTGCTGGATTTGACACAGAGTAAACTCGATGGTAGTTACGTTATTAACCCTGCATTGTAAATTGAGCTCTAACTACGTATACTTTAAATTATTTTTGCCAACTACTTGTCGTTTAATATCGCGTTACGCGGAAGTGCACCTTTGAGTCAACTCTAATTGAAAAGTTTTTAAGTAAAAGACTGAAACAAGATGAGTTTTTGATATCCTGCAAAATTGAAAAGTAAAGTCAAAATTAAAAAGAAAATGTAAGAAATATGGATAAGTCCTGATGCACACTTAATCTTATTATTAGATCTCTGTGGCAACTTAGGCGATGATTAAGTCATATTACGGATAACGTGATCTCCCATTTGTCAGAGTTTCGATAACTTCGTAGTTCAGATAAGATTGAATAAATATAAGCTAGATCCAAGACTTTCTATCGAAAATCGTATTTTATTTTTCACGTATCACATTCAACTTTTTTTTTAACTACGCGTAATCTCAGTTCAGGGCTAACTAATAAAGTTATAAATTTCTAGGCATCTGATCTAAGCGATGTGTGATCCGAAAGCTTACAATTCTGTGGGACAATGCAACCAGTGCCTCGGGAGACACTACCGCCTAGCGTGTGTGATCCTGTTTCCCATATGAAACAGTTACCGTGGCAAATCTATAGATAATTCAACTGCTCCAGATCACACACGCCAGGCGGGAGTGTCTCCTCGAGACACTGGTTGCATTGTCCCGCAGAATTGTAAGCTATCGGGTCACACGGTGGCTATCGGTCCCAAGGTGCGTGCCCTACGTGGCAATGCTTTGTTATAGGTTACTATAACATATATATAGCATAGCCTCGTTAGATGGCTACCACTCATCATTACATGGGCTATTTGCTTGATCTATCTCCAAGTTGAATAATAAAACATTTCAGCGTACTAGTTTATTCTTTCTGTTATTATCTTATTGGACGGATCTCTCTCTCTCTCTCTTATCTCGTCTATACACTTTTTACACATTCAACGAAGTTTAAAGTCGGAATATACCGCAGTGTCTGAGTGAATTTATTTTTCAGTTACTGGAACGTTAACTTGAGATTATAACAATTCAGGAATAGGTACATCCGTAGTTAAATTTTTCGACTGTTCACAAAATCACTTTGTATACAATCTCTCATTTATTTCTTATTTTTGCAATACTTTGCTTATTTGGCCAGACCTTTAGAAATCTCAGATCAAACAGTATACTCGCCAGGACATCTTCAATCCGAGATATGCGCTGGTATTTATTCTGTCCGTCTGAGTGCAGCGATTGGTTGCGTGATCCGACTGCTAATGTTGGGATTTAGTTACTGTCCTTTATGCTTCCCAGCCACTGAGATGAAATACACGATACTACGTCTCACTCAAAATTCACACCAACGAGACGCTAGTGAATTTTTAACCAATAAATTTATGTTGTAAAGTCATTTACGATTTTTTTTCATAAATTGATACTGAATTTTCAATTAAGGATTGAATTAAGGAATTTGAAAAATCTTATTAACAACACTAACATAAACCGTATAATTATTAAATGTGTCTTGTATAATTCTAGTAATTTACAATATAATGGGTATTATGCAATAGTCTGATTCACTGGATAAAACAGTATGTAATAAGTTTTCGTTTGCTAGACGGCGATTTATTTTAATAGAAAGCTAGTTTAAATGGGGTGGTTATTAGCTATGTCAGTTTTTAACCCCGTTGCTAAAAGCGGGGGTTGAGGGATTTTAATATTATATAAAAATAACATGTTCGCGACCGATCTTGTGCAACACGCAACGTTTCCAGCGAACTACACTACAAGCGCTCACTCGTCTAAATGCTTGCGTTGTTGAGCCGACGTTTTACAAGAGCGTCACGAGTGAAGAGCGTACACATGCGCGCTCCTCATGCGCCTGTGTAAGCCCGGGAGGTAATTACCTAAAATCTGCGACAGCAATGCGACGGTAATCGGCGTTGTATGTATGTATGTTTGTTTGTCCGAGGATAACTTTCGAAGCGTTGATCCGATCATCGTGAAATTTGATACGTAGGTAGTGATGGCACAATTTTGGTGTGACTAAATAAGCTAAAAATGTTGGGGGATTGTTGAGATATTGGGGTTCAAGAAATAGAAAATGAGACTATTAGGTCAAATTGGACGTCAAATGAAAGGTTTTCATTAGTACATTTAGACTCCGTTTTTATGTTTAGTAAAGTTTTTATAGTTATTGAGTCATAATAAATAGGTATTGAAATTTGACAAATTTCACAGGGTACACCAGTGACCCCACAGTGCTGTAATTTAGTACGCGTGTAGCATAAGTGACACAAATACAGGCAAAAGTCTGAAATCTACAATAACTGCCATTTGTACCCCAAAAAAGTAGAACCACTTTAAATGAACTCCCGTAACCTGTAATTTGAATGAAGCTGTAGGCTAAGTTAGATGGTTATTATTTCAGGGCATTATTTTGACAGTCAAAGATTACATATAATATATTTTTGTTTTAATCGGAGACTCGCGAGATTTCAAGTCGGGGCGAACCACTAGTAATAATAATGCTGGACGTTTCACAGAGCGCGATCTAGTTCCAAACTAAGCAAAGAAAAAATTTTATTTTTATTTTTATATCTGTTGTGTTTAGCTTGTAAGGTATGATAAAGAATTTTCATTCATTCATTCATTCATTCAAAGCTTGCATTATGGAAACCAGATAACTGATAGAATACTTAAATACTTTTTTTTATAAATACATACTTATAATATACAGAGAAACAGCTAGACCCGGAACAAATATCTGCAGATCATGCAAACATTTGTTCCGCGGTGGTAATCGAACCCGCAACCTCCTGCGTCTCAGCTAGCTATTCGGCCACTGCGCCACGGAGGTCATCGAAATATTTTCCATAATAAACTTGACGATTTTACATAGTTAGGCAGATTTTACGTAGTACTGGATTGTGGATAAATTCAGCCTCATTTATTTTATACTAGTGAATGACACTGCTCTATGAAATATCTTGTACACTGAAGTCTGATCGGCACGTAATAATAAGTGTTCACTCGCTGAGATATTGGACAAATGGACCTATGCTCTTGTGCAGGCGAATTTGTGGGACATGGGCAATACCAATATATAAAAAAAGAATCTTTTAAAATGGATTGTAAATACCGCGTGTGTTAGATTAGACTTACCTACCCGCTCAATTTAGTATGAAATAAAACATAAAACTTCAACAATTAATTTTATTTAATCAAATGCTTAGCAGAAAGGTATTAAATAGGGAAGTATCCCCAAATTTCAGTTACAATAAATACACTACATCATCATCGATTCACATAGTTGAATAAAATATAATCAATGAGTAAAATAGCCTGAAACAGTACGTGAATAACTCTTAGGGAAGTATCCCCAAATTTCAGTTACAACAAACACACTACATTATCATCGATTCACATAGTTGAATAAAATATAATCAATGAGTAAAATAGCCTGAAACACTACGTGAATAACTCTTAGTAGATATATCTATTTTTACAACAACATACCTTCTAGTTCGCAGGTCCCCCAAAAAGTGGTCTGGCCAGCCGACAGATTTCACTTTTTAGGCGTCGGTTCCCCGCGCACCCCAAACGGTCCCGGGCCAATCAGAGAGCTTGGTTTATCTATCGTCTCGCTTGCCGATGCCAGTTTATATTATTTCGCGAATGAGTTTTAAGAAATATTTCTATTGTTTTCGCTTACCGACTCCTGTTATGCGCTTCGGAGAAGTTCTACTTATCTTTATCCTGTAAAGCTCTGTGATCAGCCGCGGGTGGAAATTCAAACAACCTAATCTTTTACAATGTCTTTGTACCATTTCTAGCTAAAAATACAATTCTCGTTTATTGTTCTAGGCTTAGTTTCTATCTTAACTATTTATTTCATACCTGTTGTACTTAAATATTCTATTGTAATGTCTTCTTAAAAACTTGAGTTGCTAACGATTCACCTTAACATTATAATCTAACACGGCCATTCTGATAAATACTTCGTTCTCGAAGTATCCACCTAGTACCATTTTAAATTTATTTACATTTAAGGTTATAATTATTATTAGGTTATAATCCTTTACCGTTTATATAGACATGTAAGCCCCGTCCACCCGCTGCAAGTGAGATAGGCATACACCAAACAAACGGTCGACCAGCGGAAGGATATTTTATTTTTATTTTATTTACATTGTTATTGTCAATCCTCTACCGTTTACATAGACATGTAAGCCCCCTCCACCCGCTGCAAGTGAGATAGGCATACACCAAACAAACGGTCGACCAGCGGAAGGTTGCAATAACTTTTATACTATTACTGTTATTCCTTTACCGATTAAATAGACATGTAAGCCCCTTTCACCCGCTGCAAGTGAGATAGGCATACACCAAATAAACGGTCGACCAGCGGAAGCATAACAGATTTTTCTTTTTATTTGTTTGTTTTTTTTTTTTCTTAATTAAGGTTTTCATTTTATTTATTTACATATAGGCAAGGTATCTTTCTATATGTACATGTTTATCATTATTACAAAAACCAACTTGTCTATTAAAGATACATCTTTATTCTTATAATCAATAGTGTATGTCATAATCAGATACAAAGCAGAATCACTATGGTAATATGATAGTATGGCATCCTCATTAATAGAATCTTATTCAATTAACTCGCCTGGCCAATATCGCAGCTTTTCCTTAGCAATTGTTATATTTTCTTAAGTTACCCAAACCCCTCTGAGCATAGCGATCGTTGGGGAGAAGAGATATTATTTCGTAAGGGCCCTTAAACTTAGGTTTCAGTTTATCATTACGTCGATGATCCTGATTAACGTAAACTAAATTACCTACTGCTAAAGTAATATTATTACATCGTGTGGAATCGAAACGATTTTTGAATTTTTCAGCTACTTGAAGCAGACGTTGTTTAGCTAACTCACGGTCAGCTTGAACATCTATCTGGAGTTCTGGAATACTATCATCAAATACGTCAACTAGCCGGGCTTGCACAGCAGGTATATTAGCCTCAACTCCTATTAGCAAATGCAGTGGGGAAAATCCAGTTGATTTTTGGATAGTTGTGTTAATCGATTGCTGGACCTTCCACAATTCGCTCGGCCAATCTGACGTATCACCACACATTGTATTGAGCATATCAACTACTGTGGATACATACCGTTCTACTTGGCCATTGCTGCCGTGTAATGCAACAACCCGTTTTTAATGTTATACTGATTTTCATCGAGTTCCCCTGTTCGTACTTTATTGATCAAAGATTGTATTTCGGTGTCGTTTTAATAAATAAATAAATATTGCTGGACATTTCACACAGTGCTATCTAGCCCCAAACTAAGCAGAGCTTGTACTATGGGAACCAGATAACTGATAGAATACTTATATACTTTTTTGTAAATATATACTTATAATATATAGAAAAACAACCAGACCCGGAACAAATACCTGTAGATAATGCAAACATTTGTTCCGCGGCGGGAATCGAACCCGCTACCTCCTGAGTCTCAGCCGGCTATTCGCCCACTGCGCCACGGAGGTCATCTATTTTTGCTATTTTGCTGTGCTATTTCAAACCAAGACTGGGGATCATTTGTAAAATTAACATTATAGTGCAATTCAGGGCTCTCAACAGGGTTACTGCTAAGAAAATCGACATGGCCTATGTACTTTCCCTTTTGTAAACAATGTTGAATTGAAAATCCTGAAGATATGTCCACCATCGAGCTACACGTGGTGATAAGTCTTTTTTTATTCATTGTGCATTTTTATGGCATTACAATCTATATATATAAAAATCAATTGCTGTTCGTTAGTCTCACTAAAACTCATAAACGGCTGAATAGATGTCCCTAATTTTGGTTTTGAAATATTTGTAGAAGTCCAAGGAAGGTTTAAAAGGTGAGAAAATATAAATAAATTGCAATGAAAGCAGTAAAAAAAGTAGTAAGTAACTATTTTATTTTCCCATACAAACTGTTCGTACCTATCAAACTGGATGCGTTTATTTCATTTGTTATCAAAACGCTATTGTAATTATTTAATACTATAAATACACTATAAATATTTGACCACAGACAAATGTGACATTTAAATTTGTTATCAAATATTGGTGAATCCTTAGATATCTTCTTTATAATTTGTGTTTGTGAATTCGTGAAGTGCGCGTTAACTTTTTATGGATCCATATAATTTAACCGTCGTTCATTGACGTGAATTCATTTAAATGAAGTGTCGCGTCACTTTGACAAGAGTGTTTTGTATAGTTTTTATCCCGAAGTTCTGCGGGAACGGGGAATTTAGGGTGCGAAGCCGCGGGCGGGTCAACTAGTCCATAATAATTTTAAAATGTACCCCTAGTAGGTACACTCGAAAAGGTTTTACGGCATTATAGATGGCTAAAGTTTCCAAATCATAAGAGCAGTACTTAGATTCGGCAGGGGGCGTTTTTTTTTTTTTTGTTTTACTAAAATAAGCAACAACTTCCGATTCATTCTCAACTTTTTGCATTAAAATAGCGCCATAGTCTAAGGAACTAGCATCAGTGTACAGTTCAGTCACCAATTTTGGATCTAAAATAGCAAGCGGAGGAGAGCACAGAGTTGATCAATAACATACTTTCTTGCCTTATCCTGTTCAGTTTCTCAAATCCACTTTTGGTTGTTTTTTTTTTTTGGTAACATCGAAATAGGAGCAGTACGTGTAGCAAAATTAGGGATAAATTTACGGAAATAGCTAGTGAGACCCATAAACTGACGTACTTGTTTAACGGTACTTGGAGTTGGTGAATTTACCAATGCAGTTACTTTAGTATCACTTGGCCTGACTCCTCCGTGTGATATTTGCCTACCCAGATATTCAATATTCTGTACAGAAAAAAACTGCATTTTTTTATATTAATCGTAAAACCGGCAGCGTTTAAAGCCAAAACAGTTGCTCTTAAGTACTTTAACCCTTCTTCAACTGTTAAACATGGGATAAGTGTATCATCAATATATACTAACAAAAAAAAATCCAAATGCTTAACAGCTTTAGTATCTATCAAGGATTCAATTTCTAAATCATCAACTGACACCTTTGTCAGTTTTAAGGTCGACCTAAAAAAAATTAACCTCATTGCTGCTGTTTGTCCCTTTTTCAATCCTTGCTTTATGAAAACACGTCGACTCAGTGTGACCTACCTTGTTACAAAACGTGTATTTTTTTTTACCCTATTTCCCATCACGCTGGTAGCACTAGTGTTGATATCAGTCGGCTGTCCGACGTTATTCCAGCACTGAAACTTATAGTGACCTAGTTTACCACACGTGAAACATTTTTTTTTGAATAGGATCACTGTTGTTCCGTAAATCTAGTTTAGGGCGTTTAAATTTACTTAGATCAGTCGGATTATCAGACACGCTATGCTCTAAAGGCCTTTTTTTTGGGTTTTACATATGAAGTGAATAGCGAAATAAGTTCCGAAGTCGTTTTGACGCTACTATTGAGGGCTGCCATCCTAACATTTACATCGCTAGTACTACCACATACTAGTTCTATCAACTGAATTTCAGTAAAAGCTATCTTAGTGTTACGTAAGAGTCTAACTTTTTCTTTGGCGTACTCGCAGTAGGAATCTGCTGTATCTGATGCATATGAAACCGCCTTAGAGATTTTTTTTTCTGAGAGATTTCTCTTTTCAGGGTACAAATCAGTTAAATCATCGCGAAGATTTTCCCAAGATCGCCAGTGTCTGGATTCCACGATTCGAACCATAGTAGCGCAGAGCCCTTTAGGGCCTTACCGGCTTTCGCCAAAGCTGCAACACTGCTCCATCCAAATTCCTTGATGAGCACCTCGATATTGTCGCACCAGGTTGCAGCGCCGTTGTCGCTTGTCGATGGGTCGAACACTGGCAGCGCAATTTCATCATCTTGGCGGCGCTTGGTGGACACAGCGTCGCGGATTGCTTTCAGGAGGCCTTCCAGGACAGCGGGATCCATTCTGAAACTTGTACAAAATGTATTAGCATAAGTTAAAGGTATCCCACTTCTGATGTTAGATTAGACTTACCTACCCGCTCAATTTAGTATGAAATAAAACATAAAACTTCAACAATTAATTTTATTTAATCAAATGCTTAGCAGAAAGGTATTAAATAGGGAAGTATCCCCAAATTTCAGTTACAACAAACACACTACATTATCATCGATTCACATAGTTGAATAAAATATAATCAATGAGTAAAATAGCCTGAAACACTACGTGAATAACTCTTAGTAGATATATCTATTTTTACAACAACATACCTTCTAGTTCGCAGGTCCCCCAAAAAGTGGTCTGGCCAGCCGACAGATTTCACTTTTTAGGCGTCGGTTCCCCGCGCACCCCAAACGGTCCCGGGCCAATCAGAGAGCTTGGTTTATCTATCGTCTCGCTTGCCGATGCCAGTTTATATTATTTCGCGAATGAGTTTTAAGAAATATTTCTATTGTTTTCGCTTACCGACTCCCGTTATGCGCTTCGGAGAAGTTCTACTTATCTTTATCCTGTAAAGCTCTGTGATCAGCCGCGGGTGGAAATTCAAACAACCTAATCTTTTACAATGTCTTTGTACCATTTCTAGCTAAAAATACAATTCTCGTTTATTGTTCTAGGCTTAGTTTCTATCTTAACTATTTATTTCATACCTGTTGTACTTAAATATTCTATTGTAATGTCTTCTTAAAAACTTGAGTTGCTAACGATTCACCTTAACATTATAATCTAACACGTGCATGAACCTGATTACTTAATTGTTACTTATTTTTTTCTCGTTAACAATTTTCTTAAACATGTAAATAGTCGAGTAAATTTTCTAGACACAAAAGTTGTCTGTATGAAATCGCTTATAAACGGCAAGACCATCTGTTGTATTATTAGCTCTTCGTTTTCTGTTGTCTTTAGTTTTTATTCTGTATGCATTATTTTTATTATTTTCGTTTTATTACATTCAAACAGTATGTTAGATTAATGGGATCGATTAGAAATACATGTAAGATCTTATTGTCAAGACATACTATTAGAAATGAATAAATAAACATGATGTAAAGTAATGTAGTAATTAATTTATTCTCGTCCATAAATCATTCGAGAATATTTTCATATTACTAGGTTGTGTTTACGTTTAAAAAAGCATTCGAATAATCGATTAAAGTTATCGGCAATTTAAACACAGTTTCATGTAGATTGTACCAAAACCTTTCAACCGGAAACTGACGCGTTTCCGTATCCGGAATTAAGAGGGTATGACGCATAGAGTCACAATCAGCCGGCTTTTGTCCTGTTGCGTAATGAGTCCCAAACAGCTATTGTTACAAAATTTTGGAATCCTGTTTTACTTATTAAAGACAATATTTCCGCTGAGTAAATGCTCGTATCTGTTATACTAGCCTTATATTATTATATAAGTGACGATGATGATCTAGGACATCTAGGATTATGATGGTGCTGGAGTGGAGATCTCATAAGGTAACCCTGAAGGAAATTATGGATAAAGAATGTGCGCACTGACCTCTTGAATCCTGGAACATCCTTGATGATGGTCCTTTTTGTGCACACTTTGCGAAATCACCAGGGTCGCGGTATTTTATAGACGTCACCACATAATGTTTGAGGCTGTATCAATGCCTTTAGCAAACCTATTATTAGTATAAAAACAGCGGAATTCAGCGGTTTGCGGTATAACGGCGGTTCTTTAGCGGTTTTTAGTGATCGCGAACGAAAGTCAATAATTCTGACAAGATCGCGCGGTGGTGAGTGATTATCTACAGCAAAGACCAAATGATTCAAATATTTACAGATCATGCAAACGTTTGTACTGCAGCGGGAATAGATCTGCCATTTCTTTTTATTATTTTCATATTTTTTTTTCATTTCATTATTGTTTCGTATACGGTCTGTGAGCCTGACTCCGAGGATGCTGCGCTCCATAGCTCGTTGACAAACACCGAGGCGGGACATTTGAATATTGGTGAGGGACCAAGTTTGTGCACCGTATGTGAGAATGAGGAGAATGCACATGCCCATTAGTTTCCGTTTTAAAGATAGTGGCAGATTTCCTTTTATGAGGTCTTTCATTGACCAATAGCTTTTCCAGGCGTTTTCTGTGCGGCGAGTAATCTCTTTATCCTGTCTCGCCTGGAAAGAGACTATTTGGCCCATATAGACATACTCCTGGACATATGCAATCTCCACATCCTCAACTTTTATTTTTCTCTCCGTGCTGTTGGTCATTGCCTTTGTTTTTGACATATTCATCTTGAGTCCCACCTTGGCACTCGACACTGCGCTCCAAAACACAGTTAGCTGACGTGGCTCTGACGGCCGCAAAATTGAAGTGGGACTGGGCAGGACACGTTTGTCGTATGCCAGAGGAACTATGGCCAAAAGCCACTACAGAATGGGTTCCAAACGGGCGGCGGCCTCGTGGTAGACCCAGGCGGGGATGGAGGGATGAACTGGATGCATACCAGAAAGAGTGGCCTCAATTAGCCAATAACCGGGATTCGTGGAAGGAGGGAAGGGAGGCGTTTGCCCTGCAGTGGGACTCTACGGGCTAATAATAATAATTATATTGTTTCAGATCAAAAACAATAATGAACACTACTGAATAAAACAATATAAAATAAAAAAGTGTGACGTTAGTGAGGGGGGGGGGGGGGGGGGGGGGGGCAGAGCATTGGATGTGATTTGCGCACTATTTTTTTTGTCTTTATATTTACATACTAATTATACGAACACTAATTTGATTATATTTATCTATTTCTTCCGCAATAATCGCCTCCACGATGTAGGTTTTCCCTAAATCCCTCCATACATCCCTCTCTCTCGCTATTCTCATCCATACCGGTCCACATCGTTGTGTAAACGACTCTTCATCACCTTTTTAGTATACCCTGTCTCGATTTTCCTTCCAGTGGGATCCACTTTGTCACCAGTTTTGTCTGCCCATCGTTTTCTAATTTATACATATGTATGTCCTGCCCACTGCCATTTTAGCTGTCTTATGCATTTTCTTATATCTATTAACTTAGTTGGTTTCCTTCTAGCTCTGTTCTTTATTTCATGAGATATTTTTAGTCCTAACATGCTACGATGAACATACCTTTAAACCTAGTTTCAAAGTACTAAAAACAATTTAGTTCTTCGAGCAGATCTCGCTATCAGAAGTTGTTTGTCGGAATAGCTATTAACGTATTTATCGGAAGGTGAGCCGAGTTCCCTCTGAATTACATCACCCCCAGTTCTCACAATGAGATTGCATTAAATATTTATAAGCCCTCAACATTTTAATATCAAAAGCTTGTGAATAAAACCATACATCTTTTCAGGCGTTTCAGAGTTCTGTAGCGAGGCGAGGGGCTAGCGTAAATTGGCTTACACTTTAAGTACCTTTTCATACATGTGCGAATTCAAAAAACCCGTCTAGACTAATGAAAGAGTCTATTTCTGGGTAGCCAGTTGTGTAAATACTGAAAATATATTCAAATCCTTCTGTCGAGTATAAAATTACGTTATAGAGCTTGTCTAACTGTTTTTTTTTCTTAGGATTGTATTATTTTACATTTTTCAAAACTTTATGGCCATGGGGCGAATAATAAGAAAATCTGGTCATACAAAGCGTAGAATTCCTTTACAGTTGTGGAGGTTGCGGGTTCGATTTCTGATGCGGAAAAATTTATGCATGATCTTTTTATATTTGTTCCGGGTTTGGTTGTTTTTCTATTTATTAAAAGTATGTATTTGCAACAAAAAATACTATTCTATCAGTTATTTGGTTCCTATAGTTCCATACAAGCTTTGCTTAGTTTGGGGCTAGATGGCGCTGAGTGAAATGTCCGGCATTATTTATCATCTTTTTATTTTTTAATTTCAATTTGATAAGTTGACAGAGCCGAGGTTACCAAAGTTAATAGTTTTTGCATTAGATTAGACAATTTATTTATTGCACACAATTAAAAAATAAAACAAAGAAAAGAGAATACACCATTAAATCAAAGGTAAAATGGCGGCAAAAAAAAAACAATCAGCAACATCTTCATAATAACAGTTATCATCATCCCGCTACTTTAAAGTTATCCTGTTATAGTTATCATGACACATTTGGAGAAAGTATTAAATACTTTCTCCTTCACTCACTTCAAATCATAAAAAAATAATACTATATCTACGTATAGCGAACGAGGCATTCCACGAAGAGCAACGATTTTTAGAGCACCTATTTTAAGAGCACCATTTATAGTCCATGAAGAGCAACGATTTATATTTTGGCTTATTACCAAAATATAAATTGCTGCTAGCCTAGACTATCTAGTTCTCAAGATACAGCTGTTTCAAGTTTGACAGCTGTCATCAGAATGCAGATCTCATTGATACCTACCATTTGTCCCACGACACCGCTAGCCTAGAACGTCTCGTTCCCAAGATACAGCTGTCATCAGAAATGCAGATCTCATTGATACCTACTATTTGTACCTAAAACACTGCTAACCTAGAACGTCTAGTTCCCGAAATACGACTGATTTAAGTTTGAATAACCCAAACTGATTGTGATACTAACAAATATATATTTTTTATCAAAATTATATTTTAATTGATACAATCTATCATAATTATTAATAATAAATCATATGAACTACCCCATCACTAGAAGCTACTAGATTGTAGGTGTCCTTCGTGGAAACATTTGAAATAATTTTTAGTATTCCACGAAGAGCACCAAGCCAAAATATAAATCGTTGCTCTTCGAGGAACACAATTGGTGCTCTTAAAGTAGGTGCTCTAAAAATCGTTGCTCTTCGTGGAATGCCTCGATATAACTGGAAATGCCCTGCCTGAATCTCGATTGCAGATTCACTATGTAGATATTGTATTCATCATCATCATATCAGAGGAAGGACTTCCACTTCTGAACATAGGCCTTCCCATAGATTTCCAGAGCGACCGATCCTGTGCGGCTCCACCCAACGGCTCCCAGCAACCTTTAACATGTCTTTCCACCTAGTGGGGGGCCGTCATACGCCGCGCTTTCCAGTGCGTGGCCTCCACTCGAGAACCTTTCTGCCTCAACGGCTGTCAGTTCTTCTGCCCTAACCACTGCCAAGATATTGTACTATTTCTTATAACTTTAGTTGGAACGCTTTTCTCAAATGTGTCATTATCTCTTGTTTCTGTTGCTCTTGTTTTTTCAAGATGCAGAATAGAAGGCGAAACTGACGAAATAAGACATCATATAGAAATAATATATGTAGAATATTTTGTTCCAAACGTAAGTTTGTTAGAAATTTTAAATTCATGTATTCGATTTCTAAGTTGATTCGTAAATCAATATTTTAAATCTATTAATCTACTATATCGATCAGTATATTTATCTGGGCCAAATAGTCTCTTTCAAGAACAGACAAGATCGAGAAGTAGACTGTCGTGTCGATAACGCTGGGAAGAGCTACTGGTCCATGAAAGGGCTAATGAAGGGCAACCTTCCATTGTCACTTAAGCGAAAACTCATCGACATGTGTATCTTATCTATCCTAATCTACGGTGCTCAGACTTGGTCATTGACGGACTCACAAAAGTTCAAACTCGGGGTATGCCAACGAGCGATTGAGCGTAGCATTTTAGGTGTTAAGCGAACCGATAGAATCCGCAACACTACTTTACGCTCTATGACCGGTATCATCGATGTGGGGTACAAGGCTGCAAGACTAACATGGGACTGGGCGGGTCATGTCACTCGAATGCACCCTGAAAGGTGGGCTAAGATCTCCTCCGACTGGTAACCTACAGGACGACGGCAACGAGGCAGACCGCGAAAACGTTGGCGCGACGATCTGGATGGGCTCCACTCTGACTGGCAGGAGATTACTGGAGACCGCAAGGAATGGAAGGAAATGGGGGAGACCTTTGCCCAGCAGTGGGACAGTATAGGTTATTGAATCTAATATATTCTAGTATTATAAAGAGGAAAGATCTGTTTGTAACGAATACACTCAAAAACTAGTGATCCGAATTCAAAAATTCTTCCACATTATCCTTGAGTAACATAAGCTATATTTATTACTAGAAAAAATTAGGGATCCCTACAGTAATGTAACTCAAGGTGTGAAAAAATTAACCATAAAAATGTTTAAAAAATAAATGTCCACCATGCGAAACCGGGACGGGCCACTAGTATTTAACAAATGCCTACTGTATTTAATGGCTAAAACACGTGTTGGTTAACGCTGTACATAATTAATTACTAACCTTTCAACTAATACGAATGTTGTCTTTCCCTATTATTAAGTGATAAGGGCGATGTGTTCGCTCAGCGACTAAGCCCTATTTAATAGATTGGGGAAAAAGTCTTTTCGCATTATAGTATGTATGAACTTGTAATAAAATCTCTTTGACTAAGTATACTATTTATATCTTTTGGTATGATTCAAAGTTTAAATTTTAAAGAAGATAATTCCAAATTCAAATTAGGAAAATGTGTGATTTTTATTTGTTTTTCGTACTGTAAAGATGAGTGAATCTAATGAAGAAATTCGATACATTTTAAAATTTTACTACAAAAAAGGTAAAAATGCAACGAAAGATGCGAAAAAAACTTGCGATGTTTATGGACCTAGTGCAGTGTCTGTGAGAGTAGCACAAATTTGGTTTAAGCGTTTTCAATCCGGAAATTTTGATGTCAAAGATGCACGTCGCTCTGGTCGCCCTATTACGGATAAAATTGATGCCATTTTTTAAAAAGTGGAGCAACATCGGCATATCAGTAGTTACGACGTATAGCTGAAGAACTGGGAATTGACCACAAAACAGTTTTGGCGCATTTGAAAAAAACTGGGTACACAAAAAGCTCGATATTTGGGTACCCCACGAGCTCACTGAAAGAAACCTAATGAACCGTGTACTCATTTGTAATTATTTATTACGACGTAATGAAACCGAACCATTTTGGAAGAAGCTGATAACTGGTGATGAAAAGTGGATCACGTACGACAAGAACGTGCGAAAAAGGTCGTGGTCAAAGGCCGGTCAGGCTTCACAGACTGTGCCAAAACCCGGGCTAACTCGCAACAAGGTGACGCTGTGTGTGTGGTGGGATTGGCAGGGCATTATTCATTATGAGCTGTTACCACCAGGCAGGACCATCTATTCTGAACTCTACTGCGAACAACTGATGAGATTAAAGCAAGAAGTTGAGAGAAAGCGACCGGAATTAATCAACAGAAGGGGTATGGTTTTTCATCATGATAACGCTAGACCTCACAAATATTTAGCCACTCAGCAAAAATTAAGAGAGTTTGGCTAGGAGTTGTTAATGCATCCGCCATATAGTCCTGACCTTGCACTTTCAGATTTCCACCTGTTTCGGTCTCTTCAGAATTCTTTAGGCAGTGTCAGGTTAACATCACGAGAGTACTGCCAA
This sequence comes from Philereme transversata, assembly GCA_963924445.1. Taxonomy (NCBI): domain Eukaryota; kingdom Metazoa; phylum Arthropoda; class Insecta; order Lepidoptera; family Geometridae; genus Philereme; species Philereme transversata. The sequence goes on from OZ004340.1 coordinate 14,752,507, forward strand.
AACCACTTGTCGCGGTATTTTGATCAGAAGCCCAAAAATTTCTATAGCAATGGGATCATGTCTCTATTTACAAGATAACAAAAAGTTATCAAACAAAATGGTACCTACATACTTTAGTTAAATTTAAATAAAGTATATTAAAAAATGTTTTGAATTTTCTTAAAAAATGCGAAGAAACTTTTTCCCCAACCTAATATGTTCAAAATAAAAAAAATTACTCTGAACATTCTGCAACAACTGAATTTAAATAAAATAAAAAAATATCATTAGATAAGCCTTAGGACGTATACTTCTGAATATAGATAAATAGATAACAGAATAAATAGTTGAATCATCTAAAGACCGTTAGTGGAGCTTAGTGGAGCTTACAATAAATAAATAAATAATAAATAAATATCGTTGCAAACGATCTATAGATAGCTCAACTGCTCCAGATCACTACCAGGCGGAAGTGTCCCCAAGACACTGGCTGAATTGCCCCGCTGAATTGCAATGCTTATGCGTTGACCCAGATAAGCACCAGCTCTCGGATCACACGTCGCTTCGACCAGACGCCCAGAAAGAATTTTGAAAACGCGATGGGCCCCGGTACCCCATCCCCCGCCTTATTGCACACGAAACAACATCACACTAATATTATAAATGTGAAAGTTTGGATGTTTGTTTGTAACGCAATCACATCGCGGCTGAACCGATTTCGATGAAATTTGGTATGCACGTACCTACATTATAACCTGAATTCACACATGGGCTACTTTTTGTTGACAAACAACGCGTGCGAAACCGCTGGCGGAAGCTAGTTAAACATACAAAGAAATACACAAAAATAGTAAAAGGATGGTCTTATCGATAAAAGCGATCTCTTCCAGATAACTTTTGGATGGACAGGACAAAACAAAATCAAAAAGACTCACATTGATTTCCAGAGCAACCCATTATGTGCGGCCAGCACCCAACAGCACCCAGATACCTTTATTAGGTCGTCCACGGTTAAGTAACTTATAATGTGGAAGTATGGAATAAAACTGTCTATTCAATAAAAGAACAAAGCATTCAACACTCATTAATTAGAATAAAACTCTAGCTCCAGTGATTATGCAAACTCCAACGAGTAATCTTTTTGTTACCTTTTATCTGAATTATGAACAAGGAAAATGACCATTTTTTTGTTTTCCGATTCTAAAAGGAACATCTGTAATTATTCAACAAGATGAATGCCGTTTAAGATAATACTCCTCCTCACGTAAAGGTTTATCTTTTTGACAAATTGCCAGTAAGTATCTACCTTTATAGACCAGGCTAAGTAATGTAATCTACCCTACCTTATTGTGTACCAGCTATTGAGGATATGTTTAAAAAAGCATTTTGTTTTTAATGTAAATAAATCTCAATTTATTTACAGTGCTATTAAGCCCTAAACTAAGCAAAGCTATGGGACCAGTTATATGAAAAAATACTTATATACGTTTTTTTGTTAATACAATATTCTTATAGTATATAAAAAACACCCAGAACAAACCCGAACAAAAAAAAATCGAACTCGCAACCTGCTGCATCTCAGCCGGCTATTCGTTCACAGCGCCTCTGACGTCATCAAATTTAAACATAACATTATTTTGTATTATTAAAGAGATATGTAAATAATTCTACATTCCTTCTGTTACTAAATGAATACAAAAACATGTAATTACTTACCTAATTATTAAACAACCATCTTATAAATTTCAAAAACCAGTTAAAAAATATACATTAGGTACTATATCAGATAGGGTGTGTCACATTAGCTTCTGGTCCTGGTATAACAAGTCAGGTATCGTGATGATGTATACCCTAATTCAGGTCCGGTTATGTTTCCTCTTTGGCTCTTTTGTAGTCAAAAAAATCTTTATTCGTTTTTTACGAAGAACCTTTTAGGGCAAGTATTTTTTCTGGTAAAATATTTGAAGGATAAGTAACTCAAGTTTGTAAACCTTTTATTTTTTGAAGTGAAAACTTCTTTGGTTGCGTTGGCCATTTTTTGAATTGGAAAAAAACCATTGAACTCGCGACACTGTTACCGTTACCGTTACCGACACCTTTGTATGTGAAGTGAAAACTTCTTTAAGAACGTTGGGCATTTTGAGATGGGAAAAAACCATTGAACTCGCGACACTGTTACCGTTACCGTTATCGACACCTCTGCATAAATAAGTATCTCGTAATTGTTCAAGTTTTCACTTCTGTCGGCACTCCTGGAGTGCCATTTTTTTATCTCAACTTTCCATCTGACCTCTTGTGTGGTCAAAATGCTTACATTTAGGAGGTTTATTATTTTTCAAATAGGCTGTAATTAGATAGATAGATAGATAATTCCTTTATTGCACACCATTTAAATACAAACATTTATAAGAAAATACACTCTTAAATAATAGGTACAATGGGCGGCCTTATCGCTAAAAGCGATCTCTTCCAGGCAACCTTTGGATGGACAGGATCTATGTGAACAAAATAAGGACGGCGGCATAAATCCGATATAGTACACGTATATTTATAAAAAAATATAGATAATATAAAATAAAATGCATAATTATAATGTATAATATAATCATAAAATTACATAAATATTAATATTATAATACATAAAATATACATCGTCATACCTACATATACATATAAATTATAAAAATTAATAAGTGGCCTAGTGAGTGATGGATGACAGATAATGTTGTCTGACCAAGTTTTTAAAGATAGGGAGAGATTTAGCGTGACGAATTGAGACAGGTAGGGCATTCCAGAGCCTGGTAGCCTGCAAAGTAAAAGAGGAACTATAAAATACTGAGGTATGATGGGGAGTTTTTAATTGAAGGGTTTCAGAGGAACGTAAGGGTCGAGAGTTGGAAAGGTGAAGAAAGTCAAAGCGTTCTTTGAGGTAGGACGGAGTAGAAGGGATGAAAAGGATGCTGTAAAGGAGGGAAACGATATGCGCATTCCGGCGAAGGCGGATAGGTAACCACTTAAGTCTGTGGCGATACTCTGAAATGTGATCGTACTTGCGCAAGCCAAATATGAATCTAATAGAGAAATTCTGGAGACGCTCAAGCTTGTTGAGTTGATCTTCAGTTAAATCAAGATAGCTGGCGTCAGCATAGTCGAGAATAGGATGCAACAATGATTGTGCAAGTGCAATTTTCGTGGAGGTCGGAAGGAAGTTTCGCAGCCGTTTGAGAGAGGCAGCTGCAGCAAAGGTTTTTCGGCTTACCGCTGCTAGTTGAGGTCCCCAAGATAGGTGACTATCCATGAGTACCCCCAGATTTTTGACTACCTGGCTGATTTCTATTGAAGTACCGTCAAATTTTACCTTTGGGAGATCAAGCCAATCGATTTGAGTAATCATCCGCGAGCTTCCTATTACTATTACTTGGGGTTTTGATGGATTGACTTTAAGCCCATATGAGTAATTGTTCTTTTAGGAATAATAACATAGAATATTTAGTTTTTATGAAAGCATTGTTTTTCAATATTAGTTAAATCAAATCAAATCAAAAACATTAAATGTATTATATTTTAATACATAAGCTATGTATATACTATGTATACTATACATAATACATATTCTGTGTTTTATATATACCAATCGGAAGAAAGCGATTTATAACCTTAAGGGCGACTTGCGCAACGATGCCTAAACATATTTAGTGGCTAAACATGATTTAAGGAGTTGTCAAATCATACAAATACGTCAAATTTAAGCATGTTTAATCGCTAAATACGTTAGAGATCGTTGTGTAAGCCAGCCTAAGTCGAAAAAATAACCAGAATCTGCCACAATATTATAACTTGACGTTATAAGGAGGGTATTTTATTTATATATCTCTCAACATCGAACACTGCTTCTCTGAAAGATAAAATATGAATCACTTAAAAACTATAGACTAAGGACCTGGAATCAGTTCTTGAGGAAGATAGAGATACAACACAACAAGGAGCACAACAAGAGGAGATAACAGAAACAACAACGCCCACCATCAGAGATCTCAAACACAAAGAGGGACATCAATATTTTGGGAGTTGAATCCAAGTCTTTGGAATGATATATGAGCGCATGTGGACTTTGCTGCTACACATATCAAGGCACTTTGATAGAATTACTAATAAACACAGCGAGAAATTTAATTATAAGAAACAAGGATATTTAAAAAAAACACATTTAAATGCAATGGTTATGAATCTGTTTACTGACTAACTAAACTTTGTAAAATGCGTTCGTTCGTTATGATCATACAAAACACTGCAGCCGCGGCAACGGCGACGCCGCGGCAACGGCGACGCCGCGGCAACGGCGACGCCGCGGCAACGGCGTCCCGATTACGTTCAAAGTGTGGAGCTAATTAGTACTTACTAACTATTAGTGATTTAGTCTAGTTTTAGTGAATTTCATCATAGCTCCCCAGAATATTATCCTTTCGTAAGCGTGAAGTATGTCAACTAAAGATTAGTTTTAAAATCAAACGAAATTCTGATTGTGGATACCACCGTCGTATTTACAAGAGCGAAGAAGCTATGAATAAATTTCCCTGAGTTCGTTACTGGCTGGATTGCCTGTACTGACTTGCTTGTACCCGAAAATAAGTATTATCAGCGTGTAGAAGTGAAACTATCAACGTGCGTCTATCATTTTCGGCCATCACTTACCATCACCTTACCTTACTTTTACCATCAGCTGAGGTAGTGGTCAAACAATAGACTATAAATAACTAGTGGTTCGCCCCGAACTGAGATCTCGCGAATCTCCCAAAATAAATATTATTCTTAGGGTGACTTGCACAACGATGCCTAAACGTATTTAGTGGCTAAATATGATTTAAGGAGTTGTCAAATCATACAAACACTTCAAATTTAAACATGTTTAGTCGCTAAATACGTTAGTGATCTTTGTTCATGCTGGCATACATCTTTGACTAATAAATTGGTGCCACGAAATGGATAACTAACCTACTTGACCCACAGTTTCATTCAAATTAGATGTAACGTGGGTTCTTGTTAATTGGTTATATTTTTTTGGGGTAGAAATGGCAGTTATTATGGATTTCAGACTTTTGCCTATATTTGTGTCACTAAAGCTACAAGAGTACCAAATTTCAGCATTGTGGGGTCACTGGTGTACCCTGTGAATTTTGTCAAAGTTTTGTTTTTATTATGAAATTAATTATTGAAATTATAAATAATAAGAAAACCCGCGAACGCCATATAGAGCCTTGCGTCAAGTCTAAGCTATGGAGTCTTCAAGTCCAGAGTGAATGGGTTCTTTCTACGCAAGCGTGCTCCATCGTCGATCATACCATCATTTACCTGATGGTATGATCGACCATGGCAGGTAAATCAGGTAATCAGGTAGTTGTTAAGAGGCCACCACTTGGCTAATAAAAAAAATACATAACATGGGCAGACGGGTACTAGGTCATGTAAAAATATTTTACAGCACGCAACAGCTAAGACGCAATGCCACTAATGGCGGGATCCTATATCCGTCGGTAACCGTCTCGAAAACGTGTCAAAAGTTATACACTTTTACAAGGAGATACGAGTCGTAGTTAGTTACTGATGGATATAGGAACCCGCCATAGGTTATATGGCCCGCGTGACAGGAACAACGCGTGGCTAGAAATTATCTAGAAATTGCAAGCGTTTCCCAAAATAATAGCCACAACGCCTTATTTTTACCACAGTTTCTACTATGTAATGTAATACAAAGTAAAATAAAAAAATAACGAATTGTCTCAAAGTTTCAATAGGGAAGTAAAATCGCCTATTGTGCACTTCTGTTATATTTATTTTTTGTTTTAAAACAAAAAAATTACAAACAAATATGTAATTTTTTTGTTTAGTTTGTTTGTTTTTTTGTTTGGTGCTATATACAAATTGTACATGTTTGTAAATCTATTTTACTTATTCGGAAGGCTCAGCGATTATTATCGTGAAGTGTTCAGCGCCAGTTATTTCAAGTAACTGGTTTGAAGCCTTACGACATCAATCTAGCGATACCGCGAGCAATATGTTTATCTATCTAAATAAATATTATGTGTGCTGCAACAGCTAATGGGACTTAGTATTATTCCCACTGTGTTAAAAGTAGACTCTCTTATTATGTGTTCTTTTCGCTTCTACTCGCCAGTATTAACTTTTGCATTCTTGTACTGCTTTGGACGGAATGAGCTCGACTGCCGACGATATTATTTTGTAGGAGCTGCCTATAGTTGGAAATAGATTGGGTTTGCTTGAATGTTACTTTTTAATTTTATCGCTTGGCAGTTCTTTCAACGCCTCAGTTCAATAGTTTAGTGAGTCGGGTTTTTTGTGATCTATCTTTAATAGATTTGTGTTTCTAACTAGATCCTGCTTTTTGGACACTGTCTAAAACATGCGGTTTGTATGTATTGCGGAAAACAAGCATACAGCCCACCTGATGGTAAGCAATTACTACCTATGGACGTTTATAACACCAAAGGTATCACTTGCGCGTGGTCGACCCTTTCATTTTATTTCTTGAATTCTAATAATGTAATTGTTGTAGTAGTCAGAAACTTATTTTTTCTTAACTTTCTGAAATTGCAGATTCTGTGTAGATTTTCTAAGTATTAATTTCCAATGAAAAACTTATTCATGTACCTGAAATGATGCTTTGGGTCATTAGTTCTGGTGTTTAATCAAAGGTAAATTATACATTTGAAGAATGCTTTTAATTAACAAAGCAGGAGTTCAAACAAGATTCAAACCAATATCTATCATCCGAACACCAAAGATTCCATAAATCCATTAAAACATCTGTAAAAGTTGAAATTGACAATTTGACGAGTGGTATCAACATCACAAAGGCATTAGGCAACTTGCTTAGATGATCAATCACAGTTTCAAATTGTTTTATTTAAGAATCGTCTGGTGTTGCAAACACTTCCGGGACTTTTTCTACTTTAAGTTTACTTGAGATTGTATTGGCTGACTCCCAAGTTGGGAGTATATATCGAGTTTCAGACCAATCTACTTAATACTCATAGGTGTGAGACTCGCAAGCACTTTTTCGCAAAAGGGGGTTTATATGATCTTTGGGCAAACCTGGTCTCGGAGTTTACTAAACAAAGGTGACAATTATTAGTTTTTTCATCACCATCATATCAGCTATCGGACATCCACTGCTGAACATAGGCTCCCACAGATTTTCGAGTTATGTGCCCCGCGAACTGCTATGTCTGTGAACTTGGTTTATCTACGGATCTCCTCATTTCTGATTCGGTCTCGTAGAGTAACAACAGGCATATCTTCTCCATAGCACGCTGATCGACCTTGAGCTTTCTTATGAGGCCCATACTGATACCTATACAACGTTTCGGAAGAAGTCCAGCTACCGACCCCCACGATGGCATAGAGTAAGTTACAAGTTACTAAATAATTAATATCCAATCTTGAGGATAATAGCCGTTGAGGTGACCTCATGGAAACCTAGATTATTAGCCGCAACTAGTCGTACTACCTTCCAGACATACAAAGCATCTACATAATGAAACAGCATTAAATACGTCATACAGAGACCACCTCCTGCTCCTTGAGGACACTGATTGGACATAACTTCCTCAATAAAAGAGTGGTACAAAATCGGAACATACCTATATATTTGATTACCTCTGTGGCGCAGTGGGCAATCAGCCGGCTGAGATGCAAGAACTTGTGAGTTCAATTCCCGCCGCGGAACAAATGTTTGCATGATCTACAGATATTTGTTCTGGGTCTGGTTGTGTGTCTATGTATATTAATATTATAAAAAGGAAAGATTTGATAATTTGTTTGTTTGTTTGCATTGAATGGGGTCTGAAACTATTGGACCGATTTAAAAAATTATTTCACCGTTGTGAAACTACACTATCCCCGGGTGGCATAGGCTACTTTTTACTTAACTGCGCAGAAGGAGGATAATGTGTTTATAGAAATACTACGCGTGCAAAGCTGCGGATTGGTCAGCTAGTATAAGTATGTATTTACAAAAAAAAGTATATACGTATTCGATCAGTTATCTGGCTACCATAATACAAGCTCTGCTTAGTTTGGGGCTAGATAGCTAGCAATATTTATTTATTTATTTATATTATTACTACCAGAAACTGTGGTTTCCGCTACTTAAATTAATCCATTTAAAACAAATTTGATAACCAGCTACGGACTATTAAAACATTACTACAAAAGTGAACATTATGACTTTCAGCACTGTAGGATATAAACAATAAGAGCAATAATGCTGCTCGTCTATAAACAAATAAATTAATAAAATTTAGGCGTGGAATGGGAATCTAACCTACAACCGCTTTCGTCTTAGTCGATGTTACATCACCACAGAGGTCGCCAATAAATTATAATTAATTAGCTATATATTGTTGTTTCATTTATTTTTGTGTGACTAGTAAACCAAATCAGCTCGTTCGACGTTTTAAAAAGCAATGGATCAACTTCAACGCTCATTATCTTACAGATATCTCATTCCAAACTTTATTATAAACATCTGAAGGAATAAGACGTGAACAATTGAATTATTTATAGCCTAAAAGCATTTCTTTGTTCTCCTCTAGTTTCATTACGAGGTAAAATTGATTTGTTTTTCGCGTGACTTTGTTTGATTCCAAATATTTCATCATTCATAATTTGTTAAACCCGAATTTGAATAATAGGACAAATCTTGAAGTTAATCTCGGTATAATCTATTTGGTAAGGGTATTTACACTACCTTCAAAAATCTAAAACGGTCATCGATAATCCTATTACGTGTCATCCATATTAGTATTATAAATTCGAAAGTAACTCTCTATCTCTCTGTCTGGTTTGTTACGTTTTCACGACTAAACGGCTGGAGCAATTTCGATTGAATTTGGTATATAGTGTTTGGTAATATACTGACGATATTCAAGTGATGGTTTCTCAAAACATAAAAAAGGACTCAAAAACTACTGGTTATATTATCAAATTTTAAATAAAATCGACTAAGTGTAGGTGATTAATTTGATATAAAACTTACTGTCTACTCTTGCAATTGCTATCCAAAATTAAAGGCCGTAATCCATAACTACTAATTTATGTTTTGATAAACCGTCACTTGAATATCGTTCGTATATAAGTAGATTATGATTGGGATTGGGGCATGGGCTACTTTTTACCCAACTGCGCAGAAGTTAGGTAATGTTTTTGATTGACAAACTTTGCTTCCGCCGAGGCCGGAAGCTTGTTACCAATTTATACTTGATCTACTACGTCATACAAAACTTGAATAAATTTGTTCTAGCATAAATTTGGTATCTAGTGCAAAAGTTTTTTTTTTAACTAGATACATCTTCGTTTTGAACACAATCTCACCTGATAGTAAGCGATGATGTGGTCTAAGATGAAGCACAAAGATCTAGAAGAAACCTATTCACTCTTACCTTAGAGGCCCAGATTGTATTCTTTAGGAAAAACAGACGACGGCAAAGTATTCCATACCTTAGCTGTATGCATCAAGAACGTAGAACCAAAACGGTGTGTGCGAATGGGTGGTATATCAACTAGGTACGGGTGGTACTGAGCCGTGCGTCTGCTTGTCCTTTGATGGAACGGAGATGGCGGGATCAGATCTTATAGTTCCTGGGCACATTCCCCGAAATGTATTCTGTAAAAGATCGATGGACTTGCAACTTTACGGCGGTGTTCGAGATGTCTTAGTCTCCGCCATATATTGCTACCTATAACCCTAAAAACGTTCTATCGAGTCTAAGTTAGCGAGCTGGTATTTGGCCGAACCATCCCAAAGGTGGTGATTGTGTGTGTGTGAGGGTTATTCAGATATAAAGTAGCAGTGTGTTCTGATATAAATCCGATGTTTCTCATGGTAAAAATCACCCATTTCGCGTAGTCTAATTCGCACTGTTTTAAAAGAAGGTATAGTTACCACGTTAAGCTACAAAATAATGATTTACGCAAAGTAAGGTACTTTTTACTGTTTTCTTCCTGAAGCTTAGCCATAAAAAGTTTTAATTATGCACGTCGCAGGTAAAATGTTTTAAAAACTTTTTAATTGACGTATAAAAATGCCATTTAATCAGGTGTGCCTGTCATTACCCCAATAAAAAGTATTCTAAAGGATCAACTTTACTTCGGCGTTTAAAGCTAAGTAAGTACTTTGTCGTAAAAATTACGCCAAATTACCGAAATTGAGAAACAGCTTGCATTCATGGTCGCGTTTAAAACTTTTAACTCGTTTTCAGTTTCATTAACGGTTATACCTCAGCTTAACTGGTGTAATTATGTACGCAATTTGGCTGGGGTTTAAATACAAGAGTTAACGCGGCCTAATGTGTACATACACCATCGTTTGATACATTTTTATAAGCATTATATGGAGACAACCGGAAAGCGCATTGTAGGACCTCCCTACCCGCTGAAAGCCATTGCATGCAACCCCGCAAGATAAGTCGCTTTGGAAATCTATAAGGGAAGACCTGTGTTCAGCAGTGGATGCTGTATGGTAGATTTGTTGACTTTGTTTGTTCAAGGTGTGCCCATAATAATATCTAAAATGTATGTCATATTATTGCCCATAAAAATATTATAAAACCTATAAAACAAACCCCAGGGATTAACTAATAACAATTTGTAAACTCGAGACAAGATCATAGACCGTATCTTCATTTATAAAACCATGGGTGTTCTGTTTGTACCGTGTATTGCAAGTGCTTCGGGCGGTCCAAAGCCCCAGGGGTTGCGGGCAAAGGTGATTGGTTGGCAAGTATTGCCATATATTTTAGTACATATAGTGAGTAATAATATGTAGGAGTTTGGTGAACCGCACAATATCCGAGGAAATCTTTTGACGGCCTGATGATTGTGAATACAGGTAATAAAACCAGCCAAGTGCGAGTCGGACTCGCGCACGAAGGGTTCCGTACAATTATCTATAATAAATTGCATGAGCGCCCATACAACTCAGAGGACTATCTTATTTGTCGTCAACTATGTATATACATATGGGGACACCCACTAAATTTTTTTTTTAATTTTTCCTGTGTTTTTTCTGTAAGGACCTTGGTTTTTGCCAAATTTCGTGATTCTAGGTCAACGGGAACTACCATATCGGTTTTCGACCCAACACCTATAGGGTCTTCCGGTTGACCTAGAATTGTCTATTTTGGTTAAAAATAAGGCCTTACAGCACAAGTATAGGGAAAATTATGAAAAATAAAAAAGTCGAAAATTAAGGTAAATTTTGGTACTTATAAGCTTTCACGAAAATCTAAATTTGCCCATATCTTTTTATCGTGTTGACTCAGGATCTTGATTTTTATACAAATAATAAATAGGAATTATAGACCTCAGTATCTGTTATAAATTTCAACTTGCTAGGTCCACCCGTTCCTGAGGAAATCGGTGGAGACAGACGGACAGACGGACCAGTGAGTGATCTTATAAGGGTTCCTTTTTTACCTGTTGAGGTACGGAACCCTAATAATACAGGTAAATAGAATACAGGGTAACTTATCAAGCCATATATGAAGGAATACTGCCTATGATCCTGAACAATATACTCTAAAAAGGGCTCGCCCGATGTAGTACTACCACCATACGTGTTTCTGCCGCCAATCAGCATTGCTGTGTTTCTGTTTGAAGGGTATGGTTGCCGGTGAAATTACAGGCACATTAGATATGTCTGTATGCCTCAAGTTTGTATGGACGCAGGGCAGTGCATATTAGGACACGTTCCTAAGGTGTGTGACCTACGAGGCAATACTTTGTTATAGGCGATGGTTACCACTTGACATCAGGTGGGCCATAATATGATTGTTCCATCTCCAGCAAGGCTAGCTCAGCGATTTTCTTGTTTACTCTTCGAAGAGGTGATAAGGTTCTGACCACAACTTGTATTTCTGCGTGTATTGTTATTTGCTCTTTTATATTGTTTTTAAATTTAAGTGTGATGTACAATAAAGCGTTATTCTATTCTATTCTCTGTCGATTCTTCCGAAATTGTTTTTGGCCACGAGAAGGCTCAACAAAGTGTCTTCCTAGACAAGAGAAGGATACTCTGTCAATAGCAACGTACGTTGTATAATAATAATTAATTAAATATTTAAACAAAAATGTTTGGTAAGCGCGCGATTGAGAAGAGTACGAAAGAGACAACGTTGTCTAGAATTCGCAAGATCTATACGATTTCAGAAGAAAGTTGTCTATTCTTAAATGTCAAATATAGAGAAAATAATGGCTATCGTGCTCGGCGTTGTAGACTACTGTCGAGGAAGTGTCGACATCGTTTCTTCCCGTTTACTCTCGCAATCGCCGTGCTCGAGACGGTCGACAAGTGTCTTCCTTCTTCTGAAAAATAACTCAAGACTAAACCTTTCTCTACAGTTACTGTGCTAGGCCTACAGGTCGTATAAAAAAATAATAAGTTTTTATTACACTGAAACAACTACGCTACTCTGTTTTGTGATAAATTATTAAATAAATAAAACAAGATTTTATTATACATGTATTTTACAAAGTGATGTTATATATATATAAACAATACGGTAATAAAGGATAATAAAGGTGTTTGTGTTAAGCATTTGAGGATACAATACAGCATAAAATCCATGAATAAATGAATAAAAGTGATTGATTTCGAACAAGTAGGTAATATCGGTTGCTTCAACGTTCTTTTTCTTCTACAAAATACGTAACTATTCATCTTTTGAGATAGCAGAGTCAGTACCTTCGCCAGTTTTCTAAACTCATTCTTTGTCTGCTGCTAAATAGATAATTACCACAGTATGCGGTTATAAGTAGATCAGTTAGTGTGCGGTTGTTGGGAGCCATTGGCCGCACAAGATCGATCGCTCTGGAAATCTATGAGGGCGGTCTATGTTCTGCAGGACGTCTTATGGCTGATATGGTGATGATGTGTCTCAGTGTCGTATCAAGAATTAGGACCTCTTTGTTAGCTACAAAATCAACCCTTTTTCATTCCCTTTTTAGAGAAAATAATATTCATGACCATGATAGTTTCCTTTGTTTTTTCTTTCCGTCTCTTGATCCTAACTTCTTCAAAAAATAATGAACTCGAACTGTATTAAAAAAGCAGAGCCATGCTCTTTTTGCAATATTTTGTTTTATTGAACTGCCATCGTACCATGCCTAAAAAGATTTACAAATAAATATTAATAAATAATGCTGGACAAAACCCACAGCGCTATCTAGCCCCAAATTAAGCAAAGTTTGTACTATGGGAACCGGATAACTGATATAATACATAATTACTTTTTGTTTGTAAATACATACTTATAATAACTAGAGAAAAAACAAAAAAAAAACTGTCATAATATACAAAAATAATGATTGAAATGGAATAACACATCATGGGAATCCACTGTGATCAGTCTCTCTCAATCTCTGTCAGAAAATGTATCTGCCTTTATGTAGCTATTCAATGAATTTCTGTGTTTCTTGACCTCCAAAAATAATAGCACTGGGTTCACTCTAAAAACTTGTTACAACAACCGATCGTAGCTCAACAACCGCCACGTAAACAAAGCAAGAGAAAGTGATCATATATTTAGGTTGCCGAGTGCTACGTCAGACCCATGTTAAGATAAGGATTGTCTTTACTCTTCACTAAATCAGGAGGCTATTCTGAGAAATAATGAAATACACCTATAGATTAAACTCAAAATGGCATGTTGTTTATGAAATTAGAAGGAAGTGATTGCAAGCACCTAAGCTGTAGAGCTAAGTGGAACCCTTTTGGGATATCATGGGATTAGAAGCAATAAGTTGCCATTTTTAGTATGTACTAACTGGGGGGGGGCAATCGCGCTAATTTTGAACGATAATACCAAAGTAAAACCAAAATAAAAACGTTACGATTATGCATATTTCGTATCGCGCTGACACGCGTGATATCAGTCCCCCCTGGTTCTTTTATTCACCCAACGCTCAGAACCGCACACTAATAGTAGATTATCAAACGAGGGGATAAAGCAGTGTCTTGCATCACGGGCGCTATATTGAATCCCGAGCGTAGCGAAGTATTCTAAAGTTAAATCACGAGCGAAGCAAGGGAGTTACTAGAATCCTGAGTGTAGAGATAGATAGATAGAGGATATTTAAAAAAAAAAACATTTACTTGTTAAGCAGGCCAAAACATTGTGTGTTGATGTTAATGAGTTACTGAATCTACATAAAGTAGGTACTCAAAGAAAATAATATCAAATAGTAGATTATTAAACAAGGGGATAAAGAAGTGTCTTGCGTCACGGGCGCTATATTGAATCCTGAGTGCAGAGAGGGATACAAGCACGCCCAAGATGCAGACAGCGTTGTCCACGAGGAGAATACTCTACTTTTTACACTTTCTGTGTGACAATAAAAACTAAATCTAGGTTGGTGCTTCTGTGCAGAGGGAAGTTCGATTTATGAATAAGTTTTATTGTGTTCAAATTTTAATATAAATGAGGTTCCAAACTTAAATCACATTATGCCCTCGAGGGTGTAATGAAATTCGTTACAACTTTACTCCCGGATCAGCCGTAGGGATTTAATCACCTGCTTTCGGTCAGGTTTACATGACATATAATTAGACATTGCCGAGCAAGTGGTGTGAAAAATATTTTTAATACAACAGATCAGATTATGGGATTTATCAGACAACTTTACCTAATCAGTAGCAAGTCAGCTTGAAATACTGCTTCAGGCAACATTATCAAGAAGGTTGTGTAATTCACTTACCCTGTATGTGTTCCGGCAGTAATAAAACATGAATAAAGGCTCCGTAATAAAAACCAGCACCTTTTTACCTCGGAATTAGGTATAACACGGACAAAGTAACCTCAATACCGCCGCGTAGTAATAACAACATAAAGAACCTTAAGGTATTGTTCTCCTAACAACGACGAACTCCATAACGTATCGGTATCCATAAACGATGGACTTAATGTAGCTGTAGAGTAACGGTAACCTTGAATTTTAATCTTTATAATTCCTGTAATCTTCCGGACAATAATAGGGTTGTCCAGAACGACAAGGGAGGAAACACACCAAGGATACCTAATCATGTCAGTTCTTCAAGAGAAGTTTGGTATGCTACATGCCAAAGAATGCTGTATCGCTAATATGCATACTCGCTAATATTCCTCTTCCAGGCTGCCTTCTCCGCCAAACGTTTCTGAGTTCAGCACCTTTCTCGTAACCTTTACATGAGTCAGCAGCATTGCTGTGTTTCGGTTTGAAGAGTATGGTTATCCGATGAAATTACAAGGACATTAGGCTTTACGTTATGCCTCAAGTTGATGAACACAGGGCAGTACATCGCAGGGCGCATTTCTAACGTACGTGACCTACAAGGCAATACTTTGTTATAGCTGATGGTAACCACTTAACATCAGACGGGCCATAGGGTTGTTCCATCTCGAAATAGAATGAAAACTTGGAAAAAAACATAGATCAAATTGAATAACTTTCCGCGTCTTCGGTATCCAAGTCTTTTCTTCAGTCAAAACGTACGAAAAAACCTCCACACTACTAAAATACGGTCATTGTTATGAAGGTTACTGTTTGTTAAGACACCAAGGCTTTGTACCGAGCCTTATTGGAAGCGAAGCCTCCCTTGGGCAGACCCTATGTTATCATATGTTGAATTTCTTGACGCTAATTGAGATTTTTTCAAACTTAATTGTTTTTGAGATCAAGGTGTCTTGATTGTATGTGAATTCTGTAAGCTTATGTGTCTAATGTTATCTATGATTGAGCAAAAAATTTCGTAAATTTTCAGGAAAGTCTTATCATTGAAGTATTTTCTCTGGCCATAAAACTGATGAAATATACGGACAGACAAGAAACTTGATTGATATATTTAGCAACAAATAAAAGTTGTTGAGTTATTTTAACCGACTTCAAAAAAAGGAGGAGGTTCTCAATTCGTCGGAATATTTTATTTTATGTATCCCGATTACTCGAAGGTTTTTTTGTTTAAAAGGGTCTTCCCAGGTGGTCCCATTGGCACTGAGTCAAGATCTGATGATGGGATCCCAAAAAATCGAAGGCAACCCTCAAATTTTATATTTTTAGGGACGTATAATGTGTTATATACTTTCTATAAAACAAACTATTCTAAAGTCAGTTACTTATTATATTGAAAAAGTGATTTCTAAATAGAGAGTACACAAGTTGTTCAATATAAAGTATAAAATGCTACCCTGTCGTGTTCGTGTTTTTATATTTACACTTCATAAGACACATTCTAATAAAAGTAGATCAGAACAATCCAACATTTCTGATGTAAGATTTTAATAACGAAATAGCATTTGCTGAAGCAAGTCAGGCTCGTACACTATTAATATAAACTCGAAATGGCAAGTATCATCCCCAATAACAACTTTGTACCTTAATTTCAATGAAATAAGAGATGTTTTTGGTTTGCAAAATCTGAGAACAAAAGCGTTCAGTAACCACAGAATGTGTGACGTAATTTCGTAGCTTTCCGTGACGAAGTAATTTAAAACTTTGTAGTATTATTGGCGTGGTTACGTATTTTAACGATACCCTCGGTACTTGTTTTTATGGGTGATTGTTTTATTATAAGTTTATTGGTGGATTTTATATGCTAATATTGAAGTAGATTATAGGTAAAAGGGTTGGTGAATAAACAAATCAGTCACACACGTTGTGACGGTTTCAGGAACTACGAATATCAAAGTACCCTCACCCGGAACGAATATTTGAAGATTAAGCAAACATTTGACAACCTCTGCGGCGCAGTGGGCGAATAGCAGGCTGAGATGCAGGAGGTAGCGGGTTCGATTCCCGCCGCGGAACAAATGTTTGTATAATCTACAGATATTTGTTTCAGGTTTGAATGTTTTTCTATATATTAGAAGTATGTATTTACAAAAAAAGTACATAAGTATTCTATCAGTTTTTTGGTTCACGTTGTTTTTTTTTTTAATTTTGTCCTACATGTAGATGTAGCAAGCTTATGGTCCACCTGATATTAAGTGGTAACCAATGCCTATAACAGAGATTTATAGTACAAGCTCTGCTTAGTTTGGGGTTAGATAGCGCTGTGTGGGAAATGTCCATCAATATTTATTTATTATTATTTATCTCGCTAAAATTTGATAATGCAAAAATTTAAAAATGGCATTTTCTAGTCTATCACAAAAACAAGAAGTAAATGTTGATTGTTACATATTTTCGTGAGCTTGTTTTTTATTTGCAAGCAATCAGTTAGTATACGAAACAAACATAACTTCACTATCTTTTGACATCTTAGTTGTTTAAATCCACTCAGTCGACTGAGTGGGTCGTCGTTAAGCGAAAAGAGCATACATACATACATGGGTACAAAGTAGATCCACGCGGTAAAACTTACCCTGCTTCGGCAGTCGGGAAAAATATAAGATGGCAAAGGCTTCCGCGCAAAGCCAACCTTGAATAGGTTTCTTATAGCTAAGCCTCATCTGACCCCTAGAGCTAACTTACTGTTCACGTTACAAAATAGCTACAATTTACAGTAACTCCTTTAAAAAGAGAACAAACCCATTTTACAGGAGGTGTTGATAATAGCAACAACCCTGGCAGAAATCCCAGAATCCACGAGCGGATTCCAGAGTTTGATCCTCGGTAGCGCGAGCCAAATCCGCCTATATACTAGATTGGGCGACGAGGGTGCACAACTCTACCTGATAGAGTACCTGTCTCCGAAATCCTATAAAATAACATTGCAATCATTTTTCTCGCATCTATAGAGAATGTCCATGCATAAACTTAAAACTTAAAGGGACCTAGGATAAGACTTGAAATTTATCTATACTAAAAATGTGTACCTACATGTGTATAAGAATGTATAATAAGTTACGCTATCAATCATCAAATAGTTGCCAAACAATCAATTTAAATATAAATTATTCATCAAAGTTTCTACTCTGTTAATGGATGTTGACATTACTATTATTCTAATATTATTTTGAAATTAATTGTAAAACTGACAAGAATTTGTATAACTTTGCAAGCCCTACGGCAAATAATACCTTTAAGCACTTTATCATATTAGAGGATATTTAATTTAAGACCTTATTTTATAAGTGACTAGATGATTTAGATCACGCGGTATCCACCTCAATGTTATTATAAAAAATTATAACATCGCGTAACGTAAACAAATAACCTACTACTAATTTAATCGATACAAAATCAAGAAAAAGTTTTTAAACTTATAATTTAGCTCAAATGCATCCAGATCATCTCGCCATATCTGTCTGTACCTCCCGCGGTGATTATATCCGTTATCGGATAGAGATTTTTAACACAATTTTTTTCTCTTTTACCTCATGTAAGACTTATTGTGGTAGTCACATAGGTTTACCTAAATTCTTTTACTAAAAACGGGATATTTACCATGATTTGTGAGTTTTTGAGTATCCCGATATTTCGACGCAGTTGAAAGTCTTTGCGAGTGGATGGTTATTGGCAGATAAAAACTCACAAAACATGGTAAATATCCCATTTTTAGTACAAATAGTGTTCATAACCGTGATAGTTTCAAAAGTTTTACCTACAATCGTCTCCCGTGCTATACGGGAGACGCGTAAAATGTCGTTGAAACAATCCCGGTGCAATGAAAATAAAATAGAAAAGGTTGAATTAATCCGTATAGGTCCCAGGCGATTTTATTTGGGATTAATACAATCCGAAGATTAAATTAAAAGTTTAATACCTGCTAATAGCAAAATAGATTTCAAGTTGTCAACCCTTTTCATTTGTAATTTCGTTTTCCAATTTTGGAGAAGTGGTATCTTGATTCAACAATTCATTTTCACTGGGCCTTTTGTGTGGGAGATTTGGATTTTTTCTGTTTGAGGCGAATTGTTCAATGTCTGATCATCGGAGAACAGCATCAGACATGGTTAAAAATAAAAATTTGCTAAATATTCGGGGGTTTAGTGGATTTGTGTACCAGACAAGTCAAGTAATTTGGATAAATTAACTGTCCAAAATACTGGACTCTTTGTCCTGGACTGGACTGGCTGAAGCCGAAGACTGCACCGCATTTGATTATAATGATTTGATTTGATTTATAATGATGTTGAGAATCTTTTCCCCAGCACATTAAGCATTCAGTTGTAATTTTAGTTTAATAACAGGGTTTTGGTTTTCTCTGTTTCTTCTGGTGGTATGAATAATGTTTTGATTTTTTCCTTTGGCACGTCTGTGTTTTCAATGTTCAAATATTCAGCAATTGAAACGAAGTGACAAACTTTGTGTAAGTTAACGGCATAAGGTATGCGTATACGAGTATTTTTACCATTTGAAGATGCTTTCAGTCCAGTGTCAATGTGAAGTCCCACGGGCCAGTACAGCACTCTACATTGACACATTTCGCTTAAAAAGCTTCTTTACGGCAGCACTGAAAGCCTTTTATTCTAAAATTATATTTTGACGAGCCAACACTGTCTCAAAGATTTTATAGGGACATCAAAATTTTAGTACAACTTGAAGAGTTTTATCCATGTGTTCGTTGAATATACGAGTAGGTACATACTGCGACACGGAATAGAGAAAGCCAGAAGATTAATAAATATAAATATATATTGCTGGACATTTCACACAGCGCTATCTAGCCCCAAACTAAGCAGAGCTTATACTATGGGAATTAGATAACTGATAGAATATTTATATACTTTTTCTTTTGTTATTACATACTTATAATATATAGAAAAACATCCAAACCCGGGGCAAATATCTATAAATGATGCAAACATTTGTTCCGCGGCGGGAATCGAATCCGCTACCTCCTGCGTGTCAGCCGGCTATTTGGCCACTGCGCCACGGAGGTTGTCGAATAATGAGAATGAATGATTAAAGTGTGCCCTAATCATTAAAGTAAGATGATTATCATCTTTCGGCCATTTTTCCATAATACATTGTTAGCACAGTAAGATTTATTAAAAAACGATACTGGCAAAATGGTCAAGAATAAACCATCAGTTCCTTATTTTGGCAGTAAGAATTCAGTACAGGTCCAACTTAATTGAAATGGCTAATTCATCACTAGCTACTGCCAATATATTCACTCATACATCATGGATGTACTGGTGGATGTACTTAGAGCAGGTTTTTATATAGAATAGGCTTGTCAAAAGACACGGCAGAGATATTGGGACCAATTCATTCCTGACAGTCTGGGTGGGTGTAACGAGAAGTATGGAATGAAGTCGACCTTTGCTTAGCACAAACAGCTAGAAATATAATAGGTTAAACTCGGACCGGGGCGGCGTGATAACAAGGAGACTATACCTAACAGTGGGTTGATGTGGGCTGAGTAGATAGAAAGATCCTAGGTCCAGCATCATACTGGACTATCCAGCAATACCATCAACTTACAAGCTCAGTTCTGTTGAACTCCGCACAACAGTAGAACACATTGTTCTACATTTTACTTCTTCCACGCAGTTATATTTTCACTGCCTAGTGCCTATCCCTTTAAGTGCCATTCTCCGACGTATGCCATTGAGTATTAGTCAAATAAATATTTTATGTTAGCTGTAAAACGTATTAATGATGGGCCTCGTGCAAAATACGATGCGATGCTGTACGTTATTTCTTTTTGTGAACGATGGGTACCGCTGTTATTAGGCAGTGACGGTTACATATCTTTTATAATGCAAGAAAACCACTCTCGAAGACTTCAGAGGCTGAAAATACTCATCAATTTGACCAAATTATAAAAAACAGAATTCACTATTCCATTCATATAATGTTCAAGGCGATCCTAATTCGCAATTCGGGTAGGATATTCAACACCAATACGGATGACTAAAAGTTAATCACCATAGCAAATATGTTCTTTTTTCAAGCTTTGTATGGCTCTTTTTGACAGATAACAAAGTTGATTAACTGACGGTCATCCGTAACTAGACAAATAAAACTACTTCGCAAACACGTCAATTTAGAACATGATTTAGTAAAGTCACTTTAAATGTCATGCTATCATGGTAAACGAAATAAGAACGTTTGCTTTTTACGAAAGTTTAGTAAGCAGTAAACAACAGAATCAACCCCAATACGTCATTAAGTAGTTAAGTTTGTATGAGCTAGTGGTTCATATCTGGTGTCCAAGTTTTTAGGTCTCCAACATGGCTTCGCGCCTTTTTTAGCCGAGACATCGAGTCTTCCGAAGCACGGAAAAGATCAGCTGGAAATCAAATAGCAGTGAAACGCTCAACTTAGCTGATTTATGAACGGCTAAGCAAAAACTACAATAACGCTTCACTAGAATGAATAATACATCAGATTTTTTATGTGCTCGCACAGTTAATTCCATAATAATATGTTGTTTTTATATATACCTACTCACTTTTTCCAAATAATTGATTTTAATTCCAAATTGAGTGATGGCATAATAAAGGGGAAATTGGTAGACAAATTAAAATCCTGGGTTCGATACAAAACTGGCCAGCGTAGAGGGTTTGTACATCATAAATCAAGTAATTTACTTGGGACAGCGTAATAACTGGGTAATTTGTACTTAACTAGGCAAACTCCGACCTACTATAAGCAAAATTAATGTAACTTAAATTTTATTTGGAGTTTCAAGTTTTGCGCGAGGAAATAATTTCAATTTATTTGTCGTGCCGCGATGTGTTTTATTGCAAGGCTTATTTCAGTTTGTGTTCCACTTATTTTCAAGTTGTTAGCAGTTCTGGGAGACTGACCTCGTTTACAGCCCCTTTCGGAGGAAACTTTATAACGCTATCTACGGCTTTTGTTTTTCTACGAGGGATCCTGAAGTCCAGATAAATATTTTTTTATTATTTTCATTAGTATAACCCCACTGCAGGAAAATGACATCCCTTCTTTTTTCTTTGCGGTCCATAGCTGTTATTGTCCAGTCCGTTGAGTAAGAATCGAGCCAGTCAACGCGTCACGCCCTCCAGCGCCCCAGATCAGCATCTGGGGCGCTCGGGGAGCTAAAGATAATTAGATAAAACATTAAAAAACAAATAAACAAGATTACCATCTTCATCAGAAAGAAAAAAAGAAGAAAGAAATAAAACATTTTATTCAAAAACCACACAGGTAAAATAAAAATAAAACACAACAATAAAATCTAACCTAAGCACTAACAAACTTAAAAGCTCTGTGCGGGGATGAATCGGTACTCAGCTCAGCATGATGCTACGGCATGTTAATATGCCGCAGCGCTGGTCTACCACTGAGTCCAGCAGATTTGATTTTACGGTACGTACTCGTATCTCTTTCTCCTTCTGCCTCTTGCCTTGTACCTATTATTTTAATTATACTCGTTCTTTTACGACAAAACGCGTTGTTCTTTCCTTACGCCAAGCCCAGCTTAGAACAACATACATAACTTCCGTTTTCCTTCACTGATTCTATCCTAACGAGATACACATTGTTTCCAATATAAACACAACTCATGATCACCATAATACTGTCTCGTGTCTCTTTACGAAGAATGCATGGGGCTTTTGCAACGAGCTATTTGGTAGCTTATTGCATTCGTAATGCTTGTTAGGTATCGGCTCTGTCGGTATCAGAGTGGGTTGGTCCAAGGTCCATGCGTGAGCGGTTATAAATACCTGCCAGAACAGCCCTAGAAAAGTAAAGCTCTACTGAAGAACGTGTTTCTACTCGTTAGATTATAATGTAATTTTTCTATTTCCTTGCGTAGAGATAATCTTTTTTAGGGCCGTTTGGTATCTCGAAGCTACGTGTTATCCGAGAGCTCGCGCTTATCTGGTTCAATGCATAAGCATTATAATCAAGCATGGCTTTGCAACAAGTGAACATCCTTAAGTGTGGTGGCTTATTCTTATCACAGTACGCACACATTTGCAACACCAGTGTTGATATCACAGCCAATCGCGCTTTGGGCAGCGTGACAGTCTTTAATGTCATGTCATAAACGGTTTTCATGTAAATGACAATACAATGGTATGAGTTGACTAACATGCTAATACTATAATTATATCAAGATAATATTGTAATATTAGTGGAGCAGAATGTCAAAATATATTCAATTCATAATCCAATTTCGTTTTGGACAATACTCAACAGTCTTTATGTTTTTAAAATTGTATTACGTGAATCTGCATTTTCCAGCTGTTACTTAGGCCATGCCCCGGTATATCCTGAGGCAGCTATAATACCGAGAGCATCGCTCCGGCATTTGTTGGCTTCGGCAATTGTCGCGGCGCATCGATCCCACTTTAATATGTGGCTAGATTGCATACTGTTTGCTAAAGTAATGTAGGAGGAGAATTTATAATTGGGAATTGTTTCCGATTAGAACTACTGCCAAACTACTCTATTGGAGAAATGTTCTAGGGTTAGATGTGTCAAGTCTTTAGAAAGCTAACTCTAAAAGAAAATATATTTCTTGGCTGCTTAACTAAAACGTAGCATAATATTAAAATCCTCAAATATTTTTTGCCATCCTTCGGTTTAAATATTTCCTTATTATTTAAAAATCCTCAAATATTTTTTATATGCGTGATCAACGCACAGGACCGAAGGATGGCAAAAGTCAAGTCCTTATGGTATGTAGTTGTAGGTAGGTTATTATTTGTTACTATTGGTTGTTAGTTTGTTATTGAAGTAATACTTACGATCAGTTTTCTACCAATATCAATTAACTTATTTCCGTACATATCAGTAGCTTTAGTATGAGTCCAATATAGTAAGCATATAAAATCACTACGCCCTAACTTTGTAAAGGCCGTCATATTAAGTTAAATCGCAAACGCTGCGTTCGAAACGAACTGTCAGTCCTTTCGTTCATTTTATTAGTATTCGGTGCTGGGTGGTACAATGAAACTGCAGTTCCAGCTATAACTTTTAAAAACTGTTCGAAAATTAGGAACAGGAAGTGATTTTATTCAATTTACTCATTAGAAAGTGGCTCAGAATCCTATGTGATCAATAAACAAAAAAATCAAACACATAGGTACTTATTTAAATTATTCTTATTCGATTTCCTCTATTATCGGAGATTGGACACCATTTCTTTGAAGTCTTTTTGGTGTCACATTTTTAAAGAACTGTGGCCAAATCCAAATAAAATATGTATGAGACAAAAAACACAAATGTGCCTTAGTACGGATGAGCCTTTACAAGTGACGTAAGTGCTCGATCATTTTCAATAGATTTCTCAATAGCTCTCCATAAAATGATGCATATAAACTCCACAATGAAGTCCAGACGTCGCGTCGCGTGCAATTCGCGCGATCAATTTAGCAATGTGAGCCATTTTTAAGAAACGAGCGAGAAGTCGACATTTTTCAAAAGACTTCCCACGCCAATACCTTTGTACTCGATAGACTTTTAGTGAAGCCTTTGCGAGCTTTTGAACTTATTTGTACGGTATGATGACTATTGGTCTCGATAAATTGGATAGCTATAAAACTCTGCATGTTTACCGAAATGGTTGTAACGATGTTTGAGATTAGAAGTTGTACGAAGAATGAATACTTAATGTAAATTTTTGATTGCACACCTTAGGTACATGTTAAATGAGAAAGTGAAACATATACCTAATTAATATTAATAGGTGACGTTATCGCTATCGACAATTGTTATGAAGAGGATCAAGGAGATCAAAAACGAATATAGTGATGAGTATCAGGTTAAACAAGAGTTCCTTGTGAAAGGGCTTGCCCGAGGAAAACCTTCCTATTTCTGCCGCCAAGCAGCATTGCTGTGTTTCGGTTTGAAGGACATGGAAGCCGGTGAAATTAAAGGTGCATGAGGGTTTACACCTGTATGCCTCAAATTGATGGACGTGGGGTAGTGCATCGTAGGGCACTTATCTAAGGTGCGTGAACTACGAGGCAATACTTTATTATATGCGATGGTTACCACTTAACGTCAGGTCGTGAGCCGTAAACAAATACCATCACCAGGTCGTACAAAATAAAAATTAAACGAAATAATATTTTGTTTTTGTAGAATCCATACAACTCTAACTTTAAGACTCATGTATATGACATGTTCGAACCATTCCAAGAAACCATTGGTGTGGTGTTCTTAATCGCTCTATACTTTGAGTACCATCAACACTATGCAAATTAAGCAGCAATATAATATTAAAGGGCGGAGGCCCACCCATCAACTTCAAAAACTCACCACAATAACGTTATCTTTCCCCCTATAACATTTACCCACCCCATCAGTGTAGAGTGGTGTGCAATTTACCTAATTCATATGCACCCTTGCAAACTACACCACCTGCTGTCATCAGTATGTAAATATAATTTTGCGAGAAATTAATAAAGTTAAGTTCTACTAGCTTCAGTAATATTAACTTTAAAATTGTTTAGTAAACGTACACAGGACCTTATTAAGGGACTTCAAAAATTAAGCTTAAAATTTACCTAAGTACCTAAAAACATGAATAACTAAATTTTACTATTTGTACTAAAAACGGGATATTTACCATGATTTGTGAGTTCTTGAGTGTCCCGATATTTCGCCGCAGTTGCATGCGCCATGATCACGGGTAACTAAATTTTACGTTAAGTGATAATTTAAAACTGCTAAATTGAAAAAGTACTTGACGTCCATTAAAGCGTAAATTCGAAGCAAAAAAATAATCATGCGAGTTGACGAACAAATATAATATTTTTACTGTAAATCGCTATCTCGCCTAAATGGGTGTGTTTTAAACAGGTGATTTGACGATGTGGCGCGATGACTTCTTCGTGGAAGGTAAAAATCGTGCAGCTGCGCTTTCTAATACTCTGTCTCCAATCGAGATCCTTTCTGGCCTAGCAGCCGTTGGTTCTTCGAGCTGCATTTCAGTAAGTAATTCTTTGTGTTATGTCACAGCGAAAAAGAAAACAGCATAACCCTAAAATCATTAAGGCTTTCAAGTTAGGACAAGTCAGTGACTTTAGGTTTGTCTAGATAAAATAACAAGTCTTCTCCATAGCACCCTGACGACAGCAACGGAAGAATCCATGACACGGGCCCGATCATGCCGTGTCACGATATCGCAATGTTTCACGGTAATGACGTCGCGTCATGGGATTTGTGTTTTGGTCCTGACTTGAAGGCATAGAGAATATTGGCGAGACTGGCCCCAAACAATATAAAAAACCGTTCATTATCATCATCATTATACACTATGTAAATTAGAAGATGTATGTACAGTACATTGTTTTTTGAAATATGAGTGAACAATTTTTACGATGCGCGCGCACACCGACAGCCAAACAGCGACATGATGAAGTTAGCTAATAACTGTCTCTCAAGTTTCCGTATAAACTCATAACTATATTTATTATTTATAATTTTTTTAGAAACAATGGGTTGTGACAGACGGGATGAAATCTTTAGCTATTTTTGTTCTGTTGCGGCAAAGTATAACTTCTTACGTGCGTACAAAGTACTCACACACGTTTTTTTTAATTTAACATAGGTTGTATTTTTTTAAGTCTCAAATATCAATAACGTTAGAAACAA
Source organism: Philereme transversata (assembly GCA_963924445.1). NCBI lineage: Eukaryota > Metazoa > Arthropoda > Insecta > Lepidoptera > Geometridae > Philereme > Philereme transversata. The sequence goes on from OZ004340.1 coordinate 14,779,009, forward strand.
ATAAAATAATTTAATATATTATGCGCCATTTCAACTTGTCAGCCATTGTAGTGTTCCATGGAAATAATCAGTTACGTACACAGGTAGTAACCTCATTCATATGCACCCTTCAAACTGCATCACGATAATATGAATATGACGTCATACCCAATAATTATTATTTTTCACGCCATTCACGCTCCAGCCACAGGGCAATAGGGTAATGCAAATGTCACTTTATTATGACCTCTGGCAATAAAAAATACAATAATATGTACTTGGGATGTGGGATTTTCGCTTATCGGTGGTTAGCGGTTGAATAATTTTACATAAATAATTGCGTTATTTAGAATTTAATGTTTGTTGTGATTTTACTGAAAATAGTTATTTGTCAAGTTATGAAAATTGGTTAATTTGTAGCCTATTGTGCGATTCGGGAAATAACCGTGGGCTACTTCACGTGTTATCTTATGTCATATGTCACGAGTTGCGCGCTGCAATTTTGCATTATAAAGTGTAGATGTATAGACTCTATACTACTAGTGGTTCGCCTCGCACTGAGATCTCGCGAGTCTCCCATATAAACAAAAACATAGGTATTATTCGTAATCTTTGACTATAAAAATAGTGCCCCGAAATAAATAACCAAAAACTTGACCTACAGTTTCATTCAAATTACAGGTAACAGAAGTTCATGTAAATTGGTTAATTGACGACCTCCGTGGTGCAGTAGGTGAATAGCCGGCTGAGACGCAGGAGGTAGCGGGTTCGATTCCCGCCGCAAAACAAATGTTTGCATGATCTACAGACATTTGTTCCCGGTCTGGTTGTTTTTCTATATGTTATAAGTATGTATTTTTTTTCAATCTACTCTCTTACTGACTGGATAAGTAGGTACGATTTATCTATCAATATTAGGACCTCAATTGAAAGTCTAGCGTGTGCAAAGAGGTATGTAGGTATTTACAACTTACGAAATCTATGTACAGAGTTCTTGACCAATAAATATATGTACTTCACACTATAAGCTGTACACGGATGGATCAAAGGACGTATCTGGATGTGGATCAGCTTTTGTTGATCCACAGATGGATATCTGTGTTCGATTTAAGGTAGGCGCCGACGTTTCAATTATGCACTGCGAACTTATCGCGATATCAGAAGCTTTGTCATATATTTCATCGCTAAATCATAGTAAATTTGTCGTTCTATCGGACTCTAAAAGCGCCCTTTATCATTTGGCTCGGTTATCCTCGAGTATTCGAGGACTACCGATAGCCTATACCATCCTTGATACCATCTGTAAACTTAGTGCAATGTATAAAGAAGTAATTATACAGTGGATACCTTCACATGTGGGTATCACGGGTAACGAGGAGGCTGACCAAGCGGCGAGACAATCGATAAATGACGGTATTGTATACAGTTGTTTACCGTTACATAGCGAATTATTGAGCGGGGTTAAATTGGGTTGTAGACGGCTGTGGCACGAGTATTTTGACGAGCGCTCACTTACTAAAGGCATTTGGTACAAAACCATCCAGTACCAACCTCCTCTGTACCCGTGGTTTGATGGTCAAGAAGCCAGTAGGAAAAATATTGTGGCACTGTTAAGACTTCGCTCCGGACACATTCCGTCAAACAAGTTTAAATTTTTGATGGGTATTTCAGATTCCCCTAACTGCTCAGAGTGTGATGTTGTAGAAGACGTTCATCATGTGTTGACGGAGTGTGTTCGGAATGAGTCACAAAGACAAGATGTTATATTTAGGTTTGGTTATGGTGTAGGTATCTGCAATATCATTTTAGCGTCCCCGCTTTCCGAGGAAGCAGAGATGCTGGTCAAACTGTATCTGCACTGCCTACATATATAATTTGACTAGCATCTAAAAAGCGATACATGTTCATTCTGGTGTCGGATTTTTTTTTTTTGCTATAAATGTATCATTTTTGTACGGGGGTGACATAGTCACTGTGTGACAAAACCCCTCATTAAAAATAAAGAAAAAAAAAAAAAAAGTATGTATTTACAAAATAAAATATATATAAGTATTCTATCAGTTATCTGGTTCCCATAGCACAAGCTCTGCTTAGTTTGGGGCTAGATAGCGCTGTGTGAAATGTCCAGCAATATTTATTTATTTTATTTTTATTTATTGGTTCCTCTTTTTTGGGGTACCAATTGCAGTAATTCTAGATTTCAGACTTTTGCCTATATTTGTGTCACTTAAGCTACACGCATACCATATTACCTACAGCACTGTGGGTTTACTGGTGTAACCTGTGAATTTCGTCAAAGTTCAGTTTTGGTTATGGGTAATAACTAAAAAAACTACATGAATTTTGCTAAAAATAAAAACGAAGTCGAAATGTACTAATGAAGACCTTTAATTTGACGTCTCACTTGACCTAATAGTCTCATTTAAGATTTATTTTACCCCTCTTGAACCCCAATATCTCAACAACCCCCACCGATTTTTAGCTCATTTAGTCACATTAAAATTGTGTTAATCACTACCTACCTAAAATTTCACGATGATCGGATCAACACTTCGAACGTTATCCTCGGACAAACAAACATGCATACAAACATACAACGCCGATTTGCCCAAGTTGATTTGGAGATCTCGCCTCGCTCGATCAATTATGACTAGTGAGGGAGGGTAGGTAGGTAGGTAAAGTTATTAGCTGCAATTTCTTGACACATATCATTAATTAAATTCTAAGAATATGTTTAGTTAAGTATCTAACTAACCTAAGGGTGGCATTAACGTTAGAAATTAGGTAGATATAACGAATTTCTAGTTGAACTACCTGAATAGATCTTTCTGTGGCACCCTGGGCGAGTAGCCGAATGAGATGCAAGAGGTTACCGATTAAATTCCCGCTGCGGGACAACTGTTTGCATGATCTGCAAATATTCCATTTTACTTGTATACTAATGTAATTCAAGAAGGTTACCATTTCTTTAGCAGTCATGCATGATTTAAGCATCCTACAACCCAACTCTATTTATCCACCCAATTCACTGTAAGTATATCTAGAAGCTAAGTAGAGATCGCTAACCCAATATACAGTCCGGCTCTTTGCTAACCAGATTACAGGGTTATACCTACATCACACACTCTCAATTATTTTAACACATATCCTTCATAATTAGTAGAGGGCAAGACTAAATGAATAGGTATATGTTTCACAGAGCACCTATATGAATAGGTCTATGCCACAGCCCTGCAAGGGCGTTGAAAGGTGAAACCTTGATTGATGAGGTCTAGGATCTGAAGTCGAGTGTTAAGGGGTTAACAGATGTTTAAGAACTTATGTATAGAGGTCTTAGAAGTTTGTAGGTTAGGCTAGAGAATGTCTCTGAGTAAATATAATTCTGCGGCGTACCCTAGTACCTATCTACCTATTTGTTACAAATTCGTTTCATTGTAAAACTCAGCTCAGGCCCTATTCTAGAATTGTGCTTAAATTGGTTTGATTCCTATACAAACATGCAGTGTCGACTAACTAGATAACTGAACAGTAGAAAATTAACCAAATTTATACCATAACTTGTCGTGTAAAGACAATGATATAAGAAAATTATTTTAAAATTTTGTTTTACGAATTAGTACAATTTCAACTGCCAAAATACATCGGCATTAATTTAGTTACATCAGGCCAAATGAGACCTATGCAAATGTGATGGGCTAGCAAATGACTAGTGTGCCTGTCTGTACCAGCCCAGTAGCAGAATGTAAAGGCAAAAACACCTCCCTAAAGAGCAACATAGGTTTTACAATTCACTGTTGGTATGAACTACTTCAAATGACCTTCCAGTGAATGGACGTACTGAGGACCTCAGTTTGGGCAGTTAATAATAGGCTACGGTTTAGGGCCAAAATTTTTAAAATATCTATCACTTTGAGAAATAAAGTAAAATTTGATATCTTTAAGTACCAGATGCTATTTGTGAGTAAACTCACAAAACAATAAATGGAAAACCAAGTTAATCATACTAATACCTAACCATCTCAGTATAACCTTTTGACAAAATTGTATGACCAATATTAGCCATATTTTTATCCAGCCTGTTTATTAATATTACCAATTCTAATGCGTTTATATACTTATGAATGAATGTATAATTTAATAATTTCTTTATTGACAAAATCCACTATTCATTTATTAAAATTCAAATAATTAATCTGTAGGTATATCATATAATTTATTGTTTGTTTGCATGCCGAGTAAAACGGTGAAGTTTGTGAAACCAACTATAAACCCACCCTTATACGACTATAATACTTCCAGCAATATAATTTCATATTTCATTTCATTTATTTCAGTACTTTTATGTAAAACCAACTATGCTCGTGAAAATGATTTTACTAGGCACAACAGCGGTTGCGTCCTTCGCCCAGTTAATCCAGCTACTTACCTGCGCTCGCTGTTTAAATCATTACAAATGTAATGCCTCTTTTTTTTGCTTTAAAATTGTATTTATATATATTTTTCCAGTACAGACTTATGTAGGTGATTGTATATACATGGAGTCATACAAATCACACTCTGGTTAAACAAGGCTGTCATAATTGGAAACAAATTGTATTATGATGCCGTTTACTCTTACGGTTTATATAGAGGTCCATATTAGTTTTATTAAATGTTGCTATTTCGTAGATAAACAGACATGAGAGAGTCAGAATCCTAAGCTCAGTGAAATAAGGTTTACCTACAGCTGTCAGTTTTCTGCAACGTGCATATTGCTCTGATACACTTCTTGTGAGAGATGAATTATATGGTATTTGCACGTGGAGTTACCCCAAAAAATAATTCTATACCTTAATACTGATTCTATACATATATAGGCAGCAGACACATTAACAATTTTTCGGAGCATGTATATTGCATACGAAAATTTATTATATCTCTTACATATTTATATATCGTCAACGTGCAATTTCCAATTTAAATTGTAGCCTAAATTTAATCCTAAAAACTTAGTGATCTCATTTTGATTAATATTATGTCCTAACCTTACTTAGGTTAGGACATAATATTAATCAAAATTTACATGAACATCAATTTGCTTACAATTATAGCCCCATTCAGCTATCTTCACTACGGCCCTGTCCAGTCCCAAAATAATGTAATTATTTTATTAGTAAGAGACCACGTAGAGACCCCTCGTTTATTGTATGGGCAAGGGACAAAATAAGATTATGTGCGCGTACATATGTAATTCTCACGTCTTAGCTGTATACAAAGTTCTCCTTGCTCCCTAGAGGAGAGTAATTTTCTCGGCTGGGTTTAGTACCTATAGGATGCTTGGGAAAATATAAGTACGTAATTATATTTGAACTGAAAGGGATGTGAAATCCATGAAACTGTGAAACAAAATGGAGCATCATTTATAATGCAAGCGCACGCACACTCCCATAGTACTTAGTAGCTGTGTAACTCACACAATCGCATTGGCTATTATACTGCTTCGACTCGTTCACCTTACCTGACGGGTGTCTCTTCTCTTTGCTCCCGCTCATGCATCCGCCTGCATGTGTGCACTCACACGCCATTAGATAACACCATCAAATTAACTTTTGACCAGAACCCACGTTATCGAGAACCTGGTGTATGGACAAACCTAGTATAGGTTTTAAGACATCATCGAATTATTGTGTAACCAGCTTTTTGTATCAGATAATAAACAATAAACAAATAAAATGAAAAAAAATCGTAAGCGAAACTAATAAGTCTAAGGATGACTTTCCCACGTGATGTGTTCAGGGCGGGAGGGGTCTAGCCGCATCTCGTCCAATCTCACGTGGGGGAGACGGATAATATCACGTAATTTTTTTTTATTTAGTCACTGTAAATCTCTGACGACCTCCGTGGCTCAGTGGGCGTATAGTCGGCTGAGACGCAGGAGGTAGCGGGTTCGATTGCCACCGCGGAACAAATGTTTGCATGATCTACAGATATTTGTTCCGGGTCTGGATGTTTTTCTATATATTATAAGTATGTAGTTACAAACAAAAGTATATAAGTATTGTATTAGTTATCTGGTTCCCATAGTACAAGCTCTGCTTAGTTTGGGGCTAGATAGCGCTGTGTGAAATGCCCAGGAATATTTATTATTTATTATATTATTATTATATTTATTATTATTATCTAGATTACGAGAAGCAATCAATTGTGTTTTTTTTAATAAGTCCAACGCATTCACGTGAGATAAAGGGTTGAAACAAATCTCGCGACATCTCACCAGGGGGGTTAAAAAATCGTCAAAACCGTCTCACGTAATTAATGGACGCCCCCTTAGTGGCTAAATATGATTCAAGGAGTTGTCAAATCATACAAACACGTCAAATTTAAATATGTTTAGTCGTCTATCTGAAAGATAATTATTTCTAGGATTGTTTCTGTTAATTTGATGTCTGTTATATTATAATTTAATAAATTTCATTTCATTTCATAAATTTTATTTCATTTCATTTCATAAATTTCGTTTCATTTCAAATACTTTTAGGGATTGTTGTGCAAGCCGGGCTAATAAGCAAAATAACAATAATGTTTAGCGTTCAGCGGCCTGTCCTCCCATGCGCGACCTTCTGCGATTTTCAGAATTTGAGTTTATGATAATTTTTCAGATGATTCAGAACAGATTCTTTGATATTTTTTGATAAAAAATACACCCGTGGTTGGGTGGGGGGCTGCGGTAGTCTAAAACATCACGACGTATCACCAAAGGGGATGGGGGGTAAAAAGTATCCTGCAATAGCCTGACCCATCGACGACGGCCCGCGACTCATCTCGGTATCACTTTTTTTTAATGTGTAATAATACCTAGTGTAATCTTAAAAAAGAGGTAGGGTTCATTATCTACATTAATTAAATTATTGAGCGAGCGAAGCGAGATCTCCAAATCAACTTGGGCAAATTGGCGTTGTATGTATGTATGTATGTTTGTTTGTCAGAGGATAACTTTCGAAGCGTTTGTCGGGTCATCGTGAAATTTGGAATATAGGTAGGTAGTGATGGCTCAATTTTGTTGTGACTCAATGAGCTAAAAATGTTGTGGGGTTGTTGAGATGTCGGGGTTCAAGAGGGGTAAAAAAAAATGAAAATTTTGAAAAAAATGACTATTTGGTCAAGTGGGACGTCAAATGAAAGGTCTTCATTAGTACATTTGAACCCCGTTTTTATTTTTAGTTTAATTTTTGTAGTTTTTGAATTATTAGCCATAATAAAAACAAAACTGACGAAATTCACAGGGTACACCAGTGACCCCACAGTGCTGAAATTAGGTATTCGTGTAGCTTTATGACAAATATAGGGAAAAGTCTGAAATCCAGAATAACACTATTTTGTTAGTCAAAGATTATGAATCATATTTTTTTTGTTTTTTTTGGGAGACTCGCGAGATCTAAGTTCGGGGCGAACGCCGCGTCCGAATCGGTCCATCCGTTTGGGAACAACGATTCTACAGACACATACAAAGGCGTTAAACTTATAACACCCCTCTTTTTGATTCGGGAGGTTAAAAACGATGCATTGAAAATTAATCAATTAGATACATTTACCAATCAACATTGTGTATAATAAAGATGAACGCGAGTCCAAGTAGGTACAAACAACTGTTCAGGATCGTCTCATCTCACCAATACGATTCTGAGAAGGGACTTTATTACTTTCTTCAAAGTTCAAGACCGTTCTTCAAATTGAATTAGATTTCTAGGTAGGTGATAGGTGCCTACTGGCCTAATTCGAACCAATTAGGTAGGTATAAAAAACTAATTAAGGGGTCAAGTCATCTTAATGCTAATATCTCAACAACCTCCCAACTTTTTTACCTCGTTTAGTCACACCAAGATTGAGCCATTACTAACTACATATACATACATCAAATGTCACGATGATCGAATTAACGCTTCGAAAGTTATCCTCGGACAAACATACATATATACATACATATATACATACATATCTACATACAACGCCGATTTGCCCAAGTTGATTTGGAGATCTCGCTCGATCAATAATAACTCATGAAAGTTTTCTAATTAAACTTATTTATTTTTTGATTAAGAGTTTTTTTTGTGTCGGGAGGTTTTTTATTTTAATTATTTAGATAAAGAGTTGTTAAAAGTCTGAAAATAAAAACACCATTTATTAATACTATAAGACTTTTCTTTCTCTCTTCTGTCTTTGATTTTTCTGTTGTGTCAAGAGTGATGTCTTAGAGAATGGGTCTGGGTCCTACGTTATTTGAGGTTCGCCAATCTCCTTAATTATTCAAGGTTAAAGTTGAGGTTTAAAGTAAAAGGTATTTTTAGGGAAGACGATTATAATTCATAAAAATTACAGCTAAATCCATAATAATACAAATACAATAAATGTTTTGGAAACATTCACAGCCATTCCAATGATGAGGAATGTTTAAATTAAATATTTTTACTTAATGTAGGGTAGTTTTACCTTATATTAATAACTTAGTTTAATACTTTCAAGTTCATACAAGCTAGGTCATAAGGTAGGTTTTCACTCAAGCGAATAATTAGATTAATAATTATTACCCCCAAAAAAATCCAATCTATGAGCATTTATAATAACATTAAAAATGCCAAAGAAAAAGTTACGAATATGAATCAACGTTTCCCACGTTTTTAATCGCCTCAAGTTAATGTTTTGATGCTCGGTTTAGTGAAAACTTAGCTTAGTTTTATTAATATAAAAAACTTATCTAATATCGGATCATAATTGAAGGCACATCCGGTATTTTTTTGCCAAGAACTTACACCTAACTTATCAATAAGATTAAAATAAAAAACTGTCTTTTTAAACACCATTACCATATCACCATTAAATATTCGAATTTATTTAAATTTTTTAACAAAACTAAATTTGGAGATAAACATGGTTTCAAAAAACGCTTCAATTCAGATCTTATAAAAAAATTACAAAGATAAGCCAAATTATTTAAATTTTAAAAGATAAAACATGGATTAATAGCTAGATAATTTTTACGTACTGTAAAAACATAACCATAATTTAAAATAAAAATGTGTCATAGATGAATGATAATTATACCTACAGATACGACGTAGGCAATAAAATTGGCATTTAAGTAAAACGAATAAACTTAGATTGTGCATGAAAGGAGTCACTCTGAGGCACATTGATGCTTTGGCTATTCGTTACAAGATTCCTTTAAAAGGGCACTATACCTCAACTCACCACAGCGTCAGTTCATCGAGCGCTCCTGCAAGGCTCAAGTCTGATTTGAAGGCGTTCTAAGAGACAACGAAGTTGAAGCGACGAATTTACTGTAAGCTCTTGTCTCGTAGATTCTGCGCGGCTTGGAATGTGTTGTGCATTAGCATTGTGACCGTCATAGGCCCTACGCCTCCGGGCACTGGCGTGATCGCGCCGGCGATTTTGCTTACTTCTGTTTGGACAAAAGATAAATCCTTAGAAGAATGATACTGTCTAACTCAATTCAGTGTCCTATTATGTTCCTATTTAGACATAGACATAGACAATAATTTATTTGCTAATAAATAGCACACATAATACATTTACAAAAGATGATTTAAAATGTAAAAGATGAAAACATGTAAGACATAAACAAACAATAGGTATAATAAATAACAAATTTTAAATGAGGTAGATATGCTGTGCATAGCAGCAAAAGGGCATCGACTCAGCATTATGTCAACTGGGTTAGTAGTTGACGCAATTTGTGAATAAATCAATATAAAGTTATTTGCTTGACGCGAGGTAGCTGGCTGATGGCAGTGCCGGATTAAGGTAACTTGATGCCCTAAGCAATCTTACCCTGTGGGCCTATCTTGCGTGCCTACAGGGGGGGGGGGGGTAACCACCTACAAGCGAGCGAGCGGAAGTGAGGTCATGACTTGTTTTTGTTTTTAAAAGGTCTTTATTAAACATAAATGTTATGAGCGTATTACAGCTACACACAGTTTAGTATAATAACATCTTGATTTGGAATAACTCAGCAGCCTATAGCACCTTTATAAGTTTTTTGATAAAATTACTGTTTATAATAGAGTTGCACTTTGTATATCAATTTTCTTAATTTTATGTATCATACATAATACAGAAGTAGTTACTTATTAAAGTTCATATGAGCACTTTGTATAGCGCGCATTTTTAATGTCAAGAAATCAAGCTTAAACTACTTGTTTACAAGTAATAGTCCTAACTATTTTTAGGGCGACCGAACCGAACGTCAACGACAATTTAAGCGCGCGGATTTCGAAATTACTTTAATTTTCGGGAGCTCGTTTTTTTCTCTGTCGTCTCCGGTGGCCCCCCTAGACGGGATGCCCTAAGCAATTCCTTAAATAGCTTATAGGCTAATCCAGGACTGGCTGATGGTCGCGTTGGGATCGATGCAAATTCACCTACTCCATAAAATTTATCCTTCAAGAGATTCATGTGTTTTATTGAATTTACTTTGAGTGTGTTTTGATCTTAGAGGTTTTGGCATTATCACACAACAAAAATGTCTAATGAATTAAAAAACTGGGTCTAACCACAAAAAAAAAACAAAATTTAGCGCGTGTTTAAAAAAAAATGGCTAAGGATTTTTTTAAACACGCGTTATACAGTTGTTTAACTTTTTTGTGGTTAGACCCAGTGTTTTGAACTCATTAGACATTTTTGTTTTTATATATATAAAACAAACTTAAGAAATATGTACAAACCTTATAGAATATAGCGCAATATCCTTAAATAATAATTATAGTTAGGCCCCAGAGGGTAAGATTATCATTATAACATCTCTATTGTATCTCATTTTAAGTGAACCATGTGAACTTTATGAGAAATAAAGTTCTTTAAACCTTAGTTTTACTTAGGTATTTATATTGACGTCTGTATTAATTGTTTTGTTGTATGACGCTTTAGCTTATCTTTTCTGCCAAATATTGTTTGCAAACAAAACATTCGCATTATTATCGAACGAGAAAAACATATTGTTTTTGTTAATCAGCAAATGCGTGTACTGTGGCGTCATTGTTGCAATATTCGCGTGTCCATTATCTCTTTTATTTTCTTTAAATACCTCTAATTGCACCGACGTATGTGTAATTGATAACACATACCGTTCAGATATCCCTGACCTAATTTGAACTGGTTATTTGTAGAATTTCATTAAAGTGATCGCGGAATCGCTTATCAACTTGTTAAATAATTTAAGAACTGTGTCGCCTTTTAATGCATCAACCAAATTAGAAAAGAAATAAGGAGTCTGTTTTAATACAAAACGTTACATCATGTTAAAAAAAAAACACTGTAGTAATTTGTCAAATTATCGTCATAGCGATAAAAAATCTAAGAAGCTTATGAATTAAGCATTAGCTATAAGAGTTTGTTTATAAGAGTTGATATCAAGTGCTGTTGATTCTGTAATGAATGAATATAGGGTGTTTCATAATATACGCACAAAAATGAAAGGGGTTATTTTGATGAGCATGATAAATAAATTTGTGAAATGTTTACTATAGAAATGTGAAATTTATTTTGGCATGTAAAAACAAACACTTTATTAAACTTATGCTGTGCTATTGCATAATGCTTGCCATCTAACCACAGATACTGTATTGGTGACATCTCGAGATATCTCTTGTTGTCCTTTTCTAACCCAAAACCCGCAGCCATTTTCAAAAGAGATATCAAATCGGCCTTTATTTATGGATGTCGATTGCCAAAGTAGGCATTAAGTTTTATATCGAATTAATTAATCACCTAAACTTAGTCGATTTTCTTTAACATTTGACAATATAACTAGTAGTTTTTTTTGAGAAGTCTTTTTTTACGTTTTGTGAAACCGTCACTTGAATATCGTCAGTATATTACCAAACACCCTGTATAAAAAAAAATATAAAATTTAGAATATCTTGCAAATATTATTTATGAAATGCCTAGACATATGCATGATCAGTTCAAACGAAATAAAAACGTTTCACTATTTTTCCGTGGTTGCTCGATTTTTCCTTAATTGCGTGTTAGAACATATTATAGAAAATGAACGATTAAAAATGATTTTAATGCATCAAATACTTTGAACGTTGAGAGAAAAGATAAATAAGAACTTACCATCATAATCAACATCACCAACAAGCCTCGTCTTTCCATTTTCGTCGGTTATTCTTGAGATGCCAACGTCGATGATGGTGGCTCCTGGCTTGACCATGTCTGCTTTGATAAGCCTGGGTAAACCTGAACAAAAATAAACTTTATTATAAGACAGCATAGGACTTTTTTCATAAACTCAACAGATCTCAATGGATGCCTAATCGAGATTATACGGAAATTTTACAAGATGATTAACTTATTACGAATTACTTATTATTGAATCATTGCAATAAACCAATCAATTGAAGCATCACTTAAAATGCCCCACAGATTCAGTAGTCTTTATAAAAATAAGTGGCCTGGATATTAGTGATCTGGATCGGTTGAGCTATCTGTAGATCGATTGTAACTAGTTTTAGGTAGGTATATTTCGTAAATACATACCTGTTGCAGTGATAATAATGTCGGCATTGCGGCAGTAGTAAGCAAGTTTATCAGCAGGCGTATGGCGATGGCAAATGGTCACAGTCGCGTCCATTCCCAAACCGCTGTCATGGCGTTTATCACTGTGTAGCATCATGGCGATCGGCATTCCCACGTTCTTTGAACGGCCAATGACTACTGCGTTCCGGCCGAATGTGTCGATGTTGAACCTAAAATATAGGGCGTGTCATATCTGTTTTTTTTTTTGTTTCATCTTTGAGTACATTTTGGATTTGAAAAAACGTAGTCATGAATATTTGATCGAGCGAAGCGAGATCTTCAAATCAACTTGGGCAAATCGGCGTTGTATGTATGTATGTATGTTTGTGTGTCCGAGGATAACTTTCGAAGCGTTATCCGATCATCATGAAATTTGGTATATAGGTTGGTAATGATGGCACAATTTTGGTCTGACTCAATGAGCTAACAATCTAAATTGAACTATCTGGTCAAGTGACACGTCTAATAAAAGGTATTTGTGACTACATTTTGACCCCGTTTTTATTTTTAGTTTATACCTTGTAGTTTTTAAGTTATTAGCCATACTAAAAACGGAACTTTGACAAAATTCAAAGGGTACACCAGTGACCCCACAGTGCTGAAATTTGGTATACGATACATATAGCTTTAGTGATGCAAATATAGGCAAAAGTCTGAAATCTAGTATAACTGCAATTTCTACTCCAAAAAAGGAATAACCAATTTACATGAACTCCCATTACCTGTAATTTGAATAAAACTGTAGGTCAAGTAAGTTGGTATTGCATTTCGTTGCACTATTTTGATAGTCAAAGATTACAAATAATATCTTTTTTTTTTGTTTTTATGGAAGACTCGCGAGATCTCAGTTCGAGGCGAACCACTAGTTCATCTGTTTTTTACTCATTTATGTTGTATAACATAATTGAAAAAGGATCTAAAATATTGGGATTGTCTTAACTGTCTTATGCTTATCTGTGACAGTTTCTAGGGTTTACTAATTAAGATAAAAAAATAATAAGTAAAACTTTTACATATTCAGATAGCAAAAACTAGGTCTTATACCTAATACAAATAGGTACATGAGAAGAAATAAAAACTTGTAAAATACTAACCTTTTCAGCATCTCCACAACAGCCAAAGCAGTAGCTGGGACAATAGTAGGCATATCCAAGCATAACTGTCCAACATTGACTATATGGAACCCATCAACATCCTTCTCTGGAGCCACCGTATTGCACACCCTCCTCTCATTCATAGATTCTGGTACCGGAAGCTGAACCAAGATCCCATCCACATTACTATCAGCATTGAGCTCTTGAATCTCAGCTATCAGCTGTTCTTCAGTTATATCACTACTGCGTTTGATAGTCTCAGCATTGATGCCTACAAAGGCTGCTGCTGCTATTTTGTTGTTTACGTAAGTGTGGCTAGCTGGATCATCTCCGACAATGATACAACGGAGAGAAGGTGGTCTGTTACCAAGACTGACCCAGTTGGCAATCTTGATCTTTAATTCGTTTTTTATTGTGGCTGATAAGGCCTTTCCATCTAGGATTTGGGCGGCCATCCTAAGGCAAAACAAACAAAATAAAATTACTAAACAGAAATGAGAACTAAGGGAAAAATCTATGCTGAAAAATGCAAACAAAACCAAAAATTTTAAAGTGCGGGAAACAACATAGCAAATAAAGTAGTTACAAATCATAAGTTCTATAAAAAGTGGAGAAAATTCCAACACCTAATAAAGTTTTTATAGACAACTTTTTGAGTTATTTTCAAAAAAACCAATAACAAAGACTATTAAATTGTAAGAATACAGGTAAAAAAGCAGAAAGTAATAAATAATTGTGCTTCCTAAACAACTAAAGCCACAAAAAGCACACTTTAAATTTAATGTTACCTGGCTGAGCCAAAGGAATCAATGTATGTGTGACTTCTCATTTTGGACGTTAGAATCGTACTGACTAAACGTAGAGAGAAGATTTGCCTCATCACTTACTGTTGATGTACACAGTTCGTTAGGTCAAGAAGGCCACCAGATAAATACATTTTAAATAAAGAAACAAAATTGGGAATGAAGAAGTCTGGAATAAACTGCTTTTGCATGGTATTGAAAATAGAACAACCAGCTCTGGTCACAGTTCAAATCATATCAAAATTACAGGTTGAATCCAGTAAAAACTCATTACATTTAATTTCTGTAAAAACAGATACTGGCCAAAACTTGAAAATAACACTCCATTAAATATTACTTTATTTGAAATTAAAATAAATATGTACCAGTGTTCTTTTGTTTAATTGCTGGCAGTTTTTGGTTCCAAAATATTTTACCAAATAAAAAGTAACGTGGTAAAGACTAAAGAGCAAAGAGGTTATATTACATACCTTTATCAGATTCTTGGGAAATGGACAAGAAGCGGCCAGTTTACTGCCAATGTTATGAATTGACCAAATAGCTCAATTGTCAACTTCCTTATTTAAAAACTTATTGCCATTAAGTTGCTGTACAAGTACCTACTAGACAGACCTGTGATTTCAATAGAGGTCTCGAATAAAATGAAATTACAGACAATGTGCTTACGTTTTTAAAATTCTTGCAATATTGCTGGAAAACAACCTGAATTTGGTTCACACACGTTCACTGTCACTACTTTGTGTTGCTGATTACCTATGTATCGCGGGTTTTAATATATTCGTTTCACTCACAAAACTTAAATTAAAGACTAGTGTAGTGGGTCGATTTTGTACGGTTGGTTTAGTCGAAAATCGAAATTCAGTTTTGTTTTTTTTTTAGGTAAGTGAGGTTATGTTTTTCCAGCCGCCCGCATTTCCGCCCGCACGTCACACGTTTCGGATGTCAAATTTGGCATAAATAAACTGTCAAAAACTACGTCACAGAGTCAAGTGCCAGCCGACCAGGAAATATTAGGCAGTTTAAATGAAATTCATCGTTTTGAGATTGTATTGTAGTTAAGTAGGACTGGTATTTCTACTTCAAGTTCTTTAATCAACTTTGTTATTCAGGTATGCATTTTTGAAAACACACATAGTCAACTACATGCATAGTACGGACACCGAATAGATAGGAAGACGACCTGATAAAGGTTGCTGGGAGCCATTGGGTGCAGGCCACACAAGATCAGTCGCTCTGGAAATCTGTGGGGGAGGTCTTTGTTCAGCAGTTGAGATCCTATGACTGTTAATAAGTGTGTAGGAAAGTAACGGCTAGTGCAGGATGTCGCACGCATGCCACTGTCGTCATTACTCTGACGACGTTCGCCGGACATCCTACCTTCTTGCAGACTGCCTCAAACACGTTCCTTTTTGGACGCAGTGGGTTAACGGACGTGTCATCTGAACGTGCTTAACTTACGTAGTTGGTTAAGATCAATGTCGAATTACTACCTGCAGATTGACGTATGTTTCGTAGTTAGGTATCCATATTAAATGGTTTACTATATTTTTTTAGCACCTATACTATTGTAACCAGACCTTTCGTATTATCACTCCAGACGGCAGTGATATTGTGGGCGCGGTTCTGACGTCACCTAGGTCATTGTGATAACTGATAACAAAGTCAATGTCCACGATTACTACAGCTGATACGCAATAAAAACATCTTATTTCATCTATCTTCATTATAGTCTTGACGGCGATTGAAGGAACTCTACCTGACAGAGAAACAGTAAGAGTTATGTTGGACGATATAGGATGTAAAAGGGGATATTGGGAATGCACCCTGGGGGTGATTCTCGCCAAATAGATATTTGGTCACATTAGATTTATCGCTAGAAACGTCAAAATATCTATTGCATCTTTCGGTATTCTCAAGATATCACTGTAGATAAATATCGATGGCAAATCGTTAGATATGCATCGAGTAGTCTTGAGTACTCGCTACCGTTAAATCTATTGAAATATCGAACGCATGATATACCAAATCAATATGTATGCTTAAGTACTTACCCACGTGAGTAAGTGCGTGGTAGGTACGTACATAAATAATTGTAATAATTTGAAGGAAACACTAACTTGGGTGCCTTGTACCAAAATAAAAAGAATCATAATTGTTATGTTGACGTATCTGTTTACTGAGTGTGAATTTTAATATTAATAACAAAATTAGGGTAGTTGTACCTCAAGGTTGGTCCAATTTTATTATGTACCCAATGTACATATTTAAAAATTAAGCGTTGCTCCTTTAAGATTGAATAAAGCAAATACTAATACATATAACAGTAATGTTAATTAATGATAGTGATATCAGAGACGAGGTTAGTTCCGATGACCCCTTTTTATCGTATACCCCCAGCTAAGTAGATTAGAATTTAATGTAGCTAACCTACGTAAGAACCGAGGTATTTTTGTAACTAGATACATAGGTATCTACGCATTTTTTAAAATTGTTTTAGTTATATTTAGTGAAACGTTTGCCTACTATCTCTGCACCTGTGGGCTATGGCACCTAATGATGGTGTGGTCGAATATGAAACAGGCTTGCCTAAAAATAATCTATTCACCCTAGAAAACTCCGAGATTTCTGCTCTGGAGAAACTGACGCCCGTTTCTAAAAATCTACCTATCATACATAACAATGTGTTTTATAATATCAAGGTAGATACTTGATACTTTGGCTGTCTTTTTTTAGGGTTTCGCACCTCAAAAGTAAAAAAAAGGAACCCTTATAAGATCACTTTCTTGTCCGTCTGTTCGTCTGTCCGTGTGCCACCACTAATTGTCTCAGGAACGGGTGGACCTAGCAAGTTGAAATTTATACCAGATACTGAGGTCTGTAGTCTCTATTAGGTGTATAAAAATCAAGGTTCTGAGTCAACACGATAAAAAGATATGGGCAAATTTAGATTTTCGCGAAAACTTGTAAGTACCAAAAACCTTAATTTTTAACTTGTTTTATTTTTCGGAATTTTCCCTTTACTTGGGCTGCGTGCCTTTACCTTGCTTTTAACCAACATTTACAATTCTAGGTCAACCGGAAGTACCCTTTAGGTTTTGGGTGGTCGAAAACCTATATGGCAGTTCCCGTTGATCTAGAATCTTTGGCAGAAATTTGACAAAAAGCAAGGTCTTACTACACAAATAAAGGAAACATTATAAAAAATAAAAAAAATTGAAAATAAAAGGGTGTCCCCATATATACATAGTTGACGCCAATTAAGATAGTCCTCTGAGTTGTATGGGCGCTCATACAATTTAGAGGACAATGGGTAGGTACGGAATCCTCGGCGCACGCGTTCGACTCGCTCTTGACTGGTTTTTTTCGGGGGTCCTAATAGATATACCCCGGAATGAAAAGTAGCTTATACCTATATCCAGAATGCAAGTAATTTCTTGTGCACAAACAGACACACTTTTACATCAGAATTTTCATCAGAAATAAGTATTGTAAGAAGCGACAGCGTAATATAGTTTGTAAGTAAGAAGGTAGGTACGTACAGTGGTGGATTTACACATTTCCTAAGTATAGGCTGTACAATTTTTGCCGCCCTTCAATACAACAACTTAGTTGAAATTGCACAGGTTATTTTTTTTGGGTATATTTCTGAGCTAATCAAAGCTCAATCATGTACTATAAGGGGTAATGTAATAGGTAGGTATATTGGTGGAGAGCCGCGAACTGGGTGTTTTACCATACAATATAGAAGTTTGTGGTGCCGTTGCTTGAATGTACAATGAAAGGGAAGAGGGAAAGTCGTAGGAAAGAGGCCTTGTAGACTTCTTTCTGCAAAACATCAGAAAACCGCCTTACAGATATATCTTAAAAAAATATCGTTCCTAAATTTGCCGCCCCTAAAATCTGCCGCTCTAGGCTCAAGCCTACTCAGCCTGCTGGTAAATCCGCCACTGGGTACGTAGGTACTTAGTTTGTTTTCGAACGGCAAACAAAAATATGAAGGCCATTATCGGGGTTTCACTCACCTACATCATAAAATTACGTCAGATTAATATTTTATCAGTGGTCTAATAAGGAGGTCAGAAGTCGATGCGTACTGTTCATAAAAATTATATGCGTAGGTGTTTGTGATGACGCGTGTCGCGGCCCTGCTGCTGTACACTGCAGTGCAAATTAAGGGCTTGCAAATATTCGAAACTGTAGTATTCGATCAATTTGGGGTGGTATTCGAATATATTCGAATATTATTACCTTTATAAACATATTTTAACTAGTTTTTACTATAGAAATACATCACAACACCGTTTAGGAATACCTACACCAGTAAGGCTGTACTGGATTACAAAATGTGGAAAAAATGGTTTACGAATAAAAAAACTAAAATTAAGTACCTATTACTGTTTACTAGTCAAACAATATGTTATATATTAATAACTATAGTAATACTATCAAACAAAACAGTGTGCCTAATAACTACAAATAATTAAGACACTGATTGTAAGGTTTATCAAGCAAATATACTTATTTTCACCATGTTGGTACTACGTAGGGTTCATTCCCGGGAAATCCCGAGCCAAGAATTCTCGGGAAATCTATCGGCTTTCTTCCCGGGAAATTAAGCTCGAGAAGTGTGAGAGTCTTGTGATGTGAAACATCTATAGCCGCACGTAAAACCGATTTCTGGCGTGGCGACGCATCGCCACGGCATGAACGAAGTCACTGAAGTCACCGAAGTCACTGATTAAGCGAATTAAGTAGTCACGATTTGAAATAAATTCTTAAATTTGTGTATTTAATGAAAATAAATGTTTATTCAATAAATAGTCATCGTTATCTGGAAAACAAATCGTAATATTTTATTTTATCATTATGACATATTTAGTTCCTATCACAATTATGTTCTTTTCTGCATATTACTTTTACAAAATAATGTCGATGTTTCACATCTGCCAGGCGTCCCGTGACGGCTCACATTTTTTTATTTTGTTTTCTACGTACTAATGTGTCATGAATAATTAATTTCTATTTATATTTCTTATAAGTACAATAGAAAATGTATAACATGGGCTACTCATATACCTACTTGCAAATGAGCAAAGCGTTTCTGACTTTTTGAAGTGAATTTTTTCTTCTTTAATGCACTTTTTTTGTAGACAGTGAACGAAACTGAGCCGTCATGCTCGGGTCGGTGACGCTGAGTCGCGTAAACTCTGCTCTAGTAGACTTCAGCCAAGCGAGATTCCTTGCATTCCGTCTGACGTTAGTTCTATCTAGTTAGTTTTCCCTACTATAGTGAGGTCGTAAGCACAGTTTTTTTTTGCGTGTACGTAACATACGTGCATGCACGTATCGTGTGATACGTACATAATCTGTGGGCTAACTGTGCGGGGTGACGGGTCATAGGCCTACAGTAATAGAACAGTTGAACTACATGTGAAATAAATTGGGTGAAAAGACATACTTACCTAATCAAATGAAAAAAAATATTTTATTTAATTTTTATTTTATTTATTTAACAAAATCCACAGCCCTTATTGATCGAGCGAAGCGAGATCTCCAAATTAACTTGGGCAAATCGGCGTTGTATGTATATATGTATGTATGTTTGTTTGTCCGAGGATAACTTTCGAAGCGTTGATCCGATCATCGTGAAATTTGATACATAGGTAGTTAGTAGTAGCATAATGTTGGAGGGACTAAATGAGCTAAAAATATTAGGGGGGTTTTTGAGATATTGGGGTTCGAGAGGGGTAAAAAAAAAGAAAATGAGACTATTAGGTCAAGTGGGACATCAAATGAAAGGTCGTTATAAGTAAATTTCAACCCTGTTTTTATTTTTAGTTTCATTTTCTAAAAACAAATCTTTGACAAAATTCACAGGGTATACCAGTGACCCCATAACGCTGAAATTTGGTATTCGTGTAGCTTTAGTGACACAAATATAGGCAAAAGTCTGAAATCCAGAATAACTGCATTTCGTACCCCAAAAAAGGTAACCAAAGAATATGAACTCCCATTACCTGTAATTTGAATGAAACTATAGGTCAAGTAAGTTGGTTGTTCATTTCGTGGCACTATTTTATTAGTCAAAGATTAAGGCCGGCTTGCACAACGATCCCTAGACGTATTTAGCGATTAAACATTTTTAAATTTTATGTATTTGTATGATTTGACAACTCCTTTAATCATATTTAGCCACTAAATACGTTCAGGCATCGTTACGCGAGTCGCCCTAAGAATATATTTTTTTGTGTTTTGGGATACTCGCGAGATCTCAGTTCGGGGCGAACCACTAGTTATATACAAACTATTACATATTACTGGTCTCTGCTATTACTAAGCGTAACTTACGGCCAAAAATATGGCAAGAAGTGCGCGCAATTATCGCATCTGCCAACTGCTTGAGCGCCTACTAGAGTATTCTATTTATTTCTGGATATAGCGCTCGCGAGTATTTAAGCAAACCCCGCTAACGTGGAAGTGTCTTCTACATTCGATATACTGAGTAGTTACGTGAAGTTGGCAATGTTTCCCATGCTCTTTAGAGGAATCAATTGCCATTATTAAAAAAAAAATGTTAGTTTTTGAAAAAAAACCTACTACATTTTAGATAAACGCCTCCGTTTATTGCTCAGTGGTATTTCCGTTTTCGGAACATACTCTTATAATTGCAAACCGAAAGTTTTTCAGCTTCTTAATTTATCAAGAACCGGTTTAAGTAGGTTACAGGAAACTTTGAACCTTCAAATTTAATTACATTTTTTTTCTCACAGGCTCGGCTGTTTCGTTAGGAACTTCAATCTGGTAAGATTCTGACAAAGTACACAATAAGTAGAGCATCAACTAGATCAAAATGAACGAAGTATTTTTTAATCCTTACATTGCACACAGTAGGTAAAGTTGTAAATCTACAAATGCAAGCTAAATACCATAGCTGGTCGCTTATAACAATACATATATAGGTGTAGAGCCACCATATAACCTATTAGAAAATTATCGTACTTTAGATTTTTCAATCTGTTCCTGACATTTGACATGAAGCGAGGACGACATGAATCTGTCACCAAGATTCATGTCGCCCTCGCTTGCGATACAGTATCAGAAACTTGTGGTCTTGTAACAGTAGGCATAATTTTTTTTATACCTCTTGGAGATGGATCAAGCTTATGGCCCTTGATGATGACCTTTTACTGCGATATGAGCCAAGCTTGTAGGTATTTTTCTTTTGTACATAACTAGGTTAGAAAACCCCTGACTTGGAACATCTGAAGATCATGCAAATATTTGGGTCGAGGCAGGAATCGAACCCGCATCCTCCTGCGTCTCAGCCGGCTATTCGCACACTGCGCCACGGAGGTCGTCATATAACTATGCTAAGGCTCCCTGTTTATGTGCGACAGTGTGTTGCGCTACTAGATTTATTTTCACCTTGTTTCTGTGAAGCGAGTTCCGTGCAAAGTAACTTTCGCGCCATAACAGCTCAGCTGACTAATATTCAATTAAAACTTTTTAATTTCTCCAAGACCCTAAGCAATATTTTGCTTTTATATTCGCTAAAAAAACAATTTATCTTAGAACACATAGAAACGAAGTATAAATAAGCCATAGAAAATGACGTCTTCGCGGTAAGTGTTATGTGCCGAATGGTAGGTAGGGGATTTTGGGATTTACTCAAGCGCGGCAGATTATCATAAGGGCGGATACCTTGCACCCTGTTGAGTACCTCCACCGTATATAAGCCCTCTATAGGGTCGCGTGTATAGGGCAGCCGATCAGAATAGTAAAAAAAAAGCATGTGTGCAATTGACACTAATGTAAAATTTCGGCAAGATGATAATTGTAGGTTTTAGTAATGATCATAGTGATGCAATGTTAGATAGTTATTGATCAAGCGAAGCGAGATCTCCAAATCAACTTGGGTAAATAGGCGTTGTATGTATGTATGTTTGTTTGTCCGAGGATAACTTTTGAAGCGTTTATGCGATCAACGCGAAATTTGGTATATAGGTAGATAATGATGGCACAATTTTGGTGTGACTCAATAAGCTAAAAATTTTAAGGGGTTGTTGAGATATTGAGTTCAAGAGGGGTAAAAAAAAATCAAAATGAGAATATTAGGTGAAATGAGACGTCAAATGAAAGGTCTTCATTAGTAAATCTCAACCCCGTTTTTACTTTTAGTAAAGTTTTTGTAGTTTTTGAGTTATTAGCCATGATAAAAACTAAACTTTGACAAAATTCACAGGGTACACCAGTGACCCCACAGTGCTGTAATTTGGTATGCGTGTAGCTTATTTATCACAAATATAGGGAAAAGTCTGAAATCTAGAATAACTGCAATTTGTATCCCAAAAAAGGTTAATCAATTAACATGAACTCCTGTTACCTGTAATTTGAATAAAACTGTAGGTCAAGTTAGTTGGTTTTTATTGCGTGGCACTATTTTGATAGTCAAAGATTACGAATAATATTTTTTTTGTTTTTATGGTAGACTCGCGAGATCTCAGTTCGGGGCGAACCACTAGTTAACACGAGTGGAGGGAGTACGAAGCAAAGCACAAAGAGAACCACGAACATAAGAAACACTGTATAATGCTTCCTATCTCATTTTCTCCCACGTTAAATCTTATGAATTTATGTGTCTGTCTCTTTTTACTGTAGCTTTTTCGTTTCATCAACTTTCAAATCACAACGATGCTAAAGAAGTTTTCACTTCCAAAAATCTAAAGTTAGAAATGCTCTAGCGCGTCAGATTAAGGTATAGTGGGTTAATTACATGCTGAAAAGCATTTCAATAATCTGATGATTTGAGCGTGATGTAAGGGAGCGGAAGGGTGACAAACTTGCAAAAAAAAAACGTTATCTCGACATTTTCGAGCGTGGTCGATTTTTTTCTTATTTTGAAGGAAATAATTCAAGGATAATATGAAAATATAATCTGCAGATTTCCACAACCCAAAGTAACAAAAATCTTTAGTAAAGTTTAAAGCGTGCAGCTGCAGTGCATGTATTCCCCACTCCGCGTCTCTCTTTCCCTTTCACTCTTTCTCTATATCTCATCTCGGACCGGATGAAGATTAATAAAATATTTTGAAGATAAATACATTAATTTATTTTAAGCAACTTAACTTATATATAAAGCAAACTATATATAAAACCCTAATCTAACAAGCCGCTGCCAGTGGGTAGCGTGCCCAGAATGTTGGCCGCATTGCCACGTTGAATGGCAATGCTTAAACGTTGGCCAAAATACTGGCCAGCATTTTGGTCACGCGTCGCCCCGACCAGGCATTTTGAAAGGTCATTATAAATTTTGTGGGCGCTCGGAAGATTAACTTTTATAAAATTGATTAATTTTCTTTTATTTTACTTGTTTTACTTATTATATAGATATTATAATTAATTGTTTTAACAAACAAATCAAGCAATTTTTTTAATTTTCCATATATTTTATTTGTCACATTCAGTGATATAAACATTTTCTTTCTAACCTACAGATTAAGAAAATCCCTCCAAATAACCATCAGATGAAGAGTCAGCACGACTAGGCCTGTACCGGCCTGTAAATAATCTGACGCGCTCGAGTATTTCAAAATAGCGATTTTTTTTTCATTTTCAAAAAGCCGCCACGAGCTGGTGTCTAGTCAGAATCGTCAGTATTTTGAATTCTTTAGGGTTCACTTAACATCCCCTCTGAAAATCAGACGCACTCGAATTTTTTTTCCATTTTTCATCCTTCCGTGCTGCCACCACCACAATGCAAACCGGCAGATTAACATACCTCCGTCACCACACAACACACACGTGGGGCATATACACTATCAATATCTGTAGACGAATCCCCCCGGTGAAAGAGATACATCATTTAACGGTACGTGATAAATCTCGTATTTATAATTATGATTGACATAAATCACGAAAGTTTTCTAAATAAAATCATGAAACCTTTTTTCTTTTTACCATCTAATCTTCAAAATCCAATAGGCCCCCATGACGCTCGAGTAAATCCCCATTTAGCATCGTGGACTCTCCTACTAGTATAAGTGCGGCTCTCAGAAAAACTAAAAATATGACTGTTTGTGCATTACTCGGTCGCTTGTGTGTGTGTCGGTGAATGTATTATGTGTTATTCGAAGAGCTTTTTTAATTTTTTTATATTAACTTCTGATTAGTTGTAAGTTTTAATTACCTTGGCTTTAGTGGTTATTTTTATGGAGATGCGTTTTCCCTAATTGTTAATAGTGAGATGATTCAGTTATCGACTTAAAGCTTGTTTAATATTAGTATTAAGTAATCTAATTGTATAATTGTTTCTTGTCCTTAATAAAGAAAATTAATCTAAAAAGCGCCGCTTTGAGTATATATACGAGAATTTTCCGTAATTGTCGGATAACACTATAAAATCAAATAGTATTCACAAACATTGTCATAAAATATCTTTTAGTAGGTACTTATATCGGAAGAAGAAGCGAGTACCTAACTTTTAAACAAAACGTACTTTTAAACAATCGACTTAGTAAATAATAAAAAAAAATATTGCTGGACATTTCACACAGCGCTATCTAGCCCCAAACTAAGCAGAGCTTGTACTATGGGAAACTTATAATATATAGAAAAACACGCGGAACAAATATCTGTAGATCATGCAAACATTTGTTCCGCGGCGGGAATCGAACCCGCTGCCTTTGCGTCTCAGCCGGCTATACGCCCACTGCGCCACGGAGGCAGTAAAGAATTCTCGCTGAACTTATTATCTTTATAGTAAAAAGATACCGGACAAGTGCGAGCCTGGCTAGCGCACCGAGGGTTCCGTAAAAGTATGTTACGAGAATTTAAGTAATATACCTACATATTAACGATATGCAAATCACTTGTGCTGTGAGACCTTGTTTCTTGCCAAATTTCAAACTAGGTCAACGGGAAGTACCCTATAGGTTTTGATTTATTTGCGAGCAAAATATGCGTCAAAAATGGCCTTATTTTTTTGATTGCTTTGACTTACACGATTTTTTATAACTCCAAGGGACCTATGTATTTGATATTAATTTCAACTTGATACCTCCATGCATTCCTGAGAAAAAGGGTCTCGACAGACCGACGGACAGACAGACAGGGGGACAATCAAGTGATCGTACGGAACCCTAAAATTGAAGAATTGAGAACCAGCTCCTTTTTTGCAGTCGGTTAAAAGAGAAAGAATTGTCATACAAAACATGAGATACTTAGGTACCTACACCGACTTATAGAATAGATAATGTTGCTTCTACATTACTTGCTTCAATATTACTACTTGTAAAAAGAGATAAAAAGTACTCAGATCATTTCTTACCAGCCAACCCTGAAACCTACCTGTCATCCTATGTCACAAAGGCGTCCAACCGTGGCAACTACAGTTCTTGTTATTCAGCCACAAAGCTCGGCAATGCCCACCTTGCAATAGGCCTAACACGTAAACCCTTCTTGAAAGGACAATAGTCAGTCCACGATAAGTCTTCATAATCAGTAGATTTAAAAAATAATATATTAATAATGTTTATAATATCTGCCAACGGATGGCATTGCTCTGTCATAAGATGATTGTCAAAGGAAAGTGAATTGCCAATGTCAATTTCCGTGTCAACATTATTTTACGAAGAAAATAAAAATAAAAAAAAATTGCGATTTTGGCATATAACCGTATTTTTTGGCGGCTTATCTCCAGACAGTGTCATCTATTACGCTAGATGGAACAAGTTTTTTTTAATGATAATTGAAAAGCCATCATTATTAAAGCGCCATCGAAAATATGTTGCAGGACATTGCGAAAGGACGGACGTGTGTGCTAACTAATTTTAATTAATGATCACTTGACGCAAAATAATTATTTCTATGAATGTATCATCATCACCATCATCATTTAAGTTCTAGAACGTCCTTTGCTTAATTTAAGCCTCCCCCAAAGATTTCCAGAGCGACCAATCCACCAATATTAATGGTTGTCTTTCCATCTAGGTAGACCATCAGGAGGCGTACTTCCCAATGCATAGTCTGCAATCGATAAATTTTCTGCCGAAAAGGGAATCATCAGATCCTGTGATCAGATCTCAGAGGTAAGCATGTGCCCCGCCCACTGCCACTTTAACTTGCTATCACAATTATAAATGCGAAAGTGTAGATGTTTGTTTGTTAGACAATCACGTCGTCGTAACGGCTGAACTTATTTCGATGAAATGTTAATGCGTTTGACAAACATGCGTGCGAAGACTAATAATCTAATATAAGCTGATTAATATATAATTAATTCATAATTAATTAAGGTGGAAGCTAATTAGATTATAATAAATTAAAAATCTTAATATCTACCTACTACCACCGATTGCTACGCAAACTTAGCATCACTGGACTATAAACGTCTAGTCAGTATTTACAATGCTGAGCTGTTTGTTTTTACTAGGTTGGTATTCTGGTCGGGGTCTAAAGGGTCAAAGGTCTATTGACTTAAATAAGGTACATCTTGTTTGCCATGTTTTCCTATATACTCTGATACCTCTTTGTGGACGAGGACGCGTGGTGGACGAGGAAGAGAAAAATCTTTATAAAAGAGCCTACTATAAAATATCGGATTATTTAGATGATAGAGAAGCTTGGGCTTGAAATTGCTCCAACTCGTTCAAAATGTTACAATTTAGACGTAATTTTTTTCTGTATTATGTATTGTAAAAGGATCATTAAAAAAAAACAACCAGCCTTGTTTCTTGTCTTCCTTTCCTGGCTTGGTCGCGAAGGAACAGGCAGTAAAATTGATGTTTCAAAGTGATCCTTGTGATTTTAATGAATAAAAATATTTGAGTTTGACTTTGACTTTTAGAGACGCATGACGGGTTCAAATTCCGCCGACCGACGGAGGAATGATCGGGTGCACTACATTTTTTTAATGGCTGTATTTCAGTTATGGTTGTTGAGGCAGTGGCGTAGCGTAGTAGGGGCGGCAGTGCGGCCCGCCCCGGGCGGCACCTTTAGGAGGCGGCAAAATTTTCCAATAAATAATAATAATATCTTGTAAATATTTGAACCATTTCATATTTTTGTCACATAAGCAATGCCAGCTGTGAGAGAAGTTATTCAAAATTGAAATTGATAAAAAATTATTTAAGATCAACAATGAGTACTTTAAGGCTTACCAATCTGGCTATCTTGTCTATTGAGCAAGAGGTATGTGTGCATTAAAAGACTTTGCCCTTAAAAAAAGTAGACGAGTAATGTTTTAGTTAGAGACAAAGTTTTTTTTTTCTAAGTTATAGGCTAGCGTTTGATCATGATCTCGCCTGATGGCAAGCGATGATGCAGTCTACGTTTTTAATTCTAACAAGTAGGTATATTAATTTTTAATCAAAGTATAAATAATAACAGTATCTTACTTAGAAAACTTTCGTGACTGATTTCAATCATTATTATAAATACGGGATTTATCACGTACCGTCTTAACATTGTCGGTCGAAATAAAACCGATAAGACAGAGAATTGGAAGTCAATTTGCGTTTTATATTTAATTCACTAATAACTTAATTTTGATGATCGTCAAGGCATAATCATAAGCCTCCAAGAAACTCGGTGTACTA
The DNA here is from genome assembly GCA_963924445.1 of Philereme transversata. Taxonomy (NCBI): domain Eukaryota; kingdom Metazoa; phylum Arthropoda; class Insecta; order Lepidoptera; family Geometridae; genus Philereme; species Philereme transversata. The sequence continues at coordinate 14,807,053 of OZ004340.1, forward strand.
AACCGGTCAAAGCGGTACTTTACGGCGGGGCAGCGTCTTGTGCTCTACAAAGCGCAAATCTGGCCCCACAAGGAGTACTGTTCTCACATCTGGAACAGTGCACCGAAATACCAACTGCAGCCCCTAGACTCCTTGCAGAGCCGTTCGTTTCATCGATGATCCAGTAGTATCTAAGGATCTGGAGCCGCTGAGTCAGCGCCGTGACATCGGAGCGCTCAGCGTTTTCTATAAAATATATAACGGCGAATGTTCTGAAGAGCTGTTCAATTTAATCCCTGCTTCCCACTTCTACCATCGAACCTCTCGCAGCCGGCAACGAGCTCACCCACATATTGTAGATGCGTGGAAGTCTCACACGGTCCGTTTCACCCGCTCGTTTCATCCACGCACCTGCAAGATGTGGAATGACCTTCCTCCGGAGGTTTTTCCAGTGGGCTTCAAAATGAACGCCTTCAAGAGAGGTGTAAATAGGGTTTTAAGTGCTAGGCAACACGACTGCAGTACCTCGAGTGCTGCAGGAGTTCATAGGTGGCGGTGACCACTTAACATCAGAAGGCCCGTCAGCTTGTGTGCCTACAAGTTTAATATAAAAAAAGTGTATGAGTTTTTGTAATAAATGTGATTAATATATTGTATATAATATTATATATTACTTTTTTGTATGTAACCTGTACACAATAATGATGACTGTTTTTCCCGAAAAGTTATTTAGAATTACTGTATATTATAGTCTATTAAATTGAAACACCTAAATAAGAGGACGGCAAATTTTTCTTCCGCCCCGGGCGACTGACACCCACGTTACGCCACTATGTTGAGGTCAAAGTCAAAGTCAAGGTTTCCTTATTAAATGAAATTGTATATGTTATTTTGGTGCTTTTGTTGAGCACACAATATGTTGGGCCCCCTGATGTTTTTACAACATGGATATGGAACAATCAAATGGTTTACACCATCACCTATAGATAAGAAAGCATTGCCTCGTAGGAAACGTGCGCTACGATGCACTGTCCATCAACTTGAGGCATACAGGTATATCTCATGTGTCTGTAAGTTCACCGGCAACCATACCCTTCAAACAGTAACACAGCAATGCTGCTTGGTAGCAGAAATAGGTATGATGGTAGTACTTCCCCAGGCGAGCTCTTTGTAGAGTTTATTATTCAGGATCATAGGCCAGTACAGTCATTTCTGGTTTTTAAAGTTTTAAAGTTAGTTTAAAAGTTAGTTAAGTTATTCTTCACTATCATTAGGCCGTAGAAAAATTTTCTCCGATATTCCTTAGAATTCCCAAACATACAAACTCCTACATATTAATACCATACATAGATACTAAAATATATGGCAATACTTTTCTAGCAATATCACCTTAGCCCGTTTTATTTGTCAGGTCATGAGTAAAGTCTTACGTGCATATAATTTCAATTCAAAGTTAGAATAATATTTAAGTCTTTGGCACCAATTAGCCCAAAAAGCAAGACCAAAAGCATTCCTAACTCTAAAACCCAATTAGATTTCACAAAAAGTTGCAAGCTTTTACGAAAATGGTAATGAGCCTTTATAATTAAAGTACTTCCGTCCAAAGTTCCAAAATAGTGCGGCTATTAGCAACCGCACAAAACAAAATAGCGTCCAGCACACATTATTGTCACCGATGTTTTCTTTTTCAGGCGAAATTGCCTGCGATATTTCGTTTGGCTCGTGCTAAGCGGTTTTTAATGTATTTCTGCCGGGAAATAAAGGAGACATGGAACCCTGCTGTTTTCTAAAAGCATGCTGGGGCGGTGTGTGCGCTACCGTTAAATGCCTACATTATTATTATGGTTACCTACTAGCTTCTGCATGCGGCATAGCATGCATGGTGTGTCAATAATGTCTCAATCCAGGTCAAAATCTATCTTTCTTTATACGAAACTTTATGGAAATCGACAGGTCTTGTCTTTACAAGAACTATGTTTACGATTAGGTACGACCTTTCAAAATTAGATGTTTCACTGTAGAAATATTTAGTCAAATCTGCTATTTTTGGGAAAACTGCAGTAGTTATAAATTAGCAGATGTTTTTGGCTTAAAACCCGATGTTTAATTTTTGTTATAATTGCTCAGGCCTTACAACCATATAAAGATGTACTAAAGATGGCATGATCCAAACATCATAATTGATCGTCAATGAGCTTTAAGTCGAAAGTTTCAAAACGTTTAAAAAATTCAAGTGTTTTTTTGGGTGGATGTATCCCATTAGGTAACCCAAAATGCATGTTAACAGAAATTAGGAATAGGAAAACCAATAGTGGATATAGTAACCAAGAAGATTTGCAAGCTGAGGTGACAGTGGGCGGAGTACATAGCTCGAAGACGGGCGTTGAGGCAGAAAGATTCTAGAGTGGAGACCACGCACTGGAAAGCGCAGCGAAGGACAGCTCCTCACTAGATAGATAGAGGACCTGATAAAGTTTACTGGGAGCCGTTGGGTACAGGCACAAGATCCGTCGCTCTGGAAATCTGTGAGGGAGGTTTATGTTCAGCAATAGATGTCCTATAGCTGATATGATGATAATGACATCATAATATTCGGGAGCAACCTATAGGTATATTATTATTATAACCCCGAACCATCACCAAAAATAATGATTACTAAAAACCTATAAGGTTTTGATAAATTCTATTAACTTTCTATTAACATTTTCTCTACCAACCTACTATCAGCAATATGTAAAATTACAATTACACGTATTATAAAATTAGCCAATTATCATTATTAGAGAAAGCTTTACTTGGATTGCCAGTCGTATAGCAACAAAAGTACTCAATCTTAAAATAAATTTAAAAAGCCGTATAAAAACCTTGTTCCGTTTCAACGAACATTTAAAAATACCTACTTTCGAAGAAAAACACGGGTGACAGAAGTTCAATTTCTACCAAAATTAATTCATCGACTTTTTCGCTTTTTAATAACTTTTTGTTAATTAGTTACCTCTCAAAGAGTTCTTTATAAAGTACGTTGGGACTTTATAAATTCCATTTTAAATTGTTTTCGTATTCATAAACGCTCTTTGAAACTTGTTGATCTTTAATTCGGCCTTTGCAGACTTTTATTAAAAAGACCGTTGCTAGGTATTGTATTTTAATTAAGATTGGGTACCTGGGCTTGTACTAGAATTACAAGGTATAGGTTCCAGATCACTTTTGATCACCTTGACTTGGATTTTAGCTATAAACTTCGGTTTAATAGTTGTTCATTTCCAGCTCGAAGGACCACTAAGCCTGTTTAATAAAAAGCCAAAGAGCTGTGAACTCAGGTTTATTGCCAACAATTTATGAGAATGTAAGAAAAACGTGTCTTTCCTTGAACAGCAATTTATTTATAAGAAGCACGGTTGGAGAACTGTGAACTAAAAATTCTATCCTAGATATAGTCTATGGTTCATTTATCTTATATGACAGTTTCCTCCCCTTTCCTTCATACTTCTTTCCCTTCCTTCCAGTCCGATCCGGCACCATGTTTGATTTGACAAAACAGCAGAATTGCTGTCACGCCTACATATAAAAAATATCAAACAAACAAGCTTTTGCTAATCGTCATTGCAGTTTCAAAGTTGTGAAGTTTTGCGTTGATTTAATTCCGTAATGCTGTAATTTGATCTCGCAATATGTACAACAAGTGCTGTTTTGAGTGTGAGCTGTGCTATTAGACCAAAGGACGTCAGTTTTCATATGTTTCCAAAAGTGGTTAGAGTGCATAAGCTGTGAAAGACTTCGAGGCCTGGAGCTTCCAAGATCTTCGCAAGAAGTTTGTAAGTCGCAAGCATTTTGAGAAGAGGTTTCTCGCTTCCACAATATAAAACGAAATTGAAAAATAAAAAAAATAATTACCCACACCATATGGGAAGACGCCACGACAATAATAATTCGGGAAACTTTTATAAAAAAAACTTCGAGAGTACACAATTAAAGAAAAAGGAAAGGAGGAAAAGAAATGTTAGAGAATATTTACAAAAATATATAAAATTTATTAATAGAAAGACTTTACAATTATTTACAAGAGTATAAAATACATAAGAAACAGTTGAATCATCTAAAGAAAATAAAAAAAAAACAAATCTATTAACACATATCTCTCTTTTATACAAGTGAATTAACTGTCACAGTTCCTACAAATAAGGTTATAATCTCATCACTAGTTTATTATCTCATGCTTATCTCAGTATAGCCTAAAAGACGACTCAAAAAGATTCAACCCCACTTTACATGCAGGGGTCTCAAACGTAGCGTAAACGTATCACAAGAATTACTCAAAGATTAGCTCGCGCTCAATGAACCAGTACTGTACTTGTATCTTTGAGGATCGTCTCGCTAGCTTCATTTCACTTTGATACAAAACTCGTTTTTCAGATCAATCAGAATATTTGCTTACGATTTCACCCCGATTTTGTTGGGGAATGTGTGCTTAGCTTTGAATCATGTTCTCGGGAAATCACTGTGTATTTTCGCACGACTCGCAAAACGTAAATTACACGATTTTTATCGCAATTTTCGTAATATACCGAATAGGTTTACAACGTTTTGGTTCCACGTTCTTGATGCGTACAACTAAAGTATGGAATACTTTGCCGTCATCTGTTTTTCCTAAAGAATACAATCCGGACCTTTTTAAGGAAAGAGTGTAAGTTAAGAGGTAGTAAGGTTTCTTCTAGATCTTCGTGCTTCATCTTAGACCACATCATCGCTTACCATCAGGTGAGATTGTGGTCAAACAAAGATCTATCCAGTTAAAAAAAAGGTCGACTATACAATCAATAAATTTAGCTGTTCCATTCAATTATACCAATTAAAGCCAAAACACTTTTTTCAGTAGTATACTTTTATATCCTTGATAAAAGTAGGTATCAAAGAAATGAAGAACGTTCCTCGAACTGATACAGAATTGTTTTGGTTACTCGAAAAGGTTACCATGACCGAAGGAACTTTGAATAATTGATAGGCCAATACTCCATTCATTGGTACTTCTGTCGAGCACGCAAAGGTCTTCGCTTGTTACCGATTGGAAGACTCGTTTGGAACGGTCGAGTTGCTAAATTTACCATTTTTGTAGATTTTAGGCACCAGAGTAAGTTTTTCTTGCTTTATTTCTTTATTGGTGCAGAAGGTTCTCGTGTGGAGATAAAACACCTAAAATCACAGCCTAGGACAACTCCCATAGATGGAATGATGACCTAATAAAGGTTAGGAAGAGTCTACAAGATTGGTCGCTCTGGAAATTTATAGTGTAGGCCTATGTTCAGCAGAGGATGTCTTATATGATGTGATGATGAAAGTTATTCTTCACATGGATCCTAAATTGCAACTCCTACAAAAGAAAAAACAACACTATACATATACCCGTTTTAGAGCAATACCCGATGACTCATTGATACTAAACTGCTTATTTTTCTACGCAGCAGGTATTTTTTTCTTATTAACTTATGTGGTTTTAGTTTCTCTGCGGCTACGAGGCCTATTGTGATCGCCACTTGTGTTTATGTCGCCCCTAGTTTATGGGGCGTTCAAAGTTCACCACTAAGCCCTACAGCTGTTAAAAACTGTAAAATATTCTTAGGGGAACTGTTAGCTCCTCCGGGCTAAGAATGTGTTTGCCCAGATGAATGCTACGATTGGGCAGTGGTGAACCACACTCGCCTAACAGATGTAAGGGCGATTCTGCCGCCTCATTACAGAATCTGCAGGTATGTGTATCGCATAGCTTGAACATATATGCTTACAGTGTCCAGTTAGGGCTTTGACTATAATGCGAAGATTGTTTCTGTTTAGGGCTAAGATTCGGTTCGTATACCGTTTATCAAATGCTACAATCAGTACGCAGCAGTAATATATTCAATATATTCCAAGATAAAATTGCGCCCCCCCCCCCCCGGGTCTACTTTAAGTTTTTCACAGTAAGACGTCTAAAATTACTTATCCATAATATTGCAATGAATAAAGATAATTTTGCTTTGACGTATTGCATTAGTAAGTGAGATGCGAAGATTTAAGGCACTTGTCCCACCCCCAACGATTATCGAAAAGCGAGTTGAGTTGGCACTAGCAACGAGTTGGCGAGCAACGAGAAGCGAGTGTCGGTTGCTCGGATAGGCTTGCTGGTAAGCGTAGGTATATTCAAGCGAGTGTTCTGAACGCCGCTGAGAGAGAGTTTTGGCATTAATACTTTTTAAAATAGCTTCCATAGTGGGAGGCAATTCAAAAAACGATAACGATAAGAATGATAACAAAATCGGGGAGCACAGTTTGGTGTTGCAGTTACATATTTACCATCTCCATCCAAAACCACTGGATAGCTAAAGGATTAAAGAATTGGTTATGCTAAGTGAGGACTATGCTGTGTGTGATAAATCGCGCGCGGTGGAGGTGTTCAAACATGATTATAACATACATAAAATAGCATATTTTGTATTTTCTATAGAAAATATTACCTGTTACGTACACGTATTCACGTACAATACACGGCCGTGTCCATGACATAGCTATACCCCATTTTTCCTTTTCCTAGTTAAGAAAGAGTTCTCCCCGACAGTGTGAACAGTCAGTTATTAACTATAATATATTTACTCACATAATGTATCTCTGATAGCTAACTCATATATGATAGAGATAGTTAAACTTTATAGATAGTTCAATCTAGTCGATTCAATAGTCAAAACTTGTTAAGATTATGAGGGTTGGCTTTGCGTTGTTTTTATTTAATATCGTGGTTATTATTAAGTATTATGAAGTACCTAGGTACTTCTTTATTACGCGCTTTGACAAGATTTAATTCTAGGAGTAATCGGTCAGGCACCACAACTTTACTATACACAAATGTTCCTTGAACATTAAATCTAAGGGTTTATGATTTTAATGAAAGTAAGAATACTTTTCGACCTCTTCGACCTACTTTAGATGACCTCCGTGGCGTAGTGGGCGAATAGCCAGCAGAGGCGCAGGAGGAGGCGGGTTCGATTCCCGCCGCGGAACAAATGTTTGCATGATCTACAGATATTTGTTCCGGGTCTGGATGTTTTTTTATGTAATAAGTATGTATTTACAAAAAAAGTATATAAGTATTATATCAGTTATCTGGTTCCCATAGTACAAGCTCAGCTTAGTTTGGGGCTGGATAGCGCTGTGTGAAATGTCCAGCAATATTTATTTATTTATTTTATGACTATAAAAAGGTTTGATAAAACTCTACGTTAAAAACTTATGCCTTATACCTTTTTTTATACGACATGATCATGGAACAAACATATGGCCCACCTCATGTTAAGTTAACAAAGTATTGTCTCGTGGGATATGGTGGTAGTACTGCCCCGGGCGAGTCCTTTCACAAGGATCTCTACTACTCATAAAAAGTTTAAAAGGCCTCAGTTACTGCACCCTTAAAAATATATTCCATGAAAACAAAGCATCATACGTTGTATTGAAGCAACCATAATACAAAGTAGTTCAACGTGTATTCCGAGCGCACGACGGGAACATGCCACTGATTTGATATCTGACAGAAATCAAGCTCAGCAGCACCGTGCAAGCCTTACATTCTGTACAAAATGTTGCACACTGCACTACAAGCTTAAGTTTAGATAGACACGGCTATAATATGTACCTACTGAATGATTTTTAGAACGTTGTATGAAATAACTATCTACAATGATTGCAAGATGAGGTTCCGGAGGTTCGGTAGAAAATAATGAAAACAAATCTAACTAAAATAATACTTCAAAATCACTATTAAACTATTAGCGTAGGTATTAAATACTTAAATTAGTTATCTAATTATATTAGTTATACGATCAGCGAAATACCAGCTAGAGGCTCTAGATTCAATTGAGAGAAGAACCAAGAAGCTCATTTGCAATGACGAGTTAGCAAATGCAAGGCTCCACAGCCTCGAGCATCGTCGAAAGGTTGCAAGCCTGTCGGTTTTTTATCGGATACATTTCGAAAAGTGTGCTACGGAGCTTTACAACCTGATCCCACCATCCCCATTCTATGATCGGACAACCAGACGCTCTGCGATGCGCCACCGCTACATGGTAGACATAGTATGTACCTCTCATACGCACAAAGCGGTACTCTTCCACCTTTATTATGCGCACCGCCAAGGAGTGGAACGCCTTGCCTGAATCTGTGTTTCCTGATAACTTCAACCTAGGGATCTTCAAGTCACGAGTGAATAGGTTTCTTCTAGGTAAGCGTGTACCATCGTAGACTACATCATCGCTTACCATCAGGCGAGATAGTGGTCAAACGCTAGCATATCATTTATATAAAAATAAAAAAATCTACTACTCTCGTACTATGGGTACCACCCCTTAGTACGTTCAAGATTTCTTAGTTTGGGCCTAGATAGCACGTATGAAATGTCCATCATAATTTCATTATCATCCCCCGTGGCTGCTATGATAGCCACGGGACGTCCACTGCTGAACATTTGATTTAACTTATGTATCCCATTATTTGCCAAAGGTCTCCACCAATTTTCTTAATTTCTTTCGATCTTCAGTCAACTTTAACCTTTCCCTGCCGACAAGATCCTGAACCGTTATTCAGTTTCCATTCATAACAGTATGATAACATTTTTATAAAGTTGCTGGTTTTTGAGCATCGAAACGCGAAAGAGGCATAATAAATCGAAAAGTCAAAAACTTAATGCCAAATAATTATGATATCCAAACACTTTAACAATGAGTATAATTAATAAGTTAGCTGTCATTAGTATAACACGAATGTTAAGTGATTTCTTTGTTGGACGATGAATAAGCACCAAGTATCACGTTATAAAAAAAATTACATTCAGAAATGCTATAGTAAATCCGGGATTACGATATTCCAATGTTGTATCATTTGGTTCTGTTATTGGTTGGCAGTAATTTTACGCCTGTCAAATTGTCGCATTAGATTTCCGCGAGTTTAAAGAAGTTGTGATCGCGCTACAGGTCATCAAAGCAGGTCGACCAGGTCGACCTTACCGTAAAATAATATTTAGGAACGCAAAAAAGTCACAGTTTGCGGTAAGAATACAGCAGATTGATAAGAAGCATATATTTGGAAAGTGGAACTTTGTTCCGGAACATCTTAAGTTCCCAACTCCAATAGAACTTAGTTCGCCATTTCGCTCAAAGGTGGAAATGATTCGGAATTTAAACCGAGTGTATGCTAATATTGAACCAAAAGACACCACTCATCATGGACCCGTTAGTTTCCCCCATTAGGGTTGTCGGGGTTCCGGCTATAAGGAAATCTGTCCAAACAAAAGCTATTACTAACGCCTCGCCGGCTCCTCACGTTGGCCCCAACGCTGTCGGTACCAACGTTGGCTGGTTAATGTGCACGTTGGGGCCAATGCTATTTTTTTGATCCACACGTTGGACGAGTGGCGTTGGTACCGGCGTTGGGGACAACGTGTGGAGCCCGCGTAAGCCTACGCTGGCTGTCTGCTACTGGGGTATTTAAGGTACTATTCCGAGCGATGCTGCCGACTGCACGTGCAGCTGCCGACTGCACGTGCAGCTGCCGCAGCGCTCGGAACGTCTAACATAGAAATACATACAAATCATTAGTGCCAGTGCAGCCGCCTGTGTGCAGCCGCGGCACTTGCAGTTAGCAGTTGGAGTCGTCAGCGTCGCTTGGAATAGTTACCTTTAGGCGACCATTAAGAGTTAGCTATTTGACTTTCTCAGATTATGTGTTACTAGTTCCGCCGGCGGCTTCGCACGCGTGGTATGTCAATGATAAGTAGCTTATGTCTCAATCCAGGTCATAAATAACTAATTATTTATCTATTCTATAGGATTAGGTAAACCAAATTTCACCAATCCGTCAAAATCGATTCAGCCCCGTTAAGACGTAAAAGCGTAAAAAACTCACTTGCAATTTATAGATATTGTTTTGATGTAACATAATGAAGTAATGAGCTACGCAATCTAAGTATCAAACATTATCGGTCGTAACACCGATAAAACGGTACGAGATAAATCTTGTATTATAATCAGGATTTACATCATACCATTTATTATAAATTTTATAATATTATGTCCGAAGGATCACAAAGTTAAGATATATAATCTGGAGGAGATTGTTTTTGTAATACTAGACTTTCTAGTACTTTCAATCTATCTCTAGTTTTGTGTTTTCCGACCTTTACAATTCAAATCGATTATTCCCCAACCCTTTCTACCCTCATCACGACCAAGTTCTCCATATTAACTCCGGAACATTATTTGTGCAGTTCAACTTGCAGATATTCATAGACGGTATACATTTACATGGTAATGAGTGCAGTCTTGCTCAGGCGCGATAGAACCTTCATATAGAGATTTTGGTGGGAATTGATGAAATATCAGAGCTGGTGGATATTATTTTACCGTTCTGCATATTATTCAGACTCTGAAGTGTTGTAAATACTTATGTGTTATATCTTTTCATTAGACACGGCATAAGAGAAGTTTAAAAACTCTTAAGTTATGTCTATAACAAAATATAAAAAAACCCCTAAAGGCATTCAAAAAGAAATACAATTATTTAAATTTAAAAATATATTTATAAAGCATTTTATAAACATCAGTTTTTACTTATTACAAGAGTTTTTTTGAAGAAACTTAGATAACATCTAATTTCACTATTAAACGTGTGTCTGTATTTACTGTACTAGCAGCCCGTCCCGGCTTCGCACGGGTGGATATTTATTTTTTAAACATTTTTTATGGCAAATTTTTCTACACTTTGGCTTACATTATTGAAGTTTTAGTAGGGATGCCTAATTTTTTCTAGTAATAAATATAGCCTACTAGCTGTTGCCCGCGACTTCGTACGCGTTACACTACTAATTGTGTAGGTAACCTAGAAATAAAGCTAAATTCGCTGTTGCAACTTGACACCCTATTTTTATCCCATGGAAACTGATTTATGGGATAAAAGGAAGCCTAAATGATATATACCAAATTTCATCGAAATCGGTTGAGCCGTTACGACGTGATTGAGTAACAAACAAACAAATAAATAAACAAACATCCAAACTTTCACAGTTATAATATTAGTGTGATTGTAAATTTCTCAGTACTTGCTATAGTCTAAATATAGCCACATAGTTAGATGTAATAATTGCCGTGCCCTTACAGGGCGTATATTTGAAACTCCATTTAACAGAATGTTTTGTATAACCTATTGTAAACAACATATTTTGAGCAATAAACGATTGACTATTGACTATAAAAAGGCATTAGGTGATAGACAACGCATCTGCAGTGCTGTGGGCGTTTATCAGCAACAGCGGGTGGCCCACCTAAATCCAGGAGATCGGTTTGCGTGCCTACAAGATAATATAAAAAACACACATCAGAAAACTTGCATGGTGCGATTGTACGCTAAAAAAAATATTTTCTCCCAACATTGATATGAGGCTTGACTGTGGTGTAACCAAACAATTTAATTACCTAGGAATATAGAAAAAAAGTTTTAAGTTTTTCTATTATTATAATAATAATAGAAAAAAGTAGGAACACCACAATCGCAACGGTTCCATGAGTGTCAAAAAATTAAGGCATCTTAAAAACCTGGTTAATGTTGGAATCTTTAAAAAGAGTGTTTAAGTAAGTACCTACTACTTTTAATTAATCGATCGAGCGAAGCGAGATCTCCAAATCAACTTGGGCAAATCGGCGTTGTATGTATGTATGTATGTTTGTTTGTCCGAGGATAACTTCTGAAGCGTTAACCGATCATCATGAAATTTGATACACAGGTAGGTAGTGATGGCACAATTTTGGTGTCACTAAAGTAGCTAAAAATGTTGGGGGGTTGTTGTGATATTGGGGTTCAAGAGGGGTAAAAAAAAAATGAAAATGAGACTATTAGGTCAAATAAGACGCCAAGTTAAAGGTCTTCATTAGTAGATTTTAACACTGTTTTTATTTTTAGTTTAAACTTTGTAATTTTTGAGTTATGAGCCATAATAAAAACAAAACTTTGACAAAATTCACAGGGCACACCAGTGACCCCACAATGCTGAAATTTGGTATTCGTGTAGCTTTAGTGACATAAATATAGGCAAAAGTCTGAAATCCAGAATAACTTTTATTTGTACCCCAAAAACATTAACCAATTAACAAGAACCCTTGTTACCTCTAACTTGAATAAAACTGTCGGTCAAGTAGGTTGGTTATCCATTTTGTGGCACTAATTTAGTAGTTAAAGATTAAGGCCGGCATGCACATAGATCACTAAACCTATTTAGTGACTAAACATGTTTAAATTTTACGTATTTGTATGATTTGACAACTCCTTAAATCATATTTAGCCACTAAACACGTTTAGGCATCGTTGTGCAAATCGCCCTAAGAATAATATTTATTTTGTGAGATTCGCGAGATCTCAGTTCAGGGTGAACCACAACTTATTTAAATTCATTTAATTTTGAGATAACAATGCAGTTTATAGTTTGTTAGTCTTTAATCCGTCATCAGAGCTACCTAACAGCTTAGCGTACCATGTGCAGGCCAGATAGACTAAGAAGAACAGAAGAGAAGATAGATTAAGCCGAAGACGTTATTACACTTTCATACATGTTTCTATAGCCCCATCGCGCATGCTTCTCATCTTCTCTGCGTATACGTTATGCGCTTCTATACTCATCAGATAAAAGTAGGTAAGTACCTAAATTAAAGGAGGCCACGTCCTTGCCACCTCCATCTTGCCTAATATCTCTTCTGTTTGGTCTGCGCATGGCTTGCGAAGGATCAGTGTAAAAAATATCCATGCATTTTATGCATAAGCTAGGCCTAAGCTTTGACTGTAAAATTGATTTCACAATTGCATAGATCGTTTTAAAAGTTGATTCAGCAAAAAAGTGCAACAAACCAATTAAAAAATAATAACTGGAAGTAAATACCGCATTCAGCTATAAATCCGGCAAACTAAATTACAAACTATACCCAATGAAACGACAGAATAAAAGTTCACATTGAACGCTAATAAATCCAGTGAAGTGAACGTGATTCCCAACGTATCGTTCACGATTGAATGGATATTCATTCATTCATCCGTTCGTTCATTAAATCAGTTTCATATCGCGGCCGTCAGTTTATCTGTAACTAGTGGAAATCGAATTGGTTAATAGGAAGCTTTATAAATGAATGGGTTTCGCTTGATGTTTTTGTAGAGCTGTTTTTTACAGTTTGGTCAGTGACCTGCAATCTCATATCAATTAGTACAACGACATTGGTTGGTTACCGAATCAAAATAAAAAAAAAAAACATATTGACGGAATGTATAAACAAGTTTTTATATGATGAGGTAACCTGATGATAAGCGGTTACCTTGTGGGAGTTTTGCGACGTCCCAAGTAGAACAATTAAAACGACTGTATTAAAGTTAATAACGCTGCATTAAGGATATTCTAAGCTAGACACATTAGGTATGTAAATTAGAACTAGAGAACATAAATCCTGGATTATCAACTCTCGTGCGTGAAAATAAAAATCCTTGTCTCTAGGCGCATAGAACTGACAGTGGCAGATCTATCATCTCCCCTAGGGATAGGGATGTACTAGTGATGTAAATCGCCACACCCTCATATAAGCAACTTAGCTGGAAAATTGGCATAAATTATGGAGTTAAATAAATAAATATAATAAATATTACTGGACATTTCACACAGCGCTATCTAGCCCCAAACTAAGCAGAGCTTGTACTATGGGAACCAGATAACTGATAGAATACTTATGTACTTTATTTTTTGTAAATACATACTTATAATATATAGGGAAACAACCATACCTGAAACAAATATCTGTAGAACATGCAAACATTTGTTCCGCGGCGGGAATCGAACCCGCTACCTCCTGCACATCAGCCGGCTATTCGCCCACTGCACCACGGAGGTCGTCAAAGTTCATTTATCTACCGGTATATGTTCGATAAAGAGTGAAGTTAAATTTTTTTAACTCTCCCCCTCCTCCGGGGTGAGCGTTACGAAAGCGCCCCTGAAATTGTCCCGAACCCCAGTTTTCCTATTTTAACCTAATAATGCCGGAAATTTCACACAGCGCTATCTAGCTCCAAACCAAGCAAAGCTTGTACTCGTACTATGGGAACTAGTTAACTGATATAATACTTAAATACTTTTTTTTGTGAATATTTACTTATAATTTATATATATATAGAGAAACAACCTGACCCGAAACAAATATCTGTAGATCATGCAAACATTTAACATACTAATTTCAATACTTATTCCGTACCTACAGGTAGCGGAAATGCTTCAGATCTCTACCAGGTGCTCTCTAAGACACTGGCTGCATTGAGCCGCACGCCTTAGAAACGTGCCCTACGATGCACTGCCCTGCGTTCATCAACTTGAGGTATACAGGTGCCTGTAATTTTACCGGCAACCATACCCTTCAGACCGAAACACAGCAATGCTGCTTGGCGGCAGAATTAGGTATGGTGGGAGTACTTCCCCGGGGTAGCCCTTTCACAAGGAACTCTACTATTAAACTCTACTTTCACTGACTTATTGACTTTACTTACTTTTTACTTTTTTTTGACTACTTACTTTTTTATTACTGACTTGGACTGCGCATTCGGTACGTGCGTCTTCATGGGATTGTTTATATAATCGAATTTTGTTACTATCATCAATCGTCTATTCCACTTCGAATCACCCTCGTTATAAAAAGTAGGTACTTATTGAATACTCTAATGACAAAATAAGTGGATAACAAGCAGTTAGGTTCGTTTTCGTGGCTACTTACAAAGCCTAATTTGAGCCCAACAAACAATTTAAAATGATATTAATGCAGCCAGAAAATAACTATGAAAGAAAAATATGGGAATTTTTTACTGAACCCAATAATAATAGTTGGTAAAATCAGAGTGGGTCTCTGATTTTACCAAGTTTTTGTCTGATTATAACTTCGGGAAATAATTTCTCTCCAAATCAACTTGGGCAAATCGGCGTTGTATGTATGTATGTATGTTTGTTTGTCCAAGGATAACTTTCGAAGCGTTTATCTGATCATCGTGAAATTTTATACATAGGTAGGTAGAGATGGCACAATTTCGGTGTGACTAAATAAGCTAAAAATGTTGGGGGGTTATTGAGATATTGGGGTTCAAGAGGGGTAAAAAAAAATTAAAATGAGACTATTAGGTCAAGTGAGACGTAAAATGAAAGGTCTTCATTTCGACCCCATTTTTTTTTAGTAAAGTTTTTATAGTTGTATAAAGTTTAAAGTGATGCATTTTTTTCAAAGCATAACGTGAAAATGTTACATGAAGAAACCCTACACAAAATGCAATTCTGCAACTCAGACATTTTATCCGGTGGATTTCGCAGTGATTGCATTATAAAGTAAGAATTTTTCGCACGGGTCTAGCGAGAAACCCGTCTACCAGTTTGCAAAATAATTGACACTTCATTGCGGTGAACTAGTATTTCTTAGTTCAATGTATAGTTTAAAGGAGCATAGTGTTTAATCTTTACATTTCCACAATATTCGGTGCAATTCTGTTAGCACGAACTCTAAATTTAGGTTTGAAATTACTAAAATGATAACTGTCACTCTCTGTCTGTAGGAAACAACAAAATATAAAAAGTGGCACTCCGGGAGCGCCGACAGCAGTGAAAACTAGAACAATTACGAGATACTTATATACAGAGGTAACGATAACGGTAACAGTGTCACTAGTTCAATGGTTTTTTCCCATCTCAAAAAATGCCCAACGCGCGACTCCCTTTTTTTGGATCGGGAGCTAAACACTTACATAGCTATTTTAACTTATTTTTATTATATTAAAGCTTGTTTTACTGTTCTCAGTTAAACTAGTTTTGTTTTATTATAAAAGACTATGACTGAATCGGACAGACAAACATATAGACTGAATGAATGAATTAAACTTTATACCACATAAGAAACAAACATACATATAAAAACACAAAGGAACGAGTAAAATGGGAAGTCTTATTGCTTAGAAGCGATTTCGACGACGATACAAAGTGTCAAACTAAGGAGGAAGAGACTGTGGAGCTGCTGAGAACAGGTCTGCAAGGGGTCATCGAATCCTCATCCTCCACCAACTCCGCTACTACATCAACATCCACGGGGACACTGGAAAGTGGCTGCCACCAACCCAAAGTCCTATTTCGTTACTTCAAGGAGTTGGATGGCTGGGGTTAGATCAGAAGTGGGGTAATGCACAATACACCCCAGTGCGAGACTTCAGTGCAGATCTCAAATTCCCCCCACCCTAGAATGAGAATTTGATTTCAAACTAATAACACCCCTCTTTATGTGTCGGGGAGCAAGGATGGCAATAATTTGAATGCTGTTAAAACTTTTAGCGATGTTTGTACCAACAGAACTAATTGTCTTAGTAATACAAATATACATACATATTTATTTAAATCATAAGTTCTATCTATCTATTCTATATATAGATATATATAACAAAGTCGGGTTAGTTACACCATTTATAACTCAAGAACAGCTGAACCGATTTTGATGATCTTTGATTTCTTGGATTTGTCTCCGCCCCAAATAGCAGAATAACTATTAAAATATTGAAAAAATTCACGGAAAAGGTAATTGTGAAGAAAATTCATTTTCTCATGCATAGATACAGCTAATGATGGCCGGTTGACAATTCTACCGGGGCGAGGTACATTGGCAGCCCGCGTCATATACATGTCAAGGCGGTACAAAGTTCGGCGGGTCAGCCGTTATACATATAATAGTTTTTTTAAACCTGTACTTCTCGTAATTTTTAAGGTTGCACCTTAAAATGAAAAAAGGATCATATAAAGGATCACTTCGTTGTCCGTCTGTCCGTCTGTTTATCCATTTGTCAAGACCCTTTTTTTTCAGTAATATGGGTAGGACGACATAAGTTACTACAATTCTGCCTGAAGAAAACAAACTAATAAGGGGACACCTAATATCCTTACAGAAAACGGTTAGATAGTAAAATGGTTCAAAAGGATATTTAATTTCACAACGCTATAGAGTATTATCATAGTTTTTGCCGGCTCATAAGTATTGAATTCCTACTTTCCTGATATGCTGCAGACTTTTTAATTTCCTGTTTTAATATGACTGAAAATTTTAGAAAAAGCCGACCAAAAACTGAGCGTGGAAAAATCTTTGAGAGTTTTTAGTTGGTGGGTACGGGCTTTATCAAACCAAAACATAAATTTAGCTTTTACGTTTTTTTCCTGTTTGCAGTTTTTTTGCTGTTTTAAAATGGGAATCAGGACTTTGGCTGCAAGCTCCTCCTTTTTCTGCCAAACCTTCCAAATTGCAACTTTTTTACGATTAGACGTGCGGATCTGCGCCCCTCATCAGTGCCAGTGTGGCAGTCGAACAGCTTGCTCACTATGATTTATCGTAGGATTTCCCGTCACGCTAGCCTTAATGATATGATACGCCGGGTTATTCAACGTTCCAGCCATTCTCGAACCAAACGGTCTGATACGAAACGATGGTAAGCGGCCTGACGGTATGACCTTTGTACATTGTACTTTGGTGTTGGATGCCACATGCGTCGATACCCTTTTGCCATCGGTGCGCCGGTAAGTTTTGGTGAAGATCTCAGGCGGCGCAAAAATGAAAGTCTCAAGAGAAATTACGTTTTTGAGCAATTTAGGGTCGAGACCCCAGGTCCGTGCAAATCGCGTTTTTAAAACTCTTTCCGAGTTCGAAGCGACGTGTGACCCGTAACGCTTATTTGGGTATAAGCATTTAAACAATAATAATTTAGCAGGGCAATGCAGCCGGTATCTTGGGGATATTTCAACCTGGAGCAGTTGATCTATCTATAGATCTATGCAATGGTATTTTGATGATTCAACTGTTTCTTATATAATTTATAGACAAGTAAATAATTGTGTATTATATATAACAAGTGGTTCGCCCCGAACTGAGATCTCGCGAGTCTCCCATAAAAACAAAACAAAATATTATTTGTAATCTTTGACTATAAAAATAGTGCCACGAAAATAACCAATAACTTGACCTTCAGTTTGCAGTCAAATTACAGGTAACGGGAGTTCATGCTAATTGGTTACTCTTTTTGGGGTAGAAATTGCAGTTATTCTGGATTTCAGACTTTTGCCTATATTTGTGTCACTAAAGCTACAGGCATACCAAATTTCAGCACTGTGGGGTTACTGGTGTACCCTGTGAATTTTGTCAAAGTTCAGTTTTTTGTATGGGTAATAACTTAAAAACTACAAGGTTTAAACTAAATTTAATGTGGTCGAAATGTACTCACAAAGACATTTTATTAGACGTGCCACTTGACCGGATAGTCCCATTTTCGTTTATTTTTAACCCCTCTTGAACCCCAATATCTCAACAACCCCCCAACATTGTTAGCTCATTTAGTTACAACAAAATTGTGTCATTACTACCTACCTATGTATCGAATTTCACGATGATCGGATAAACGCTTCGAAAGTTATCCTTTGACAAACAAACATACAACGCCGATTTGCCCAAGTTGATTTGGAGATCTCGCTTCGCTCGATCAATGATTGATTAATGTGTATTATTATAGCAATAAACAAAAAAAAAGATGATATTAACCTACATGATAATCGTTCAGATAAATTTTTACCCATGTGCATAAGAAATAGTGAACTGTTTCCATATTTTGTCGATTAAAACATGTCTACATAACGTTTTCAGCAAATATCTTGCAGCATGCTTCATATGAACTTATGTTATTATATTTTCTAGTTGTGTTCTAAATCATGGCATACGGTGACTCTTGACAGCTTGTGTCAATCGATTCAATGACAGTCAAGTTACGAGTTTTCAATTTGAATGTTACGCACTGAATTTAACCTGATGCAAATCTATAATGCACAACTCGATTGAAGATTGCTTGGCATTTTTCTATGATCTTATCGCAATTTTATTACAATATTTGGCTAGGTATAACCCTAGATCCCTCAAATCACGATATGAAAATTTACAAGCCTAGTTTTTGATTGTGTTAATGACATATGCTCTAAATAGCGTTAGGATAAATTAAGGAGAGAAACCCGTGTTCTCTTAGGCGTTTGGTATAAAGTTATCTCAAGGAATTTTCTATCCCAGCTTCTAAGAGCTGAACTTTAAACCTAAGCTCCTATGCCACGTTAAAGCGTAAAATATAATTCCTTTTATGACGGCGTCGCGTCGCCGTGTGGCGGGTAAATCTAAACTTTTGATGAAAGCGTATTATCACAGAGGCAGGGGGGTATCGCTATTTGGCTTTGTTTATTACTTCAAACTCAGTCATTAATGGTATTCCATGATGTAATAATAGGTGGTAATAAGATAGGTATATGATCATTATGGACTCTGTTGGGCATAACAATAATGGGGTATCGTTTAACGTTTTTGAGTTTGTGTACATTTTGGGTTGTCATTGAATAGGTATTTCAAAAATATTATAAGGTTGCCTGAACACTTTTTTGATACAAGAGCCCGTATACGAAATAATTCTAAAGACAATCCGGGTCTTGTTAAGGTAAGAGTGAATAGGTGTCTTCCAGATCTTTGTGCTTCATCTTAAACTACATCATCGCTTACCATCAGGTAGATTGCGGTCAAACGAAGATCTACAAGTGTAAAAAAACCGTCTGCTCTGAGGTGAAGAGTGTTTAGAGTTATGCAGGTACTATTATTGTATTGTTTTTCGTTCGGCGCCTTAAAAATTATTTTCTCAAAAACATTTAATTCACTTACACGACTGATATAAAACAAGAAGCGCTGTGTTAAAATGTTAAATGCCTGGGTATATTCATTTTAATATTATGCATATTTTTGAACATAATCTTGAACGTTCTACAGAATTGGATAAACCAACACCGCAAAATCAGGCTGTATTTTGTAGGTACACTATTCTTAGCTCCGACAATGTTATGATCTACGTTATCAGCTTGGCAGCTTGTGCTATATTGTGCCACATTCCTGCCTTGATATTTCAGAAGTGCTGTTAGCAACTTCACTTAACGTCGTGTCATGTTGTCAACAGCTGCGCACTGTAAAGCTTGCGACATAACTTTAATGATACGTTAAGATTTTGAAACCCTAACTAACAATCTGCAACCAACGTATTTAGCTAACCTGTGGATAACGTCGTGGACTACAGTATCAATAGCTCACACATGATATACTATGTACTAACACAGACTGTACCTTACATATATATTGTAGTGGTTTGTTTTTCCTTAATAAATAAAATGAAATAAACAGTTTTGTTAACAAAAATGTTCACTCGATATACAATTTTAATCGTGTCAAAAATACAATTTCCCTGTTATTTACCTAGAATAACATATTTTAAAACCATTTATATTATCAACCTATATCTTGTACCTTGGTATATAAAATCGATGCTCTTCTCTTTAGGGCTGTTTTGGTCATTGTCTGCTACAAATAAAACTTTACTAAATGTAAAAGTGCAGTGCGTTACTTGTAAAAATATGACATTAGGTAAGAGTGAAGGACCTCACGGCAACTACCCGAATCAACAGGCTTGTCAAGACGTGGTTTTTGGATGAGAATTCTCCTGCCAAGATGCTGTAGTTTTTGTTGTTTGATGGAATTTTCGTGCTTTTGAATAGCGCGGTATACCAGCGTCAGTGAATAATATAAAACAAGGAAGCATTCATAGCGCTATAAAAATAACCAAACAAACAACAAAGTCACACCATAAGTGTTCCGTTTTCACTATTTTGATCCAGAATCTTAACCGGATCCCTAAAAACAACCCTATCTATTAGCAACACAGCTTGATTACAGGCGTACCTATATTCCCCATAAAGGTTTTTTTTCTGTCATTGACTGTTAGTCAACCTCTGAGATTCACTATAATTTATCTGTATTAATTTAAACTGTGGTCGATCTGAGGGCCTGAATTATCCAATTGTAATTTTTGCCAGCCTCGACCAACAATGAACAAGTAGGTACTAAGCCAAATATCTAGGACTCAAGTTTAAAGCGAAAGCGAGCTACATACCTTTTTGCTGGGTATTGGTTATGAGTGACAATCTGTGCACTGAAGCTGACAGAGACTAGATCAGAAAAGCCTAAGATCAGGCTCAGTAGTGCGTTGTGGGAAAGAAATACGTTAAGACTACTCATCAACAGATGATATTGAAAAAACTTATTAAATTAGTCTATGATAGTTATGTTACCACTAAGGCCGGCTTTCACAACGATCCTTAAACGTATTTAACGACTAAACCTGTTTAACTTTGACGCATTGTATGATTTGATTACTCCTTAAATCATATTTAGCCCCTAAATACGTTTAGGCAACGTTGTGCAAGTCGCCATAAGTAATCGAATTTGAAATACCAAAGACACATTCATCATTAATCCTCACTTCTGAAACCACATTTGAATCAAGAGCGAGAGTATCCATTTTACCACAACACTCAGTGAAATAGAAATACTGAATTACGTGTACACATTATCCTGGCATAAAACTGTTGAATCTAACTATATACAACACGATATTGATTGGTATCCATTAGCCAATGAAAGAGCCAGTATTTTATGATAATAATTAGTACTTATTTAGCATTTTAAGTCAAAAAGGTTCCTTTATTTCATCACGCTTTTCCTTAAACAACTTTAAATCTCCAATTGGAAACGTCCTAATGAAACTTGCAAAGATCGGCTCTCAGTGCTCAAGGCCAAGATACTAATGGATTATCAGATCTTCCGTCGCCTCTCCTTCACGCCTACTCCCGGTAATTGGATCCCGCTACCGGCCACAGTTGGAGCCTTAATTGCAGAAACCAAGCCAAGATTTCCACCAAATCGCCGGCCATGCCTCTGTAATTATACTATGTACTAATTACACTTTACTCTGATAAACTGTTTTTATGGGCCACAATTGGACCAGTGCAGCGTAATGTCAGGAGTTCAAGATGGCTAATGCTTTCCGGAGTGCTTTTCTGGTGCATAAGGCTCGGACTATATGGCATCCGGGTCTCCCCGATCCGAGAAAAAACCAAATTATGGTATGCTTTCGACTACACAAGGTCCGATTGAATCAGGAGAAAAAATCCCTCAGTCGACCGCGTTTACTTGCGTTGGACAGACGTCCCGATGATGCCTACTTTTTTAGAATAGTATGCAAGATTTACAAGGTAGCTGATAAAAACTCTATTTACTCAAAAACTAAAAGGAGAAGTGAAATATTGACCCGTGAAGCCAAGTACACGAAATCTGTTTAGTTATTTATTTTTAACGATGCAAAAAAAGATGTGTAAAAGTATGGAACATTTGGTTATTAACTAACCTATTTCATTTAATTACCGAATGGTTTATCACTTTTTGTGATAATTAAAGACCTGTTTTATTTCTTACTACCTGTTGCCCGCGACTTCGTACGCGTTACACTACTAAATAAAGCTAAGCTCGTTGTTGTAAATTGACTAGACACCCCATTTTTATCCCAATGGACCTGATTTATTCGATAACAAGTAACTTTTAAACAAAAATAAAACTGACTTCACCAAACTACAGAACTGATTCTGATGAAATTTTTAAGAGATCAATGTGAAAGTATAATCTTTCAAATAAAAAAAGATTTTTCCAAATCAGTTGATAAATTACGGAGTTCTGAGGTGAGACAAACACAAAACCGAATTGCGTCCCTATAAAGTTTAAAAGGGGGCTCAGATTCTGCCTTCGTACCAATGGAACCACCTGGGAAGTAAACAAAAAAATTATTTCTCGAATTGGTTCCGGCGTCTTAGAGTAATCGGAGAATAAGCATAAAAAAAAGAAAATGAATTGCGATAAATTAACCTCCAAACGAACGACCGAAGCAAACCTCCTCCTTTTTTGAAGTCAGTTAAAAAGAAGCCTATGTGCTAATCCAGGTAATAATCTACGTACGTACTAAATTTCATCGAAATCGGTTCAGCCCTTATGACGTGATTGAGTAGCACACAAATAAATAAATAAACAAACATCCAAACTTTTGCATTTATAATATTAGTGTGAAAAAAGTAAGCATATTTCTAACAAAGTAATTTTTAAGTTAAAGAGACTTGCGAATACAGATACCACATTTAGTACAATAAAATATTTTTAACCGACTTCAAAAAAAGGAGGAGGTTCTCAATTCAGCGGTATCTTTTTTTTGTTCGTTTTCCCCGATTACTCGAAAACGCCTAGGCCGATTCGAGAAAATCTTTTTTTTTAAATGGTATAGGTACTTTCCAAGTAGTCCCATTAGCACCAAGTCAGGATCTGATGATGGGATCCAAAAAAAATCGAGGGCAACCTTCAAATTTTATAGGGACGCATAATTGTTTTATGTTTCTACCTCAGAACTCCATCATTCATCAACCGATTTGGAAAATTATTTTTTTATTTTAAAGTAATACGTTCATATTAGTGTCACAGAAATTTCATGAAAACCAGTATAGGAATTTTGTTAAATTGGTTTTATTTTTGTTAAAAAGTTACTTGTGTATTGTAGGTATTATCAAACTGCATCGATGCTGTGAGATACTATACTGAAGCCCGTATGCCACTCGAGTCTCTATTGCATGTGTATGACCTAAGAATCGTTCGAAGATATGCGCGAAAAACATAAGAGTAATAAAAAGCTGACTTCGAAACAGCCAACCTCTCTAAACAGCCTCTAAAACAGCATTAATCCTTCCAGTTATATCCAACCGAGAAGGTATATGATCTTCCACTCCATCTACTTCCCATTCCCTTAAACGCAAACCATCCTGAAACAAAATAACCAGATTGATTTTACAATAGCAAAATCTTCGAAGTTGAAAGGCTCCCAATATTGTTATCAGCCAGTCCAGCTCACTGGCCAGGATAAGTCTTCGCTGTGGTTTATGATTTGTGAAATTTACTCAACAGAAACCATACTTATCTTTGTTTGGAGATATTTTGTTCGATGGTATTTGGCAACGAACGAGTTTGAGCTGAATACAAAGTGGGTTTTGTAAATATAAAGCTTACACTCGGCGACTTTTAGTTGTGTTTCAAAGTTACACTGCTGTCTCTTGATTGTTTCATCCATGAAAATTACACTGAATACTACAATCTGGACCCCTTATAGTGCAATGACCTTTTAGATTATGTGATCCATCATCGACCGCACCATCACTTACCATCAGATGTGAATGAGGTCAAACGAAGACTTACAAAAAACGATTAGAAATGAATTTGATGGCATTTTAGGTAACTAGTGGTTCGCCCCGAACTGAGATCTCGCGAATCTCACAAAATAAGTATTATTCTTAGGGCGATTTGCACAACAATGCCTAAACGTATTCAGTGGCTAAATATGATTTAAGGAGTTGTAAAATCATACAAATACGTCAAATTTAAACATGGTTAGTCGCTAAATACATTTAGTGATCTATGTGCAAGCCGGCCTTAATCTTTAACTAATAAATTAGTGGCACAAAATTCATAACCATCGTACTTGACCTACAGTAGCATTCAAATTAGAGGTAACGGGGGTTCTTGTTGATGGTTATTGTTTTTTGTGGTACAAATTGCAGTTATTCTGGATTTCAGACTTTTGCCTATATTTATGTCACTAAAGCTACACGAATACCAAATTTCAGCATTATGGGGTCACTGGTATACCCTGTAAATTTTGTCAAAGTTTTGTTTTTATTATGGTTAATAACTCAAAAACTACATAAATTATACTAAAAATAAAAACGGGGTTCAAATCTCCTAATAAAGACCTTTCATTTGACGCTCTATTTGACCTAATAGTCTCATTTTCATTTTTTTACCCCTCTTGAACCCCAATATCTCAACAACCGCCCCACATTTTTAGCTCATTTAGTCACACCAAAGTTGTGCTATTACTACCTACCTATGTATCAAATTTCACGATGATCGGATCAACGCTTCAAAAGTTATCCTCGGACAAACAGACATACATACATACATACATACATACTTACATACATACATACAACGCCGATTTACTCAAGTTGATTTGGAGATCTCGCTTTGCTCGATCAACTAATCAAAGAGACTTTGAAATTTTTAGAAGGTAGTCTTGACGCGGTTTTAACGTTGCATATCGAGAATTGGGAGTTGTTGGGTCCAGACCGCACAAAATTGGTCGCTCTGGAAATCTATGGCAGAGGCCTATGTTCAGCAGTAGACGTCTTTTTGCTGATATGATGATGATGAAAGTAAATCACAACAGCTTTGAATTGCTATGTAGCTGTGACAAAGCAGAAAGTTCGTTAATATCCAGCAGATTGATTTCATTTGAACTCAAGGCACAAATAGTTTACATAGACAAGAGGAATTGTTGGAAAACATTCCAAATTCCGTTTTATGATTGAGTCCAGGGAACTCTATTGATGAAGGGATTGTTTGGATTTCGAGTTAGTAAGCAAACTAGAAATTAAATAACTTCGAACAATACACAAAATGAACCGACTTAGACTTGCACATGAGCAACGCGCCACAGCCACAAAACGCCGCCACATGAAGCTGGAAGCGGCCACTTAGTAACGAAAGCGCGCAACAGCAACTTTTTTACAATTTCAGTCGTTGGTACACGATCATATGAAGCGAGAAGTGGCGCCGGTGTCTCGTGGTACTACTGGCGTTAACCGGCGAGTTAACATAAAATGTACGAAAACGCAGTCGCAGATCGGTGGTGGCGCTGTGGCTGTGGCGCGTGGCACCTGTGTGGCGACGCTTGCTATTCAGTTATTTTATATTTTTTATATTAAGTATTTATACACGCAAGCTGACAGGCTTCCTGGTGTTAAATGGTCACCGTCCTATAAACTCCTGCAGGACTCATGGTTCTGCAGTCGCGTTGCCTAAAACTTAATGCCTTATTTACACCTGTTATATTAATTTTCATGTTATTTATCATGCCACTAGGTATTTATTGGGCAACGTGGGTAAGATCAACAACCATAAAAAACCTAAGCACCGGACAAGCATACGTACTGAAAAGTATCCTAATCGGTATACCACTTCTAAAGGATTCTTCATCTTGCATTGTTAGTAGATTGATAGATAAATAATCTTTGTGGCACTCCATAAAACAATACAATTAAAAAGCACATAAATGTATGTAATAAAATTGGCGGTCTTATCGCTAAATGGCGATCTCTACCAGACAAGCTTGACACAAGTAGTACAAACAAGTACAAGTAAGTAAGTTTGTACAAGGAGTAGAAGTTCTGGTCGGAAGTGATTCCGACCGTCCGTTCCGATTCCGTTTGTTTTCCGGACCACTATATTTTCGGAGTCGTCAAGTCCAGAGTGAACAGATTCTTTCTAGGCAAGCGTGCTCCACCTCGACCACACTAACCATCAGGTGAGGTAGTGGTCAAGCGTATGAGTATTATAAAGGCGAAAGTGAGTTTGTTTGATTGTTACGTTTCACCACAGCTGAACCGATTTCGAGAAAATTTAGTATACAGATAGATATGACCTGGATTGAGACATAGGCTACTTTTTACTGAGAAACGACAAGTCCGATATTGCGGTTAGATGATATTAATAAAATAAGTTAAAATTTTGCCCTTGTTATTTCAGATCGTACAGTTATTGTACGATCTTTGTGTAATCAATGACGCTCCAGAACGTGCATTTTATAGCCTTCTTAACTATCATTATTAGTCTTGAAACTAGTTTATTATTAGCCATGGGTCTAGAAAATATATTAATTTAGGAATCCTTTGATGTGTTTTTAGACGTCCTTTGAAAATGGATGATATTCATCTTTTACAAAGTTAATTACTTTTACCACCCACAGTGTTCTTTTGAAAATGAAATCTATCTACTCATCTTCATTAATTATTATAATACGCGGCCGCCAAGCTCAAGTGGGACTGGGCTGCTCATGTATGCCGTATGTCGGGCGATCAGTGGGTAAGTTGATCACTGAGACTGCCCTAAGAGTGGAACCCTGCATCGCAGAAGACCAAGGAAGATGGAGCTACGAGCTCACTAAATTCCAAGCAGACTGTACCATCTTGGCGCTGGAAAGAAGTGCCTGGAAAAAATGGGGGGAAGCATTTGCCCAACAGTGCAGTGGGACACAGAGGGCTGAATAATAAATGAATAAATAATGAGAACGCTTGTACGCGGCCTCGAGACGATCACACTAATATTATAAATGTGAAAGTTCGGATGTTTGTTTGTTTGTTTGTTTCTCAATCACATCGTAATGGCTGAATTGTTTTAGATGAAATTGGGTGTATTGATAGATTATAACCTGGCTTCAAACATAGGTTACTTTTTTGACAAACAACGCGTGCGATGCCGCTGGCGCAAGCTTGTCAATGATAAATAATTTTTGACTTGATTGATGTAATCGTTAGCGCGAATGTATAACGCTTAGGTGACTTGCGTCAGGCAGCGCTAATTTGCGCGAGCATTTCGATAAGTGTCGAACGCTTATGTATAACACACTTCTTAAACAATAGCTGATTCAAAAGTCGTAACAAGTCGTGAGTAGCTGCTACTGTGGCCCTGTCAGTCACCTATTAAAATTTGCTTAGTAAAAGGTGCATGCTTTATTTCATCATACTTAAGACTCAATTATGTGAAAGAGTGGAATTCTTGCCGGATAGCAAGGTTTCTTCTAGGCAAGCGTGATCCATCGTAGACTGCATCTTCGCTTACCATCAGGCGAGATCGTAGTCAAACGCAAGCCTATAAAGTATAAAAAAAAACTCCCTAGAAACAAACTAATTTAACTATTTATGCTACAGGCCTTGTATATGTGGGATTTACTGTAGGGCTGACCTAAGCCAGGCAATCGAGCGGGACAAGAACAACACTTTACATAAACAACTAAAGTGAGGTCTCTGTATTATTTTAGCAATATGGTTTATAGGTGAATTCACGTATCACGATCGAAACAGGTAGGTATTCAAATAGACTTTGAATTACTTTTTATAACTGTTTATCTTTTTGTAGTAATAGTCATTTGCCTATAGTGTGCTGCAATATTGACTAAAACGATCGCTAAGATTTGCAGATATTCGCAAATCTTCGGGTAGCTGATAAGAGTTGGCTCATACATATATTGCATAGTTGTTCACATCTAAGCTATTGCATTTCGTTTATCTCAATATATCGAAGTAAACTGGAAGACGTGACTCCGTCTGGTTAGCCCTGAGGATACACTTCGATCCTTCGAACTTATCTCAAAAATCCGATCTCGCTCGGTCCTACAACTTTGATTTTATAGTTCGCTCCGAGCTGTATACAGAACTCTCTCGCGTATTCTGTTGAATTTATATGTATCTGCTTTATAAAGGGCAAATATCTCTTTATCTGTCTGTATGTATCTAAGATTTTTTATATCCCTAAGGTGGCAAATAAGCATACAGTTCACCTTATGGTGATGATCTCATCCAGGCCGGTTTCGACCACGGCGACCGTTCTTCCACTTTATGAATTACGTTCATGCGCTCTCATATGACTTATATACCCTATCTTTGTTGTGAACGTGCATTTGCAGATACTGCACGTAACGGCATTATTCTCGTAATGGTAAATTATGTCATTAGGTGGTTTATTTTTCAGGGTGTTGCGTTTTTGGTCAAGATCGCGCCTTCTGTCGTCTTAAAATGACCAAACATTTTGCTGGACTTGTCTCCTCCATTCCGTGCGGTTTTCCGCTGGTTTTTCCCAACAAAAGGGCTCAATATTACATCTTTTCATATGTCTTTTCTGAACATCATTGTACCTGAGAAACTGGCCGCCATGTTTGCGCTTGCCTTTTTGGAGTTCAGAAAAGAAGATCCGCTTCACCACTCTTTCGTCAGGCATTCTAGAGACGTGGCCACACCATCGCAATTGACGCCTCATTAGATATGCCTCGATGCCGCAGACATTAGAATGGCGCAGAATTTTCGTATTTCGAATGTAGTCGGACCATTTGACGTTCATAATATCACGGAGGCATTTCAGATGGAATCTGTCCAACGTGCGAATGTGCTTACGATATAGAGACCAGGTCTCCGAGGAATAGACAAGACTTGGTAATACAATATACATGTACACCTTGATCTTCGTTCCTAGCTTAATATCGTGTGAATGGAATTTTTTCTCGGAGTTTCTAAAGCTACAGATGCAGCACCAATCCTAGAATGGATCTCCCAAGTCTAGATCACCTTTAGATGTTAAGGTGCTTCCAAGGTATCGGAATTTGCTAACTTGTGGCAAGCCCCGACCACCCAGCTGCAGATTTAGAGGTGTATGGTTCGATGTATCCATTGCCATACACTCAGTTTTGGTAACACTTATTTTCAATCCAAATCTGCAACAGGACCTTATGGTAAGCGGTTACCGTAGATAGACCTTTGTAACACTTGCATATTGCCAACCCCTTAAAAATGATAAAACGCCCTTTTTGAAATACCACATACGGTAGTCTATAGGAAAACCCCCTTTCGATAAAAATATACTTTAAATTTAATCAATACGTGCTAGATGGATTTTATTTGTAATTGCATGTGTTGAAATTAAATAAATAAATTAATAATTTATTCAACAACAAACTTCAAAATTTCACAAATAAAAAATGACAATGGTTTACTAGGTATAATACAATTCAGGATGGAAAACATACGTACCCAAACTAGGATTGACCTGTATGATGGCATACCTATACCTCCCTCCGGACTATGGTTCATAATGGAATGATCAGTGAATGTATGTGTGAGTGTGGGAATATGTTGATGTGAGATTTGAATGTGTGTGTGTGTGTTTGTGTGCGCAATTAGTATCTAAGTTATGGAATTAACAGGATTATTTATTATTTTATTTTTAGATGGGTTTGAGTTTCTAATAACTAAGTGTTTACTTCGAACTGTGGTCTCGCGGGTGCAGTACCTAATGTTCAAATTAATTATCTTCTAGTGTACTTCTCATCATAAGAAAGAAAGAAAGAAAGAAAGAAAAAACCGTTTCATTTAAACCCAACAGAAAAATAAAGAAAAACGCAACAAGAACTATATCTCGTTGTACCTACATGTATTGCATTTAATTACAGATCACGGAGTTCAAATCTTATCCTTAAATAAATCCTAGGAATCTTACTGTATTATTTCTTTATCTATAAAAAATACAAGATAATGTTTAATTTCGACTCTTTTTTAATAAAAGTGTAATCACCGCTTTCGGATCAACATATTCTATTTAGGTCAAATGAGACGTCAAATGAAAGGTCTTCATTTCATTCTCTCTCCTTTTTCGTCCTTTCGACCCCGTTTTTATTTTTAGTAATGTTCTTGTGGTTTTTGAGTTATTAGCCATAATAAGGTACACCAGGGACCTCACAGTGCTGTAATTTGGTATGCGTGTAGTATCAAAAATATAGGCAAAATTCTGAAATACAGAAAAACTGCAATTTGTACCCCAAAATAGGGTAACCAATTACATGAATTACTGTTACCTGTAATTTGAATGAAACTGTAGGTCGAGTAGGTTGGTTATATATTTCGTGGCACTATTTTATTAGTCAAAGATTAAGGCCGGCTTGCACAATAATCCCTAAACGTATTTAGCGACTAAACATGTTTAAATAGTACGTGTTTGTATGATTTGACAATTCTTTAAATCATATTTAGCCACTAAATACGTTTAGGCATCGTTGCGCGAGTCACCCTTAGAATATTTGTTTTTGTGTTTTGGGAGACTCGCGAGATCTCAGTTCGGGGCGAACCACTAGTAATAAAAATTATGTTAAAATATTGAAGCTAATTTTCCAAGCATACTCACCAGCCAAACTCAGCAAACTCTGAAAATAAACCATGTCTCAGTACTAAAGTGTCCAAGTGGACAGTTTATGCGCACATTTCTATAAAGCATTTCTTCAATAAATTTCAGTCTGGAACTGGTGCCATAGAATAACAATAGTAAGCATATAAATGTTTCTCTGCAGCTTTGAGGCTTTTATGAAGATTATTTATACAGCCTAATAAGCAGGCTTAAGGTCGCTCAGCGTACTATTCAATTGACTTCAATAAATTTATATCAGACGTATATGCACGTATATGGTTAGTACTACATTTGTTTATATACAACCTGTTTTGTTATATACGACATTAACACAAATCCATAATTGTATAAATTGATTTTAGATGTGGATTTAATAAGGGTAGCTTGAATTTTTATCTAGTAATCGATACATTTCCAATCAACAATTTTTAACGTAAATCGTAAAACGTAAATTTGCGACGACGGACGGTGCCGCTTAGTCAGTATATCAGGTATGTACTTACATGAAGAAAGAATATGATTTGTTTATCTATTTTAGATTGGCTGTTTCACTGATATGGACTTGATAATGTTGTTAGAAAATATAAAATTTTCTATGGTAATGAATTTGAAAAAACAAACTATTTTACAACAATACTGGCCATTAGCCCTACCAGTGTTTTCATTTAATGTCGTACATAACAAAACACCTAGTAGTTGTAAGTAATAAAAAAATTAAGTAAAAAAAGATTAATGACAAAGCTATGCTTGATATTTATCTACGAGATTGAATCAGAAATGAGGAGATCCGTTGACAAACCAAGGTCTCAGACATAGCCAAGAGGATTATCAAACTGAAGTGGTAGTGGGCGGAGCACATAGTTTGAAGAACTGACGGCCGTTGGGCCAGAAAGGTTCTCGAGTGGAGACCAGACACTGGAAAGCGCAGTGAAAGACGACCATCGATGATAAAGGTTACTTGGAACCGTTGAGTGTAGGACGCACAAGATTCGTCGCTCTGGAAATATATGGGACACGCTTAAGGTCAGTGGTAGACGGCCAATGGTGAATATGATGATGATCAACGTAGGCTGCTGAAATAACAACCCACTACTGGGTATAAAAAAGAAGCATATGCCTCTTACCTTAAACGCCACTCGAAAGGGGCCAGTTTGACAAAACGCCAATTTCATATGTAAGGACCTAATATCATTATGACCTGGATTGGGACATAGGCTACCCGACAGCTCAGAAGGGTAATGTTTTTATTGACTAACCACGCGTGCGAAGCCGCTGGCGGGTCAACTAGTTCTTTATGTTTTTTCACTCAGTATAATTGACTCCATTTGATATTCTAAGCTAAAGTCAGCTAGATACGGCTCATATTACATTGAACCTGGTTAAAAGTGAGAGAGACCGTATCTTGCAATTTGCGACAAGATAACATATTGTTTGACGCATTTCTCCACGTCTTGAATAAAAGATAGTGAAGGATGTGATGCAGTATTATATTATATTACCTGTCACTGAATATAACAAGACCGGTAAAGTAAGAGTGGAACTCGCGCACTGAGGGTTCAGTTCAGTTCGGCTGCTTTGGGAATCAAAATGAAAATAATTTTGAATTTTTTTACTTGCAATAGAGGTGGGACAGTATTATTTATTCTAAACTAGCTGTTACCTGCGACCTACAACAACCTACGAGTATAAATAAAGCTAAACTGGCTGTTGCAACTTGACTTGATACCCCATTTTTATCTCATGGAACCTGATTTATGGGATAAAAAGCAGCCTATGCGTTAATCCAGGTTATAATCTACGTACACACTAAATTTGATCGAAATCGGTTCAGCCGTTACTAAGCGATTGAGTAACAAACAAATAAATAAATAAACAAACATCCAAACTTTCGCATTTATAATATTAGTGTGAGTAGTGTGATTTCAAGCCGATAAGTTCAGTAGTTGCTAAGTTATTCAGTTGTGTCAGACGGACGAACGGAAGAAGACCATAAGGGTCCCGTTTTTACCATTTGGGTCCGGAACCCTGAAAACAATAATAATAATAAACAAATCATGTCACATCACATCATCATGTTTCGGTTCAATACCCACCACCGCGTCGTCCGTCTACTCACGCGCAGAGGGCTGCGGAGCATAGTGCGAGGCGAGTCGTTATTCGGAACGGATCGCACTCACCCTGATGAAGGTTCATAAATTGAAACGAAACGTTGTCAGTCGAAACACCGATGAAACGGTACGTGATAAATCCCGTATTTAATAATGATTGAACGTAAGTTTTCGAAGAAAAATCATGAAGGGTTATTTATTTTGCTTGAGTTCTAGTTTTACCAATCATATTTTTAGCGCAGTTAAAACTTTCTGAAGTATATTTCATAATAAAAGACACAGAGAGTTCGAAGTAACAAAGATTCTGCTCAACTCATAGTTCAGAGTTCATCGAACAATCTCCTCGTAGTAAAAGATTGTAACTTTCGCACAGCAACTTTATTTTTTTCCTGGCTGCCCGTGCGAATATTTTTATTAGAAACTAGCTTCAGCCAGTGGCTTCACACGCGTATTTGTCAACAAAAAATAAACTATGCGTTGATCCAGGTCTCTATCTATATACAATATAATATTGAACAATATATATATTATACAATATATATTTATATACATATTTCTCATACTATGCAGCTAATGATAGTCGATTGACAATTCTGCCGGTTACATACATTGGCAGCCCGCGCCATATGCATGTCAAGGCGGTAGAAAGTTCGGCGGGTCTACTAGTAATGTATAAAAAAATCTTGGTTTTTCCACATACCGTTTTTATCATTTACTAAAAAAAATATGGTTCAGATATCACCTTTTTAAATGTCACTCCTTACATATCACACGAGCTTTAGTCTTTATTTATACTCGTGGAAATCTAATTTGACAGATGTCAAAATATTGACGAACAACAGAATCAAATGATTCAACATTGGAATATCATCCTGTCGAAATATTAATCCAGAACTAACTGTAATTTTTCAATATAAAATAAACTTTATCATCATCATCCTATAGCAGTCCACTGCTGGACGTAGGTCTCTCCCAGGGTGCGCCATTGAGCCCGATCCTCAGCTCTTCTCATCCAATCCTTGCCATCCACAGCGTGCAAATCGTCACTCCATCTAGCTGGAGGGCGTTCAACACTTCGCTTGCCTAGACGTGGTCTCCACTCCAGATCACCTTTACCCCCACGATAACCGTTGTAAAGTAACTTAGTGCTTATTCATTATACCTACTCATTGTTTTAGTATACGGATAACATAATAATTGATCGAGCGAAGCGAGATCTCCAAATCAACTTGGGCAAATCGGCATTGTATGTATGTATGTTTGTCCGAGGATAACTTTCGAAGCGTTTACCTGATCATCGTGAAATTTTGTATATAGGTAGGTAATGATGGCACAATTTTGGTGTGACTCAATGAGCTAAAAATTTTGGGGTTGTGGAGATATTGTGGTTCAAGAGGGGTAAAAAAAAAATGAAATGAGACTATTAGGTTAAATGAAACGTCAAATGAAAGATCTTCATTAGTACATTTCGACCCCGTTTTTATTTTTAGTAAAGTTTTTGTAGTTTTTGAGTTATTAGCCATAATAAAAACTAAACTTTGACAAAATTCACAGGGTACACCAGTGACCCCACAGTGCTGTAATTTGGTATGCGTGTAGCTTATGTATCACAAATATAGACAAAAGTCTGAAATCTAGAATAACTGCATTTTGTACCCCATAAAAGAGTAACCAATTAACATAAACTCCCGTTACCTTTAATTTGAATGAAACTGTAGGTCAAGTTTTTTAGTTTTTATTTCGTGGCACTGTTTTGATAGTCAAAGATTACGAATAATATTTTTTTTTGTTTTTATTGTAGACTCGCGAGATCTCAGTTCGGGGCGAACCACTAGTTATATATATTGCATAATCTACAGATATTTGTTCCGTATCTGAGTGTTTTTCTATATATTATAAGTATGTATTTACAAAAAAAAAGTATGTAAGTATTCTATCAGTTATCTGATTCCCATATTACAAGCTCGGCTTAGTTTGGGGCTAGATAGCGCTGTGTGAAATGTCCAGCGATATTAATTTTTTATTATTATTTATTATATTAAAATTTGGCATTTTGTGGTTGATTTTTGATTTCTTGTGTCGACGTTCGTACAAAGTTGTTACGGCATGCAAAATGATGTTTACATATCGGACATATAGATTTCCTTTAGGGCAACTTGCGCAACGATGCCCAACATATTTCGTGACTAATGATTTAAGAACTTGTCAAATCATACAAATACGTCAAATTTAAACATGTTTAGTTGTAAATACGTTTAGGGATCGTTGTGCAAGCCGACCTAAGTGTATTATCACTTGAGATCGGATAAACGGGTGTATTAAGTCAAAAGTTGGCTTGTATGGATAGCACTTTTTTATCGAAAAATTCCGTGATTCCGGGATCAATAAATGTACCCTTAAAGCTACATAGGTTTTTATGGTATGTCATTCATCCCTCATATAGTCTAAATAAATTCACATTCTATGAAAAAACGCACACTTTGGCACATAGGTATATTAGGTATACATAATGCCTTGTTACAATGTAATACGGTTGCTTTTCCCAACTTTTACTGTTAGTAATTTTTGACGAAGCGAAAACAACCTTGTAACAAGTGTCAGATCGGGCCTATTAGACCTCAGGGGCTATAAGCATTTTGTTGTAAGTGTGCGAGTGAGATGACAAATTCTACCTGCTTAATATTTAACGTTCAATTAATATGCATCCAATCCCGGAATCCCGAGATTTTTTTTCTAATAAAATATTCTAAGAATTTCCATAATTTGTTAGCCAAAAATCAACTTTAGGTAAATATGCATCCGAATATCCGATAACTAATTATCACTAACGTCAACATTGTACTTATGATGATTTAATTTCATATTCTCTTTTATTTGATTTATTTTTTAATAAAAAAAATATCTATCTATCGATTCCAGCACTAATGTTCATCAAAACTTTCATCACAACTCAAATATCCATTAGACATTTTTCTAAAACTAAACTGGAGTCGAACAGTAAAAGCGTTCCCATGTATCAAAGTAACTTGTCTTTTAAACTTCAGATCAGGTGAGACTAGTCTGGATTTATCTTGATTTGTAGTGCTGGAGCCAGAAGGTACACCTGTAGGATCCCAGCTAAAACCGTTGGTTGATAAGTTAATGAAAAAGTTACTAAGTTCATGTCGCGAGGGAACAGGTACCCAATTCTGCTAATTTTATAAGAAAAACGAATATGGAGCCATACCATTATTTAACGATTATGATTGTTGTTTCTGTCATAAGCTGCCAAATTTCCAATGTTGTCATAGCAACGGCTGGCATTGTAAAAATATTGTGTTAGTAAAATACCAAAAGGTACCTATTGTGGCCATTTTGCGACGATACAAAGAGTATCGTCGCAAAAGTGTCATAGTGAAGCGATTGATATTTGGGCGCCAGGTTTCTTCTAGGCAAGTGTGTTTCATCGTAGACCACATCATCGCTTACCATCAGGCGCGAACCTATAAAATATATTAAAACTAATAATAGCAGTTTGTAAGTAAACTCCCGGGTTCGATTCCCGCCGCGGAACAAATGTTTGCATGATCTACAGATATTTGTTCCGTGTCTGGGTGTTTTTCTATATATTATAAGTATGTATTTACAAATAAAAAGTATATAAGTATTCTATCAGTTATCTGGTTCCCACAGTACAAGCTCTGCTTAGTTTGGGGCTAGATAGCGCTGTGTGAAATGTCCAGCGATATTTATATTTATTTCTTTTAAACAAGTTATTTTTTACATTTTTAAATAACCCTAAAAAGATTTTAAAACCATTTCAAAAATATTCAAGCCTTGACGTTACTTGAACCCACAAACTTCCTCTTGATACGAGGATGCACTACCAATTGTGTTACCGGGCTCTGTCACGTCAGAATCGAAATCAGTGAGATGATTCAGATTACGACTAAAGCGCCGTTAGCTCCATCTACAGGAAAACTTATTTAGTTTTTGACCTGCTCAATGCCAAACGTTGCAGTTTAGTACATTGACAAGAGATGTCGCGTTGCATAATTCAAATAATATTTTTATAGTGTGTAAGATGGTTTTAAAACCTTGGAATTTTTAAAAATATGTTGTTCAAAACTTAAAAAACTTACTTAAAAATCTATAAAAAGTAAATATTTTATAGCTGAGATCTCACCAAAAAGGAAAAGTGCCGATATTCTTAGGACCGGGTGACCTTATCTTCATCACACATAGTTCAGAACGAACTCTTTTTGCATCTTGTATCAAAAAATACTATTTCAGACCGAGATCCATATTTTCTTCGTAACGAACTTAGAAGCTAGCAGATATCTTAATTTTATACAGATAAAAACAACCAGTAGGTATTTAAACTTTAATTTATGCAGCAACTAATGTATCAGCTGAAAAGAGATGCACTCAAGTGTAGGTAGGTATCACTGAGTGCATCCCCGTCCAGTGCTGTAAGAGGCGGACTTCGACCCTTCCAGCTATAACTGCCAGAAGGCTGTTGCGGCGCGCAGCAGAACCGGGAAAATTAAAATAAAAGTCACTAGCACTTTCGTAATTAAGGCCAGTGTAAACCGAAGCGCGTGGCGTGGATGAAATCAAGCAGATTGCGGGTTTAAATCCCGTTTGATTTTTAATTTTTAGAATTATTTAAGAAATCTTACGGGTGCTATTAAATGTTTGTTAATTAACAAAGGGGTTTCACTGATACATAAATAAAATAAAGGGGGTTTTTATCATTTCAACTCTAATAATAATCTAAGCCTTGAATATGATCTAGTTGAAAATATGCAAAGTAATGAAAGCCTTAGGCTTAGCTCGCGATAAAAAAAACTGATTTTATTTTTGCAATTCTGTACCTTAAGAGTTCTAAGGAATCATACGTATGTACACGCACTCGCGATTTAAAATTGTCGTGTAAAAATCTGTAGTTTCATTCAAATTTAACGCGGATAAAACGCGAGAATAAAAATCACTTGGTGAGATTTCGCTGTGTGGGCTATGCCATAATGCGCATGGCGTTTTTATGAAACATTGAAATAGGAGATAATGTTAAGGTTTCGTAGTCTCCCGGACTATCAAGTGGATCAATGGATTCGCAGAATCGGATTGAGTTGAAAACTCTTGATAAACGTCGGTAAAAGTTTTCATTGTTATTCAATTCTCGACTGGGAAGTATTTCAGGAAATTTCAATGAGAATTTATCGTGTTCCTAATTAACTTTCATAATCAATGCTGGCCTAATTTTCAGTAGATTGTTGTGCTTAAGTGATTAACATTTCAGCTTCGATAATAATGTAAAGTAGTTTAGTTAGAAATGGAGTTTTGTGAGACGTTTACTGTTTATTAATTTTAGTATTTGTATTCATATTCTTGTAGAGGTAAACAACAATGCTTTATCCTCTCATGGAGTTTTTACACTTTAATAAACTCCTAAATTAAATAAATATAACTAGACTATCTTCCACGCGCGGCTTTGAACGTGTGGTTTGTTAGTAAAAAGCATATTCAGATATATTGGGGGTTGATATATCACAGGTTGTGTTCTGAGGAGTTGTTTGATATGGTGCCTGCAGGTTCCTTTTATCATCGCACGTTACAAACGTCCATAGGCTACGGTAACCCCTTACCATCAGGTGGGCCGTATGCTTGGTTGCTACATTAGTGGTATAAAATATATATATATATATTGATTCAGATCATAATCTATCTATGTTTCTAAATTTCATGGGATTCGGTTGGGCAGTTACGACGTGATTAAATAACAAACAATCATTAAAACTTTTGCATTTATGATATGTGACATTTCTGACCAGTTTCTTTTCCCCGACAAAAACCGTGCAGAAGATGACAAAATGGTGGAAATTAAGATAACATAAAAAAAGAGCTATTTATTTTCTCGCTGTTTCCTTTTTGTATTTTAAATACAACAATTATGTTATCTTACGTATGTTCTAGTGGCTAGGATACCTGGCTTTCACCCAGGAGGCTCGGGTTCGATTCCCCGTACGGGAATATTTATTTTTGGTTCTAACATACCTACCATATATTTTTTTGTATAATGCTTATTATTTAGTCTGTCTTAGTTTGATCATCATTTAGGTAACCGTTCTCTTTCGATCACCTTTTTTAGGTCAGTGATATAATCAATGACTGGGACTTCTTCTGCGTGTCAATAGGGTTCATATTATTTTAAATATCAAATGTTGTTTTGCCAATACTTGGTCACTGCAACAGCGTTATCTGTGGTGATACAAGTACTGAGACTCAAAACCGTGCATAAGGGAAGTACATAGATTTGAAAGCACATCTAAATTCATAGGAAATTTGCATTTTAGCAAACACTGCAACATCGAATCAATTCCGATATTAGAGAACATTTAGGTAAATCGTCACAGCCGCTGAGCGCGCAATGACCCATGCCTAGTCGACCAATTATTACGAAATCAAGTGTACAATAACACTGGTTAAACGAGAATTTTCGTTGACAACAGATTCTGTAATGGCGTATTGGGGGATCGGGACAGAAATTAAAATAAATGGGCCGAAGTTGCCACTTTTTCAGCGATTCCATTTCGTGAGCCATTTACTCTTAAAAAATTTCCGCGAAAAAACCCTCTAATGATTATTTTA
Source organism: Philereme transversata (assembly GCA_963924445.1). Taxonomy (NCBI): domain Eukaryota; kingdom Metazoa; phylum Arthropoda; class Insecta; order Lepidoptera; family Geometridae; genus Philereme; species Philereme transversata. The sequence continues at coordinate 14,846,591 of OZ004340.1, forward strand.
TTCTGAACTGCTAATGTTCATTGATTAGGGATTTAAAATAACGTAAATGTAGGAATGTATTCCAAAGAGACTGATTGGTATCAATTGGTATCTTATAATTAATAGACCGTACTTGTATTGTGTAGATAAGTGGGTACCTAAGCACTAGCTTGCCTGTATAATATAGGTTATTTTATATGTATTTGTATGTGTTTTTATTGAACTAGCGACCCGTCCGTGGCTTCGGACGCGTGGTTGGTCAGTAAAAACATTGCCCCTCTGCGCAGTCAGGTAAAAAATAGCCTTTGTCACAATCCCGGTCACAATCTATCTATATACCAACTGTACATAGGGAGTGCATCTAAGGAATACCTCGTAATTTTAACCCCTTACTTTGCCTGATTAGGGATGATTTTGCAAAAAAGTTGAAAAACGTATTTCTTTATTTCTTACTAAAACCCTAAATATGAATTTTCAGATCCCTAACTTGAGGAATTAAGGATTGCCCATACAAACTTTCAACCCTAATTTCACCCCTTCAAGATTATTTTTTGAGACAAAAGATAACCTATGTCCTTCTCCAGGACATTGGAGATTGGAGAGGAGAAAAAGTTGGGAATTAGATTTGGAATAAATGATAGGCTATTTAATTTTATATATTATATATATTATAATCGAATAAAGTGGTAGATTCCTTACCCAAATCTCTGTAAAAGAAGGAAGACATGAGCAGGAGGATGATGACTTATTTTGTCAGCTATTTCAGATATTGCATGAGTAAATTCATTCTATTTTTGAAAATTGTTGATTGGTTGTTGACTTAAATTATTTTCTCTCGCTCTTTTTTTTCCTTTTCGGTTACTCTTTTATGGCAACTGCCAGCATGCGCATTCTACCAGCGAACGAGATTTTATTATACATACATACCTCATCCATATTATGTTGCACTACCAATATTACGCTTATTACTTAACATCTTCTCGATTTTGCAACGGACAAGGCCAGACATGTTACCAGCAGAGTTGACAGTTCAGACCTTAGGGGGCCGATTATCGGCCTTTGGGAAGTTATGTCGACCCTTGGCAGCTATCGGCCTTTTTCTGGCCTTTACCCGCAGCAGTTTATCAGTTAAAAAATATAGCAAAAAATCGCCAATTTTTTAATTTACCCAAATTATTTGCCTAACTGCTGGTTCTTCCATTTTAAATAAATAAATATTGCTGGACATTTCATACAGCCCTATCTAGCCCCAAACTAAGCAGAGCTTGTACTATATGTATTTTCAAACACATATACGGGGTCTGTGTTTCACATTCACAAATTATTTGCGTGTGCTTTTTAAAAGAGACGTTAGTGTTTGGAATATAGCAGAATGTACGCGACGTGGATAGTTTCACAGCATAAAGCTGAAATACGAAAAAGAGGAGCCTCTTTACGGGACAGAAAAGCCGACCTTGTTATCAGGTAAATTGACTGTGTTTTCACTTTTGCTTTCGTGAATTATTAAACAAACATTTTTCAAGTTATACTTATTATTACTTTTAAAATAATAAAAAGAGGGTGAATATTTAAGCCCAATTCAATATTTTGATGTTGAAGAAAAGATAACCTAAATTGTTCATAGTATTTTATATATTGTTGCAGACTAGTCATTCCACCGAAATATCAATTTTGAATACCATAACCCAGTTCCGAAACGGATGCTGCAAAAATGGATTTACCTGAAAATGATCACGACGTTATCACGTAGCACAGAGCTACCTCCCTTGAGAAAACACCACATTAGATTATTTCAATGAATGAGTTATTTGTCTAGTTTATTTTGTTCCTGTTATGAACACTTAATATGATGTGTGAAACTTATGACGTATTAGAGCTTTAAAAGTCAAAATATTTAGTAATAATTAGGGCATGTACAAATAATAACTATACTTTCATCAAAACTATAAAAAAGGCTTCCATGAAATGCTTACGGTATAAGATTAATAACTATATTCTAGTGGAGATATCAAAGGAACATCTTGTGAACGTATTTCTGGAAGTGGTACAACAGTGAATTATAAACATATTGCTATGGCTCCCTTTGGAATAGAACATGGTTAGAGAAAAAGTCATCAAGTCTAATCTATCTCCTTGCCAAATTTCATTACGATCTGTTTAGTCGTGAAAAGGTAACAAACAAACAAACTAACAAACAAACAGAGTTAGTTTCGCATTTATAATATTAGTATGGGTAAAATAAAATAAATAGTACCAACATTACTCACTGCCTAATATTGTCAGTTCAACCTAATCTGTGGATAACAGTGTTGCTTATACTTGTAGAAAAACGTATACTATGTTAGTTAGTATTAGTATATATAGTTAGTATAGTTATTAAGCATAGTAATATTTAAGTATAATTGTTCGTTGTCTCAAACAAATAAAAAAAATGCCTTTCTCCGAAGAAGCGGAAATGATAGTCAAACTGTACAGTGATTATTCTGATATCAGATTTATCTTTTTGGGTTTTTATCGTTATATTAAACTATCTAACCCGCCCGCGGCTTCGCAGACTTGAAATTTCCCGTTCCCGTGTGAACTTCGGGATGAAAACTATATAAACACTCTTGGATAGACTATTGTTCACACAAAACTACTAAAATTGCGATTTAAAAATGGGGGGGTGGGGGTAGGGATAAAAATACTTTACGACCTATTCTCATACCTAACAAATATACAAAAATTATTACTATCGGTGGACCCGTTTTGGAGGAGTGCGACCACAAAAACCGTGACACGAGATTTTATATATTAGAAGTATTATTTTTGTACGGGTGTGACGTAATGGCCAAAAACACTAATTAAAAAAAATCCTTTCTATGGGAGAATATTTTTCGGAGGAGTTCACAGTTACCTTGTCTTCGTAAATCGAATTCAAATACCGGTTCTTAATAATTGCAAATAGATATCACTAATAACATCAAAAAGGTGGTGGTTTTCCCCTGAAAGTAGAAAGTATCGAAGTTAACCCTAAAATAAAACTGTAAACGTGGGGTCCCATAGACCTCCCTATTGTGTATTTCTGAATTTCTTCATACTTCCCCGCGGCCCCTGAAATTAAGTTCAATCAATCAATCTTTCTAGGCAAGCGTGTACCATCGTAGACTGCATCATCGCTTACGAGATGGCGAGATCGTTGTCAAACGCTAGACTATAAATAATAAAAAAATTAATAAAAAAAAGTGGCTCGGTAGTTTCAGTTTTAGTTTCCAGACAACCCGGGCGAGAAGAGTTTTCGTCATTTAATTTCCGCTACCTAAGTTATTGTAAAAATTACAGATTAAGGTTAGGTTAGCAATATTAATATTATAATATTTTAGACTGCCTCCGTGGCGCAGTGGGCGTATAGCCGGCTGAGACGCAGGAGGTAGCGGGTTCGATTCCCGACGCGGAACAAATGTTTGCATGATCTACAGCTATTTGTTCCGTGCCTGGGTGTTTTTCTATATATTATAAGTATGTATTTACAAAAAAAAAGTATATAAGTATTCTATCAGTTATCTGGTTCCCATAGTACAAGCTCTGCTTAGTTTGGGGCTAGATGACGCTGTGTAAAATGTCCAGCGATATTTATTATTATTTATTTATTATAATATTTGAGTATCCAATATTGAATTATTTTTTTGGTTTTTATTGTAGTTTTCTTAGATGTTTAGAAGGAAGGATTTTTTGTTATTTTCGAAGGTCCATACGTTTACGAAGATTTGATACTCAAAGCTAAATGTAAAAATAAAAGTTGATTATTTCTTGTCGTTTCATTGTTTTATTAATCTGAAAAGTAAACTTATGTTTTACATGGTTATAAACGATTTAATAAAAACAGCCGCTATAAGGAGTCTGTGCGACCCCCAATTGTGTTTTAAGTGTTTCACGTTTACAGACAAAGGTTAATTCTAATTTCAGTACTTTCATTATTATTAGGTCCAATTGTTAAATCTAGCAAATATTCGGGTTTCAATCTAATCTCTATTAATCTCTAATCCATTAAAGGTTACGTGGCGTTAGCTCTTCTTACGAAAGATTATTGCAGTTTAAATTTAAGTTTGTTACTACAATTTTGTTTTCATTAACTAGGTACTGTACAGATTATTTTTTATCTGTCTTAAAGGTAAAATACAAAAACACTGTTATTACCATCCCGGGAGCTATTTAGTTGATTAAATCTCTGTATGTAAGACGGATGGTACGGTCGGACATTATTTGCATAATTTGCTCGACTCTAATCAGGCAAGTGTTTCGAAGTGCTTATTAGAGTTGCTCGGTGTTCTGTTTATTTGAGATGCAGACTGACTGTTTTTACTTACATTAGTTTCTTCGTTTTCTTTAAAGAACTGGCGATATCTTAGTAATCATACGGATTCTCTGAGAAATAGAACTTGAGTTCCTCCAAAAGGGATTATTCTTGAAAATTACAACGGAATGCAATAAGAAAGATGCATACAGATTACATTTGCATATTCTAAAATATGCTTCGAGTTTCAGTGTTTTACATTTTTCACAAAGAAAATAGGGACAGAACCAAATACTTTGAATAAATCAAGGAATAGTTATAGATATGGTGCTTCATTTGAAGAGATTTTGAACGTTTCCCGACGTTTTTGAAGCCCGTTTGAACCAAAATAATTATTGTTACGAGTTTATGGTCTCCGATGTTGAGTAGCCGTCTTGAACTGAAATTAATTTAATATAGAAGCCCAGAGTAATATTTACAGGCCCAGAATTACCTTACTCAAACGGGTTCCACTGTTTACAGCAGAAAGTCAAACAATTGTTTTGATGGAATTGAGGGTTGGACGCAAATAAGTTACGCTTCTAACATATGGGGTTGTGGACACGAAGCGATAGAAACTAAAGGTTTGAGACTCGTACTTGCAAATCTTAACCTTTGGTATGCTGAAACACAGATTTGCACGAAACATAATATAATTTAGATTGTGTCTGGAATCCAAGCATTCTCGAAGTTAAAATACCAATCAATGATCGAATTGATAAATATTCGGCTCAATTATATTCAATCATAATTATATATACGCGATTTATCACGTACCGTTTTATCGGTGTTTGTCGCTTCAATTATATTCCTGGCGTTAAAAATTAATGTTTATTTTCTGTCAATTTTATTTTATTCTTACAAAAAATATTGATTAGCATGGGTAGAACCTTCATTTGTGTTGAAATAAAAATTCCAAACGAAACATAACTGATAAGGGGATAACGGGATATTTAACATGGTATGTGAGTTTTTGAGTATCCCGATATTTTGACGCAGTTTCATGCACCGTTTTTAGTACAAATATTGTTCATAATCATGATAGTTTTAAAAGCTATAATGTAAAACACTGGTGTGTATATAAAACGATATATTTCGGCCAACAAATTGCCGGTTAAAACTACATAGCAGAAAGATAAAACTTCAAAGCATTTCACAAAACTGCATGTAAAACCCGAAGTGTTCTTACAAATATTTGTGTTATTGTCTCACGAAGTTATTTACCCCGGGTGACTGACCAAGCCAAGCTGGCACGGTCTGTTTATTGCAAATTTTAAATTTAAATCCGGCACTGAATGACATTCGTCTGGTTGTGGTGAAAATGGTCATCTCCACTCCTCATACCATTTGTATAAGTCAACGACATCTGAATGTTTCAAGCAATGCTGGGTTTTATTTGTGGATTTTTGTTTGCTGTATAAATCATCAGAATATGGAAAATGTAATGGACTAGATATTAAATCTGAACTAGCGTACTAAATTTACTAACGGAATTGTTTTTGGTAAGTTTTTAGATGTCGAGATTTCACATTTATGTAGGAAAAGATGTGGTTATGCGGCTTAGGGGGTTAAGCAAAAATAGCCAATTGCCAACAGTTTGATAAATAAATAAATAATGCTGGTCATTTCACATAGCGCCATCTAGCCCCAAACTAATCAGAACTTGTAAAGTATTTTTCACCCTCCTACCCCCACCCCCCATTTTTTATCGCGATTTTAGTATTTTTGTATGAACAATATCCATATAATTTAACCGTAGTTCATTGCCGTGAAGTTATTTACCTATATGGAGTGTCACGTCACTTTGACAAGAGTGTTTTATATAGTTTTTATCCCGAAGTTCCCATGGGAACGGGAAACTTCCAGGGTCCAGGGTCAGCTAGTAATTTATAGAGAAACAACTGAACCCGGAACAGATATATGTAGATCATGCAAACAAATGCGGAACAAATGGTTCCGCGGCGGGAATCGAACCTGAAAACTCGTGCGTCACAGCCGGCTATTCGCCACTGCGCCACGGAGGTCGTCATTGATAGTATATAAATTGATAGATATCTAAATAAGTAGGCCAATTATAACTTCTATCGACACTAATTACAGCTGAATAACTTAGAAAAACGACCTGATAAAGGTTGCTGGGAGCCGAAGATCGGAAGAGGGAAGATCGGTTGTTCTGTAAATCTATGGGGAGACCTATCTTAAGCAGTTGACGGTCTATGGCTGATATGATGATGATGAACTTAGAAAACTCGAACGGTCATCATCATGATGGTCATTTCGTGCATTCTTTTGGAGCTTTAGAGATTGGAGCACGAGAAAACTCGAACGGTCATCATCATGGTGGTCATTTCGTGCATTCTTTTGGAGCTTTAGAGATTGGAGCACGAGAAAACTCGAACGGTCATCATCATGGTGGTCATTTCGTGCATTCTTTTGGAGCTTTAGAGATTGGAGCACGAGAAAACTCGAACGGTCATCATCATGGTGGTCATTTCGTGCATTCTTTTGGAGCTTTAGAGATTGGAGCACGAGATAACTTGAACGGTAATTAGGGATATTATTTTTTGTAAGATCTTTGTAGGTTCGAATCCCGGTAGTGCATTGGTTTTTTTTTCACTCAAACGGCTATTACCTTATATCACAACTAGCTGACCCGCCCGCAGCTTTGCACACGTGGTTTGTCAATACAAACATTACCCTCCTTCTGCGCAGTCAGGAAAAAAGTAGCCTATGTTAAGACTCAATCCCAGTCATCGCCTTTTTAAATAACAAATTTTATCGAAATCGGTCCAGCCGTTTAGACGCAACAAACAGACATAGAGACAGATTTACTTTCGAATTTCCAATGTTAGTATGGTTGTGTCTATCCTTACTTATAGGTATTATAAATTAGAAAGTAACTCTGTCTTTCTGTCTGTTACGTTTGCACGACTAAACGGCGTGGCACAGGAAAAAAGTATTTCAATACTAATAATAATAACAAACTCGAAATTACTAACTAAGCACATAATAGTATATATTATATCTAACACAATTACTGATTAAAATGGGTATTTATCGCGTATGTACCTTTTTTATTTGTTATCCCGACTTTTCGACTGTGTTGCAACAGCCCTAGTCACGGGCGGACTGGAGTACTTGGAGCTACCGTCTAGAAGTGATGGTAGCTGTAGCAACTACCCTCACTTGGTCTTCAGAATTAGAAATGTCTTCTTTCCTAATACGACGATCAGTAATTATGTACAGTGATCGCGAAAGTTTGTAAAATACTAAATACCTACATAATAATTATAATAGGTAACTGACATAAAAACGTAAATAATAATTATAATAAATAAATAAATATTGTTGGACATTTCACACAGCGCTATCTAGCCCCAAACTAAGCAGAGCTTGTACTATGGGAACCAGATAACTGATAGAATACTTATATACTTTTTTTTTTGTAAATACATACTTATAATATATAGAAATAATACTAATAATAATATGATATAATACGTTAAGTAATTACATAATTTACATTGAAAATTTAAATCAAAAGTAATGAATCAGTGGCTAATTTATCTGTAACCTCTCAAGGCCATTTTCGTTAATAAAACGAAATCAGTGAGCACAGTTTGTTCTCTTTTTCAAGTATGTTTCAAATACAAGGTTTCTACAAAAGATGTGCCAAAACCACGAAGGAATTTGACACCAGAGATTGTGATCGCACTACGGGCTACGTTTGAAACAGGGCCAAGATTTGGTTTTATCCTGTGATATATTAAGGAATTTCGGCGAGCTATCACTAAGGCGTGCTACCACTTCTTGAGAGTTGAGAAAACTTGAGAACTACATAATAGTAAATGAAAAAGTTTCAGGCAACACCTGGATGAGAAATGCAAAGGAGAAGAGCGTCGAGACCACACAGCGCACCCCACATTCAAAATACTAGCCGATCGATAGTCCACAACAATAGTGTCGATTGTCATATCGATAGATATTCTCTTCTTGTTCCTGTCCTTTTCCCACATTAGTTGGGACTTCATGGGGTTGGCACTTCATGTTTTTTTTTTCATATCGATAGTATCTATACCATCGACATAGCAATACTTAACAACAAAAAAACAGTTATGTATTATTTTACGCCCGGCATTATTTTATGTGTTTATGCTGTGAGTTAGTCTGAAATAAATAAATATAAATTCTTCTAGGCAAGCGTGTACCATCGTAGACTGCATCATCGCTTACCATCAGGCGAGATAGTGATCAAACGCTAGCCTATAATTTATAAAAAAAAAAAGAAAAGAATTGAATTGAATTTAAATCTTTATTTCAATTCAATTACTTCTGGTCTGCCCTTTGGCAGACCAACGATGTGACTAATTTATGTGGAGTTTAATATGCCTGTCCAGGAATACTGGTATACAGTCGCCGTGACCGAAATCAGCTAGGATATCATTAACATCATCATAACCACTTTGCAATTTACAATTACATATTTACAATTATTACAAATACTTAATAACTAGTGGTTCACCCCGAACTGAGATCTCGTGAGTCTCGGTGAATGAATATCTTTTATTCACCGTCCCATTTAACCTTATAGTCTCATTTCGATTTTTTTTACCCCTCTTGAAACCCAATATCTCAACAACCCCTCCACATTTTTAGCTCATTTAATTACACCAGAATTGTGCCATCACTACCTATATACGCTGCGGAACAAATGTTTGCGATCTACATATATTTGTTTCGGGTCTGGATGTTTTTCTATATATTATAAGTATGCATTTACAAAAAAAAGTATATAAATATTCTATCAGTTATCTGGTTCCCATAGTACAAGTTCTGCTTAGTTTGGGGCTAGATAGCGCTGTGTGAAATGTCCAGTAATATATAATATTTATTTATTTATATACCATGATGATCGGATCAACGCATACATAAAACGCCGATTTGCCCAAGTTGATTTGGAGATCTCGCTTCACTCGATCAATAATTAATTTCAAACATGAGGTAGGTACTATATAAGTATATTAAAATATGAATATATGTAAGTATATAACATAATTTATAACTTAGTATAACTAAAAGTCTACAAATAAAACGTTAACTTTAATAAAACTGTAACCGGTCCGACCGAGAACCAGAGAAAAATGGTGAAATTATAAGGGTTCCTTGCTCTACTGACCTAAAAATCAAAGAGAAAACATTAAAGTTCCAATAATATTTGAAGAACAATAGACCCTTAAGTAGACCTCCCCTCGCATTGAATGTTAATATTACCAATTCATCAGCTTTTAAAGTTGGAAGTTTTCGGCTTCGTAACGCACTTGGAAGTTGGAAGTTTCAGAGTTCGTAACGCACTGGAAACTGCGTGAAATAGTAGGCAAGTTTCTTTGTTTTAATTCGCGGATGGATGGGCCTATCTATCAAAGATGGAGACACAGTGTAGAAAGATTAGGAAAGTAGAAGTGTTTTTGGTGACCTTTTTTAGGGTTCCATAATCAAACAGACTGTCTGTCTGTCCTCTATACCGTCGGTCTAATTATCAGAATTCGTAAGGACATATGGGCAAATTTTACAGAAGGAAAAACTGATTTTTAAGCAAGTTTGAGTGATTTTTATTGAATTACTCTTAGTTAGGTATAAAATGAGGGTATTACTTATACCTAAAGTACGAATGAATCATTAAATATCTCTTAAACTTTGCGAAAAAATCAGTTTTTTGATGCTCCTTTAAAATTTGCCCAAATGGACTTACTATGGAAGTCAGGGATGATTTTATTTTATTCACGCACCCCATCGTATGTGGTGTTGTTGAATAGGTATTTTAAAACACTATAAGGTTTTCAGAATACTTTTCAGAAACAAGAGCATGAAATACGATTTAAAGTCGCCATTTCCGTAATGTTCGTATCCCGCCCGACTGTGCGAGGTAAAGACGCGCGTGGCCAATTATTTTATCTATCTTTTATTTTGTTTTGATTTATTTCGGAACAACAAACAGTTACACTATAAACGTTAGGTAAAATACAGTATTCATGTGATAGAAGTATTAATAATGCAACCCACTACTTTATCCATATATTGGTAAGTGAGTCAAAAAGTAGATGCAACTGTTGGGCCAGAAGGGCCTTATATCTATTTAAGACAAAATTATAATTAGATAATGTAAGGTAGTGTTGGTAATATAGAAACTTATAATGTATTACAAGATAAATTAAACATTTTATAGGAAAAAGAAATAAAGTTAAAGTAAAAGCACAGAATGGAATTAAGCTAAGACAGAAGCGACAGTAGGTCGTATTTTGAAAGTATTATAGACACTAAGTTCTTCTACATACACTTCACACACTTACTTCCGTCTTCACTAACACTAACCCCTATTCCTGCACCCTGAGGGATACTTATACACGCTGTTGCAGTAGCGAAGTAATGGCAAAACAACATTTGATGTTTAAAATAATATGAACCATATCGACACGAAAAAGAAGAAAAAGTTCTTAAATTGATAAGTTGAGCATGCAAATATGTCTACAGACTCGAATGATTTATTGTAAGACTCAACCATACGTCGGATGGGGGCGCGTAGTTTCGAATTAGTACGGCAGCTGCCAATTGCGAACAGAGATCGGAAGCGAACTCCTCTGATTGCACGTTCTGGATGTTTTTTAACCATGCGTTTTTTTTCAGAAATTTTATATGAGCAGCATCTCCGAATCGATCAAAGATATAAATGTGATATGATGATAAAAAGTGCAGATAAATGGTAAGCAGTAATTAAGCAAATCATTTACACGCGCGTAAGCAATATCTACCTAGTCAATCTGCTGTTGCCAATTTTCATCCATAAAATATAAATAAATAAGTATAATTATTTCTGGACATGCCACACAGCGCTATCTAGCCCCGAATTATGCAGAGATTTTACTATGGTGACCAGATAACTGATAGAATACTTACAAATATATGTAAACATTTGTTACGCGGCGGGAATCGATCTCGCTACCCGCGTCTCAGCCTTTTCGCCCACTGAGTCACGGAGGTGGTCAAATATAGACGTAGAAGCCTTTATTGAGATATCCTTCTGTTCTATTAAACATTATCTGTGCTAGGTGAGACGAAATACTTGAGTCATTAATAACCGAGCGAGTAATGGACCAGGAGTTTTCTATGCACGTTTTTCATTAAATCCTCAGGAGGCAGGGAATTTGTAAAATCAATGGCAGCCAGCAATGGAAATTAAACATTGAAATATCGCCGCGGGACCCACTGTTTTAGTAATTGATTATTAAAATTCGATGTTATAGAAATGTTTTTAAACTATAACAATTATAGTTTACATAACTTAAATACAATACAGTTTTTTAACGCACTCAAAATATAAAATTAGATGAAGTAACTAGGACGCATTAAGACAAATCTAATGAGCCCTAACTCGAAAAGGTTACTTACTTAAGCCATTTTAGAGTTTCGTTGTAAAAATCTTTAAAAAAGTACCTACCTACTTTAAATATCTTTAGTATGTTGTGTTTATTTTAGCAACATAACAAAAAACTAGCTATAGACCGTTACAGCTAGTTATTTTCCATCAGAAACACGAAAATTCGCAAAATCTAGATTTAAAAGTACTTGATATTCATTAAAACGATACATATTTATTGCAAAAATGTTTTTAGCAGACAGATAGAATACAGATGAACGCGAGTAGGTACTTCAATGTTTTCAATTAAAAATCCGGCCTATGTATGGAATTTTGATCACAATTTTTTTTTAAATCTTCCACTATCGATTTAGTAAATTTAAATTCACGCACGCACTCTGGAAAGACGACGAGGACGACTCCCCACAACTAGATACATACATGATATACATGACTGATGGATTAGGTGGAATGATGACCTAGTATCGAAGCATGTTTTTTTATACGACCTGGAGTTGGAACAAGCATATCGCCCATCTGATGTAAAGTGATAACCATCGCCTATACCACGAGTGGTTCTGTGAGATGAGTAGACCTCGCGTTCCAAATCCAAAAAGTAATTTGCGCAACAAAATTAACGAAGCAAGTCAAATTTTAAATCGGATTTCAGGTGCTTGAATTTTCCAATAGGCTTTGAATGAATGAATGAATGAAATACTCTTTATTGCACACCAAACAAAAATACAGTAACAAAGGAAATAAACAATAAATAATAATACAATGGGCGGTCTTATCGCTAAAAGCGATCTCTTTAAGACAACCTTTGGATGGACAGGATAAACAAAAATCAAAAGACGGCGGTGTAAGAGTACCTTTAAGCATACATAAAAGATACATAAACAGAACCCATAAAATAATATATACCTACATATTGATTATGTATAATAATAAACATAAACTTAAATACATACAAATAATATATAAATAAAGTAAACTACATAATATGGAGGATATGTAACTTAAAAACTAGCTAGCAGTTACGAGACAAAGAAAGAAAATGGTTGTGTACCTTGACTTGAAAATAGGAAGAGATCGGGACGACCTTATGGACAAAGGTAAGGCGTTCCACAGGTGCGCAGCTTGTACTGTGAAGGAGTCACCATAAAATTGTGAACTATGGACGGGAGTACGAAGCTGTAGAGCTTCGGAAGAACGAAGGTTTCGAGAGTGTGCCTGATACAAAAACTCGAAACGCTCCTTTAGATAAGAAGGTGAAGTGGGATTTAAGAGAATGTTATAAAGAAGTGATAGAATATGTGCATTCTGGCGAAGACGGATAGGGAGCCATTTGAGTTTTGCGTGGAATTCTGAGACATGGTCATACTTGCGCAAGCCGAATATGGCTTTGTATGATGCTATGTAGACTTTGAGCAAAATATTAGTATAAGTTTTAGCGATTACTCGCGTTTCCTTGGTCCTAGAAGGTCGAATCTGGTGTCTACGGGTTGGTTTCGTGAGGCCAAAGAGGACTGAGTACTCCATTGGTATAAGTAGGCATAAATTATATAACGTCACAGCACACTACCCCCCCCCCCACCCTTCCCCATTTCACTCAACCTTTTGGATGTTTTTCACAACATCTTGTGTAGAATGAAGTCCTTAGTGTGCCTCTCAAATTTAATTGAAATCCGTCTATAAATAACGCTGCAGCAAACTTCACCCCTTTACCCTCAAATCAAAAATCGCAACCTAAAAAAAAAATCAAGGAACTTGTGTACCAATTTTTGTCAAAATCGGTTGAAAAATGCGACCTGTAGGCGAGAACAGATAGACAGACTGACGGACAGCAGAGTTTTTAGGCCAATCTTGAAACAGTGACGCTTCGCTTGCTTCGCACGCTCGGTCAATTACAAAGTTTTGCCTCGTAGGTCACGCACCATAGGTGTGCGCCCTTCGATGCAATGCTCTTCGACCACCATGAGCCATAAAGGTGTAAAGCCTTATTTGCCTGTGATTTCACCGGCAACCCTACCCTTCAAACCGAAACACAGCAATACTAACATAGAAATAGGTATGGTGGTAGTACTTCCTTGGGCGAGATCTTACACAAGGAACTCTACTACTCTAAAAGCACTAATAATACTGTTTTGTATCGTGTTTCAAAGAACTTTGCGATACTCGAGCAAATCGGTAAAGAGCTCGCGTGGAAATATCTATAAAAATTAAGCATTCCAAGCGCATACCCAGACAATAGTCCAAGAGTAAATCTGAGAATACCAAGATTTCTACCGAGTTCCACAATACTCAGTATACAGGGTGTTTGGTAATGTACCGACGATATTCAAGCGACGGTTTCTCAAAACATAACAAAAGGTTTCCTGAAAAAAAAAGTTATTTATTCTTTATTGCACACAAGAAAATACATTTGTAAATACAGAAAAAGAGGTCATGTACAAAGGCGAGCTTAACCCTAAGAAGAGTTTTCTTCCAGCAAACCTTTGAGGCTAGAGAGAGAAATGATTTTAAAGGTAGGTGAGTGTACATAAACATAAATAAATATATATATATACCCAAAACGAATATGAACTATACTCAAAGTATGTTATAATATTATAATTATAATAAATAAATTATATGGAATAATATTATATACCTACGTAATATAAATATATACCTATATATAATAATATAAAATTACAGAGAAAGGAGCTCTTTAACTTTCCGTTTAAAAATGTTGAGTGATGGGCTAGCGCGAACTTCATGAGGAAACTACTAGTTATATTATCAAATTTTAAAGAAATTCTACTAAGTTTAGGTTATTAGTTCGATATAAAACTTACCGCCTACTCTTGCAATCGACATCCAAAAATAAAGGCCGTAATTCACAAAGGCGTCGATTTGCAAAGATGAGAATAACATGCAAAAATAACTAATAGCATATCGATATTCCAACATCTCTCCGCTCAGCTTTAGTGGAAACGGTCAAGCGGCGATTTCTTATGTTCTACAGCGTATTCGCAACGAAGTTGTAAGCAGAGAGCGAGTAGAGAAAGGACATAAGTAGCAAATAAACTATTAAACTTACCTAGCTTTATTTAGTACTTATTGTACCTACCAACTTCTGTTAGCATAAGAGGTGTGTGTGTAAATAAATGCCCTTTAATTTTTATTTTTTTTAAATCTACGCTTTTGTGGATTACTTTATTTTTGGATGTCGATTACAAGACTAGGCAGTAAGTTTTATATCGAATTAATCATCTAAGCTTAATTAATTCTCTTTAAAATTTGATAATATAATTAGTAGTTTTTTTTTCGAGAAGTTTTTTTTTATGTTTTGAGAAACTTCACGTCACGAACTATATAGATGAGGCATGAAGATCTACAAAATTGGTAAAACATTTCTAACAAAACTTTATAGCTTAAAAAGTAAAAGTCCCTAGAACACCCAGTATGTTTTGTGATATAGTTATGAATACCGAGTTCGTTCAACCCTCTATGTTAGCTTAAGCTCCTTATGGCTGAATAAACCGACGAGTTAAAGCTTTCTGTTATATATAAACAATAATAAAGTTGGTATTTAGTAAACATACTAAAGAGTATTATTGCCACAGGCTACGTAATAATACTACTAATGTAGTTTCGTAAAATAAAGTAACGAAATCGGCTTTGTTAGCTTTGCACGTACTGAGATGAGATGATAGTTAAGAAGCTGGGCAAGGTATAAAGTGAGAGGAGGAACGCCGTTGAGGGTTAGCCGCTCCCTGGGTTCAAAGAATTCCTCCGAGTAAAAAAAACATGTGCTAGCCAAGCCAATGTTATTGAAAACCTTACATCGATTTCTACACCGGTTGCGTCTTGACATCTAGTAAAATTAAAAATTTAAGAAAACCCCGGCTCTTAAAAACCTTACAAAATCTCGTAAAATTATTATAGATAAAAACCACCCTAGTTAAACTAGATTTCTATTTAAAAAAACCACGTCTGAATCGGTCTATACGTTTGTGAACGAGGACAACAGACAGACACACACATCTGCACTGACGTCCCGCATTTGGGATGTATTGTGCATTTCCCCCTAGTATACTGAATTGAAATGAAATGAAATTTAAAAAACTAGTGGTTCGCCCCAAACTAAGATCTCACGAGTCTCTCATAAAAACAAAAATATATTATTCGTAATAGGTATTTGACTATCAAAATAGTGCCACGAAATAAATAACCAACTACAGTAACAGGGACAGGCAGTAAAATTGACGTTTCAAAGTGATCCTTGTGATTTTAATGAATCAAAATATTTGACTTTGACTAACTTGATTTGATTTGATTTGAACTGTTTGATTCAAATTACAGGTACTTAACGGGAGTTCAAGTTAATTGGTTAGTTACTCTTTTTTGGGGTGCAAATTGCAATTATTCTGGATTTCAGACTTATGCCTATATTTGTGTCACTTAATATCAATACGCATACAAAACTACAATTGTGGGGTCACTGGTGTGAATTTCGTCAAAGTTCAGTTTTTATTATGGATAATAACGCAGAAACTACAAAGACTTTACTAAAAATAAAAACTGAGTCAAAATGTACTGATGAATGCCTTATAATTGACGTCCCATTTGACTTAATAGTCTCATTTTCATTTTTTACCCCTCTTGAACCCCATTATCACAACAACCCCTCAACATTTTTAGCTCATTTAGTTACACCAAATCTATGTATAAAATTTTACGATGCCAACGCTTCGAAAGTTATCCTCGGACAAAAAAACATACATACATACAACGCCGATTTACCCAAGTTGATTTGGAGATCTCGCTTCGCTCGATCAATTATACCAGTGCAGCGTAGGACAGCCCCCCACTAGATGGAAAGAGAACCTGTTAGAGATTTTTTTTTGTTTTTTTTTTATTCCAATTTATTATAAGGACCTTTATAAGGATACATGTCGGTCCTATATTCATATAAAGTTCATATTTCTTGACATTCCCCAATGTTGAATAGGTAATTAGTTCAATTCAATGTCTATACATAGGAAGTTAGAATTTAAATTAGATATATAATACATTCTTTGACAATGCCCATCTACAGCAGCTATAATCTTAAGTACTTATTAATCAGTGTTTAGATGTCTATTAGATGTGTTTAGATGTGTATGTATAAATGCTTGTCTGTTTCTAGCACCTCCAAAATGATGGTGCAATGAGCGACTAAGTAGATAGAGCCTATGTAATTATTTAAGTATTATTGACGTAACCAAATGTTCTATTGTGTCTCTACGGTTTGAATAAATGAGTAGTATTGCTGGGAGCCGTTGGGTGCAGGCCGCACAAAATCGATCATTCTGGAAATTTATGGGGTAGGCGTATATTCAGCAGTGGACATCCTGTGTTTGATATTATGATAATAATATGATGAAGTTACAACAGATTTCAAATAAACAGAAACAATCCTTCAAATAGTTATTCTTGACATAGACAGTTCCTGGTGGGATAGCATTAGTACCCTAACTAGGAAAACCTGTGTTATTGGCGTCAAATGCCATCCGCCGGGCTTGACTAATTAAATAAACATAATTACAATAGAATTTGACAAATGATCTTAGAATAATTGTTATAAAATAATTTACTATGATTGTATTTATTCATAGAGAATACAAATAATTTACATTTGAAAAGAGATTTGAATTTATAGAAATATTACCTCTCTAGTTTGGATTTTATGTATTTTTTATATCACTTCTTTGCTCAAACGATGCTTTTTCTCTTAGAAAACTTTCGTGATTTATGTTATTACTAGCTGACCCGCCGAACTTCGTCCCGCCTTAACATACATATGACGCGGGCTGCCAATGTACGGTAGAATTGTCAATCGGCCATCATTAGCTGCATCTATGTATGAGAAAATTAATTATCTTCATAATTTCTTTTTCCGTGATATTTTCCGATATTTTAATTATTATTCTGCTATTCGGGGCGGAGACAAATCCAACAAACCAAAGATCATCAACATTGGTCGAGCCGTTCTTGAGTAATAAATATAGATTATAAAACGAGATTTATCACGTTAACGTATAAAACGAAACACCGATAAAACGGTACGTGATAAATTCCGTAATTATAACAATGATACTTATTCCATTTGTTTATTTTTCATTAATATTAAATTATAACTCGCCAAATTCATAGACCTTCTGACTTCCAAACAAAAAATACTATATCTTAATCGATCTACCAAATAACCCGTAAATATCAAATAGGAAAACTTACAGCCAATAGTTGTTTAGTAAAAGCTTTTCCATGTTAGCGAATTAGTCACGTAGCTTTGACCCCCTTTCGCCCAGTTTTTGCGTTATCCCATGATTTATGTATCGTGGAACGATTTGTAGCAACAAAATGAGATATTGGTATTCACAATGCGAACTAGATGGCGTTCGGATGCATCGCCATCAGTTTCTATTTTTGAATATAAAGATACTAGTGGTTCGCCCCGAACTGAGATCTCGCAAATCTCAAAAAACAAAAAAATATTCATAATCTTTGGCTACTAAAATAGTGCCAAGAAATGCACATACGGGAGTGCGTGTAATTTGGTTACTCTTTGTAGGGGTAGAAATTGCAGTTATTCTGGATTTCAGACTTTTCCCTATATTTGTGTCACTAAATCTACACGAATACCAAATTTCAGCACTGTGGGGTCACTGGTGTACGTAATTTCGTCAAAGTTCAGTTTTTATTATGGCTAATAACTCAAAAACTACAAGGATTGTACTAAAAATAAAACGGGGTCGAAATTTACTAATAAAACCTTTTATTAGACGTCCCATTTGACATAATAGTCTCTCCCTCTCAATAAATCTAAAATATCAGATCAATATCAAAGCGTAAGTTAAATTTAGTTTTATTAGGGGTATTTATACATCATACGTACGAAAACATCGTGAGATCTCAGTTCGGGCGAACTACCTACTACTAGGTTACTGTTGTACCTATGTAGTTTATACACCTATGTATCTTTTTTTATACGATCTGGAGATGGAACAAGCATAAGGCCCACCTGAAGTTAGGTGGTAACCATCGCCTATAACAAATTATTGTCTCGTAGGTCACGCACCCTAGAATGGCGCCCACAATGCACTGCTCTGCGTCCATCAACTTGAGACATACTTGTGAAAAGTCTCATGTATTAATCACCGGCAACCATAGCCTTCAAACCGAAACACAGCAATGCTGCTCGATGGCAGAAATAGGTATGGTGATAGTACTTCGCCGAGCAAGCCCCTTCAAAAGGAAAGCTAATACTCTCGTACATTCAGGGCGTAATATTTTGTATGTGACTTCACTTCTTTAACTGTGAATAAAATTGTTTACTGCGTATTCCCTCGCAAACCATTTCAAAACAATGCAAACTAAACAATAGCGTGATGGCATTATGCAATATGTCGGCAAAGAAAGCGGAACGCGCAGAGCAAGGAATGCATCTCGCGTGAAATGCTTCGGTGTAGAGAAGTAAAATATTGTGGAAGAAGCAACATAAAATTATGAATTAAGATTAATCATCATCATCTCAGTCACAGGACGTCCACTGCTGAACCCAGACCTCCCCCATAGGTTTCCAGTGTGAACGATCCTGTGCTGCTTGCACCTATAGGCTCCCAGCAACTTTTATTAAGAATTAAGTTATGTGGTATTTTATTTATTGCAGTCACAATGATAGAACACTTAGGTATAACTCGAGAACGGCTAGACCGATTTTGATGGTTTTTGATTTGTTGGATTTATTTCCGCCCCGAATAGCAGAATAACAATTAAAATATTTGAAAAATTAACGCAAAAAAAAATTGTGATGAAAATTCATTTTCTCATACATAGATGTAGATAATGATGGCCGATTGACAATTCTACCATCATATGCATGTCAAGGCGGTACGAAGTTCGTGGATCAACTAGTACAACATAAATCATAACATTACATAGGTCATAACTTTTTATTTTGTCTCCAGCAGCGTGAATCTTGAAACTGTTGATAACTCCATTATGCAGGTGTTAAAAAGCCATGATACAAACTGTGACTTAAATCACTATTTATTTACAGAAAGCAGTGATTATGAATTTTGGGATATGATTTAATTTAATTAATTTATTATGGATTCCCAATGAGTATAACACAGACTTAAATTATAGTGAAATACAATAGAAGCGCTCCCTGTGCTCACTGTGTAAAGGCAACCACAGCTAACAGCTAAGATAATTGCATTACATAGATTTACAGGGTCTTACCACAAAGAATAAATAAACAGTGTTTAGCCAGTGTTTAAAAATTATAACACAAAAAATGGTAATGAATTATTTAAACACGGGTTAAATAGTTGTTTAATTTTTTTGTAGTAAATATAATTGATTGTTTTATGGTGCGCTGTGCAATGAAGTATTTTCGATTGTACAGAAAGCAGTGTTAGCCAAATTACAGTTTTTATATATTTTTTTAACACACGTCGTATTTAGTTTTGATGATATGGATATATTTTTATAAATGAAAGTATTTTCAAATTATCACTCTACACGTTTTCAATCGTGGAACATACAGAAGGGTTAACAATTAATTGGTGTTCTGCTTTTTGTAGCAAGACGTATAAATGATGGAATTTTTGATCTGTGGGGTTAGAACATTATTTGCCGTTACCAAGTTGCTAATTAATTGGACGGTCTAACTATATTTTAATAGTTATTATTAATAATATTGTGTATATTAAAAATAAAATATATAAATTACTAGCTGTTGTCCACGACTTCGAACGCGTTACACTACTAAATGTGTAGGTAACCTAGAAATAAAGCTAAACTCGCTGTTGCAACTTGACTTGACACCCCGTTTTTATCCCTTGGGACTCAGGGATAAAAAATTTACCTATGTGTTAATCAAGGCTATAATCTACGTACATACTAAATTTTATCGAAATGGGTTCAGCTATTACGACGTGATTCTGTAACAAACAAACAAAGAGATAAATAAACATACATCCAAACTTTAGTATTTAATAGTGTGACATTTTTTTTGATACTATTGCTTTTAATGCTTACAGCTACTTAGCGAATATTCTGATATTTTAGACTGTCTCGGGACTAATGTTACGTTGAGATTTTATAAGTCTCTAGCAGCGAGCGAAGATTGATATCTGTGGTAGATCGCGACCGGGAAAACAGAGGATGAATGTTTTCGGAAAGAACTCAGGCCCTATGTGCCACAATCAGCCGGCTGCATTATGCATGAAACCATCCCAAGGCGACGGACGGAGTTGCACAACTAATATTAATATTTATTTTTCAGGTGCTATTGTGAGGAGATTTAGTAAGCTACGCAGAGGTTACTTGCAAAAGTGCATGAAAGGCAACAAGTCCAGGAGTTTTTAGTATTTTTTTAGATGAGTCTGCCCAACTCTGTTGTTTTTAAGCCGCCCAAGGGTCAATAGTACAAAAATTTATTCAGTGCGACTTGTGCAACGATACCTCAAAGTATTTAGTTTCTAAATATGATTTAAAGAGTTGTCAAATAATACAAATTACTTCAAATTTAAACATGTTTAGTCGCTAAATGCGTTTAGAATTCGTTGTGTAAGCCGGACTCAATATCTTACGTGAAACGAAAAGTATAAACTCAATTTAAACCCGTTAAATATTTTTTTAAAACGAACTATAACATCCCTTTTCCACTTCAGGGGGTAATTTTCAGATAGATTGACTTTCCTATGTGTCAATATGTATCTTGAAGCATTAATAAGTCTTTATGCAAAGCTTTAAGGTTTTTAATTAAATGAATATAGGTACGAAAGTTTAATACTTTAATCACCCACACAGATATTGATTTAGGAAAAGCAAAAACTACAGTTTCTTATAATTATCATACTTATCTTATCTCTCTTAGGGTGAATTTCGAAAAGTTTATTCTAAGTCCACACATCATATAAAATATACCCTCCAAACTTTAGAACTAGTGGTTTAGGCACTTGTCTCACCGCCGGCGATGAGCGAGAAGCGAGTAGAGCTAGAAACTAGAAACGAGTTGGCGACCAGCGAGAAGCGAGTGTGTAGGAACAACATCTCTTCGCTTTTTAAAGCGAGTGAGCGAGTGCGGCGGGCGATACTCGCGCCACTCGCTGAACGCATGGCGCGTGCATTCCATTCCGCTGGTTCATCTCACGGCGTGTGTTCTGACCGCCAAGCGAGCAACGCTGAGCGAGAGTTGTAATCGCTGCGACAAAATAATGGAGAGTGAATTCTCACCGGCGGCAGTGTGGACGGCCAGCAATCAACTATGAATATACGTGGCTCTTTTACTGACACGGCATCTATATCTTTTGTTCGTTTCTTGAGCGATAAAATAGTTAATAGCTAATCGCTTACTCGCCGGCGCAGCGGTGAGACAAGTGCTTAAGGCTTTGCGTTGTTTGTCAGTCAGTCAGGCATGACCTTTTATTTATTCGAAGATATATTTTGGTACTATGTCGTAGCTATATTTCTGTAAAAATTCTATTATTGTCCTGGAATTGCGCAGTGCGATACGAAAGGAGTGTCAATTTGAAACTGGCAACGAACTCAAACTTTAAATCAACGGGTAGAATTTACCGCCAACCAATCAATTTATGGAACACACGAACGCTTTTAGGCGATAAAGAATAAAATGCTTTGTTTTTGAGTTTAGACAGGCACCTAGAAATATTTTATATCAATATCAAAATGTGTAGCCTAAATCGAGATTGGCGAACGTCATAGACCTGAGAAATCACTTAACTTTGGGAATAAGTGTTAGTTAAAGCCATTGCAGCGGAAAATTCAGCAAAATATCTATTAAGACATTTGGTGTCGAGACCCTTGATCCATGGGGTACCCTTTTATTAATAGAGGGGGTATGTTCAAAATTATTTTTGGGCGTTTGGTCGAAGCTATTTGTGATCCGAGAACTGGGTCTAATCTGGGTTAACGCATTATCATTGCAATTCAGCGGGGAATTGCAGCCAGTCTTGGGGACACTCACGTAAAAGTGATCTGGAGCAGTTGAGCTACCTAAAGATCGTTGGCAACGGTCTTAAGATGATTTAATTGTTTATTTTGTATTTTTTATCGATACTGTGAGTGTTGTGTATCGGAATCGAGTTACGACCGTTGATACTCATAGTATTAGTGAATTCATTCCTAGCAAGAGAATGAGAAAGAGTGTAGATCGTTAAATCTGCCAAAAACCACCCAGTCGCAAAGACTTCAGTGTTCCTGTGATCGTGGCGCATGCAACTGCGTCTAAATATCGGGATACTCAAAAACTCACAATTCATGCTAAATATCCCGTTTTTAGTACAAATAATAAATATTAACTACCCTTGTCACAATATTCTAAACCATTTTCAACCGACTTCAAAAAAGAAGGAGATTCTCAATTCGACTGTATTTTTTAATGTTTATTACCTCAGAATTTTCGACTGGGTTAACGGATTTTGATGATTCTTCTTCTATTTAAAAGCTGGTGCTTCTTGGTAGTCCCATTTCAATTTGGTCCAGATCTGACAGTGGCATCCATGAGAAAACCATATAAGTCTTAAATTTGCATTAAGTATGTGCGCGACAAATGGACGAATAACTTAGGTAATATCACCCCCACCGATTTCAATGATTCTTTTTTTATTCGAAAGGATGTACTTGAAGGGTAGTTTGATGAGAGTTTGGTTAGGTTAACCAACTTCAAAAAAGGAGGAGGTTCTTCAATTCGACTGTATTTTTGAATGTGAATATTCCAGGTAACTTTGAAGTCTGTTGTTAGATTATTGTAAAAACTATTATATGAGAATAATAACGTCTCAGATAAGTTTTACAACAAATGATTAAACTAATTTGTCTAACGTTTAGTTTTACGATAATTGACACGTTTGTTATCATTATCATTTATCATATTGTACCCTTATGATATGACTGATAAGCTCTGTGACGCAGTTTGCTAAGACACAGGAAGTTGCAGGATCGATTCCCACCGCAGAACAAATGTTTGCATTTTTTATAGATATTTATTCCGGGTCTGAGTGGTTCTTCAATATTATACGTAGGTAGGTGTATTTCGAAAAAAAATATATTAATATTTTATCAGTTATATCTGGTTTTTATAGTACAAGCTTTCCTTAGTTTAAGGCTAGGACGGCGCTGTGTGAAATGTCGAGCAATATTTATTATAAAATGTATAAATATGTATAATAATAGTAATAGCCCGGGGAAGTACTACCACCATACCTATTTCTGCCGCCAAGCAGCATTGCTGTGTTTTGGTTACAAGGGTATGGTTGCCGGTAAAATTACGGGCACTTAAGACTTAACATCTGAACGCCTTAAGTTGATGGACGCAGTGCAGTGCGTCGTAGGGCACGTTCCTAAGTTGCGTGACCTATGAGGCAATACTTTGTTATAGGCGATGGTTACCACTTAACATCAGGTGGACCATAAGCTTGCTCCATCATCAAGTAAAATTATTATTATTATATTTAGCCTGTACTGTCCCACTGCAGGGCAAAGGTTCATACCCTTCCTTTTAGATAAAATAAAAAAAAATCTAACATGTCCGTTTATTTTATTTTATAGAAATTTCATAAAGCTTTTACTAATCACACTAAATCTCAAATCGGTACAAAAATCCTTTGACCAATCAAACTTACGTGGAACATATCAAAACAAAAGCTACGGATTAGATGGGTAATTAATTTAGGCCTGTGATTGATGAGCCGGCTGATGACGCTCTGTATTCATCAGGGAATCGCATTAGGTACTTCTACAGTGCTCATGAAACAGCTAGTGCACACAGCCTGTCCTAGTAGAAAAAAAAACACGTTAGACGCTGGCAAGAGTATTGAGTCTTGTAATGGCCTTGTACGCGCGGTATTACCTACCTGTACAGGTTTTTCACCACCTGATGCTATGTATTCACCATCGCCTATATCAAAGCATTGCCTCGTCGGCATTTACCTGAGGAACGTGGCCTACGATGCATTGCCCTGCCGTGTATTTTAGGTATAATTGAACAGGTTCACCTGCCGAAGTAATGTATCCCTCCGTCGACCGAGACATGTTCTCAGAGATCCGGATGACCGAAATCACCTCCGCTAACGCGGAAGAGATTTCTGAGTCATCTACATTAGACACAGCAAATACTTCACAGATATACACCGACCTCGCCGGCGAGGTCGGTGCCGCGAAACAAATGTTTGCATGATCTACAGATATCTGTTCCGGATCTGGTTGGTTTTCTATATATTATAATTACATATGTATTTACGTAATATATTTATAATAAAAAGTATGTACATAAATATTCTATCAGTTATTTGGGTCCCATAGTACAAGCTCTGCTTAGTCTGGTGCTAGATAGCGCTGTGTGAAATGTCCAGCAATATTTATTTATTTATACCGTTGCGTGTTTTGGCACTGTTCAACGCTAATTCCAGTTTTTCTGACAATAACGGAATTATTAGTAGGTACATAAAAAATAAGATTTTACCTATTTACACAAAATGTTTTAATTGAATGATTTCGCTTCTAAGCGATAAGACCGCTGTTACTTTAAGATTTTTTTATTTTTAAGTTAATTCTTTTATGGTGTACAACAAAGTGTTTTCATTACTTCATTAATTCATATATTACAGTGCCAGGGTCAGTAGCCAAGTTACATTCGCTTCGAATCAATTCAATTTCTACATGGGTTTTTTGTCGATATATCACGTGATATTTCCATAGCATGTGTCCATCCCATACATTTTCAGACTTATCGACTAGCGTCATCGCTAATCGAATGTAACTTCGCTAAGCCCTCTGGTAGCAAGTCGCGGCATTAACTGGGAACTAATATTGCAGATATATTAACCATTTCCTAAAGGGTTACGCAGAATCAAATGTCTATGATGATATGATTAACCTAACGGACTTTCCGTTAGGTTAATTCTATTTTCAGAATAATTATTAATTATAGAACTGTTTAAAATTATAATAAAAGATATAAGCTTTATCTCATTCGTAATGGGGATATGAACTGAGAAGGCATTTGTCAAGCAGTAGAACACAAATGCCTTGAAAAAGAATAGAAACCTCATAATTTATTATTTGTAAAATACGACATTTAAATACGTTGTTTGTTTTCAGTATGAGTATAATTTCCAAACGTCAAAGTTTTTAAAAAAAATTAGAGCCTTACAGTATTCGCATATGATGTGTAACATGATTTTTATTGTTCACCCTATAAACAAAATAGAAAACACAGATACAATCTCATCTACCGAATTTCTCACTCTGAAAGTTGGTCATTGAAAACTCGATAACGGCTCCATACCTAAATGCGATTAACTGTAAGTAAATTTAAAAATAGAATGAGACTCATTGTATTCATAAATATGCTATGATGAAAACATACAACCTCCATGACAAATCGCTTACCATCAGGCGAGACCGTGGTCAAACGCAATCCTATAATGTATAAAAAATCCTTATTTCTATTAAATAAAAGATGCGATAATATAGTCTCGTTGTGAAAAACATCTGACCACCGCGCGCGCTCATTGGTCAAAGCGCTTACCCGGTTTCCTGTTACACATTTCCGTTCCTTTTGCCAAAACCACTCCCATAAACCGAGCGGAAATATGTTACACATCAAAAAATAAATTTGTTAGTAAATTCACCGCAGATTAAGTTTAGACGCATCCTACGTGTCTTCCTTTTCTAAATATTCCTTTTACATAATATATTTTTCTTTTCTTGTAGTGACCTAGCCATATTCCCTGCCCTGTGCAACCATTGTCCACAGTCTATTTCAATATTCGGTTTGTACAATATATCAAAATTTGTATTTGCTGTATCGTTCTCATTTGGTGTCCGTTTTAGATGTAATTACTAGCGATTGATTCAGGCAGCCATATTGCAAATGAGATTCTAGATTTGGTACTGTTTGTAAACACAATTTGTCACAGAAGCTTGTTTGTTTTGCCTGGAAATGATATTTTGGGTGGATTATGACAACATTTGGTTTGTGGTTTGGTAGTCAATTCTACAATATTAGATGCTGACTTAACCGTAGTGTATTTTGGCTATACTAGGTTAAATACCTTTTCTGCCGCAAAGCAGCATTACTGTGTTTTGGTTTGAAAGGTATGGCTGCTGGTGAAATTACAAGCAAATTATTCCTCAAGTTGATAGGGCAGAACACGTAAGGCAGTGCTTCGTAGGGCACGTTTCTAAGGTTCGTGACTTACGAGGCAATATTATATATTGTTATAGGCGATGGCTACCACTTAACATCGCGTGGGCCATATGTTTGTTCAACTTAATGGAACAATGAATATCATTTAATAATTTTAATGTGGTCTCAAATAGAGGTGAGTTATTTCGCATCATGTAGAAGCCAGGCATTCGTGTAAACAGATCTAAATCTATTAGTGATTGTAACGAATATTCGCAAACGAATTTGCAAAACACATGTGAATGTTGTGCGAGTGTTTAGGAAGACCAAACAAATCATAATAATAATATTATAAATGTAATAGTTGTTTGTTTGTTACTCAATCACGTCGTAATGGCTAAACCAATTTCTATGAAATTTGGTGTATTAATAGATTATGACCTCGATTCAAACATAGGCTATATTGGCTGATAAACAACGCGTGCGAAGCCGCTGGTGGAAGCTATTCAATCATAATTCTTATTTCTTATCAATATCTTTTATTTTTTTAGGGTTCCGTACCTCAAAAGAAAAAAATAAAGGGTTTATTTTTTCTTTTAACTATAGGATCACCTCATTGTCAGTCTGTCTGTCTGACTCTCAAGACCCTTTTTGAAGAACGCATGGAGGTATCAATTTGAAATTAATATCAAATACAAAAAAATACTGCCATTTATGCCACATATTAGAAGTAAGCGATTAGATCTAGATCTATTCTGTACGAGTGTCAGTTCAGCCAGACTGCGGCTGAACAGAGAATTTTTTGGCGATAGAAGTATACTTTAAGTACTATTTAAGTAGCTTTTACGTTAACTTTCTTATTTATCTATTTAGAACCACTTTGTTTAGACTTTTTATTGTTCACTTCACATTTTGTTTTTATTATGTTGTTTAGTCGTGAAAACCTATTATTGGCTTTCTTTTATTAATTTTGTTTCGTATTGTGTATAATTAGCTGTTGGTTTTCCAAATAAATATATAAATAAATATTGAAATGCTCGCAAATAAATCAAAATCTATACTTCCCGTTGACTTAAAATCATTAAATTTTAAAAACAAGAAGCAAGATCTCACATCAAAAGTAAAGGAAAAAATCCAAAAATCGTTAATTTTAGTTATATCTATAATAGTCTAAGAAATATAATTTTTACGGAACCTTCGGTGAACAAGTCAGACTCGCACTGATCCGATTTTTATAGATATTACTTAACTAAACCCCAATGTTTTAATTATTTTCTAATTTAGTTGGGGAGTGAATGAAGCGCGCCATTGTGTAAGGACCTGTACATAATCTATAGCATTAAAATGCGTTAGATTTAGACTCTTGAAAATGACTGTAGGATGTATTCCACAGTAATTTTCTATAAATAGAGTCCTGAGTGGCTCACGTTCGTCCAATAAACAGTTTCTAAGTGCGCAATGAGCTTTGCTAATGTCTCTACCCAGGATAAACTTTTCCTAAGAAACGGTGACCACGAATTTAGGGCTGCCAGGTTATTACCTAAAATTAGTGACAACAACGCGACATACATTTTTATATGTGTTGTTGTTTGTTTCCTACTAATATTATAAAGAGGAAAAATTTGTATTTTTGTATGTTTGCAACGGATAGTTCACCGTTAGAATGCTACATTATCCTTGAGTAACATAAGTTATATATATTTCTAGAAAAAAATATTCAATAATATTAAAAAAAAATTGCCATTAAAAAGGTTTAAAAAATAAATGTCCCCATGTGCGAAACCAGGACGGGTTGTCTGTGTGACTGTGTGACTGTTGTGCCAAACAACCTTAGCTGGGCTTGCACAATGATCCCAAAACGTATTTAGCGACTAAACATGTCTAAATTTGACGTATTTGTATGGTTTGACAACTCTCTAAAACTTATTTAGCCACTAAATACGTTTAGGAATCGGTGCGCAAGTCGCCCTTAATACTTACAATCAAATTTACGATGAGAAAATAGTTCGATCTGTTGCCGATCTTTTGCTAGTAGCGCTAGTTTCTATGTGTGAATTGACGTTTCGCAACCGATTGCTGTCGCATTGCTATCGCAAATTTTATGTAATACCCCCTCCGGTGTCATTACTGTACGTTACCCTGAAAAGGGGCTTTCAAAATGATTTTTCATGATTGCATTTTAAAGAGGTAACTTTTGTAGTTAGTAGGTTTGTAGGGTGTAATCTCTGAAATTACTAAATCAGTTATAAAAATTACATCGCAATTCTCAGATTTACGCGATAGTACGGTAGTAACATAACGCTTACTGCTCTTTAGGAAACTAAAGCTTAAGTGGCGGACTCTTGGCGAATTACTCATTTTGCTTATATACGGGTATATTATTAGACCGAGTGGCCACTGGAGGTAACTTAACTTTATCGAGTACAAGTGAGAAACTTGAATACCATCGCGCTGGCAAGTTTTTAAACCCCAACGCAAAAACAGCCGTGTTACAAGTTTTTTTTTGTACCGCTTGGAGATGGAACTAGCCTATGGCCCACCTGCTGTTAGGAGGTAACCATCGCCTATAACGTAGTATTGCCTCGTCGGTCACGCACCCTAGAAACCTGCCCTACGATGCACTGCTCTGCGTCCATAAACTTGAGGCATACAGGTGTAAAGGTTCATTTGCCTGTAATTTCGCCAGCAACCATGCCCTTCAAATCGAAACACAGCAATGCTGCTTGGTGCCAGAAATAGATATGATGGTAGTACTTCCCTGGACGAGCCCTTACACAAGTAACTCTACGACTCATGTTATTTTGTAGTTAGTTGCAATCTGTCTGCGTGTGTGTCTGTATATCTGTCTGTCTCTAACATCGTAGTTCGTTCATGAACCAATTCAACAATTCAAACGCGGTTTTTTTAATAGAATGCTTGTTTAATTGCGGTTGTTCTTGTGTGTGATAAAGATCAGAGGGCTTAGCCACGTTTTATTCGATTAGCGATGACGCTAGTCGATAAGTCCGAAAATGTATGGAATTTGACACATGTTATGGATATATCACGTGATATTTCCATAACATGTGTCAATCCAAAGATTATCACTCTTCCTTTTGGTGAAGCGATCTCAGCTGTAAAATGGAAATTGATTGCGTGTTTTTTATGTGGCGCGGGTTTTCTACACATTTTAATTTATGCTTGTTATATAGAAAACTATTGACGTGTTAATAATTAAATCAAAACAGTCAAATTTCAAAATGTTTTAATTCAAATCTTATAGAATATTTAAAATCGACGATTAAAAAGGATTGTTGAATAGGGCGACTTACGCAACGATGCCTATACGTATTTAGTGGCTAAATATGATTTAAGGAGTTGTCAAATTATACAAATACGTCAAATTTAAACAAGTTTAGTCGCTAAATACGATTATGAATCGTTGTGCAAGATAGATACATAAAAAACGCTTTATTGTAAATCACACTTAAAATAAAAAAAAACAAACAATACACGCAGAAATACAAGTGGCGCTCTTATCGCTAAAAGCGATCTCTTCCAGACAAACTTTGGATGGACTGGATTTCACAAGATGTGTTCACTCACAGCGCGGTAGCGATTATTACTTTAAGGTACTATTATTTCTTGGAGTATTAATAGTATAATTTAGTTAGACGTTATAAATTCGTAACTTTTTATGTTTTTTTATTTATACTTTTTTATTTTATTTGATGTTGTAAACTGGTATTAGAACATGATCTGAACAACGTTTGTTCTGGAAAAACAGTGATTTAAATTTCACCGTGTTTTCTTTTTTAGGGTTCCGTACCCAAAGGGTAAAACGGGACCCTATTACTAAGACCCCACTGTCTGTCTGTCTGTCCGTCTGTCACCAAGCTTATATCTCATGAACCGTGATAGTTAGATAGTTGAAATTTTCACAGATGATGTATTTTTGTTGCCGCTATAACAACAAATACTAAAAACAAAATAAAAAAAATATTAAAGATGGCTCCCATACAACAAACGTGATTTTTTTGCTCGTTTTGCTCGATATTGATAATGGCAACAGTTAGACGCTTGAAATAATCGCAGAATATTTAGTTATATATGCACTTTCAAAATAAATAATTAAGTGATCGAGCGAACGAGATCTCCAAATCAACTTGGGCAAATCGGCGTTGTATTAAGTATGTAGGTATGTATGTTTGTTTGTCCGAGAATAACTTTCGAAGCGTTGATCTGATCATCGTGAAATTTGATGCATATGTAGGTAGTGATGGCACAATTTTGGTGTGATTAGCTAAATATGTGTGGGGGGGGGGGGGCTGTTGAGATATTGGGATTCAAAAGGGGTAATAATATGAAACGAATAAATGAAAATGAGACTATTAGATCAAATGGGACGTGAAATGAAAGGTCTGTAGTAGTAAATTTTAACCCTGTTTTTATTTTTAGTTTAGTTTTTGTAGTTTTTGAGTTATTATCCATAACAAACACAAAACTTTGACAATATTCACAGGGTACACCAGTGACCCCACAATGCTGAAATTTGGTATTCGTATAGCTTTAGTGACACAAATATAGGCAAAAATCTGAAATCTAGAATAACTGCATTATGTACCCCAAAAAATAGTAACCAATTACAGGCAACAACAGACATGATTTTTTGGCTATTTTTATAGAAAATGGTACGGAACCCTTCGTGCGCGAGTCCGATTCGCACTTGTCCGGTTTTTGTATATACGCTTAACTAATTTTGTAACATTTTGATTACGAAAATTGTCTTTCTGCTATTCGCAATACCAATATTCATCACCAGAACATACATTTGCCAGAACAACATGCCATTTGGCTAATGATAATTCATTGTAACAGATTGATGAAATTTGTCCCGATCCGATAACGGGATCGGATCGTAATAACAATGCTATCAGTAGCAAATCAATCATTGATAGTTCTATTGTGGAAAGGGCATTGTTTGTTTGATTAATATTAATACCTAAATTTGTATCTAGTTTTGGAATGCGGTACTAAATTCCTTTAAATTTAATATTATATTGTGTCTTTAATAATTCGCTCTAGGTGACTCATTTCTTAAAAGTTATGTCTATAAACTGAGAATTTGTTATTTCCATTAGCAATAGCTACGAGTATAAGAGTTTCTTTATATTAATTTCAAGTGCTGTTGATTCTGTAATTAATAAAACAATAAACAATAAAGATAATCTATACCGAGTATATCTATCTAGTATCTGTTTATTCCTAGTATCATTGCATCATATAGATTTTCGTTGATTTTATTTAAATTGTTTTGTTTTATGGTGTGCAATCAACTCAGGACACCTGTACACTCCTCCTCCTACTTTGATAAGTCTTTTACAGTGCAGGCTGTCCGGTTATGGAACGCGCTGCCGGTGGCTATCAGATGTGCCAAGTCACTTGCCATTTTTAAACGTATGCTCAGAGAACACTATCTGAGTATTTGTCGCTAAATATATATGTATTTATTATTAATTATTTGTTTCTTAAATAAGTCTAAGTATATCTATAAATTATTATGAGTCGTTATTATTTAGGTTCATGTAATTTATATTTATGTAAGTTTTATATTTTTTATTTTTATATAATTAGTATTAGTATGTATGTACATGTAGTATGTCAGGTACACTATTACACCCCAGGTAAAGTCTACACAGTACATTCCACCCAAAGGTTTTCTGGTAGAGATCGCTATTTAGCGATAAGACCGCCAATTGTATCCATAGATTTACGTAGTTGTTTTTTATATGTATTTGTTTCGTGGTGTACAATAAAGTATTATCTAATCTGATCTAATCTAATCTATTATCTATCTATCTGGGTGATTTTAGAGCATTGCATAGGTCCATGGGCTATCCGCCTGTGGGCCGTATGAGTGCCAGTTTTAAAGCGGATACAGACAACTTCACCTTCCGGAGCATCCCGAGTCATGTAAAATTATGTTCAAACACCTCATGGCTTGAATACGTTTAACGAGTAGTAGAGTTCCTTGTTTAATGGCTCGCATGGAGAAGTACCACCATACCTATTTCAGACGCCAAGCAGCATGTATTTCGGTTTGAAGGGTATGGTTGCCGGTGAAATTACAGGCACATGAAACTTTACACCTGGATGCCTCAAGTTGATAGCCGCAGGGAAGTGCATCATAGGCTTCCCCACTTTTCGGGGATAACTCGACCATGCGTGCAGCGTGCTAAGGAAACTTTAAAAGAAGTTAAATCTTCACAAAAATATCATGACTAAGTACTTTTTATGAATAAATTATTCTCATATTGTAAGTTACAATTTGTAAGGCTCACTTCTCAGACTATTATTTGAAACACCACATTTTTCTATTAAATAAAACTTTTTATTTGATATTTTTTTTTGTTCAGAAGACAATGAAGACTCAACTACTTAACGAAAAGGTTAACCTGATTTAAAATATGATATTTTTATTCAAATACATTTTCTATGTTTATTTTCGCTATTTGTCACGTAAACGTAATTTAAACCTCAAATAACAAGATAAATATTTAAAAACTTCTGATTATATACGGTTTTTTTACTAAGTCCCGCTTTCGACGAAATAATCCCGCTTTTTTTACTCAAAAAATTGCAAAATCCCGACTTGATAAAAAAAATCTTGCAACGCTGATCGTCGGGCACTTTTCTAAGGTGCGTGACATACGAGGCCATTCTCTGTTATAGGCGATGGTTACCACTTAACATCAGGTGAGCCATAAGCTTGTTCCATCTCCATCTATACTAATATTATAAAGAGGAAAGATTTGAATGTTTGTTTGTTTGTTTGTTTGCATTGAATAGGCTCCGAAACTACTGAACCGATTTAAAAAATTATTTCACCGTTGGAAAGCTACACTATCCCCGGGTGACATAGGCTACTTTTTACCCAACTGTGCAGAAGGAGGGTAATGTTTTTATTGAAAAACTACTCGTGCGAAGCTGCGGATTGGTCAGCTAGTGTGGTATAAAAAATACTGTCATCAGCCGAAGTAAGCCAGGCGTCGCTGACAAAGTCAAATGTATGTGAAACAAAAAGAGCGCGTACACTAAAACCAAATGACCGGCGGATTTCGAGTCGGAACTGTTCGTAGGACGGCCCTCCACTAAGATATATAGATATTGTTTAAACGAGTTAAACTGTGATTTGATCTGACTTGTTGGGAACACATATCTGGAATACTCTGTATCCATCTACATACACACAGACAGGAACATGTAAAAAAACATTATTAATCTCCAAACTGCCGCAAAAAAAAAAAACAATGCTTTACCGTTTCATTAACTAAAGTTTCAAATAAGAGTGTTTCTTGATTTAAACTGACGAGCGCACGTAATGATCAAAAACATTAGATGTCCAATTATATAAATGAAGGCAATTTGCTTACCTACCGCTTGGAGAGTAGTGTAGGATGACCATTAGTGATGCCTTATCAGGAATAATTGAAAAATAAACTATTTAATAAATTACAGGCACGTCAGACTTTCGTTTTTTATCTTTACTTTGGGGCATAAAGGGTCTTGAGTAGCGACCGCGCATTGTGTCCTATGCTGAGAAAGCGCAGCTTAGCACAAAAGGCATCACTCGCACGTTTTAAAAATCATACATGTGAAAAGTCTCATCATCATCATATCAGCTATAAGACATTGCTGAATATCCTCCCCCATAGATTTCTAGAGAGTCGTTTTTCTATCACTTTTAAATCTTCCTTTGACTACAATCTCACCTGTCGGTAAGAGATGATGTGATCTAAGATAGAGATCTAAGGTTTCATCATCGCTTACCAATAGGGGACGAAGATCTAGAAGAATTCACTCTTACCTTAAAGAGACCCGCCACCCAAATACGCATTACAGTATACGCAAAGGGCTTACAATGCTCTGCGAGTCCAATTTAATGATACGTTCAGGGTGCTGTTGCGGCTTCCGCGCCTCTGTAGGCCTAGCACAGTAACTGTAGAGAAGGATTTAGTTATGAGTCATTTTTCGGAACATAGAAGCCACTTGTCGACCGTCTCGATTACGGCGATTGCGAGAGTGAACGGGAAGAAACATTGTCGACACTTCCTCAACAGTAGTCTACAACGCCAAGCACGATAGCCATCATTTTCTCCATCTTTGATATTTAAGGATAGACAACTTTCTTCTGAAATTGTCTAGGTATTGTGATGCCTAGATAACACTGTCTTCTCAAGTTGTCTCTTTCGCACTCTTCTCAATCTCGCGGTTGCCAGCAATTTTTGGTTTGATATTTAATTAATTATATATACAACGTACGTTGCTATAGACAGAGTATCCTTCTTTTGTCTAGGAATAAAACTTATTGTGCCTGCTCGTGGCAAAGACAATTTCGGAAGAATCGACAGAGAATGAAATAGAATACCGCTTTATTGTACATCACACTCAAATTTAAAAACAATATAAAAAACAAATAACAATACACGCAGAAATTCAAGTTGCGGTCAGAGCCTTGTCGTCTCTTCGAAGAGTAGACAAGGAAATCGCTGTGCTAGCCCTGCTGTAGTGCCTCAGGCATGTTCGCCGAAGTACGAGCAGACAACTTTGATGTCTAGCGTAAAAAAACAGCCTCACTAATGCGCACGGTGCGCGAGAGCAGCAACACCATCCTGAACGTCATTGCCAATAAATTCGACTGTCCTCTGAAGTGGAAGCTCACGCAGAGGACTAAATCGCAATTAGTAATAGTGCTAACTCCCCTAGATTTAAGCTTTTCACTAACAAAATAGATCCATTGCTATCTGATTAAATAAATAATAATAGTTACGTAAAATTAGCAACGGCCACGAAACATCAATTTTTACTATGGAAAAATAGTTCTATCTGTTGCTGTCCCATTGCTGATGGCGCTAGTTTCTGTGTACAATTTGACGTATCTTGACTGATTGCTTATCGCAATGCCATCACTAATCTTTATATAGTATAAAATGAAGTCGCTTTCGCTGTCTGTTCGCTTAGATCATTTAAACTACTCAACGGATTTTAATGCAGTTTGCAGCAATATACCTATATAGAGTGATTCAAGATAAAGGTTTATATGTATAATACATACATAACGTTTGTTTGTAATCTTTACACGACTAAACGTTCTACAGATATTTGTTCCGTGTCTGGGTGTTTTTCTATATATTATAAGTAGGTACGTATTTACAAAAAAAAGTATATAAGAATTCTATCAGTTATCTGGTTCCCACAGTACAAGCTCTGCTTAGTTTGGGGCTATATAATATTTATTATTAGTATTATTATTTAAACGGCTGAACGGATCGTAATAAAATTTTGCAAGGAAATAGATTATATCCTGGGGAAGGACATAGGCTACTTTTTAGCCAACTGCGCAAAATGAGGGTAATCTTTTATTGAAAAGCCACCCGTGCAAAGCCGCGGGCGGGTCAGCTAGTTTTACATAATTAGGAGGCTAGATTTCAGTCTTCAGGAAAAATAGACGAAGATCATGTGCGGCCTGCACCCAACCCAGTTACTTTGTAAATAATACCTTCTAATAAATAATTTCTGGTCAGTCGGAGTAGTGTATCGACGCTACAAGGAGGAACACTAATTATTGTTCTGGATTATGGGTACAATAATTGTTAGAAATGTATCAACTCTTTAAAACTTCACCCTGTGTAATAACTGCTCACCCGGTTTAGGGTCGTATAAATGTTAGTTTTATTAAATTTAGTAGTTTAATTTAATACAAACCTTGTACTTACCCCAAAATATCTATAAACTCACCTCGGTCAGTGAACTTTCCAAACTAACACCAACAATCCACAAAATCCAACTTTTGCCAATCGGCCATTTTTAATTAACTTTGAAATTCATAAAACAATGCACGTCACAAACGAACGCACGGGTAAATTCGAATTCATTTTTCGAATACTATGTTCGGTATGTTGGCATCCCTGAAACCACAGAAGGATCAGTAGTATCTCGTACAATTTCACTCAGCCGTTACTTTTTGGAGTAAACTCGGCTTATGCTCCGGGTATGAAAATGTATGGGGTATAAAATCAAACTTTCTCTGTTACGTTATGCGTTATGTTTGTGCGCAACTTATTGTACATTTTTTTTAGTTCTTGTCATACATAAGACATACTCGTAATTATGCGACATCCATCATGATCATTGTGAAACATTTTTTTCTTTTTTTAGTGCAAATTCCATTCTGATCGTTATGCAACCATTATTTTTTTACATGCAACGCCAATCGTGATCATTTTTCAATAACACGATTTTTTTTTAATTTTTTGATATTAATTATAGGACAACTTTCTTAGTAAACTTTCATGTTTATGCGACCTCCATCATGATCATTGTGAAACATCTTTTTGATTTTGATGTGTAACCTCTTTCCTCTCGGTTTGTGGGAGTAATTTTGGCAAAAGGGACGAAAATGTGTAAGAGGAAACTGGGAAAGCGCGCGCTATTTGATTTGACCAATAAGCTCGCGCTACTTAATTTGACCAATGAGCGCGCGCTGTGATCAGTTGTCTCGTTGTCTACATCTTAAGAGACTAACTGTAAGGCTCGTAGTTTTTTTTATGTTTCCATATCTAATGTATTTTGATGAATATAAATTATATAACTAGTATTTATAAATGTATTATGTATGTTTTCAGTAATATAAAAAATGCGTTCATTTACCCTCATTTACCAATCTTTATATTTTATAATCGTTCGTAAGGAGTAAACTCCAGTCGTGCGTTGGAGCTGACACACACACTTTTTTATACCAAATTGGAGATGGAACAAGTCTATGGCCCACCTGATGTTAAGCGTAACCATCGCCTATAAAAAAGTATTGCCTCGTAGATCACGAGCCTTAGAAACGTGCCCTACGAAACACTAAAGACAATCTAATAGGGCCAATTACCGTGTTACCAGTGATTACATATGGTACAGAAACGTGGTATTACACTATGGGCCTCATAAGAAGGCTCAAGGTTGCTCAGCGTGCTATGGAGAGAGCTATATGTTTTCTACGAGATCGAATCAGAAATGAGGAGATTCGTAGATGAACCAAACTGACCAACATAACAGAAAGGATTAGCAAGCTAAAGTGGCAGCGGGCAGGGCACATAGTTCGAAGAACTGTTGGCCGTTGGGGCAGAAAGGTTCTCGAGTGGAGAGTAGTATAGAACGCCCCTTCTCCCCACTAGATGGAATGAAGACCAGATAAAAGTTGCTGGGAGCCGTTGGGTGTAAACCGTACAGGATCGGTCGCTCTGGGAATAAATGGGGGAGTCCTATGTACAGCAGTGGATGTTCTTTGGCTGATCGGATGATGATGAGCTGTAAAGACATGTGTAAGAACTGTGTCCACCTGTAGCTCGCCGAACTTTGTATGTCATAGTCCAGCAAGACGCAGGTGGATGGTGAATCTAGCGTGCCGCTATTTAATTACTTCGGCTCCAGCCGACATCAGATTTAAAACGTATTTTCTGAACGTCTACCTGTCTTCGTGCAAGCAGCAGTTTTAATAGATAATTTTTCTAAGAAACTAGCTTAAGCTCTGTTTTCCCAAGAAACGGTTATGGTTTTTATCGCGTGTAAAAAAACGGTGTTTTTGTACCAGTTACGTATTTTAAAAGGATCTTTTAAAAAGAATAACTTAGATGTGGAAGAACCGGCGATAAAATTGCCGTTTATAATTATCAATTACTGATTTCAATGAATAAAATAAGTAAAAATAAAAATATTGCTGGACATTTCACCCAGCGCCTATCTACGTCTACTTAAGACGTATTAGGTCAAGTGGGAAGTAAAGGCGATTTATTTTTGCCGTAAGTAAAGTCGAAAATAGAATGAGGCTCATTGCATTCATAATATACTAAAATAAATACATTCTGTATTCTGTGTGAAATGCAACCTCCATGACAAATCCTTATTTATAATACAAGTAACTTTTGAACAAAAATATAACCAACTTAACCAAACTACTGAACCAATTTTGATGAAATTTCTATGGATCCAATCTGAAACAATCTATAACCTTTCTAATAAAAAAACAATTATCTAAATCGGTTGATAAATGACGGAGTTCTGAGGTAACAAACATAAAACAAACGTCCCTACAAAATTTGAGGGTTGCCCTTGATTTTTTTGGGATCCCATCATCATATCCTGACTTGGTGCCAATGGGACCACCTAGGAAGTATACAAGGCGTCTTCGTGTAATCGGGGAATATACATTAAAAAAACAGATTCCGACGAATTGAGAACCTCCTCCTTTTTTGAAGTCGGTCAAAAAGAGGTAACATTCATAAAAGCTGGAATTAAATACAACCTCAATGACAAACCATTATTTCTATTTAAAAAAATGAAAAAACCGACAGAAGCAGAGAAATAAAAATTGTACCGTGTATGGTTCTAATGCGGTGTAAGGAAGAGTAGCACAAATTTTCAGTCTGGAAATTTTAACGATGCAGTTTGCTCTGGACGCCCCGATACAGATAAAATCGATGCCATTTCCAAAAAATTGAGCAAATTCGGCATTTCAGTTGTTACGATATTGCTCAAGAACAGGGCATTGCCCATAGAACAGTTAGACGCATTTGAACTTTAGACGTAAACGTATTTATTATTCGTATTTTTTTACGTATTTTTATGATTTGATAACTCCTTAAATAATCATTATTATAAATACGGGATTTATCACATACCGTCTTATCGGTGTTTCGACCGACAATGTTTCAGTTCAATTCATGAACCTTCATCAGGGTGAGTCCGATCCGCTTCGAATAACGTCTTGCCTCACACTTCTTACTCTTAAATTATATTTAGCCCCTAAACACGTTTAGGGATCGTTGTGCAAATCGCCTTTAGGTAGTTTCAGTGGTGAACACGGACCAATATTCACAAACTTTGACCTCTATTGCATTTACATAGAGCACAGTTTGGTACTTCCACATCCTGATTTGATTGCACCACTCAACACAGTCAGATTCAATTAAACTAGCGTTGGTAGGACTAGGTGCCATACAGGGTGTTCTAAAATGAAGAATAGAATAAAACCTAGTTGATGGACGTAGATCAGTGCATCGTAGAGTACGTATCTAAGGCGCGTGACCTACGAGGCAATACTGAAACGACCCCCCCCCCACCCTTTGCCTTGTTTGTTCGTGTTCTGTTGTAGTTGCGGATTGATAGATTAATATGTGGTAATTTATAATGGTAATTGTGTAATTAATAGCCGTGTTTGGTAATAATATAGCGATGAATAAAAAAATAAAGTATTTTATAATTTATAGTAGATAGTACGATATTTTGGCTCGTGATTGAATAATGGCTTGT
This sequence comes from Philereme transversata, assembly GCA_963924445.1. Classification (NCBI taxonomy): domain Eukaryota; kingdom Metazoa; phylum Arthropoda; class Insecta; order Lepidoptera; family Geometridae; genus Philereme; species Philereme transversata. The sequence goes on from OZ004340.1 coordinate 14,886,821, forward strand.
GATCGTCTAGATATAATTTGCAAAAGTTATCGTAATCTTTACGAAGGAAATTCCTGTAAATACCCTAAAAAAAAACAACAATGGACATTGTGCTGACGTCATAAAGGTACTGATCTATATATCTACAACTTACCCCATACACGCAGATCATTGGATGCATTTCTCGAATTCCACGATACTGTTGCAAATCCTGTTGGGTTAAAAAAAACAATGCAAAAAATCCGTCTAACTAAGCTTAAACATGTAGTAACTCTAATTAATAAGGATGCTATTTTCATTTCATCTTTAAATAAATATCTCGAGTTATTAATCAATCTGTTTGGTAGTTTTCCTTTACACTAAGACAATTGTCAAAGTCATGTACTTTTAGTATGTAGTGTGTGTATATTTATACTTCTGGAAATGGTGATTTTAAAGGCCCAATGTAAACGGAGTTCATAAGCTTATGTAGTCCTGTGGTAATTACGCAGTTCTTTAGCATAGTAATTATGCTAGATCAATTGTTCGTTTTCTATCCCTAAAATTACGCATTTGCATATGATAAATTATTACGCTTGGCAGTCAAGAAGTTTCACGTCTTATAGCTAACATAACTCAACATGCATGCGTGCAATTGTAAGGTGTGTAATGTGTGAATAGATGTTTGCAAATTCTCAGTTATCGCAGGCTAGTGACCTTTTTCATCCATTAACAACAACATAACCCAAGATAAATCAGTCGCTTTGGACTTCTCCCACGTTGCGCAATTTTTGCGAATGCATTCAGCATTTTGAAGATAAATGGGGTGTCGTGTATGATAGGAATATCACGCCGTTGACATGTGTATCCCTGACAATATAATTCGGCAAGTGTGTGTAATTTATGATACATTTTTATAGTTGGTTTTACCAATAGATGTGCAGAGATGTTTATTCAGTTCGTCAGAGCCAACCATTATTATTATGGGATCTGGCTTGGTATTTCATTTGTACATATATAGATATGATTCGTCAGGTGAATACGCGCTGCTTGGACCTGCATTTCAACCGAAAATTTCAGACAATTAACGGGAACCCTAAGACCAAGTCGCAAACCCGCTCTACGCACTTAACGAGAATACATAGATAACATATATAATTTACAGTGTATTATGTAATCCCTCAGGATTCATTTATTCATCTCTGTAGTTGTGTTTTTATGTTTCATCTAGTTAATGATGGGTGTGTATGGTTTGTGAATCTTCTTGCCTTTCAAATATGATAATAAATGGTTTTAACATAAGTTACGCAGATTGCAGTTCAATATAGGCAAATAAAATCCTCATTTCCCATTTTCAAAATGAAACTTTGTCATTATTGCCAATTGGAATTTAATTATTTCTATTCCATTGAATAGTGGATATTTGTAATTCAAGTACATAATGGTCAAGTCCAGTCATTTTAATTACGTCATTTTGTATTTGCAGTCATTTAAAATAACCATCAGGGTCGGTAGATTCTCGTAGTAAATTGTTTAATAATTGTAACCAATTAAAGAAATCAAACTAAAGTGTTCTTAGAGTTGAAGCCTAAATTATGGTGGTATTTTAGTATTTTTTAATGCAATAAATACAGATATATTCATTATTATATTTTAATTCCAACGGTGATAGTTGAAAGTATGATTATTAATCAATAGATCAATTAATCTCTTAATACGTATTCAAAATTATTATTTTCAAAGAGCACTGTAAATGTATTGAATCGAATCATCTATATTAAGTCCACAAAATAACAAGGTGGAATAAATTAATAATTGAGATGAATTAAAGGCTTAGCCTGTAACTTGTAGAAGTCAAATATGTCTGGATTCAAACCAGAAACACTAATCTGCGATGTAAAGTTGTGGAACATAATTATCCGTAATCTTTTACCGAAGAATTACTTAAGTAAAGGACTCATTGCTCCAAAGTACTAAGTTATTTGGAATTCCTGCCCTAAATAATAATTAGGCTCACAACTATGCACTAAAATACTTAGTCATTCAAAATTCTCGCTCTAAGATACTTAGCTTTCAGAAACGCTGACCCCTCGGACGAAGCACTGAATTTAATTTTATATTTAACACTTTTCTTTTTTTTTCTTTATGAACAGACAAAGACAAACACTGATTCTACATATATATTATAACTTAATTTAATTCAAGGCCCAAGTATCTGTGGACTGCTGCGCGCGCGTTGTTTTAGAGAACTGAAATTCTCCCACGTCCCTTAATATAATCTGCCAAACCCATCATATTTTTTTCACGGAGTGAATTTGACACCCACCTCAATGCGTAATCTCCTACTATTGGTTAATTTTCTGAAACCACGCCCTCTTTGATAGTAGCGTTCCCCAACTGTATAAAAAATTAAAGGTCCCATGTTTATCTAACAAAATCTACATACTTGAGACAAATGGATTTAAGAGTAAAAGTGAATGCTTCAAACTGTCAACTCCATGGACAAACGATCATAAATCCTTATTTTTATGGGTTTCACATGTAAGCTCTAACACTTGTTTTAAAATATCCAATTTCGTAATATCAGCAAATTTGAAGGGTCATATATATTAGTTTTATCTTTTCAGCATTGATTTTAAAACTCGACTCAAGTGTTTTATTTTTTTTTTAAACTCTCGACAAAATTTGAAGTCATAAATATTATTTTTATCTGAAATGCATCACGGAACATTATCTATTCGTCTCTCGAAACTTAACGGTTATTTATTAAGTACGGGGTAATGTACCATTTAAATACCTTGCTATAGGCAATGGTTACCACTTAGCACGGGGGCCTTAAGTTTGTTCCATCTGCAGATCGTATAAAAAAACCTGTACGATAGGTTGTTTCACTTTTGTATGAAAAAATTTTTTTTTTCTGCTGAATTTGATTGATTTTCGAGTTTCTGTGATATAAAAGATACTTTAGTAAAATTTTAATAAGATTGGACAACGTTTAGAGGTCGCACACTTTGATGACTTAGATAAAAACACATAAAAACTAAGAAGAACTTCCTCTTCTTGTCCCCATGATCAATTTTAATTACCTGTGGCAAATCAAAGAATACTTGTGAAACCAGTCAGTTTATTACACTATGAGGGTGGAAATGAAAAAGTTTGATAAAAGTGGTCAATCTGTGCGACCTCTAAACGTTGTCCGATTACCTCCAAATTTTGCATACATATCTTATAGGTAAGGTAGACCAAGAAATCAGTCAAAGAGAATAAAAAATCAAAATTTGGAAAAATGAAACACCCTTGCCAAACCAACTTGATCAAAAATGTTACAGTTTAGACGTAATTTATTTTCTTTAAAAAGTTATTTTTTTGTATTAAGGATCATTAAAATGAAGGATCATTTTCCCACCGCCTGCTCAAACTTTGCAAATTATAAGCATGTAAACCTCACCGAAAGCAGGTGATTAAACCCCTACGGCTGAGCCGGGAGTTGTACTGAATTTCATTGTGATTTGTGATTTGAATTCGGAACCTGATCTGTATTAAAATATGAACTAACGAGACCCACAGAATAAGAACTTATTCGTAAATATAACTTACCTCTTACAAAGAATGCATCAACCTAGATTTGGTTTTTATTGTCTCGCAGAAAGTGTGAAAAGTGGAGTATTCTCCTCGTGGATGAAGCTGTCTGCATCTTGGGCGTACTTATATCCCTCTATGCTCTACGGATTCTAGTAGCTCCCTCGCTCAGCTTGTGAGTTAACTCTAGAACCCTTTGTTATGTTCGGGTTTCAATATAGCGCTCGTGACGCAAGACACTGCTTTATCCCCTCGTTTAATAATCTACTATTAAAAATAAAATGTATATATAAGTTTCACAATGAAATACTTAGTTACAAACAAAATGGTTAATTACGTCACGAAGCAGGGGTCTCATCGCTCTGAGAAATCTCTTCTAGACCACTTTTTAAAATACGTTTATATGTTAAAAAACATTACCCTCCTTCTTTGTAGTCGGGTAAAAAAGGAGCCATTGGCCTCACTTACAAGAAGTTTGTTCTATTGACTTTTGAAATTTTAGTAAAAAAAATTGACAAATATTTTGTGCTTTTGAGATATGTTCTAAGAAATACGTAAAGTCTAAAAAAGAGCGGATGAAGGCAAATAAAAAAAAAACTTAAAAAAAAATAATGTATTTTGATTTTCATCAAAAAGTTATCAATTTCATGGGCAAATCACCTTTCGGGTTTCCGAAGCTCTCTGTATGTATATAAATGCGCGCGACACCACACTCTTGTTAGCTTTTTGATATGACAGCGATATTGGTGTTCCAATTATGGAGCTTTTCATTTGGGCAGCCAAATTTGTGTAGGAATACATGACACAGTATAGGTAACTCGTGCAAGATGTAAGTAGATGTTATTGCATCTACATACATAGTCAATAATTAATTATTAATAATATTGCAAAATTTGTAATTAAAAAAATTATAATAACATAATAAAAAAAACAACAATAACTGATGACACATTATTAGTACACACGTATAGTATAGGTATAGTTAAGAGTACTGAAAAATAGTACTCACTTCGGAGCGCTGTAAAACCTTAGCTATTGACTTAATGAAAAAATGTTGCGAATAAAAGTTGTTCATCAAAAAACGATCTACAAAAATGGTTTGATATATTTTTTTCGTAAAATGATAAAAAAAAAGTTATATCGAAAAATATAAACTTTTTTCTCGAGATTCTGAACATTTTCGCTTATAACTTTTTTATTTATAGTTCAACGACAAAAAGTTACTGGACCAAAGTTGTAAAAAATTCAATTTGCAACAAAAAATGTAGACAAATTTTTTTTATCAAATTAATAGTTTAAGAGATATATCGTAAAAACCATTTCAACCCCTATTTTCAAGATGGCGGCCGTGGGACAAGGGTGGCGACCCCACAAACTTAGTTTTAGCTTTACACTGACCCCCCTACACATCAAAAAAATAAAATTGCGTCCTCTAAAAAACGCAACCCCAAATGTAACTTTTCAATGGACTACATGCGCAGTGGCCTGTCCCACGCGGTTTGTGTGTGTGCGAATTTACTGTAGGGCTGAGCTACAATTGAGCAGGACAGGGATAACACTATATGTAACTTAGGTAAGTGATTTTGTAATTATTGTTTTGAATATTTGGAGCTTAATCGCAACCGAGATACAAATACTTTTTATAACTTTTAACTTAGTTCTCGTGAATAAGCAGTTTTCATCATCATCATCTCAGGCCTCCTCTTTATTACGCTATTCATTCCAGTCCCTTGCGAACCTCATCCATTGACACCCAGTATTCATGTATTTGTTCTCATTAAATTTGGAAAATACTTGTAGTTATTTTGTTATATTTTACGTTTTTTTCTTATTAAAAAATTTGATGATTGAACATTATAAAAGTATATGTAAATGGCACGCACACGCAACAAACACTAATAGATAACTGGATAGCTAGAATAAAACAAATACGTAATACTCTATCGGAACTAAAAATGCAATATGAACCTAGAGTGGCTCCCAGCGAGTTAAGTGGCTTTTTTTAATAAGTATGATCGTTTGACCACAATCTCACCTGATGGTAGATGATGTGGTCAAAGGGGCATCCTTTAATCACGTGAGGTTTTTTCGGCTTTTTTATCCCATCATCCCCCTGGGTAATACATCGTGATGTTTTAGACTACCTTCGCCCCCCCCCCCACAACCAACATCACGTATATTTTTTATTAAAAAATATCGGAGAATCTATTTTAATGAAAAAATATTATAAATTCAGATTCGGAAAACCGCTCAAGGTCGCACATGGGAGAACAGTCTGCTGACCTCTAAATATTGTTTTATGTTGATTTTTAGACATAAATTCGTTCAGGATTTCACGTGATCGCACGGAAAATATTATGTTGCCTCAGGCCTGACTCTGATATTTCTAAAGTGTTCCTTGTCATTATTAAACTGGTTCTTGCAGACGCGGCGTAAGGCGGGGGCGACGTGGGCCACTGCCTACGGCCTCGCGGTCCAAGGAGGCTCGCGCCTCGCAGGTTTATGCATTACCAAGCCGTGAACGTGACGAAAAAATTACATGTTTGGTATGAGATATTATCGCGTATTAATATTATGGCAATCTGTACAGATCCATTTATGCATTTATCTTGAACATTTGCATATATTTTGTGACTGGATCAAAGAAAATCGACAAACTGGATTCGAAAAATGCTTGTCTGACGCTCGTCAATTTATTGAGAAAAGCAGTTATGATCTGCCGAAATACTTTAAAAATAAAAGAATTATATTAAATTTTATTTTATTCCATTCCATGTTTGCTGTAAATTACTTGCTCTTTCCACCTTGTCAAGATGATTGCAGCAATAAAAGCAATGGACAGCGAATAATGAATGGAATAATAATAACATACATGTTCGAAGACGAGAAGAGGGCCTCGCGAAATTTACCTTGCCCACATCAAATTAAGGTCTTGCCCCACCACTGTACTTGCCTGTGCCATTGCTAAAGTGTTCCTTTTCTATGCCATTCTCTGCGTGGTCCTGTGCTAGACTCATCCAGGTTAAGGCTGTGATGATCGTCTGCCATCGTGATAGTAGATATACTAGTGTTTAAATCAAATATAGATTTGTAATGGAATTCAAATTACATTATCTTATTTTAATATGACGGAGCTAATACTAGATGGAATGTAATAGGAATGCCTTTGACAGTTTGATGGAACTAAATGAGATTACTGTAAATCGTTGAAATGAATTCTATGATAAGTATAAATTAAAAATTAAAATAACACAATAAGTCGTAATACATTTCAAAAACACATATCGAAAATACAAATCATTTATTTCAAATAAAACATAAATACAAAGAACAAAGATTCCTCTGTCTTCTGTTTTAGTTAAATAAACCTGTATTACAAAATACAGCTTCATCCCCGAAACAACGCTGAAGGACAAAATTAAAAATATACGAGTTATATTCTGTAAATCTAAAACGCACTGTTGTTTGGGCTTAGGGACTAAACATATATGTATAAAATTTAAGTTGGTGTAAACTAGGCTAATAATAGTTTTAATGTAACAAAGTAATAATAATTAAAAGATACATATTACTATCACGGTAAATTATTTTGCTATTGCAGATCATAGTAAAGGTAGAAAACAACAATTCTAGTAAGTAAAGGGCAATAAGGTACCGGGCAGGTAAATTCTATGTATGTGTAGTTTTTACAGTTAGTGTTTCAGACAACTTTTCCATTTTACATACACTTGTGATGTGAAAAGTGCTGACATACTCTTGTGACCAGAGGGCTTAGCCAAGTTACAGTCGATTAGCGATGACGCTAGTCGATAAGTCCGAAAATGTATGAAATTTGACATATGCTATAGAAATACCACGTGATACAGCGACAATAAATGTATGTAGAAATCGAATCTATTCTGAGCGAATGTAATTTGGCTACGGGTCCTGGTCTTCATTACACATAGCTAATGAAACTTTAAATTCTTTATCACTTAAATGTACAATACACTTTGTTGGAGCCCATTCTACCAAACTAAGCTGTTGCTAACTTGTATCTTGGGTGGCGTCCATTAATGACACGAGTGACGTTTTTTTTGACCCCCCCCCTCCTCCCTGGTGATATGTCACGAGATTTGTTTCGACCTCCTCCCCCCCTCCCTTTATCTTACGTGAGATTTTTCAAAATTTGTATTCATAGGGTAAATGCGTTGGATTTATTTAATTTGCTTATTTATTTGCTTCACTCGTATCTAGATTTAAAGTGAAAAAATAAAAAAAAAATACGTGGTATTAGCCGAGACCCCTCTCCCTTACGTGAGATTGGGCAAGATTCGGCTCTATCCCCTCCCCCCCCTGAACACCTCACGTAATTATTAGACGGCCCCTTGGTAGACAGTGCCTTCCCTTTTATTCCAATTAATATTACGTATATAATTTTAATTCATTCATTAAATCTTAAGTTAGGATACAAAATAATAATAATAATAATATAAAAAATTACATGCAAGCTATAAAAAAATAAAATTAAGAAACAATTCTTGAATTTTATACATTATAATAAAGACATTCTACATACTTGTAATCAAAATTTGCAACATTGCTCATACAGGTATCACAGAATACATAAATATTTAACTCATTCTAGGTGGTAAGTAGCTGTGATAAAAATGTAATAATTCATTTAATGTAATGTGTATTGGATCATAAAAAAATAAAACAAATAATATTATTCACGTGAATTCATAGAATAGAATGGTAAAATGTACACAGTTAAGAACCACCACAGATAAACCAACTTCCTATTATAAAATAAAACATTTCCATTCCGTTCCGTGGCAATATAAATTGAACCTTAGGTTACATTATGAGACATGTAAGATATAAGATTTAGAGATATGTAGAGAAGTACTAACAAATAGTCTCCACCAACTTGATAATTTTGAAACGTAGACCATTTTCATGAAACTAACAAACAGACAGTTAAGTAGTCTTCAACCAGTTTGGAGAAGGTAATTAATAGCTACCAAACTATAACAAGTCCATTATTTATTAACTCAGTAAAATCACTTATCACTTACGCCCATGGCCCAACCACGTGGCACCGCGTACATAAGTTATAACCTTATAGTTAAGTTACAACTCGCTTTGTGGGTCAGGAATGTCTTGGGATCGAAGTTACATGGCCCTTTATTTATTGCGATAGTTTGTTATAAAGGGTAAAAGCCTACTCCATCTTAAATCCTGTCCAAGGCCTTACAGCGGATGGGGTTTGATTTTTTTTTTAACTTTGTAGATCTTCGTTTGACTACAATCTCACCTGATGGTAAGCGATTATGTGTGGTCTAAGATTCAGCACGAAGATCTAGAAGAAACCTATTCACTCTTACCTTAAAGAGGCCCGGATTGTATTCTGTAGGAAAAATAGACGACGGCAAAGCGTTCCATACCTTAGCTGTACGCATCAAGAACGTGGAACCAAATCAATGTGTGCAGATGGGTGGTATATCAACTAGGTACGGATGGTATTAAGCCGTGCGCCTGCTTGTCCTTTGATGGAAGGGAGATGGTGGGATCAGCTCGTATAGTTCCTGGGCACATTCATCGAAATGTATTCTGTAAAAGATCGATAGGCTAGCAAATTTACGGCAGTGTTCGACACTTTGGGTCTTAGTCTCCGCCATATATTGCTCATCTATTATAAGCCCAAAAGCGTTACGTTGATGGGATGTAATGAATGAATGAATGAAATTATCCGATATTGATGAATAAGGTGTCAATTGAGGTCCAGGTGACATAGACCTGACTACGACATCGCCAAAAGGAAGGGTATGGTATGGTTTTAGCAATCTCTGGACGTATTTCCCACCGTAGCGCCTAAACTGCTCATCCGATTTTGATGAATGTGTTGCCAATCAATATAATATGGTCTGCGTGATATAGGTTATTATACATGGGTATTGCGTTTTTAAACTTAAATACCTTGTTAACCAGCGCTACCAGAATGGCCTCTTGAAAAATATTTCATATTCACCCTCGTTCATCAGAAATACTGACATACTTTGAATCAACACAGTCTCTGATGAGATCAAAGCTAATGCTCAAGCCTACCAGAAAAATTGGAAACACACCCAAATAAGCTGGCACAACTACTCACAAAGCCTTCATAAGAAGCGGCTAAAAAGAAAAGATGTTATGCTACTTAGTGACTGACAAAATGAAGAGGAGTTCACTCTGCCTGAAACAAAACCCAGAAACAATTTGCTCATAGTTGTAAAACTGATCGCTTGGAAAAAAAATAGCTTGCTATTTTTCTAGTCTAATCTCTCTTTATCTGACTGTACACAAATATTGTGTCGTAACCTCATAGTCATAACTGGCTTGTGGGTCATGAATGTCTTGGGGATAATCATTCTAAGAGGCCTGGATTTATTTTAATAGTTTGATGGAAAGGTACGGTTAGAAGGTCATTGATGATAGATGATTCTCTGGCCCTGGGGCATGGGGTGATTACAACATACCTATTCGAGTAAGAAGGAAAGATGATTTCAAAAAAGTTGCTAGTTCTTCTAGGTGCTCAAAATTAACCATCTTGTAAAAGGTAGAAAAGTTTGTTTGGTAGAGATCGGTATTTAACGATACCACCGCCGATTGTATCACATAGATTTACGTTGTTCTCGTAACATCGTCAAATAAGTCACAAATACTAAGATTCAGCTAATTTAAAGTCGATACAAAAGTTGATAAAAAAACGGAATTTTCTGATGTTGAATGTTGATCCATTTGTTCATTATTGGCTTAACTTTTAGGTGAAACTCTGTATGCTATGATAAACATATACATGACAAATTATTCTTTAAGTAACAATCTCAAATAATTTATGAAAATAATTTGCATTGTTACATCATATACCTAGCTACGGTTATCATAAATTTCTATGAATATTCAATTAATTATCGCCTACGAGGCCGAGGCTAGGTGCTCGCGGTCATATGAGGGCTAATACAAAATTGCGATTTTCCAAGGTAGCAGAACCTTAGAAAATCCTGTTTTTTGATACTGCTGACTGAGTTGAGAGGATGTTAAAATGTACTGGGCAAGTCTACTATGTCTAATATCCTGTCATTTTCAATTAATTTTTTTCATTTTATTTCATTTATTCAAGAACAATTAACAACAGTATTTAAATCACAAATTATATACAATATTCATTATTAACGAATGTCATAAAATTCGAATTAATAATCAAACTAATATTATAAATGCTAAAGTTTGGATGTTTGTTTATATATTTGTTTGTTACTCAATCATGTCGAAACGGCTGAACCGATTTCGATGAAATTTGGTATATACGTAGATTATAACCTGGATCTTTAAAGCTCATACAGTCAGTGCAAATGTAGACGGAGTATTTAGGTATACACTACACTACTCAGAAGTACTTATATTGGATAGTTAAATTAAGCATGTGTGTATGGACGTACGTAAGTGGCTAATGTAATAAACATTATTTATTACATTAGCTACTTATATGTATGTGTCTTTAGTATGAATGTTTAGTGTGCGTGTGTGGTTATGGTTGTTGTGTAAATTATATTGATCATAAGATTTTTTTTTTATTGTATTTCTTTATTGACAAAATCATGGTCATATTTAGTGCGATAAGTAATTTACGTCGTTAACCTATAAGTAATTGAAACATAAAATGTAAATCCTTTATTGGCTGTAAGTTTTGTCATAAGATAGTCCTGTATTATACTAAGAGCTGTGGATTTTGTTCGAAATAAAAAAAATACCATATAGGCTACTTTTTATCCCGTAAAAAGTTCCCATGGAAGAAAAAGGGGATGTCAAAATTTATATATTTTTATAAATAAAACGTAAAAACTATTTTTTTTAAGGAAACTTTCATAAACACAAAGTGATTTATTTTAACAATTATTACAAACAAATTAACCAGCGTTATATTTTAGAATAGAATAGAATAGAATACTCTTTATTGCACACCAACATAATTAAAATACAATAAAAAAAATACACAAAAATTAAGGTAAGTACAATGGGCGGTCTTATCGCTAAAAGCGATCTCTTCCAGACAACCTTTGGATGGACAGGACAAAACGAAATCAAAAAGACGGCGGTGTAAATACGAGTATATTCATAAACTTACATAAACTACCTATACTTACTAATAAACTAAATATATATACTTACAAATATAATAATATATACTTATATATATAAACTACAATAAAGGAGATAAACATAACGATAAACTAGCAGTGCGTAGACAAAGAAAGGAAATGGTTGTATACCTTAGCTTTGAAGATAGGAAGAGATTTAGATGATCTAATAGAGAAAGGTAAAGCGTTCCACAGCCGCACAGCTTGAACTGTAAAGGAGTCACCATAAAATTGAGAACTGTGGACAGGGGTTTGGAGACTTAGAGCTTCAGATGAGCGTAGATTCCGATCATGCGCCTGGTGCAAGAACACAAAACGCTCCTTTAGATTGGATGGTGAAGAAGGATTGAAAAGAATGTTAAAAAGAAGGGACAGAATATGTGCATTCCGGCGAAGACGGATAGGGAGCCACTTGAGTTTTGCGCGAAATTCTGAAACATGGTCATATTTGCGCAAGCCAAATACGAACCGAATACAAAGATTTTGAAGGCGCTCAAGTTTGCTCAATTGGACTTCAGAAAGGTCGAGATAGCTGACGTCGGCGTAATCTAAAATAGGGAGTAGAAGGGATTGTGCAAGCGTAATTTTGGTGGCGGTTGGTAAAAAGTTGCGAAGTCTTCGCAACGAGGCTGAGGACGCAAACATTTTTCGGCTGATCTCGGCAATACACGGCTCCCACGATAGCTTGGTGTCCATAATAATGCCTAAGTTTTTCACCGTCTGACTGATACCTATCTGAGCCCCATTAAAAACTACAGGTGGAAGTTGCTCAAACTTTAGCCGGGGAATCATTTTGTGGCTACCAATTATGATAGCTTGTGTCTTCTGTGGGTTTACTGTAAGGCCAAAGGATTTGCTCCAATCACAAATTCGGTCCAAATCTGAATTTATTATGCTGATTGCTCCGTTAATGTTATCAACCGTAGCTTGTGTATAAATTTGTAAATCATCTGCATACAGGTGGTAGGAAGAAGATAATTTTTGAGATATTGAGTGAATGAAAACAGAGAAAAGAAGAGGAGATAAGACGCCGCCTTGAGGGACACCAGCGGAGAGACTGCACCATGAAGAATAAGTATCTCCAATACGGATGCGCTGCCGGCGTCCAAACAAGTAACTACGAAACCAGTCAATAGCCGTTGGAGATATGTTAAGAGAGTGTAATACATCGAGAAGTATATCGAAATCGACGTTATTAAAAGCATTGCTGAAGTCAAGGAGTGACAGTACTGTCACCTTCCCACTGTCCATTCCAGACCGAATGTCATCAGTAATCTTGATGAGCGCTGTGACTGTGCTATGCCCGGGGCGGAAGCCAGATTGGTGAGGATTTAACAGGATATTATTGGATAGGAAGGTACTGAGTTGTTGGTGCACAAGACGTTCAAGGACTTTTGATAGGAAGGGAAGTATGGATATTGGGCGATATTCGGAAAAGGATGATGGACTGGGTTTTTTAGGTAAGGGAATGACCTGTGCTTCTTTCCAGGCGTCAGGAAAGGAGCCGGAGTCGATTGAAGCATTCAGGATGTAGGTGATGATAGATACAATTTCATTAAGGATTGGCATAATCATGTTCCGACTGACACTGTCACTGCCAACAGCATTTGAAGTGATAGATGTTATACTCTTCTTAACATCACAATCGGCAAATTGACTAAACTGAAAAGAAGGAAAGTCTGGTGTTGGCTGAGAAGAAAGATAATAGAGTGTATTTGATTTAGTGAGTCCATCTATATTGGATGAACTCGTGAAGTGTCGGTTAAGATGATCAATGTTTAAGTTTTTTGGGATATTTTCTTGTTTAGATTTACCAACTCCCAGTGTTTTAAGAAATTTCCACACTTTAGATGGATCATTGTTATCAACAGAGTCATGAATGTATCGGCGTTGCGCGTCCCTACACAACCTGTTGCAGTGATTTCTACGATCGTAGTATTTGGCCTTATTATTGTCAGATGGTTTACACCTCATCCTAATCTTTGCCATAGCCTTCTTGTGCATCGCCGAGCGGATTTCATCAGTAAGCCATGGTGCTGGCAGATGTTTGATTTTAATGGCACGTATGGGGGCATGTGTGTCATATAGTTTAACCAGTTGTTTATTAAAATACCCCACCATGTCATCAACGCTGCACGCATCTACGATGTCAGTCCAGTCAATTTTCAGAGCATCCTCACGGAGGCTCTCCAAATCCATTCCACCAAAATTACGCTGCATGACAATTTGAGGCTTAGCTTTCGGCGGACGAACTTTGTAGGACAAATAGATTGAATCATGGAAAGAAAAAGCTGCCGCTGAAGTTTGGCCGTGTTTAGCTACATTATTGATCGATGATACTAATATAAGGTCTAGACGAGATGGAATGCAATTTGGAAAGAAATGTGTAGCAGTTGAAGGAAGAATGGTCAAATTGCTAGCCTTAGAAAGGGTTTCAAAAGTAACAGCACGGGAATCCTGCTTAAGAAGACAGGTGTTGAAGTCACCCATGATTATGGTGTGACTGTAAGAAGGAGTTAGGTCTTCAAGAAGTCTTTCGAAAGACGGAAAGTAGTTGTTCCGAAGATGATTGCTGTAGTAGACTCCGAGTAATACCTTGGTGTGAGAAAGGAGGACTTCGACAAAAATGTGTTCGCCCGCACCAGGAGACGGTGGTTGTGGAGACACATGAACAATGGTATGGGGTATGTGAGCGCGCAAGTAAATGGCAACTCTTCCACCACGTCCATCAGTGCGATCGTTTCTAATTAAGATGAAGCCTGGTAGCGAGTAAGAGGTGGTAGGCAAACATGGTTTTAACCAAGACTCGGAAACTAATACAGCATGAATGGTTTTATGTTCAAATGACGCCAGCAGATCAGGGTAATGAGCCGGAATGCTCTGTGCATTAATATGAACAACATTGAAATTTTTAGAGACATCAGAGAATTGGGTCTCAAGGGTTTGGGAAAGCGTTGGTATACTGCAAAAACTATCGTTACTGCTTAGTTCATCGTTATCACATGAAGAAAAAGATAAAAAATGTTCACTATCACTACTAACTAATGATGACATACCTACATAAATTATAATATAAATAAAATATATAAATAAACAATGTACTATCTAAAATATTAAAACAAGCTATGGTATACTTTACTAATTAATCTACTAACTAATTATTTAGCCTGTCCACCTGCCAGTTGTGTTAAAAGAGTATCAAATTAATATTATTAAAAGACAAAAGAATCAATACACTAGCAGAAAAAAAACACAGAATAATTAAAGTTACATCTTATGTAACATACTATCTGCCCGACCGTTTTATGCTTAAAGTAGGTAACAATTATTAGCAAGCTATGGAACATTACAGGTTTTGAATCTATGGCAAACTAATGACAATTTTAACATGATTTTGATAATGACAGAATTACCGAAACAAAAGATGAAAGTAAAACACGAGTTGATAATTGACAATTGAAAAAACGAATCAAGAGAAAAAAAAAACGTAAAAGAAGTAATTATTGAGAAAGGGTAGGAAAATAAAGATAGTACAAGCGGTGATACTTGTTTACCTAAATCGGCCGGGCTAAGATTGCGTTACACACGGCATACTCAGACGCTACTTTTTGGTCACCGCCACACGCTTTGCTCTCGGCGCTGCCGGCGCCGGCTCCTTGTTCACTGCTGCCGGCTTGGTCGCCACGGCCGGAGATCCCGTCGTCGTTGCCCGCGAACCCGATATTTTTTCGAGCTCAGCCATGCTGCTCACACGACGCCTGGTGTCGTCCAACCCGACCACGAACACGTAGCCCTCGCGAGTCCAGCTCTTGTTAATGCCGAATCGTTGCCTCGCCTGCATAAAAACTTCGTGGCGAGCTCTTGTCAAGAACTCTGAAAGAGTAATGCCAGTATCTTTAAGATTAGTTTTGGCAAACCACATCCTGTCACGAACAGCTACGTCCCGAAGCTTCAGCAATATGGGACGAGGTCGATCCGACGTCAAGCGGCCCATCCTATGGCAACGGCTGATGTCGCCCGAAGCAAACCCGGTCAACTTGAGCCTATTCGCTACAACCTTCACAACAGTGGCGGCGGTGTCCTCTTTCTTCTCCTCTGGCACTCCATGAAGAAGCAAGTGTTTGCGTCGGCTCAACATCTCTAGCTGGTCCACGGCCTGTGAAGTAGCCTGAATCTGATCCTGTAGAGCTCGCATGGCAATCAAAACAAATGACTTGAAAGCCCCAAACTCTGCGGCCAGGCTGGATGTTGTGGAAGGCGCATCAGACTGCTTTAGCAGCTTACCTTCATAAGCTGCCATCTGCTCAGTGAAAACAGCCTGTAGTTGTGCCATTGAGCCCTTGATTTCTCGCAATTCCTCCATCTTGAAATGTTCCAGTGAGTGATGGTTGTACAGAGATTTTGTGCTTGTGTGTTTCTGTGTTGATTCTAATGTGATGTGGGAGATAACACTTTATGGCAGGTACAGTGTCTCAAACTTTATTTTTAAACATGAATAGTTGCTTATTGTGAACAAATTGTATATTTTTCACAAAAATAAAAGGAGATGATTTTAAAACAGGTGTTTCTTTTTTTACACCTACCGCCCAAAAAAAAAAAAAAAAAAAAAAAAAAAAAAAAAAAAAAAAAAAAAAAAAAAAAAAAATTTTAATTAAACACCACGTGATCACTAAAACACGTAAACAAGTAACCAAGTAAGCATTTAAACACGTAAAACATGCCCGCACTGCACAAAGTCTCGAATAAGAATGAGCGCGCGCTTTTTTTTTTTTCGAATTGACTAAACTCGCTGTTGGCCTCTGAGGCCGTGACAGCTTAACCGAACTTTTGGCGAGCGCAGATGGCGCTCAGCCCAGTAAGTTTTTTAGGCAACTAGCGCAAGGGCACCACTTAGGTACGAACCTCGGCTTGGGCTGTTGCTGGGATGGGGATAGGAGAGAAACGCCCGGGTACATGTTTGTACCTCGTATAGGCGGCGACTGAAGGGATTCGTCGACCTCGCCGGCGAGATCGGTGTTTCTGTGAAGTGTTTGCTCTGTCTGATGTAGATGACTCACCTTCCGCATTAGCGGAGGTGATTTCGTCATCCGGGTCTCCGAGAACGTGTCTCGGACGACGGAGGATTTTTTTGGCGGCCGGATCCAACGGGTAGACCGGAATGGTGTGTACCAAAGGGTTCGGATGATTAGAGGCAAGTTCATAAAACCGCTTGGAAGCGAGCTTCATGAACCTGGCTATTGATTCTAATTTAATATCGCGATGTAGATCGTTAATTCGAAAATACCATGGCGAGCCTGAGGCTTTTCGCAAGAAGCGATTTTGGATGACCTGAATAACACCAACTTTAGGAGAGTGGGCAAATACTACAGAGGAGTATGTCATGATGGGACGAATGCACGCTTTGTAAAGGGTCACCTTATTTTTAAGTGACATTTTACTTTTCGCGCCTAGTAGTGAGGACAATCGTCCTAGGGTGAACTTTGCCTGATTGCACCTCTTAGTGATGTGCAACCTAAAGGAGAGACGCCTATCGAGGATGACACCCAAGTATTTGGCTGATGGGGCCCAGCGAATGGGCTTGCCAAATAAGGAGATCGGTTTGGGAGTGAGGTTTCTCCGTGAGAAGTACACTGCTGTGCTCTTCGACGGGTTTACCTCAATCCGCCACTTGCGGAACCAAGTGGCTAATGAATGAAGGGCAGCCTGCAGCCTTATACCCACCCGATCAGGATTCCGATTCGATGTGTACAAGGCCGTGTCGTCTGCGTATAGGGCTATTTCCACTTGAGGAGTGCGGGGGATATCGCTGGTGTACAGCGTGAACAGGAGGGGGCCGAGAACGGAGCCTTGAGGGACTCCCGCTCTGACTGGTCTAGGACTGGAGAGAGTGCCTTCCACGGTGTAGCGAAAGCTGCGCCTTTGTAGGTAGTCTCGTAAGATGAGCACGAGTCTATCTGGGACTCCGAGTTTGAAAAGCTTGTAGATCAAGCCATTGTGCCAGACTTTGTCGAAAGCTTTCGCTACATCGAGGAAGACGGCACCAGTATCTGCAGGCCAGGTACTTTGCCAATTAGAGAGGACATGCTCCGTTATGCGGAGCACCTGTTGTGGGCATGAGTGTTGGGCACGGAAGCCAAACTGCTCATCGGGAAGGAGTTTGAACTCATTGACATGAGCCCAGAGACGCTTCATTAGAAGACGCTCATATATCTTACCTAGACTATTGAGTAGACTAATGGGAAGATATCTAGTTGGGTCGTTTGCCTGTTTACTGGGTTTTCGGATGCCAAGGTCTGCGCAGCGCCTTATATATTCGGTCGGTCTCGGTCACTGTTATCAGCACTGGAGTTACCCAACAATATGTATGTTTGCACCCCAGAACAACGCGAACAAATATACCCAGGTCCCAAGCTATACAGCGGCAACCTTCACCAAATTAATGCTGCGTTCCATGAATCATCTTTAAATAAGAAGATACTTAATGATACGTGAAGTCTTGTCATCCAAAAGACCCCAGTATCTGAAGATGAAGGTCTTTGATTAGTATGTGTTACTGAGATTAACAGAATATTGCACAGAAACTTGGACTCTTACAAAGTCTCAAGATTACTCAACGTTCTATGAAGAGGGCTATGCTTAATGATTACCTACGAGATCGAATCTGAAATGAAGAGATTCATAGACAAACCAGCTAAAATGCCTTCACAAAAAAGGAACAGGGCTAATAATCTTCGGATCGGCAGATCTGATCTTCAGCACACATGCCTTAAACCTTAAACTAGCTTTCCATAAAAGAAACCGCGTCCGAATCGGTCCATCGCTTAAAAACTACGACGACAGACGATAAGATAATAACACCCCCTTTTTTCCGTCAAGGTTAAATATAGGACTAAATAAACTTACAAAGCGGAAATTTGACTTCCCAAATGTTAAACATTCAACAAAACTCAAGGAAAATCGCAAAGAACTTTCTTGACTTGTTACCATTGATTCTTGTTACCTATAACAATACTGTTATTAAAACTTTTCTGTATTCTACGGAAACTTTTCCGTATAATCCGTATGTCACCCAATTATAAAATCAAGCCTGTTTTGCTTGTTAAGCAAAGTTTTGCTCTCATTTATTGTTGTTTTATGGGATACGGAGTGAAGCATGAAACAAAATACATAATCATAATCATTTATTTGGCAAGAACACATCAAGTCATCAAGTCATATTTTCTTTCAGTAAACCTTTGAAGATAATGTTAGAAGAAAGACATCATAAACACCCCAATTTCTATGTTAATTTACGGATAAAGAGTCTGTAACCCTACCGTTTTAAGTCAAAAGCCTTCCGGCGGTCTAAAAACTCCAACTCCACAACTAGCTTATACCAACTCACTTTACATAAGTCTAAACAGTGTTGAACCCTGCGCAATCTCATCAACTGAGTGTTTGCCAGAACTTAGAGCGTAAATTAATTAGTTGTGGTCCAGTCTACGATGCCTTGGGATGAAATTAAATAAGGAGAGTCCTTTGGTGGTTGCTACGTTGCCAGCTCCATGAGTAGTTTAAAACCTTAAGCGGTTCCTTGTTCTTTGCAATGAAACCAAAAATTCAAAGATTTGTGCCGTCCAGCAATACGGAGTAGAATGAAAATCTTTTGAGATATAACTTGTATAAGCTTGTATTTGGATAAAATAAGAAAAGCGTGAACCACAAAATAGATGAATACAGAAGTTTAGTACATCCAAGTACAACAATAGACTCGCGCGTATGAGGATCTCGGATCAATTTGTTCGAAGCTTCGACCAACTTGAACCGAGATCTTGGTTCGCGTTAGTACATACATGTTGTTTTTTTTAATACTTTCCCACACCTGGGCAAAAGTCTTCCCCATGTTCCTCCACATCTCACGATCACTCGCCACGTCTCACCAGCCATCTTGGGATGCATCGAGGTCGTCACGCCAACGCTTCTTCGGCCTGCCCCGGATGGTTTTGTTAGACCGTAATTATAAGTTAGTACCTATATAAAAATACAAAAGAAACAGTGGATTGTTTACGGGAAATACTAACGTAAGTGGTTTTAATAAAGAGAAATACTTTCTTAGAGAACTTTTGTGATTTATTTCAATCTTTAATAATGATAGGATTACTTTCTGTTACATACACCTTGGCCAAACCCTCTAAGGTTTTTTAGGTGTATTTATTGTTCGATCGAGCGAAGCGAGCGAAAGTCTCAGTTTCAAGATTGGTCAAAAAATGCCTTTGTCCGTCTGTCTGTTCTCGCGTACAGGTCGCATTTTTCCACCGATTTTGACGAAAATTGCCACACAAGTTCCTTGAAAAATTTTTTTAGTGCATCGCGATTTTTGATTTGGGGGGAATAGGGGGATAGTTTGCTGTAGCGTTATTTATCGATGGATTTCAATCAAATATGAGAAGCACACTTAGGACTTCATTCTACACATCATGTTGCGAAAAAAAATCCAAAAAGGAGCGAGGAGGGGGGAAAGGGGATTGGGGAAGTTTGTGTTATATATGGACGGATTTCAATTTTTGTTTTTTTCGGGGAATTTATACCTAACCTTTACTAATCAGACTACGCAGTACTCTTGTACTCACAAGACGAACCTGTAGTACCAAATTCGACCTCCTAGGACCAAGGGAACGCGAGTAATCGCTAAATTCAACGAAAAGGAGAAGTGTCGGTTATTGCATCATTATAAGGGCTCGCTAGGCCTAATGTTTTCACAGGATCACTAGTTACTTTAGTATGTGTTACTTTATGCCTAATAATGAAAAATATATACAGAAAAAATGTGTGCTTGCGGATGTTTTCGCTTGTTGTAGGTACTAAACATAACTTATTTTCCTAATATGTGGTAAAACGATGATAAGTCTTCATATTTTTTCATCATCATCATCATCTCAGCCCTGAATCACCCTCTCAAGTATTAGCTTTTCTCTTGTCTGTGTAATCGATGAAACTTCCTTTATTTGTCGCGTTTTATAGCGGTCTCTTTTACCTATTTTCTAATATTCTCTAAGCTCTAATGTGGTCTATACCGACAATCACTAACCGACGGAATCCCCGATCACTAGGTATTGGACCTCACTTGTTTTTGCCAGCCTCGTTTACCTTTTGCGTTTCTCATCCAGTTTTTCTCCGCGATCTTTACGACATCGTCTAACCAGCTCGTCTTCGGACGACCTAATTCATGACCCCATTCATTCATGATTCAATGACCCCTTATTCAATAATGATGGATATTTCGCATAGTGCTATCTAACCTAAACTAAGTCGGGTTATGCAATTTAAGGAAAACTTTCTTGATACATTTTTTTAACCGACTTCAAAAAAAGGAGGAGGTTCTCAATTTTACGGAATCTTTTTTTTTTATTTATTTTCCCATATTACTCAAAGACGCGTGGACCGATTTGAAAAATTATTTTTTGGTTAAAAGGGTATAACTTCCCAGGTCGTTCCATTAGCACCAAGCCAGGACCTGATGCTGGGATCCCAAAAAAATCGAGGGCAATCCTCTAATTTTATAGGGACGAAATACGGTTTTATGTTTGTTACCTCAGAACTCCGTCATTTATCAACCGATTTATATAATTGTTTTTTTTATTTGAAAGGATATACTTTCAGATTGATTCCATAGATATTTCATCAAAATCAGTTCAGTAGTTTGCTTAAGTCAGTTATATTTTAGTTAAAAAGATACTTATTTTCAATCATTATTTAATCACGATGGACCTCACCTGATGGTAAGCGAAGATGCAGTCTACGATTAATCCATAGAAATAGCAGTTTAGAATGTTTTTTTAGAGATTTATTACGTGAAGTACGTTGGGGTTCATTGTTCGGATCGTACAAGGTTTTGCGGTTTCTAAAACACTTGTAGATATTGGTTTATCATCACTATTTTGAATCACTTAATTGACTATATTAAAATGGACCAAACTGTGTTATGAAAACGAACATTTTAACTTAGTAATGTGTTAAATTTTGGGAAACTAACTGAAGTTACTATTCTATCAACACAGGTAAACTACCGAAGTAAGTAAATTAGAATCAAAATTAAACTTTATGCAACTGAGGGAAGGTAGAAAATAGATTTCGTGGTCGTGGAATGTTGTACGTTATTTTATGTATTGCTGAGCTTATTACTGGAATTCAGAATGGCAAAACAATTTGGTAAACGTTGATTAAATAGCTTAAATACGGTAAATTTAAAGTAAGGATGACTTGCGCAACGATTTCTAAACGTATTTAGTGGCTTAATAATTATAAATAAATAGGAATTGTTGTGTAAATGACATATAATAATGGCTAATTATTATGGCTATAATTATTATGTCATTACACACGGGTATGGCTACTAAATAAATAAATATTGCTGGACATTTCACACAGCGCTATCTAGCCCCAAATTAGGCAGAGCTTGTACTATGGGAACCAGATAACTGATATAATAATTATTTACGTTTTTTTTTAATACATACTTATAATATAAATATTAAATATAAACAACCAGACCCGGAACAAATATCTGTAGATCATGCAAACATTTGTTTTGCGGTAAGAATCGAACCCGCTACCTCCTGCGTCTCAGCCAGTTCTTCGCCCACTGCACCACGGAGGTCGTCAATGGCTAGTATTGTAGTAAAATAGGGTTTTTTTTAATTCATTACAATAGAAAATTTTCATTTTTCAAACAACCATAATATATTATTAAGTCCTAAAACATCAATGAAACAGCCTTTATAAATAGGTTAACAAATCATATTCATTCATCATGTAAGTAGGTACCTGTTAAACTGATTAATCGGCATCGTCGCAAAAGCACCGCCGATTTACGTTAAAAATTGTTTATTGGAAGCGTATCGATTACTGAATAGTTATTCAAGCTACCAGTATTAAACCCATCTCTAAAATCCGTTAATACGATTCCGGACGTGTGTTTTAAATTAATGTCGTACATAACAAAACAGCTTGTATATGACATGTAAAACCTTTTGACATAACGACATTACTACAACTACTCAACATGAATATACTCAAATACTCAATATGAATATGAAATACAAATACTCAAGAGAGATGTAAGCATTTAAGTTTTAGGCAACGCGACTGCAGTACTTCGAGTCCTGCTGGAGTTTATAGGCGACGGTGACCACTTACCGCCAGGAACATCAGGAGGCCCGTCAGCTTGTGTGTATAATATACTGTATAATTTTTTTATTTTAAAAAAGCGCTCTTAGTCAGTAATTAGCGATGCTCGTAAAGGGCAAACAAGTAAAAGTGTCATTACCTAGTTTTTAAGACCTTATTGTACACTTGTTTATGCAAATAAATATCTTGTATCTTGTTGTGCAAGGGCTAAGAGTTGTTAGCAAAACATATATTCATATATATTTTTTTTTAGCCATTTGGGGTCGAGACACTGGGTCCATAGGGTACCGGGACTCATCGCGTTTTCAAATTTCTTTCTGGGCAGCTCTCGGATCACACGTCGCTTCGACCGTCTGGTCGTGGTGTGATCCGAGAGCTGGCGCTTATCAGGGTTAACGCATAAGCATTGCAATTCAGCGGGGCAATGCAGACAGTGTCTTGGGGACACTTCCGCCTGGTAGTGATCTGGAGCAGTTGAGCTATCTATAGATCGTTTGCAACGGTCTTTATATGATTCAACTGTTTCTTCAGTATTTTATTGTAAATAATTATATCCTTTCTGTTATTAAAGCGTTTAAATTATAAAATGTAAACCCTTTATTGGCAGTAAGTTTTATCTTAAGTTACACCTGTTTTAAACTGAGAGCTGTGGATTATGTTGGAAATAAAAAAAATTATATGAATGCAATACCACTTTGTACAAAAAGACCATTGATATAATATTTTTCCGCTTTAACATTATCCGACCTCGATGACTTTTCAAAATATATTAATTAAATAAATATTGCTGGACATTTTCACACAGCGCTATCTAGCCCCAAACTAAGCAGAGCTGTATTATGGGAACCAGATAACTGATAGAATACTTATATACTTTTTTTTTGTAAATACATACTTATCATATATAGAAAAACAACCAGACCCGGAATAAATATCTGTGATCATGCAAACATTTGTTTCGCGGCAGGAATCGAACCCACTACCTCCTGCGTCTCAGCCGGCTATTCGTCCACTGCGCCTTGGAGGTCGTCTTAAAAACTAAGTAGGTCACCATAATTACCAATGAACGACTGGACTGCACAAAATGTATTTGGTGTAACAAAAAAAATACTATCTTACTCTAACAACAGAGTGGGCCACTCATAGAAGCTACGTACTATTAGGTCATGGTCACCTTTATTGCCAGGTTGGCCATTCAATGCTTCCCGTAAAAGCCTTCGGTAACAGTACCTGTGTTCAAGCAGTATTCTTTTACGACTTCCTTCCGCCACCTTCCATAGAATATTAAGCTCGGCCACCTTTCATATCTGAAATATTATGTAACGACAAGGTGATGTTTTTTTATCAACCTTAAATCTTTCATTGAAATTTAGGTATTTGCATTTATTTATATTTCAATAATAATTCTCATTATTATTAAATTATTGATTTATACAATTATAATAACTATTAAAGACATTATTAAATTAAATTAATTTATTGAATCAGACAATAGTGGTTTACAAGTCCATTTGTGTTAGTAGGTATATAAACTTAAATATCTAGGTTAGTAACATTACATGTAGTTTGTTAAAACTTTCACCCGCATCCCGAGTAGGGTTTCGGCTTTTCCGGGTTTTTTTCGTTCCCGGGAACCGGGAATAATATTTTCAATTTCCCGGGAATCCCGGGAAACCGGGAATTTTTTCAAAGTCTTTAAGTTCGTTTTTTAACTACAAAAAGTGAAGAAAACACATAATGGATTAGATAAGCTATTTAATTGACTCAGAAATAATTAAACATGATCGATCGATCAAAAACAGAGGTAGTATAATAGAAAGTCAAAGTTAAATATTTTTATTCATAAAAATCACAAAAATCACTTTGATACGTCATTTTTACTGCCTGTTCCTTCGCGACCAAGCCAGGAAAGAAAGGCAAGAAACAAAGCTGGTTTTTTTTAATGATCCTTTTACAATACATAATACAGAAAATAAATTACGTCTAAATTGTAACATTTTGAACGAGTTGGAGTAATTTCAATCCCAAGCTCCTCTATCATCTAAATAATCCGATATTTTATAGTAGGCTCTTTTATAAAGATTTTGTTTAATTACGTTTTTAAATTTGTTAATTGTCAATTTTTGTACATCCCTTGGGAGTTTGTTATAAAAGCGTATACCTTGCCCTTTAAACGATTTACTAACTTTATGTAGTCTACAAGGGGCAACAGCGAGTTTATATTTATTTCTAATATTAAAATTATGATTATCGCTATTTTTCTTAAACAAATTAATATTTTTGTGAACATACATTAGATTTTCATAGACGTATTTACAAGGGAATGTCATAATATTTATTTTTTTAAACTTATTCTGTGATGATTCTCTGGGGGCCCATATTATAAATTGCACGAACAGCCCTTTTCTGCAGCACAAAAACAGTGTTTATATCTGCAGCATTCCCCCACAGCAGTATACTTAATGAAAGGAAACTTAATGATTGGTTTCAGGCATGCATAATCACACTTATATTATAAAACTTCTGAACACACTCAATGGTATAAACATAATATAAACGGAGTAATTAAGTACTGCTCTTATGATAACAAACAAACTTTGCCATCGATGTGTGGCGGCTGTATAAGAGTAGATAAAGTATTAAACGTAACTACACATAATTAAAGTATGTAAACATGAGAGTAGTTTATCAAACGCAGCGAATCCGAGTTTAATTTGATCATAAAATTATGGATTTTAAAATCTGAAATAAATGAGTTAATAATAATAATAATAATAATAAAATGATTCGAGTGTTTAAATACCTTAACTCTATGCAGCAGTTCGTATAATATTTTATTTACTCTCTTGCAGCAGCTACACATCGTTGGCAAAATTTTACTTATGCCCTTATTATGTACTGACACGCCTCTTTCGCCGCTCTGTTGAGGCTGGACATGTGCCGAAATCATGGAAGCTGGCTAATGTACAGCCTGTGCCCAAAAAAGGTAGTCGTGCTGACGCATCCAATTATAGGCCCATCTCGGTCACGTCCATAATTTGTAAGACTATGGAACGTGTTCTGAAAAACAGGCTCCTGGCACACCTAGAAGCTAATAACCTCCTCAGTGATCGCCAATACAGCTTCCGCCGAAACCGGTCAACTGGGGATCTTCTGGCGTATGCCACGCATTTATGGAGCGAGGCCATTGAAAATACGGAGAAGCGCTTGCTGTTTCTCTCGACATCTCAAAGGCCTTTGACAGGGTCTGGCATGATAGCCTTATAAGTAAGCTTCCATCTTTCGGTCTACCCACTGGTCTTTGTGTTTGGATCTCGGACTTTTTGAGAGACCGATCGATTCTCGTCGGTTCCCGAACGACGTCGTTGATGGCTGCTCGTCCGATCAATTGGCGATTAACGCCGGAGTCCCTCAAGGGTCGGTACTCTCTGCAACTCTCTTCCTGCTGCAAATCAACGATCTGCTAAAGCCTGGAACCTTTGGGTATGTGAACGACAGCACAGTTGTGGAGAGTTACACATCTACTGCACGAGCCAGTGGGGCGCAGATTCAGTCACTCAGAGAGGCCATGGTTGAGCGCTTAAACTTGTCTTTGAAGGCGGTCTCCGACTGGGGCGATGCCAACTTAGTTAAGTTTAATGCAAATAAAATCCAGGCGTGCCTGTTTTCCGCAAAACGGAGCCCATTTCATCTGGCTCCTACTTTCCGTAATGTACCCGTGCCGATTTCTGACCACCTCGAGCTCCTTGGTATCTCATTAACACCCACTCTCAATTTTGGCTCATACATTGAGTCGAAAGCCCAGCTGGCCGCTAAGAAGCTTGGAATACTTGCAAAGGTGAGGCAATACTTCACATCGGGACAGTTGCTCAACTTATACCAAGCACAAGTCCGATCATGTCTGGAGTACTGTTCTCACCTCTGGGACGGATCAGCGAAGTACCAGCTAGAGGCTCTAGATTCAATTGAGAGAAGAGCCAAGAAGCTCATTTGCAATGACGAGTTAGCAAAAGCAAGGCTCCACAGCCTCGAGCATCGTCGAAAGGTTGCAAGCCTCTCGGTTTTTTATCGGATACATTTCGGAGAGTGTGCTGCGGAGCTTTTCAACCTGATCCCACCATCCCCATTCTATGATCGGACAACCAGACGCTCCGCGATGCGCCACCGCTACATGGTAGACATACCTCCCATACGCACAAAGCGGTACTCTTCCACCTTTATTATGCGCACCGCCAAGGAGTGGAACGCCTTACCTAAGTCTGTGTTTCCTGATAACTTTTACCTAGGGATCTTCAAGTCACGAGTGAATAGGTTTCTTCTAGGTAAGCGTGTACCATCGTAGACTACATCATCGCTTACCATCAGGCGAGATAGTGGTCAAACGCTAGCCTATAATTTATTAAAAATAAAAAAATGTAACATTCACGTAAGCCACTATTTCAGTTTAAGTCTTAAATTATTTCAAAAAGTAATACTTGAGAAAAAAGTTTTAGATCTATCACATACTTTTGAAAATTCCCGAGAATTCCCGGGAAATCAGATTTTTTTCCCGGTTCCGGGAATTACCTTTTTCCCGGGATTTCCCGATTCCCGGGACCCGGGAACGAAACCCTAATCCCGAGCCAATAGTCATAAGGCTATTTGATCAGGATTATGGTGAAGATATTTGTGGATAGATGCTAGACAGAGAATTCATGACTAAATTTCACTGGGTGACTTTCAAGTTAAATAATACCGCAATAGCAGCAGATACCGCGACACTGGCAATTCAAATGTTTTTTATGCTCTGAAAGTTGGTCATTGTAAACTCGATAACGGCTCCGTAAATGAGATTTTCCGGCCCTGGGGCCGTAAGTAAGTTTTAAAATAGAATGAGGCCCATTGCATTCATTGCTAAAATTAAATACAATCTCCATGACAAATCGTTATTTCTATTTAAAAATTAAAGAGGCTATATCCATAAACTGCTATAATGAAATACAACCTATATGACAATACCTTATTTCAATTTAAAATAAAAGAGGCCAAGGCTTAGAAGTGAAAAATAAAACAATAGAAACCGGGATCGCTCATTTTCTTTTTAGCAACAAACTGTTATATTAAGACTTTCATAATTTCCTCACATTCGTGATGAAAAAATATGTGTTACTAGCTGTGGCCCTCGACTGTGTACGCGTTACACTACTTAATAGTATTTTTCAAACTTACGCGATCCTCAGTGCGTAAGATACGGTTAGTGTAGTGTGTCGTACGAGAACATTTCTAATTCTAAATGCAAAGTGAGGGTAGTTGCTGCAGCTGCCATCACTTCGCGACGGTAGCTCCAAGTTCTCCAGTCAACCCGTGACCACGACTGTTGCAACACAGCCGAAACGTCGGTATAACAAATAAAAAAGGTACATACGCGATAAATAACCGTTTTAATCAATAACACTACTAAATGCTTAGGTAACCTAGAAATAAAGCTAAACTCGCTGTTGCAACTTGACTTGACACCCCATTTTTACACGATGGGACCTTTTTGATATTGATTTTTGTGATAAAAAGTAGCCTGTGTGATAATCCAGGTAATAATCTACGTACATACAAAATTTCATCGTAATCAGATTCAGCCGTTACGATGTGATTAAGTAACAAACAAATAAATAAATTAAAAAACATCCAAACTTTCGCATTTATAATATGTACTAGTGTGATATTTGGGTATAAGTGGTGTGGTGGGGTGTACAATAGATCGCTTACAGACCTTGTATAACAATGTTCTATTTTTAAATATTTCTTATAACATGTTGGATCTTGCTGATGCTTGCGAAGCTACCTCTGCTTTGAACTATTGAATTACCTCATAGGCTACGCCCATCTAAGATAATTAAAGCTACCAAAGGTGACGATGTTTTCCCAGATCTCGGGGAAATTTTAGCAAAAGTGTGTCAAAGGCACAATTTGTATAAACTTCTAGTTACATTATAATGTAAATGTAACTCAAGGTTATGGAGAGGTTCTAGAAATAGAGGCTCATTTGTGACGCTGACTGCACTGGAACGAAGCCAGAACGAAAAGTACTTAACTTTAAAAACTGGGGCTACCTGGACTCATGAATACTAGGCCATATGTAGGTGAGGTAGGAACGAATATGAGGTTACTCTTTATACTTTGTTGTACACAAACAGATAACAGACAAAACATCTTACAGAAAGGACCATGCCAAAATCATGACAAAGGCGAGCTGAACCTTATTCATTTCAATTTAATTCAATTCAATGTTTTTGTTTTAGACTGGAACAAAATTAAATACAAAGCAGGTACATAGTCCTAAAAACCACGTTCAACACCTTTGTTTTTAAGATAATCATTAAAGATGCAATGACATTTTTTTTCCGAACTGAATTTCCCAATTTTTCGTTATTTAAATATTAGGTGACTACCGAATGTAATTAGAATGTGGAGAATATCTAAATTGCTCAATGCTGTAAGGAAATTAACTAACCATGGCAAAAAAAAAAAACAAAAATATAGTAATAATATTAGCGCATGTCTATGTTAATCTCCATGATGACATCTTCGTAGTCCCTTGAAGATATTCCACAAGTGGGGTAGTCAGAGGCAATTCTTAACATTACGTTTGATATATGCCCACTTTTTGCAAATGACAAAACACAATCTGATTAAATAATATGTAATTCGAAACTCAACGCTATATGCTCTCCAACCTCACTGTATCCCACTGCATCGTATAATTTTATACCTACTGGCTTACGAAAACGTATTGCCAGAGAACTTTAGCAATCTGTCGCTGCCAAAATAGCTCTTATGATAATGTACTTTCCAACTTTTAGAGCTCAAAATCGCGTGCCTCCAAATTAGCACAGTCAAGGCATTTTCGCAATTAGGCAACATTTTGTTTATTGTTCTTTTAAGCGCAATATTTCATGTAAGCGTTTTATAAAACATTTTTAACGTAAGCAGATGTATTTTTGGTGACATGGTATATGAGGCTCACCTGTTTATAAAGCGAGATAGTTTTTTTGTATGAGAGAGTTGGCTTTATGTGTGCAAAAACGCACTTACCATCAACCCAATTAAGTACCTACCTTTATATACCGTTTGCCATGCTTTGTAGAGCTGGTTGTAGTTTATTTTTGTGATTATTGATTTACTTTACCAATACACTAATAACTAAATGTGAAAGTTTAGATGTTTGTTTGTTACCCAATCACGTCGTAATGGCTGAATCGATTTCGATGAAATTTGGTGTGTTGATAGATTATGATCTGGATGATATAGGCTACCTTTTGTTGACAGTAAACGCATGCGAAGCCGCTGGCGGAAGCTAATTGCAAATAAATATATATTTTTTTCTCTAACCTATCTCGTCCCACTGCTGGGCAAAGGTCTCCCTCAAGGCCCTCCAAGTATCCCTATCCGTCGCTATCTCCCACCATCCTCTTTGGAAGGTGACTAAATCGTCCCGCCAACGATTTCTCCGCCGACCCCGACGTCGCCCTCCGTCTACAGGCGTCCATGGGTCCACAATATGGGCCCATTTCTTGGAGTGCATTCGAGCAACGTGGCCCGCCCAGTCCCACTTGAGTCCAGCCGATCTCCTCCCTACATCTGCAATGGCGGTAAGTGAGCGCAGCATGGTGTTACGAATTCGGTCGATACGTTTAAAGCCGAGAATGCTGCGCTCCATTGCCCTTTGACAAATCTTGAGCTTTGGCTTCTGGGCTTCAGCCAGAGACCATGTCTGCGCACTGTAAGTTAGGATGGGCAGGATACATATGTCGCTGAGTTGGCGCTTAAGTGTCAGAGGAAGATGACTCTTCATGTGCTCCTTCATGGACCAGTATAGCTCTTCCAGGCATTCTCGATACGGCGATCGATTTCCTTATTTAAAGCTAGCTAACTGGCCCAAGTAAATATACTCATCGACATACTGTATTACATGCCCATCTACCTCGACCTTACGTTTCGTGCTGTTTGACATGGTCTTCGTCTTCGACTGGTTCATTCGAAGCCCAACCTCAAGACTTGCCGCGCTCAGATCTTAGAGCTTATAATATTATATAAATATTATAATATTTTTTTTTATACAACCAGTGTTGGTACAGGCATATGGCCCACATGATGTTAAGTGGTAATCATCGCCTATAACAAATTATTGCCTCGCAGGTCACGCACCTTAGCAAAGTGCCCTACGATGCACTACCCTGCGTCCATCAACTTGAGGTATACAGGTGTAAAGGCTCATGTGCCTGTAATTTTACCGGCAACCATACTCTTGAAAAAGAATGAACTCAGCAATGCTGGTTGGCGGCTGAAATGAATTAATATATGAAAACACTTTATTGTATACCATAAAAGTATAAATACCGACAAAATAGAAGACACAAAGCAAATAGTATAATATAATGGTATGGTGGTAGTACTTCTTACCACCATACAATGTGTGAGCTTTTTCACAAGGAACTCTACCTCTTGGATTATTATATTTTAGAAATGTTTCTAGAGTCTAAGTTAAAATGTAATTTTTCTCGTAGACAGAAACTTTTCTAGGGTAGTGCTAAGTTATGTGTTGACTTTGGCAATTACCTAAAAGGTTGTCTGGAAGACATCGATTTTAGCAATAAGGCCACCCATTTTACCCTTTACTTAATTGTTTATTCTCTTTTGTTTATTTTTTAATGGTATACAATAGATAAATTATCTATCTACGTATAAATACGAGTAAATATATCAAAATAACTACAAAAACAAAAGTAGAGTATAAATCAGCAAAAATAGGTGAGATAATCGTAAAAGTTGCGTATTATTGGGGAGGCAGGGGAAAGCAATACCACCAATATTGAGAGGTGGGAGAATAAATGTTACCCACAAAATCAGTACATTCGTATTCAAATGATTATTGTTCAGACCACGATTACATTTATTTGGGCTATTTCTTTCGGCAATGTTGGTTTTTGGAAACTGTATGTTTGATGTTGAATTTTGCATAATATAGGTACTCGTAGGTAGGTATACTATTATATACCTACAAAGTTATTTATAAGATGCGTCAACTTGTTTAGGTACGTGGCGATAATATTATACAGGAGTAACTTTTGTTTAACTAGAAATATTTACTAGTTACTAGTTTTAATAAATAAATATTTCACACAGCAATATCTAGCACCAAAGTAAGCAGAGCTTATGCAGAGTTATGGGAACCAGATAACTGATAGAATACAAACACCTTTTGTTTGTAATTACATACTTATGATAGAAAAACATCCAGACCCAGGATCAAATATCATTTTAAACATTTGTTTCGCGACTTCCGCCGCGGGACAAATGTTTGCATCGAACCAGCTAGCTCCTGCGTCGCCCACTGCGCCACGGAGGTTAATAAATGTGTTAAAACTATTTTTTATGTACATTAAAGATCTCCTAATATCTAATTCGATCTCGTTTTAGATATAATAAGATTTTAATAACAATATCATACAACAGAATTCTCTTGTTCAACCTCTATTTGGGCTTTCATCAGCTCTTCCCCCATCAGCTCCTTCATATAGGACTCTGGCAACTGATGCAGAAACTGATATGGGTAATTATTTCTATAAGGGAACCTCGCGCCTCTGATAAATGGTGTAACCAAAGGAATCGTATGCACCGACTATCAAACGCGAAAGATCTAAAATAACTTTTTCTTGAAATATTTTTCCGAAGTCTACATCAAGAACAGAAAAGGGGCACGCGAATGAAAAAATCGACGATCGCATTCTTTTTACTAACTAGATATTTTCGCCAAAATAATTAATACTTACAAGTTTAAATGCGTAATAGAGTTTTTTGTGAAAGGGTTCGCCCGGGGAAGTACTACCGCCATACTTATTTCTGCTACCACGCAGAATTGCTGTTTTCCAGTTTGAAGGGTATGGTTGCCGGTGAAATTACAGACACATGAGACTTTACACCTGTATTCCTCAAGTTGTTGGAAGCAGGGCAGTGCATCGTAGAGCAGATTCTAAGGTGCGTGACCTACGAGGCAATACTTTGTAATAGGCGGTTACCACTTAATATTAGGTGGGCCAAACGGTTGTTCCATTCCAACTCCAGAGGGCTTATCCAAGTCACATTCGCTTCGAATCGATTCGTTTTCTACATAGGTTTGTTGTCGACAGATCACATGACATTTCCATAGCATGTGTCAATCCCATATATTTTCGGACTTATCGACTAGCGTCATCGCTAATCGAATGTAACTTGGCTAAGCCCTCAAGTCGTATAAAAATAAAATTACATAACTTGTAGGGACACAGGCGGACGGGCTTTTTGATATTAAGTGGTCAACGTCGCCTATAAACGTCTGAAACACTCGTGGAACTGCAGCCACGTTGCCTAACACTTAATGCCTTTTTTACACCTCTCTTGAAGGCGTTCATGTTGAAGCCCACCGGGAAAACCTACGGAAACGGTCAGAGTTACTGAATACATCATAATCATCTGAATACAAAAATCGCTAAAGATGCAAAACGGCAACACGCTATGCACCGCTCACCTCTTCGACATTAATTATCTTCATAGCAGATTGGCATCGTCGCATGATACAGAATAGCATAGGAAGCTAGAGACATTTTTAAATCATTATGTTATCTATGAAGAAACGAAACACGTACGTTATTTTCTGTTTTCGTAATTTTACAAAATATAACCCTGTAGATTGTTGCTATTTGTCGAATTCGGTTGCTCTGTTCGACTTAATTTGCTTCGTTTAAAGTTACATATTCCCAGGAGTAGTTTTTCGCTGCATTTTAACAATTACGTTTTAATTTTGCTAATTGTCCTGAATTAAATGAAAACAATTTATTTTCGGTACACATTTATAATATTTATTTTACTGAGCTTTTTTAACTGTACATTGCACACAGCGCTATCTAGCCCCATTCTAAGCCAAGCTTGTACCTATTATCGGAACCAGATAACCAAAAGAATATTTTTATATTTTTTTTGTAAATACGTACATTAATATAAGTAGAAACACCCAGACCGGAACAAATATCTATAGATCATACAAACATCTGTTTCACGGCGGGAAACGAACCCGCAATCTTGTGCGTCTTAGCCGGTCATCCACCCACTGCGCCACTGAGGTCGTTCACACACCGCTAACTAGCCCCAAACTAAGCAGAGCTTGTACTATGGGGACCAGTTAACTGATAGAATACTTATATACTTTTTTTTTGTAAATACATACTTATCATATATAGAAAAACATCCAGACCTGGAACAAATATCTGTAAATCATGCAAACATTTGTTCCGCGGCGGGAATCGAACCCACTACCTCCTGCGCTCAGCCGGCTATTCGCCCACTGCGCCACGGAGGTAGTCAAAAATTAATTACAGATAATGTTAAAAAGTTCAATCTGCAGGTTAATTTGGCTTATTGAGTGCGCATGTCTACTTTGGTGAAAAAAAATAAGTAAATAAAATTAATGAACGACCTCAGTGGCGCAGTGGGTGGATGACCGGCTAAGACGCACACGATTGCGGGTTCTTTCCCACCGTGAAACAAATGCTTGTATGATCTGTAGATATTTATTCCGGTCTGGGAGTTACTACTTACAAAAAACGGGATGTGGCAGTGGAAAGGGCTGTTACGAGCTTACCGTAAATACACTACTTCTATTTACATCTACTCGTACCTACTTCTTAGAGCCAGAAGTCAAGATCTGTTTTTGTTTTACTTTGTTCATGTGTCCATAAAGAGATCGCTTTGTTATGCGATATGACCGTCCATTATTCTCACATTTATTTGTTTAATTTCTATACATATCTGTTGTGTCTAGCTTGTAAGAATTTTCATTCATTCATTCATATGTCGTGTCAAATAAATGTTTTCAGTTTCATTTTAATTTTTACAGTATGTGTCAACATAATGCCTGCCAGATTACCAAAAAGCAATTCCTACCGTAACAACTCGTGAACTAAATATTCAATGTGTAAAATTTTTAATAAAAGCTTAACAAATAGAAGTATTTTTAATTAAAACGAGTTGTTCAAAAAATTCAATATTGA
This sequence comes from Philereme transversata, assembly GCA_963924445.1. Taxonomy (NCBI): domain Eukaryota; kingdom Metazoa; phylum Arthropoda; class Insecta; order Lepidoptera; family Geometridae; genus Philereme; species Philereme transversata. The sequence goes on from OZ004340.1 coordinate 14,921,745, forward strand.
ACTCATATTTCCTAAACTCGTGATTTGTTTTGTTATTATAATGCATTGTTTACATTGCTTGAAAAATGTCTACGTAATTTGAATGGAATGACAGCTGTCAGAGTTAGGGACAATTCAGTTTCAGAATATAAATTGAAAAGTTTCAGATACAATAATTGGTCAAGCGCGTGTTGGACAACGCATTGTGATTTTAAATAGTCATTTTTAAATACGTAGTTAGTTTTGCAGTAGATTTTGGTCGTTCAGTACGAACATTATCACACTAATATTATAAATGCGAAAATTTGGATGTTTGTTTGTTTGTTACTCAATCACGTCGTAACGCCTGAACGTGGTATGTAGATTACTAGTGGTTCGCCCCGAACTGAGATCTCGCGAATCTCCTAACATCAAAATAAATATTATTCTTAGGGCGACTTGCACAACGATGCCTAAACGTATTTAGTTGCTAAATATGATTTAAGGAGTTGCCAAATCATACAAATACGTCAAATTTAAACATGGTTAGTCGCTTAATACGTTTAGTGATCTTTGTGCATGCTGGCGTTAATCTTCGACTAATAAATTAGTGACACGTAATACTTAACCAACTACTTGACCTACAGTTTCATTCAAATTAGAGGTAACGGGGGTTCATGTATATTGGATTATTCTTTTTAGGGGTATAAGTTGCAGTTATTCTGGATTTCAGACTTTTTATTATATTTATGTCACTAAAGCTACACGTATACTAAATTTCAGCATTGTGGGGTCACTGGTGTACCCTGTGAATTTTGTCAAAGTTTGTTTTTAGTATGGGTAATAACTCAAAAACTACTAGGACTTAACTAAAAATAAAATGGGATTGAAATTAAATAATAAAGACCTTTCATTTGACGTCCTACTTGACCTAATAGATACTTGATATATTTTCATTTTTTTATCACTCTTGAACCCCAATATCTCAACAACCCCCCCACATTTTTAGCTCAGTTAGTCACACCAAAATTGTGCCATCACTACCTACGCTGAAATTTCACGATGATCGGATCAATGCTTCGAAAGTTATCTTCGGACAAACAAACATACATACATACAACGCCGATTGATCAACAAGTTGATCAAGAAATCTCGCTTCTCGCGTGCGTGTGCGAAGCCACTGACGGAAGCTAGTTCTTATATATATTTGAAAAAGTATTTTATCAGTTATCTGGTTCCCATAATATAAGCTCTGCTTGGTATGGGGCTAGATACCGCTGTGTGAAATATCCATCATCATCATCAACCTATAGCAGTCCACTGCTGGACGTAGGTCTCTCCCAGGGTGCGCCATTGAGCCCGATCCTCAGCTCTTCTCATCCAATCCTTGCCAGCCACAGCGCGCAAATCGACACTCCATCTAGCCGGAGGGCGTCCTACACTTCGCTTGCCTAGACGTGGTCTCCACTCCAGAACTCGTTTACCCCAACGGTTATCGGTTCTGCGGCAGATATGACCGGCCCACTGCCACTTCAGCTTGCTGACACTCTGAGCTATGTCGATCACCTTGGTTCTCTGTCGGATAACCTCGTTTCTGATTCTATCCTTCAGAGAAATTCCGAGCATAGCCCTTTCCATAGCTCGCTGAGCGACTTTCAGTTTGTGGACCAGTCCCACCGTAAATGTCCACGTTTCGGCTGCGTAAGTCATCACTGGTTAAATACTTTTGTTTTTAGGCATTGTGGGATGGGTGACGAGAAGACCTGACGAAGTTTCCCAAACGCTGCCCAGCCCAGCTGAATTCGCCGGTTTACTTCTTTCTCGAGGTTGTATCTACCCAATCGCAGAGTCTGCCCAAGATAGACATACTCATTCACAACCTCGAGAAGAGTTCCAGCGACTGCAATCAGCTCTGGGGTATCACGATCATTGATCATGATTTTAGTTTTGTCTAAGTTCATTCCCAGGCCGATGCATCTAGAAGCAGCAGCTAGGCTATTCAGCATTTGTTGCAGCTCTTGCACCGACTCTGCCATTATGACGATATCGTCGGCAAATCGTAAGTGCGAGATGCATTCCCCGTTGATGTTGATGCCCTGTCCATTCCAACTCAGCGTCTTGAACATATCTTCCAGTGCGTTTGTAAACAATTTGGGGGATATAACATCCCCTTGTCTTACTCCGCGGCGCAACTGGATTGGTTCTGACTGCTGGTTCTGGATATGAACTGACATGGTGGCCTCGTTGTATAGACATCTTAGCACTTCGATATATCGCCAATAGACCTGGCATCGTTGCAGGGACTGCAGAACAGCCCAGGTTTCGACGGAGTCAAAGGCTTTCTCATAGTCCACAAACGCGAGGCACAGGGGTTGATTATATTCCTCTGACTTCTGTATAATCTGCCGCACTGTGTGAATGTGGTCTATGGTGCCATATCCTCTTCGAAACCCGGCCTGCGGTAAGACGGTTCGTGATGACCCTAGAAAAAAGTTTATAGACATGGCTCAGGAGTGAGATCGGCCTATAGTTTTTCAATAAAGATTTGTTTCCTTTCTTGAAAAACAACACCACAATACTCCTGTTCCATGCCCTCGGAGTTCTCCCATGGTCTAAAACGGAATTAAAGACACGTTGAATCTACTTCAGAACAGGGGTGCTCCCTGCCTTTAGAAGCTCTGACGTGATACCGTCTTCACCTGGGGCTTTTCCGTTATTTAACTGTTTCAGAGCCATCTCGATCTCGTCCTGGCTGATTTCTGGCAGATCATCCGTATAGTGGCAAGTTAGAGTGGCTCTAGCATCCTCGTTGCTGGGTTCGGGACGTGGGGCCTGCGAGGCGTACAATTGGCCGTAAAAGTCTTCGATCTCCGCCAAGATCTCCGGCCTGGAGACGACGATTTCTCCACTCGATTTAGTGAGCTGTGTCAGATGGCTCCTACCAAGTCGCTGCATAAATACCTTTGACCCCCGATTTTGCTCAATCGCTTGTTCAATGCAAAGAGTATTGGAGCGACGAAGGTCATAGCGTATGCGCTTCACGATGGTTTTATTGAGAGCCCGAAGTTCTGACATCGTCGAGGGGCTTACTGGTGTCTCTCGTCGTTTCTCCATTAGTCGATGGGTCTCTTCGGAATACTTGGACTTTCTTCCCGTACGTCTTTGCTGGCAAAATTTTGTACCCTCTTCCCTGAGGATGTCCACAACATTTTCGAGGTCCCGGTTGACATCATCAGTAGGTTCCAAGGTAGAGAATCGATTTTCAAGTTCAAGTTGAAACTTTTCGGACCCCACCACGGTTTGGAGCAGGTTCGGTCGGAGCTTAGACTTCATCAAGCGAGCGCGTTCAAGCTCAAAGTCGATATTCAGAGTACTTCGAACGAGTCGGTGATCGCTGCCGGTGTTGAACCTGTTGATCACCGAGACATCTCTGAATATATGCTTCATGTCCCCTACTATGAAGTCTATCTCGTTTTTAGTCATAGCGTCGGGGCTCCGCCATGTCCACTTCCTCTGCGGATTTTTCTTAAAGAAAGAATTCATTAAGAAAAGCTGTTCCCTCTCTAGAAAGTTGACCAACATTTGCCCCCTATGATTCCTGCATCCATAACCGTGTGGTCCTACTGTCGATTAAAGTGGGTCTTAGTGGTGGAGTGTAGTGCCTTGGATATGTCATCAAAGACATACTCCACCTCATCATCCGAGTGTGTCGAAGTCGGCGTATATACTTGGATAACCTTGAGGGAGTACCTCTCGGTCAGTTTTACTATCAAGTATGCTACCCTGGTCGACACACTGGATACTTCAGTGACGTTGTTGGTGAGGGACTTATGTACCAGGAACCCGACGCCACCTTGGGAGATTTGGTCGCCTTCTCGGAAGTATATGGGATTCATTGATTCCAGAGTTATGGTGTCCTCTCCCTCTCTTCGGACTTCACATAACCCCAGAACGTGCCATTTCACCTTCTCAAGCTCCATTTCGAGCTGGGCCAGATGTTCGTCCAGCCGTAGCGTGCGTCCGTTAAACGTAGCCAGGGTCAGTTGTTGGGATGGGCGGCCTTTCGTAGCCCGGGGATTCCTAGCACCCCCTGCCCTGCCGTTACCATGGCCGCCGCCTTGGCCAGGAATAGCAGAGCTGCCGGGAACTGGGGGCCATTTCCGTTTTTGTGCACATATCATTGGGAGGTTTTGCCCATAATCGCCACGCTGGGCATGCGGGTTGGCGATCGCAGGGGCACATCTTGTCAAGCCAGCAGATGCTGCGGTCCATCAATGGCCAGAGTTTAGATGTGCCAATCTAGGAAGGGCTATACCGCCATCGACCGGACGCCAGAGCCTCGTTGGTTACTGCAGGATGCACCGCGAGCAGGTAAGGTTGACATTAAGAGCATTGGTGGTGGTTGCCCCCTTACATCCCGTAAAATATCCAGCATTATTTATTTTTCTTTTTTTGCAATAAAGAATTAAAATAAATAAAACAAGCATGATGCTCTTAGTGACCTTAATGCTCTACCCAAAAACAGCACAACGAGACAACTGCATCAAAGGACAAACAGATGCATGGCTCAGTACCATCCATACCTCGTTGATAAACCGCCCGTATGCATTCATCCTATTGGTTCTACATTCATAATGCGCACATCTATGGTATGGAACACTTTACCGTCGACTGTTTTTCCTGAAGACTACAATCCAAGCATCTTTAGGTAAGAGTGAATACATCATCGCTTACTATCAGGTGAGATTGTGGTCAAAAGAAGCTATAAAAATCGTAGATAATAAAACTGATGAGGATGCAGATGTGGTCACGTACTGGTCCAAAATAATTGAATTTTGTTAGTAATTGACACGAGTAGAACCCCTTGATAAAACGTTTCCGAAATTAGATTTATCACCCAAGCTAACACCCCACATTCAATTTCCTTACAAGAGATTCAACAAAAGCTTCAAACAAATGTTACCATACAAACACTATTACATGAGTTTGCTTAGGCGGCCGCGCTCTAGTATTCTTATAGTATTACACAAAGCAGGTGCGCTCCTACACAAATACTTAGAACAAAATGGTCCTTAAGTCAAGGGTCGGGGTAAAGCAATGTGTAAATAAAAGTTAGTGTAAAATTGCGATTTAGATTTATAGAATTGCGAAATTCTTATATGTTTTATTTATTCTACATGGAGATGTAAAGCTTATGACCCACCTGATGTTAAGTGGTAACCATCACCTCCATAACAGAGAATTGTCTCTTAGGTCACACACGTTAGAAATGTGGTCTACGATACACTGCCCTGCGTCCATCAACTTGAGGCATACAGGCGTAAAGCCTCATGAAATCATCTAATTAAATCTGGTGGCAAGTGAGTATAAAGCGCAGTCACTGTCTGTGGTGCCAGGGACAGGATACAATATTATATACAAGATATTTGGTACCTTAAACAGTACTACATTATGGTCTTAAAAACTAGGTAATGGCACTCTAAACTTGTTTGCTCTTTACGAGCATCGCTAATTAATATTTACTAATAATATTTAGTTGATTAGAAACCAGTTCTATAAATAGGTATACTAGCTTTTGCCTACGGCTTTCAACGTGAAGTTTGTCTATAAAAAATAGCCTATATCTTAATTCAGGTCATTTTTATATTTACATAGTATAAAATAAAGTCGCTTCCGCTGTCTGTTCCCTTAGATATTTTAAATTACTCAACGGATTTTAATACAATTTTCAGCAATAGATAGAGTGATTCAAGAGGAACGTTTATATGTATAATACATATATAACTCTGTTTGTTTGTTTGTTACCTTTACGCGACTAAACGGCTGAACGGATCGTAATGAAATTTTGCAAGGAGATAGATTATATCCTGGGAAAGGACATGGGCTACTTTTTAGCCAACTGCGAAAAATGAGGGTAATGTTTTATTGAAAAACCACCCGTGCGAAGTCGCGGGCGGGTCAGCTAGTTTATCTATAATATACTAAATATCATCGAAATCGGTAAGCTTTTTAGTCATGAAAGTGTAACAAATAGACATAAAGAAAAAGTCAGTTTTGCATTTATAATATTAGTATGGACTAGCTGTTGCCCGCGACTTCGTACGCGTTACGCTTCTAAATGTGTAGGTAACCTAGATATAAAGCTAAACCCGTTTTTGCAACTTGACTTGATACCCCATTTTTATCCCATGGGAACTGATTTATAGGTTAAAAAGTAGCTTATGTGGTAATCCAGGTTATAACCTACGTATATACCAAATTTCATCGAAATCGGTCCCGCCGTTACGACGTGATTGAGTAACAAATAAACAAATAACCAAACATCCAAATTTCACATTTATCATATTAGTGTAATTTAAAAAAATTGCACAAAACAATACACACTAAATTAAACTTCTAAGACAAACTAACAGTTTAGGTATTTTTCTATTTATTATATGTAACAATTTACAGAAAAAAAATATTCATAAGTGTTCAATCAGTTATCTGGTTCCGATAGTACAAGCCTTGCTTAGTTTGGGACTAGATAGCGCTGTGTGAAATGTTGACCATTATTTATTTATCTTTAAGACTTCCTTAGAAGAGTTACATTTTTAGATGATGATACAGAATTACTGACTAAAACGGTATGCACCTTTTTATATTTGTTATCCCGACGTTTCGACTATATTGCAACAACCGTGGTCACGAGCGGACTGCAGTACCAAGTACTAGTAGTTAGTAGTTATCGACGGTAGCTCCAAGCTACCGTCGAGAAGTGATGGCAGCTGCAGCAACTACCCTCACTTGGTTTTCAGAATTATAAATGTCCTCGTTCATATTACGACACACTACACTAACGTCGGGATAACAAATAAAACAGGTATATACGCGATAAATACCCTTTTTAATCAGTAATTATGATACAAAAATCTATAAAGAAAAACTTCAAAGTGCCATTTACCACATAAGTAAACAGGAAAGAGATTATTATCAATGATTAATCCAAAAGAAGCAAAGAAAATTGAATTGTCAAACAGAATATTCGAAAAGAACTCGGTTACTAAGGACGGCTAAGGACGTATCAGGTTACTGTCCTCTCGTGTTTTTCCAAGCCAAAAGGAAAGTTACAATGAAAACAAGACTTTTGCAGCGTTTTACAACTATTCTCGTGGATTAATAATTCATTGGTAATTTTAGTCCACTGTGCTTTTACGTTGAAGTTAAATATTAAATTTTAATATGAAAGTTTGTTTGGATATTTGGATGATGTGGTCTACGCTCCATGATATGGGGAGTGTTCATGGATTATTCAACTTTTTTTGAGTCTTATCTTTAATGTTATTTTCATTACTCATGCTCAGAAAGTAGTTCATTGTTAAATCTAAAACTGCTAGTATTTAATGCTTGTTTTTCAAACTTTCGAGATCACTACATAATTACTGATTTAATCGGGTATTTATAGCATACGCACCTTTTTTATTTGTTATCCCGTCGTTTTGTACGTATATGCTTGTTGATCGAGCGAAGCGAGATCTCCAAATCAACTTGGCCAAATCGGCGTTGTATGTATGTATTTTTGTTTGTTTGTCCGAGGATAACTTTCGTGTTGATCCGATCATCGTGAAATTTTAGGTAGGTAGTGATTAACACAATTTTAGTGTGACTAAATGAGCATGGGTTGTTGAGATATTGGGGTTCAAGAGGGGTAAATAAATCTAAAATGAGATGGCAAATGGTCACAGTCGCGTCCATTCCCAAACCGCTATCATGGCGTTTATCACTGTGTAGCATCATGGCGATCGGCATTCCCATGTTCTTTGAACGGCCAACGACTACTGCGTTCCGGCCGAATGTGTCGATGTTGAACCTAAAATATAGGGAGTGTTATATCTGTTTTTTTTTGTTTCATCTTTGAAAACGTTTTGGATTTGAAAAAACGTAGTTATGAATATTTGATCGAGCGAAGCGAGATCTTCAAATCAACTTGGGCAAATCGGCGTTGTATGTATGTATGTTTGTGTGTCTGAGGATAACTTTCGAAGCGTTTATCCGATCATCGTGAAATTTGGTATAAAGGTAGGTAGTGATGGCATAATTTTGGTGTGACTCAATGAGCTAAAAATGTTGAGGGGTTGTTGAGATATTGGGGTTCAAGAAGGGTAAAAAAATTTAAAATGAGACTATAAGGTCAAATGGGACGTCAAATGAAAGGTCTTTATTAGTCCATTACAATCCTGTTTTGGTTTTTAGTTTAATCCTTGTAGTTTTTGAGTTATTAGCCATGTTAAAAACAAAACTTTGACAAAATTTACAGGGTTCACCAGTGACCCCACGATGCTGAAATTTGGTATTCGTGTAGCTTTAGTGACACAAATATAAGAAAAAGTCTAAAATCCAGAATAACTTCATTTTGTACCCCAAAAAAGAGTATCCAATTGTTAGGAACTCCCGTTACCTGTGATTTGAATGAAACTGTAGGTCAAGTTATTTGGTTATATCTTTCGGGGCATAATTTTTTAGTCAAAGATTTTTTTTGTTTTTATGGGAGACTCGCGAGATCTCAGTTCGGGGTGAACCACTTGTTATTTGTCTTACTTTGTTTCGTCTTTTATTCTTGGTCAAATAAATAATATACCTATGTTTCTTTTTGTTTCTACCATTCTGCCTGACCCTGCGCTAGTCTGAACCACGTACGACCCACGGTCTTATTGATGTCGTCGACCCATCACGCTGGTGGGCGTCACCTATTCCAGTGGCCCAGTTCTCGGCCTCCACTCTGTTAGTGCCCTAGTCCACCTGTAGTCACTACGTCTAGCCAAGTGTCCTGCCCAGCTCCACTTGAGCTCCAATATTGAGCCACAATAAGAATATAACACTAAAATTAAAAAGGCCGCCTTTTTGCGGAGAACTATCTCTATACAGGGTCTTAAATCTCAAACTAATTATATTGAAGGGACGGTTTCCACAGAAAAAAAAGAAAACATTTTGTATCGTTAAAATATTCTTGTTTTATAATAAAAATCTCGAGAAAATCGATAAATGCCTTTTCACGAATTGTTAGAGAACTAACGTATTGTGCGATACCACAGATTACTAAAAAAATACTACGATTCGTTCAATGCTCCCGCTCGTGCAATAACCCCGGCCAGTCAACCAGACCGGTCAACACGGCTCGTACGGTAGGTAAGTACCTACATATTAGGTACAAAAACTCAAAAATAAAGTTGTTTGACTACCACCATACCATTGAAGTACTACCACCATACCTATTTCTGCCACCAAGCAGCATTGCTGTGTTTCGGTTTGAAGGATATGGTTGCCGGTGAAATTACAGGCATGAGGCTTTACACTTGTACGAGTATACCTCAAGTTGATGGACACATCAACACATCACATGAGTGCATCGTAGGGCACATTTCTAAGGAGCGTGACCTATGAGGTAATTCTCTGTTATAGGCGATGGTTACCACTTAACATCAGGTGGGTCATTAGCTTGTTCCATATCCATTATAGGTTGTAGTTTAAATTGCAAGATATATATATATAAATCTAACGACCTCCGTGGTGCAGTGGGAGAATAGCAGGCTGAGACGCAGGAGGTAGCGGGTTCGATTCCCGCCGTAGAACAATTGTTTGCATGATCTACAGATATTTGTTCCGGGTCTGATTGTTTCTCTATATATTATAAGTATGTATTTACAAATAAAATGTATATAAGTATTCTATCAGTTATCTGGTTCCCATAGTACAAGCTCTGTTTAGTTTGGGGCTAGATAGCGCTGTGTGAAATGTCCCGCGATATTTATTTATTATTACATATTATATTGATTATTATATTGATAGCTGAGACCGGTATTTAATCAAGAGAATACGGCTAGTCTACTCACTCGTTCATATTATAAAAACCTGTAACCTACGCTGAGAAGACTTTTATGAATTTATAACGAAATTCTTTTAAAATTTAAATTTAAATAGTTCCTGCGTATAATCCCGACCAGCCTTTATCCGCCAATATACAGTATAATAAAAATGGCTGGAACAGTCGACCAAAGAACGCTACGATCTAAACGCTCAGCTTTTGGTGAGTCATCATAAATCTATAATATCTGCGATTATCAAAATTTGTTTGTTTGTTTGCTGTGATCAAGCTTGACTTTTTACTTCATTCAGTTCATTTTGAAGTCGAGTTTTTGGTGTTTTTCACGTTTTTTGTACCTACCTATGATTGATAAATTTTAGTCATACGCACACAAAGTTCGTTAAATAATTTGGGTCGCGCTCTCAGGACCCTTATTATACCAGAATACCTTTATTTAAACATATTTTATCACTTCTGTTTGGAATAGCCTTTTAAATACCTTACTTAGAAAATCTTTATCTATTTATTTAAAATTATTTACTCTAAATATATAAAGAAATAAGTATATAAATTAATTACTCTATTTAAAAATGCTTATCTTGTATAATTTAAAAAATAATAGTAAGAATGGATAATTGGATAATTGGAAATAATAAACTTTGGAGGGGGGCGTTAGTGTTCGCGACACAGTTTATAACTTCTGCGAATACTATCGTGTTCCAGGAGGGCTTAGCCAAGTTACAGTCGATTAGCGATGACGCTAGTCGATACGTCCGAAAATGTATGGGATTTGACACATGCTATAGAAATATTACGTCATTCAGCGACAACAAATGTATGTTGAAATCGAATAGATTCGTGGCGAATGACATTTGGCTACGGGCCCAGTATTGTTGTGCCATGTTTTTGTTCCAAAATAAAGTTATTTTGATTTTTTTTTTTGACTTTCGTGATTTATTTCAATCATTATTATAAATACGGGATATATCACGTACCGTCTTATCGGTGTTTGCCACTCCTCCCTATCGTCAGTCAGATAGACTCACCTACGTACAAAACAGCACGTTACATGGCGGATTTACTAATTCCTTTCACAGGAAAGTCCTTTAGCTACGTGAAAGACTCAACGCACTTTACTCAAATCTTGGAAGGAATAGTAGTATATAAAGATGAGTGTATGGTGAGTTTCGATGTAGCGTCACTGTTTACCAATATACCAATATACCGATAGCGGACACAATAACCATTGTGCAGGAGCTGCTGCAAGGTTCATCAACACCTATCAGATGCATGAAGGTAATTGAGTATCTGTTAACGAATGGTTTCTTTGTATGGCGGGGTGATTATTACATACAATTGGACGGTGTTGCAATGGGATCAGCAAAACCCCCTGTAGTGGCCAATATATTTATGCAGTGGTTTGAGAGGACGGTACTAGATGGCGTACCCTGAATACCGAGATACTGGTGGCGGTATGTAGATGATGTGTTCGCAATAGTACGAGGAGATAGAATATAATAGAAAAGAATAAAATAATCATTTATTTGGCACACACAAAATGACACATGAAACAATATTAAGGAACAGTTGAATCCATTAAGACAGTTCGACTCATGTGTCTGCGATAAGCATAGACACCTTAGTTAGCTATCTCAATTGTAAACATCCTAAGATATCCTTCACGGTAGAGCTGGAAAAAGATGGATGCATACGTTCCTGGACGTGTTGGTTATACAAGAACAGACAGGACGACTCACACATACGGTATACCGTAAACCAACACACACAGACAGATATCTTAGAGCTGACTCACACCACCATCCAGCTCACCTAGCCTTGGTACCGCGTGCTTTGATTGATATAGCACTAAGGCTATGTGACTCTCAGTACGTGAAAACCGAGCTCTCACATGTAAAAGGGGTGCTAGAGCAAAACGGCTACGGATGGAGACAGAGCTTGTGGACACATCCACAAGATCACGCATTACTACGGTAAATAGAGCAGTAGCGTACCTATTTACCTTTTGTGAAAGGAATAACGGATAAAATCGGAAACTACGCCATAAGTACTACAGAATCAAAACGATATTCCGTCCTCAAACATAATTGAGGAAGCTACTATGTTAGCCGAAGGACAAAGACCCTCTGGGCGTCCCCGGCGTATATATGATACCGTGTGACTGCGGTAAACGCTACATTGGTGAAACAAAGCGAAACGTATGTCGACTCCAACAGTTCTGCAGTGGCGGAACGTGCCCTAGATTCTGATTCGACGCACTACACACGTTCCGACAAGGCCCAGGTCTTAGCGAGAGAGAAGTTCTTCGTTCTTCGCAAGATCCGAGAGGCGATAGAAATAAATCGTGTGCCAAACTTTAACAGAGATAGAGGATGGGTTCTACCATCAGCCTGGAGGCCATGTCTTCATGATGCAAGCGACAGAAGAGTGAGTGAACCTGGTAGAGATATAGTTAGTGTTGTGTGTTTGCCTGTACCGAGAACTACCGAAGAGCGCAACATTGATGATAATGATGATGATGCATCCTGTCAACGCGCTGGGCCATCGTTGACTCAATCCCCACCACCACGCCCGTCTACTCGTGCGCAGAGGGCTGCGGCGCGCAATGCGAGGCGAGACGTTATTCGGAGCGGATCGCACTCACCCTGATGAGGGTTCACGAATTGAACCGAAACATTGTCGGTCGAAACACCGATAAGACGGTACATAATGTACATATGTATCACAAAACCCCAATAGCCTATGTCAAATCAAAAGCAAAAACAATGTGATAGCCTGATAGCATAAGACACTGTCGTGATTCATACGTTTCCAATATATCCTCATTAGGCAAAATCCGTCAAGTCGTTTAGCCTACACGATGCGCTAAATGAAAAGATTTGTATGCACCCTAAAAACATTACCCGAACGCAGTCGGGTCAAAACTAAAAACATACTAAATAGACACAGGGATAAAGAGTTACTTTAAACTTTATAATGTTAGTATCTATCGATCTCTAGATAGCTAAACTGCTCCAGATCACTACCAGGCGGAAATGTCCCCAAGACACTGGCTGCTTTGCCCCGCTGAATTACAATGTATAAGTGTTGACCCAGATGAACGCCAGCTCTCGGATCACACGTTGCTTCGACCAGACGCTCTTCATTGTAATACAGTTAAGATTATTAATATAAGAAATGCACCAGCAGTTTTGTCAACAGCTACTCAAAGCCTGTCACCTGACAAGTTCTCTTGAGCGTGTCTTTCATAATTTTCTTTTCTCCTTCATCCTGCCAGCCTGCTGGATATTATCTCTTATCTCAGAATTAAAAGCTTTAGAACCACTGACGTTATTAAAAGAAGAACGTTTTAAAAGGTATTATCTTGTTTATGATAATAGGAGTTTTCGTTTATAATTTGTTTTGTTCATTCTGTGGTTTTAATATGATATTTAGTGTTGAAACATATTTATACGAGTACAACGCGCTCTATAATTAAATAAAAAATACTAAATTTAATTTGATAAGAAATATTAATGAAACTAGACAGCGATGTGTGAAATTTCCAGCAATATTTATTTATATTTATTTATTAATTTTAAACGCGAAAGTTTGTATGGAGGTATGTGTGGATGTTTGTTAATCTTTCACGCAAAAACGATTAAATTAATGGATGGATTAAAAAAAAATTGGTATGTAGTTACGTAAATTATAACCTAGATTAACACATAAGCTATTTTTTGCTAACAAATAACGCGTGCAAAGCCGCTGGCGGAAGCTAGTTATAAATAACAGACACAAAAAATAATTTTATTATCTATGTCTTTTAATCATAGTTTGTTTTGTGTTTCATTTAAAAATAATAACTAACTTCCGTCCGCGGCTTCTCACGCATGGTTTGCCAATAAAAAGTAGCCTATGTGTTAATCCAGTCCATTATAATCCATTATAATCTACAGACATAACAAATTTCATTAAAACAATAATCGGCCTTTATTGCTAAAAGCGATCTCTACTAGTAACCTTTCGTACTACATAATTGTTCGTTGTCTATCGTAAACATATTTGATTTTAGTCTCTGAAAATGTTTGCGGGCAGAAGATAAGCACATTTCAAGTGTTTAATTAAAAAAATATGTAAAAACGTTAGCATTTGTACAAAACGTTTAATTTCACCATTTTTCGTATTTAATTTCTATGAATCATACAGTATCGAGTATCGAGTGAAATACTATGTCATTCATAATTTAGTATTATTATTTAAAACTTAAAATATAACATGCAAACCCGAAGGCAGTCGGTAAAAATTCTCCGCGCATTTAGTGAAGTGACGAGGACTTAAGGTTATGGCCTTAGTGATAATCATTGCAATCATGTAACTTTTTTTTATTTGGTCGCTCACTATGGGCCTCTTAAGAAGGCTCAAGATCACTCAGCATGCTATAGAGAGAACTATGTTTGGTTTAAATCTACGAGATACAAATAGAACTGAGGAAGCTGAAGAAAACCTAAGAAACATAGCCCAGAGGATTACCAAACTGAATTGGCAGTGGGCAGAGCATACAGCTCAAAATTGGCGCAGCATTTTCATCTAACAGTTTTCAAACAAGAAATCGGCCTCTTTGTTGCCTTATTTACCATGATTTGTGATACTTTATTGATGGTTTTGTTATCTTTTCCGCGGTTGCTCCTACTGCACTGAAGTTTGTAGTCCAACTCTACTTAAAACATCTGCTATAAATCCTTTAATATGACATACAAAACAATAAGGAAATCATCTATCGCTCTCTCTAGCCTCAAAGGTTTGCTGGAAGAAAACTCTTAGGATTAAGCTCACCTTTTTACATGTCCTGTATTTCTGTACTTTTTAATGTAATTTCTTGTGTACATTATACAATAAGGATATAATCGTACCACGATTGAAGTTAGACGCCGCGGCTAGGTTAGTGTTTCCGAATAAGTACGATTATGCAATCAATGTCCAGTGGTCACGGTTTGTGACCGCTTGTTAGGCACCAGTAATTGGAAGTGAAAAGATTCCGATATATTCCGTAATTCCGATGTTAGACTAAAGCTGAGACGTCTAACTTAAATGTATTTATGTATGGTAACCAATAATATTTTAATTGTAGTTAAGATTAGTCACAATTTTTATTCGTAGTCATCGTCCACGGGGTTAAATTCCAAAACTTCATTATCGATTTGGATGTCAGGGTCACGGTCAGGGTGAATTGCGAACGAGGAACATGTAGTTTCCTTATGACGCTCTCTGAATGAAATCAGCGGAGCAGAAAGCTGCTATGAATCAAAATCCCACAAATAAATAAAAGTGTTAGTATTATGTAAGTTATTCTTTAATATATTTATAGTAGGCATTCCTCGTTTCGCACCCAGATGAAGCGCACCCAGAAGAAGCGCACCAAAGTTCTTCCACATAGCGCACCCGTTTTGGTGCGCTTCATTCAGTAGGTATACATGTTAAGTTTTTATTCCTCGTTGCGCACCAATGACAATGTAGGGTCTAGTGATGGAATAATAATGTGTCAATATCACTGATGACATTTGAGTAATGTGAATATTTAATTTATTTATTTTATTTTATTCGGAAAACAGACAGTATTTTAAAACTAAATATTTGTTTTCCAATTATATGGTTTCGCATGATTTTAGTGATCTACTTGGATTGTCTAAATTTTAGAATTTTATGAAAACTTACTGGTAGGTACACGAAACATAATTAACTATCAGAAATATACATGCTGGGTACATGTCAGCTGAAAGCCAATTATAAATTTCCACTTATAAGTTACTAATTAGATGAAAACAACCCCATCACTAGACCCTACATTGTTATTGATGCGCAACGAGGAATAAAAACTTAACATTTATACGTACTGAATAAAGCGCACCAAAACATGTGCGCTATGTGGAAGTACTTTAGTGCGCTTCATCTGGGTGCGCTACGAGGAATGCCTCATTTATAAATATGAGCCTTGTTATTATATTTTGTTTCTGCACATTGTTGACTGAAATAAACGTTTTACTATTATTATTAAATCATAGTACTGTACGCCAATCTCTTTCATTGATTCTCACTCATTTTGTTACGTCTTCCGCTGTCGCTCGTCTTATGAGTATGTCTAAGCCGATTCTAGAGCGGCGCGAAGTGAAGTGCCCTCACGGTTGTAGGTCGACCCTGTTTACACTAATTGCTGCAGACACTACCGCCACTCTGTGTTGTGTCTGAGATTCCGCTCAACCTTTCCGCACTTTCCCCAATTCGAAGAGACTGTTTTTGTTTTGTTGCTATTCAAAGAAACAAACTCCTAAGCTTTATAACTGTTTATTGTGAAAATTGTAGTTATAATAATTTGCATTGATCAAAATCAAAATACTACCTGGCGTAGGGGACACCATGATCAAAACCTCCCTAATCACCCACAATGTATATTCTATGATAAGCACTTATCGCGTAAATTTGCAACATAGTCTTGAGCGAATTATTAATTTCTTAATTAAGTAATCTGTGGATGACGCCGCAGGTTATACATTAACTATTTATTGTTCACATTATATCATGTAACTTACTTCACAATGTATAATTGTTTGTCGTTACTAAATTAGTATAACTAGTAGTTTGCCCCGAACTGAGATCTTACGAATCTCCCAAAATAAATATTATTCTTGGATGACTTGCACAACGATGCCTAAACGTATTTAGTGGCTAAATATGATTTAAGGAGTTGTCAAATCATACAAATACTTCAGATTTAAACATGTTTAGTCGCTAAATACGTTTAGTGATCTTTGTGCATGCCGGCTTTAATCTTTGACTAATAAATTGGTGCCACGAAATACATAACCAAACTATTTGACCTACAGTTTCATTCAAATTAGATAGTTAATTAATTATATTTTTTTGGGGTGCAAATGGCAGTTATTCTGGATTTCAGACTTTTGCCTATATTTGTGTCACTAAAGCTACATGAATACCAAATTTCAGCATTATGGGGTCAATGGTGTACCCTGTGAATTTTGTCAAAGTTTTGTTTTTATTATGGCTAATAACTCAAAAACTACATAAATTAAACTAAAAATAAAAACGGAGTTCAGATATACTAATAAAGACCTTTCATTTGACGTCCCATTTGACCTAATAGTATCATTTTCATTTTTTTAACCCTCTTGAACCCCAGTATCTCAACAACCCCCCAATATTTTTAACTCATTGAGTCACAAAAAAATTGTGCCATTACTACCTACCTATATACCAAATTTCATGATGATCGGATAAACGCTACGAAAGTTGTCCTCGGACAAACAAACATACATACATACATACATACAACGCCGATTTGCCCAGATTGATTTGGAGATATCGCTTCGCTCGATCAATAAAATAAAATGGCGCGGGCGGTTCCTCCAGAGCGAGGCCGTTCCATAATTCCATTGCAATGCGGAATGGTTGATCTCTATGATTATCCATGGGGGCCGAAGCCAAATTACATTTGCTCCGAATTGATTCGATTTCTACATACATTTGTTGTTTTATTTTTTATTTTTTTTATTTGTTGTCGCTATATCACGTGGTATTTCTATAGCACGTGTCAAATCCCATACATTTTCGGACTTATCGATTAGCGTCATCGCTAATCGACTGTAACTTGGCTAAGCCCTCTGATGTGGATAACTCGGACGCGTTACTCTTGGTAGTGAGTACTGCGTACGCGTTGTGCCCCACTAAAATATATGTTTATTTTTATTAAAATCACAAGGATAATTTTGAAATGTCAATTTTACTGCCTGTTCCTTTGCCACGAAGCCAGGAAAGAAAGGCAAGAAATAAGGCTGGTTGTTCTTTTTGATGATCCGTTTATGAATACATAAACAATAAAGAAAATAAATTACGTCTAAACTGTAACATTATGGTCCAAGTTGGAGTTGAATTTCAATCCCAAGCTTCTCTATCATCTAAATAATCTGATATGTTATGAATCTCTCTATAAACTTTTCTTTAGTCTAGATTAGAATCAAATAAATTTTTAAAGAATGTAATAACATTATTACATCATTTAATTCAGGCAATAGGTAATAAAATACTACATACACCGCTACATGGTCGACATACCTCCCATACGCACAAAGCGGTACTCTTCCACCTTTATTATGCGCACCGGCAAGAAGCGGAACGCCTTGCCTGAGTCTGTGTTTCCTGATAACTACAACCACTTCTTACACCTCTTCAAGTCAAGAGTGAATAGGTTTCTTCTAGGCAAGCGTGTATCATCGTAGACTGCATCATCGCGCCCCATCAGGCGAGATAGTGGTCAAACGCTAGCCTATAATTTATATAAATAGAAAAAAAACTACAAGATGGTAAATAACCTATTCTACGGCCATAGTCCATTATACACCTAACCTTTTTTTTTTCTTTTTTAAAGTGGGGAAATGCTCATGAATACCTGACTGCCGGGCAACCATCAGGTTATGCCGGACTCTTACCGGCTAAAACCACCACTTGTGTTTCACCATTACGCCTGTTCTGTCAAGACAATGGGAGCGCGTGCGGACTCGTCCGCTGATTATACACCTAACCTACCTTAACCTAAAATCTTTATTACAAAATTCCTGTGTGCGTAATTTTTCTCCTCTTAAACGGCTTGACCGATTTTGATAATTTTTCTTTATACTTATGGTTTACCTGGATGGTTCTTAGCTATCGTTGGACCCGATAGGTAGCGTTGTTGTTGAGATCCTGGAAACTAACGGATAATAATAAAAACTTAAATACTTTTATTTATTTGCTGCATAAACTGCGAAAGGGCTCGCCCGGGGAAGTACTACCACTGTTCCTATTCCTGGCGCCTAGCAGCATTGCTGTGTTTCGGTTTGAAGGGTATGGTTGCTGGGAAAATTACAAGCACACGAGGCTTTACACATGTATGCACCAAGTTGATGAACGCAGGGAACTGCACGTATCTAAGGTACTTGACCCATTAGGCAATACTTTGTTATAGGTGATGGTTACCCCTTAACATCAGGTGGGCCATAAGCTTGTACCATCTCCAAGTTGTATAAAAAAAACTTAAAGTACTTTAACTTATTTTCCACTTAAACTGCAACACTGTGACGTGGGACACGAGTTCTCGGTGTTCGGTATCCGTCACAGGAAGTCACGAAACCTAACACCCTTCTCTTGTAATTCAAAAAGATTACAGATAGAAATATGAAATACTCTAAGAGTATAAAGATTGTGAATAAACTTCGATCCTTACCTCCACATTATACTAAGGGGAATCTATCATATTCATTTATTTGCAATAATATTGGTAAAATAGTTTACGTGATTGAGTAACAAACAAAAAAATAAATAAACAAACAAAAACTTTCACATTTATAATGTTAGTGTGATGATTATTCATACAAAAATAATAAAACCGCGATTAAAAAAAGGGAGGAAGGTGGAAAATACTTTTCGACTTAATCATACCTACTATAAACCTACCTAAAAAGCCTACAAAATATCATTTATATTGATAAATTACACTCATTATCATTATAACTATAGGACGATATTCCAATTATGTATCATTTGGTTTTGATATTCGTTAGTAGTATTTTGAGACATGCCAAATACGGACATTTCCACGAGTATATAGTAAAATACATAGAATAAGTAATAATACAATAGTTCTGCCTAGAGTAGAAACGATTAGTAAATATGCCACAAAAACAGATAAACACTGATTAACACGTCTTTAAGAAATTCATTACTAATTTTTGTTCAGGATTTTTTAAACAGGGTTTAGCCGATGTTTAACTTTTCGTGGTTCCATTGGTTTCCTGCTTGTATTGCTACTTTGTGTGTGTGCTTTTAACACTAGAATGCACGCGCGCTCCACTATAGTAGAACGCACTTACTTATTTTAGCGCTATTCATTCATTCTTATACCTGACTCCCCGCGCTCCCAGATAAGCCTCGTCGACAAAATCGCGGAACGGATTGGTACGGCGCCCACTGGCAACGTAAGCACATGTTCTTGTAATTAGGTGTCAGAGTTCAGCTTCTACCATTGTAGTACATGCGAGTATTGGCGCAATAAAACTGAATGTAAGTAAAGTGGTATAAGGGATGTGCTAGGCAGATTTGTCCTGATCACCAAGTTTTTCTATGTATCGAATGCGAGGAAGGTGACCAAGTCGCGATGACTTATTAGAAGTTTTTTTTGAGCTGATCTCAAACAAACTGTTCTTAAGTTATGTGTATTCTATTGAAACTGTGATTTTTTGCAATAATTGTTTGTAATAGCAAATAGATGACAAATATTATTCAGTTTTATTATTTTATAATAACCCATTTTTAAAATATCTGATATACTGTTTTCTACTATGGTAGAGCATGCTAGCACCCGTGTAAAAAAGGGGCGTGTGCACTGTAGTGTTAAAATCGCATATTATTTTTCTAATACTGAAATCATACTGAAATCTACACGGTGAAATTAAAATTACTGTTTTTGAAGAAAAAATATTGTCCAGGACATACTCCACTTTGGTCAAATACGTTATTTAAAAAAATAACTAGGCGTTCTTAAATCAGACATAAGTTGATCGAACAATAACCGTGACATGCACTTCACTCATCGCGGTAGCGATACTGTAGTACTATTGTTTCTTCTGTGGTACTATTATTATTTCGTGTGTGTTGTAAGAAGTACCGTTAATTTAGACGTTTTTAGTTCTTAACTTATTATGTTTTTACAGACCAATTCGTTCATATTTTTTGTTTTTGATGCTTTAAACTGTTAGACCATGATTTTTTTAAAACCATATCAACAAATTTTAGCGTAGACGGGACTTGAACCCGCAACCTTCCTCTTGATACGAGGATGCACTAACAATTGTGCTACAGGCTCTTGTCACGTCAGGGTTAAAATATTTTTTTTTGACCTACTCAATGCCAAACGTTGCATTGACAAGAGATGTCACGTTGCTTATTTCAAATATTATTTTTATTTCAATAGTATTATTCGAACACTTACGAAAAATTCCAAGGGCTTTAAACCATCTAAAAAATGTTCAAGCCTAGATTAGACCATGGTCTGGACAACATTTGTTTTGGAAAAATAGTGATTAAAATTTACCGTTTCTAGTTGTATCTTCTAACACTTACTTTATTTATTTTTCAGTAACTACTTGTTGACACTAGCAACATCATTGTAAATGAGTCAATACGTTTTTAACATCAGTCACACACACGTCAAGGAGAAATACGTCGATAAGTTCAAGCTGACCTTGCATTGTGTAGGCTCTCCATTCAATATGGGATCAGCTTATATTGGAATTGTATAACTTGTTGTATGCGTACAATGTCTATCAAACATGGACCTTATTGCAATTTTTCTTGGAAATAGGAGCAACATTTTGTCAAAGAGGTAATCTAATACCAGTGCTCAGTGATATCAGCGTATCATCCTAAGGGTACGAGTACGTACAGTCGAGTGACTTTCATCGAAGGGTTATAGACCGTTCGCTTTCAGAAGTCCAACGACTTGATTTTCTAATAAATTTAACATGATTAATGCTCAACCCTTTTGGAATAAGTCGATTAGAATAATGAAATTCACGGTTGTTTCGTAGAATAATTTTAAGGGTTTATTTAAGGTCCAGTCATTGAGACCTATCCCGAATTAAGAGCTTCTGTACTTATTATTTAAGGAATTACAATCATTCATTTCCGTAGTTTATCACATCACACTTTTATTATAAATGCGTCAATCACGTCGTAACGGCTGAACTGAAATCGATGAAATTTGGTATGTACGTAGATTATGACCTGGGTTAGCACATAGGCTACTTTTATTGACAAACAATGCGTGCGAAGCTACTGACGAAAGCTAGTTATTTTATAATCGAGTAGCAGATCTAAATTAAAATTCTAAATTTAAACTCAAAACTAAATTAAAACGCAAAGACTTCTACAGTTTTAATATTGGAAACTGTCAAAATATTGATTCTCGTTTCACGCGAATAAATGGTCAACGGAAGTCCAAGACCGGTCTCCGAAGCCATTCGACCGACGGCCATCTACAAATCAGGTTTGTCTAATAAAGTGTCTTTTAGATGTTTACTTCAGTAGCAAACCATGTCACCTTTGGGTTGATTTCACCACACCGCAGGAACAATTACCACCCGGGCACGATCTGCCGTGGCCAGTCTGTGTGTGTGCTTGGATGGTCGCTCGCCGATTGCTCCGTGCGGGTAGTGCGCTGCCTATGCCGTTCGTAGTTACATTTTTCTACCCTAAGATTTGTGTTAAAATAATGTTTCAGATATACTACTACACAAGGCTAATTTTTAAAACAATGTATTTAACACGTCAGGGATCACCCAAATACATTTTTGTTTGGTTGTGATGCCTGACCGAGTAAAAGTGTACTTACTTACAACTAAAAATTAAAAAGTACACATAAATTATTTTATTAAGCTTAGTGCATAAAAAACATTACGTTAATTCTAGATTTACAAATTGAAATAGTTATAAATAACAATTTTGTCAAAAGACTTTTAGAGGCGCTTCAGCCTGTCGAGTCAGTGGATTATTAATAGTTCAAAGTACCTAGACTGTGTTTAGTGATATTTTATTGTTTATGTATTTGAGGAGGTGAAGAACGAAACCACGCTTTTCCACTTCTGGAAATTTTGTTTTTTTTTCATATTCGTGTAAAAAATGTTAAATTGGTTGTCGCGACGAAAATTCAATTGTAATATCTGCCACGACGAGCAGCCATTACCTACCCAACGAGTTTGGATCAAGAGGTGGAGCCTTGCAGTGGATGGACCAAAGCCACGGGTTCCAGTCGATGGAAGACTGACGCCGGGTCAAGCCAAGCAGCCAAAACTAATACCGTCGCAATTTTGGGGTATTATTTGCACCTGAATATCCTCCAAAGATATTACAGAAAGATTATTATCATTAAAAATAAATCATTATACTACGTGTTTTGTTATGTACGACATTTAATTAAAACACGGGTCGGGCTAATGGCTAGTATTATCGTAAAATAGGTATTTTTCAAATTCATTACCATAGAACATTTTAAATGTTCAAACAAACCTAGTATCAAGTTTTAAAATATCAATGAAACAGCCTGTATAAAATAGGTAAACAAATCATATCCATTCACTATGTAAGTTGGTACATATTAATCTGAAAAAGCGGCATCGTCGCATAAGCACCGCCGATTTACGTTAAACACTATTTATTGGAAATGTATCGATTACGGTAATATTCAAGCTCCCGGGATTAAACCCACCTCTAAAATCAGTTAATGCGATTCCGGATGTGGGTTTTAAATTAATGTCGTACATAACAAAACACGTAGTATATAATAATAATAATAAGATAAATAATTACTTTGTTTTAAAATTGAAATATACATATCTTAATAAATAGATACATAATACATATTAAAAATAAATGATAATTTATATGAATAATAAGGTGAACAATTACTTTGTTATATAATACATACTCTGTGTAAATATTTAAACGTAGGTACTTTAATATTAAAATGTTCATGGATTAGTTAATCTTATTAGGTTATTTTTTATTTAAAAAAAGTCAGTAATCAGTAATTAGCGATGCTCGTAAAGGGCAAACATGTATAAAGTGGCATTACCTAGTTTTTAAGACCTTATTGTACACTTGTTTATGGAATAAAATATCTTGTATTTTTACTATAAGGTTTTATTAAAACAAAAGAAAGTGAATGAAACTGTTCATCGACGAAAAGGTCCAATCACAACGCACGAAGTCTGCAAACATTGGTCCTACAATCAGCTGACCATCTCGCCACTGACTTCATATTTTACTAGCTGACAGATCTGCAGCTTTGCACGCGTAATTTTTCAATATAAACATGGACCTCCTTCTGCGCGGTTGGGTAGAAAGTAACTTATGTTAATCCGGGATAATGTAACATTCTAATGGTCATAGAATTTTTAAAATCGGACAAGCAGTTTTTGAGTTTATTCGTAACAAACATGCAAATCTTTCCTCTTCATAATATTATTATTAGTGTAGATTTATCACGTACCATTTTATCGTTGTTACAACTGCCAATGTTTTGGTTCAATTCGTGAACCTTAATCAGGGTGAGTGCGATCCGCTCCGCACTGCGTCTCGCCTCGTACTACGCGCCGTAGCTCTGCGAGCGAGTTGACATCAAATAACTTATGCTATATGTAAAAACCAGTTATGTTTTACTTAGAGTTTTACTTACTGCAATACTTTTTATAATACCTCTTTCCTAATTCAAGGATAAAGTTTACGAAGCAATCTTCAAGAAACTTGCAGCAACTTCGACGACGCAACCTTACAAATGTATTTGGAATATAGAACTCATTCAATTTATTAAAACTTTTATAATGTTTTAGTTATAATACTTCTACGAGCTGGGGTTTTGGATAAAAATAATTAAACCAATTTAACCAAAATAACGCGTCTAATAACATGTAAATCACATCAACGCAACACCTAATATTAACTAAAATTTAAAATTTGGAAGTAAGCCTGAAAGTGGTCTCTGTCTGACTGTATGTTTGTTACGTTTTCACTACTAAACGACTGGACAGATTTCGATGAAATTTGGTATATAGAACTGCATAGCAGTAGTTTGATTACGGAAGCTTGTATTAAATATAATAATTATATTAGACCTCCGTGGCACAGTGGATGAATAGCAAGCTGAGACGCAGGAGATTGCGGGTTCGATTCCCGCTGCATAACAAATGTTTGCATGATCTACAGATATTTGTTCCGGGTCTGGTTTCTCTATACTACGTGTTTTGATATGTACGACATTAAATGAAAACAAAGATCGGGCTAATGGCTATTATTGTAAAATAGGTTTTTTTAATTCATTACCATATTAAGTAGGCACCTGTTGAACCAACTAAGTGGCATCCTCTCAAAGGCATCGCCGATTTACGTAATTAATTGTTTATAGAAAATGTATAGATTACTGGATAAATATTCAAGCTACCGTTATTAAACCCACCTCTAAAATCAGTTATTATGATTCCGGATTTGTGTTTTAAATTAATGTCGTACGTAACAAAACAGGTTCTATCCTAAGCAAGCATATAAATATAAAAAAGTATATAATTAATAAATCAGTTGTCTGGTTCATATAACATTGGGGCTAGATGACACTTTGTAAAATGTCCGGTATTTTTTTTACTCTGGGGTAAAATGCCTTTAATAACAATAAATATTTACATCCTTAAAATACAGAAGAAACAGTTACTAAACTACTAAACAGTTACAATACTAAAGACCTTTGAAAACGACCTATATATAGCTCAACTGCACCAGATGCACTACCAGCATTATTTATTATTTATATATTAGCGATATTATTGCATTGATATGGCAGTTCGTATCGATACCAACTAAGCGAATAACGCTCCTATTGCTCGAGCTATAATTTCTTTATAAACTAGGTATTTTTATGACAGGGCAAAAAAGCCCTCCGCACTGTACTTGGTCACTTTAGCCAAAGAAAAATAACTATTACAAGGAAAAGAAGCGACACTCTCCCCCGAAAATTGTCACACACCTTGTTGTCAGATTCATACACACTCACACCACACACCCTTTTACAAACAAAAACTCACCACACACCCTCGCACGCACATTGACACATACACACGCCCACACATACACACACACACACTCACACTCAAATAACACACACCAACATACCCCCACACTCACACATAGATTCACTGAACATTCCATTAGGAACCGTAGCCTGGAGGGAAGCATACTCGTAGGTATTCCATCGTACAGGTCCATCCTAGTTTGGGTACGTAAGTTTTCAATCTTTTTGTGTGTGAAATTTTGAAGTTTGTTGCCGAATAAATAAATTATTAAATAACAATAAATTATTAAATTACTATTAATTCAGTTGGCTTAGTTTGTGTGGAGTGTCATGGGTCTGGGCCTACCTTAGTTTGGAATTGTATTGCATTGGATTTTCCAGGCAGGATTGCAGGATACGTACAACAATTGAATTGAAATTGATTATTTATAATCAGTGTACTCTTCTATTATAACAAAATTACACTATTAGGGTACAACCCCGACTGAACTTTATTATAATCTCATATGTGTGGTTATGCTGTGTACTCGCTATTATATACACAAACGGCCATTTACTTTCATTCAGTCTGTTTGGTTAGGAGCAGATTAAACCAGTTTAGCTGCCTTATTTTTGGGGAATAAACACAGTGGGTATTATCATGGGATTTTTGCGTAATAGATATAAAAAGTTTGTTTGCACTTATATCTTCATTTCGGCGATATAGGTCAGTGTGCTGTTTATTTTGGAACGTAATTATGGAAGTTGTTTATTAATATTATGGAATGTTTTCATTAATATTTACCCACATAAATAAAATATTTTTGAAAAACATATTAGTTATTTTGTTTGCTGTATTATTATTTATTAGCGTCTGGTCGAAATCGATAGATCTGGGAGCTAGTGCTTATCTGAGTCAATGCATAAGCACTGCTCAGCGAGGCAGCCAGTGTCTTGGGAGCACTTTCGTCTAGTAATCTGGAGCAGTTTGAGCTATCTATAAGTCGGTATCAACAGTCTTTAAACTTTTTTTTTCCGTTAAGTGGCTGATTAGCTATATAAAACCTCGTTGCTGTCGTTAAAGGCTATGAAATGTACGATTTTTGTGATAACTTTTGATAGTGACGTCACAAACCTCCACGCCTACGGCGTAGCAGGCTCTACGAGTCTACGTTGTAGAGGTGTTACGATGTTCATAACTTCCTAGACCACAATTCCTTATACATTTTAGACATAAAAATAAACAGTGTAAAGTTTAGATAAGGCACAACAGTGGTTATTTGAATCGTCATACAAATCATACTATATTATTTAAATAGCTGTTGCCCGCGACTTCGTACGCGTTATAGTCCTAAATGTGTAGATAACCTATAAATAAGCTAAACTCACTGTTGCAACTTTTGAATTGACATACCATTTTTATCGCATGGAAACTGATTTATGGGATAAAAGGTAGCTTATGTGGTAATCCAGGTTATAATCTACGTATGTACCAAATTTCATCGAAATTGGTTTAACCATTATGACGTGATTGAGTAACAAACAAACAAATAAATAAACAAACATCCAAAGTATCAAATTTATAATATTAGTGTGACAAACTAGCTTCCAGGCGCGGCTTCGCACGCATGGTTTGTCAATAAAACGTAGCCAACGTTTCAATCCAGGCGTGCGAAAGCTAGTAACTATCTATTATGCGGTTTATAATAAAGCGTTCTATATATCTATCTATCAGAAATCCTGAATTATTTATTTAGGATTTTATATAGATCTGCGCATAAAAAATTTGTCCTAGATCCCTTGTTTTACATTTTACATACAATCACATCTACTATTAGCAACTAAAAATGCGTAATTATAGTGTGACATATGAAATATCTTTCTGATACGCCTAATTGTTATACCACATAGAGAGTAACTTTGCTGTACACTAATGATTAAACAAAATTATCGACTAAAAGAGTCGCCAAAATAGTTACCAAAAGCTTTACAAGCGCTTTTGAGCATACAGGATATAAAGGGTATATACAAGGTGTTTGGTAATATACTGACGGTTTCTCGAAACAAAAAATCTTCCCGAAAAAAAAAAAACTTCTAGTTATATTATCAAATTTTAAAGTTATGTTTAGGTGATTAATTTGATATAAAATTTTCTGCCTACTCTTGCAATCGACATCAAAAAATAAAGGCCAATTTGATATCTCTTTCGGAAATGGCTGCAGGTTTTGGGTTAGAAAGGGACAACAAGAGATATCTCGAGACGTCGCCAATACAGTATCTGTGGTTAGATGGCAAGCATTATGCAATAGCACAACTTAAGTTTAATAGTGTTTGTTTTTACATGCCAAAATAAATTTCACATTTCTATGGTAAACATTTCATAAATTTATTTATAATGCTCATCAAAATAATCCCTTTCATTTTTGTGCGTATATTATCAATCACCCTTAATAGGTATACAGTCTTGCATCACACTTACGAGATTAATTTAAAACACGTATGCAGAATCGTATCAACTGATTTAAATATAATCTAACTATAAATAGTCACTCTAAAAATCCTTTCCTTGACACCATGCAATACTAGCCCCGACTTTTTCAAGCAATCACATTAACATTTACAGTCTCCTACTATCTAACATCAATCTTCGGTAATGATAAACCCATTTGGCAGAATTCCAAGGAAAAACAATAAGAACCTTTGAAAAATAAAACTATTGAAAATTCACTGGGCAAACGATTCCCGAAAACATGATAGTAGATTGTTATTGAGTACTTTTGAATAATAAAGATGTTTTTTTATGCAACGATGAAACGATATTTTGTTACAAAGGGATTGTTGGGAGAAAATGTTGATGTTTCGGTTTGAAAAGGCTTCAAAGTATTTCAAAGAAGATAATGAAGTGCTGCTCTTATCGCATTTCTTTTTAGAACATTGTCCGTCTTTTCATTGTAAGTTGAAATCTGATCAATTGTTATAATAACTAGCTTCCGCCTTACGCTTTGCACGGTTTGTAAATAAAATATAGCCCAGTAAAAGACTACGAACTACGCAAACCGTTTGTAACTGGTTGAAACACAGACAAACGAATAAAAATAAAGTTTATTTCACCAAAAAGAACACGCAACTTACATACTAAATTTAAAACAAACTTAAAGGCAATAACAGTACATCATAGTAATAAAAAACAGATAGATCATAATTTAGGTCATCTAAATGCAGACCAGTATTAGTAAAATATATAAGTAAAAAAAAAGTTTACTTATAAGTCTGAGGTCTGGTCTGGTTTGACGACCTCCGTGGTGCAGTGGGCGAATAGCCGGCTGAGACGCAGGAGGTAGCGGGTTCGATTCCCGCCGGGGAACAAATGTTTGCATGATCTACAGATATTTGTTCCGGGTCTGGTTTTTTATATATATGTATTATAAGTCTATATGTACAGAAAAAAATGTATATAAGTATTCTATCAGTTAACTGGTTCCCATAGTACAAGCTCTGCGTAGTTTGGGGCTAGATAGCGCTGTGTGAAATGTCCAGCAATATTTATATTTATTTGAGGTAAGACATAATGTAGGTAGGTACGTGGATAGAACTTTCCTATGTCGAGAGAGAAGTTCTACGAACGTAAATGTTTATGATTCTAAAATGATAAGTACCCAGTTGTGAAAATAAGATGGATACGGCGAAACTATAAGCGTTCTTATTTTCAACTACAGAACACTTAAAACCAGATAACGATCAGGGGGATACTTTTTAGGGTTCTGTATTAAATATTACTGTGTGTAAAGTTTAAGTAGATGCAGGGGAAGGGTTCGCAATTTTACACGTAGTTAAGAGATCTCTACTACCTACATACCGCATTAAAACTG
Organism: Philereme transversata; assembly: GCA_963924445.1. Lineage (NCBI taxonomy): Eukaryota > Metazoa > Arthropoda > Insecta > Lepidoptera > Geometridae > Philereme > Philereme transversata. The sequence continues at coordinate 14,951,053 of OZ004340.1, forward strand.
CAGATAAAATTGTGGTAAAGCCAAATTTATAGCTTTTCCTGGCCAATAAATTCAAATTTACCCTAAAATTTTGCGCGAAATCAATGTGGATGTTCCAACGATTTGTAAGCCGTAATGCCCCAAACGTAATTTATTCTGATACGCATTAGTTCAGTCCCAATTAAATGGGATCTCAATAAGACTCGCTTGGACCACAGTGTGGGTGTAGCAGCTGGCTTACACATTAAAACGATCACTAACCATAGAACATATAGCCATAGAACTTATTAGCCATAGAAAATCCACTACTGAACATCGGCCATGCATAGATCGAGATCATAGATTTCCAGAGCGACAGAACTTGTGCGGCTTGCACCCAACAACACCCAGAAACCTTTATCAGGTCATCTAACCATCTAGTGGGTCATCCCTGCTACGCTTTCCAGTGCGTGGCCTCCACACTAGAATCTTTTTGCCCCAACGATAAAAACGATAGGCTCCACAAAATCATGAATAATAAATACACTCACAATACATGAATAAAAAAAAATAAATACAATAATAATACACTCAATAAATCAAGCTTGTCTACTTGAATCTACCTATATAATAAGAAACAAAATCATCGTCCGCGATAACCATATTTTTTTATCTCCTTACTATTTGTTAGGCATGTTTTGTCTTTTTTTATTTAATTTTATTTTGCCTTTGGAATTAATTCACCAGAAATTCTATCACAACTAATGCTGTAACTTTAAACCAGATACTTTTATTTCTTTTTATTTCATTAAATTAACAGATGTGATGTCCTAAGTTTTAAGCGTATTCTATTGTAATTATTTATTCGACAAACATCAGTTACATACTAACAGTAATACATAAAGCACTTAGAACCACTAGAGGTTTATCTCGGTGCTCAGAGACACTCGAGCAGCTACGCATTATTTGGATACTTTAAAAAACCCATCACCTTTACCTAATTATAATTTCATAGTCATACTGATACAATTACAACCAACCCACCCATCCAAATAAAATAAAATAAAATAAAGAGAATAGAATGAGCCAGCGTTTTCACTCTAGCATAGCGGCCGAACCAAATATTCATTAGGAATATAATTGAATGGACATTCAACATGTCTTGTAAGCTGAGCACCTCTGGGCCAACTTCGGGTCAAATATGTAATTAAATTGGTACAACCCTCAGAACTAGTTTAATTATTGTCTCCATAAGGGTCTGATTGGGTGAGGTATTTCATAAAGAGTCAACGCTTCAAACGTTTCATAGTTTATTGAAAGATAACATCGCTTAATAAGCTCTTTTAAAATGATACACGTTAGTGTGATTAACTTGTTTATAGATCGTTTTAATGGTCATTGGATAGGGCGGGTGTCATTTGGGCCCAAGCCCGCGGGCCGAGTGCAAAAAAATAATTATTCTAGTATGGTTATTTGGACCCACACGTAATTTGGTTATAAAGTATAGGCAACAAATCTGTAGTCTTTAATAATATGAAAGTCGAACTAATAGGAATATTATAGTTTCAAAAAGTTCTACTATAAAAACTCTGACAGCAAATGTCAAAGTGATGATGGATGGATGGCTCAAACTTTTATGTTATTTTATAATGTATACCACATGCTCGTCATCACACTCCAAGTGTCCAATATCGAAATTCTAAAGCAACTTTAGTTCAAGACGTTAGCAAGCTTATATAGGAGATGGGCAGGACTTGACAGGACATGACAGGTGGAGCAGGGTACTGATTGAGTGGCGGCTTCAAGATGGAGCCAAGAATAGTCGTCTGGTAAAATGGGTGGACGACATAGTAAAAACAGCAGATCTTACGTAGGTGAGAACAGCGCAAGAAGAATGGCGGCCAATAGAGGCCTATGCCCAGCAGTAGCAGTTCTCTGTCAATGGTACTAAAATATTATGATTCTTTATCGAGATATATACCAACACCAAAATCGCCGATGTAGGGGAGAAGGCCGCCAGGCTGAAGTGGGACTGGGCTGGTCACGTCTGAGCTGTGGGCCAAAATTACCACAAAGTGGAACTCTGAGACGGCAAAGCGGTGCCGCGGTAGACCACGCCGAAGGTGGTGGGTTGAACTGGCCGCCTTTGAGAGGGGCTGGCATACGGTGGCACTGTACCATTGTGAGCGGCGGAAATGCGGGGAGGCCTTTGCCCAATAATGAAATAATATGACTGCCTCCGTGGCGCAGTGGGCGTATAGCCGGCTGAGACGCAGGAGGTAGCGGGTTTGATTCCCGCCGCGGAACAAATGTTTGCATGATCTACAGATATTTACTCCGTGTCTGGGTGTTTTTCTATATATTATAAGTATGTATTTACAAAAAAAAAGTATATAAGTATGCTATCAGTTATCTGGTTCCCATAGTAGAAGCTCTGCTTAGTTTGGGGCTAGATAGCGCTGTGTGAAATGTCCAGCGATATTTATTTATTTATATTTAATATGGGTAATAACGAGAACTAGCCTGAAACTAAATTAAATTCAAGTTAGGTAGCTGTTATGTTGAAAAAATATTACATAGGTCACACTAAAAGTTTCCGGAATTGGCCACTTACATAAACAATATTTAAAATATTACTACAACATTTGAAAATGGAACTCTTAAGCCGTAGAATATAATTTTTTTCATCTGATTGTGAATTTTTTTCACATTATAGCGTCATTTTAAACATTGCGTGATTACAATAAATGGATTTAACTCGGGAAAATTTTCGTTGCATGATTTTTTACGATTTTAAGTGTAATTTGACAGCTGACCAGAGCGTCGTTCGGCTTCATTCTGCTTTTGGTGAAGAAGCACCATGCAAGACAACTATTTATAGTTAGTTTTCAGAATTAAAACGCGGTCGTGTCAATCAATATCCATGATGAAATTCGTGAAGGTCGCCCGTGCACCGCTGTGTACAACAAAAACATTGATGCTGTGCGCCGTATGATCGAAACAGACAGGCATGTGACCTAGCATGAGATCCAGACATCTTTCAACATAGCCATGAGTCAAATACAGTCAATCCCACACAAACATTTAGGTGTGAGGGAGCTGTGTTCTCGATGGATCCCACACAAGTTGACTGATACTTAAAAAACGGACCACATCACTTGGTGCCATGCTATGCTTGCCAGATACAACAAAGGGGCTTCCAATTTGGTGTGGGACATAGTAACAGGTGACGAAACATGTATTTGTAGCTATGATCCCAAAATAAAGCAGCAATCGAGCGTATGGGTCTTTCGAGATGAGCCGAAACCAACCAAAGTGGCGCGCGTGAAAAGTGCCTCGAAGCGGATGATTGCTTCTTTTTTAATAAAACTGGACACGTGGCTACTGTTTCTTTAGAAAATCGTCGTACCATGAACAGTGACTGGTACACGCCCATTTGTTTACCAAAAACTATTGACAAACTCCGTGAAAATAACGGTAAACGCCGTATCATCTTGCACCACGACAATGCAAGTTCCCACACGGCCAGACAGACAAATGAGTTTTTGAAGGCGAATAACGTACAACTTATGAGTCATCCAGCATACAGTCCTGACTTGGCACCGTGTGACTTTTTACTGTTCCTAAAAATCAAGAACGAATTACACGATCAACGGTTTTCATCAGCGGAAGAGGCTGTCGAAGAGTATGAAAAACATGTACTCGTATCTGACGTCACCACGGAGGAGTGGCACAAATGTTTTCAAAATTGGTTCATTTGTATTAAAAAGTGCATTGACGCAAAGGGAGAATATTTTGAGAAACAATAAATTCATTTTTGACTATTAACAGTATTTTTTTATCATTGATTCCGGAAACTTTTAGTGTGCCCTAGTAATAAACATTTGAACTACAAAATCATCTTCATAAACTTTATCGATCGAATGTTTTCTGAAAATACTAGCAACAAATAAAATCCAGTTGTGGTCTATAACTAAAACAAACCGGGATTATTTTATATCGTAACAAAATCTGTTCTAAACCTGTATTCCACATTACCACAGACCATCAGATAGGCCAATAGCCAGCGATATAACCGTAACAAAATATCGTTGCGATTAGAAATAACTATCATAAACATCCAAATGTAATTCAGAAATGATATTTGTGCGGTCTGACCGTGTATGAGAAAAAGTTGAGGCGTTAAGTTAGTTAGGGAATTAAATACCTCAATCATTATAAATACGGTACCCTTAAGACCAGTAAAGATGCTGTCGCTCGCCCGTCGTTCAACCAGGCCTTCATCCCTTTCACACCTACAGCGACAGCTACTGTATTACGTAATAAATATAACACGTTTATTTCATGTTTTTTCATTAAACTAGCATATAAGCATACGGCCCACCTGATGGCAAATGGTAACCGTAGCCTATAGACGTAGTTAATGTATTAAGAGTATGGGAATAATCATGTACATATTTATCTGTGTAACGATAGACAATGTTTAGGTTTTCCGTTGAGTGCATTCTGCCCCCATCTATTCAGTAACTTGAAAACCACGTTGACCAACGTTTGACAACTAAAACGCTCATCATCATATGCGTCACATGACCTCCACTGCTGAACATAGAATAGAATAGAATAGAAAACGCTTTATTGTAAATCACACTTAATATAAAAAAATAATATAAAAAACAAACAATACATGCAGAAATACAAGTGGCGGTCTTATCGCTAAAAGCGATCTCTTCCAGACAACCTTTGGATGGACTGGATTTCACGAGAACGCTATAGGACGGTAGCTTTTAATAAAAATAATTAAATATTGAATAAACAGTGTACTTACATAAGCAAAAAATAAATAATACATAGGCCTCTCCCATACATTTTCAGAGCGAGTCTTGTGCAGTCTGCAGTCCCAGAGCCTTTATTAGGTCGTCTTTCCATCTAGTGGAGGCCGTCCTACGCTGCTCCTTCCAGTGCCTGGTTTTCATTAGACAAACTTCTGCTCCAACGGCCGTCAGTTCTTCTAGCTACGTGTCCTGCCTACTGCCACTTCAGCTTTGGTAATCCTTTGTGCTATGTCAGTGACTTTGGTTCGTCTACGTATCTCCTCCTGATTCGATTTCGTAGAGCAACACCAAGCATAACTCTCTCTACAGCACGCTGAACGACCTTGAGCATTCTTATGAGAAACGTTACTATCAAATACTGTCAATTGTTTTACCAACCAACTCCCACTGAGTTATTTTCAAGAGAGAGCTGCTCCGCTCTGCGTCTTGCCTCGCACTGCGGGTCTCTGCACGCGAGTCTACATAAAATACATTAAATAAATAATGCTGGGCATTTCACAAAATTTTACTCCTAACGAAGTAAAGCTCGAACTCTAGCAACCAGATGACATTTACTTATAATTTTATTACAAACTAGCTGAACGCCCGCGACTTCGTACGCGTTACACTACTAAATGTGTAGGTAGGTAACCTTGAAATAAAGCTAAACTCGCTGTTGGAACTTGACTGACACCCCATTTTTATTGAATTTTTACCAGATTTATGGGATAAAAAGTAGCTTATATGTTAAAATTAATTATAATTTATGTACATACTAAATTTCATTTAATTCGGTTCAGCCGTTACGACTTGATTGAGTAACAAACCAACAAATAAATAAACAAACATCCTATTTTAAAGAGTATTTGCTTATGTTTTTAAGTGAGTTCAACCTTTTTGAATAAAATCGGATTGATTTTTCAAACATGTGTCAAAATAATATATAATTTAAATCAAAAGCACTAAGGAGTATTGATATCAACCTCGAAGCAAATCACCGCCAAAATAACTTACTACCCCTTTTTAACCCCGTTAGAGAATGAATTTCAATAAAATATGAAACACGTCTTCCATCAATTCTGTTAAAAACGGTTTATGCAAAATTTTAAGTAGATTGGACCAAACAATCACGTTGTCCCATACAAACTTTGCCCCGCATTTTTCATCCCCTTATTTCGGAAAATCCTTTCTTATCGGATGCCTTCGTTATACAAAGAATACACCCTCCAAGTTTCAGGTCTATACGATCAGCGGTTTAGGCTGTGCGTTGATCCGTCAGTCAGAGAGTCAGTCCGTCCGTCAGTCAGTCAGGAGAAAGCATTTTATATGTATAGATATGACTTACTTTATAACAATGTTTAAATATTTATTTCATGTGCCTAATATTAATATGTACCTACTGTTTAATTTAATTGACCTGATGTACGATTTTTTTATTCCAATTATAGTCATTATGACATGATTTGTAAATATTGCAATTAGTATAATTGGCAATAGCCGTTCTAGTTACACATATAAACAAAAGAATAGATAATATAATGGATAATACATATAATAAGATAATAAAAAATAACAGATAATAATTATAATACTTAGCATACATGTTTTTTTTTGCAAATACGTACTTGTAATAGACCCGGAACATATATCTGTAGATCATGCAAACATTTGTTCAGCGGTGGGAATCACAACCTCCTAAGTTTTAGTATACGCCCACTGCACTATGGTGGGTGGTCGTCGTAACTTTAAACAACATTTATTGATTTGACCACAGCAGAATCTCTTAGATATAAATTTAAGTTTTTCTCTAAGAGCGGTCTCACTTACCACATCCAACATTTTCTCTTCCAAAGACAGCGGTTTGTTGTCCACAAAACAGTCGACGCGGTTTCAACTTTAAACTTTCACATCTGTTAGAATATTTTTGCGATTTCCAACAACTTCTCGAACTGTAACCATGAGTTTACATCACAAAAGTTTGAGTTGAAACTGTCTTCTTTGGCGAAGAAAATTCCACTGGCTTCTTGAAGATATTCAGATAGTTTTTCTCACTTCATTTCACTTATTGGTGCAAAAAGTAAATAAAACTTGATGTTTTTTTTATATTTTTGGTATATTAGTACCCTGTATAAATAAATAAATATTGCTGGACATTTCACACAGCGCTATCTAGCTTCAAACTAAGCAGAGCTTGTACAATGGGAACCAGATAACTGATAGAATTCTTAAATACTTTTTTTTGTAAGTAGAAGAAAGAAAAAAGAAAGAAAATACATTTATTCATACTTTTAATATATAGAAAACAACCAGACCCAACAAATATCTGTAGATCATGCAAACATTTGTTCCGCGGCGGGAGTCGAACCCGCTTTTTACTTTCTGCGTCTCAGCCGGCTATTCTCGCACTGAGCCACGGAGGTCGTCATTTTTTTTTAACCTATACTTTCCCCCATGTTCCTCCACATCTCATGATCACTCACCACGTCCCACCAGCCATCTTGGAATACATCGAAGTCGTCACGCCAACGCTTCTTCGGCCTGCCCCGGCTTCGACGCCCATCTGCAGGCACCCATTGTGTGACGACTGTTGCCCTTTTGTCTGTGACCATACGACTGACGTGACCCGCCCAGTCCCATTTCAGCCTGGCAGTCTTGTCGCCGACATCTGCGATGCCGGTTTTCGCGCGCAGTGTAGTATTGCGGATCCTGTCGATTCGCTTTACCCCTAACACGCTGCGTTCCATGGCTCTTTGGCAAACCTTGAGTTTGGACTTTTGAGATTCCGTCAATGACCAAGTTTGGGCACCATAGGTAAGGACGGGCAGAATACACATCCACCCCCCTCTAGTGGAGGTCGTTATAAACTACTTTTTTATCATCACGACTTTTATTTTGTTAAACTTTTCTTTTTCGTTTGATTTACATACCTTACTTGATAGCAAGGTATGTTTAAAGTTGAAACACGCTTTCCTAGAAAGTACCTATTCACTCTTAGAATAAAAAAACCGAGATTAAAATGGTCCTGAAAAGCATCAGTTGAATCCAGGGCTTTGAGTTATAATTAGCCAAACCTTCTCTTTATATAACTTCCATTACTCCATGCACGATTGTAGTGTATCTACATCGTGATTGGCGTAAACCAGATTACTTGGAAAACATGGCGAAGAAACTAGATAGATAGATATACTCTTTATTGCACACTAAAGAAAACTGAACATACAAAGAAATACACAAAAATAAAGGTAAGTGCCTAAAAGCAATTTCTTCCAGAGAACCTTTTGATGGACAGGACAAAACAAAATCAAAAAGACTGCGGTGTATCTATGTTGATAAACCTATATTAACTATCTATACTTACTAATAAACTAAATATACAGAGTGTTTGGTATATAATACTGACGATATTCAAGTGACGGTTTTTCAAAACAAAAAATTTTTTTAATAAAAAACTACTATTTATATTATCAAATTTTAAAGAAAATCGACTAGTTTAGGATATAAACTTTTTCTTGCAATCGACATCTTAAAATAAAGGTCGATTTGATATCTCTTTCGGAAATAGCCGCAGGTTTTGGGTTAGAAAGGGACAACAAGAAATATCTAGAGACGTCACCAATACAATATCTGTGGTTAGATGGCAAGCATTATGCAATAGCACAACATAAGTTCAGTAAAGTGTTTGTTTTTTACATGCCAAAATAAATTTCACATTTCTATTGTAAACATTTCACAAATTTATTTATTATGCTTATCAAAATAACCCCTTTCATTTTTGTGCGTATATTATCACTAATATATAAAATACACTAAAGGAGATAACCACAATGATAAACTAGCTGTGCGTAGACAAAGAAAGGAAATGTCCTACTACTACTAGATATGTCCTTTGTCAGCCAAAACCTAATAACTTCGGTCGGGTCTCGAAGGTGTCCTGAATTCCAGCCTTCGTTACACAAGAGATAGTTCAAAGGTACAATAGGGGTGGCACAAAAATAATGTCGCGAGTACTAATTGTCCCGAGACCTAGGGACCGCGGTCACTGCTCGAGCGAGAAATTGTATTAGACTCGCAATAACAGAATGGTGGGCGCACTCAGCGTAGTGGGTTAGGGGTGTCACTTTGACTGTAACTGGCCGGGTTTATGTCCTAGTGATTGAGCGTGAGAAACGGGCTTAAATGGGCGATTCAAAATAATCTAAAAGATTTAATTGAATGAAGACATTTTGAGTATATTTTTATATATATTTTGAGTACATATCCATATAATTGAAAGCTTAAAAAGAGCCGGCATCCTAAGTGTACATTATAGATCCTGTATATCCAAAGATTGCTTGAACAAGTTCGTTTTTATTCATGAGACCACCTTGTACATACATGACTTGTTGTTGTATTTTCAATTATGTAAAATATATTAAATTCAAAATATCTATCATTTTTACAACAGAAAAGTGGTGTTGCGGTAACAAAACGCCATTTGTGGTAAAATTCTTGAAGATTAGTTCAAAATAAAACATAACCTTTGTAAACGTGAAAGAAAATATACCTGTATTTGAGAATTAAACATAGCCGGGAATCAAGATAAAAGCTAATTTTATAGTTTCACATTTAACTTGGTCAAAAATCGTATGAATGCATGAGAAGTAAAAAAAATAGATTCCGCATTAAAAAAAAATAACTGTGTGCCCCATGTTTATAGTCCTAGATTCATCTCTGAATATACCCACAGTCAGCCACTGGTGTGCGTTCTAATTTCTGCCAGCGGCGTAGAAAATTGCCAGTTGTACTCACTGTAAGTTTAAACTTAGATTATTTTATACTTAAATTTAAGTTTCATGACATAAGTTTAGCGAAGTGACTTCAAAATGCATTACAAGTCAGAGACAGTTTTGGACTCTGGAAATTTAAGTTGTTTTTAGTAAGCAGATACCTACATAAATTTTTATCGTGAGGTGAGTAAGCCTATTATTGTAATAACTACAAAATTCATAAGATGAAGTCTACTGCTAGCTACGTAGGTCTCTAAGCCCAACCCTCTTCTCCTTATCTTCTCTTCTTGATCTTCGCCGAAAATATTATTACGTGAATAGAAAACTTTGTAATATTTTATATTATATATTCTTTTTTTAAGCATATTGCGCGCACGGAAAACGTGAGATTTGACATAATTAAAGTTAATATGGAGAAGGGGCGAATGCTAACATCATCATCATCTCGTGAAGTTGCTCCAACTCTTTCAAAATGTTACAATTATTGTTATGTATTCTAAAAGGATAATTTAAAAAAACAACCAGCCTTGTTTCTTTTCTGGCTTGGTCGCGAAGGAACAGGCAGTAAAATTGACGTTTCAAAGTGATCCTTATGATTTTAATGAAAAAATATTTTAACTTTGACTTTGTCTTCATCTCAGCCCGTCTGCATCCACTGTTAGGTATAGGCCTCCTCTTTATTACGCCATTCTTTCCGGTCCCTTGCGAGACTCATCCATTAACACCCAGCTATGCTTTCAATGTCATTCGACCATCGGGCGGATGGTCTGCCTCTTGGTCTAAGACCATCCCTTGGCCACTCTGTAATCGCCATCGTCCAACACCCGTCATCCTTCCTAGACAAGTGTCCAGCCCATCTCCACTTCAGCTCTGCGATCCTCAAACCAAGCGGCCAATGAATGAATGCTAACAATAAGGTAAAAAAAAAAATTATAAATATCGTTCGAATTTCGACCACCAGTAGTTAATTTCTTTAAAGTGTGTTTTTTACAAAATTGTTCGATACTCGTACTTGTCTTAAAATTTTGTATGAAATCCTATACAGGGTGTTTGGTAATATATGCACAAAAATGAAAGGCGTTATTTTGATGAGCATAATAAATAAATTTGTGAAATTTTTACCATAGAAATGTGAAATTTATTTTAGCATGTAAAACAAACATTTTATTAAACTTAAGCTGTGCTATTGCATAATGCTTGCCATCTACAGATACTGTATCGGTGACGTCGAGAATATCTCTTGTTGTTCGTTTCTAACCCTAAAACCGCAGCCATTTCCAAAAGAGATATTAACTCTTCTCACTGAATCCAGCCGGCTTTGCGTGCCCGAACAACGTGCCAGATTTCGATCAGGCCGAGTGCGCTTCTTGGAACCTCTGCGAGCACGTACGTTGCACTGCCAACAGTCACCCATTTCCCGTACGCAGCGCAGCCTTAATGAGCTTATTTTCATCCATCCTCAGTTTGATATGTTTGCGGATGACTGGAAGACGATCGAGCGAGAGTGTTTCAGTTATTGTGAGAGTTTATGTATACCTATGTTATGTTAGTTATTTAAGTGCCTATTGTATTTGTATATTTGTTGTGTTTTTTTGTGTACCTTTTTAACCTAAAATATCTACCTAAGTTTCATAATGAATGTAGGTAAGTATATGTCGGTGTTAGCAATTAAAAGTGATTTTATTCAATTTTAAAGGTGTTTGTGTTGTTTAAAAAGTCTTGTTTTGACTAATAGTACTAGTCGCACCGCTCTACAGAATCAGGCGAGCGCGTGGATCGGGCGATCGGGCCGGCTTTAAAAGGACCGTGCGGCGCGGTGGGACGGCACTTTAAATCCTCCGTCGTCAGAGACACGTTCTCGGAGACCCGGATGACGAAATCACCTCCGCTAATGCGGAAGGTGAGTCATCTATTTCAGACAGAGCAAACACTTCACAGACACACCGACCTCGCCGGCGACGTCGACGAGTCCCTTCAGTCGCCGCCTATACGAGGTACAGACATGTACCCGGGCGTTTCTCTCCTATCCCCACCCCGGCAACAGCCCAAGCCGAGGCTCGTACCTTAGTGGTGCCCTTGCGCTAGTTGCCTAAAAAACTTACTGGGCTGAGCGCCATCTGCGCTCGCCAAAAGTTCGGTTAAGCTGTCACGGCCTCAGAGGCCAACAGCGAGATTAGTCCATTCGAAAAAAAAAAAAAAAAATGGGACGGCACTTTACTTTTGGCGGCCAACCCGTTCACACCTCAAAATCGTGATATGGGTCACGCCTGAATCCTTGAAATTAATTTATGCTTTATTAGATTACATTTTCATTATAAACTATTGTTCGAATTTATTTAAACTAATTAATTAAACTCGCCTTTTTTATCTCGTGTTGTTGTAAATTATTTACTCATGTTTTGATTAATAAAATATTGTGATTTACAGCGTTTGTACTCTTTTAGCCAATGGTGGACGACTCTCGTGATGATGATGAGCAAGTACCGTCACCCATACTTCAACCTAGCCTTCGTTACTCCGACATATATTATAATTAGTATTTTTTTCTTGTAGTAGCTTTAGATATAGCGTATTAGATTAATCCTGTAAGGTTATATTTAAGTGTAAATAAACGAATTTGAATTTGAATCAAAACGGTCTTTATTTTTGGATGTCGATTGCAAAAGTAGGCAGTACGTTTTATATCAAATTAATCACCTAAACTAAGTCGATTTTCTTTAATATTTGATAATATACCTAGTTAATAATAAACTAGTTAATACAAACTAGTAAATATAAATAACGGATTGATCGAGTGAGACACACCACGCTGCGTTCGCTGACAGGCATTGCCGATGTTGGAGAGCTAGGCTAGACCAAATACAGCTAGGCTCAAATGGGATTGGGCGGGACACATTAGCAGAATGCACCCCGATAGGTGGGTTAATCTAGCCACAACCTGGAGCCCTGATGGAAGACACGGTCGGGGTCAGCCAAGAAAGCGTTCGCGAGACGATCGAGAGACTTGAGGAGACCTTTGCCTAGCAGTGGGACAATGTAGGTTGACAAAAAAAATATATAACTAGTAGTTTAGTTTTCGAGAAGGCTTTTTTTATGTCCTGAGAAACCGTCACTTGAATATCGTCAGTATATTACCAAACACCCTGTATTTACGAGTACTTGTAGTATGTACCAGTGGTTTTTTTTATAGCTGATAGCCAAGCGCTTGACCACTACCTCACCTGATGGTAAGTGAAGGTGTGATCGAAGATGGATCACGCTTGTCTAGAAATAACCTATTCACTCTGGACTTCAAGATTATACTGGTTCGAAAAAACATACGCCGGAAGTGATTACTCCTTAATGTGCTGATAAAAAAAGGTTAAGCAAATCGTTTGGTACGACAAGGTGGTATGCCGACCAGTTATGGGTGGTACTTCTCGGTACGTCTGCTTGTCTGGTGGTGGAAGGGGGAAGGTGGTACCACTATAGCAGTTCATTTACTTTTTAACCACTGCAGTGCATCGTTAGATTTGCATAAAACTTATTGCTTAAAAGACTACAATATGTAAATAGACAAGAAATATGAAGTAAAAAGTCAGAATAGCGAAGTTGTATCATTAATATCAAACTAAATTGAAACAGTTTTGTCTATGTCCTTTTATATATTAAGAATGCAAGCGAAGTACCTAATCGTTGTAAGAATAAGCTAAGCAACTTTAGCTATAATCTATATTAAAACAAAGTCGGGTTAGTTACACCATTTATAACTCAAGAAAGGCGTGACCGAATTTAATGATTTTTGATTTGTTGGATTTGTCTCCGCCCCGAATGGTAGAAAAACTATTAAAATATCGGAAAATTTACGCAATAAGACATTATAAAGAAAATTCATTTTCTCATACATAGACTAACCATCTTTCTATAAAAACATATCCGCTCCAATTCATTTCCAGGCGGAAGTTTCTCAAGACACTAATTTAATCCCCCCCCCCCAACCACCATCCCCCCTTTATTAAAATTATTTTTGCGTTGACTCTGAATAGTACTAACTCTCAGATCACACGTCATCATAAGCAATGTAGTAATGATAACCAGGGCCCGTAGCCAAATTACATTCGCTACGAATCTATTCGATTTCTACACACATTTGTTGTCGCTGTATCACGTGGTATTTCTATAGTATGTGTCAAATCCCATACATTTACGGACTTATCGACTAGCGTCATCGCTAATCGAGTGTAACTTGGCTAAGGCTGTAGTAATAGAAATATTTTGGACGATTTAGTTAGATATCGGCAAAATGTGGCCAATTTTTTTGTTACACATTTTAGCCATGTGTCTTTTGATCAATGCGCAAATAAGTACCATCAATAACTAGGTATATCTTTTCCTAACAAAATGTTCATCGATACAACTTTTGCCAATAAACTTAGAATAAGCAGATTTTTCGAATAGAATTTCTACCACGACTTCGATGGAAACATTTTCGTACCTAATCCTTCAGTTTTAACCTACATGTAAAACACAATGCTTCATTTGAATAAAAAATAGCGCCACAACCAAAGCGTTGCAATTTTTCACAGAATCAATGTAATGTAACACATTTTGTTGATAAATTATTTCTCGTGTACGCCCACCTCATTCAATTTACCAAATAAATAGCTTATGCCAGTAGCATTGGGGAATTATTTATTTACCTCTTGCCTTTTGGTCTGCAACACCTCGAATACATTGGTTTATGTTCCGTTAAGGCAGTCTTTCTCAAAGTGGGCAATAACGCCCTCTTATGGGCACTGGAGGCCTAGAGAGGGGTGGTAAAGGGCCCTGTAAAATTTGGCGGGTGTTAAAGTGGTTTAGAGGCGATGTCTGGTTTGTAACTTCATCTACTTAATATTTTAAAATTAACTGAAATTAAAACTTACCTACTACACAACATCGATTATTTAGTTCATATTTCTACCCGATTTTATAGTATAAAAACTAATAGTTATTTACGTAAGAAGGCCGAAAGCGGCGATTTGTCGACAGTCGCGATGTTGCGTGGTCATTGTGATTTTTAAGAGGTGGTAAACTAAAAACAAATAAGGGCACTGAAAAATAGTTGATTTTCAAAGTGAGCGGTAGAAATAAGTTTGAGAACCTCTGCATTAAGGTCATATTTTTTAGACTTTTGAGACTTTGAAGAATGTCTTTGTTTCTAGTTCTGACTCTTGTCGCAAAAACGGGGTGAATTATAAATATGAAAGTTTGGATGTTTGTTTGTTTGTTTGTTTTTAGTCGATCATGTCGTAAAGGCTGAACAGATTTCGATAAAAATTGGTAAACATATAGATACAGACCACCATTTGTCGATTGATTCTTAACTATATTACACATTTGTTATTAAAATTTTTATTGTAAAATTGTAGTCTATTCTCAAATTATTTATGTATCTTAATCAAAACCAATTAAATTAATGCTAATGTCGAAATTCACTAAGAAAAATAATCACAGGTTGCTTAGAAATATGTATCTTAACCCGAAAGGGGTTTACTACTTTTGTGAATAAATTTTGTTTTATGACGTTTCGATATCCGATGTTTTTCGTGGAAAAAACACAGAAAATTCAGTATATCAGCTGTTTTAGGTACAAATCCTTAAGCCAAATCTTGGTGGATAAGTAAAGTCGATTAAAAAATCTTAAGACGGGCTGAAAAGCTTAGATTTAGACGAAACATCTACATAGTTCCTGTCAGTGAGGGTCAATGATCCCTTTTACCAAATTAGCCTGTATTTGGATCCACAAATAAATCTCTCTCGTTATAAGAGCTTTTATCGGTGCAATCCTGTCATTTTATTGATTTTTAACCTGCTTTTAAGAGGTAACCAACGCCTATAAAAAGGATTGCCTCGTAGGCCACGCACGTGCCCTATAATGCACTGTCCTGCGTTCATCAACTTGAGGCATACGGATGTAAAGCCTCATGTACCTGTAATTCCACCGGCAACCATACCCTTCAAACCGAAAGACAGCAATGCTGCTTTCAACCCCAAATCACTAAAATAATTTCGTTGAAAAGTTCGCCTGGAGCCAATCCTGGGTGTAGAATCAGTTCATGCCATAAAATTGCATGTCATCGGAACAAACATGTCAAATTTCAACTCCATAGGATATGAGTAAGTGGTTCTAATTCAGCTTGAATGATTTGACCTGATCAACGTAACGAATTAATTTTATCAACCTATATTGTGCCACTCCTGGGCAAAGGTCTCCCCCAAGTCCTTCCATCTGTCTCTATTCTGTGTGATACTCTACCACTCCTGCTCGAAGGCAACAAGATCGTCTCGCCAACGCTTTCTTGGCCGATCCCAACCACGTCTTGCATCAAGCCTCCAGGTTGAAGCTAGATTAACCCACCTATCAGGGTACATTCTGTCCAATAAAAAAAACAATAAAAACATTAGAAGTTAAATAGAGAATAAATAAGAAACTTATAGTGAATTGCGCAACGATGCCAAGTCATATTTAGTGCTTAAATATGTTTAAGAGAGTTGTGAAATCATACAAATACATCAAATATGTATATATAATAATAATATAAATATATAATACAATAAATATGTTCAGTCGCTTATTATGTTTAGAGAAATTGTCCGGGGCCAGGCCTTATTTTAAGAATTATCTATGACATTAATTAAGTACGTACATATTTAACTTATGATAAGTAAGCACTTCTAATCTAAAACCACATAACCCAGTTTATACTTACCTCACAGCTTTCATTACAGTCACTCCTTATGTATCATATCCAAGTTGGCCTAATAATGACCTAATGCCTATTAGTGCGATACGGTCCAGGGCCTAAATTAATTTAGGTAGCTTCATGGGCCATAAATCCTTAGTAAGCGATAAGCACCTACACTGCTATATACAGGATGTTTATAACACGACGACCTTCGTGGCGCGGTGCGCGAATAGCCAGCTGAGACACAAGGTTTGATTTCTGCAGCAGAACAAATGTTTGTATTAACTACAGATATTTGTTCAGAGCCTGGATGCTTCTCTCAAATTAGTATTTAGTAAAAAAAAACTATAACGTTTTTTTGGGTTATAATAGGTTGGGGAAAAAGTCTTTTCGTATTATAGTATGTATGAACTTGTAATAAAATCTGTTTGTATCTGGATGGTTTTGGTATCATTCAAAGTTTAAATTTTAAAGAAGATAATTCCAAATTCGAATTAGGAAAATGTGTGATTTTTATTTGTTTTTCGTACTGTAAAAATGAGTGAATCTTATGAAGAAATTCGATACATTTTAAAATTTTACTACAAAAAAGGTAAAAATGCAACGCAAGCCGCGAAAAAAATTTGCGATGTTTATGGACCTAGTGCAGTGTCTGTGAGAGTAGTACAAATTTGGTTTAAGCGTTTTCAATCCGGAAATTTTGATGTCAAAGATGCACGTCGCTCTGGTCACCCTATTACGGATAAAATTGATGCCATTTTTGAAAAAGTGGAGCAAAATCGGCATATCAGTAGTTACGACGTAGCTGAAGATCTGGGAATTGACCACAAAACAGTTTAGGCGCATTTGAAAAAAACTGGGTACACAAAAAAGCTCGATATTTGGGTACCCCACGAGCTCACTGAAAGAAACCTAATGAACCGTGTACTAATTTGTGATTCTTTATTACGACGTAATGAAACCGAACCATTTTTGAAGAAGCAGATAACTGGTGATGAAAAGTGGATCACGTACGACAAGAACGTGCGAAAAAGGTCGTGGTCAAAGGCCGGTCAGGCTTCACAGACTGTAGCGAAACCCGGGTTAACTTGCAACAAGGTAATGCTGTGTGTGTGGTGGGATTGGAAGGGCATTATTCATTATGAGCTGTTGCCACCAGGCAGGACCATCGATTCTGAACTCTACTGCGAACAACTGATGAGATTAAAGCAAGAAGTTGAGAGAAAGCGGCCGGAATTAATCAACAGAAGGGGTGTGGTTTTTCATAATGATGACGCTAGACCTCACACATCTTTAGCCACTCAGCAAAAATTAAGAGAGTTTGGCTGGGAGGTGTTAATGCATCCGCCGTATAGTCCTGACCATGCACCTTCAGATTTCCACCTGTTTCGGTCTCTTCAGAATTCTTTAGGTAGTGTCAGGTTAACATCACGAGAGGACTGCCAAAACCACTTGTCGCGGTATTTTGATCAGAAGCCCCAAAACTTCTATAGCAATGGGATCATGTCCCTACCTACAAGATGGCAAAAAGTTATCGAACAAAATGGTACCTACATACTTTAGTTAAATGTAAATAAACTATAGATTAAAAAATGGTTTGAATTTTCTTAAAAAATGCGAAGAAACTTTTTCCCCGACCTAATATATTTAGCATTATATATTTATTTATAAGCAAGCATAATGTTCAGAGCGCCATCTATTACGCTAATTGAAACTAGATATTTTTATCGGAAATGAAATGCTCTGAACATGTATGCAGTGTTCTCAACTCTACTAAACTGAATAGATGCATATTAACCATAAAAAATAACCTAAACTTTTTTTCAGAGAGGAGTTTTCTGAAAATTATAAAAACAAAAGTAAATGTAGGTTTCATGGTTTCTTCTGTCTTTGTTATGATCCACATAATCAACTTATGATCAAATAAGCTATTCTAACAAGGATCGACATTAATATCACAATCTATTTTATTTTCATGTTTATGTGCCTACCGACCGTGGAACAGATGGCACCAAAAAAACAGTAGAAATACAGAAAAAATAGAGGTCATTGACAATAGCAGCGTTTTACCTGAAATAAAACGCATATTAAAATACTTACCTCACTGGAAGCTTTATATAATGAGAGAGCATATCCGTTTCCGTCGTATTTCTCCCTTTTTTCGTACTTTTTTTACCTAGTGTTTCCGGTCCAGTGGCGACACCTGGCGGCCGTGCGCCATTTTGGTTTCGTTAAATGTACCGCACCATTTGGAATTCATTGGCTCATTTTCACCAGGCAGAATTAAAAGTGAAAGCTTCCAGTGAGGTAAGTATTTTAATATGCGTTTTATTTCAGGTAAAACGCTGCTATTAAAAGTACTTGACCGTCACTGGAAGCTTTATATAATGAGACCTGTTTGTTATCGCCTGGTGACGCCACTTAATAATACACATGAAACTTATTATATCGCCAATGTGACACGAAATTTAAAAATAAACAATAGGAAGTTCTTATTTAAACATGAATTTTGTTAACTTAATATGAAAGTTATAATTTTTTACAATCAGTTAATTGATTATTATAATCTATATAATTCAATAGAATCGGAAATCAAATAATCACAAATTATTTTATTGGTTGAAACATTTGTGTAACATTTTAAGGTTGATTGCTGGTAATAACTTCTCGTCTGTAAAACTGTTGGAATATATTAGCTGATCGCCAGTTCCCTCTGGCTAAAATTTCATCAAGTGGGTGATTTTCCAACCAACTTTTGGAAGCTACCGCAGATCGAATGCTTCCTGGGGGAGCTGTAATGCTGGCTTCTCTAAACAAAGTTTTGACCCAACCTGCTATAACAGTGCGCGAGGCGGGCTTAGCTACACCTCTTACTGTAATAAATAGATTAAATGATTGAGCTGCGTTGCGTCTTTCATTTAATAAAGTTATGGTTTCCTTTATCCAAAACACAGGGTTTAATCTTAAATTATTTGCATTTAAAAGCAGTTTCCAGCCAGATTGCCTATAGTTACTGCTCTCAGTTTTCGAACCAAATCGAGGCCAAAATATAATATTATCATCGGATCTGATGCAGTGGTCAGGATCTATTGTAAGCAAGGTCAAATCATGAATGCGTCTTCCTGCGCAAAGGAGTAATAGTATAGCAGTATGACGCGATACTTGAAAAACATTTTTCATATCTATTGTATATCTACATAAATAAGAAGTAAGTTTACTAATATCCCAGACCGGTGCTTTAGAAGACTTTGGATTTCTTACAGCAATTGACTTTAAAATATGTCTTACTAGAACGTGAGAACTTAATCGACTCGATGTCTCAGCGTTACACAAGGTAGAAACAACAGACTTGTGTAAAAGTATTGTATTATATGACAAGTTATCAATTAAATGTAAATCAGACCAAAATTGTGCTAATTTCGAACCTGTAGGATTTATTGTGTCCACGTTCTTAGGAATAGACCAAGAAATCCAACGTTTCCAAGCTACCTCGTAGGTCTTCCGAGTTGACTTTCGCCAAGAATTTTTAAGCAACGTCAATTGATCAGTGTTCCAAGTTTCTATCGCCTTGGACCACCCCCACATTTCCACACCTCTAAAATGATGTTCTCGACTTGCGGAGGTGGGAGGCCCGTGGACGTATCGATTAGATGTTTCTTCAGATTTGTCAGGGTTAACGGCGCAGCCAGCGCTCGGGCTTTGAGGTCCGCGCGCCAAATTACCCCTTCACATCGAGGTACTATTATTAGGTAAACCCCCGTCGACTGATTTAGATGAGTCAACACTTTTGGGACTAGGAACGATGGTGGTGGAAACACCCACGCAAGTGGATAATTCCATGGAACACTGAATGCGTCGTGAAACAGGGCTTGACGGTCTCTCAAATCTCGAGACACGTAATTGTGAACTACGTGCGCGGTCTCCGAGGCAAACAAATCTATCATCGGGGTTCCCCACTTTGCAAACACTATATCCGTACAGACCGACCGTAGGTGCCACTCCGGAGGTAGGCGATTTCGCGACAAGTGATCGGCGTGATTGTTGTACTTACCTGGGATATAGTGTATGCTGAAGTGAATTTGATGGTGATCTAACAATTTTAGAATTTGATAAGTTGTGTTCAGCAATTGTAATGATCTCGTCCTCCTTCTTTTCGAAGGTGAGCGACTGCAGTCCTGTTGTCGCATTGAATAAGGATCGAGCTGTGGTGCAGTACGTGAGCTTGGCTCTGAAGTGCATGAAGAATAGCTAGCATTTCTTTCTGATTGCAATGTAGTGCTTGCTCCTCTTGCGACCAAGAGCCGGAAAGAGCCAGATCGTTTATTTGTGCTACAAGCTTGGTCTGACGCATCTGTTACAAGAAAATTTACCGGCGGAGGATAATGAAGCGGCATTGCCAACCGGCAATTCCGAATCCACCAATTCAGTTCTTCGCGAACATCCAGAGGTAGTGGATAGGCCTTGGACGATAGGTCTGGCATAGAATTCATGAACATGAGCAATTGACGATGGTTGAGTCGTCCTCGAGGTACAACAAAACTGGCTAAATTTAGAAGTCCTACTATTCTCTGTAAATCTTTTAACGTTACTTTTCTTACCTCGAGAACCTGACTTACTTTTTTGATTATCCCTATCGACTTTTCTTCGGGTAAGGTTTTTAGATTGTTCCAGGGTTTCCACAGTACTCCTAGATAAGTTATGCTCTTTTGTGGCAAGCCAATTCTCAATTTCGAGAAGTCTGTTCTCAAGAGAACAGACTTCTCGAAATTTATATGCCACCTGAGATTTTGCAATGTACGTACTGTGATCTCGACATGCTTGAGAAGAAGGTGCATATTTTGATTAAGTAACACTATTAAGTAATCGTCGAGATATACAAGGATTCTCACATTCCACCTTTCTCGTAATATTTGAGCCACCCAATTCGTGAGTATCGAAAAAGTTTTTGGGCTTGTGCTCAATCCGAAAGGAAGGCAAGTCATCTCTAGCAGTTCTTGGTTGTATACAAGGCGTAGGAAGCGCCTGTGCGAGTTTGCCATTGTTAAATGAAAGTAAGCCTGAGAGAGATCTATCTTGCAGAGCCAGTCCTGCGGTTGCAGAAAATCTGGAATGCGATACATGTTTATGAGGTGGAAGGGTTCGGTCATTACGTAGTCGTTTAGCGCTTTGAGGTTGAATATAGGACGGGCTGATCCGTCGGCTTTTGGCACCAGAAACAGGGGAGATATGAAACTTGGTGAGGGTTGAGCTAACTTTAAAATGCCTTGGTTTTTCATTTTTTGCACAATGACAGACATTTCGTCCGAAACAGGCGTGTGAAAAGGACCTCTGATTATATTTGGGTAAACAAGTGGAGGCTTCTGAAAAAATGGTATACGGTACCCTTGAATTAACTTTAACACCGTTTCTGGTGCCCCCATTTCTTTCCATTGCGAGTGGAAATGCGCTAACTGACCTGCTTGAAATAGTTTCGAGTCATTGCTTGTAACGTTTTTGGTTCCCTTTGTAACCTCTCGGAACCTTTGAGTGTCCTCGGTTACTGCCACGATCGGGTCGCGAGCCTCGGTTGTGAAATGAATTTTAAATAAGAATATACCTATATATGAATAAGAATTTTGGTGTTCATACTGAACATTCGAGGATTGACCTCGGTAATTAGTAAAAGTTCGCATGATGGTAGCCACCCCGCAAGGGTGGATTGTTACAAGGATGCATATGCATTTGGGAACCTTGATCGTGGAAAGTGCATTGAGCTCCACGCGATGGAACTGCTGGCTTTCGTACGCCTGGCCCCCGCGAGGGGCGGCTTTGAGACTGATTAGATCTAGTTTGCGAGAACCTTTCTGATTTTACGGGCCAAAAAGCTTTACGGACCCCTCCGGCTTTTTCTAATGTCGCAGTGAACGGTTCAGACTCGAATATGTAAGTAGAAGACGGAGGTATCCTATTCAATGATGCTTTAACCAAAGGGACCAAAGGGTCCCTTTGGTCCCTTTGACGCATTTCAATACTTTCGGCACGATGGCCACAAACTAATTGCAAGAGGTCTGAAGAAACCTTACTTAAATCCCCTTTTTGAAAAAGCTCTTCAACCTTTCCGCTCAGATTGTCAAAATTAACATTCTATTTTTAGCCCATAAAAAGAGATTGCGAATACCTTCCTGCAACGTTTCTTTTTGTTTTAGTATGCAGTAGGTTATAGCTGCATAAGATCTATCAGCATATGCCAGATGACGAAGGGTGTCATATATTTTAACCTCATCGTTTGTTTCCAGGTCTATGAACCCTGGAGTATGGTTATATGTTTTTTGCGTATCTGCGTATCTCACTTCCGACCAAGAAGTACTACCTAAGCGTTGAACCTGAAGTAACATTTCAGAAACCTATCAGGGGTTTTCGGAACAGATGGTTCCTTTAATTTGGTCTCGATATCAAAGGTGAAATCGCTAACATTTCGATTATCATCGTCAACACACTGTTCGTCAGTGACGTTATGATGCTCGTATAGCTCTCCACTAACTTCAGAACAGAGTGACGCAGCATTATAATAACCTGCATTATTTCCGGATATGAAATTGGTAACAATGTTTCGGAACTCACCCATATCCTGGACCAGTTTATCCACCTTGCGGTCTGAACGCTGAGTGCGCTATCTTCTTGCGGCGGTGGCGGCGCTGATGCCGCTTCTTGCTGGCAGATCCTCGCTGATCACCGGCTGAGGCAGATGAGCTTGATGAACTGCTGCTCGTCGAGTTGCTACTGCTGGAGCTGCTTCGAGCACGTTTGGGAGCACCTCTACTCGGGCCGGCCATAACCAGTGGCTCGGCAGCCACGAAGGGTTCATTATGCAAAGAAAGAAGTTTAAATATCTCGCTATAAAATATACACATATAAATTAAATCTTTATACTACCTTATCGTACGAAATACCTTGGTAGATTTAAAAACAATGTACAAGATCCGAACGGAAAACCCGTTAAAATAATGATCCAGTACCTATTAGTGTAGGTAGGCTGCAATATAATTGTAAATTCAAAACTCGACCGAGTTGAACAACAGCTTCTACAACAAAATAGCTAAATATTAAATAAAAAATATTACTTACGTAATTATTCACTTTCACTATAAACTATTTTTCAAAAGAATTTGCAACGGACACAGAGACAGAGCTGCTGTGCAGGTGTTGCTTCGACGGAATACGAAACGCCAATGAATTCCAAATGGTGCGGTACATTTAACGAAACCAAAATGGCGCACGGCCGCCAGGTGTCGCCACTGGACCGGAAACACTAGGTAAAAAAAGTACGAAAAAAGGGAGAAATACGACGGAAACGGATATGCTCTCTCATTATATAAAGCTTCCAGTGACGGTCAAGTACTTTTAATAGTTAATATTACTAACATTTGGTGTTCTTTTTTGTAAGTTAATATAAAATATATTAAGCTATTAATTTAAAAAAATATGGTCTGTTGGGTTAACTTACCGAAGCACCCTATATACATATATGCATAATGTAAGTGTACATGTATAGTGTTAATGTAACATGACCAGTACTGCGTAATGAAGACAGGTCTAGGCGGTAATTAATGGTAATTCAATTCTGTGTGTCCATTATATTGATGGAACAGGCTCCGTTATAAGTTTGTGATATAGTTTTGTTTAAGTTTGTCTTCCGACCAAAAATAATAAACGGATTGAGCTAAAACTTTACCTTAATGCAGTACTGGAATAACAGAAAGACTACTGTTTATCCCATAAATCAGTTTGGGATGGGAATGGGGTGTCAAAACTTATATAGAGTACAGATCTACTCCTTAAAAAAATTGCGGTTACCGCAGAATATTTCAGCCTACTCTTTTAATGTTATAAAACAATAAGTGGTCGCCACTGTTTATAACAATTGCATTAACTTATGCAATTGCATTAGGTTACGTCCAACTAAGACTTGAAAGAGAACAGCAATGATGATAATGATGATGATGCAGCCTCTCAACACGATGGTCGACCGTTGACCCAACCTTCCCTAGAACGCCTGTCTACTCGCGCGCAGAGGGCTGCGGCGCGTAGTGCGAGGCGAGACGCAGTGCGGAGCAGATCGCACTCGTCCTGATGCAGGTTCACGAGTTGAGCCGAATTATTGTCGGTCGTAATACCGATAAAACGGTACGTGATAAATCTCGTATTTGTATTAACTAATCCTTGATCTACGTTTCGCATTACGTACATAAAGCTTAGGTTTCTCAAATGCCTGTAATGTCACCAGCAACCATACCTTTCACACCGTTAGCTATAACGTAAACCGGTTGCAATCGCCAGCCTATCGTTTGCGTCAGGCCATCCCGTTCACACATACGGTGCGTATCTGACATGTGTAAGGGATGGCCTGACCCGAGCGACAGGCACGCTGCAGCAACCGGCTAATATAGGACTCCAAAACACAACAATGCGAGCGAAAATAGATACAGCGATAATACTCTTTCATTTCATGTAATTTTACTTAGAAAACTTTCGTGATTTAATCAATCATTATTATAAATACGGGATTTATCACGTACCGTTTTATCGGTGTTTGAGTGCAAAGCGAGACCTGTTTTGGAGCGGATTGCACTCTGATGATGGTTCACGAATTGAGCCGAATCATTGTCGGTCGTAACATCGATAAAACGGTACGTGATAAATCCCGTGTTTATAATAACGATTAAAAGCATGTATAAACCAAAGTAAGAAGTTCAATTACGGATATTTTGTTACAAGTTTACTTCCTTAAATCTGAACCACTTGAGGTAATCGTCGGAAAAACTTGGAAATCTTCGGTACTTTAGTTCGAACTGGTCACATTAGAATTCAGATCGGGTACATACTGTTCCGATATTAATTAAAGATGGGGCAAAGTTACCGGGTACCTTAAGGTACCTGCACACTTCTGAGTAGCTTTGGGTCGCCGTTCAAATATTTTATTAGGGATCCCTTATAGGTTGTATGCCTAGAAACCCCCATTTTCTTGAGTACAAGCTATTTTAAGGAATTGACTAAGGTTTTAAATTTTATATTCTTAGCTTTTGTTCTATTAGAGTTCATCGATTGCTATTTCCAAAACAAATTCATAAACATTAACTTATCCTAAACAAAGTTCGAAGCTAATAAATATTTTAAAGCGAAAAGAAGAAGGGCGAAATAAAATACTTTTTTCTTTTTTTCGTTGCCGTCGCTTAAAGGTCGAATAAATATTAGTCTAATTTATCAGATTATGAGCTACATATCTTTTGATAATTAAAAATCTCAATCATTGTTATAAATACGGGATTTATCACGTACCATCTTATCGATGTTTCTACCGGCAATGTTTCGGTTCAATTCGTGAACCTTCATCAGAATAACGACTTGCCTCGCAATTATTCGGAGTAGACCATACTCACCCTGATGAAGGTTCACGAATTAAGCCGAAACATTGTCGGTCGAAATACCGATAAGACGGTACGTGATAAATTCCGTATTTATAATTATGATTGAAATCCATCACGGAAATTTTCTAAGTAAAATTTAAAATCTCATTAAATCGTTTTAAGCAAAATTCCATTGTTGGTCAATATTTGGTAATTGTTGGTAACACACTCGCGCACTCAAACACACACACACATTCAAATCTCACAACCAACATATTCCCACACTCACACATACATTCACTGATCATTCCATTATGAACCATAGTCCGGAGGGAGGTATAGGTATGCCATCATACAGGTCAATCCTAGTTTGGGTACGTATGTTTTCCATCCTGAATTGTATTATACCTAGTAAACCATTGTAATTTTTTGTTTGTGTAATTTTGAAGTTTGTTGTTGAATAAATTATTTATTTATTTATTATTTATTTATATATTTCGCAATCGCTTGCTATTAGTCGTTTTTGTTTACTACTTGGAGAAGGTACAAGCATATGGCCCACCTGATGTTAAGTGGTCCACCATCGCATTTAAGTATTGCCTGTTCATTGTGTATTGCTGTTCTCCATCCATCAACTTCAGGCATACAGGTGAAAGGCCTCATGTGCTTGTAATTTCACCGGATACCATACCCTTGATACCGAAACACAGTAATGCTGTCTACTCTTAGTCAGTAGGCTCCACACAACTCGGACCACCCCTGCCCAGGAATGTAATTGGAATTGTTCTACACAGAATGTTGGTAATTTAAGATTGGTCTGAAGACAGCCTCGGACAGTTTAGGGTTGAATCAGAAACTCTGGCTGTCAAGAAGTTGGTTAATACCAAGTTTGGAAGTATTCGGAGCTTGTTGGAGTATGATGAAGTTTTAAAGGCAATGAAAGTGATTGAGAGTTAGGTAACTACCGTTATATCGACAACAGCCAGATTTTATTTTGTGGGTAAAAAAATCATTAATTACTTAGTAGTAAAGGTTCATATGAAAGAGTTCGTCTAGAGAAGTACTACCACAGTATCTATCTCTGCATCGCAGTAACGCTCACTTTGTTGTTAAAGGTTAGAATCAAAGCTAAAATTTCTCGGTTATCTACCTTTCAATTATGAAAGTATTCTATAACAAAGCTAAACAAATCTCATTACAGAATTTCCAAAAACATCAAACAATATGCCATTATTTTCTATTATTACCTGTTATATTTTGTTCTCAAGGAAAAAGCCCATTTTTTTCTACTCAGTAAATATTTGATTAATATACAGATTGATTGCATGGTTTACAGATATTTGTTCCGGGTTTAGGTATTTTTCTATGTATTATGAGTATGTACTTACAAAACAATAATGTATATAAGTATTATATCAGTTATCTGGTTCAGGAATGTTGCGAATACTCGCATCCGCATATGCGGAGCCTCCGCATCGATTTTATCATCTGCATCCGTATCTGTAATAATCGATGCGGATGTTCATGCGGATGCAGATGCAGCGCAGGTCGCGACAAGAAAGAAATTGGGTGAGGCTTGCGAGTGGCGTGGGCCGTGGGCACGTGCTGATTTATCAATAGGAGCGAAGATTTCGGCGACAAGATCCGACGCGTTGGTTATTGCTTATAATTCGTATCTCGTAAATCAATCTTAACGTGTTTACTTACAGTTTTTGAGTGTTATACAGTATACAGTGAGTATTGTAGGTTAAGCGAGTTTTCTGCAGTTAATTAATTGTTTATATTTTTGTTTTATTTCTGCACCAAAACGAAGTTTCTTAAAAAAATATGCAACCACAACATCCCTGATCCGGTTCCCATTGTACAAGTTTTGCTTAGTTTGGGACTAGATAGCGCTGTGTGAAATGTCCAGCATTATTTATTTAATCTTTTTACAACCATTCTACAATCGAACGTACAGATGCGAAACTCTCCACAACGAAGCTACATACAGACGGAATTCCGTTTCAGAATATTGATTCGGTATTTCAAAGTCAGTAAATCCATTTAATTATAATCGGAAAAAATCTAACAGAAAACTAAGTAGGTACGTGTATGATATGATTTTGTATGGATTTGCTGCCTTCGAAATTCTGAATCGATGTTCTGAATTTCTAAAACGGAATTCCAACTGTGACCGGCCTTAAGCTGTATTCCTGAAGTTTGCCTGTCTATTACTTTACTAGTGTAAAAAAAATATATGCGACCAACATTCTACTTTTAGCAAGTAAGTTGCAAAGAAGTTAAATCCATCCATTGAAATCCTAGCTTTTTTATTAAAACTGCCATTTCATCAAATGCCTCAGTTATCTCCGTGCCATCTGCGAACTTAAAGGATAGGAAATTAAGAAGCTTTTTGTCCCATTTTCTTTTCATAGGCGTTTGCACTTTTAAACAACAAAACGGCGGTCGGTGAGCGAAAAATGCAACAGAAGCTTTTGTTAAAAGAATTGAATTAAAAATGGCGACGGGACCGTTTTCTGTTTTTCGCGCACGCCCGACTGCCCACAAATGGACAATTAGCCCGCTCCAAGCCTGGATTATGACCTAGCTTCACATAACGGTTGCGTGACGTACGCGACGCGTTTTAAATACATGAGACTATTCTCGAAAATTTAAACGGGGCTTGAACACGAGTGTCACATGATGCTCGTAAACGAAGTGCTTATTTAATGAACGTTATATTTTAGTGTTTATGACATTTTTGAAGTGAAAATATCTTTAGGCGCGTTGCGCATTTTTTTGAGATGGGAAAATACCATTGAACTCGCGTCACTGTTGCCCTTACCGATACCGAAGTGAAAACTTTTTATGGTGCGTTGGGTATTTTTTGAGATGGGAAAAAACCATTGCTATCGCGACACTGTTACCGGCACCTCTGTATAAATTTGATTTTTTTAGTTTGTGGGCACTTTCTTAAAAAAAATATGTTTATGTGACATCCATCATGATCATTTTGCAACATCCAAATTTTTTTTAGTTTTGGAGGGGCTTAATACAACTTTCTTAGTAAATTTTCATGTTTATGCGACATCCATCATGATCATTTCGCAACAATACATTTTTTTTTAGTTTATGGAGGTTCTTAAGACATCTTTCTTAGTAAATTTTCATTTTTATGCGACATCCATCATGATCATTTTGCAACATCCAAATTTTTTTTGAATTGAATGCTTTTTTAGGCGCGGTGGGCATTTTTGAGATGGGAAAAACGATTAAACTCGCGACACTGTTACCGTCACCGTTACCGACACCGTTCCTGTCGATTAAAAAAATACACACGTAATTATTCAAGTTTTCACTTCTGTCGGCACTCCCGGAGTGCCACTTTTTTATCATCTTCTTTGTGGCTAACTCATAACTCACGGTATTATAATTTGATTTACAGGACCTATTCTAAAACCATCCATTAAAGTGATGCAATTTATCTTTAACCAAAAGCAAAAAAATTTACCGTTATCGTACGGTTATCGCGACTTTCACTTTGATAAGTTTTTCAATGCTTACGCGGTGCTCAAAAAAAAAAAAGAAAACATCATAAAAAACTGCGCGTAGAGACCATGTTTTTCCTGAAAAATTAGGCTGACCAGCAACTTTCCAGTAGGTGCTGTATAAATAATTTCAATTGATACATGATTTTTTCCCCCTAGCCTACTCCCTACTATCCCACTGCTGGGCAAAGGCCCTGTTCTTTCCACTTGTCTTGGTCCTGTGCAAAATCGTGCAAATCTCTCCGGAAGACGATTGATACATGTAGTTGATGACATTAGAAACCCTCGTCCCATAATAAAATCTGTAATAGTTTTCCCATTTTACAGCTGAGACCCTCACCAAAAGAAAAAGTGATGAACCACTCCATATTAAAAACACAGAATCCGAATCTGTCCGTCTGTTTGAGAACTACGGTGCCACTTAATTACTGATTTCAACGGGTTTTTATCGCGTATGTACATATAATAAAAAAGATACATAGAATAGAAAAATAGAATAGAAGACGCTTTATTGTATACCACACTTGAATTAACAAATCATATATAAAACACTGAAGACCTTCGTGGCGCAGTGGGCGTTTAGACAGCTGAGACGCAGGAGGTAGCGGGTTCGATTCCCGCTACAAAACAAATATTTGCATGATCTACAGATATTTGTTTCATGTCTGTGTGTTTTTCTATATATTATAAGTATGTATTTACAAAAAAAAGTATATAAGTATTCTATCAGTTATCTGGTTCTTATAGCTTTTGCTAGCTAGCCCTAGCTTTGCTTAGTTTGGGGCTAGATAGAGCTGTGTGAAATGTCCAGCAATATTTATTTATTTATTTTACTTAAAACTTTACTTACGCAATAAATACCCGGTTAAATTGGTAATTATGTACCGCCGTCATGTGATAAATTATAATCCTGTCCATACAAAGGTTGTCTGGAAGAGATCGCTTTTAGCGATAAGACCACCCATTGTACTAAATATGTTTGTGAAAATAATGTTCTGTAATTTTTTTTGGTGTACAATAAAGAGTTATCTTATTTTATCTTATCTTATGTACAGTGATCGCGAAAGTTTGAAAAATACTACGGTGCCACAGACAGACATAGGTAGAACACATACTTTTTGTATCAAGGATTAAAAATGCCTTTACTTTAAGGCCGTGTAGCACCAGCAGTGTACATCCCTCGCTAAATAACCCTCGCGTTCAGTCTAGATAAGGCTTTATCCATTTCAAACCAGACGAATAAAAGTGCAACCTACTTGGTATTGTGGCAAGTTGTAATTTTTCGCGCGTGACGTTGTAATCCCATGTTCGGACGGTGACCAAACAATGTGTTTTTCTACTTTATGCTGCGCGACTTTTAATTTGGTTAGCGAGTTGATTAAGTTAGTGTAATTACTGACTGCTTAATGCATTTTATGTGGTTATTTTAGTTACCTTCTTGAGTTTGTGAGAGCTTAACTATGGGTCACAGGGAGTGTACGATTTCAAGTCTTCACACATTTTGTGTTCAGTAGGGGTTACTTATCGTCTTTTGGGTCCGTAGGTACTCAGAGGGAGGGCTCTGGCCAACCCGGATAGCGGACTTAGGGAGGGCAGCCGCACAATGTGGCATGTGCTGCTGTGCTAGCACCACGAGGGTGCTGGGGGCGACAGCCCCTGGGACGTGCTATTTATGGGCGATATGCATGGTGCGTTGCTTGCGAGATCCCAGAACCCTTTGACATGCATTGAGGCCGGCCACCGGGGAGGTTTTAGTGGGTCGTTGAGTCCGACAACCTCACATAACCCGTATTGTACCCTGCATGCAATACGGGTATCTGGATGCAAATTTCCTCCTCGAAAAAAAAAACCTCCACCTGTTTCGGTCTCTTCAGAATTCTTTAGGCAGTGTAAAGTTAACATCACGAGAGGACTGCCAAAACCACTTGTCGCGGTATTTTGATCAGAAGCCCCAAAATTTGTATAGCAATGGGATCATGTCCCTACCTACAAGATGGCAAAAAGTTATCGAACAAAATGGTGCCTACATACTTTAGTTAAATGTAAATAAACTATATTAAAAAATGTTTTAAATTTTCTTAAAAAATGCGAAGAAACTTTTTCCCCAACCTAATATGTTGTTTCGTGCTAAGCTTTAACCTTGCTCACTACTTACCTATCTTGCAAATCAAACAAAAAAGGCAACCTTAAGTCGTAGCGCAAATTGTAGCCTTTAATTATTAAAATAACTGTCTCTATAAATATTATATTTATGATGATTTATTCAACTGAAGTGTATCCAAGCTAGGAAGCAATATCCCAAATTACATAACTGCCGTAAAACTTCCTTCCATTTGTATTAGTTTTAATGGAACCATTAATTCTAAGAATAGACGTCATCAGACCAACTTCTCTCTTTATATCCTTCAGTAAATTTTGTATTGTTACGAAACTGGTTTCGTAGTCTTTCTGATCCAAAGTTAAATAAACAAACTAGTGATTCGCCCCGAACTGAGATCTCGCGAGTCTACCATAAAAAAAAATATATATATTATTCGTAATCTTTGACTATCAAAATCGTGCCAGGAAACAAATAACCATATAACTTGACCTACAGTTTTATTCCAATTACAGGTAACGGGAGTTCATGTTAATTGGTTTGCCTTTTTTGGGGTACAAATTGCAGTTATTCTAGATTTCAGACTTTTGCCTATATTTGTGATACTTAAGCTACACGCATACCAAATTACAGGATTGTGGGATCACTGGTGTACCCTGTGAATTTTGTCAAAGTTTCGTTTTTATTATTAACTTTACTAAATATAAAAACGGGGTCAAAATGTACTAATAAAGATCTTTCATTTGACATCTCATTTGATCCAATAGTCTCATTTTCATTTTTTTTACCCCTCTTGAACCCCAATATCTCAACAACCCTCCAAAATTTTTAGCTCATTGAGTCACACCAAAATTGTGCCATCATTACCTACCTTTGTATCAAATTTCACGATGATCGGATCAACGCTTCGAAAGTTATCCTCGGACAAACAAACAAACATACATACATACAACGCCGATTTGCCCAAGTTGATTTGGAGATCTCGCATTGCTCGATCAATAAATAATGCTGGACATTTCACACAGCGCCATCTAGCCAAAAACTAATCATAGCTACGGATATAGGATATAGGACCCAGATAACTGTTAGAATTCTTATATACTTTTTGAAGTTATACTTCTTTGGGCGCGTTTGGAAAAAAATATGCGAGTAAAATATGTATATGTATTCGACATGATGAAGTTAGCTGATAACTGTCTCATGCGCGCGCACACCGACAACCAAAAAGCGACATGATGAAGTTAGCTGATAACTGTCTAATGCGCGCGCACACCGACAACCAAAAAGCGACATGATGAAGTTAGCTGATAACTGTCTAATGCGCGCGCACACCGACAACCAAAAAGCGACATGATGAAGTTAGCTGATAACTGTCTCTCAAATTTCTGTCAAAACTCATAACTATATTTAACTAATTTATCATTCCTTTTACAAACAAAGAGTTGTGGCATACTGTATGAAATCTTTAACTATATTTGTTATGTTGCTTCTTACATAAGTACCCACACGTTTTTTTAAAATAAAACCTACTTATAATACCTATATAGAGAAACAACCAGACCCAGGACAAATATCTGTAGATCATGCATACATTTGTCCCGCGGTGGGAATCGAACTAGCAACTGGTTACTGTTAGCATTCGTTTTGTGCAATTTTAGTGTTGTACTTCGGATATTGAAGTCGTTGGTTCGAATCCCGGCTGTCCACAAATGGATTTTTCTATAAGAAATATGCGTATTTACATAGGGCACATATTAAACACTATCTTTCCTGCGGATTTAGAGCGATTTAGCTAAGAGAATGGTTGAACATACTGCATTCACAGACTTGTCATATCTTCTTCAAATAATATGGGTCTTACCACAAAAAATACTAGTGGCACGCCCCGAACTAAGATCTCGCGAGTCTCCAATAAAAACAAAAAAATATTATTTGTAATCTTTGACTATGAAAATAGTGCCACTAAATGCATAACCAACCTACTTGACCTACAGTTTCATTCAAATTACAGGTAATGTGAGTTCATGTTAATTGGTAACTTTTTAAGGGTAGAAATTGCAATTATCCTGGATTTCAGACTTTTTTCTATATGCATGTCACTAAATCTACGCGCATACCAACTTTCAGTACTGTGAGGTCACTGGTGTATCCTGTGCATTTTGTCAAAGTTCAATTTTTATTATGGCTAATAATTCAAAAATTACAAGTACTTGTGTGACTTGTCGAAATGTGCTAATAAAACCTTTTATTTGACGTTACATTTGATTTAATACTCTATGTTTCTTTACCCACTTGAACCCTAATATGTCAACAACGCCCCCGCACATTTTTTTTTTTTTTTTCTTTATTTTTAATGAGGGGTTTTGTCACACAGTGACTATGTCACCCCCGTACAAAAATGATACATTTATAGCAAAAAAAACAAATCCGACACCAGAATGAACATGTATCGCTTTTTAGATGCTAGTCAAACTATATATGTAGGCAGTGCAGATACAGTTTGACCAGCATCTCTGCTTCCTCGGAAAGCGGGGACGCTAAAATGCTATTGCAGATACCTACACCATAACCAAACCTAAATATAACATCTTGTCTTTGTGACTCATTCCGAACACACTCCGTCAACACATGATGAACGTCTTCTACAATACCCCGCACATTTGTAGCTCATTTAGTCACACCAAAATTGTGGCATCACTACCTATGTATCAAATTTCCCGATGATCGAATCAACGCTTCGAAAGTTATCCTCGGACGAACAAACATACATACATAATTACATACATAAATACTTACATACATACATATATACAACGCCGATTTGCCCAAGTTCATTTGGAGATCTCACTTCGCTCGATCAATAAATAATACAATAGTAAGGAATTTCTTGAACACGCGTTAAACATTTGTTTAATATTTTTATGAGAACAAGTTATATGTTTAAAAGGGCCTCAGTATCATGATTAGCTGTTTAAGAATTCTAAGCCTGATGAAAATATTTCTTGATAAATTATTTTTAACAACTTATAACAAAATTCAGTTACAATTTCTTTTGACAAGAAAACGTTAATATAATTCAAATTCTGAGGAGATTCTTTGCGAGTTTCGAATTTTTATCGTTTTTGTATTATTTTATTTTGTTAATAATTACTGCGGAAGTTGATTATCATTCAATATAATGTGTTTGTTCACGTAGAAAATTGTTTGTTTTTAAAACGTAATGTATGTACTGACTAGAAAGCCAATTCAATAATATATTAGGCCTTAGGTTCATAATTCTTTAGTATTCGTAAACCTAGGTACATAATTGATGGTTAAGCTTGATAAAACTATACTAGGTTCTGCCATTTTAGAGTACAAACATTTATATAACAACTAGCTGTTGCCTGCGACTTCATACGCGTTACACTACTAAAAAATAACTACTAGAAATAAAGCTAAACTCACTGTTGCAACTTGACACTAAATTATTATCCCATGGGACCTGATTTATGGAATAAAAACTAGCCTATGTCTTAATTCAGGTTAAAATCTAAGCACATACTAAATTTCATCGAATTCGGTTAAGCTGTTACGACGTGATTGGGTAACAAACAAACAAAAAAATAAACAAACATCCAAACTTTTGCATTTATAATATTAGTGTGATTACTCATTACAATATTTATCACAATAGTGTTTTTTTTTCCTCAATAAAAATAATACAATTCATAATCAAATGAAATATGTAAATCAAATAGTAATAAAAATATGAAGAAAAAATGTCAATAGATTTGGATATATAAGTACAATAATAATTACAATCATAAATAATAAAAATAATTATGTCAAAATGAAGATGTCAATAAATCATATGTAATTGAAATAATAATACATTTCTAAATTAATGTTCAATAATATTTTGGTCATTCAGAATAGTAGATTGTGTCATAAGGGAACAAAATAATGTATTGAGGGCGAGAGCGATTGTTTGAATCCAGAGCGAAGCGAAGGATCCCAGAGTTGAATCCCGAGCGTAGCGAGGGATTCAAAGTACGTCGCTCGAGGTTAAATAATTTTGGTACAATGTAGCACACTCTGCTTTTCATTACCCTCTATGAGAAATATAGTATTTAGTATTCATTTATCCACCATTTCATTGCATTTCATAATATTGGTAGGTCAAAACTATATAACAATGGCCAGTTAACTATAGAATAAATAAGAATTAATGAATTATGGTTATTACACTGCCCCTCCTGATTATATTCCACCAGTGGAGGATCTTCCTTCCGACTACAAGTTGCAGTGGCCAATGTGGAAGTCCCTAAACTGGTTGCGCACTCAAGTTAGCCGCTGCCGAGAGAATCTAGCCAAGTGGGGCTACATCGACCCATTCCGAAGCCAGTGCCACTGCAAAGCCACCCTACAAACAATGGCCCACCTGCTCTCATGTCCTCTACGCTCAACCACCTGCACACGAAAAGACCAGGCAACAGAGGGTGTGGAAATTGCTCTCTATTTGGCTAATTAAATTTAGAAGTCAAACAGCCATTGACACGAAAGTAGAAAAAGAAGATACAATGAATAAAAATAAATATAAATTAATTACAACTAAGCATAGATATAAATAATAATAATAAATAATATAACAAGAGATCCTTTTAGTAGTGACGAATATTTATATTTACATAACCAAATTACAAATTTAAATTAATATTTATTACGTTTTCCCAATTTTCATAGTTTATTTATCTGTTTAGTTGGGAACAGAAAATGTCGTAGACTTATTTATCACTTGGGTATTCGTAATAAATTCAGACTCTGGTTGATGATCATGTTGAGTCAAAGGTGACATTTCACGCTGTTTTGAATACAGTTTCTATAAATGACTACTTTAATTTTATTTTTCTATGTAATTAAATTTTCATAGGTTTTATATATTTTTCTCTCAATTTGTTTGGTAGTAAATTGCTTATGACAGTTTCTGCGATCAATTTTACTCTTTCTGGTGTTAATATTTCACTGCTAGAACTCATTTTTTATTAAATTTGTGTGAATCAAATTAAAATTGTCTGTAATATTTTGATGCAAGTAACTAATAAATGAATAAGAAGATCCCGCGTATTTTTATTTTTAATTTAATTAAACAATGCCACGTTGGCAGGTGAGTTTATTATATTACTGGCCAGCACTTTATCGAAGCGAATTGTGTTAAAAATTTTATTTAAATAGTGTTCTAAATTCAAAAGTCATTTCGTCACTGCTATTAAGTGCGCCGAAATGACGCATTTTGCGCGCACTTATCGAGAAACCCTTCGCCTCTTTTCGGATACATGGTATGAAAATTCTTTTACAGTGTAGCTAGAATTTCATTCAATCTGCTCTTGAATTCATTATTTGAGAGCAAGCGAACCTATTTTGGAATTTTGTTGTAGGTCGTCCACTGGTGGTCAGTTTTTTAAATTGGTGATTTTAAAGCGCCTGACCACTATCTCACCCCACCAGTACCCAACAGATGCCAATAACGGAGTGGTGGGCTGTCGTACGCTGCGCTATCCAGTGCGTGGTCTCCACAAGATAATATTTCTGCCCCAACGGTCGTCAATACTACAAGCTGAAATTTTAATTTCAAATTTTATATATCAAAATGGATAAAGCAAAAGTGCTTCCGGAAAAAAACAGAATAATTTAGAAAAAGTCTTTGTATCGAAGAGTACACGATACACTTTAGCTTGTTATGCCTTTCGGGCATCATCAAAAATTGCAAACATCACGTTGTTTACGAAATCTCGTGAAATCTCGTGAGAGAACTCAGCAGTAACGATGTTATCTTTGGGAGACTAAACGTCTCTATGTAAGGCGTGCCACATACCGTGCCACTAAAGTTGCTGTTACATTTCTCAAAGCTACTTTGTACATACAGATAGGTAAGTTGATTATAAATTTAAGTGAAAACCTAGTAGATTTGCTGTAACTAGCGATTTTTTTTGCAATATTTTGACTCCTGAATGTCCGCCTGCATCATCACTATCATCATCATTGTCTATTAGATTATCATTCCTATAGATTTCTCGAGCAAGATGATGAGCAAAATGGATATAAAGATCTGAAAATGTGATTCAACTTGTGTCGGCTGACCCTTTATTATAGTTGGGAAGTTCGTATAAGCTTGAATTTTTCTTTAGTATCGAAGTTTACACAGCATGATATAAATAGCTTGTTAAAATGAAACGCGAGGATCTAAGGTTGAAGGTTGGAATCATCACAGGACACTACGAACTTAACCATCACCTCTTGAAGACCGGGCCCACGGACAGTGGGCTTTGTCACGCATGTCTTCAGGAAGAAGAGACGGTGGAGCTGATACTTCACTGTACGGCCACAAGCGATATCAGATTGAAGACGGATCTGCAGAAGCTCATCAAATCCTCATCCGCTAACACCACAACAACATCCACGGGAATCTTGGAAAGCTGCATCCAGCAACCCAAAATCCTGCTCCGTTACTTCAAGGAGCTAGAATGATTAGGGTCAGGTTAGATGGGGGGTAATGCACAATATACCCCAATGCGGGACGTCAGTGCAGATCTTATTTCCCCCACCCTAGAATTAGAGTTAGAATTACACAGCACATGCGCCAGTAGTCAACTCTGATATCAGAATAAACTAGCCTTTTTTATAATTATAAAACACTGCCATATTCTACGTGTCAACTGCGTTTTATTTCTGCGTAATCATACTCGTAGTACCAATATTTCAATCTGATAAGCCAAGCAACTGAATTGTAAAGTTCCGACAAAGTTGCGGTAACAAAGTTGCAAGTACGCACGATACTTTAAGCGTCGCATTTACGTTCCATAAAATACAGAATGAGGAAAAACACTGAACGACGTACACGACTAAATTTAGTTAGCATAATACTTATAAGATTGCTAACTTCTTTAGAAAGGCACTTTGGGATCTTTGTATGCGACGCGGATAAAGTGACTTTTGAGACACTTTTTACGTCTTACAAGACGGTCTCAGAACATACTATACTTTTAAAAGTTGCCAAAATACGTCTAATTGCTTTCAGGAAGTATTTATACAAAATTATTAACAAAAAATTACAAAAAGTTCTACTGTGAGATTATTTATTTTAATTTCAAAAACTACGTACTAAAAATATGTACCTACTCATAAGAATATATAAAAAGCAGGTACATAAGTTTTAGATTTAGATTATTATATTAATTCATGAATTAAGAGAATAACATATTCAAAGAAAAAAACAAGTACGAAGGTTTAAGCTAAGTTTAGTGTGAAAAAAACAAAGTCGGGTTAGTTACACCATTTATATCAAGGACGGCGGGATCCATTTTGATGAATTTTAATTTGTTGGATTTGTCTCCGCCCCGAATAGCAGAATAACTATTAAAATATCGGAAAAATTCACGCAAAAAAATAAGAAGTAAATTCATTTTCTCATACAGGGATGTTTCTAATGATGGCCGATTGACAATACATTGGCAGCCCGCGTCATATGTATGTTAAGGCGATACGAAGTTTGGCGGGTCAGCTAGTATAATATTAAAATATAAGGAATAATATAGAGTGTGAATAATACAGAATATACAAAAGAATTAGTAAGTGAGTAGGTTATTTCTAGGCAAGCGTACTCCATTTCGATCACACCATCACTTACCACCAGGTGGTAGTTAGTGGTCAAGCTTCCATCAATAAAAAAAAGTGTACTCGTTTTTCCAATAAATAAGGCTTGGAGAATTAGCTATTCTAAATTATAATTCAATATTTTTACCGTATTCTATTTAGTAATGATCATAGATATATTAATATTTTATCGGAAAACCATCCCCTTGCCAATAATAATATAACCTTATTAATGAATCGCATTACGCAAAGACATTGTATTGCGGACATTCTAACATATTCCGCCTAATATCTAAACGACTGAACCAAAAAATATTAGTTCGATTAATTAGATGTAAAGTTCTAATAACAAAGAAATTAATGAAAAGAGTAGATTATCAATGAATAAATTCGAATTTGAATTTTCGTTCGAGAATTCATTTTTTTAAGACACTATAAAAGCTTCATAGACTTCATTGATGCTAATTTTGTAGATTAGGTTCTTATTCGATTAGGTATTTGTTTCTACATTTTTAATCATAGCTCCAAAATTATAAAAAAAAAATCTTTTGGAATGTGTAAATTTCTTTGATATGATACCCCACTTGACCTAGTAACCCTATTTTAAAATTTTAACCGTCACTATTTTGGTTCATCTAACCATCAAAAAACAATTATTTTTTTTACTTTGCAATAGAGGATGATCAGTACTTTTTATGGCTATTCGAAATTTCAAGCCGATAGGATAGTAAGCCAACTTCTTAGTTGCTGAAATACTTAGCTGTGACAGACGGACGGACGGACGGACAAAGTAGCACCATAAAGGTCACAGCTCACTACATCAACCCGGCACCCCACCCGCACCACCTCGCCGCTTGGCGTTCACTCGTTGACAGCAGGTGTGCCACGGGTGGACGCCTTGTTATTACCAGTGAATGCCGTGTTGCCAACCAGTGGTCCTCGCGCAGTCAACGGGTGGACGCCGCGTGGTCAACCAGTGGACCTCACGCGGCAACGGGTGGACGTCGCGTGGTTACTAAGATCAGACAATAAATTTTATTTTCGAACTTCTTCAATAATTCTTTGTTTATTCATTTTGAAAGCAAAAACCATACATCCGACACGTTAGAAAGAAAGGCTGGAAATGACGGTTAGGCGGGGAGCGAAGCATCGCCACCGCATTGTGATCGCGTGAATCACTCGCGGGCCGGGCGGGGTCACCGAGTGGTAAACTGTCGTCCGCGCGTGAACGGCATACGCCCGAGGCAATCCGGAGGGGATGTAGTAAGCGCACGTCCATACAATTTCATATAAAAAATACTAACCGATCGAGACGAGGCAGTGCGGGTCGGGTGCCGTATTGATGTAGTGAGCTGTGACCTTAAGGGTTCCGTTTTACCATTGTCGTCCAGAACCCTAAACATTTTTTATGCAATTTTTACCTGGTACATCTCTACACAATGAAATGGTACATTACCCCGTACATAATAAATAACCGTTAAGTTTCGAGAGACGAATAGATAATGTTCCGTGATGCATTTCAGATAAAAATAATATTTATGACTTCAAATTTTGTCGAGAGTTTTAAAAAAAAAAAAAATAAAACACTTGAGTCGAGTTTTAAAATCAATGCTGAAAAGATAAAACTAATATATATGACCCTTCAAATTTGCTAATATTACGAAATTGGATATTTTAAAACAAGTGTTAGAGCTTACATGTGAAACCCATAAAAATAAGGATTTATGATCGTTTGTCCATGGAGTTGACAGTTTGAAGCATTCACTTTTACTCTTAAATCCATTTGTCTCAAGTATGTAGATTTTGTTAGATAAACATGGGACCTTTAATTTTTTTATACAGTTGGGGAATGCTACTATCAAAGAGGGCGTGGTTTCAGAAAATTAACCAATAGTAGGAGATTACGCATTGAGGTGGGTGTCAAATTCACTCCGTGAAAAAATATGATGGGTTTGGCAGATTATATTAAGGGACGTGGGAGAATTTCAGTTCTCTAAAACAACGCGCGCGCAGCAGTCCACAGATACTTGGGCCTTGAATTAAATTAAGTTATAATATATTTGTAGAATCAGTGTTTGTCTTTGTCTGTTCATAAAGAAAAAACAAAGAAAAGTGTTAAATATAAAATTAAATTCAGTGCTTCGTCCGAGGGGTCATCATTTCTGAAAGCTAAGTAATTTAGAGCGAGAATTCCGAATATCTAAGTAATTTAGAGCGAGAATTTCGAATGACTAAGTATTCTAGAGCAATAATTTTGATACTAAGTAATTTAGAGCGAGAATTCCGAATATCTAAGTAATTTAGAGTGAGAATTTCGAATGACTAAGTATTTTAGAGCAATAATTTTGATACTAAGTAATTTAGAGTGAGAATTTCGAATGACTAAGTTTCTTAAAGCGAGAATTTTGAATGACTAAGTATTTTAGTGCATAGTTGTGAGCCTAATTATTATATAGGGCAGGAATTCCAAATAACTTAGTACTTTGGAGCAATGAGTCCTTTACTTAAGTAATTCTTAGGTAAAAGATTACGGATAATTATGTTCCTCAACTTTACATCGCAGATTAGCGTTTCTGGTTTGAATCCAGACATATTTGATTTCTACAAGTTACAGGCTAAGCCTTTAATTCATCTCAATTATTAATTTATTCCACCTTGTTATTTTGTGGACTTAGTATAAATGATTCGATTTAATACATTTACAGTGCTCTTTGAATATAATAATTTTGAATACGTATTAAGAGATTAAGTGATCTATTGATTAATAATCATACTTTCAACTTTCACCGTTGGGATTAAAATATAATAATGAATATATCTGTATTTAATGCATTAGTAAATACTAAAATACCACCATAATTTAGGCTTCAAGTCTAAGAACACTTTAGTTTGATTTCTTTAATTGGTTACAATTATTAAACAATGTACTACGAGAATCTACCGATCCTGATGGTTATTTTAAATGACTGCAAATACAAAATGACGTAATTAAAATGACTGGACTTGACCATTATGTACTTGAATTACAAATATCCACTATTCAATGGAATAGAAATAATTAAATTCCAATTGACAATAATGACAAAGTTTCATTTTGAAAATGGGAAATGAGGATTTTATTTGCCTATATTGAACTGCAATCTGCGTAACTTATGTTAAAACCATTTATTATCATATTTGAAAGACAAGAAGATTCACAAACCATACACACCCATCATTAACTTGATGAAACATAAAAACACAACTACAGAGATGAATAAATGAATCCTGAGGGATTACATAATACACTGTAAATTATATATGTTATCTATGTATTCTCGTTAAGTGCGTAGAGCGGGTTTGCGACTTGGTCTTAGGGGTCCCGTTAATTGTCTGAAATTTTCGGTTGAAATGCAGGTCCAAGCAGCGCGTATTCACCTGACGAATCATATCTATATATGTACAAATGAAATACCAAGCCAGATCCCATAATAACAATGGTTGGCTCTGACGAACTGAATAAACATCTCTGCACATCTATTGGTAAAACCAACTATAAAAAAAAATGTATCATAAATTACACACACTTGCCGAATTATATTGTCAGGGATACACATGTCAACGGCGTGATATTCCTATCATACACGACACCCCATTTATCTTCAAAATGCTAAATGCATTCGCAAAAGTTGCGCAACGTGGGAGAAGTCCAAAGCGACTGAAAAATCATGGGTCATGTTGTTGTTAATGGATGAAAAAGGTCACTAGCCTGCGATAACTGAGAATTTGCAAACATCTATTCACACATTACACACCTTACAATTGCACGCATGCATGTTGAGTTATGTTAGCTATAAGACGTGAAACTTCTTGACTGCCAAGCGTAATAATTTATCATATGCAAATGCGTAATTTTAGTGATAGAAAACGAACAATTGATCTAGCATAATTACTATGCTAAAGAACTGCGTAATTACCACAGGACTACATAAGCTTATGAACTCCGTTTACATTGGGCCTTTAAAATCACCATTTCCAGAAGTATAAATATACACACACTACATACTAAAAGTACATGACTTTGACAATTGTCTTAGTGTAAAGAAAAACTACCAAACAGATTGATTACTAACTCGAGATATTTATTTAAAGATGAAATGAAAATAGCATCCTTTATTAATTAGAGTTACTACATGTTTAAGCTTAGTTAGACGGAATTTTTGCATTGTTTTTTTTAACCCAACAGGATTTGCAACAGTATCGTGGAATTCGAGAAATGCATCCAATAATCTGCGTGTATGGGGTAAGTTGTAGATATATAGATCAGTACCTTTATGACGCCAGCACAATGTCCATTGTTGTTTTTTTTGGGTATTTACAGGAATTTTCTTCGAGGAAATTACGTTAACTTTTGCAAATTATATCTAGACGATCACAAGCCATTATTCAATCACGAGCCAAAATATCGTACTATCTACTATCAATTTTAAATACTTTATTTTTTTCATCGCTATATTATTACCAAACTCGGCTATTAATTACACAATTACCATTATACATTACTACATATTAATTAATTCAATCAACAAACAAGAACAAAGAGAGGGGGGGGGTCGTTTCAACATTCACATAATAAACAAAAGTACCAAGATTTAGCGATCCGCAACACACCCTTCCAGAGCCACCATATCACATTTGCAATATTTTCTTTAGTAGGTATCCGAATTTGACAGATATCAATAGAGATATGAAAAGGGTCGGTCGCGGTCCTCACTTATGCTACACGATTGATATTACCGCAAAAATTGCTATTCAAGAGAATATCGAGATCTATAAGGCTAAAATTTACATAGCTTAGAGTTTTAGTGTCAATGACTCTTATGGCTTTTATATAAGGGTTGGAATGGGGTGTCGATTTGCGTGAGTGGCTTAATGCTAGTGGCAGTCCCTGAGGCAATTTTATGGTGTTGGGAATTTCGTGTTCATTGGCTATCGACAGTGTTTTGGTGAAGTGCTCATTGTGATGATTACAGGGAGCGTTTTAGCGTAAGTGGTTATTTTTAAGGTACAATGTTTATGAATCACGTGGATTTTGATATCCACTTTGCACAGTTTATATAGTGTAACATCTTTCCTCTTGGTTTGTGGGAGTGCTTTAGACAAAAGGGACGGAAATGTGTAACAGAAAACCGGTGAAGCGGGCGCTATTTGATTTGACCAATGAGCGCGCGCGGTGGTCAGATGTTACAAATCATATATGCGACTACTGCAAGGCTCGTAGTTTTTAGGGTTCCGTTCCGAAAGGGTAAAACGGGATCCTTTACTAAGACTGCTGTCTGTCTGTCCATCTACCACCAGGCTGTATCTCATGAACTGTGATAGTTAAACAGTTAAAATTTTCAGACGATTATTTATGTTTTGCCGCTATAAGAACAAATACT
Organism: Philereme transversata; assembly: GCA_963924445.1. Lineage (NCBI taxonomy): Eukaryota > Metazoa > Arthropoda > Insecta > Lepidoptera > Geometridae > Philereme > Philereme transversata. Next base: position 14,995,358 of record OZ004340.1, read on the forward strand.
AAAAACAGAATAAAACTAATATTTAAGTGGGGTTCCAATACAACAGACATGATTTTATTGCCGTTTTTATAGATACTGGAACGGAACCTTTCGTGCGCGAGTCCGACTCGCACTTGGTCGGGTTTTTTACTGCTACTATGTGTTACTTATTTCTTTGGTGATGTTTAGGTTGATGGCCAGTTTGAATTTATGTTCGATCCTTGCATTCTGGTTCAACAATGTCCCAAGTGTTAATATTAAATCAGCTAACAGTTTGCCTTGTTTCAAGTTATAACTAAAACGCTGGCTACTGGCTGGCTAGACATTCTAGGCATAGAAACATTTATGCCCAGTTCTTAAAGTACCTGATCAAAAAATGAACAATGTTTTATTTTAACTAAATTTGTATTAGTTTATTGTTTATACTTTTTTATTTTACTATTTATGTGTTTATTTACGATTAATTTATTTTTTCTCTAATCACTAAACGTATACACTAAATAATATAAAATATACCTACATGACATGAAAAAACAATTTTACTCATGACTACTCATAACCCTACTAACTATAACTATATACTTGGACTTTCGGTTTCTCAACAGGGCAAACAAAGCAGTACTTCATTGCGGGGCAAAGACTGCTTCTATACATAAGGCGCAAATCCGGCCCCACATGGAGTATTGCTGTCATTTATGGGCAGGAGCACCTGGATATCAACTAAGGCCACTTGACTTTGTTCAAAGACGAGCTGTGAGAATTGTTGACGATCCCATTCTCACAAGCGGTATTGAGCCCTTAAGTCTCAGGAAAGATTTTGCCTCCCTGTGTGTTTTCTACCGCTTGTATAATGGGTTGTGTTCTGAGGAGCTGTTTTATATGGTGCCTGCAGGTACGTTTTATCATCGCACCGCTCGCTATCGGCAGGGAATCCATCCACACACCTTGGAGACGATCTGGTCTCGTACCGCAAGGTCCCAGAGGAATTTCCTCCCATGAACACTTCGCTTGTGGAATGGTCTCCCTGCCGAGATTTTCTCTAGGGACTACAGTATGGGGTTCTTCAAACAGGGCGTTTTGAAAATTTTAAGGGGTCGGCAACGCGCGAGTAATACGTTTGGTGTTACAAACGTCTATAGGCTACGGTAACCGCTTACCATTAGGTGGGCCGTATGCTTGTTTGCTAACTTAATGGTATAAAAAAAAGTTTCCGAGCGATAGCGCTCAAACGAAGTTTATTAGAACACCTGGCTAAATGTACCGAATGAATTAATGAAAATTTGATAAAACTTTAGTGTACACCATATAAACAAAAAATTACAAACAAAATAGAAAAAACAAAGCAAATAGTACAATGGGCGGTCTTATCGCTTAGACGCAATCTCTTCCAGACAACCTTTGGGGGGAAAGGATAGTAATGATAGTACCTTCATCAACATCATCATCATATCAGCCGTAAGATGTCTACTACTGAACATAGGCATCCTCTTATCTTGTGCAGTCTGCGCCCAAAGGCTTCCAGCAACCTGTATCAGGTCATCATTGCACCTAGTGGGGGACGTCAAGAACGTTTTTGCCGTCAGTTCTTCGAGCTATGTGCCCTGCCCACTGACACTTTATCTAGCTAATCGTCTGGGCTATGTCAGTGACTTTGATTAGTCTAGTAAACTCCTCATTTCTGATTCAAGTACAGAAACACAAAGCATAGCCCTCTCCATAGCCCGCTGAGAGAATTTGTATGATCATTATAAATACAGGATTTATCACCGTCTTATCGTTTTATCGCAGTTTCGACCGACAATGAAATCCCGTATATAATGATTTTTTTTTCAAACAAAATCCACATCTCCGTGATGACGATCTCCGTGGTGCAGTGAGCGAATAGCCGGCTGAGACGCAGGAGGTAGCGGGTTCGATTCCCGCCGCGGAACAAATGTTTGCATGACTTACAGATATTTGTTCCGGGTCTGGTTGTTTCTATATATATTTTAAGTATGTATTTATAAAAAAATGGTATATAAGTATTCTATCAGTTATCTTAGAACCAGATAACTGATAGAATACTTATATACATTTTTTTTGCATATATTTTTTTTGTATTAAAATATATATAGAAACAACCAGACCCGGAACAAATATCTGTAGATCATGCAAACATTGTGTTCCGCGGTGGGAATCGAACCCGCTACCTCCTGCGTCTCAGCCGGCTATTCGCCCACTGCACCACGGAGGTCGTCAAATTAACTAAAAATTTAAGTCTCGAACGTAAGCACTTCTGAGTATTGATTGATATAAATCGCGAAAGTTTTCTAAGCAAAATTTCAATAGTATTTTTTCTGTATTGTCCCTGTGTAATACTTTGCGGCGACTTTTGACTTAAGATTCTCACTTCAATGTTATTCTAAAATGTAAGGCTAGTGGTTCACCCCGAACTGAGATCTCTTTGACTAATAAAATACTACCACAAAATATATGCCCAAATAACTTGACCTACCGTTTCATTCCAATTACAAGTAACGGGAGTTCATGTATATTGGTTAGTATTTTTAGGGGTAGACATGGCAGTTATTCTGGATTTCAGAATTTTCCGTATAATTGTGTCACTAAAGCTACACGAATACCAAATTTTAGCACTGCGGGGTCACTGGTGTACCCTGTGAATTTCGTCAAAGTTAAGTTTTTATTGTGGCTAATAACTCAAAAACTACAATGATTAAACAAATAATTACAACGGGGTCGAAATGTACTAATACCTTTCATTAGGCTTCCCATTTGACATTATAGTGTCATTTTTATATATTTTTCACCCCTCTTGAACCCTGATAGGTATCTCAGCAACCTCCCCACATTTTCAGCTCATTTAGGACATCACCAGGACTGTACCAACACTACTTACCTATGTATCAAATTTCACGATGATCAGATTAACGCTTCTAAAGTTATCCTCGGACAAACAAACATACATACATACAACGCTGATTTGCCCAAGTTTATTTGGAGATCTCGCTTCTTCGATTAATTATTACAGATTTTGTTATATCACGAGTCTTCGCAAATTTTGTATTAATATTCACCCATTCAACAGTATGCTGCAGTTCACTAGAAACTTGTCACTTTAGAATCGAATATTCTGTTTCCAATGATATTCTAACTCGATCACATTACACTCCGTGCTTGGAATGTGACGACAAAGGTTGTATGTACAAGGATACAGTTTCTACAGGTATTTTAAAGGATCGAGAAATATTGTCGGATATGATACGGGTTGAAGTGCCTTTTACTTTGATGGTTTTGTCACAAAATAAATGGTATTATTCCAACATTGCTGTACAGTTTGTTTTCTTTTACTAGCTTGATTGATTACTAGCTTTTGTCAGCGGCTTCGCACGCGTTATTTGTCAAGAAAAAGTAACCTATGTGTTAATCCAAATTATAATCTATGTACATAACATATACAAATTTCATCGAAATCAGTTCAGCCGTTAAGTCGTGATTGAGTAACAAACAAACAAACATCAAAACTTTCGCATTTGTAATATTAGTGTGAAAACATTACAGATGCCGATTTTACTGACCATGGGTTTACGGTTAAACGGTTAATATACAACCTCCGTGGCACAGTGAGTGGATAGCCAGATGAGACGCAGGAGGTTGAGGGTTCAATTCCCGTTCAGATATTTATTTCGGGTCTGGATGTTTTTCTATATATTATAAAAAAAAAGCGAAGACACAAAAATGTATATAAGTATTTATAAGTTATTAGGTTCTCACAGTACAAGCTCTGCTTAGTTTAGGAGGATATCAGAAAGTATTATTATTATAAATACGGTAATTATCACGTACCGTGTTATCGGTGTTTTGACCGACAATTTTACAATGATTTAGCCATAATAAACGAGAAACCAATGTTTGAATTCTCTCCGTTGAGGTGCGTAGTGTTTTCGTAGACGCGCGTAGCATTCCGTAGCTAGTGATACAGATTATAACATACTTTGTACTACCAACATAAATTAATTGAATGTTATGCTCAAGCACTGTTCCTATAACATTAGACCAGTTCGCTGCAATCATAAATTGTTATCAGTAACGTATATGCTAAGTATATTCAACTTATAAAATACGGAAAGTACTTGTGCATACCTTAAATGTAACGAAAAACTCACAAAATACAAGCCATACACACTTATACAGGGTAAGTTAAATGAGAGCACAAAAAAATACTAATTTGTTTGCCAGCAGCGGCCGTCAACGCAAAGAAACTATTTTAAAGTTAGATTGAGTTCAGCGAACTGTATCCGAAGCGTTTCGTATGGTTTTTTGAGATGTGTGCGTGAGATGATGGGGTATTATTACACCCTATATAAAGTTCTGACGATGTAGGGGATTGGGAGTATTTTTGTTTGAATAGTTTTGTGCTTGAATACCTCATATAATAGTTTATTGGGTTAGGGGTTACTTTGTGGGACTTAGACAACATTATAAGTAAATTGGATGGTAGGTATGTATACCTACTAGTTTTTACTGTATTAGTAAATTACTTAATTAAATGTGATCTATACAGCGTAAATTGCAGCAGCCAAAATCAAAACCAAAATAATTTTACTTGTTAAAATCACAAGGATCACTTTGAAATGTTAATTTTACTGCCTGTTCCTTCGCGACCAAGCCAGGAAAGATGATCCTTCTAGAATATATAACACTAGAGAAAATAAATTACGTCCAAATTGTAACATTTTTGAATGAGTTGGAGCAATTTCAATTCCAAGTTTTTCTATCATCTAAATAATCCGATATTTTATAGAAGGCTTTTTTATAAAGATATTGTTTAATTACGTTTTTAAATTTGTTATAAAAGCGTACCTACACCTTGCCCTTTAAACGATTTACTAACTTTATGGAGTCTACAAGTACTGCCGGGTTAAGGACGCTACCACTGTAAGATAAGATAAGATAACTCTTTATTGTAATTACTACACAGAAACAATTTAACACAACACAAACACTAAAAAGGCAATACAATGGGTGGCCCTATCACTGAGAGCAATCTATTCAAGGCAACCACAGATCTTTATTGAATAGACAACGCAAGTTCACCCTCTTTGCGTGTCTTTGGTTTAATTAAGCAAATCTCCATAATAGATAAAAAATATAGATTTTTTTAATATAAATATATGTATATAAAAAGGTTGATAACAATAAATACCCATTAAATTTTTGTAATTATGTGTTGTGATCGCGAAAGTTTGATAAATACTACTTAGTATTAAAGTAGTATTTTAGGTTAGATCTATCAAATGTACAGTTAAATACATTTGATCCAAAAATTTCAGGTCGCTCTCTTGTAATAATTTTATTTAAAACCCAAAAATGATTCCTATAATCCGTTTTATCGTGGTTGTTTATATTTTGTTTGAAAATTTTATGTATTTTATCGCGCATTCTACAGTATTTTTAATTCCCGCCAGCAAAATCGTCTCAGCTATCATAAAAGTGTCGCCATCCTGAATTTAGAATTGATACTAAAAACTTTAATAGTTGTTCATAGTTTGCGAAAAAGTTTGATTTCGGTCTATGCTTGATTTGGCCGAAACATTCGACTCGGTACACTGTTTGTTAGTAAAATTTAGAGGAAGTGTAAAGCGCTAAGAATTTGGACCTACGTGACATCTTTTCATCCAAAATACCCGCTGTCTTTGGACGAAAGTCTTTCACCATTATGTTGTATCTTACGGAGTTATAACACAAAGCTCAAAGTTGCTCAGAAAGCTACTAATAGGGCTTTGCTTAGTGTATATCTATCTGTAAGATAAAATAAAGTTACCGACTAAGGATGAAGTGGCAGTTGCTGGGGCACTGCACCAACGTCCGTTACTTCTCCAAGCTATGTAGCAACTAACGGTCATTGATGCAAAATCAAAATCTTCTTATTCATTAAAATCAGAAGGATCACTTAGATACATCAATTTTTCTGCCTCTTCCATCGCGACCAAGCCAGGAAAGAAAGGCAAGATGGTTACGTCTAAATTGTAACTTTTTTGAACGAGTTAGAGCAATTCAATCCCAAGCTTCTCTATTATTTAAATAATCCGATATTTTATATTAGTTTTTTTTATAAAGAAATAGTTAAATTGCGTTTTTAAATTTGTTAATTGTCAGTTTTTGTATATCATTTGGGAGTTTGTTATAAAAGCGTACACCTTGCCCTTTAAACGGCAGAAGGAAGGGTTATAAAATAGAGACCACGCGTTGGCAAGCGTAGTGTAGCACGACCTAATAAAGGTAGCTGGGAGCCGTTGGGTGCAGGCCGCACGTAATGGGTCGCTTTAGAAATCTATGGGGGAGATTAGGAACTGCCTATGGCTGGTGTGATATCAATGATTCTTTGCTTACATTGCAACATTTGCAACTCAAAGTGTTTATAGTAAATAAATATAGGTTTCTAGTATAATATGTATTTTAGGCTAAGGTATTTATATTTTTTAATAAATATTGTTAAAATATAAAACTATCTATGGTAATGAATTTTAGAAAAACCAACTTTACAATAATAGCTATTAGCCCTACCCATGTTTTCATTTAATGTCGTACATAAAAAACACGTAGTATACTTACATCGTTTGCTACTATCTATCTATGTATCTTTAGACGATTCATCTGTTTCTTTTATTTATTTTTAAAGTTATACTAAGATTTGTATATTATTAAAAGATAGGGATCCTTAAAAAGAACAAACAGCCATGTTTCTGGCCTTTTTTTTCCTGGCTTGGTCCTCGGTAATTTTCGGCCAAAAACAGACACCGAAGACTTGGTCGAACGCTAGTTGCCAAGCAACATTGAATCTACGAACATTGGAGGTGCTATTTTGTTCCATGGTAATATAGACGGGATATTTTATGTCGACTAACGACCTATGTCATTATAGCCAAATATTTTTACGACTTTTCTCGCTAGCAAAAGTGTTAGCAGCATGGTAGATGATAATATTTTCGTGTAAGTTTTTTTTTTAGTTTTTCCGTAACGATTTTGCTAATGACTGTACGTGCATAATTATCATTTTTGTTAGTAAATACAAATTCAAATCATGGACTTTTTCTCCTTCTTTTGTTTTTGGTATTGCCATCTCTAAAGCTCATTTTACACTGCCGTGGAAAGGAATAGAAGCGAATTAATTGTACATAGCTTAATAAACTTTACGCCAATTAATTAAATTTTAAACAAGATACGAGCCAGAGAACAGGTCGCATGTCTTCCGGGGAATTTTTACGCGTTATTTAGCTCGTATCTAGTTTGTACGTTATATTATTGACATAAAGTTCATTATGTTATGTAAAATTTCGTTGCAAAAAAATAGCTTTCATTCCATTCTGCTGCAATATAAATTGAGCCTAAGAATTCAAAATGAACAACTTTCTTGCCACCATTTCCATCTAATGAGTATAAATATAGAAATGCTACTCATTAACTTATTCTGAGAAAGATCCGTCATGGGCCCCACACACGTCGCACATGTCAATAATTTCACTACGCAAGCCGCTATGGGAAAAATTTGTTCTAATTTCTAGCTTGCGTAAGGCTTGCACAAAGAAATTGTTGACGTTTGTAGGCTCCATAAGATTGTTTTTACACCACCTGCTCGACAATATCAAATCATATGTCATGAAAACTTCACCGAAAGCAGGTGATTAATACCCTACGGCTAAGTCAGCATACCACCTTACCGTACCAAACAATTTGCTTCAACTTTTCTTATTAGCACAAGTAAGGAGTGGAACTCGCTTCCGGTGTATGTTTTTCCGAACCAGTATAATCTAGGAGTCTTCAAGTCCATAGTAAATAGTTTATTTCTAGGCAAGCGTGCTCCATCTTCGATCACACCATCACTTACCATCAGGTGAGGTAGTTGTCAAGCGATTGTCAATTTAAAAATAATAGGGTATCTTTTATTTAGGTAGGTACTTAAATACGTTAAGCAAGGCAAGGGTAGGATATTTTGCCCGACGTAGTGACGAATGGTGTACTAAAAAGACGTCCACGGGTCATATGGGTCGACACCATCAATACCGTGGTTGGTATATGGTTCAGACTGTCAGAGGATTGGGACAAGAGGCATAAACAAACAGAAACCTATGCCACACGTCCGAAGCCACTGGCAAAAGCTAGTTTTCTATAACCTGGATAAAAACAGCACAAGAACAAAACCCTATAAATATTAAGCATTATTAAATTGTAAAAACTACTTTACAATTCAAAGAGATTAAAAGATCTTCAAACAAAGAACTTGAGCGTCTTAAACAAAGAGTTTTACACCGCCACAAATATTTAGCATCGTCCCGCCAATCGCTCCCTGAGGGACCCCCGTTTCATGCATAATGCAGCCTTTCAATTGTCTGGTACAGTCGGTGTTCCCGTTTAAAATTCATTCTGGAGCTCTGCTCGGCTTCTTACTGCCAAGGGGCTAGCGCTTATATAGCCAGCACACGCTAATTCGGCAGAAAAAAACTCGACTCACATGTGCAACATGTGTCGTACAACATGTGCTGTACGAGATTGGTCGCTCTGAAAATCTATGGAGGCCATCTTAAATAGTAGCGAATCATATTGCAGGAAACACCTGAGGAAGCATCGTGAAACCAAGCAGTTGGGGTGCACTAGACTGGAAGATCTCAATGATAAATTCTAAATTTCTAAATTTTTATGATTGTGGAAACTCTTAAATTATATAAATAAAAATATGATTAAAGTGAAAATAGATTATTATCACAATTGAATAAAAAAATAAGAATAAGAAAGAAAAATGATTAAATAATTTTTATAGTATACAAATACAAGAACAAAAAAATACGAGCCTTACGCATATGATGTAACTCAAAAACTACAGAGATTAAACTAAAAATAAAAACGGGGTTGAAATGTACTAATTTAACCCTTGAAGGCCTTTTATTTGTCGTCTCATTTGACCCAATAGTCTCATTTTATTTTTTTTTACTCCTCTTGAACCCCAATATCTCAACTACCCCCCAAGATTTTTAGCTCATTTAGTCACACCAAAATTGTGCCATCACTATGTATCAAACACCTATGTATCAAATTTCACGATGATCAGGTTAACGCTTCGAAAGTTATCCTTGGACAAACAAACATGCATACATACATACAACGCAGATTTGTCCAAGTTGATTTAGAGATCTCTCTTCGCTCAACCAATAAAAAGTTACAAGCAAAGTAGAAAACACAAAGCAAATCTTAATCTTATCTATTGAATTCATCACTCTGAAAGTTGGTCATTGAAAACTCGATAACGGGTCCGTAAATGCGAATAACCGTGAGTAAATTTAAAAACAGAATGAGGCTCATTATATTCATCATATGTTATGACGAAATACAACCTCAATGATAAATCCTTTATCAATCAATCATTTATCAAATAATAAATTATTTATCAATGATAAATCTGACCACGCGCGCTCATTGGTCAAAGCGCTTCCCCGGTTTCCTGATACACATTTCCGTCCCTTTTGCCAAAATCACTCCCACAAATCGGGAGGAAAGATGTTACACATCAAAAATAATATTAGGTTGGGAAAAAGTTTCTTCGCATTTAAAAAAAAAAATTAAACATTTTTTAATATAGTTTATTTACATTTAACTAAAGTAAGTAGGTACCATTTTGTTTGATAACTTTTTGCCATCTTGTAGGTAGGGACATGATCCCATTGCCATAAAAATTTTGGGGCTTCTGATCAAAATACCGCGACAAGTGGTTTTGGCAGTCCTCTCGTGATGTTAACCTGACACTGCCTAAAGAATTCTGAAGAGACCGAAACAGGTGGAAATCTGAAGGCGCAAGGTCAGGACTATTCGGCGGATGCATTAACACCTCCCAGCCAAACTCTCTTAATTTTTGCTGAGTGGCTAAAGATGTGCGAGGTCTAGCGTTATCATGATGAAAAATTACACCCCTTCTGTTGATTAATTCCGGCCGCTTTCTTTCAACTTCTTGCTTTAATCTCATCAGTTGTTCGCAGTAGAGTTCAGAATCGATGGTCCTGCCTGGTGGTAACAGCTCATAATGAATAATGCCCTTCCAATCCCACCACACACACAGCATCACCTTGTTGCGAGTTAACCCGGGTTTCGCCACAGTCTGTGAAGCCTGGCCGGCCTTTGACCACGACCTTTTTCGCACGTTATTGTCGTACGTGATCCACTTTTCATCACCAGTGATCAGCTTCTTCAAAAATGGTTTGGTTTCATTACGTCGTAATAAATAATCACAAATTCGTACACAGTTCATTAGGTTTCTTTCAGTGAGCTCATGGGGTACCCAAATATCGAGCTTTTTTGTGTACCCAGTTTTTTTCAAATGCGCCAAAACTGTTTTGTGGTCAATTCCCAGTTCTTCAGCTATGTCGTAAGTACTAATATGCCGATCTTGCTCCACTTTTTCAAAAATGGCATTAATTTTATCCGTAATAGGGCATCCAGAGCGACGTGCATCTTTGACATCAAAATTTCCTGAAACCAAATTTGTGCTACTCTGACAGACACTGCACTAGTTCCATAAACATCGCAAATTTTTTTCGCGGCTTGCGGTGCAATTTTACCTTTTTTGTAGTAAAATTTTAAAATGTATCTAATTTCTTCATTAGATTCACTCATCTTTACAGTATGAAAAGCAAATAAAAATCACATATTTTCCTAATTTGAATTTGGAATTATCTTCTTTAAAATTTAAACTTTGAATGATACCAAAATCAGCCAGATACAAATAGTATAACCAAAGAGATTTTATTACAAGTTCATACATACTATAATGCGAAAAGACTTTTTCCCCAACCTATTATTCATTTTACGTATAAACCAATAATAAAACATTAACATAACTTATTAATATTAATGATGATTCAGAAACCCAATATAAAAACATAGTTAATGCAGTTCACACAACAAGCAAGAAAATTAAACCGATGAAGAAAAGTAAATTTAAACTATCAAACAAAACCCAGAATTTATTAGAAAAAAGACTCGAGACAGACATTGGGTCACAAGACTATAGAAATATAGACAAAGAGGTTAAGCGCAGCATCAGAAATGATGCAAGAAACTTTAATACCTACAGATTAAAAATAGCACTAGAGAATAATAGATCGCTCAGAATAGCAAAACAGGGTATCTCTAAGGGTAAAACATGGATTAATTACTTACAAGATAGTTCCGGAAATAAATATAATAATAGAGGCAAAATATTGGAAATATGCACATAATTCTACAAAAACCTTTACTCCGATTCTTCAAAGATGACAACAACTATAGAGTATGCTCGATCAGATGCTGTACCATTCATAACAGGACGCGAAGTCCATGATGTCTTAAAAGCCATGCATTATGATAAGAGCCCTGGAGAGGACGGTGTCACGACCGAGGTTTTAAAAACTGGAGCCACTGTTTTACTACCCCATATCACAAATCTCTTCAACACCATTCTAGATACAGGTCAGCTATCAGTGGAGATGTGCCACTCAAACATAATTCTTCTTCACAAGACAGGAGACAAAAGTAACATGAATAATTACCGTCCTATCAGTTTAGTGTCACATCTCTACAAAGCCTTTATCAAAGTTATTCAGAAGCGCATAGAAGGTATACTGGACCAGCACCAACCACCGGAACAAGCTGGATTCCGACCTCATTTTTCCACCACAGACCATCTCCATACGCTAAATCAGGTTATAGAAAAATTTAATGAATTCCACAATCCACTATATCTGGCTTTTGTGGATTACACAAAAGCTTTCGATAGCATCAACCACTCAGCAATCTTCTTGGCTTTAGAGAAACAAAATGTTGAAAAAACCTATATAGACCTAATTAAAAGCATTTACAGCAATAGCTACGCTAACATTAAATTAAATACATCAGGAGCAAAGTTTTTAATAGAAAAGGGAGTCAAACAGGGTGACCCGCTCTCTCCCAAATTACTTACGAGCACTCTAGAAGAGGTTTTTAGACAATTGCCAGCCTCATGGACAAATGCAGGCATTGAAATCGGCGACCAAAAACTTACAAACCTTAGGTTCGCTGACGACATAGTTCTCTTTGCCACCAGTGCCCCCCAATTAGAACAAATGCTCCAAGACCTGAGCAAGGCAAGCCTCGAGGTTGGACTGATGATGAACCAGTCAAAGACCCAAGTTATGACCAATAGCAAGAAACATAGGGTCAAGGTAGATGGGCAAGAGATACACTATGTCGATGAGTATATTTATCTGGGCCAGATAGTCTCTTTCAAGAACAGGCAAGATCGAGAAGTAGACCGTCGTGTCGATAATGCTTGGAAGAGCTACTGGTCCATGAAAGAGCTAATGAAGGGCAACCTTCCACTGTCACTTAAGCGAAAACTCATCGACATGTGTATCTTACCCATTCTAATCTACGGTGCTCAGACTCTACAGTCTAATCTACAGTGCAAGTTCAAACTCGGGGTATGCCAACGAGCGATGGAGCGTAGTATTTTAGGTGTTAAGCGGACCGATAGAATCCGCAACACTACTCTACGCTCTATGACCGGAATCATCGACGTGGGGTACAAGGCTGCAAGACTCAACTGGGACTGGGCGGGTCATGTCACTCGAATGCACCCTGAAAGGTGGACTAAGATCTCCACCGACTGGCAACCTACAGGACGACGGCAACGAGGCAGACCGCGAAAACGTTGGCGCGACGATCTGGATGGGTTCCATTCTGACTGGCAGGAGATTTCTGGAGAACGCAAGGAATGGAAGCAAATGGGGGAGACCTTTGCCCAGCAGTGGGACAGTATAGGTTATTAAAAAAAAATATTAAATGCGAAAGTTTTTTTTTTATATATACTATGGAGATGGAACAAGCCTATGGCCCACCTGATGTTGAATATTTATACGCTGGTTTTTTAGTACGCCTCAGTACCGTACCTATGTATAATCTACCATTTCTACCGTTATGCAAAGTTAGCGTGATCGGCCCAAAGTTTCTTATATACGGTCGGCTTATCCTGACTGTATTTTTAACCGACACAAAGAAACCGAATTAAACAAAAGCGGTCACCAGTCGGATGGGTGTCCGCTAGTATCATTTTTAACTGAACTCTTCTGAGCTAACGAAGATACGTTATGATGCCAATCCTGGGTTTTTCTCATGCTACTTGGAGATTAAAAATCGCCTATAACAGAGAATTGCCTCGTAGATCATGCACCTTAGAAATGTGCCCTACGTTGCATTGCCATGAGTCCATCAACTTGAAGCATACAGGTGTAAAGCCTAATGTAGCTGTAATTTTACCGGCAACTATACCCTTCACAGCAATGCTGCTGGGTGTCAGAAGTATTTATGATGGTAGTAGTTTTCCTGGTGAGCCCTTTTACAACGAACTCTACTATTCTCTCAGTGTGGTACTCTCACTGTGTCTCACAAGTGTGGCGGGGCGCGTGAGTGTATCTACAGCGAACGCGACATCTGCATTGGAGCTCGCGGCTAACACGTTCGCAAATCGCCTCGCTGGAAACACAAGGTTGCAAGGTTTTTTATCGAATACATTTCAAAGAGTGTGCAGTGGAAGTTTGCAACTTGATCCCACTATTCTATCATCGGACAACTAGACGCTGCGAGGAGCACCACTGTTCTGTTATACGGTTGAAATTCCTCCCATACGCACAAAGCGGTTCTCTTCCACCTTTATTATGCGCACGACCATAAAGTGGAATCTGTTACCTGAATCTGTGACTGAAGAAAATGTTATTAAGCGTTAAGCCCTCCTTTTGTACGCTTTACTCGCAATGAATAATTATTTAAATAAATAAATGAAAAAATATTTAATCATGATAACTCTTACCACTAATATTTTTCAGATTACAGTTTATCTACATTAAAAATTCCAGTACCAGTAAGCTAAAATTTTACTTTGACGTTCACTTAGTAACTTAAAATGTATGAGCATGATATTAGGGGCAAAGAAGTAACGCCCAAAGTTCCCCCTGTAACAAGCGGTCATAGCGAGTGAAAATGTTGAAGTTAAGGCTTTTGTGCATCGTATTACAGGCTTCCGGAAAGTTGGGATAGAATGTAATAACGTTATAAAAAATATTTTGTTGAAAATGGGCATTGTTTTTTTTTATTTCCCATCTCATAATTCCGCTATTCCGAGCAACTTGTGGCGATTTGTAGCGACTAGCGAGAATTATAATGCGTTGAATGATCATTGGAATTTAAAAACTTTGGCATAGACAACAATCGTAATTTTTATCAAAATCGCATCGCGCAATGAAACTTATATATTTGGACTGGAGACGAAATGAGCTTGGCTAAATGTTATCTAAAACACTTATAAGGTATCTAATTATATAGTCAAGCATACTAGTTATTGATAAAATCGACACTTAACTCACGGAATCGACGGAATAGTTTCGATAACCAGCTGTGTTGAATGTAGTAGTTTCAAAATATTTCTATAGAATAATAGGTGACCAATCCGCAGCTTCGCACGCGTAGTTTTTCAATAAAAACATTACCTTTCTACCGCGTAGTTGAGTAAAAGCCAGTGTTACTCAGGGGCAAAGCATTCTAAAGGTGAAAAAAAATTTTGAAATCGGATAAGTGGCCTTTGAGTTTATTCGTTACAAACATACAAATCTTTGCACTTTATAATATTAGTATAGATATGTATTTTATATTATGTTGTTAAATTTATGTTATTTTATAGCCAAATTAACGTAATCAACCAGAAGTCTAGGTATCGCACCATCTGTTATTGTAGTTCCTGTGTATGCGATGTCGTGTTAAATACATATTTTAATTTTTCAAGTAATTTGTGTTCATAGAAACAATGAGAATGAATACCACCAATTTTACTAAAGACACTGGCATCAAAAAATATTCACGTATTATTTTTATTTTTGTGTTTATTGTGTATACAGTTGGAAGATCCATCGTTCCATACAAACCGCACTATGTAATGAATGACGCCTAAATGTTACCTTTACCTATCTTTCAAAGAACATATTAAAAGATATAAAGATAAATATTAAAAGATAATATGAAGCTCGGTTGTCATGTCATAAAATAAGATAAAATCATGAAAAATTCATACAAAAACTATATAAAGTTTTCTAGCAAAAATATCTTTCAACAAATACTGCAAAATAACGTATGTACCTTGCGCCATTTTTTATCATAATCCTAGAATAATGCTTTCTTCATATCAAATTCTGAACCTTTATGTCAAATAAGTGTTAAGAAATTCATGTTGGGATTTATTTTTCAACGCCAATTTTATGTGTCTACATCTCCCAGACAACGGCCAGATATTATAAAAACTGATAGCAGAGAATGAACGTGATGTGTTTACTGAGATATGAGATATTAAACATGTTTTTAATAAAGAAGATTTAATATTAACACGTTGGATTTTATAAGCTGTAATATTGAGAAATTCTTGAATAATTTGATTAAATCTGGATCAGGTATAGTCCTTTTTTTAACTGACTTCAAAAAAGGAGGAGGTTCTCAATTCAAGTGTTTTTTTAATGTTTGTTATCTCAGAATTTTCGACTGGGTGAACCGATTTTGATGATTCATATTTTATTTGAAAGCTGGTGCTTTCCGCGTGGTCCCATTTTAATTTGGTTTAGTTCTGACAATGGCATTCATGAAAAAACCATATAATTCTTAAATTTGTTTCATTTTTATGTTATAATTAATAATAATAAACAAATAAATATTGCTGGACATTTCACACAGCGCTATCTAGCCCCAAACTAAGCAGAGCTTGTACTATGGGAACCAGATAACTGATAGAATACTTATATACTTTTTTTTGTAAATACATACTTTTAATATATTTTTAATATATTATATAGAGAAACAACCATACCCGAAACAAATATCTGTAGAACATGCAAACATTTGTTCCGCGGCGGGAATCGAACCCGTTACCTCCTGCGTCTCAGTCGGCTATTCGCCCCCTGCACCACGGAGGTCGTCATGTTATGTTTGTTAGCTCAGAACTATATGACGACCTCCGTGGCGCAGTGGGCGAATAGCCGGCTGAGACTCAGGAGGTAGCGGATTCTATTCCTGCCGCAGAACAAATGTTTGCATGATTTGCAGATATTTGTTCCGTATCTGGATGTTTTTCTATATATTATAAGTATGTATTTACAAAAAAAAAACGTATACATGTATTCTATCAGTTATCTGGTTCCCATAGTACAAGCTCTGCTTAGTTTGGGGCTAAATAGCGCTGTGTGAAATGTCCAGCAATATTTATTTATTATTTATATATATCAACCGATTTGCAAAATTAGCGTTTTTATTTGAAAGGATTTAGATTGATCGCATGGAAATTTCATCAAAATTGGTAGCAGAGTAGTTTGGTTTTTACTGTTACCTGAAGTCGGTTATTATTTTGTTCAAAAGTTACTTGTTTATTCATGACATAATTAATAACGTAAACAGAAGCTTGAAAATTAAACCAAAATACACATTCTATTGTATATAATTCTAGACTCACTAAATTCTTGAACAAATATGATATCCTTGCTGCAAATCAGTATGGATTTAGAAGGGGCCGATCAACAGAAGATGCTGTGCTTGACCTTACTGACAGCGTAGCTAAAAATATTGATTCCAAACATAAAACAATCGGTATCTTCCTTGATCTTTCAAAGGCCTTCGACACTGTCTCTGTCCCCCTCCTTCTTAATAAGATGGAGGCTTTAGGTATAAGAGGCTCAGTTTTAAGTATATTTTCTAGTTATCTAAGTGACAGATCACAGTGTGTTATTATCAAAGAAATTATAATCTCAGGAATCACTGTCCCTAACAAACTCACCGCCGAAAAGCGGCGAGCGATACCTTGCATTTGTGTGAGTGCCGAAAATGCCTAACATTATTAATACCATAAGTTAAATAATCTAAACTCGACTTTATTCCGCAGTTTAAAAGTTTCATTTCAAGCATTCGCATTTTGGAGATATGACGTTATGAAATGAAGCAGCTGTTAAGTCGTAAAAATTTATTGCCTTCTTTTGTCCTTTAAAAAACTGTTGACTTTAACGGTATGGCAATAAGGTCGGATTCAAAATGTGCTGTTTGAAGATCGTAAAATTACTCCGTTCGGAACAGAAGTGTGGAGGAGTAGAAACGTACACAATATTTTTTTGTTGAGAAATGAAATTTCGAATCTATTACGTAGGGATAAATCATTTGTTAACCAAATTCAACAGTCGGATTTTTTAATAATCGGATAGTTTGATAAAATCTTTTATTTTTACAGGCTCCTATTCAGTTTAATGTGCCTCGTTGTCTTGTCTATCGTTTATAGGTAATAAAATATTGCGATATTAGACCTGCCCGGTTTCTGATTTGAGTTGAAATTTTGCATGCATATGCGACATGAAGCTGATCTCATGATGCAGTAAGACGGTGCATCATCAGATGCTTAAACTAAACTACACAACAACATCGACTTTAGGTTCATTTGATCTGTCTTAACTAGTATTCGGATCCTAAATGATATCCAGGTCAGGGTTTAATGACGGAGCCAGGCTTTGGGAACTCTGTAATAAAATGACAGTTACATCGAGTGTGGGCTCGTTCGATTAGTGTCAAAGAGTATTCTTTACCTAGATGATATCCAGGGTCTGATGATGGAGCCAGAAGATGGCTATGGGAACTGTGATTAAACGATGCCACCTCATCGAGTTTTTGGGCTCGATTAATTTGTCTTGCCGACTACTCGGGTCCTAGATGAATTCTCTTCTCTACAATAATAAAATCGTAAATCTCCCTTCAATGTATGAGACCGAGGTCAATGATGCAAAAAGGAGGGTCATAACATTTTCATCCTCGCGTACGAAGTTCCCGGGCAACCTCTAGTTTTGAATAAAATCGTATTTTGTATTGTATACAATATTGCAGAACCATGTTTAGTACTAGAACTTTAACAGTATAGGCAGAAATCAGCAAAGAAAAGCCCAGAACACTGATGAATTGACCTCTATAGTAAAAAAAAATTAGGATATTATTTTGTTTACTGAATAAGGCAACTAAGAATTAATAAACTTTACAAAATTGAATATAAAAATGACTGTATTTTTAGTACCGAAAATTTATCTCGTTGCCCAAAATTTAACGGTAGGGTAGGCTACCGCGTGTTTTTTTAATGATTTTGATAAAAATAAACACAAGAGTTGTTTGTTTCATGAAGGTAGTTTTAGAATTGGCCGCATCTGATTAGTATATAATGCTTACTAATAAAATTGTTTTTTAAACTTGTTAAAATGTTTTTAGTATGCGACTCCATTCATTCGAAATTTAATGTAGTCCGGTTCATTGGTCTTCGGTCACGTACAGATAAATGAACGATGCAACGCGAGGGAAAGGGACAGTAGCGTAACGTAGTCGTGTGTCTGTACTTACAAATATTTCCGTAAAATATTGTTTTAAAGCATATTATAGACTAATTCAAAATCAAATTCATCAAATTATCAAACTTTAAGGTAATACTCACCGGAAATACGAAATTCCATCTTTTTTTAATGTAGTTAAAGTGTTGTTTTTGCAACTTTTGACGGAGCACTTGGGCATGTTGTCACTTCGACGGCAAGCGCGCGACTAAGAGCCGAGAGTGCTTAAGCGGCGTTTAAGCACTCTCCAGCGAGGACGTCCTTGACGGGCCGATCGTATATCTAGTATTTTATTGATCGAAGGTTATTATAGATAACTTCACAAGTACAGATGAGCGACTAACTTACGGTGTCCCACAGGGTAGTGTCCTTGGACCTACCTTATTTCTCATATACGTAAATGAACTCTGCCGGCTTTCGTTGACAAACTGTAAGATTCTGGCGTATGCAGACGACACTGCACTTCTGGTAACTGGAAAAACCTGGGACGAGGTAAAGGTTCACGCTGAGAATGCCCTATGTAACGTTATACACTGGCTTTCGTATAACTTGCTTACCCTTAACGTCAAAAAAACGAAATATGTAACCCTGGGCCCAACTAGCTCGTCGCAGCCTCGTGAAAGCTTTGCACTCAGGGCGCACGTGTGCAATCCTGACTCACTTGTTTTATGTAACGATTGCAGTGTTATAGACCGAGCGGACTGCATCAAGTACCTAGGGGTATTGATTGATAGCACCCTTAACTGGAAGCCTCAAATATCTGTTACGTCAACTAAAATAAGAAAATTACTTTACATATTTAAAAAACTAAGATCTAGTGCAGACTATCACACCTTAAAAACAGTATATTTCGCGTTAGCACAGTCTGTCCTGGCTTATTGTGTTGCGGCATGGGGAGGAGCGCCAAAGACTTCACTCATAAAGTTAGAACGAGCTCAAAGAGCTATCCTCAAAGTTATGCATTTCAAACCTATGCTGTTCCCAACGCAAGAGCTCTATTCCCTTAGGGATGTTATGTCTTTACGAAAGATTTTCATACTAAATATAGTCCTACGTAAGCATTGTACTCTGTCCTATGAAGCCAGTACAACAATAGTTCGAAGAACTGCCAGTGTATGTACTGCACAACCGTGCCGTACAGTTCTTGCTTTTCGCCACTTCCATTTCTTAAGCCCCATTTTATATAACAGATTGAATAAAAACCTTAATATCTACCCTTTAACACACAAAAAATGTAAAGAGAAAGTTAAAAAAATGCTATCTACTCTTACATACGAAGAAACCGAAGAAATCATACAGGTAAAATAATAACTTTCCCTCTATATCATTAGATTACTGTTATACGCTCGCAAGTTACACCCTTACCCACCAGAGACACATACCCACACAAACACTCACCCTTACACATACGCATACTACCACCCACCCATACACATACACACACCACCACACACTCATTGACACACTACCATAAACTCACACACCTTCCAACCCTCACACACGCAGACCCCTGCATACACACTACTACACCCTTTTACACCCTCATGGACCCACTCCGCTAACACTCTGAAACACACTCACACACACATACTTACACACAACTTACTTACCATGGCATAGCATGTTTATTTATTTGATTTTTCTTTATATACTTTACTTTTTTTTTATTTAAATCAATTTTGTAATTAGGTTAATTGGTATACTTCGTAATCAGGAAGGAACGTCAAACTCATTTAGTTGTATGTACGGGCACTGGAAACTGCGACACAGTATTTTACTAATGCAGTTTCCAGTGTTCACTTTGTTTTAGTTACATGTAGAAAGTTCACAATAAATAAATAAATAAATAAAATAAAAAAAATAAAAATTGATGATTCTCTTGGATAAGCGTCTCATGAACAATTTATGACACTTTTTGCAAAAGGTATCCATTTATTGGATTTAAATCAGTACTTTCTTATTCTATTTAAAAGCAACTTCTAAAAACAACTTGTAAACTGTAATCCAATTTCTATTCTGAAGTTGGCTCGTCTCACGGTTGCCCACGCACGTTTAGCGTCAACTTGCTTCACTCAAGACTTCCATTACAAAGGAAAAATAATACAATTTATTAGTAGCAAGTTCGTTATCCAGAGCGGGTTTTTTGTGGTCCAAGAGGGGAGTATAAAACTATGAAATTTTGTGAATTAAGTTTCTATAAAAAGGTTCTAAAACAGTACCTGCGTTATTCTAACGATATCTTATCGTTATATTCTCAAACGCTTATTCTAACTTTTCTCCTAAATGACAGGCAGAGATTAAAATCCTACTAAAAGCTTTTTCAATGACTTCAAACTTGTGAGTATTCTTAAATAAGAGGAATTATTGTGGATTCTATACATATAAAATGCTTTGTTCTGAATGACTGATTGACGGATCAACGCACAGCCTAAACCGCTGATCGTAGAGACCTGAAATTTGGAGGATGTGTTCTTTGTATGACGTAGGTATATGATAAGGAAGGAGTTTCCAAAATTCTACCCTAAATGGGGTGAAAAAGGGGGGCAAAGTTTGAATGGGACAATGTGATTCCTTGGTCCAATCGACTTCAAATTTTGCATAAACCTTTTTTAACAGAATTGATGGAAGATGTATTTTGTATTTTATTGAAATTCATCCCCTAACGGGGTTAAAAAGGGGTAGAAAATTATTTTGCCAGTGATTTGCTTCGAAGTTGATATCAATACTCCTTAGTGCTTTTGATTTAAATTACATTTTATTTTGACACATGTTTGAAAATTCAATTCGATTTTATTCAAAACAGCTTGAACGCATTTAAAAAGATAAGCAAATACTCTTTAAAATTGGAGTGTCTCGAAAGTTACCGTACTATATATATACCTCATTTGAAGGTTTCTAAGCTTATAGAGGTTATGCACTTTTAGGACACGGCCTCATAGGGACGTAGAGTTCGAAATTTGAAATGGACTTCGAGTAGAACATTTTGGTCAGAAGAAAATAGTTTTCTTTTAGTTTGTCTTAGAAGTTTAATTTAGTGTGTATTGTTTTGTACAATTTTTTTACATTACATTAATGCATGTCAAGGCGGTACGAAGTTCTGCGGGACAGCTAGTTTTCTAATATTTCTCATTACTGTCTCTTCTCAGTATGTCGTTGATTACACACTATAATGTTAATGGAGTTTACCTCTTCCTAACCTATTTTGTGTACATTGGTTTGGTCTTTGAATGTCTTAAGAACAATGTAGGTGTTTCGTAAACATAGCAGTTTTGGATTGAAACTCCTTTTCGCATTATCTATGTATTTTATTTACCCTCAATTCCTTATTTTCTACCTGTCACCTTTTCCTTAATGCCTGGAGGTAGCTAGGGTACTACTCTTCTCTTCTGACGTTTGCCTTCGAGTCGAGAGTACGCAGCTCTTCAAAATGTATATCCGAAAACTCATCTAAATCAGCAAACTCAGTCTTGAAGTGATCAAAGTGCATCATCGTCTACATCAACCAACTCAGCGTCCTCCACCGAACTCATTAACTGAACTGGCTAAGAGCCAGGGGAAATACTTTCGCCCCGTGCATCATCACCACGCATGGAAATCCCGAGTTCCAGGTATTCCCTTTTCTCTTTTGCAGCCAGTAGGGTTTGTCTAAATATTAGATTCTCGAAGCCATTTACCATTATGGTTTTTGTATAAGTTAGTCTGTTAAGCAAAAGTAGCATTAAGTACTACAAACCTGATAAAATAATATATCACCACAAGAACAAGCAAAAAGTTTTAACAAAATATAGACAGAGACTAGACCTTTTCTCAGTGATTTAGTCTCCCAAGATACACTATATAAATCACAAATTCTGTCTAACTTTTAACGCTTTTACCCCTATACTTGGGCCAAATCACCGGCGGGACCGTGCTTGGAGACGCACTAAAGATACACGTCACCACTCTAATGGAAAACATCATGAGGCTTGACATCGGACTCCCTCGGGAAAACTCTTGTTATCCGCAGCATTATATTATAACAAAATGGATAGACAGCAAAATGATATTGGGCTTATAATAGCATAGCATGACTGAAGGTTGATTGGGTGAACTTGAAGGGCTTTTTTCATCTAAATATAATATATTTTTATAACTATCTTAAAAACTTTGAAACCCGATGGGACCTGAACCTGCAAACATACTTTTGATATGAGGATGCACAGCCAATTATGCTACAGGCTCTTGTCACGTCAATGTCAAAATTTGTAATTTTCCGTAAGTGTTCGGATAACACTATAAAAATTAAATACTAACATAAAAGGACGGGAGAAAGTCTTTTCGTATTTTGTATTAACGAAGTTGTAATCAAAGTTCATGTGGCACCCGAATCGGGAGCTTTTTTATACGAAGGCTTTTTCAAATGCGTCAGAACTGTTTTGTGGTCAATGCCCAGTTCTTCAGTAATAACCGTAACTACTGACTGACATATATTTTCCTCCATTTTTCTTAAATGGCATCCTCTTTATTTGTAACAGAAATAACTGCATCCTAAACATTAAAAAGTCCAGACTGAAAACAATTGAACCAACGTTGGGCTACTCTTAATTTCACCGCATTAGGTCCATAAACGTTACAAGTTTTTTTCGTGACTTGTGTCGCAATTTTCCCTTTGTTTAATAAAATAAACCGAATTTTGTCGTTAGTTTCACTTATTTTCATAGACAAAAAACAATTAAAAAATGGAGAAAAACATGGTTGTATTAATGGTACTTTTTCGATAGTATCGTAACCACCCTCATACATACAAAATATAAAAATATTTTCTCCACGACTATAAGACCACGACTTATAAGCAGATTTTACTTTCGTTATTTATTTAATTAATTTAATTAATGCGAGATTTATCAAGTACCATCTGCAGGTAGCAGGACCAGGCAACGTGTCACCTGAAGGGACGACCGCGCTAATTTTAAACGTGTCTAACTTTGGAACGTAACGTGTTTGGTTTGGGTTTCATATTGGTTCGACTGATGTCACGCGTGTCAGCGCGATACGAAATGTGCATATTGTAACGTTTTTGTTTTCGTTTTACTTTGGTATTATCGTTTAAAATTAATGCGATTGCTCCCGGTTTCTATGTTTCACTATGAAATACCTTCCGACACGTCATATGCGTAGTGAAACCCAGAACAACGTGTCGCGGCGACACTTCACTTGTTGCTGCTGCCTGGAGTCGGCTATAAAATGTACCTTTACACCGATAAAATGGTAAGTGATAAATCCCATAATTATATTAATGAAGTCTCACGCTATACGTAATTTCCAGACTCCAAAAGTAAACGCGCTGTTTGTGGGTTTTGAGGTTCATCGTGAACAATAATGATTGATTATCATCATGAAGTTCATATAACATCAAAACACACCTTTGGGAACGACCTTGAGCCATCCTCTTGCATCTCATATAATTAGTATTTTTATTTTTATAGTGTTATTCGAACACTTAATTCCGAGCTAACGGCGCTTTAGTCATAAACTGAATCATCTCACTAATTTCAACCCTGACGTGGCAGAGCCCGGTAGCACAAATGGTAGTGCATCCTCGTATCAAGAGTAAGGTTACGAGTTCAAGTTTCGTCTAGGCTTGTCATTGATGTATATGTATGTACATCTGCTACAGATTCATTTTGTTTAGTCGATTTCTTTGCAATAAATGTATTTATATTCAAGCCCTTATTGGCTACGAGTAGTGTCTATATGCCCTGTACTTAGTCCTAATTCAAGATAGTCATAGTCATAAACATTTATTTCCTCTTTACACATTTTACATGCACTTAGATATGTCAGACAGTTTATTGAAAAGTTAAAATAATTATTCCTTAGATCCTAACACAGATTAAAATTACTACAATTCAAGTTAAAATCATTATTGATTCATACATAATAAAATGTATGAAACAATCTTACTCATTAAAATTTTAATCTTATCCACAACTGTATTAACAAAATAACGATTACGAAGGATTTCTAGCTTAAAACAATACTTCGATATTAAGGCACGTATCGACAGAACCACATCCAACATAACCTCCAATACTCCACTACCACAATATCACGTCCAACTTATCCAACTCCTATATTAAGAAACAACAGATTCTCGATATTGTAGTCCCAAACGACACGCCAGTAAATACATGGATAATAAGTTCGTGTCACTGACAAATGCGTAAAGTTTTTCCTCATAGGGGCGAATTCAAGGTTGCTAGTTAATAGTTCGAGAGGGCTGAGATAAGATAGTTCTGAACAGCCTTAGGCCAATCGAGTAACAAAGCGTCGCATTGATGATTTATCCAGTATAGTTATTTTTAGTAGGAGCTGCAGTCAAACTCTTTATAAAACGATTGATGACCTCCAAGGTGTACTGGGCAAAAGCCGGCTGAGACGCAGAAAGTTGCGGGTTTGATCCCATCGCGTATTTTTTTGTGCATTATCTACGATCTGTTCCTGGCCTGGGAGTAAATATTATAAGTATCTATGTAAAAGAACCTGTATCTGGTTCCTATAGTGCAAGCTTTGCTTAGTTTGGGGCTAGATTGCGCTGTGTGAAATATCAGCATTAAAAAAACTTAGAAATAGGCTGAACAATAAATCAAATCATATTTATTGCATTAAATACATGTATTACAGAGGTGTTAGTATTATATAAAGTTTTAATGAATTCTACCTATGTATTCCACGTAATAAAAACGAATGAGGAAAATAAGTTTACTTAGACAACTTTCGTGATTTATTTCAATCATTATTATAAATACGGGATAAAAAGGTAACACTGATAAAACGGTACGTGATAAATCCCGTATGTATAATAATGATGAAAAGAAGTGTTTCGATATAACTTAATTCATCTCAAGCACAGCATTAGCTAAGTTTGTTCGTAAAGCTATTCATCATTAGTATCTGATTATGATTAAAACGGGTATTTATTGCGTATGTAACTTTTTTATTTGTTATCCCGACGTTTCGGCTGTGTTGCAACAGTCGTGGTCACGGGTGGGCTGGAGTACTTGGAGCTACTGTCGAGAAGTGATGGCAGCTGCAGCAACTACCCTCACTTGGTATTCAGAAAAACTTTTAGGACACGGCCTCATAGGGACGTAGAGTTCGAAATTTGAAATGGTAAGGACTAGAACATTTTGGTCCGAAGAAAATAGTTTTCTTTTAGTTTGTCTTAGTAGTTTAATTTAGCGTGTATTGTTTTTCGCTATTTTTTGCATTATACTAATATTATAAATGTGAAAGTTTGGATGTTTGTTTATTTGTTTGTTTGTTACTCAATCACGTCGTAACGGCGGAACCGATTTCGATGAAATTTGGTATATACGCCTGGATGACCACATAGGCTACTTTTTATCTCATAAATCAGTTCCCATTGGATAAAAATGGGGTATCAAGTCAAGTTGCAACAGCGAGATTAGATTTATTTGTAGGTTACCTACACATTTAAAAGTGTAACGCGTACGAAGTCGCGGGAAACAGCTAGTATGTTTTAATGAAAGTTAAAAGTATTAACAAAAGTATAAGTGATAGTAGAAATAATTAATAATAACACATACAACCTTCCTTGTTATAAAACGGGCGTAAGCAATCAATTACACCAGAGATATTTGACTCTAATGAGTCGAGAGGCTATTGAACACTTACACCCGAGTATACCTTTTCATCACGAATACGAGGAAATTAAAAAGTCTCATCTAACAGTTTGCTGCTAAAATGAAAATTTACATTCCCGGTATCCATTGTTTTTTTTCACTACTAAACTATGATCTTAGAAATAAGGATTTGTCATGTTGGTTGTATTTCAATCTATATAATATATATAAAACAAAGTCGAGTTAGTTACACCATTTATAACTAAAGAAAGGCTGCACCGATTTTGAAAATCTTTGATTTGTTGGATTTGTCTCTGCCCCGAATAGCAGAATAACTGTTTAAATATCGAAAAAATCCACGCAAAAAGAAATTTTTAAGAAATTTCATTTTCTCATACATAGATGCAGCTAATGATGGCCGATTGATAATTCTACCGGGGTAGCGTACATTGGCAGCCCGCGTCATATGCGTGTCAAGGCGGTACGAAGTTCGGTGGGGCAGCTAGTATAGCATAATTAAGAATGCCCTCTCTTTCATCTTTAATAGAAATAAGGATTTTTCATGGAGGTTGTATTTCATTTCAGGATTTATGAATGTAACCTCTTTTTTTAAAATAGAAATAATGATTTTTCATGGTAGTTATATTTCATTTTAGTATACTATGACTCCAATGAGCCTCACTCTATTTTCAAATTTACTTACGGCTTTAGGGTCGTTAATCGCATTTACGCATCAGGTGTCAAGCTAACAATGACCAATTTTCAGAGCATGAGTGATGAAAAAAATATTATTACTCGACTACTCATATACAAGTCACAACAAGGTATTATAAGTTTAGACATGTATTATATGTGATGGTTTAGTGGATAGTGAACCTTAACTTAGTTCTCAACTGCCTTAATAGGGCATTTTGTCAATGAAGTCAATTTGGATTAGAATGGATTGGGATAGTTGGAGTGTCGAGGGTTTTGTAAGGCTCCTATTCATGGTTAATAGTTTTATTTTTGAAGCTAAATGAGATTCTAGAGTTCGTCTTACAAGGGTCAATACTCTATTGTCAGATTTAATAATAATTGTAAAGGATTTCCAAAGAAACATTCTTGTGTCTGTATGGGAATCCAGTAAATACTAATGTTTATTACGTAGACGGTGAAGTGATGCGTGTCGCAGTATTAAGTATTATAGCCCTCAACAGACTGCGTACCAAAGTCAGTCGCAGCAGGTGTAATAGTAGTAAATGGGGTGTTATTGACGAATCGGCGACGCAATGCCAATATGATGGCTAGCTCCAAATAATGGCACCACGTCCTTGCATGCCCACTCTGCCCTACGAAATGCACGATGGGGCAACTGATGACCTGCTCCGACGCTGCCATGAACCTGGCGACGTACAAGTAAAAGTGGTTATAGTCTTGAGACATCGACACGAAAGAAGAAGTATTATAGCATTAAAAAATTAAGCCTGTTAGCGCACCATTTTGACGTTTGACGTCTGACATCTGACAGCATCGCGTCTTGGAAGAAAAACTTCAATGACATTTCTGGGAAGAAGATGGCGATTGCGTCATTCTAACAACTTTTTCGTTTGTGAACACCTAATTTTTTCCTACATACTGTAATAAGTATCACATTATACGTTTTAAATAGCAAGCGAATAAAATATTCATTACGTCTACTACGCCTCCCCCAAATCGAAACGTAGGAGCACTGCCTGACGAAGCGAAATCTGGTGGTCATATCATCTGCCGCCACAAAGCCAAATAATTCACTTAAATTTTTATCCCTAGATTACTACGTCTTCTACGTAGTGTTCAACACTTGACTATTTTAATGAAAGTAATTGTCTGCCTTTTTTATCTGTATTTGGGTATCAAGCGAGTAAATCCGAGGGCAAATGCCAGTAATATATATTTAAAGAAGTTTTTAATAGAATTATACACACGAACAGACTCTAAATGAGTAAAGCTCCAAGTTTTTACAAACAAAATTCCACTCCTTCATGATCAAAGGAAGATTTTTTTACACAGATTCATTATATTATTTTCATTTCAATTCAGTCTTTTTAACATTCAAATTTAATAAAATAAAAACGAAATAAAACATAATGCCTTCTCAATGTATTTAAAATCGAATGGCACCATTTCATTTGACGTATCGTATTTGCCCTAAAACTCTTGTCGATTTCTAATTAAACATCTAAGGGCTCAAATACACTGAATATTTGCATTGGCCATTTTTGGCCGTTCAAACAGATGTGAGGCCAGCATGTTTGAAATATTTTTGAATAATACTAGTAGTTCGCCCCAAACTGAGATCTCGCGAGTCTCCTATTAAAACAAATAAATATTATTTGTAATCTTTGATTATCCAAATAGTCCTACGAAATGCATAACCAAATAACTTGGGCCTACAGTTTCATTTAAATTACAGGTAACGGCAATTTATGTCAATTCATGTCGTTACTAAAAATAAAAACGGAGTCTAAATGTACTAATACAGACCTTTCATTTGACGTCCCACTTGAACTAATAGTCTCATTTTTTTCCCTCTTGAACCCCAATATCTCAACAACCCCCCGACATTTTTAGATCATCTACGTCACACATTACGTCTACGTCTACATAATTGTCACACGGCAATTGTGGCATTACTACCTACCTATGTATCAAATTTCACGATGATCGGATCAACGCTTCGAAAGTTATCCTCGGACAAACAAACATACATACATACATACAACGCCGATTTGCCCAAGTTGATTTAGAGATATACGAATACGCGACGCGAAGTGAAGTGCCGTCATAAAATATACATTTAAATTAAGATTTGAATTAGTAATGAACTATAGAAACCAATCAAATGTCGTTGACTTTCAATTCAACCTTTAATTTGTTATTACCTACGTAGATTTTCAAAGATTTTATTGAGTTGAGCTGAAAGAACCTTTCGGGTCTACATATTTTTTTCATTAAGCAAGTTTATTCCACGTCTTTAACAAATTCAAAGACCTATTTGAATGATCGGTTCATAGATTTTATTAAATGGAGCATTTCTACAATTAAAACGATTTAAATACTAATTTATTTTTAAGATCTGAAATGTCCCACTGCAGGGCAAAGGGCCTTACTTTTCTTCACTTCTTTCTTGGGATGATTGAAATCTCATTCGGTTCATAGTACTCTGGATAATTTAAAAAATATCTGTCGTGTCCTAAATTTTTAGTGTTTTAGTAGTTAATTATATAACATTGCGTGTCTTAATATCCTACTAGTTGTAGTCTCAAAATATGTTTTAAATATTGCGTCGAGGAGTGATTAAGTGTCCAATCCAATTCACGTAATCACTTCTTAACCCTGGGTCCCAAGATCTGAAGCACTCTGGGTGGAAAGTGCAGCATAGAACGGCCCCCACTAGATGGAAAGACGACCTGATAAAGGTTGCTTGGAGCCGTTGGGTGCAGGCTGCAATCGGTCGGGAAATCTATGTTTAACAGTAGACGTCCTATGACTGATGTGATGATGGAGATTTATTTTTATGAAAGTTATGTTATCCTTTCAGCACACAATTCAAATTTATGTCACACATGTGCTACGTTCCGAAATGCACATACAATACCAGTATAAACATATGACGAGACTTGGTTGCACTTAGAATATTGGTATTCCGGCGCACGTACCCTGAAGAGCTACTTAAGTACTGGGGTGCATGTCATACTATAATGTTCTCGGTACAGACGACAGCATTAAATAATTCAACCTCTGGGTATATTTTAAGAGACATGGTTTTATTTACATTCTTGGGTAATTTTGAAAAAGATTTTATTTATTTCTTAGTAGGTATGTTATCCTATGCGTCTCTCATCCAGGTGTTTCCTTAGATTTTCACGTTATCATCTACCCATCTCTCCCTCAGACGACCTTTGTTTTTCTAACCTGACTTCGGCCACCAATCGGTCTCACTCGATGAGGTCTACATTGCTACATTGACGCGTCAGATTATAAACGTAGCATTAAATAATTCAGATCCAATTTGGTTTGAGTTCAGTGCTATTTTCATTTGTTTATAATATACGGTAATGTAATTGAATCTAAATATTAATAAATAAAATAAAACAAAGAGGAAAGAAAAATCTATTCTGTATACAAAACCATTAACATTTATATCTTCACAACAAACTATAACTTAAAAACAAACAAACTATAAAAATAAATAAATAATGTAGGACTTTTCACACAGCGCTATTTAGCCCCAAACTAAGCAAAGCTTGTACTATAGGAACTAGATAACTAATAGAATTCTTATATGCTTTTTTTCTGTACATACATACTTAGATTAAATAGTGAAACATCCAGACCCAGACAAATATCTGTAGATCGTACAAACATTTGTTTCGCGGCGGGAATCGAACCCGCAACCACCTGTGTCTCAGCCGGTTATTCGCCCACTGTGCCACGGAAACAATAAACACATACCTACTTCCCCAAAAGTGAATCAAAAATAATTGTTGTAAATTGGTTCTTCCAAATTTAACTAATCACGTTAATCACAGCCACAAAAAGCATGGCATACTATCACATCACATTATACGAGAGGCACGCTAAAAGTTTCCGGAATCAATAATAAAAAAATACTATTAATGGTCAAAAATGAATTTCTTGTTTCTCAAAATATTCTCCCTTTGTGTCAACGCACTTTTTCATACGATTGAACCAATTTTTAAAATATTTGTGCCACTCCTCCGTAGTTACACATATACATATATATATATATATATATATCCGTGGTTATACATGTTTTGTATACTCTTCGACAGCCTCTTCTGGTGAAGAAAACCGTTGATCGCGTAAGTGGTTCTTGATTTTTGGGAACAGAAAAATGTCACACGGTGCCAGGTCAGGACTGTATGCTGGATGACTCATAAGTTGTACGTTTTTCGCCTTCAAAAACTCATTTGTCTGTTTGGCCGTGTGGGAACTTGCATTGTCGTGGTGCAAGATGATACGGCGTTTACAGTTATTTTCACGGAGTTTGTCAATAGCTTTCGGTAAACAAATGGTCGTGTACCAGTCACTATTTAAGGTACGACGATTTTCTAAAGCAACAGTAGCCACGTGCCCAGTTTTATTAAAAAAAAAGCAATCATCCGCTTCGAGGCACTTTTCACGCGCGCCACTTTGGTTGGTTTCGGTTCACCTCGAAAGACCCATACGCTCGATTGCTACTTCGTTTTGAGATCAGAGCTATAAATCCATGTTTCGTCACCTGATACTATATCCCACACCAAATTGGAAGCCCCTTTGTTGTATCTGGCAAGCGTAACACAAGTGATGCGGTCCGTTTTTGAGCATCAGTCAAATCGTGTGGGATCCATCGAGAACACAGCTTTCTCACACCCAAATGTTTTATGTAGGATTAACTGTATTTGACTCATGCCTATGTCCAAAGATGTCCGGATTTCATGGTAGGTCACATGCCTGTCTGTTTTGATCATACGGCGCACGGCATCAATATTTTTGATGCTGTTTTAATTATGCAAACCAGCTATAAATAGTTGTCTTTCATGGTGCTCCTTCGCAGTAGAATGAAGCCGAACGACGCTCTGCTCAGCTGTCAAATTACACTTAAAATCGTAAAAAATCATGCAACGAAAATTTTCCCGAGTTAAATGCATTTTATTGTAATCACGCTGTTTTTAAAATGACGCCACAATGTGAAAACAATTGACAATCAGATGTAACAAATTTTCTTTTACAACTAAAGAGTAGTATTTTCAAATGTAGTAATAATTTTTAAAATTATATTGTTTATGTAAGTGGCCAATTCCGGAAACTTTTAGTGTGACCTATGTACAATACAAATATTTTACATAGATGACAAAAGTAGTTATTATTAAAGTCATAATTTGTTGTTTATAACAACAATCGTAGAGTGATAGTCATTAGTTGTTGGTTGATCTACAGCGCGAGGCGTCACTAAATACCTACAACATATTTTGTTGTTTTTCCCGATCGATATCAACCTTTTGTTGAGCTCGATAAAAATGACAAAAGGTACAATAGCATTACCTTGTTGCAAGGCAATTGCAATTTTATTTGGTACACTTTTCTTTTTCTAGCTACACAAAAAGCAAAAGAGCATAGTTTTCGCCATTTTCTCAGTGAAAATTAAAGTCCAACATTACGACGGACTGAAAGAGAAACATGCTAAACCGGAGGATAAAACATGGACTGCAAAGGAAAATATTATCATTCATAAAGCAAACATTAAAACGAAGTAAATAAGTTCCAACGCGAACGTTCAAATAACAACTAACTAACACATGTACGTTCTACTCCTAAAGTCCGTTTTTTAGATAATTCTTGGATGTTGAAACTGTTGGACAATTTGAACATTCACTAGATAACTGAATAGCAGAAATGTCTAAACGCGTATTGAATTTCTTACATCTTAATATTGTCGAAAAATCAATAAAGTTGGACACTTTCATTCAAATATTTAAGTAGATATTAATTATGATCACTTATTTGTCACGTCATTACGGAAGTATTTTTTTTTATTTTGTGTCTGAATTAATGTTAGTTGGTATTACAATATTTTTTTGTGTATATTATACAATAAGGTAGATATTTATTCTAATAATGAACACCAGCTCCCACACTAGGATCCTCTGTGTTGTGGGAAGCTAGGCCCAAAATACAGTACATATGCAAATATCAATAATTGACATGCTAAATTAGCACCCTGGTTGTACTTTTACAGTTATTTTTTTTTTTGTTGTGGTGTAATTTTAGATAACTAACCTTACGGCCACATTATTGAACAAAGGCAAATTCTCGTCGAAATCGAAATCGTGAAATCAAATCTTTGAAACGTAAAAAACGAAAATACTACGAAAGTAACTTTCTTCGTGATCAAGCCAGGAAAGAAAGGCAAAATACAAGGCTGGTTGATTTTTTTAAATTATTTTTTAGAATTCATAACAATAAAGAAAATAAATTACGTCTAAATTGTACCATTTTTGAACGAGTTGGAGCAATTTCAGTCCCAAGCTTCTCTATCATCTATATAATGTGATATTTTATAGTAAGCGTTTTTATAAAAATACTGTCTTATTACGTTTTTAAATTTGTTAATTGGCAATTTATGTACATCACTTGGGAGTTTGTTATAAAAGCGTACAGCTTGCTTTTTAAACGATATACTAACTTTATGGGGTCTACAAGTGGCAACAGCGAGTTTATATTTATTTCTAGTATTAAAACTATGATCATCGCTATTTTTTTAAACAAATTAATATAATTGTGAATATGGCCGTAGGGTTAGGTAGCCATTATTTCACCACAACATAAAATGTTAACAGTAAAAGTACAACCAGCATGCTAATTTAGGATGTTGTTATTTGCATGTGTACTGTATGCTCGTGTTGTTTATCTCTTTTAATCTGTATCATTCGTCACACAAAATACAGATACATGAAATTTCTAAACCGTGCTTTTGTTTTGGTAAAACTTTCTTCTTCGTCAATTACACTAGATATTTTAAAACATTGCGTGTTCATATACATTTAACTAAATTCTTTCTGAGCGTCAGGTCAAAGCGACGCGAGAGCTCGCACTTATCTGTGTCAACGCATAAGCATTGCAATTCAGCGGGGCAATGCAGCCAGTGTCTGGGGGACACTTCCGAATTGTAGTGATCTGGAGCAGTTGAGCTATCCATAGATCGTTTGCAACAGTCTGTAGATGTTTCAACTGTTCCTTCTCTATGTTATAGTCTTGTAAATAATTTTATATTCTTTCTGTTAATAAATTATGTATATGTATTATATATTCTAGTGTATTTGGCCTAAAATTTATCAATAAAAACAACAGAGAAACAAACTTAACGCATTATTATAATCTCAAAACTACATTTAACAGAAAATCAACCCAATATTTAAACAAACATAATGGTAACAATGAAAAATGACAGACTGACGAACGGACAGAAAGATGATTCCTCGACGAAAATAGGAAGCAGAAAGAGGGCGGCGACTGGTGCGCGCCGCTATTTATGCAATCCAGCGGCATGCGGCAAAGTGTTGCCTACAATATATTAAGTATTTCAGTAAGTACTATATTTTGCCCAAGTCCTCCCTTGGGGTACACCAACGTGCAATGGAGCGTAGTAACCTGGGCGTGAAACTCACGGATCGAATCAGGAACTCGGTTATACGCTCCCGAACACAGGTAGCCGACGTCGCTCAAAAAGCTGGAACACTGAAGTGGGATTAGGCCGGACACGGGTGCCGTATGTCAGATACAATGTGGGCGAAGACTACCACAGAATGGGTCCCAAGCAACGGACGATGCGCGTGTGGAAGGCCAAGACAAAGGGGGCAGGATGTTTTCCTACCTCAAGGATAGGCCTTTAATTGTGAACAACAGAGACGTGTGGAAAGAGGGAAAGGAGGCCTTTGCCATGCAGTGGGATACAACAGGCTTAATAATATAATAATAAGAACCATATTTTGCGTCCAGAACCTAAGTCGGCATAGCAAGAGTTCACATCGTGGAAAAAGAAAAAAACCGTGAAAAGTTGGGTCTTTCTCAAAGCCGCAAGTTTTTTCATAGTCATAATATCGTGCAAAAACTTGGTTTTTATAACTTTGCCTCGCAGTTTATCACTTGTATGACGACGCAACTGAGTTCGCATATTTTACCATTTAGTATGATGTTTTGATTTTTTCTTAAACTTTGCTAATTAAATTGGTAAATATCAGGAAATAAATGGCTAAGCTTGTGCAGATTAGGCCCCAATATTTTACACGCGCTGCGGTGGCTATCAGATTTTCCAAGTCGCTCGCTACTCACATATGTTACACACATATTGTTTACACACACATATTAAGAAACATATCTTAATAATTTTTTTGTTGGTTATAGCCAAGCTCTTGACCACTACCTCACCTGATGGTAAGTGATGGTGTGATCGAAGATGGAGCATGCTTGCCTAGAAAGAACCTATTCACTCTGGACTTGACTCAGATATTACACTGGTTAACTATATCTAATTATATATAAATATTTTTATCGCATATTGAATTGATATATTAATAAGCTAAGGTATCAATTAATTTATATTTGTGTGCCTTTAGTTTAAATAAGTAGTATTACCCCAGGCAGTATACACACAGTCCATTCCATTCAAAAGTTATCTAGTAGAGATCGCTATTTAGCGAAAAGAATGCTAATTGTTTTACATAGATTTACATTGTTATTATTTAATTATTTAGTTTTATGGTGTGTAATAAAGTATTATTTATTTTCTATATTGAATATTAATTGATTGATAAAATTGAAGTTGTAATTAACGAGAATTTTGGTATAAATAATGCCTGAATTTCTATTATAATTACGAGGGGTAATTTCACTTGTTTCATTAGTTGAAGAACTCAGTAATTCGATTAATACTCCCAAACCCCATAATATTTCATGAAACTATTGATGTCGGGGAATTCAGCTCGTTGTCTCAAAATGAGTTTACTACCAATAATTTAAACTTGGGGTGTAATCACAAGAGGCTATTAAAGTTATTGAGGACTGTTATCGTAATAGCTATTATTCTTTGCTCATAATAAGTAGGCGTCCTAACAGTTTATTTAAGGGTAAGTTTCCACCAGAGCAATGCGAGGAAGCTAAGCGGTGAGTGATGAAAAAATCCACCAATAGAATGGATTCACCACTTTGCTTCCTCGCACAACACTGGTAGCATCGCACTCCAAAGGCAGTACCTATTTGCAGTATTTGCAATAGTTACAATCACACTAATATTATAAATGTGAAAGTTTGGATGTCTGTTTATTTATTTGTTTGTTTGTTACTTAATCACGTCACCATAGCTGAACCGATTTCGATGAAATTTGGTGTGTAGATAGATTATGACCTGGATTCAAACATTGGCCACTTTTTTTGACAAAGAATGCATGCGAAGCCGCTGGCGGAAGCTATATCTTATATTTTTTAGCTATGCTGTTCCACTGCTGGGCAAAGGCCTCCCCCTCTTCCTTCCATTCGTCTCGGTCCTGTGATAATCTCCCAGGAAGACTTCCAAGTCATCACGTCAACGTTTCTTACATCTTCCTTGGCGTAATTTACTGCTCATATATGGTTTTTTACATGTTAAGAAACTACAATAAATCTTCCATTAACCCGTCAAGAATCACGCTCACGGATCACGTCACTATCACACACGTGGCCTGCTTGGGTGCGTCGTTCACGCAGCTAACCGCAGCGCTAATGCGTATAATAATAATAATAATGCTGTGCATATCACACAACGCCATCTTGCCCCAAACTAAGCAAAGCTTGTACTATGGGAACCAGATAACTGATATAATACTTATATACTTTTTTTATAAATACATACATTAAGAGAAAACATCCACCCGGAACAAATATCTGTACCAAGATGAACTAGAATTCACTAGAACGATGAACTAGATTGTTGGCGTGGGTTAATATCCGTGCGCTGCATTTGCTGCAGTGGAAAGGTATACACATGCAGGCAGACAAATGGACCCACGCAGATGCAGATGCAGCTTGCGTAGCCTCTGCGTGCACTTCGCACGCTTTTAAACTTTTTACTGTTTTGCGGCAGACGTAGGCGTACAACAAAATTGTAACGTTCAAGGGTGATTCGTTAAAGGAACTCCCAAAATAAAATACGGATGAACTCAAAGAGAAGTATAGCAATTAAATGTTTTCGATAGCAAATTGTGAAGCATATTTGTTTTACCGTATTTATTCGATGTGCATGCCAATTAAAATGCCTGAGTTCAGTCACACTACAAATCCTATACGAATAACATTTTCAGGAAAATGGAAGGTGTTGTTAGTGAATATTTATGTTTTCACTTTTCTCTTTCAATTGTGTTTAAAAAGATGTCAAAACAACCACTTTATATTTTGGAACTGTTATGTTATTACATAGCTAGAAGAACTGACGGCCGTTGGGGCAGAAAGTTTATCGAGTGGAGACCACGCACTGGAATGCGTAGTGTAGGACGCCCCCCCCCCCACTAGATGGAAAGACGACCTGTTAAAGGTTGCTGGTAACCATTGGGTGCAGGCCGCACAAAATCGGTCATTCTGTAAATCTATGGGGAGGCCTATGTTTCGCAGTGCATGTCCTGTACTACCATGGTGATGATGATGATGATATTTTTAACGTTCAACACCAAAAGCGCATTTACCGGCAAGACCAAAGATTCAAAGCCACGTGTCATCGATTAGTAGATTCATTAAAAAATAAATCGATTTATTAAGTCGGTTTAAAAGTAGGCATCTGTCAAATGTAATGTTTGGACTTGCCTCTACTACCTTTGTGGAATATTTTTGCGGGTCTGCCTACTAAGTAAGAGTTCTGAGGTTTTCCACCTTTGGCATTTAAATAGTCGTGAAAATGTATTTTTTTGTAACACAAAGAAAGGGGTTTGGAAGTTTAAGGCCTTACCACTTGGCAGTCCATCTGTCAAACAGATGAACCGATTACAATGCCGTGAATGCTTGTATTGTGTTGGTAGTTATTTTAAATAACTATTCAGAAATAATTTTATTCAGAAGTCTCTGAACTTTACAAAAAATAAAACTTCAAACAAAACGTCTTAAAACTCCTTTCAATATTAATTTAGTTCCAGTACGCTAGTTGAATCAGACCATAGCATCTAAATATTAATTCAGGGTTCATCAGACCGGGGCACGCGACTTGCATAATATAACCTGGGGCATTGCCATCTAGAACCTTGTATGAATAGTAAAGTTGCGGTTTTAGTACAAGCGGAGATAAGATGGTAAGGAACTTAATACTGAGATGACGGCTGATAAAGAGATTTAAAAGAAAAACGCATGTTGTGTTGTGCCGACCCAACTTAATGTAGGAAAAGGAATAAATTAATGAATGAAAATTCTGTATTGCACCATATAAAATATCATCTGAACATTGGCGAACTTAATGCTATAAAGGGTTATCTTCAAGTTAATGAGTATAATCAAATGAGTATAAAGATACTAATGATAATGGTTTTAGTACCAGCCAGTTTTTTTATATCGCTAATGTTGCAAGCATGGATATGTCCCACCTGATGGTAAGCGGTTACCGTAATTTATGGACGTTGTTAAAATCAAAAATATAAAACACGCATCCACACCTTTAAAAAATTATTTTTAATGAATCCGATGCTGTAGTTACCAGAGAAAGCGGGCAGGGCGACCATTTGAGAAGTGAAGTTTTCGCAGAAAGAAATCATCTGGAACCTCACGATGCGCGACCTCCTCTCCAACGTGTGAGGGTGGATTCCGATAGCGAGCGATGCAATGATAGAAGAAACAGTACCAATTTAAACAATTCCTCAGAACCCAACCCATTATACAGCGGGAAAAATCTTTCCTGAAAGTTGAGTGTTTAATACCTCTTTTGAGAATGGGGGCATCAACAATTCTCACAGCTCGTCTTTGAACCGAGTCAATCGGACCTAGTTGGTATTCAAATACTCCTGCTCATAAATGACAGCAGTACAGCATTCATAGCTGAGGAGAACATAACCTTTGGCCAAGGGCTTAGCCACTCTTTCTCGTTCTGAGCATTACAAAATGTCAAACTGTTAAACTCAAACTGAAGCGCTGGCTCCTGAGTAACACCTTTTACAGTTATGAGAAGTTTATTGACATGACAAATTAATATTGTAATTTTATTGGACTATTTTGTAAGACTATTTCTATTGACTTGTGTTATTTTTATATTGATATCCAATTTTACCATAATGTTACATTAAATAATTTTTATATTTTTCTGATTATTTTAATATTGTAACCAGTATGTACATTATGTACCGATATGAGGTACCATTATAAATTATGAAATGTACTATTCTTACTAAATAAATGATTAGGACTAAGATTATCTATTTAGAAAGAAGCCTGGTTTTCCTTGTACATCTATGATTTACCACGACTCATTTTGATCAGTCCACCAACTCTCATAGATTAAACCAGACAATTATCCCGACAACCTCATTATTTTACTATCAATTGTCAGAGAAACAGGTTTTTTTATACTTTATAAGCTAGCGTTTGACCACGGTCTCGCCTGATGGTAAGCGATGATGCAATCTACGATGAATCACGCTTGCCTAGAAGAAACCTATTCACTCGCTACTTGAAGACACGCATGTTGTAGAAGCTGGTATGTAGCTAGAATATTCTGCCAGCGTTATCTCTACAGTCACGATTGCGTCAGAAAGTATTATTGTGCCCAACAGGGTCCTTAATGATCATGCACCTAACAATTACCACCTATTATTGCATTGCGGAAAACAATAATTGAATATTAAGTATTGTGTAAAGTAAGTATTCCAAAAAAACTTTGCAAACTATGTGCCCGCTAAATTAAGGCTACCGCTTCTCAAGAAACCAGATCTTGAAGAAGTACTCAGACACAATACTTTGAAAGCTCCTCTTGATCTGTTATTAGAAAATCTCTAGTGTATTTTCTTACAGAAGAGGTTTGTTCCCATCTGTTCTATTTTTTTTTATTTGTTACATCTATTGGCTCGCCTTGGAGATAAGACCGATAGAATGTTCTTTAAAATTAGAGTAAGATTTATTATTTTATTTTAATTTTTAAGGGTAATATGTCATGGAAAACAGGAGTGTCGGATTGAAGATCAGCAGAACGAAATCTGAGCATTTGTTCTGTGACTTTGGTGGTCCCTCCAGTTTTGCCAATATTGCCTTGGATGGTGTATCCCCACCCCTTGGATGTTCTGTCCTAATTTTCGGTACCTTGGGTCATTGTTTCAAAACGATGGCGACATAGACCGAGACGTTAAAAATAGAATAAATGCGGGATGGGTGAAATGGCAGCAGGATACCGGAACAATGTGCGATCCTCGAATGCCCCTTAAACTTAAGTGGAAAGTTTACAAGACGATCATAAGACCAGTTGTAATGTGTATGGTTCTAAGTGTTAGGCAACGAAAGGGACGGATGAAAGAAGAGTGCACGCGGCGGTAATGTGGATGTTATAATGGATGTGTGGGGTAACGAAAATGGATAAGATAAATGAGTATATCAGAAGAAGTTTGAAAGTAGCGCCAGTTATGGAAAAATTTAGGCGTAAGAGGCTAGCGTGGTACGAGTATGGGCATGCCATGCGGAGGAAAGAAAACCATGTGACTAAAAGAGTATCAGATATGAGCGTGGATGGATATAGAAGTAGAGAAAGGCCGAAGAAGAGATGGATGGATTATGTGAAGAATGATAGGGGTAGGAAAGAAGTGACAACGGAGATGATAGCTGATATAGAGATATGGAAGAAAAATACATGTGCCAACCCCGCGTAATGTAGGAAAAGGGCAGGAAGAACAAGAATATGTCGTGTATTAATAATTGTCAAAAGTCAAAAATTTAGGGATCGTTATAAAAACCGGTATTAGTATAAAACTAATGACGTAACCGAATATTCAACTACTTCCTTATGGTTTGTAATCGTATAAATGAATATAAGACCTCTTAGATGCAGCTATGTTGATTCTTTCAGCGATAAGGGTGCGCATTGTATTGTCTTTTTTATTCTAGTTTAGTACATAATTTAGTATTAGGTATATCTGTTTGTGTGGTAATTCAATAACGTGTTGTCTATCGATTATATATCTCGGTGAAAACATTTGAGTGTGTTAATTGACGAGAATATCTTTAGCTTACACAAGAACGGTTGTTTGGACGAGATTGATTTTAGCGATAAGACCGCCCATTGTACCGTTATTTATTGTTTATTTCCTTTGTTACTGTATTTTGGTGTGTCGTGTAATAAAGAGTATTTCATTCATGTATTCAAGAATATATTACAAACTAGTTACTGCCCGCGACTTCGGACGCGTTACACTACTATATGTGTAGGTAACCTAGAAATAAAGCTAAACTCGATTGAGTAACATCCAAACTTTCGCATTTATAATATTAGTGTGACCTATATATTATTAGCTGAAATAATATATAATATATATATATATATATATATAAATGTATATTATTAGCTGACCCGCCCGCGGCTTCGTACGCTTAAAATTTCCCTTTCCCGTGGGCACTTCGGGATAAAAGCTATATAAAACACTCTTCTCAAAGTGACGCGACACTTCATTTAAATGACTTCATGTCAATGAACGACGGTTAAATTATATGGATATTGTACATACAAAAATACAAAATAGCGATTAAAAATGGGGAGGGGGGAGGGGTGGGCCGGGGGGGGTTAGGAGGGTGAAAAATACTTTACGACTTACTCTCATACCTACTAAAAAATCATTAAAATGTCCTAACCGTTTCGGAGAAGTGCGACCACTAAAAGAATGACATATATTACATTGAGTACGATCTGAAAATCTAGCTATATCTACCCCTATTTGGGAAAACATACATTCATTTTCAGAAATCACCATTAATTATGTTACTTGCTTAAACGATAAACTCTTGATCAAAAAACTAATTACTGAGTCCTAATTTAAAGCTCCAAGTCCCAACTCTTGAATGATAGCTT
Source organism: Philereme transversata (assembly GCA_963924445.1). NCBI lineage: Eukaryota > Metazoa > Arthropoda > Insecta > Lepidoptera > Geometridae > Philereme > Philereme transversata. The sequence continues at coordinate 15,036,976 of OZ004340.1, forward strand.
CCACAATATTAAATTTGCCTAATCCTTGTCTTAAATAGTGGGTAGACGACAAATTGGGGAGACTCTAGCACTGTTGCCTGCCAACTTAGCCACTTTTTTGTTAGATCTAACCATTTTAATGGTTAGCCACTTTTAATGAAGTACCATTGCCTATAGCAAAGTATTGTGTCGTAGGTCACCCACCTTAGAAACAACCCTTAAAATGCACTGTCCTGCATCCATAAACTTGAGGCATACAATTGTACAGCACATAATTTTACTGGCAACCATAGCCTTCAAATAGACACACAGAAATGCTGCTTGGTGACCAAAATATGTATGGTAGTATTTCCCTCAACGAGCCCTTTCACAATGCATCACAATGCATCAATCTTAATCTAGCCGATGTTATAGAATAAGGGTCCACTCAAGATATGGTATTGGTTTACTTAGAAAACATTCTGTGATTTATTTCAACCATTATTATAAATACTGTGCGAGGTGAGACGCGGTGCGGAGCGGACCGCACTTAGTTGATGAAGGTTTAAGAATTGAACCGAAACATTTTCGGTACTAACAACGATAAAACGGTACTAGTTACGTACTAGCTGTGTTTCAATATAGGTAATTCACTTAATTGTTTATTTTTATATTTTTATGGACTGCGCATTTTCTAGAACTTACCATAAACAAAAAATGTTTGACTTATGGTCTTGAAACATTTGTTGTTCTCGTAAGCGTCGAGAATTGCCCCCCCCCCCCCTCCCCCCATCCCTCCATCCAGAATTAGTATGTACTATATAGTTGTTATCCGACCTTTACAGGTGATTTGGTATTGGTGTTGGCCGACTTAACTAACATTACTAAATATCAATAATGTCATTGACGAGGCCTAAAAATATTATGATTATTTGATTGATTGATTGATTGAAAATACTTTATTGCACTTATAAAACTAGTACAAAGGCGAACTTAATACTAAAGAGCATTCTCTTCCAGATAACCTTTGTGTATTGTAGACAAAGATGTGTAGGATTATTCAGGCCAAATTAATATTTGCACCTGGTAAGTGATTCGGTAACGAGCAGTCTCATGATTTTTTCACAGCTGAAATTAAATCTTGATATTATTATTGCAAATCTAGCCAAAGATTGAACTAATCTGGCAACACCGGAGCAGCATCAGTCAAGTAATATCGGGATTTAGGATAACGAGAACGCTCAACGTTAGACGTTTTTGCTCTTTTATGTAGCGCTCTTATTCCCCACGTAATTGGACATTTTTTTGTGTCGTACTCTGTTTCATTTTAGCACAGCATTTTTGTCTACGGTGCTATGAGTACAACCGCTTCGACACATTCTTTGGTGTCATTTTCTATCTGACTGCTAAACGTGCTTTATGTTAATGATTTTTTATCATTATACTTATGCTGAACATAAGACACCTTCATAGAATTGGACGCTACTGGATATAGGTCTTCCACATAATATTTCCAGAGCAATAAATAATTAAATATTACTAGACATTTCACACAGCACTAGGAATCAGATAAATGATATCATCATCATCATCGTCGTCAGCCCTTCTTATCCCACGGCTGGGCATAGGCCTTTCTTCGTTGTCGCTATTCGCCTCTATCCTACGCTGTTCTAACCCACATACGACCTGCGATTCCATAACTGTTATAATACTTATATACTTATTTTTTGTAAATACATACTTATAATATATAGAAAAACATCCAGACCCGGAACAAATATCTGTAGATAACGAAAAGATTTGTTCCGCGGCGGAAATCAAAACCACTACCTCTTACGTCTCAGCCGCCTATTCGCCCACTGCGCCACGGAAGTCGTCAATCAATCTTTAATTCAATGCATATTTTTGACGTATGAAATGTCAAAATGCGTAATAATGTTGCCACACCCCAACCGCTAGTGTTGGTACAGCATAGTTTTTAATGAATGAGTCGTCCAATTCAACATTCCATCCTGTATATAGATTTTTTTATAAACAATTCTAATAAAATACTGTTATCATGAAGACATCGCCCCGATCGTAAATTAGAGTTTCCCATAGTTGCGCAATGAAAATCCAATTAGTACAGGGGCGCCCCGAGACCTCCTCGACATACATCACTATCTGCGACGACCAAGCTTTTTCGAAATCTATTTTCGATGCTTTTTGTGCAGGGTTGTATAAAAAAATATCTACCTCATTGTTACAAATCATTATCATGATCGACGTTGTAATTTATATTCTTATTATAATTATTATTAAAATTCTAATATATATTAAGGTAATATACCTATGTATTTGATTTATTATATTTTTTATTCATATGTAAGTATATGTAGATATATTTGAGGTAAGTATAGGTATTTATGAAAAATGTATCGTACTTTAACAGTCCTAACACGGTATTTCAATGTAGTCCATACAAAGTTTGCCTGGAAGAGATTGTTTTAAGCTCTAAGGCCGCTTTGTACTACCACGTATTCGTTTTTAAAATTTTCTAGGTTAAGTAATTGTAATTTGGTGTAACAATAAAGAGTTATCCCAATGTAAGTTGGACGTAATATTCTCCCAAGGTGCGCCCAATAAGCTCTTCGGCTGTTGCTGTGACCCACCTGCCCTTCGGCCATGCCATCCCTTTCACACCTACAGTGCGCACCTTATGTGTGTAAGGGGTGTACCTAACTCAAACGACAGGTGTGCGACAGCGACCGGCTTACGGTCTCTTCAGCGCGCAAATCGTCACTCTATCTAGCCAGTGGCAGTTGTCTAGAAGATAAAAATCCATTGGAAATTATACGGTTTGTAATTCTCATAGTTAGCTTTTGTTGTGTATTAAATCGATAACACACTAAAATTAATTGTTTTATAATTTGTTTCATTTCAATTTTGCCAATCATGCTTTTAGTGAAGCTTAAATTTATTGTTTTCATTTGTTCATAGTGCGTGGTTATATAAATTAAGTATTATGCTTATCAAGTACTAAGCTGATTCTACACGATCATTCAATTGCCTGAATCAATTTACTAATAGCTTCAGCCACAAAACAAACTATTAGACAATATTAGACCTATCTACGTGGCGTAGTCAACTCACTCCTTGTTCCATTCTGACCCACAAATCTTTAAACCATCGTAAATACTACAATTAGATATTTAGTTAGAAAAATAGTTGATAGGGCGAAGCGAGATCTCTAAATCAAGTTGGGCAAATCGGCATTGTAAGTATGTATGTATGTATCTTTGTTTGTCCGAAGATAACTTTCAAAGCTTTGATCTGATCATCGTAAAATTTTATACATAAGTAGGTAGTGATAGCACAATTTTGGTGTGACTTATTAAGCTAAAAATATGGGGGGGGGGGGGTTGTTGAGATATTAGGTTTCAAGAGGGGTAAAAAAATTGAAAATGAGACTATTCGATCAAGTGGGACGTCAAATGAAAGGTCTTTATTAGTACATTTAGACTACTTTTCTATTTTTAGTGAATTCTTTATAGTTTTTGAGTTATTGGTCATACTAAAAACTGAACTTTGACAAAATTCACAGGGTACACCAGTGACCCCACAGTGTGGTAATTTGGTATGCGTGTAGTGTAATTGTTGATTCCACATCCCACATGGCGGTAATCTCATGAGCCAAGTCAAGATACTTGCTTAGCTTGTCCTTCTCGGCTTTCACGAGATTAGCATCATGTGGGATAGTAATATCAACAAGTATCGCTCGGCGCTCTGACCGGTCTACCAGCACGATATCTGGCTTATTGGCAACAATAGTCCTGTCCGTGATGATAGACCGGTCCCAATAGAGCGTGGCACGGCCATTTTCTAGAACTGGCTCTGGCACATATTTATAATATGGCACCTCAGGTCCAACAAGGCCATACTGAAGAGCAAGCTGCTGATGGATAATTCTGGCAACTTGATTATGTCTATGCAAATACTCAGAGTTAGCAAGGTGCGAACAACCCGAAAGCACATGTCTAAGGGACTCAATATTATTATTATTCACACATATTTATTTTAAAACTCGTTTATAAAAAATACATTTTTCACTACAAAGTATCTTACAAAAAACAAACATTATAGTAAAAAATATATTTATAAAAACGGTAAACCACCGACCGCGAAGCAAGGCCCAAGCGATCGGTGGCTAGGGCTGCAGAGAGAGGAACCTCCTGACTATGCGTGCCGAGTCCAGGAGTACCGCCTTCTGTATATATTATTATTATTTATTATTATTTTTTTTTTTTTTAATTGTTAATTTTTCAAAACTATTTTAATTATGTCTGTTAACTGTTTATGATTGTGTATTTTCATGTTTTGTATATTTTAATAGTTCGTAAGTAGGGAGGTACATACCTAAACGAGTCCGAAAGGTTATATGTACCTACTGGCAATGTGTATCGATAGGTAATTGTAAACACAGTTGCTGCCCTGCACACACAAAAATGGCACCACGGAAGACCAGCGCTATAGTAGTATAAATATGCTACTATAGCACAATGCTGAGTTGTGACCGTTTTTGCTCACAAATTTGTTCATTAATTTATACCCATTTTTCTAAGCCATTGTACACTTGTGATGCAAAATAAACGTTTTTCTATTCTATTCTATTCTAGTGCAAGTGACACAAATAAGTATGAAATCTAGAATAACTGCAATTTGTACCCCAAAAATAAAACCAATATCATGAACTGCCATTACCTGTGATTTGAATGAAACTGTAGGTCAAGTCAGCTGGTTATACATATAAATCATTTCGTGGCACTATTTTGACAGTCAAAGATCACAAATAATATTTTTTTTGTTTTAATCGGAGACTAGCGAGATCTCAGTTTGGGGCGAACCACTAGTTTAATTAAGTTTACATAGAAAACCCTATTTCAATTAAAATCCACTCATTAATTTTCACAAGAATTAACAAATATTTTATAACAATTACACTAAATCGAAAAAAGAAGATATCGAATCAGAATTGAAGAGATTAGACAAGACTAGAGAGTGGAGACTGCGCACTGGAAAGAGCAGTAGAGGACGAATGTTCAAGAAATTTGAAGATATTCACGTGAGTGTAAAAAGATCGCGACGGAGCCCGAACTAACAGACTTTACTTAGATATGAGTAAGATATATTCCAGACACTTTTTAGTAGTTTATTGTGAACTATAGTGTGAATTAGTAACTAAATAAGTTAACTAAATTTGTATTAATTGTTTTATCCTGAACACAGCTCATAAAAATACGTTGGACAGTTCACTAGACCTGCCACTCGATGGTAGGATGATCGTGTAAAGCCAGCATTAAATAAAGCTTAACATTCATTGTTAAATGTTATTGAAACGGGATGGTATGCGGCAATTAATAGGTGGAATTGTTTTAAGCCTAAATTTCTCGGTAAGTGATTATTATGTGCGTAATACATAGTTGAATTCTAGTACTGCTGCATTTGAAGTATCCACGAGTATTGTGATCAGTAGTATACCTATAAATATATTTATAATAGTTATGTAATATAATAATGCCTACCTATTTACATACAAATGCTAATTTTCAAAACATCTTATTCTTGTCAAACTTTATAAATGAAGAAACTAAACTCTATATGTACTAAGGTTATTATCTAATATTTTTTTTGACACTACTATTATAAATGCAGAAGTTTGGATGTTTGTTACTCAATCACGTCGTAACGGCTGAACCGATTTTGATGAAAATTGGTATTACGTACGTAGATTATAACCTGGATTAACGCATATGCTACTTTGAATTGGTAAACCACGCGTGCGAAGCCGCGGGCGGAAGCTAGTGTGTAATAAAGCTCTTTCTTGTGACACATTTCAATATCTGATGTTTTATTTATTAATACGGTTATAAAAGTCAATCAGTAATAATAACAAATACAAGTAGGGTTACTTAGTGAACATAATAGAAATCAGGAAGTAGACGAACTCTTTAGCCAAGCACAGCAGTTCTTTAGTAATACACACCCTGAAGATAGGCCATTCATTCCAAAGCAAAAAACTTCTAAGAAACTTGGAAAGTTTGTATGTTACATAAATGAAGTTATCCTGCCTGAAATTGTTAACGCCGACACGGATTTTGAAACGTTGCAAACTACAATCTACTGCTCAGCATGGACGGCAGCTAAACTCAATGGATCAAAACTCAAATTACCACCAGACGAACTACCAAACCAAACACGCAAAGATTCCATACCTAACTGGCAGAGACGGCTTGAAAGAAAAGTCGAAGACCTTAGAAAGAAAATTGGTAGGCTCACGCAATATATAAACGGAAACCGTAGTAAAGTACTAACTAAACAGATAGATAGTATCCTAGAGCAATACAAAACACACACCACCCATGAGGAACCGAACTCCAACCTTATACATTTTCTTGATACCCTAAAACAGAAGCTTTCAGTTATTAGCAGCCGGCTTAGACGTTATACATCGTGTACTCATCGTAAAACACAAAATAACCAGTTCTGTAACAATGAGAAGAAGTTCTACCAATCCTTGACCAGATCAACAAGGAACTACACCAGTGACAGCAGAAGTCAAGCAGATGACTCACCGGATCCAACTGAGCTTAGAGAATTTTGGTCCAATATATGGGAAAACTCTGCGGGCTATACGAATGATGCTGAATGGATCAAGAAAGAGCAGACTAACCATTTAGGTATAGAACCCATGGAGTACTTAGACATACCTATTGACGTATTCCAGAAAGTTATTAAGAGAACGCACAACTGGAAGGCGCCAGGAACTGACCAAATCCATAGTTATTGGTACAAGAAATTAACTCGGCTGCATCCCTTCATTTACAACCACATATCTAAATAATTTTATTAAGAACCCTCACATCTTACCATCTTACATCACAAACGGTATCACTCATATGATACCAAAAGACAATAGTGATACACAGAACCCTGCGAAATATAGGCCGATTACCTGTCTACAAACAATCTATAAAATAATCACAGCATGCTTGTCCCAGCTTATTTACACCCATATAGATACAAACAAGCTATTCACAGAACAACAGAAAGGTTGCCGAAAATTCAGCCAGGGATGCAAGGAGCAACTTGTTATAGACTCAATTATATTAAAACAGGTACAGCGTAATAAAGAAGACTTATATTCCGTATACATAGACTACAAGAAAGCGTATGATTCAGTTCCACACTCATGGCTTTTAAAGGTATTAGATATCTATAAAATCCACCCACAGCTTATTTCATCCTTAAGTAAGTCTATGATTAACTGGACAACCCGGCTACATGCACAAACACTCAACAGAACTATAGAAACAGCCCCAATTAGAATACAAAGAGGCATATTTCAAGGAGATGCACTTAGTCCACTATGGTTCTGCCTTGCGCTGAATCCCCTTTCAAACTCCCTGAACTTGTCGGGCCTCGGTTACAAATTAGACAAAAGACATGACAGACAGACTGACTCAACACTATTGAATCACCTTCTCCATATGGATGACATAAAAATCTACGCATCCACTCAAACTGAGTTAGAACACCTAATTAAAATTACAGAAATTTTTTCAAATGACATTTCTATGAACTTTGGTATTGACAAATGCAAAATAAACTCAGTCAAAGCAGGACAAAATCACCAGCACACTTACTATATGGAAACTGGTGAAACAATAGCGCCACTAAGTGAAGATGAGATGTATAAGTATTTAGGGTATCACCAATCTACGCTCATACACTATAAAGAAATTAAGACCCAACTGACTCAGAATTTCAAACATAGACTCAACTCTGTGTTGAAAACACAACTTTACTCCAAAAACACAATTAAAGCTATCAATATCTATGCTATCCCAGTACTGACATACTCGTTTGGAGTAATAAGTTGGACAAAGAAGGAGTTGAAAGATTTGCAGCGGCTGATTAATGTCACAATGACGAAGAATAGAAAGCACCACCCAAGAGCGTGTATACAGAGGCAGATCCTGCAACGGTCAGAAGGAGGTAGAGGTATAATAGATATACAAAATTTACATAACCGGCAAATTTCAACGCTAAGATCTTACTTTTATTTTAAAACTGAGACATCAATCATTCATAAAGCCATAGTTGAACTAGACTGTAAAAATTCACCACTTAACCTTCAAAACCATAGTATACAAAATAATGAAGAACTGACTAACAGACAGACTTTAACTGCTGAATGGGCGCGTAAGTCTCTCCACGGAAGGCACCACCATGACTTGAGTCAACCCACCGTCGACAAACAGGCGTCGAACGAATGGCTCAGTCGAGGTGAACTCTTTCCTGAGACTGAGGGGTTTATGATAGTAATACAAGACCAAGTAATTGAGACCCAGAACTATCAAAAACATATCATGAAAATAAAAAACATGCAAACAGATTTATATAGACGTTGCAACAGTTCTTCCGAAACAATTCAACATATAACGGGGGCCTGCAAGGCGCTAGCACAAACGGACTATAAATTCCGGCACGATCAGGTGGCCAACATCATCCACCAAAGACTAGCCGCAAAATACAACCTCATCGACACGTCTTCAAAGCCCACACCTTACTATAAATACGTACCTGAAATAGTACTAGAAAATGCAAACTATAAACTCTATTTTGATAGAGCTATCCTGACCGATAAGACCACTCATTTCAATAGACCGGATTTGACACTTTTAGATAAAATCAACAAAACAGCACTTCTTATCGACATAGCCATCCCAAACACTCATAACCTACAGAACACTATATCAGAAAAGCTCTCCAAGTACATAGATCTGAAAAATGAAATTGCGCGTATGTGGCGCCTGCAGAAGGTATCAATCGTACCAATAGTAATTTCCAGTACAGGTGTAGTTCCAAAGCAACTGTTTCAATCACTTGCCGTATTAGACCTCCCAAAACACACATATATTCTCATGCAAAAAGCGGCTATACGGAACACCTGCAGAATTGTGCGAAAATTCTTGCAAACGGACCTTCCAAGTGAAAGTCCAATCAATCATACGTTAGGTACTGATATGCACTTGGCTTAGGCCCGTGCAGCTCAGGTATATCTCCGGTTATAGTACAACCGAGTGTAAAAAATACAACACCAAAATAATAATAATAATAAATATTGCTGGACATGTCACACAGCGCTATCTAGCCCCAAACTAAGCAGAGCTTGTACTATGAGAACCAGATAACTGATAGAATACCTATATACCTTTTTTTTGTAAATATATACTTATCATATATAGAAAAACATCCAGACCCGGAACAAATATCTGTAGATCATGCAAACATTTGTTCTGCGGCGGGAATCGAACCCGCTACCTCCTGCGTCTCAGCCGGCTATTCGCCCACTGCGCCACGGAGGTAGGTCATAATGCATATGCATTTCGCGGATAAGAACGCGCGCGCAGGCGTTTGTCTTGGAAGGTTGTAAGTTGTAACCACTGTCGCGGAGCGTGCTACGATACGCACCGGCAGCGGGATTGCACCGGCAGGCGAAGGGGCATCAGGGATGACAGGGACAGCGCCCTGTCCTGTCTTTTCTAGAAGGCATACAACCTCTAAACGAAACCTAGGCCAATAAATTTAACACTCGATTCGTACCTGGTGTATATCGTTTAAATTATCTGTTTTCCACGAACTGTCAACCCAGACCTGTCAGTTGTATTAATTGAAATTGATATCGTCACTTTGGGAGATATTTAAATACTGATCAAATCTCAGTGGAATTTGGATGACAGCTATTTTTTCACAACAAACAAGATGAAATGAAAATGAATGTTAAAACAATGCTTAAAACACACGTGTAACAAAAACAAAATAGTACATAATTACACCGGTATCTTTTGTTATTGTGGCAAAGGTTGTCTGGAAGAGATAGATTTTAACAATAAGACCATCCCTTATACTCGATTAAGTTGTTGTTGCCCACGACGACCTCCGTGGCGCAGTGGCCGAATAGCTGGCTGAGAAGCAGTAGGTTGCGGGTTTGATTCCCGTCGCGGAACAAATGTTTGCATGATCTGCAGATATTTGTTCTGGATGTTTTTCTATATAATTATTATAAGTATGTGTTTGTAAAAAAAAAGTATGTAAGTATTCTATCAGTTATCTGGTTCCCATAGTAACAAGCTCTGCTTATTTGTACTAAAAACGGGATAATTTACCATGATTTGTGAGTTTTTTGAGTGTTCCAATATTTCGACGCAGTTGCATGCGCCATGATCACGGGTAAACTGAAGTCTTTCCGAGTAGGTAGTTATTAGCAATAGTCTATTTGGTGTCAATTACGCGTCCTGATACCGTGAGGGTTGTGTGTCGGAATCGAGTTATGATCGAGAATGAAACCGGTAGTAGTGATAGTATTAGTGAATTCATTCCTAGCAAGAGACTAAGAAAGAAGGTAGATCGTTATATCTGCCAATAACTACCCAATCGCAAAAACTTCAGTTTACCCGTGATCATGGCGCATGCAACTGCGTCGAAATATCGGGACACTCAAAAACTCACAAATCGTGGTAAATATCCCGTGTTTAGTGCAAATAGTGTTCATAATCATAATAGTTTCAAAAGTTATAAGCTCTGCTTAGTTTGGGGCTGGATAGCGTTGTGTAAAATGTCCAGAAATATTTATTATATATTTATTTACTAGGAGTGACAATGTCGCAAACCCAACAGTTCAACAATGATTGAGGAAAGTAACGACGTACTGGGTAAAATACGAGTATACCTGGTTGCGACTGCTTATGTTAAGTATGTGATTTTCTTTCTCAAATTATAAAGTGGGCTCCTCAATCCTGTATGTACAATATTGTACAATAAGATTTTATCTATCTATCTGTCAATACATTTAATCCTTAATCACCCTCAGTAGATTGATCAGATTAATTTTAAGCTATTTAAATTCCGTAGACTTTTAACGATACAAAATTAAATCAATCTGACTTCAACCGGCCAATCTGAATAATTCGATTAGTACTCCTTTCGTCACAGTACAAATGTCAAACAGTAAAGATACTAAGAATAAAATTTACATTAAAGAGCTCCTCACACCGAACTCGGTTCGGAGGTGCGGTGCGCTAACCCCGGCTTCTGAGTTTTGTATACGAGACAACTTACCGAACACCTTGTGGCGCGGTTGTCAACCGCATTGCGTGACGAATGCACACTGGCAGCGGTGCAGAGGGGCTAATCGCGATTGGCGTTTGAAGCTCATAAGCTGCTTTGATCTCACAGTGAATACGTAGCTACTTACCTAAATATGTCGTAACACCAATGACAACCCCTATGGCGCAATGGGTGGGCAACCTACACAGGAGGTTGCAGGTCCGATTCCAGCCGTGGCACAAATGTTTACGTGAGATCTTTGTTCCGGATATGCGTGTTTCTTTATATATTGTTACGAGCTGAGGGTTCGGGATAAAATAATGGGAATCGATCTAACCAAAATAACACTTTTAGTCAACACTAAACGATGAATACACGAACTTGGTCACACGTAATCACAACACACTAATTACACCACTTACAGTCACCGAAATGTTCGCACGTATAGCCAAATCCAGACTGACTGTCCGAGCAACTACTGTTCACGCGAGACCCTTCTCCACGTCAGTCCTCCAGGGCCTCGCTGAGACTGACTGACTATCCGGCCATTTCTCCGGCCTATTTATATCGCGCACATTTCGATTGTTCGAGAACGATCGAGATCGTTCAAATGTTTCGACAGAACGACCAATCCCCATTGTGCGCAACCGCAGACAATAACAACAATAACACAGCAAGACAAAAGCGTTTCGATTATTACCCATTATTTTATCCCGAACCCTCAGCTCGTAACAATATTATAAATATGTATTAAAAAAACACATTTATGTTAACTACGTAAAAAGTTACAATTGACAGGCATAGTGAGATCGTTGAATTTTACTTAATTTAATTAATGGCTTCATCACTGTTCTATCTATCTGTATATTCAGCCTGTTGGCACCCACTGCTGGCCTTATTAATTATTTTATTCTTTAACCGGTCCTATCCCCATTTATTGCTGCCACGCTAAAGATATGTAATTACTGTTCAATGACAGTTTTTTAAAACGTATAGCACGCCACACTGCAAAAAAAAGTGGCACTCCGGGAATGGCGACAGATGTGAAAACTTGGACAATTACGTAATGTGTTTAGGTATTCACTACAGGGTGCAAAAGCAGACTACACTACAGATACTTATATACAGAGGTGTCAGTAACAGTGTCGCGAGTTCAATGGTTTTTTACCATCTCAAAAAATGCCAAACGCACCTAATGAAGTTTTCACTTCAAAAATGTGGCGTGATGGCTAGATTACATAGTAATAACTATATATTTCGCTTATGGCTATTCTAACAAATAGCGACTCTATACTAAAGTGTTAAGGCTAAGTTTTCAATGCACACAGTCATGTTGACACCTCAACAGAAGTGACGGATGCACTCGTACGCATTTTGGGGAATTTCAGGTAAGCCGCGGCTGGGTGGTTGGTGCGAAATCCATCACACTAATATTGTTTGTTACTCAATCACGTCGTAACGGCTAAATTGATTCGATGAAATTTGGTATGTACATACACTGTAACCTGGATTAGCATATAGGCTACTTTGAATTGGCAAAGCACGCATGCGGAAGCTAGTAGTTATAATAAATCAATGATGATAGGTGTCGTTAAGTACACACTCCATCAAGACATGCATTACGTGTACGTTTTCCAGTACACTGCAAAGGTCATAGTTCGGTGACGGATGATCCATCAATGATAGATGAATGATCCATTTTTCAAGATGATTCATGGATGTTATTCAGTATCTAATCTGTGTAAAATGTGTAGTGCAATGAAATATGACTATTCTTGCTTGAACATGTTAGGAAATACTATAGCTAAACATGCTTAAAAAGTAGGTATCATCATCAGCATCATATCACTGCTAAACATAGGCCTCCCCTAAGATCTCTAAAGTTACTGATCTTGTTCGGCCTACCCCCAACGGCTTCCAGCAAACTTTAACTTAAACTTAAACTTTTTTTTTTGGTCGTATGCCCATCTAGGGTTGCCAACTTTTGCTGCGCTTTCCAGTGCGTGATTCTACTCGAGAACCATTCTGCCCCAACGACCATCAGTTCTTCGTGCCCCACCCATTTCCACTTAGCTAATCATCTGAGCTATGTCTGTGACTTTGGTTTGTTTACGAATCTCTTAATTTCTGATTCAATTTCGAAAAAAGAAGGTATAATTGATAAATTTATTTTAAAAAGGTTTATTGACATCATTATGCGGCTCAAGAATAGTACATATTAATTCAACACAGATGTGACAGTCAGAAAAATTAGTGAGATAAATACGGATTGGTGGTTAAAATAGGTTACCTAGTGGGCCTCTATTAGACAATTTTTGGGCAAGTAAATAAATTTATTGATATTTCTTATTATTAAATGTACTGTTTGTGTTTTTACTGTGCCTCCTTCGTTATAACAAAATTAATTCAGTAGAAATTAAAAACTGAAATATTCGTCAATTGGTTCCGAAGAGAACTTGAACTGAAACGAGTTCCTTGATTTAATGTTTATGAAGTAATAATTAACTTAAAGCGTTTCCCCGCTTAAACATTTAGTATTTCTGTAATTTAAATGAATAAGATTGCCTTGGGTCTTCAAAATTGGTCGCTATTAATGGGCTCTTTACTTGCCTTACAAACATAGCAGAGTTTTGCAAAGTTTTGTCAATCATCATAAACATAATTTTATTCGACGTAATTACGTCGACCTCCGTGGTGCAGTGGGCGAATAGCCAGGTGACACGCAGGAGGTTGCGGGTTCGATTCCCGCTGCGGAATAAATGTTCTACAGATATTTGTTCCGGGTGCGGTTGTTTCTCTATATATTATAAGTATGTATTAACAAAAAAATGTATATAAATATCTTATCAGTTATCTGGTTCCCATAGTACAAGCTCTGCTTAGTTTGGGGCTAGATAGCACTGTGTGAAATGTCCAGCAATATTTATTTATTTATTTATTAAATGGGTATTTATCGAGTATTTTAGTCACGACACCAAACGAGTATTATGTCCAACTTATCTTATACATACTAAAGTACTTACTGGTTTATGTCCCGGTCGTAATATGAACCTGGACATTTATAATTCTAAAGACCAAAATCCATTGTAAGAAGAAGAGATTCGATAACTTCGTATCATCTGAAAGTGATCGCTCTCAGCGATGATAACACTTTAGACTTTACCTTTTTTTGGCAGCTTAGTTTTTCTAAGGAATAAACATAAACTATACTTATATTACTAACTAAAAACTAATATTATAAACGCGAAAGTATGTGTGGATTTTTGTTACTCTTTCACGCAAAAACTACTGAATGGATTTTAATGAAATTTGGTATGTTGATAGATTATGACCTGGATTAACACATATGCCACTTTTTATTCACAAAACACGCGTACGAAGCCGCGGGTGGAAGCTAGTATCTTATAGTTTAAAAGTCCAAAAAGTAGCAAGATAAACTTACTACCAATTTTCGTACCGAGCATAACATGCGATGTTTTCAATTACCAGAAACTTGTGGTCCTAAATACGGGCTTCGATTTTTAAAGCTAGGGGATAACGTCAAACCGTGGTAGGTACGTCAGATAAGCGTAGACTACCCCATCTATCTTCCTCCGGCAGACATATGCAAGATACGGGCCACCCACATGATATAATCGAGAATCGCTTACCAAATGTGCTGCTAACTTCGCCCTGATTTTTGTTGCTAGCTTTATAAACCTGATAAACTGATGTTTCTTGCCTGTTTTTTTTATATATAAAACAAGTTGGCCCGGCGAACTTCGTACCGCCTGGACATGCATGTGACGCGGGCTGCCAATTTACGTCAATCGGCCATCATTATCTATATGAGAAAATGAATTTTCTTCATAATTTTTTTGCGTGAATTTTTATAATTTTTTAATAGCTATTCATCTATTTGGGGCGGAGAAAAATCCAACAAATCAAAGATCATCAAAATCGGCCCCGCCACTCTTGAGTGTAACTAACCCGACTTTGTTTTATATATATGGATAAGGCATTTAATTACGCTAATCTATCTGAATATATTAGGTAGGTACCTACAGTTCACCGCCTGATGGAAATATTATGTTATAACTAACTTCCGCCAGCGGCTTCGCACGCGTTGTTTGTCAACAAAAAGTAACCTATGTATTAATTCAGGTTATAATCTACGTGCATACTAAATTTAATCGAAATCGGTTTAGCCGTTATGACGTGATTAAGTAACAAATAAACAAACTTTCGCATTTATAATATTAGTGTGATGTGATAGTGTGATGTTATAAAAAGAACTACATACATTTTTACATTTTTGATGTGTTTATTTTTGGTGTAATGGTAATAAAGAGTTTATTTATCTATCTATCGCATACATTAAGGAAAGCATTTATTTACCAATGTTAATTTCTAGGATAACCTTAACTGGCAAAAAAATAAGGCAAATAAGCTTAATTAAATGGCAAAAAATATCTAAGCCACTTTGAAAGCTGCTAGATCTAGCTACAAAGTTGGTACGTTGGCAGCACTGTAGTTACCGAAATCTATCTACATATTCCTTCTGACAACGACTGAAATTGGCTGCGGATTTTTATTGGAAATTTTTCGTGCAAGAAATTGAATTGTTATCTTAAAGTGTGCAGGGCTGGGTCAAGGCTTGTTTGCTTTCACGAATATTTTATGACAGTTTTGCTTTAAGGGTTATTGACATGTCAAAAACGAGCCTTATACAGGTGATATTAGGGTTTACGTGGTATAGATGCGAGATAGGATGCGGAAGTCAGCCGTGAAAGTCCTTTATATTGTTGACATTTGATAGAACAGGAAGCAAGTTGTTTACCCTTGACGAAATCTTTGATCTTATACTACGTGTTTTGTTATGTACGACATTAAATGAAAACACGGGTAGGGCTAATGGCTAGTATTGTTGTAAAATACGTTTTTTCAAATTCATTACCCTAGATGTTTTTTTATTTGCAATCAACTTTATGATCAAGTTCTAAAATTTCAATGAAATAGCCTGTGTATAAAATCATGTAAATAGCGTGGCTAAACTGAATAACCGGCATCGTAGCAAAGGCACCGCCTATTTACATTCAAAACTGTTTATTGGAAATGTATCAATTACTGAATAAATATTAGAGCTAAATACGATTTCAGATGTGTGTTTTAAATTAATGTCGTATATAACGAAACAGGTTATATACCTTATATTATGTTAAAGTTAAAGTTACCTAAGTTCTAGTCTGTTTATCTATTTTCTGGCACTAAAACTTGATCTACACTACACAAAAGTTAGCTGGAAGAAAATGCTAATTAGTATTAAGTTCGTCTATGTATTATTTTATTAGTGCAATAAAAATAATCTAATCTAATCTATACCTTTTTAACAACGGCTTTCGGCGATAAACAATGTAGTAATACATAGTACCGCGAATGGTAAGACGTTTATAGGCGAAGGCGATTATTTTACATTAGAAGGCCCATTCTTAAGCGCCTAAACTATAAATTAAAACATACACAAACAATATTTTTTTAAAACCTAGTTCTCCAACCCGTTAATCTAATATTATAAAATATTCTAGATCTCTAAATTTTCAATTTATTTATTTTTTCAATTTATTTATTCAAAGAATATATATAGGTAAACACATGTGTATAAAACAAGGTATAAAAACAGTAAACACAAACACTAAAAAGTAACGTGTTATACACATGGGTGCAAATTTGTTAGTGTCCTAACCTCCACCCTAGGTAAATACCTGTGTTGTGGAGGTAAGTTCTCTTCCGTTCAACAATGGTACATCTAGATAGTGATGTGTTGTTATATATATAATATATATATTATTATTTTGTGTAAATTAAATATCTATGTTAAAAATATGTATGAATACGCCTGTATGTTATAAATATTATACATCATTCAATATCAGATTTAATTTAAGTGTAAAATTAAGCACCTAAATAATGTGTACCAGCTCGAGTGTCTATAGGCTCCGAGACAAATATCTAGGGTTCTACAGTGCTTAATTATACTCCTATAAGTATATTTTTGTTAAATTAAATATATTAATAAATAATAAATAAAATAAATCTTGCTGGACATTTCACACAGCGCTATCTAGCCCCAAACTAAGCAGAGCTTGTACTATGGGAACCAGATAACTGATAGGATATTTATATACATTTTTTTTTGTAAATACATACTTATAATATATAGAGAAACAACCACACCCGGAACAAATATCTGCAGAACCTCCAAACATTTGTTCCGCGGCGGGAACCCGCTACCTCCTGCGTCTCAGCCGGCTTTTCGCCCACTGCACAACGGAGGTCATCATAGTTGATCAAATTAGTTGATTTTTAGACTAATCTTATTTGTGAATGCGAGGGCCGCCCTCACCGATTACAAAGGTTTCTAACTTACAATATTCTTTTTTTACATCGGGTTGTAAAACTAAAACATGTAGGTAAATGATGTCGCTAATTTGCTAAAGTTATTTTTATCTATTAAAAGTTTTCTGTTGTTCATTGAAAACAGAACCTAGCTACAGTGTGTTCTCTTTCACATTGTTGTATACAGGTTGTAGCGTAACTGACGTGGATTGATGGTACACAGGATTAACTGCACCAGGGAAATTAACACGACTCCCGCACATGTGCAAGTCCGAATTTGAGTTATTCGTAGAGAATTCCGTTTTATACCTATAGCTACATTTAGCAGTCAAAAAGGTTAACTTTTTAAACAATATTTTTATCCTCTTTCGTTATAAAAACGCGACTAATTGACAAAAAGTTAATGAATTAATTAACGCGTCAAGGATCACGTCAATCCATTTTGCATGGATATTTATTTTAACCATAAAATTGAAATTACAAACTAAATAGAACACGTACAGCAAATAGTAGTTTTCATTCATTCATTTATTCAATTTTCAGATGTCAAAGATCCATATTTGTTGGTAAAAAACTTAATTCAACATGGGTTAGTACAAAGTAAAGGCAAAATTAAACTTACAAAATTCTAATAATAATAATAAAAATTTAAGTTAAAGTCCCTCTCTCAAGTCCTAAGCCAAAAGTCTCTCACAAAGACTATTCGATCAGAACGCGATTGAAGGACATCATAATCGGCGAGTCGTTTTTGTCAGCCATGACCTGAAGGATGGTGTTGGTACTGCCCCGCACTCTACTGAGCAGTGAGGCAGTCTTTTTGTGGATGGCGTGGAACTCATCGACCCGCGTCTCTGCAAACATGTTCGAAGCGCTGCAGTTTTGTATCGTAGTCAAACGCCAGCATGTAATAATGTATAAAAAAAATAGTACAATGGGTGTTATTTCGCTTTGAAATGATGCTGTTGCTACGGATCGTAATGCAATCAAAAGTCGCCAGAAGTTGAAATACGAGACTGTGTACTGTTGAGAGATGAATATTGAATACCAATTAAATGTATTCAAATAAAATGCATTTAAATGTTGTATTTTTTATGTTATATATGTGGAAACAGGCTTACGGCCCACCTGATGGTAAGCGGTCACAATCGCCTATTGATATCGGCAACGCCTGCGGTCGATGCGTTCCCTACCTTGTAGAAACCTTTTTACATTTCTCTTGAAGCGTGCCATGTCGTAGCCTAACGGGAAAACCTCAGATGGTAGCTCATCCCACATCTTGCAAGTATGGGGTAGAAAGATCGCGTGAAGCGTGTGGTGCGCGATACCCAATTGTCGACGATATGTGGATGAGCTTTATTACGTTGTCGAGAAGTGCGGTGGTAAAATGTCGACGACGGGATGAGATCAAATAGCTCCTACTTAAAGGTTGTCTAACTTTATGTCCTCTCCCTTACAATTAATATTATCTATACTAGCTTTATCTAGTAAGGTAACTTTATGTCAATTTTATAGTAAACATAATTTACATTATATCATAGAATGATATAAATGACCTTCCCCCGGAGTTTTTTCCCGTGGGCTTCAAAATGAACGCCTTCAAGAGAGATGTAATTATGGTATTAAGTGCTAGGCAATGCGACTGCAGTACCACGAGTGCTGCAGGAGTTTATAGGTGGCGGTGACCACTTAACATCGGGAGTCCCGTCAGTTTGTGTGTCTACAAGATTAATAGAAAAAAAAAATTTAATTCTTTAATCATAAATCCTTTATTATTATTATTATAATTATCAGCCATTCGCGTCCCACTGCTGGGCAAAGGCCTCCCCCCCATTCTTTCCAGACTTCGCGGTCCTGAGCTAATTGTGGCGTTAGGAATTTATCCAGCTCGTCCCGCCATCTACGTTTTGGTCTGCCGCGTAAAAAAAAAAACAAAAACAATTGTGTGGTTTTATGCAACCACGGTAAAAGTGAAACTTTGTTTCACATTATAGACATTTAACTAATAATTTTTGTTGGCACAAATGAGTAATAGTCTATACACTACACGGTCAGCTGATGCGAAGTATAGGCGCCGCTATATTGGCCTCGGCTGCTCTGACGAGCACCTTTCACTTTATCCCTACTCCGCAGCCGACCGTCACGCGACATGCAACACACAGACGAAAAAGTTTGAGACGATGTAATAAAAGTTTCACTTTAAAAAATCCATGAATTTATTAGCCATAAATCCTCTAATAATATTAATTTATATTTTTGTACCCCTGTTATTTTTTATTTTACTCTTCGTTCTACCTCTTTGTTCAATATGTTTTACTGTTAATTAGTTAATATAAGTTACTATGTAATAAAGTGCGCATTGTTATGTAGTTTTACTATCGTTCTTTCTCTCTCAATAGAGCGAAAGAACAATACAATTACTAATTTGATTGTATGTCTTGGGTTCCCTACCCAAGCCACCAAGTAGGTACTGAGCCCTGTACTAGTAAGTCAGTGAAACATTAATAACACAGTGACATACTGATATTCTGTTTATGTCATTTTGTATTTAATTATCAAATTATGTGTGAAAATGAAATCAGTAATTTTACTTAATGGATAAACCACAGTGAAGTTGAATTAATACGGTTTTGACAAAATGTACATTTACTATTGTAAATAAATTTACCACCCGGTTATATTATTTTCACGGCTAAAGCTACCGATAAAAATAAAATAATAATGTGCGAACGTTGACAAACATTTTACGTACAAGGCGTGCGTAATCGAAAGTCACACGCCAGAGACAAATATATGGACCAGAAGAATATAACTCGACACGCGTTTTCGCGGAAAGCTAATTCCCTGCGTTACCGCAACAAGTTAAATCAAGATTTATTAGACGTAACGATCCCTGTAAAACGTTAACATAAATCACTAAACGGTTCAAGGAGCTCGGAGCTTCGAAAAGATAGAATTTATGAATCGAAATGTCTACGAATTGCACTTACTCTTCGGGATAGTACTCGCTCGCGATTCTAAGAAACACACGAGAAAGTTGTAGTTTACTTGTACATGCCAGTTATTACGGAAACTTTGGGGTATTATTTTTGCTCGATAGCGCAACGCTATGTTCATCGCACATATCTAGTAACCAATAGGTACAGGCAAGACAGAAGATAACTTAAACCGAGGACGAACTTCTTTTATGTATTTTATCCGAAATGTGTTAGTGTTCGTAGACGAACCAAAGTCACTGACAGCACAAAGGGCTAGCAAGCTGAAGTGGCAGTGGGCAGGGCACATAGATCGTAAAACAGACAGCCGGTGGGGTAGAAAAGTTCTCTTGTTGAGAAGCACTGAAAAACGCAGCGTAGGACCCCCACTAGATGGAAGGAGGACCCGATAAAGGTTGCTGGGAGCCATTGGGTGCGGGGCTGCACAAGATCGATCGCTCTGGAAATCTATGGGGGAGGCCTATGTTCAGTAGTGGACGTCCTTTGGTTGATATTAATTTATACATTTATTTCTAGAGGAGGTACTACCAACTTATACCCTCACAAACATCTAGAACCAGAAAAAATATCTATTGATGTTCCGCGGTGAGAATCGAACCCACAACTTCCTGCGTCTCAGCCTATCCGCCCTCTAAACTACGGAGGCCGTCGTTTTTCTCTTTAATATTTCTCATACCTACTATATTTAATATGTTTTACTAATATTTAGGTTCGTAAAAGGTTACCTACGAAGCCTTAATCGACGCCCCGCTTTACGTAAAATGTCTCGTAAATAATCGTACACTGACGGCCAAAAAAATGTACGAAAATATTTACTTTCAATTTCTAGACACGTTAATCTTTAAAATGAATGTACTGTGTAATAAATTGTGGCTTCTGAAAATAAATACGGTAAATGTGTTTTTCAAACGAAGATTGTAAAAGGGTGGGTGTGATGGGCTTATAAAAGCGGCTAAATGTCAATGACACCTGTTACTGACACGTTAAATATATTCATTAGGAAATCTATTTCTTTTTTCAGTAAATCATCATTATTTTCAATCTTTGGCCCACTGAATATTAGTATCTTTTCACTTTTATTACTTATGGCTTATGTTTAACTGATGCTATTTTTATTTTTATAGTATTATCCGAACACATACGGAAAATATCAAGATTTTCAAACCATCGCGTAGCGTTCTTATTTCACGTTGCCTATTTCAAATAGTAATTAAATAAATTCTTGTCAATGTACTAAACTGCAACGCTTGGCATTGAGCAGGTCAAAAACTAAACAAGTTTTCCTGTAGATGGAGCTAACGGCGCTTTAGTCGTAATCTGAATCATCTTACTAATTTCGACCCTGACGTGATAGGCCGGTAGTATAATTGGATGGTGCATCCTCGTGTCAAGAGGAGGGTTGCGGGTTCAAGTCCCGTCTAGGTTTAAAATTTTTATGTTTAACTGACCACCATAAACAGTAAAAATATACATCAAAAATACTTTTTAATGCTAAAATAGTATATGACCCAAATGTAAACACTATTTTGAGAAGTCATCGTAATATTTATCGTCTCGTTATCCTATTTAAGTAAATTACTCTTAATTAATTATTATTTACCCAAATAAAGCAAATGACTTACACTGTTTGAGATTGAAAAAAAACCTAACTATCTACTGCCACCGATTGCTAAGATCTGGTGATCATTATTAATTTTTGACTGCCGATACAATTTAATGTACATACCTACCTATTAATGTCACTAAAGCAGCTAGAACTATTGCAATTTTAGACTTCTTAGCGTGTCGATGCTTCATAAAACTTGATATTTTTCTGATAATATATATCCTATATCCACCTGAATAGCAATGTCGGTGAAACTGAATAGCACTGTCGGTGACACTGAATAGCA
The DNA here is from genome assembly GCA_963924445.1 of Philereme transversata. Classification (NCBI taxonomy): domain Eukaryota; kingdom Metazoa; phylum Arthropoda; class Insecta; order Lepidoptera; family Geometridae; genus Philereme; species Philereme transversata. The sequence continues at coordinate 15,059,342 of OZ004340.1, forward strand.
CTGTCGGTGATACTGAATAGCACTACCGTTGATACTAAAAACAATGTCAGTGACACTGAATACCACTGTCGGTGGCAAAATAACCACAAAAAAATTAGTACGGATTAGCGCGTGTTTAAAAAAATTGTTTTAAAAACTGTTTAAAAAACGTGTTTAAAAAACTGGTAAGGAATTTTTTAAACACGCGTTATAAAGTTGTTTAACTCTCTTGTGGTAACAAGGTTTTGTTTGGTAAATGTATAAGATTTGATCCCTTTTACTACCCTTGATCTTAATTTTATGATCCAGGTTTTTTCCACGACGTTTTACGTTTTTTATGCAGCATTTAAACAATGGTTAGAGGGTAGTAAATAGCAAAATATTGTTAAACAGTTGTTAATGGTTAAACAACTGTTTAAAAATTAAACATCTGTCCGTGACTTTTTCCCTTATTATTTCCTTAACCTAACAAGCCGATGCCTACTGATATATACAAATTCCCACGATGATAACTTAATCCTGTTGGGATTAATTATCATTATGGGAATTTGTTTCCTAATTTTCGTAATTCTTATTGCAGTCAAACCTGCACCTGGACCTGTAAATGTATGTTACCAATAAATTGATTATTCCTGACTATTCTTCCTTCGTTGCATCCTTAGGTTGCATTACGATCTAAAACTGCATCATTGACAGGCACCTAGATTCTATCGAAACTAGAATTTTCCTTGATTTAACTCCGAGAATTTTTCACGAGACGAGAAAAGCTTTTATTTAGACTACCTGGAGTTCGAAAAAACATATAGCGTAACCATCGCCTTTAACAAAGTACCTTTTTCCTCCTAGGCCCCCACCTTAAGATTAGGCTTTCAGATAAGCTTTAAGGTTAATAAATTTTCAATGTGAAAATTTATTAGGAAGTTCCAAACAGGATAAAATTTAAGCAACATCATGTAGGTACAACACTAGTATTTGAACCTTCATTTGTTTGGGGTAACATGAAATAGGTACAATGGCGACACAAAAGCATTTGCTCCACAAGCGGGCATATTCTAGGGACAAAACTGTCGACACAGTACAAGTAATAGTAGCTTACAGAAATTTCACTAAAAATTGCACGTAAGCAATACTGAATCTTAAAATCTGAGCAAGACAGCTGAATTTGATTTGTAAAAATAACATGCCGGAGCTGAATTTTTGAGATTAAAAGTTACTTAGCTATTTTGAATCGAAATAGCGATTATTTAAGTTCATTTTTAACCTACTTAAAAAAAGGAGGAAGGTTTCTCAATTCATTTGTATTTTTTTATGTTACCTTGAACTCCATCATTTGTTAACCGATTTGAAAAAATCTTTTTTATTTAAAAGGATACACTTTCATACAAGTTCCATAGAAACATCGAAATCGTTTTATTTGTTTGGTATTTAATCTGGTTTCGATTTTCTGTTTTCTGAAGTCGGTTTATTTTTGTTAAAAAATTACTTGTGCATTAAAAATTTCATGTGATTCTAGCATGACGTCAGTATACGCGCGTTTACGATGCCTTTGCGGGGTCCCGACATCAAAAACCGCTTAGTGAGTCCCAGTGTACCACCTCAGTACGCTAGTGTGTGTAGTTTATGTGACCCGCGTTATAAACCAGCCATGGCTCTTGTGGTACACTTCCGAGCAATGCGATTCTGGGTTGTACTAACGTACGGCTCAATTATGCGATATTAGGTTTCAAGAAGTTATTTATCACATAAGAAATTACAAAATTTTCCTTATAACGTAACATAACAATCTGTTTCATTTAAAATGAGCATGCTTGATAAATCCCACTTAATAAACGCAAAAGTTTGTGTGCATGTTTGTTACTCTTTCACGCAAAAACTACTGAATAGATTTTAATGAATTTTGTAATGTACGTAGATTATAACCTGGATTAACACATGGCTACTTTTTATTGACAAAACACGCATGCGAAGCCGCGAATGGAAGCTAGTAAAATATAAACTTATGACTAAAACATAACCTTCCTATTTTATTACTAAAATAAAATAAACTCATCTAAGCTTAAAAAGAAGCCCAAGACTTTTGCCAGCATACTTGTCTACGTACCTAGGTACTTTGGAATGTAATGGTTCTATTATTGACCTTAAATTTCTAATCAAAGATAATTTGTTCAAAAGATTGACCTACTTATAAGGAGTAAACCATACCAGACGATATCCACTTAATATACAGTATTCGTTGCTTTGTACTTAATATATATGTTATATTATCGAAGTGCATGGTAGTCCTTTTAAGTAAGCTAATTCTTCAACCTTACATTGTATGAAGTCTAAAACTCTTGGGCTTCAAGAGGGTTGATGGATCATTGTCGCGTTAGCAAAAACACGCGTGAGTCATGACATGTGCTCTATTATGATGCTCGTAAGTCTATCTTTACGATAAGATTTGGTTTTGTAGTTTTGTGTTTATTTACACAGCAATGGATATAGTCAGCTTTCTCTTATAAAATTATCTGTTTCTTCATCTGTGTATTAAATGAAAATACAGAACAGATTTATTTATTTTATTTTTTGATCAGACATAGAAATACTGAGTTATTCCAAAAATCCCCACTGGAATAGGTAATAATTGTATACTCTGTCTTTAAAAATGTATCATATAAACGATTTGAACTATTTTTTTCACATAATATTATTGTTTTAATTTAAAATACTGATACAAACAGAACATAAACTGAATCTCGCAACAAGCCAATGAAACGGTTGGTAACTACATTAAAAGGGGGACTGTGCAAACATTCGAACGAATTAACTGGAAATTGATCAGATTTCCGAATGAAATGGCTCGCGATGTCCATAGCGATGCCAATCAGGGTCTTCGGACGGCCCACTTTGGACATGCGTGAGGGCCCGTTCACATTGAATGACAATATTAAGAGGGGTTTTTACGGCTCAAATTAAGCTTTTTGTGCTTGAAACTTTAAAATAGCTCAAAAATGTTTTTCTGGATTCTGGTTTAAAATGATGTTGCATTGTGATAAACTGCCAAAAGAAAGTAGTGGTACAGTGCCATCAACCTTTCTGTTCAGCTGACATCGTCGCTAGTATTTTTTTTTCTAAATGACTAACTCGCTGTAAGCCTCTGAGGCCAATGCAGCTTAACCGAACTTTTTGCGAGCGCAGAGGGCGCTCAGCCCAGTAAGTTGTATGAGGCAAATAGCGCAAGGTCACCACTTAGGTACAAACCTTGGCTTGAGCCATTGCCAGGGGGGATAGGAGCAAAACACCCAGGTACATGTCTGTACTTTGCGTAGGGGCAACTGAAGGGACTCGTCGGCCTCGTCGGCGAGGTCGGTGTATCTCTGAAGTGTTTGTTCTGTCGAGAGTAGAATACTCTGGAATCTTCACTGAGATGATTTTGTCATCTGTATTACCGAGAACGTGTCTTGGTCTACGGAGGGTTTACTTGCTAGTGACTACTAAACAGCCACGTTTGTATATTTTAGTTCCAATTTTGTCCCCCTGAACAGATAAGTTGGTATAACTTTTGAAACTATCATGTTATCACTGTCTGTTACTTTAGATCTTTTAAACTACACAACTGATTTTAATGTAGTTTTCAGCAATAGATAGAGTGATTCAAGAGGAAGGTTAATATGTAAATATAATTAGTTTCCGCCAGCGGCTTCGCACGCGTTGTTTGACACTAAAAAGTAGCCTATGTGTTAATCCAGGTTATAATCTACGTACATACCGATTTGAAAGTAACTCTGTCTCTCTGTCTGTTTGTTACCTTTTCACGACTTAACGGCTCGACCGATTTCGATGGGATTTGGTACCTATAAACCTACATAGATTATGAATGGACTTGAGACATGGATACACTTTACGCGCCTGCATAGAAGAGGGGTAATGTTTTATTTACAAACCACGCGTACGAAGCCGCGGGCAGGTCAGCTAGTTCTAAATAAAATGGTAAATATCCCATTTTTAGTACAAATAGATAAGTTGATGGCCGGCTGAGACGCAAGAGGTAACGGGTTAGATTTCCACCGCGGTTATTATTATTTATACCTACAAGTTTTTGAGTATAAATAATATAATAACTACAGGAAAGACTGCAAGATAAACATAATGGAAAGAGGACGTGTTAAAGGTTGCTGGAAGCCATTTGGTCCAGGCCGCACAAGACAAGTCGCACTGGACATTTATGCGGGAGGCATATGTTTAGCAGTGGATGTCCCGTGGTAGATATGATGACGGTGATGAATATATAATAAACTTATTTCTACCTAATGTCAGAGATGATTGGAAAGATTTGGGGGAGATCTTTTTCCTGCAGTGAGATGAAATAGGTTAAAGAAAAAATATAAAAAATACTCGCAAACTGAACTACTAGACTTGGCCATGAAAGGAGACAAAAAGAGTGAGGTATGAACTTGGCCTTAGTTAGGGGTGTAGATGCCATATAGAGCACCAAAATTGACAACAGTGCCTAACTAGTGAGAGAATTATACAGCCACTGAATTAGATTTGAACACGTCTCATTGGCTGCAGACAGTCGATAATTGACATATTGTTTTAAATGTATGCAAGAATAAGCCTCTATAGAGATGTTTATATGCGTTATTAGATTAATTAATATGTTTAGGTAAGGGATCGAAAATATTTAAGATGCAACAGCCAGCCGCAGTAAAAATATTAAATTCAGGAATTTCAAAGAGTCAGGTTTCTGATTTTATATTTTTTACAAAATTTCAACTGGATAATGAAACGTCGCGGATCACCTCCACCTAAATGTTTAAGAGGTACTGAAGAGCATCAATTATTTCTTGAAAGAGCCGATACGGCTTGCGAGCCGCGGTTTGCCGATCCCGACTGATGTAATTACTTTGAAGCGTGAATTAACTCACGGCAGTTGTTTAGTCGCAAGTCCACGATGACCAGTTGCTATATTTATCGACTAAAACTACACCTAAGTTAGTTTGAGCAGATAGTTTGTTAGCTTATTTAATTAGATATATCAAAAATGGTCCACTAAAATTGTGTTTAGTCACGCTTTTGATGCGCCAAAATCTCCAATTTTATCTGTATAACTGACATGCGCATCGTAACCATTCCGTTAATAAAGAAAACTCGGGTTACCGGCTCTGGTCATGAAACAGAGGTTTCTACGTTTTATCGCACGGTCATTGCGCTCTACAATTCTTTCATGTTTACTAAAACAGACATTAGAGAGCTGTATCCGTAACGAGTTTAAAAGGTGTCCCTGAACAAGTATGTTATCAAGAAAAACAAGATTGTACCAGAGATAAGGGCAAAATTTAAATAAACTGTTTCTTAGACTTGTGCCTCACCATCTTGACTGCTGAATAGCAGTGGACTTACTATGGGTAGATCTATTCAGATCTACCCCATTTTCTAGAGTGACCAATCGTATGCGGCTTGTACCCAACGGCTCCCAGCAACCTTTATGAAGTCGTTTTTCAGGCATGGTTTACGCTTGTGACTATACGAGGGGTGATCTAAAAGTAATGATAATCAATAATAAACACAATGAATAAAATAAAAAAATAAATTTATTTCTCAACATAGTCTCCTAGCAAGTCTATACATTTAGTCCATCTCTTTTCTAAACCTAAAATTCCCTTAGAAAAAAAATCTTTATCTTGACTCTCAAAAAAGTCCTCAACCGCGGCCATCACGTCGCTATCATCGTCAAATTTCTTGCCTCGGAGGTGTTCCTTGAGTCGTGGAAAGAGATAGAAGTCACTGGGGGCTAGATCTGGTGAATAGGGGGGTATTCCACCAGCTCGAAGCCCGCTTCCTGAATGGCAGCCATGGCAATTGCAGCTTTGTGAACCGGTGCGTTGTCTTGATGGAACAGCACTCCAGCCCGCAGTTTGCCTCGCCTTTTCTCCTTAATAGCCTCCCGCAATCTTCTTATTTGTTCTGCATAGTAGGAGCCTGTAATAGTGGCCCCCTTTTCCAAGTAGTCCACCATGATTATTCCTTTAGCGTCCCAAAAAACAGACGCCATAACCTTCCCTGCTGAGCTTGACACTTTGAATTTCTTCGGCGTCGGTTCATCGGATCGTTTCCATGTCATCGATTGTTGTTTTGTTTCAGGATCAAAATGGTGGATCCAGGTCTCGTCCATGGTCACAAAACGTGACAAAAAATTATCTTTGTCTGCCTGAAACTTTTCAAGATTTGCTCTTGACATGTCGACTCGTTTCTTCTTTTGCTCGTAGTTTAACATTTTCGGTACCCAACGCGCGGAGACCTTTCTCATATGCAATTCGTTCGCAAGGATTCTTTGAATGCTGCCATATGAGATCCCTGTGACCTCAGCTACATGCCTGATAGTCACTCTTCGATCTTCCAATACAACTTCTTCAGCTTTTTTTACATTTTCTTCAGTGAGGGACGTCGATAGGCGTCCTTCGCGGTGTTCGTCTTCTGTCGATATTCTTCCCAGCTTAAACTCCTTAGCCCAGCTTGCAATTATGGAATATGGAGGAGAAGAGTCCCTTAATGTTTCCACTAAGTCGCTGTGTATGTCTTTGGTACACATTTTTTTCAAGCAGAGGTATTTAATGACAGCTCTGATTTCGTGTTTTTCCATTTTTATGTTCACTCCTTGACAGTCCGTATTCAAATGAATGTAGCTCCCGGGAATCGTGGCCTATTTAGATGATTTTTTTTCCTGAACTAGTGGGTAACTAAGCAAGTGGCTGATATTTTTTTGTATTTTTGTGTGCACTAGAAATAACTGATTATCACTACTTTTGGATCACCCCTAGTAATTATATGCTAATCTTATGGGGTTGTACTCTGAGAATTTTTTTAAATTGTTTGTGCAACTAGGCTAATTACATTTTGTCTCATAAAATGACAGTATATTTTTGTCATTGTAGTCCACTAGTTTCTATTCTAAAATAGTGTACTAAAATGTTTTGATTCAATTCGTGAACTTTTCATCAGGGTGAGTGCGATCCGCTTCGAATAACATCTCGCCTCGCACTACGCGCTGCAGCCCTCTGTGCGCGAGTAGACGGCGCGGTGGTGGGGATTGTATCAACGATGGCCCAACGTGTCGACAGGCTGCATCATCATCATTATCATCACTGCTATTCTCTTCGGTAGTTCTCGGTACAGGCAAACACAAAACACTAACTATGTTTCTAGCAAGTTCACTCACTCCTCTGTCGCTTGCATCATGAAGGCATGGCCTCCAGGCTGGCGATAGAACCCATCCTTTTACTAATTATTTTTTTTGTTATCTTTTTCAAATAAGGCACTTATACCTAAGTTTTAACTTTTCACTGACGTCCGTGACACCAATGCAGGTTTAATGGCTGTAAACCAGCGCTGAGCAATAAGTTTATTGTTCAGCATAATGCTGAGCCATTCCCCTTTTTGACACAGGGCTCATAGTGACTGGGTACGTATTTTTAGTATTATTTATTATTTTTTGTTTAAGTAACGTGTTTATAATTGTCTATATTTTATTGTCTTTATTTAATTGTCCGTCTTTACTTATCCACTGTATGTAATTTCTGTGTGTTTGTTACATGTGTCGAAATAAATGTCTTTATCTATCTATCTATCCTGTCCATCTCTGTTAAAGTTCAGCACACGGTGATAAATCCCGTATTTATAATAATGATTGTAATCAACCACGAAAATTTTATAAGTAAAATAGTGTAGGTACAAACATAATTCAATGACAAATATCGCCATCGGCATGGCGTCATCACTCCTCGGAGACGTGTTTAAAATAAAGTTCAAAAAGGGCGTTTAAAATTGTTAAAGTGTCGGAAACGCGTACTTTATAATTTGGCTCTACAGACGTTCATAAACTACGGTAACCGCTTATGATCAGGTGGGCAGCGGCTTGCTCGCCATAGGGTTACTTATATAGAAAAAAGGTTTTATTACTAAGTGCAAGGTGATCCAGACAACTTTTATCTTCTATTTAATTATGAATTGAATATAATAGAATACAATTTTATTAAACAAAAATACAATAAATACACAAAAAAGATAAAGATCCAAAAGCTAATAACTTAAAACTAAACAATCTACTTGTTAAGTTGCAAAAAGGACTCTAACTCAGCATGAAGTATAACAACCCACGCCGGTCTTCCGTTAGGACCAAATCTGCTGGAATAATGTTGGAGTATGAAGTCAGAATAATGCATGTGACTATTGGGTGTTAGGTAATGTTTTCTTATACGATGTATTCTGGGTCACCCTGTAAACAGTAACGTGTGAGTTCACGTGTTTCAGAACTGAGAATGACTGCTCGTAACTGAGGTATTTCAGTTATATACCATACATCTGACATGTGGTCCCTTGACACGGCTCGTTGGGGGCATTATGGACGCTGGTCCAATTTGAGAAAGAGGAAAAGTATAATACACCGCGGAACAAATGTTTGCATGATCTACAGATATTTGTTCCAGGTCTTGTTGGTTCTCTATATAATATACTAGCTAGACTGCGCGCGGCTTCACACGCGTAGTTTGTCAACACAACAACACGGCCGTAGCCAGGTTTTAGTATTGTTTCAAAAATGTTTTATTTTATTTTATTTATTTCGTTTTTTCATAGTTTTTGCATAGACTTAAGCGACACTGAAACCCCTTTATATCTAACTTTTTTTTCCTAACCTGTACTGTCCCACTGCTGGGCAAATGTCTCCCCCAATTCTTTCCACCCCTCTCGATCCCTGGCCAACTCTACCCAATCACTGTTGAAGACATCTAGGTTATCGCGCCAGCGTTTTCTCGGGCGACCGCGTCGTCTTTTGCCGTCAATCTTCTTATATCAATATTCTTATAGGTATCTAACTATGAAGGCTAAATTTTTTTACGCCTTGGGTTACAATATTGAAGTTTTTATTTTTTCTAGTAATAAATATGTTCATTCATTACAAACATACAAACATACAAATCTTTCCTCTTTATAATATTAACTGATTAATTAATAATAATTATATTAGTGAAGAAGTATGTATTTGCAATAAAACAATGTATAGTCAGTTATCTGGTTTTCATGGTACAATCTTTGCTTAGTTTGGGCTAGATAGCACTGTGTGAAATGGCCAGCATTATTTATATATGTATATATTAATACTTTTCTGTTTATTTTATTAAACCATATACGAATATGTATGTACCATGTAATATGTATGTATAAGTGGTTACCATGAGTGCGCCAAAGGTTTGTAACACCAGTGGCTATTGCGGTAACAATTAATAATAATTAATTAGTTTTTAAGTATTCCTGATGTACAATAAAGCATTATTCTATTCTATTCATGGTGTCCTAATAGAACGCGATTGCGATGGCCTGATGATAGCTAGTTCACACGAGCTTCGTTCTCTTCATCATGTATGGACATTACCTGGGATAATAATAAATTTTAGTAGTAATAAAAAATTTAAAAAACGTTATTTCTATTGCATAATAAACATAAAATTAAAAAAAATCTACTGTGTTATAAGAGTCCACTCTACTACTAAAACAACTTCCATTTGCACTAAAACCGAGATATTTACCATGATTTGTAAGTAATTGATCATGTGATTGTAAAAAATCATGGTATATATATATATAATAATATAATATAAAATTATTGCTGGACATTTCACACAGCGCCATGTAGCCCTAAACTAAGCAGAGCTTGTACTATGGGAACCAGATAACTGATAGAATACTTATATACTTTTTTTTTGTAAATACACACTTATAATTTATAGAAAAACAACCAGACACGAAACAAATATTTGTAGATCATGCAAACCTTTGGTCCGCGGCGGGAATCGAACCCACTACCTCCTGCGTCTCAGCCGGCTATTCGCCCACTGCGCCACGGAAGTCGTCAATATCCCGTTTTTAGCGCAAGTCGTGTTCGTATTCATGATAGTTTCAAAAGTAATGTATTAACTTAATTATTTAATAACTCTTATTTACCTAATTAACACTATTTTGATTTAGGAATATAACAGAATAACGCTTTATACACTAGGAATGTTAAAAAACTACTTAATTCTAAATATAGGGGCATCCTTATCGCTGAAAGCTATTTCTTAATTATCTATCTCTTCAGCAATAGTCGCCTCCACAGCGTAAGCCTCTCTAACTCCCTCCATACATCCCTCTTATAACCTCTAATATTATTAGTAGGTATGTTTAAAAATAATAACATATTTTCCACTTGCACCAACCCCGAGACTTTTACGAACGGAGGCTGTCGTAAAGTCGGCGTCGGTCGGAACTCGGACGTGATACGTCGCACTCCCGTCACTGATGGATTTACGCCCCTCAACGGTTTTTGCGATGTCTTTGTCGACTGAGATAGAACTGGGAAGGAAGTTTTCGTGCAATAGTAATGAGTAAAGAAAATAATAGACAACTTGTGTTGTTTACTCCTTTTTAGGGTTTCTAAATGGTAAAAACGGAACCCTTCCGTCCGTCTGTCACAGCTGGTTATCTCAGCAACAACAGAACCAATCGGATTGTAATTTAGAATAGTTATACATATATATAAAACAATAGTATTTTTCAAACGTTCGCGACCACTGTACATAATTACTGATTAAAACGGGTATTTGGTAACCCGACGTTTCGACTGTGTTGCAACACAGCTGAAGGCGATAAATACCCGTTTTAATCAGTAATTTAATATAAAACAGTTTTTATGAAACGCTTTTTTACAGTCAGAAAAACTAATCTGGTTTGTAACTAATTTAATTTACCTAGTAATCTAAAAATATTATTAATCGAGAACTTAGTGTCTAGTTAAACCTTACATTGGTTTTAAGACTTTAATTACTTAGCTTATAATTTGATAAATAAATGAAACACTGGTACTAGCAGAACCTATAGACATACAAGCACACTGCACATCCACACACTTATACACAACGCACTAACACTAAACACCTAACAATACTCAATTTTCACGTTTTCGTATTATATGATATATATGATTTTGTTTTCGTTTAGCAGGAGAATCTATAGACATACAAGCACACTATACTTCCATACACTACTTATACACAATACACTAACACTAAACACCTAACAATACTCAATTTTCACGTTTTCGTATTATATGATATATATGATTTTGTTTTCGTTTAGCAGGAGAATCTATAGACATACAAGCACACTATACTTCCATACACTACTTATACACAGCACACTAACACTAAACACCTAACAATACTAAATTTTTACGTTTTCGTATTATATGATTAATATGATTTTGTCTTCGTTTTTTCAGTTGTATGATTTGTAAAAATGTTTTACACTCAGTAACAGTAACTTACCTATATGTTTAAGAGGAGGATGCTGGCATAGATACACAGTTTTCAAACTTTTGCAGTTCCAACGTTTTCATTAGTTTTTTGTGGGTTGAATGTTTTTATTGACAAACCACGCGTGCGAAGCCGCGGGCGTGTCAGTTAGTTTACAATAAAATACCACAGATTGGCAGTTGAAAATAAATAATGCCTGAAAAAACGTCACGCTGTCATCCGTCACTTTATTCATATACGCAAAGATTTGACGAGTAAAGAAAGCCTTATTGTGTCAAAATTGGTTTTCGCTGTTTCCCTTGATATGATATTACTACAAACGATTCAATATAGTTTGGATATATATTTCATATATTATGTAACCATTTTCCATCATAATATAAAGAATCATTTCATTACATTGCATAATATTGGTATATGAAAAAATATGTAGGTATATACATACCTTTAATAACGAAGGTTATTATTTTTTGTCAGGCAAATGTTTGATGGGATTGGGAGTTGGAGCGTTGGACGATTGGAGAGGCAGCAGAACTTTTTCAGAGCGATTCATGTCGCTTCGAACGTGATCTGTCACTACACCAGTCGTTGACGGATTTACGCCCGCAGCGGTTTTTGTGAAGTCTTTGTGACGGACGTATTTGAGTTATGCTCGTGAGTTCGTGTATTGGTTTGGAAAATCTGAATGGCTTTACAGGTTTTTTTTTTGTAGGTTTGATCTCGATTTTTCAATATTTTGCGAAGATCTCGTTTAGATGTTGTTCACCTCATACACTCTGTACGTCTCACACAAGCTGACAAAGTCTCCAGTAACAGTTAGCAACTAAATAAAATAGAAAGTCATTAAAATACCTCACGCAAAACAAGCAACTTAATAATCAGAAACAGATTAATCACGAAGTAAAATCCTTGATCTTATCGCCATGAGCGGTCTCTTCCTCGTAAACTTGAGACGAACTTCAACTCCATCCTTAATTACTTTTATTGAAATCCTTGAAGGCTTATTGAAGAAATATTTGATTATTTTCAAGAATCCAAAACAAAGTGCACAAAGGCTAAACCCTTGATAAGATGACATTTGTTTTGTTTAGCGATAACACCGCCCACGTGTGAAAGGAATGGAAGCCATATTAAAATAAATTACGCTTAATTTACTTCAATCAATTTATTTAATACTTGTTACTACATTTAAACGCATGCCTAGACATAACTTTACCAACAATTCGGTATTTTCAAAACAAAGGATTAAGGATATTTACCCCATCTACAGCAGGATCGCGACACCAAAACTACACTTTCACATCATAACCGACCATATTATGCGAGGCTGTCTCTCCTCGTTGAGTCTTAAATCAAGACCCGAAGTCCACTTACCGTTGCGAAAAGAAAAAGATGTTCCGTCACCACAAGATTGCGGCCTCTCCTCCTAAGAAAAACCCGACGTGACCAACCCGATTGCTGTTTAGACGGAAGTCAAAACAACAATCTTTATTTTGAATTTTATATACCTAACTATTTAGTTACTTTTAAATGATTATACTGAAATATGATGTTATTAATTATTGATAAATAGGTGGTCCTTACACATGCTTACATTTATTTGTTTTTTAGACAACAATCGCAGAAAAACAATCTCAGCGTTCACTTGCTGCTGTTAAAATGCACAAACCTACCCACTATAACCTTTTTTTTTGTTTGTTTGTTGTGATTATTATTTTGTTAATTACATACACAATACCTTTTTACATACACAATACGATTATATAAATTAACGCTGTAAGGCACACTAGTTTTAAGTTATTTTTAAGTGGTTTCTGTTAGTGAATTACTAATTCTTATGAGCAATAAATATCTAGAACCGTATTTCTTTTTGCTGTTGTGTCTAGCTTGTAAGGTAAGTATAATAAAATATTTACTATTATTAATTTATTCATTCATCATCATCATCATTATATATGTCATAGTAACTCCACTGCTGAACAATGGCCTCCCCAAATATTTCCAGAGCTGCTGTTCTTAAGCGGCCTACACCCATCGTCCATCACTTGACCGAAGTATCCAGAAACACGAGAAGAAAGTTAGTTATCGACCTGTAGATGGAACAAGCCTATGGCCCATCTGATGTTAAGTGGTAACCATCGCCTATAACAAAGTATTGCCTCATTGGTCACGCACCTTAGAAACGTGCCATACGATGCACTGCGTCAACTTGAGGCATAAGTGATAAGCCTCATGTGCCTGCAATCACCAGCAACCATACCCTTCAATAACATATAATAATAATAATATTTGCACGCCTGCATGCAGGTTGAATACAAGCATAGATTTAAGACTTTTTATTGTAATATTTGTGTATTCTAGCAAATATACGATTGAATTTGAATTTCAAACATGATATTAAAAATGCAAAGTGCTCATATTAACTTTTTACTATGTACCTGCTCTATTATTTTACTACATAAAATTAATAAAGCAGATTTACAAAGTCGAACTAAATTATAAATAGAAAAACTTGTAAAAGTGCTAGCCTGCTGTGTTATTTTAATATAAAATAAACTGTTGGTCTGAACTGTGTTTAGCCATATGTTGTTAACATTTATGTTGAATAAAAACCTTTTAAAAAAATATACATTGAAACCGAAATACTGGTATCAACTATAAAAAAAATATAAGATTAGGTACGTTTAGGTAAAATTTAAATAATGTGTAGCGGCTCAAGTGTCTCTAAGCACCTTAAGACTAACCTTTAAGGTTTTACAGTGCTTTATGTAAGATACGATAAGATAACTCTTTATTGTACACCAAAGTAAAAAACAGTATTATAAATACGGGATTTATCACGTACCGTCTTATCGATGTTTCGACCGAGAATGTTTCAATTCGTGAACCTTCATCATGGTGAGTGCGATCCGCTCCGAATAACGTCTCGCCTCGCACTGGAATAATTTATTATATACTAAGTATAAATATAAACGTATTTATAATAATAATTGAAATAAATCACAAAAGCTTTCTAAGTAAATTACAATACATAATTTTTACAAATAGATTTAGTACAATGGGCGGTCTTATCGCTAAAAGCAATCTCTTCCAGACAACCTTTGTATGGACAATTGATCACATGATCACAGGATTAATATGTAGGTATTATTATTAGTATTTGACTTTTTGTCGAATAAATAAATGAAAATGAATAAAATGGCAGAAATATGTACGGTGGTAGTACTTCCCCGGGAGCCTTTTACAAAAACACACTACTTCATCTTACTGCAACAAATACCCTATTCAAACACATGGTACAACTCAAAGAACAAACATAAAGTCGTTTAGAAGCTGAGTCTTTGACAGTCGGCTTTATGCCTTGGAATTCATATTAACGGCTATCTAAGGAGATTACCGACCCTGTTAGGTAATTTCGTATGAGTTAGTTTTCATTTTCCCAGATATATCGCTTAGGAAACTAGAAACGGCACAGTTCTCAGAGCCTTTAGGAGTTTTAAAAATGTTGTTATTCGAAAAAATTCATTTTTTTACTTAATAAATGAAAATGTTTTCACTCATTATAATCACAACGATCATTTTGAAACGTCAATTTTACTGCCTGTTCCTTCGCGATCAAGCCAGGAAAGAAAGGCAAGAAACAAGACTGGTTGTTCTTTTTGATGATCCTTGTAGAATACATAACAATAAAGAAAATGAATTACGTCTGAATTGTAACACTTTTGACTGAGTTGGAGGAATTTCAATCCCACGCTTATCTATCATCTAAATAATCCGATATGTTATAGTAGGCTTTTTTATAAAGATTTTGTTTAATTTTTATTTAGTATGAGGCCTTTAGTATGAGTTGTTAAATACGCTAACGTCAATATTTATGAGCGTTTTCCTTGTAGCATCCATAAACTCACCATTCCTTCGGAACATAAAATTTCCAAAAAAATTGTTTAATTATTAAGTAGTTTAATGAAACAACCCGTTAAGGACCATGCCAATACATGGTTGTATGGTTGTGAGGCCTGAGCGATTACTAAATTTGGGGGGACCTACTAACCTGTTCGTTATAAGAGTCCTTCGTTCCTGCCGTTCTTCAAGCATACACATTAATTGCTTTTCTTCATGTCATAAGTGGCCCAGTCGGTATTGTTTTTATTTTCCTTTTCCTTTTCTTTCTATAATTTAGAGTAAAATGTGTTAGATAATGTTTTGATATCTGTGATTGAACGAACCACAAGGAGCATCGATCAGTATTTTTACAGTTTCGCGATCACTGTACATAATTACTGATTTAAACAGGTATTTATCGCGTATGTAGGTACCTTTTTTATTTGTTATCTTGACGCTAAACGACGTTAAATGTTGACAAATAAAAAAGGTACGTTTGCGATAAATACTCGTATAAATCAGTAATTATGAGCAGCAATTAGTTCAGATAAATCGTGGTTGAATCTATAATAGAAAACAACTAAATGTGTTTCACTTTTTTCAAGTCAATGTCACTTGATTTATTTGTGATGAATCACATCACGAATCTCGATTTTATCGATTACAGATGAACATCGTATGTGTTTCACTTTTCTTAAGTTAGTGGCGCTCAGACCTTTATATTTTCATTCGTGGTAAATACCTAGCGAGGTGGTTCCAGTCCATTTACATCCTCACAGCAAGTCCCTTCTAAGCATACAATCTTATTGGATCAGGCCTTAGCTAATGTTTGCTGGGTTCATACGAAACTGCTGAGAATCAATTTTATGTTCCATTCTCTTCGGTTGACCTACAAGATTTGCAATCCTTTGCGAGGTTCAATTTAAAAGGAACCCTTGTTCGTGCAAGCTCATCTTAAAAGGCAATGTAGTTTTAATTAAAATAGAAAATTGGGTTTTAAATTTAGCTTTACTTGTATAGAGATTAGATCGATTCCTTTGAAATTCTGCCCTGTAAGTGTGTAAATTTATTTATGTAAGTTCGATTATGCAAATTATTAGCCTAGGTTCAAAACAAATGAATAATTTGTATGCCGTTCTCTAGAAAAATTATATTCAAAGTTAAGTAGTCATTTATTCATTAAAATCACAAGGATCACTTTGAAACTAATATTTTACCAACTGTGCCTCCAGGAGTTCCTCCAGGAAACCAAGCCAGAAAATAATCAGACAAGAAATAAGGCTGGTTGTTCTTAGTATTTACATAACAATACGTTTGATACATAAAGTTAAAGTAAAAATAATCAATTGCAAGAAAATGTGTAAGAATATTAGATATAAGTAGTGGTTCGCCCTGAACTGAGATCTCGCGAGTCTCTCATATAAACAAAAAATATTATTTGTAATCTTTTTCATTAAAATTACAGGTAACGGGAGTTCATGTTATTTGGTACCTATTTTTTGAGGTAGAAATTGAAGTTATTCTGGATTGGATACTTTTCCCTATATTTGTGTCACTAAAACTACACGTACCAAATTTCAGCACTGTGGAGTCACTGGTGTACCCTGTGAATTCAGTTAAAGCTCAGTTTTTATTATGGCTAATAACTTAAAAACTACAAGGTTTAAACTAAAAATAAAAACGGGCATCAAAATGGACTTACAAATACCTTTTATTAGACGTGCCACTTGACCAGATAGCCCCATTTTGTTTTTTTACCCCTCATGAACCCAATATCTCAACCCCTTCCACATTTTTAGCACATTTAGTCACACCAAAATTGTGCCATCGCTACCTACCTATACATATACTAAATTTCATGATGATCGGATAAACGCTTCGAAAGTTATCCTCGGACAAACAAACATACATACAACATCCATTTACCCCAGTTAATTTAGAGATCTCGCTTCGTTCGATCAATAATAATATACTTTATGATTTTGATCAATTTATTTTTAGGTTTTGCGTTCGTTGTGTTGCGAAACATTAGTATTTATAGTTGCAATGCTAAATCATTCGATATGTACCTAGCTGAGCAAAAGCAGTTGAGCTATCTATAGATCGTTTGGACGGTCTTTAGATGATTCAACTGTTTCTTTTGTATTTAAGTCTTGTAAATAATTGTATATTCTTTCTGTTAATAGATGTTAGTTTATCTAGCTTAATCCTCTCTGAATATCAATACAGATGAAGACGAGGGGCTTATTCTGTCTCGTTTTGAGATGGCCTTTTATTCTCATGACACAATATATCCATTCGTCACCATGGCATCCGGCGTTGATCAAAGCTTAGCAGGCAAATGTATTCTAACAATTGAAACTCTGCTATCAGGTTTCATATAGACATTATTTAACAGTGTCATTGTCACATTAAAATATGATATATTCCACATCCCAACTGATTATTGTAAGATAATTTAATTATTTAATTATTTGTTATTTATTGTTGATTGTTAATTATCTGATTTAGTTAAGTATTTATTTTAATCATAATTATTTTGAGATTTTGCATTAATGTTGCCCTGAAAAGTTCTAAGCTCCGCTTGCACAACGATCCCCAAACGGATTTAGCGACTAAACATGTTTAAATTTACTTGTTTTTTGATCACCGTGAACGTTTTTATTTAGACGGTTTGCTATCTACTTATTCGAAAATGATAGTAATTTTCAATGAATTCTGTTTTAGGTTGGCTTTCTTATCAAGTGCAACTTGTAACATTCAATGAAACAAGGTGTACGCTTTTATAACAAACTCTCAAGAGATGTACAAAAATTGTCAAAAATTTAAAAACGTAAAACAAAAAATCTTTACAAAAAAGCCTACTAAAACATATCGGATTATTTAGATGATAGAGAACCTTGGGATTGAAATTGCTCCAACACGTTCAAAAATGTTACAATTTAGACGTAATTTATTTTCATTATTGTTATGATCATAAAAAAGGAAAGGATCATAAAAAACCACCAGACTTGTTCTTGTCTTTCATTCCTGGCTTGGTCGCGAAGAAACAGGCAGTAAAATTGACATTTCAATGTGATCCTTAAGATTTAAATGAATAAAAAGATTTTTATTTTTGAAACGAATAAGAAACTTATTGTGTGTGAAGTGTAGGCTTAAATTCCGAACTTTTAACATACCATAACAATATCAAGTTCCTGAAGTTTAATTATGACGATGAGGCTGTATATTATAAGACCCTTGTCGAAAACTGGGCATCATTGATTTCCCTATGGGATCGTTGCCCTAAGTTCTTTGTGAGAGTTTTTGAAGGTAGTAAATTTTTGTTTTGAAATAGTATTATTTAAGTTAAAACAAGTGTAAAGGTTTTGTTTGCTGAAATTGAAACGGACGATGCAAAAAGTAATTTATTAACCAACAGGA
This sequence comes from Philereme transversata, assembly GCA_963924445.1. NCBI lineage: Eukaryota > Metazoa > Arthropoda > Insecta > Lepidoptera > Geometridae > Philereme > Philereme transversata. Next base: position 15,077,953 of record OZ004340.1, read on the forward strand.
AAGTGAGCTCGAATTAAAACTTAGAACATTTTTGCAACAGGAAATTAGTCAAGTAAAAAGGAAAATTAAAATTAAAATTAATTAAACAAATTTAATAACAGGACTGCCTCCGTGGCGCAGTGGGCGCATATCCGGCTGAGACGCAGGAGGTAGCGGTTCGATTCCCGCCGCGGAAAAAATGTTTGCATGATCTACAAATATTTGTTCCGTGTCTGGGTGTTTTTCTATATATAATATTATAAGTATGTATTTGCAAAAAAAAAAGTATATAAGTATTCTATCAGTTATCTGGTTCCCATAGTACAAGCTCTGCATAGTTTGGGGCTAAATAGCGCTGTGTGAAATGTCCAGCGATATTTATTTATTTATTTTATTACAAATGCTTTAAAAAAATTGCACTGAAAATAATATTATAATATTTTCAAGCTCTAGATTTTATACCAAGCTTCCAAAATAACAGAAATCCCACACAGCTTAGGCACTTTTATGCGTTCACAAATTTAATAAAAGCTTTATAACATCATAAACCTAAGTACAGCCCACCGAACTCATTAATTTGGTGGAACGACTTCATTAATTAATAACACTACGGCCGAGTTAAGACTGTAATGAATATTGTCTATAGATACAGAGGGGTGAGGATAGCTGAGTCAGTGGCAGATCATACCACTACGGTGCGGCGTCGTGCGGTATAACTGACGTAGACGGCGCGGTGTCGCGTAGTGCGCAGTCACCGGCGTACACGGCGCGGCGCAACACTCGGTCTACCGACATGGTGCGAAATTGGGATCACAATCACATAATGTAAACAAATGTTTTGACATGAGTAGTATATATCTGTCTTTGGTTAACTGGTAAATGGTTAATTTATCTTGACTTTTTTTCTAATTACTGTCTTGATGCTTTGTCAAAAGTAATCATAGGATTTCTTTAATTTGCACTTTAACTTTATCAAACAGTGATATAACTATGCATTTTATAAGCCTGAATAGTATACGGTATGTTTATCGAATGTCGAGTATAATAAGTCAAAATATCTTTATTTGATAAAATATTTTAGAACATTTTGAATCGGGAATTCGCCTCATTTGCCGCGACCGACCGTGGAACCAGATTTTGTGCAACCAATTTAGCTTAGAGTGAACCAGCTAAGATACCATATTTAGACTGTGCTATAGCAAAACTCCGGGGGAGATGTCGATGGGTTTTTCTTTATAATTTACACCGGTGTCGATCATTATTTTGAGTTCAAGGACTTTACTAGGGATAGAACGGGTTTCGGAAATGCAATTAAGTATATTATGCATTCCAAAACGCTTGTCATGAACTAATCAGATGGTATAATTGGCTAGCGAATTCTCATATCAAAAGAAGTGTTGCGGGTTCAAGTGCCGTCCAGCTTAAGAGTTTTGACCAAATTTTGAGTTGTTTTAAAAATCTTAAGCATACTCCATCTGATAATCCTGTACCAGACACGCTAATGCTACAACTTGCCATTAAGCGCTGTATGAATCATCATCATCACATAATAAATAAATATTTCTGGACATTTCACACAACGCTATCAAGCCCCAAACTAAGCAAAGTTTGTACTTTGTGTACCAGATAACTGATAGAATAGTTATATTTTTTTTCTTTGCTTATACATACTTATAATATTAGAAGCATCCAGACCCTGAACCTGTAGATCGTGCAAGCTGTTCGCGGCGGGAATCGAATCCGCAACCTACTGCGCCGGCTCTTAAAAATGCTTCACCTTTTAAAATCGCTATCTAGCCCTAAATTAAGTAAACTATGGGAACCAGATAATTTTTGTAAAAACTTACTTATGTTTATAGAGAAACACCCAGTACTGGAACAATTTGTTTGGCGGTGGGAATCGAACCCGCAACTTTCTGCGTCTCAGCCAAAAATTATTTCAATTTAGAGTAAGGCGTAACGTAACGTAATTAGGTACAGTTTGATTTTTGAAGGACGAAAGCTAACTGGCGAGGAAATGCTATTTGCTTGTTCCATCTCCATCCTTTCTTTCTTTCCTTATTCTTTATTGCACACAAGAAAATTTAAAAATACAGAAATAGAGGTCATGTACAAAGGCGAGCTTAACCCTATGAAGAGTTTTTTTCCAGCAAACCTTTGAGGCTAGAGAGAGAGATGATTTTAAAGGTGAGTGTACAAAAACATAAATATATATATATATATATAGATTAGATTAGATAATACTTTATTGCACACCACGAAACAAATACATATAAAAAAAAACAACTACGTAAATCTATGGATACAATTGGCGGTCTTATCGCTAATTAGCGATCTCTACCAGACAACCTTTGGATGGAATGGACTGTGTAGACATTACCTGGGGTGTACCTAAGATACTACATGTACATACATAGTAATACTAATTATATAAAAAAAAATATATAAAACTTACATAAATGAAAACTACATGAATCTAAATAATAACTACTCATAATAATTTATAGATACATACTTAGACTTATTTAAGAAACAAATAATTAATAATAAATACATATATATTTAGCGACAAATACTCAGATAGTCTTCTCTGAGCATACGTTTAAAAATGGCAAGTGACTTGGCACATCTGATAGCCACCGGCAGCGCGTTCCATAACCGGACAGCCTGCACTGTAAAAGACTTATCAAAGTAGGAGGAGGAGTGTACAGGTGTCCTGAGTTGGAGTGTGTCAGATGAACGCAAGGATCGAGGATTGGATTGATAGAGGAAATGGAAGCGTTCTTTAAGATAGGAAGGTGAGGAAGGGTTGAACAGGATGTTATATAAATGTGAGTATCCCGGCGAAGGCGTATGGGTAACCACTTGAGCTTACTGCGAAATTCGGACACATGGTCATACTTCCGCAAGCCGAAGATGAACCGGATGCCAAAGTTTTGCAAGCGCTCAAGTTTATCTAGTTGCTGTTCAGTGAGATCTAGATAAGAAGCATCAGCATAGTCTAGTATCGGGAGAAGAAGCGACTGCGCGAGCGAAATTTTAGTGGCAGTCGGAAGGAAGTTACGCAATCTCCTAAGAGAACCCGCTGAGGCAAACATCTTACGGCTGACTTCAGATATCTGAGGTCCCCATGACAGTTGCCTGTCTATGAGAACGCCTAAATTTTTCACCGTCTCACTCTGCTTAACGTAGGTGCTATCAAATATAATTTGTGGAAGGCAAGACCAGTCTATCCTCGATATCATCCTATAACCCCCAACGACGATTACTTGAGTTTTGAGTGGGTTAACTCTAAGACCATGTGCCTTGCTCCAGTCCAGAATACGGTCTACTCCAAATATATACACAAAACTGATATGAACTTTACTTAAAGTATGTTATAATATTATAATTATAATTAATAAATCTTTCTCCTTACTAATATTATAAATTCGTATTCTGTTCGTATGTCTTTCTGTCTTTCTGTCTCTCTGTCAGTCTGTTTGTTACGTCTAAGCGGCTGGACCAGTTCCTTTTTAGTATAGAGATAGATTAAAACCGGGATCGGTACAAAGGCTACTTTTTACCCGACTGTGTAGGAGGGTTATGTTTTTATATATTATCCCATTTAATAGTAAAAATTACGTTTAATTATTTTTAAATTAGTAAATGAGCAATTTTATTCAGTTTTTTAATTGGTATTAGTAATACGCGATCCAATTTAAACTCTTTTTCATGAATAATAAACACGCAACAATATACCCAACATACAACTTTACAATACAACAAATATGAAATACTTTCAAAGAAATACAATGCTCCAAGATTGTACCCCCCAAGAACTTCAAATAGAATTGAAAACTTTTAACAACGCTCCCAATTGTCATGATAACTCCCTATGAGCCCTTGGATCACAATTGTATCTGTAGGGTTGTAGGTATTATTAAACTCCAAAATTTTCATAATTAATTATCACAATAAAATAAGAATCCACCTTTTAAGCCTTCCCGCACACGAGCCAAGCGCCACGGCTACAAAACGTCGCCACATGAAGCTGAAAGCGGTTACTGTAAGCGGAAGCGAACAACAGTCTCTTTTTAACCGACTTCAAAAAAAAGAGGAGGTTCTCAATTCGTCGGAATCTTTTTTTATGTATTATTTGAAGACGAATCGATTAGATAAATTATTTTTTTGTTTAAAAGGGTTCCCTGAATACTTCTTCCCAAAAAAATTGGGGCCAACCCTCAAATTTTATAGGGACGATTCGGTATTATGTTTTTATTACCTCAGAACTCCGTCATTTACCAATCGATTTGGACAATTCTTTTTTTATTTTTATATTTTCATAATGATTTCATAGAAATTTTATTATAATCAGTTCAGTATTTTGGTTAAGTCGGTTATATTTTTGTTAAAATTTACTTGTTTACTTAACTTTCGGTTGGTGGTGGCTACACGACGCGACCACACAAAGTCAGAAGCGGGATCTTGTGGCGTGTAGCAACTATTGGCGATAACCGTGTGAGTGTGAGTTCATATAAAATGTACGAAAATGCAGTCCGCAGCTTAGTGGCGGTGTTTTGTGGCGGTAAGCCGTGGCTCGTGTGCGGCGACGCTTAAACATCATCACACTAATATTATAATTGCGAAAGTTTGGATGTTTGTTTGTTTGTTACTCAATCCCATCGTAACGGCTGAATCGATTTTGATGAAATGTGATATATATAGAGACTATATCCTGTATTCAAGCATAGGCAAATTTTTGTTAACAAACAACGCTGTGAAGCCGCTGGTGGAAGCCAGTTATACTTATATTGTAAGTTGGGACCATTGAATTAAATACATAGACATAAACGGCCATTATTTACATCTATAGCACATAATATCATCATCATAACAAACGTTAGACATCCACTGCTGAACATAGGCATCCTCAAAGATTTCTAGACTGATCTAGACCAATCCTGCACCCAACGGCTCCCATTAATCTATAATAGCTCATCTATACACCTAGTGGAGACCACCTTACGTTGCACTTTAGAGTGCCTGGTCTTCGCGGGAGAAACTATCTGCCCCAACGGCCGACAGAGCTATGTGCCTAGTGAACTTCAGTTTACTAATCCTCTGGGCCAAATCACTGAATATGGTATGTACCTATATATCCTCATTTCTGATTTAACCTCGTAGATAAATCATCGTCCGGTATATGGACACGTATTAAAATAAGCTTAGAAAAAAATAAATCTTTAATTACTTTTCTCTAACCTCACAGAAACAATATAATACTAAAAAGGCACAATAAAAGGTGGCCTTATCACTGAGAGCGATCTCTTCCAGGCAATCTTTAGATGGGAGGTAATTAGTGAAGCTATAACGCAGTGTGGTGTACAGATGAGAATAGATGATCTCCTAATTATAATGCTAAGAAACAAGGTAAGAAATTATGTTTCATCATATTGAATAGAACTCACTGGCCACAAGTTTATTGTCAAAGCCATATCCATGACAAATGGTTTTCATTCTCGACCAGTGTCCTCCACTATTTGCAGACGGGGGAGCTTCATTAATCATCGCTCTAGCCTTGTCTGTTGTAGTTACCCTTACATCAATAGTAGCGTGTTATAAGTTTGACGGCTATGTTCGTCTATGTGTCTGTCTGTCTATTTGTGACATCTTAGTAGCCAAGCGGATGGACTGATTCGGACGCATTTTTTTTTTATAGAAAGCTTGTTTAATTGGGATGGTTCTTAGCGGTGATGAAGCTGATCTTCATCACCGCTGATGAAGATCAGATCAGAAGATTATCAGCACTTTTCCTTATTGGTGAAGGAATGTCAGCAGTCATCGTCATCATCATATCAGCCACAGAACGTCCACTGCTGAACATGGGACTCCCTCATAGATTTCCAGAGCGTCCGATCTTGTGCGCCATGGACCCACTGATTCCCTGCAACCTTTAACATGTCGTTTTTCATTCTAGTGGAGGGCCGTCCTACACTGCACTTTCCTGTGCGTGGTTTCCACTAGAGAACCTTTCTGCCCCAACGGCCGTCAGCTCTCAGCTATAAAACAGAATTTTATCACGGTGTTTATAATTGTCAGGGGTGTTTTAAATTATTCATAAATATTTTATTTTGTTGTTATGAAGCAAACCAGCGCGCGCTTCATTAGTACACCGCTCTGCATGCCATCCCCACCTGAGATCCGCGCACGCACACAATGCCGGTCGGCTCACGACTGGCCTATATAAGGAGCCACGCGCCTTGAGAGCTTAGTCCTTTTAAGTTCGGTTAAGCTGTCACGGCCTCAGAGGCCAACAGCGAGATTAGTCCATTCGAAAAAAAAAAAAGAGCTTAGTCCTATCCTCCGTCGTCCGAGACACGTTCTCGGAGACCCGGATGACGAAATCACCTCCGCTAATGCGGAAGGTGAGTCATCTATATCAGACAGAGCAAACACTTCACAGAAACACCGACCTCGCCGGCGAGGTCGACGAGTCCCTTCAGTCGCCGCCTATACGAGGTACAGACATGTACCCGGGCGTTTCTCTCCTATCCCCACCCCGGCAACAGCCCAAACCGAGGTTCGTACCTAAGTGGTGCCCTTGCGCTAGTTGCCTAAAAAACTTAATGGGCTGAGCGCCATCTGCGCTCGCCAAAAGTTCGGTTAAGCTGTCACGGCCTCAGAGGCCAACAGCGAGATTAGTCCATTCGAAAAAAAAAAAAAAAAAAGAGAGCTTAGTCCTAAATCCTCCGTCGTCCGAGACACGTTCTCGGAGACCCGGATGACGAAATCACCTCCGCTAATGCGGAAGGTGAGTCATCTACATCAGACAGAGCAAACACTTCATAGAAACACCGACCTCGCCGGCGAGATCGACGAGTCCCTTCAGTCGCCGCCTATACGAGGTACAGACATGTACCCGGGCGTTTCTCTCCTATCCCCACCCCGGCAACAGCTCAAGCCGAGGCTCGTACCTTAGTGGTGCCCTTGCGCTAGTTGCCTAAAAAACTTACTGGGCTGAGCGCCATCTGCGCTCTCCAAAAGTTCGGTTAAGCTATCACGGCCTCAGAGGCCAACAGCGAGATTAGTCCTTCAGAAAAAAAAGAGCTTAGTCCTAAATAACTTACTGGGCTGAGCGCCATCTGCGCTCGCCAAAAGTTCGGTTAAGCTGTCACGGCCTCAGAGGCCAACAGCGAGTTAGTCCTTCAGAAAAAAAAGAGCTTAGTCCTAAATAACTTACTGGGCTGAGCGCTATCTGCGCTCGCCAAAAGTTCGGTTAAGCTGTCACGGCCTCAGAGGCCAACAGCGAGTTAGTCCTTCAGAAAAAAAGAGCTTAGTCCTACATAACTTACTGGGCTGAGCGCCATCTGCGCTCGCCAAAAGTTCGGTTAAGCTGTCACGGCTTCAGAGGCCAACAGCGAGTTAGTCCTTCAGAAAAAAAAAGAGCTTAGTCCTAAATAACTTACTGGGCTGAGCGCCATCTGCGCTCGCCAAAAGTTCGGTTAAGTTGTCACGGCCTCAGAGACTAACAGCGAGTATTGTCCATCCGAAAAAAAAGAGCTTAGTCGTCATCGTTGATAGACGTCATTCCTTTAGGTTGCACATTGGTGCCATTCAGATTGTTCAAAATCACTTCTTGCGAAAAGCCACAGGCTCGCCTTGGTATTTTCGCAACAACGATCTACACCGCGATATAAAATTAGAATCAATAGCCAAGTTCATGAAGCTCGCTTCCAAGCAACATTATGAACTTGCTACCCATCATCTGAATCCTTTGGTACACACCATTCTGGACTATCCGTTGGACCCGCCCGCAAACAAAATCCTCCGTCGTCCGAGACACGTTCTCGGAGACCCGGATGACGAAATCACCTCCGCTAATGCGAAAGCGATTTCTGAGTCAACTAGAATTTTTTAGTCGCCGCCTATACGAGGTACAGGCATGTAACCGGGACTTTCTCTCCTATCCCTACCCGGGCAACTGCCCAAGCCGAGGCTCGTACCTAAGTGGTGCCCTTGCGCTAGTTGCGTCTTCACAAAACTTACAGGGCTGAGCGCCTGAGCGAGCGCAGTCGTCAAAAGTTCGGTTAAGCTGCAACGGCCTCAGAGGCCAACAGCGAGATTAGTCCATTCGAAAAAAAGAGAGCTCAGTCGTGCTAACGCTTCCGCCGTTTCCAATATTGAAAAGGTGGGCCTACAAGCTTAGACGCTCTCTCCCGGTTTCACCTCGCGCCGCGGGCGGTCGTTTCCTTGCGTTGTTTCGTGACGTACCCCGTCACGAACTCGCCGAGAACGCACCCTTTTCGTTTAATCTACTTACCTATTATAATTTATATTTGGACTGTTTGTAGTGTTTACTTTAAACTTACAACGCCCTCTACAGTTATTAATCTATACGCACAAAACACATTACAACAGCTTAGAAGTAAACATTACAAAAATGCTGTTTTGATCTGGATTGCAACATAAACACATGTGCGTACAGCTAAAATAACTTACAAATCAAGTAGACTGATAGGTAGAAGCAGATATATGTATTTTAAATTTTAAATATTTATTGTATATGTAAATAAAAAATGCATAATCTGTGAAACCTCTATTAAAATATTTGTATAATGTACTTTTATTGCAAAAAGAGGGATCCATTTAGACTAATACTTTGACAGCTTTAAAATGAGTTCTAAAAAAGGAGTAAGAATCACTTAATCGAAAAAGAGTGTTAACCCATAGGTACTCATTTCTCACATAAATTTTAATCCAAATCAAAAGTTTTATGGCTAAACCGATTTCAAATCGTTCAATTATTTGAAAGTTAGTGTTTGCGTGATGTTTCTCTTTATACTATTTCTTTTTTGCTGTTGTGAAAGGACCAAAGCAGGTCAAGTCAGCAGGTACCATAGTATAAACGCTTTAATATAAAAGATTCTTTTGAACAAAATGTTTAGGTTTCGAGCTAGAAAGGTTCAGTTGGTAACGAACATAATAAAGTAATGAAATTGAGTTTTAAAAGGAAAATATTTTATTGTTTTAGGGTATTCAATAAACATTTCAAAAATACGGCATTTCCGTATGAGATAGAGATAAAGCGAAATGTTGAGTTTGGATTTGCATTGCCAATTTTTCTCAGTCAAGTATCACTATGTTGTGCATCACTCACTTTTTTATTTAGATTTTGATCGTGATATTCACGTTATCTAATGTAAATACTTACATGGGGAGATAGATTCTGTGTTTCCTTCTACCATACTTTAACATTTTCCTATTTTGCTCATTATTTTGCTCAGAAAGCTCTTAAATTCATTCTCAAACCCTTTAAATACTCATTATTACATTTTTATATGGGTGAAAAGAGCAGAATTTCATTCATTCTCGTCACAAGAGTATAAATGATGCTATATTTATTTTAAATTTTTAGGACTAGAAACACAAAATAAACAGACCCGACATGGGTAGGTACTGATATCACATTTTAGATAAGTAAATAAATAAATATTGCTGGCTATTTCACACAGCGCTATCTAGCCCCAAACTAAGCAGAGCTTGTACTATGGGAACCAGATAACTGATAGAATACTTATATACTTCATTTTTTGTAAATCTGTAGATAATAGACAAATCTGTAGATCATGCAAACATTTGTTCCGCGGCGGGAATCGAACCCCCTACCTCCTGCGTCTCAGCCGGCTGTTCGCCCACTATAGTATATATATATATTTACTTTTAATTCTTGGTAAAACCGTTGATTGCACGCGGGCTCGTAGTGATATTATCGGATACCTAGATGCTAATATTTCTAACAAAGACACAGTGACACAGGATTAGGATAAAACCAGGACTGACCTTACAAAAATGCCTTCGTTCCAAGAAACTTTACCAATCGCCAATCTTTGTTCTTCGACTAGGTGCTTCAGTTTCTTCTCCTCGCGAAGGACACAGCACTACACATTCCAACACTTTTCAAGTCTTATTTTACAGCAATCCCCTTTAATTCGTTATTTAGGCACAGAGCACATCACAGCACAGGCATTGTTTTAACCATCTTTCTTCGACTCGATGATGGTAGTTAGGGGAGAGAGTCACTGAGCTTCCTACCTACATATAATATTTAATTATGGCCTAAACAACCGTAAGGTTTTACTTGGAATTTATGTAGGACCTCTGAATGTGATGTATGGTTGTATGTACTGGTCGCTAACTAAATAGAATATTGTTCATTACTACTCAGAGAGTAACGTTTTAATCAGTCTCATTTTATCAATCAGTCAGCGCAGCCTGGTAACAGTTTGTTCTTGACGGCGAAGCCCTACTGGCATGAGCCTGGGAGCCTGACCCCCTCGAGGTTGGAGTCCTCACATCTCCCACTGGGACCCTTGAGGCCGGAGACCTTAACTGAAAACAGACCTGGAGGCTCCAAGCCTGTATTGAGTTAAGGTCCATGTCCCAGGCTCAAGCCGGTAGAGCTTCGCCGTCAAGAACAAACTGTTACCGGGCTGCGCTGACTGATTGATAAAATGAGACTGATTAAAACGTTACTCTCTGAGATCTTTCTCCGGCTGTTTCAAAGTGCAGACTGTCTTTTTCCAGAATACCAATGTCATCCGGACCTGTTCGAAAGTTAAAGATTTAAAATATTCTAGTTAACGGCCAAAAGTCGCTGACCATTTACAAACTTCCAAAAGCCCTATACACCTAAAAGATTGAAAGTCGGTAATCTACTATGGCCACATTATTCAGTGAATATAGTAAGGTGAATATATCGGTGAACATCATCAGAACAAAAATTACTAAACGCATAAAAACATAGTACTTACCACCCTTATGTCGGAAACTAAACGTTCTAAGCTAGCGGTGTCTTGAGACAAATGGTAGATATCATTATGCTCTGCATTACTGATGCAGCTGTCAAACTTCAAACATGGAAACTAGACATTCTAGGCTAGCGGTAATTAGAGACAAATGGTAGGTATCAATGAGATCTGCATCTCTGATGACAGCTGGCATTGACACATTAAAGGTGCCGTTTGTGTAAATATTTAAATAATTTTTAATATTCTTAATATTTCGTATTAAAATATGCATCAAGCTAAAATATTAACTTACCATTTGTTCCAAGACACAGCTAGCCTAGAAAGTCTCGTTCACAAGATACGGCTGTTTGAAGTTTGAAAGCTGTCATCAAAAATACAGAAATCATTGACTGATACCTATCATTTGTCCCAAGACACCGCTAGCCTACAACGTCTTCTTCACAAGATATGAATGTTTGAAATTTGACAGTTGTCATCAGAAATGCAGATCTCATTGATATCTACTATTTGTTCCAAGATACCGCTAGCCTAGAACGTCTAGTTTCCGAGATACGGCTGTTTATGTTTGACAGCTGTAATCAGAAATGTAGATCTCATTGATATCTACAATTTGTTCCAAGACATCGCTAGCCTAGAACGTCTAGTTTCAGAGATACGGCTGTTTATGTTTGACAGCCGTCATCAAAAATGCAGATCTCATTGATAACTACCATTTGTTCCAAGACACCGTCTAGTTTCCGAGATATCATGGGTGGTAATTTTAATGCGTTCAGTAATTTTTGTTCCGATAATGTTCACCGATATTTGTAATCTTACTATGATGATGAATAATGTGCAGATCACCGACTTTTGATCTTATAGGTGTATAGGACTTTTGGAAGTTTGTAAATGGTCAGCAACTTTTGGCGTTGACTGTACAATCATACATCACATTTAGAGGTCCTACATAAATTCCAAGTAAAACCTTACGGTTTTACCAAGAATTAAAAGTAAATAAATATGTATAAAATGTTATGTCAGTACCCATGTCAGGTATGTTTATTGTTGTGTTTCTAGTCCTAAAAGTTAAAATAAATAAAGCATCATTTATACTCTTGTGACGAGAAAATTCTGCTCTTTCCACCCATATAAAAATGTAATAACGTGAATATGACGTTCAAAATCTAAATAAAAAAGTGAGTGATATTACAGTTACCAATATGGGTTCTAGGCCATCATCCGTAAAAAGACTACCTCACTGCTCAGTAGAGTGCGGGGCAGCACCAATACCATCCTGCAGGTCATACCTGGCAAATACGACTCACCGATTATGAAGTCCTTCAATCGGGTTCTGATCGAATAGTCTTTGTGAGAGACTATTGGCTCAGGACTTGAGTGAGGGACTTTAACTTAAACTTTTATTGGTATTATTTGAATTTTGTTTATATAATTGTGCCTATACTTTGAACTAACCTATGTGACATATTTGAATTAAGATTTTTACTAACAAATATGGATCTTTGACATCTGAAAAGTGAATAAATGAATTTAATGATTTGAATATCACTCAGATAATCAAAGCAGCCTTATCTAAAAGATAAGATATGATTTATTTTGGTATTCCAAAAAATGTTACCCCAATACATTCTTCTTCATAAGTAACATTTCCGTCGTCAGTGGGGGATTTACACATTTCCCAAGTATAGGCTGTTATATTTTTGACGCCCTTCTATCCAACAATTTAGTTGGAATTGCATAATAAATCGCTATAAAGCTATGCTTAGTATGGGGCTAAATGGTTGTTTTTCTATTTATTATAAGTCTGAATTTACAAAAAAAATGTATTTAAGTATTCTATCACTCCTCTGCCTCCTCTCCTCCTCTCTCTCTGACTGTCTCCGTGACGTAGTGGGCGTATAGCCGGCTGAGACGCAGGAAGTAGCGGGTTCGATTCCCGCCGCGGAACAAATGTTTGCATGACCTACAGATATTTGTGTCGTGTCTGGGTGTTTTTCTATATATTACAAGTATGTATTTACAAAAAAAATGTATATAAGTATTCTATCAGTTATCTGGTTCCCATAGCAACAAGCTCTGCTTAGTTTGGGGCTAGATAGCGCTGAGTGAAATCTCCATCAATATTTATTTATTTATTTAGATAGCGCTTTGTAAAATGTCCATATTATTTATTTATTATCATAAGTAGTTTTTGCTTATATTTCTAAGCTAATCAAAGCTCAATCATGTACATTAAGGCGGGGTAATGTAGGTATGCACTTTGTCGGAGACCGCGAACTGGGTGTTTTTTTTTAATTATTGATAAGACCAACAGCTACATTTATAATAAAAAGGGTCATAAATAACTAGTTTATGAGATTATACAGCCAATTACAGGTCTTTCTCGAAATAACTAAATTATCACAAAAAAATCCTACAACAGAGAATAATTTAAGATTTTCATAACCATAAAGTTCTCAAGTCATATGCATATGTTTAATGAATTAATGAGTGTCAAATAAGTAGTTAACATAACTTTTCTTAGTGAGAAAGTCAGTTAAATAAGTTTAAAACATTATTTGGTAATTTAAGTGTCCTTAGCTAGTAGTTGAAACCTCTTTTAACTTTTAAGTATAAAATACCTGTATTAGGAGCTTAATGAAATCTCTTAAAAAAATACGGTCCCCATATTTGCCGCCATTCAATCTGCTCAAGCTTACTCAGCCTGCTGGTAAATCCGCCACTGCGTCTAGATCAAGTATAGTTTCAATCTAATCTTGTGTCTTTGCAACGTTTGACTCAAAATAAAATTCGGCGTAGGTGTTGGTATCCGCTTCGGCGTCAGCATCGAGGTAAGTGGCATCGGAGTAGGCGTCGGTGTTGAAGTAGGTGTCAGCGTCATCGTTCGCTTGGGCGTCGGCGTCGGAGTAAGCGTCGGTAACGAAAAAGATGTCGACGGTATCGTTCGCTTGGGCGTCAGCATCGAGGTAAGCATCGGAGTAGGCGTCGGTGTTGAAGTAGGTGTCGGCGTCATTGTTCGCTTGGGCGTCGGCATCGGAGTAAGCGTCGGTGTCGAAAAAGATGTCGGCGTCATCGTTCGCTTGGGCGTCAGCATCGGAGTAGGGATCAGTGTTGAAGTAGGTGTCGGCGTCGGCATCGATGGTGGAGTAGGCATCACCGTCAAATCAACGAAGCACAATTTTACATACTCGTATCGATAGAGCGTGCTAAAATACTTCATTCAAATCATAATTTGGCCAAATGGTGTAGCGGAAGGAATCGATATAGGAAATAGCAAACAAACATTGCTAATTATATCAGCAAAGTGGTTTTGCTATTTGCTACAATGTAGGCACCTTGTGGAATCTTACCTCTCTGTTTACAAAGGCTTTGAACTACTTAAAATAAGACTGGTTATGCCTTTACTTGCGGAGTTTTGTAACTTGGGGACAAACAGTATCAGGTTTTTTCAAGTTGGGTTCTGTACAGGTATTTCATAATATAATGTTTTATTTAAGTGTATTACCTCCAAATTAACTGGGACGAATAATCATTGTATGTGTTTGTTTGTGATTAAGAATCCTGGTGAGAACATGTGGGAGTGAGGGAAGGGGGGGGGGGGGTGTTAGATATTGGGGATAATACATCAAAGTGAACCAATCACGTCAAGTGGGACGTCCAATAAAATACAGGGCCCGTAGCCAAATTACATTCGCCACGAATCTATTCGATTTCTACATACATTTGTTGTCGCTGAATCACGTGGTATTTCTATAGCATGTGTCAAATTCCATACATTTTCGGACGTATCGACTAGCGTCATCGCTAATTGACTGTAACTTGGCTAAGCCCTCAGGGTACACTAGTGACAATTTGGATAAAAGTCTGAAATAAAAAACTCCCGTACGTAATTTGATTAAAACTGTGGGTCAAGTTTTGTTGAAGTAATACTTAAAAATACTAATAAGTAATAACTTAAAAGTACTTATAGGTATTTTATAATTCATTATTTATTATTGTTATTTTAACCCTCTGTGTCCCACAGCTGGACAAAGGCGTCCCCACATTCTAGTCACTTCTTTCCAGCGCCATGATGGTCCAATCTGCTCGGAAGTTGGTGAGTTCGTCCCTCGTATTTAAAAAATTTATCACATTAATATTATAAATGCGAAAGTTTGGATGTTTGTTTATTTGTTACTCAATTACATCGTAACGGCTAAATCGATTTCGATCAAAGGATGATTATAACCTGGATTGACATATAAGCTACTTTGAATTGGCAAACCACGCGTGCGAAGCCGCGGGCGGAAGCTAGTCTATAACTTATACTATATTTATTCCGTTTTTCTTACCAAACTTGAACATACTACGATACGAAATACCAGCTAGAGGCTCTAGATTCAATTGAGAGAAGAGCCAAGAAGCTCATTTGCAATGACGAGTTAGCAAATGCAAGGCTCCACAGCCTCGAGCATCGTCGAAAGGTTGCAAGCCTCTCGGTTTTTTATCGGATACATTTCGGAGAGTGTGCTGCGGAGCTTTTCAGCCTGATCCCACCATCCCCATTCTACCATCGGACAACCAGACGCTCCGCGATGCGCCACCGCTACATGGTAGACATACCTCCCATACGCACAAAGCGGTACTCTTCCACCTTTATTATGCGCACCGCCAAGGAGTGGAACGCCTTGCCTGAGTCTGTGTTTCCTGATAACTACAACCTAGGGATCTTCAAGTCACGAGTGGATAGGTTTCTTCTAGGGAAGCGTGTATCATCGTAGACTGCATCATAGCTTACCATCAGGCGAGATAGTGGTCAAACGCTAGCCTATAATTTATTTAAAAAAATACTTATCGGTAGGTGCATAATTTATTTATTTTCAGAACTACCCCACTATTCTTATTTATTTCTAAATACCTATATATTGAGATTACTGAAGCTTTGGCAGCTTCGTCAATTAAAATCAGATTAGAGAATAAACAATCAAATAAATAAAGCTGTATGAAATGTCCATAATTATATATTTTAAATTTTTACAAACAAAAATAATAAACAAAATAAAATATATAATTTAAAAACCGTTTCCCGAAAACATTAAAGCAACCCAAATACGAAGAAATTTTCTTTACAAACTTGTTATAAGATGGAATCCAATAAAATACAAAGGAAATTCGATGTTTCCGTAAAACAAGCTATTTACTGCACACAATTCAACTCAGCCAATTGTTGGTGGTAGCCCAATAGATATGTGAAACAGAAAAGTTAGATAGTTGGAATAAAAGCAATAAAAGTTGCCACAATTCGCCTTTCAAACGGACATGTATGTCGTTCGAAGTTTTTTATGTTTTGCTAACACAATGGGTGGTATATTTTTAGTTTTGAGGCTTATATGCCGTCGTTGACCGTTTATTGGAACTTGTTTTCGTTATTGAGAAGGCTTCTCGAATAGGAATATCGTATAATAGTATCCAGTTAGGAATGTTTTGAGCGTTTCATCGTTATTCATTCTCCCAAAACGTTTCTATTGAAATCTTTAGCGTAAAGTATTTTCTATTATTTATTCAAGATAAAGCTCATGGGCTTATGGGCCTATTGAAGGGAAGACTTTCATCTCTTATACCTCAATAAGAAATATTGTATTTTGAAATAAATAAAGTAAGATATCATCATCATATCAGTCATAGGGCGTCCACTGTTTATTATATGCGGACAGAGCGACACGTATCATATGATCCTGCATCAAACGGCTCCAAGCAACCTGTATTAGGTCGGATTTCCATCTATGTCATTACGACTTAGTAAAACCTGTTCACCATTTTCAAATACTTATCTACCGTTTCCGAAATTACAAATTACCTATGATATATAACTAATTCAGGATAATTACCGCGAACAAGGTGGCAGAGAGCATTTCGTACGGGATTACCAACGAGTTAAAACCGTGTGAGACGCGATTTTTGGTCGCAAACTTATTAACTTGAAAACTGTGAGCTAGATTTGCTTTATTTCAGTTTTGTCCTGTCTTGCCTTTAATACTCGTTTTTTTTGTTCCGTTGCTGAACCCGGGACCCTTATAGTTTCGCCATGATGATTCTCCGTCCGTCGGTCTGTCCATCTGACAGCCATTTTACTTTTAGAATGTGTAATAGAGCTGTTGATTTGAAACTTGACATGATGATAAGTTAAAAAAAGTTAGTTGGTTATGAAATGTAAACTAAATAACTTGTATTTTAGGGTACCTCCCGTATAAGGTTAACTCGAAGTGAATGCATTTCATTAAGTTCACCTAAGTATGTACAGATTATTTTTACATTGTGCAATAAATAATGTTTCATTCATTCATTATATGAAAGCGAATCAAGATTTTATTTACTCACACACCTCGCCTTCTTGTTTATCCTTGAATACGTTTTTTAAAAACACACTTCTTGACACAAGAACCAGTTTACGCTATATAAAGCTTCAAAACGGCCATTTTCGCAAAGTCGGTTATCATCTGATCAAGAACGACAAATTGTACAAATACATCTTATCATGGATACTGTTACCAGTAACTATGAGCTCGTATTTTTAGCGGCAATTTTTTTTGCCTTTAACTGTATTTGTTTTATTGGCGACAAAAAGTCGCGTCCAAAAGTTGTGTCTGAAACCTCATTCTCTCTAAATTACATCAGGCAAAGTGGGTATCGCAGTACGCCATATCAATTATTCGCTTAAAGTATTTTATAATCCAGAGCTAATTTGCTCTTACTTGAGTACGATCCTTTTTAATTAATGGGCTAAACATTTTTAGACAATCTCCATCATATATAAGTAAAATAAATGCAGACATATTACGCAAATTATCGCAGTCTTCGTTTTTAAAAGAAGCTGAATCAAGTGCAAATACGCATCTAAATATTTTTCTAGCCACATTTAGGGTCATTTGCTATGGTATTTAATTATGTAGGAAAACCATAACAACTATAAATGATTACGAAAACAAACTTTTAATACCACAGCTGACTTTATACTCGTATTTATTATATTGCCTAATTGTCAGTGCCACCGAAATTAATATTTTTTAGCATAATTTTAGTATTCGCCCATGCTTCTCAATATAAACTTTGCCAAATACGAGTACTCACTCTTTCGGGCGTGCGATAATCTTAAAAAGGGTTAAAAAAAATCTTAACTTTCTAATAAACAGTTTAAAAATAACACACCAAAATAAATAACTAGATTTCAAAATGAAGCGGTCTCAAGCAATTACTCCGTCATAATTAATTAGGGAGTATCACAAGGATCAAGTCTAGGTCCAAGTTTATTCCTTCGATAAATATAGCAACTAACAAGATATCTGGAGAATTTCTGAAGTGCCATCGAGTCGCTCTAGCAAGGATTTTATTAATTACTAGAGCATAGATGAAGTAATATTAATATTTATAAGTTTCACTCCAACGCGTTTAAAACTATAGCAAGACGATTGATGAGAAAACCGGATCTATATTGTCAAAACCAAAACACTTAATAACTTAGAAAGAATGAAAGAAACGACAATTTTTTATTTTATTTTATAAGTTAAAGGCTAGCGTCTGACTACGATCTTGCCTGATGGTAAGCGATGATGCATTCTACGGTGGAACACGCCGACCAGCGTGACCTGAAGACCCATAGCTTGTAGTAGGAAACTCAGACTCAGGCTCCGTTCCACTTCTTGGCGGAGAAATTATTATTCAAATTACTGAATTTAAATACACCCACAGTAAAGCTGATTTCATTTTAAAACCACGTTGAAGTGATATAGACCCGTTTGAAGTTCAGGTCCAATTTAATTAATAGTCTTCCGTTGGCTGTCGTCTCTAATAATTTCGCTTATCTTCCGAGTAACGATATTTTACTAAAATATTTAAAGTTGTTCACCAAAATGGTCTTGACATCTACCAATCAGAATTAGATTAACTCTCTTAATGCATCATCTGAATGTAGATGAGTTGATGATTAACTTCACACCGTTCTGAATGCGCACAGCTAACTTATGGAACACTTTACCGTCGTCTGTTTTACCTGGGGACTACAATTCGGGTCTCTTTAGGGTAAGAGTGAATAAGTATTTTCTAGATATTGAAGAGTAGTAGAGTTCCTTGAGAAAGGGCTCGTGCGAGGAAGTACTACCACCATACCTATTTCTGTCGCTAAACAGCATTGCTGTGTTTCGATATGAAGGGAATATGGTTTGCGGTGAATTTACAGGCGCACGATGCTTTACACCTGTATGCATCAGGTTAATGGCTTTGCATCGTGCATTGACGACCTCCGTGGCGCAGTGGGCGAAGAGCCGGCTGAGACGCAGGAGGTAGTGGGTTCGATTCCCGCCGCGGAAAAAATGTTTGCATGATCTACATATATTTAATCCCAGTCTGGTTGTATTTCTATATATTATATGTATGTATTTACAAAAAAAAGAAGTATATAAGTATTCTATCAGTTATTTGGTTTCCATAGTACAAGCTCTGCTTAGTTTGGGGCTAGAAAGCGCTGTGTGAAATGTCCAGCAATATTTATTTATTTATTTATCGTAGGGCACGTTTATAAGGTGCGTGACCTACGAGGCAATACTTTGTTATAGACGATGGTTATCACTTATCATCAGGTAGGCCATATGCTAGTTCCATCTCCAGGTAGTACATATAAAAAAAATTACTTACCATTAGGTGAGATTGTGGCCTAACAAAGATCGATTCGTGTTCAAAAATAGTCTCGTAAAAGTTCTGTACTACGAATCTCGCAATTTGAGCATTTATATTTTTGTCACATGGCGATCTATTGAGCATCACTATAATGCAAAGATTACAGGAAATATAAAACAAAATCTCCATCTAGAAAAGTTCTTTTAGAAATCTGACAAAAAAGTTAAATTGATTTCTGAGTCACATAACTAGATGGCGCTGTTAAATCTATATAAGGTGTAGCAATTAAAACTAATTATATTGAAGGGACAGTTGCTAGACAAAAAAATAAAATAAGTGTAGGTAAGTATCTATAAAATGTTGTTTTATTATAAAAATCACGATAAAATGCTGCACGACGAATTCTTAGAGAAATAGCGTATTGTACGATGCCACAGATCCCTAAAAAGTTACTACGAGCCGTTTAACAATCCCGCTAGTTCAATGACCTCGCCCAGTCATTGCTCGGCCCGATTAATGAACCCAATCAGAGATCAGAGCGCGTATAGCGCGTACGGTAGGGCGGTAAGTACCTACATGTGAGACACAAAAACTCAAAAATAAAGTTATTTGTATTAAAAAAGATATCATATTTATTTTTTAATTGTGTTCTCAAAAATATACTCCGTTATTATTTGTAGATTAAATTGCAACACCTTATATATTGATACGTAGAGAGAAAACTTTGTACCCCTTTTTATGCTTATCATATTAAAACAGGTGCATACACGATAAATACCCGTTTAAATCAGTAATTATGCTAAAGGCTATAATTATTTTTTTTAATTTTTGCGAGGCTGGTTAGCTTGTCTACCATAACTTGGTACTCGAGAGTCTAAACCGGTACGAAGATTAGGCTAATAACGACTCGTTTTAGGTCGGACTTCCTAAATAAACTTTATAGGTCAGTCATCTAACTGGTTACACTCCTATTTTGCCCCAAAGTTGGTCCTAATCTTGGGACAATATTCCTAACTTACAAGTGTCATGGAAGTTATTTCTAAGGCCATCAATCTTCGTCTAAATAAACATTTAGAACCGCTCACTGTGACATGTGTCAATCTTGGAGATACTCTTTGGAACTCGAATGTTTACTTTTGTTGGGGTTTGAGGGCTTTGTTATAAAAAAGTCGTTAGTAGTGATAGAAGGATAGCTTTATTATTATACCAACTATGTCTATATATATGTCTATATGTTTGTATATATGTCTAGCAATATTTATTTATTTACTTATATGTTAGTCATTGTTCTGCGAGGTCATAGCGTATAGTGGCTTCGTGAAGAAGCGTCGAAAAAGTTATATTACGGATGATATCACGCACAGCAGACGGCCACAGATAGCCACGACTGCACCGATACTCTTCCCACGGTCTGTGTCTGTGCGTGTCTTTGCAAATCCAAGATTCAAAGCCATATTGTAATTTGTGTAAAAAATAAAGTTGAACGTGCCTCGCACGAGCTTGCCCCGCACCTTTGATGTCAATGACGACGGATCCGACAAACAGCTACAGACGTATCTGCGATACCACGGTCATGACCCTTCTCACAGTTCATCGTTGGTGCGGGCATGTCTGCGTCCGTCTGCAATATTAAAGACAATGTGAACCTAATTTTAGCTGCTTTATGACCGCCTGCCTAACATGACCGGCCTAGAAAACTTTATCCGTACAAAATAATAGTGTAACAAGTAATTTTAGCGTAGAGAGTAGTAACATTAATACAGTATCGAAAAGAAGTAATGCTGGACATTTCACACAACGACATCTAGCCCCAAACTGTGCACAGCGTGTACTATGGAAACTAGATAACTGATATACTTTTTTTTTGTAAATACCTACTTATAATATATGTATAGGGAAACAACCAGACCAAGAATGATCTGTAGATCATGCAAACATTTGTTCCGCGGTGGGAATTGAACCCTTTACCTCCTGCGTCTCAGCTGGCTACTCACCCACTGCGGCAAGGCAGTCGCCAAAAGTTTTACATCCTACGCTGAAATGTCACATGACTCGTTTTTAGAGATAAACTTTTCCCGGACGGTTATGTTAACCTGACTGTAGAACAATAGCTTAAAGGTTCAAGTACAAGCTTTTAACTCTAACCAAGAAATCAACTTATATCATTATCATTATTATGTATACATAATAATGATATATGTATATATGTATATATATATATATATATATGTAAATGTAAATGTGTAGGTAACCTAGAAATAAAGCTAAACTCGCAGTGGCAACTCGACTTGACTCCCCATTTTTATCCCATGAGAACTGATTTATGGGATAGAAGGTAGCCGATCTTGTAATCCAGGTGATAATCTACTTATATACCAAATTTCATCGAAATTGGTGCAGCCGTTGCGACGTGATTGAGTAACAAATAAACAATCAAACAAATAAATAAACAAATATCCAAACTCTCACATTTTTATTATTAGTGTGATTTATCAACATAGGCCTCCCCCATAGATTGGCAGAGCAACTGATCTTGTGCAGTCGGTTTTTTATTATTATGCCGTTTTGGTGTCACAGATATCTATAGCTATTTTCTGCCAAATTTATTTAACACTATTTGGCCAAAAACTCTAATTACTATTCCAACAAAAACAAGAGCCACATCGGAAGCTATAATATGCAAGCGGAAGGCATTGTGGCATGAATGGGCAATTCTGCCGCCATTTGGCAAATATAATTGGCGAACTGTGGCATCGAGTTAATTTTTGTTGAAGATTAATTCAAAAATACACCCATGAGTATAATTTTACGAGTACAGAGTATTGCGACTCCAGTATTTACTACCACTCACTTCACGTGTAAATCTATTTTTGAGTTGCGCACTGTATCTTAGCGTTCGGTAAAGTTCAGTGTGAAATATTAAAACAAATAAATAACAAAAGCTAATTTGCTGCTGTCAACATTAACGTTTCCGATAAATATTCGTGTTAATCTCTATGAACATTTTCTGTCACGGAGCTTTTGGGCTTTCAATCTAATATTCTGTTAGAAATGACAGTACGTTTGTTGGCATTCGTTTAAGGTGGCTTCCCACGGTCTGTGATATTGCAAACGAACGTAGACAAGCCAGCACCGCACGTCTCGTCCGAGTAGCGCAGATACGTCTAAAAAATAAATTTAACCACTTTACATTGTGTATTATGTTAAGAGTTGACTATACCTCAGCCCAAACTCGAATTTCACCCCCGCTTCACCGTTGCACGTCCTATCTCGCCGTGGTTCATTATGTTTGCCGGTTTTTTTTATCAATCGGTCTCTTCATTATCTTGTTGTGCTTATTTCTCATTATTGCGTCTTTACAAAAACCAATATATTATAAATTCTACCTAAGAACGTGATCGTTTGGAGCGACAAGCGTTACGGTTACCGCGTCTGAAAGCCGAGGCCAGACTGAATCGTGGGCCGGGTGTCCAAAGTGTTTCATTAGTGCAAAAGTTAGGTATTTTCATTTTAGGGTAAAATTAAACGGTGTTTTGACAATTTAAAACACAGGTGCAGTTATTTATTTTGTGTAAAATTACTGTATAAAGTTTCAAGATCTAAATTGAAGTATTCATCGCATAAAAACGGTTTTAAGATATATTTGGAGTCATCTTTGGATTTTTCTTCCATTGAGAAAATTTTACGGAATCGTGTTTTTACAACACAGGCGTTCTAGCACGTATCATTAACTATAACATATATGAATTACAAACTGTTGAACAACAAACAAAATTTTCAAACATAAAAAACAATTGTTGAAAAATTTGTTGAACAAAACATTGATTCTCAATAAGCGATATATCGTCTCCCCAGGTATAGTTCGCCCTTAATCTATATTTAGCAAAGGACGTCTTGTGGCTAATATGATGATGATGATTATAATAATCATTAATGGTTGTAAATATTGCTTGGGTCCAGTTTCACAAATGCTCTTTTAATGTCTCACTTGTTCTAACGTAAGCTTACCAAAGATTTAGCTCGCGATAATTACATAAGCTCAAGTGATATGAGTCATAGCCACCCACTAGAATCGCCTAGCTGCGTTATCTAGGGGATAGATTGCGGTGTAGACTGTCCAAATTAAATTGACCTTTAAATCGAGTGGGATAAATGACCGATATTATTATTGCTATTGGCAGCTTAATTAACAAATAATTGACCGCGTCAAAAACATTTGCACCTTTTATTAGTCGAGTTGAATCTATAGAATAAATTGCATGAAACATACTTATTATAATACTTTTTTTAAACCATTAAGGTAGCAAACAAGCATACGGCCCACCTGATGGTAAGGGGCTACCGTAGCCTATGGACGTTTGTAACACCATAGGTTATAACTCGCGCGTTGCCGACCCTTTAAAATTAAATTAATATAATCGTAACAACTTACCTACTCTGTTAACTGCATTCTAAAAGCTCAACAGGTACATGTTAAATGCTTCTCTAAAAAATAAAATGACTTGGATAATGTAACCTGGCATAAAATATGTATTATTATGTGTTGGCAATAAATATTTCTATTATTATTTTAGTATGTTTTTTATGAATGCAATGAGAAAATGCAAGCGCTTGACCACTTATCCTGTTGGTAAGTGACGGTATGGTCAAAGTTGAATCACGCTTAGATAAGCGATTAGTAGATATAATTAAAAAACATTAAAAAAAATATTTTAAAGAAGAAATTTTGTAGGGTCGGCAACGCGCGAGGCTACGGTAACCGCTTCCTATCAGGTGGGCCATATGCTTATTTGCTACCTTAGTAGTATAAAAAATAGTCCATTAATTCTGGTCTTAAAGAATCCGAGAAGATAGTGGTCATTTTTTTTGTTAAATAAATAAATAAACTCTACTTTATATTCGTTATCATACTGCAAAGTGGTTATATCTAACATTGTACCCCTTTTTAAGGTTATTGCATGCACGGAGGAGTGTGAGATTTAGAAAAAAAATGTTTTAAAGTGTATATATGGAGAAGGAGGGCAAAAGCTAAAAATAACAAAAAATATACAGCTGACCAATTTGCAGCTTCGCACGCGTAGTTTTTCAATAAAAACATTACCCTCCTTCTGTGCAGTTGGGTAAAAAGTAGCCAATATCACCCGGGGATAGTGTAGCTTCCCAACGGTAAAAGAATTTTTCAAATCGGTCCAGTAGTTTCGAAGCCTATTCAATGCAAACAAACAAAGAAACAATCAAATCTTTCTTCTTTATAATATTATTATATATTATATTAAAAATACCGTTGTATTTTGACAAATGTGCATAGCCAATAGCCACATCACACTAATATTATAAATGCGAACATTGAGATGCTTATTTGTTTGTTTATTACTCAATCACGTCGTAACGGCTGAAACGATTTCGATGAAATTTGGTATGTAGATACGTACCTGGATTAACACATAAGCTACATTTTGTTGACAAACAACGCGTGTGAAGCCGCTGGCGGAAGCTAGTTAGTAATAATTACGTACCACATACCTTTAACCTGTGGTTCGTGATTTCATTATATTTTTTTTTATACCTTATATTGGCTTGCGTTTGACCACGATCTCGCCTGATGGTAAGCGATGATGTAGTCTACGATGGATTACGCTTAGCTAGAAGAACCCTTAGTCATAAGGTCGGGCACTGGAAAGTGCGACACAGTTTTTACTATTGCACTTTTCAGTGTTTCATCTATGTATAAAGCTATCCTGTGTGTATTATGTTCAAAATAAATGATTGATTGATTGATTGAAATGATTGACTTGTTCACTCGCAACTTGAACATTCATTATTTCAAAACACTTTTGACAAAGCCTGCAAACTTCTAAATATAACTTTCCATTTCCCTTTCCAATAAACCTTTCAAAGACCTTTCAAATCAAGATTAAGCGGTCCAGAAAATGACCCAGTTTTTCCAATAACTCCTCTTTCAAATATTTAGTAAAATGCAATTCGCACGGTTATTTAACCAGGGATATTTTGAGTCTCGGTATTCGTAAACCCCCGCATATTGAGGCAAAGATTAAACCTGCGTTATTAACCGTCAACGTTTTTACTCATGCCAGGATAATGTATCTGTACATGAGGATAGCAAATCTATGGACGACAAAATCACAATAAACACACTACAATACAAGACCAGTCTAGTACAAGTAGGGCTCGTGCGCCGAGGATTCCGCACCTAGATAGATTTATTTAAGTTAATTAAGCAGCGCCATCTAGTTATATGACCGGTAAACTAGGAAAACTTTTTTATAATTTTTTTTTATACTATATGAAATGAAATGAAAACTTTTATTTGAACATGCATCAGAATTTAATGTCGATCCTTCATTATAACAGCCATACGGTTGTGGAACGATTTGCCCTTCTATATAAGAACATACTTTAAATTAATTAATTGGCACACTGAAATAGACCACATCAAATCCAAACTGTCATCTCTTGCGGGATCACTTCGCGGAACCGTTAGATGCTATCCAAAATCAGTTCGTATAACAATTTATAACTCTGTAGTTAAACCCCGTTTAATGTACCTAATAGAAATTTAGGGAAGTGCTAGTGAAACTAAACTAAATGAACTACAACGATTACAAAACAAGATTATCGAATCACTTTTTCATCGCCCATATTGAACACCCACAGTTAAAATCTACTCGTAATCTAAATAAATGAACATAAAACAATTATATATTTTTACAACCTGTATACTAATAAGAAAAACAATGAATACAAACATACATACAAATATTATTCTTACAAACAAAAGTCAAACACATAACAAACACATTGGACGGAAACGTGACCATCTCATTCTGCCAGTGGTACGAAGTTAAAGCAGATATCAAAATCAAAGACGAGGAGTTGGCTCTTGTGGACACCACTGTATTCTTAGGTATAACCCTAGATAATAAGCTTCAATGGGGCCCTCACATTGATAGGTTGTCGAAGAGACTTAGTTCTGCGGCATACGCAGTCAAAATGATTCGTTTTTTTACAGACGTAGACACAGCTAGACTAGTTTACTTCAGCTACTTCCACAGCATTATGTCATACGGTATAAAGCTGTGGGGGAGTGCTGCAGATATAAACACCGTTTTTGTGCTGCAGAAGAGGGCTGTTCGTGCAATTTATAATATGGGCCCCAGAGAATCATTACGCAATAAGTTTAAGAAATAAATATTATGACATTCCCTTGTCAATACATCTATGAAAATCTAATGTATGTTCACAAAAATATTAATTTGTTTAAGAAAAATAGCGATAATCATAATTTTAATACTAGAAATAAAGATAAACTCGCTGTTGCCACTTGTAGACTCCATGAAGTTAATAAATCGTTTAAAAGGCAAGGTGTACGCTTTTATAACAAACTCCCAAGGGATGTACAAAAATTGACAATTAACAAATTTAAAAACGTAATTAAACAAAATCTTTATAAAAGAGCCTACTATAAAATATCGGATTATTTAGATGATAGAGAAGCTTGGGATTGAAATTGCTCCAACTCGTTCAAAATGTTACAATTTAGACGTAATTTATTTTCTGTATTATGTATTGTAAAAGGATCATTAAAAAAAACAACCAGCCTTGTTTCTTGCCATTCTTTCCTGGCTTGGTCGTGAAGGAACAGGCAGTAAAATTGACGTTTCAAAGTGATCCTTGTGATTTTAATGAATAAAAATATTTAACTTTGACTTTGAACCAACTACAGAAAAAAGACTATAACTTTTGAAGGAGTCCATTTACAATAAACTGCCTCTAGATATAAAAACTGCAGAGTCATTTCATACTTATAAACGAAAACTAAAAAATCATATAGTGAACGACACCTCCCTACTATTATAAGAACTTACCACAACAAGTTGCAAGCTTTAACTAAACCTATTTTTGTTTTTGCTATTTTATTATAGGCTGTTATAGGCTAGGGACTTGCTTGAATACTTTACCTATCTACCTACCTTCTTAATTTTATGTTTAAATATATTACCCTATCCTTCTTATCTAATGTAAACCAACTAACTTATCTAAGGGTGACTTTAGACGATACAAAATGTTTACATAGTTTATAAATTCACATTGTAAGTGACTAAATGTTTTATAAATGAGAAATAAAGATTCTTTAAACTGAACTGAACATCCAAGTCTATTAGTATTGTTACGCCGAGGCTGTTAAACAATGAGTAATAATCGAAACTTCTCGAACGCTTTTGTCTTGCTGTGTTATTGTTGTTATGGTCTGCGGTTGCGCACAATGGGGATTGGTCGTTCTGTCGAAACACCGACCCCTTTCCTGGAACGATCGTGATCGTTCTCGAACAATCGAAATGTGCGCGATATAAATAGGCCGGAGAGATGGCCGGACAGTCAGTGAGTCAGTCTCAGCGAGGCCCTGGAGGACTGACATGGAGAAGGGTCTCGCGTGAACAGTAGTTGCTCGCGAGTGAGTCTGGATTAAGCTATACGTGCGAACATTTCGGTGACTTTAAGTGGTGCACCAGTGGTGTGAATTAGTGTGTTGTGATACGTGTGACCAAGTTCGTGTATTCATCGTCATCGTGTTGAATAAAAGTGTTATTTTGGTTAGACCGATTCCCATTATTTTACCCGAACCCTCAGCTCGTAACAGTATTATTAAAACTAAAGTACACACACATTATCTGTCCCTGTGTTGAAGTTGTAACTGCTTGTTAATTCATCATTACCATTTTAAATAAACCATAATTGCCATCATTACCATAATTAGAAACATAATAATGTTTGCTAATTTTATTTTAATTAAATTTGTGTTAGTATTATTATTTTAGGTTTATGGTATGTAGGTATGTTTTTAGTACTAGATAGATGCACCGTCGTCATGTGATCAATTATTATCCTGTCCATACAAAGGTTGTCTGGAAAAGATCACTTTTAGCGATAAGACCGCCCATTGTACTAATACTATTTGTAAAAATTATGTTCCGTATCTTACTTTGGTGTACAATTAAGAGTCATCTTATCTTATTTGACACGACATGACAACCACAAGAAACAAAGTAACAGATGGTGGGACACCTTGACTTCTGGCTGATTAGGTATGTAATTTGTACATAAAATAAGACAAAAATACCAGAAGATGATACATGCATATGGGCCACCTGATGTTAAGTGGTAACCATAGCCTATAACAGAGAATTTCCTCGCAGGTCACGCACGCTAGAAATGTGCCCTACGCTGCATTGCCCTGCGTCTATCAACTTATATATGGTAGTAAAGTCTCATGCGCCTGTAATTTCACCGGCAATCGTACCCTTCAAACCGAAACACAGGAATGCTGCTTGGCGGCCGAAATAGGTATATTTAAGATAGATATCTAAAAAACTGTTCTAGATAGAGACTTATTTATATTTTTTTTGTAATTTTTGCATAAATATCTATCAATCATATTAATTTCAGATTTTACACTTTGTAAACTTCGGGAATAAAGAAACGGCATTTTTTTCGACATTTTTCATTATAACTCCAAAACAGTACAAAATAAAAAAAAATTAAATGGTTTTAGACTTTGTAAATTAATCTCTTTCGTATGATACCCCACTTGACTTAGTAACCTTATTTATAAATTTAAAAAATATCAGAATGTAAATATTTATATATTTTTTTACATGGTTAGTGTTATGTATAACTATTCCAAATTTCAAATTGATAGGGTAGTAAGTTGCTGAGATAATCAGCAGTGACAGACGGGCAGTGACAAAATCGCACCATAAGGGTTCCATTTTTACCATTTTGGTCTAGAACCCTAAAAAACGAGATTGCCTACAAATAAAACCGAACTTCAAACGTTAGTTGTGTAAACTAACAAGCAGACAGAGACACAGAGTTAGTTTAAAATGGGTTTATGTAACTTAGTATGGAGCAGTGGCGTAATTTTTTTTTAAACGGCCTACTGCGAAGTTAGTTTTATTTGGTATTGCTCGTTAGAAATAAACAGTGAGATCATTGACCTAAGTGATATCAGAGCTGAGATATTCGAGATTGAAGGGTCGCAGTCTTTTGATTCATAATAAATAAATATACAGGAGTTTGACGAAACATTTTCCTTACGAAGGCGGAAGGTAAAAAAAAATATTGCTCACTTGGCCACGTTCCACTTTTCACTTATCTCATTTTATTCTCTGCGTTAGTGATGGTTCCCATGTGTCTAGCCTGAAACCAACGCTGCTACCATCAGACGGTTGACAGCAATACGCTGAGACAAGACCTGTTTGGCCCACACACCACGGAAGACGTAACTTCCGTAGGTAACGTAACTTTTTTTTATCTTCCTTTGTGTACCTCCTGTGTTTTATAAGTATTGTTACGCCGAGGCTGTTAAACAATGAGTAATAATCGAAGTTTCTCGAGCGCTTTTGTCTTGCTGTGTTATTGTTGTTATTGTCTGTGATTGCGCACAATAGGCATGGGTCGCTCTGTCGAAACACCGACCCTTTCCTGGAAGGATCGACATCGTTCTCGAACAATCGAAATGTGTGGGATATAAATAGGCCGGAGAGATGGCCGGACAGTCCGTCTAAGTTAGTAAGTGAGTCAGTGAGTGAGTCTCAGCGGGACCCTGGAGGACTGACGTGGGGAAGGGTCTCGCGTGAACAGTAGTTGCTCGCGAGTCAGTCTGGATTTGGCTATACGTGCGAACATTTCGGTGACTTTAAGTGGTGCAACAGTGGTGTGAATTAGTGTGTTGTGATTACGTGTGACCAAGTTCGTGTATTCATCGTTTAGTGCTGAATAAAAGTGTTATTTTGGTTAGATCGATTCCCATTATTTTATTCCGAACCCTCAGCTCGTAACATTATTTTATGGTCAGTACTGTGTGTGTCAAACTGCAGTATCACTGTTGCGCTTATTAGTTGTTTCATTGTTTACTAGCTGTTGGCCGCGACTTCGTACGTAAGAAATAAAGCTAAACTCGCCGTTGCTACTTAACTTTACACCCATTTTTATCCCATAGAACTTGATTTATAGAATAAAAAGTAGCCTATGTGTTAATCCATGACATAATCTACGTACGTTCTAAACTTCTTCGAAGTCGGTTCAGCCGTTACGACGTAATTGAGTAACAAACAAACAAACATCTAAACTTTCGTATTTATAATATTAGTGTGATTTACTCTTCAAAGTTTTCGGGAGTAGACTTATCACGCTATTGTAGGATGAAAATATGGGTCCAGTAGTTACATAGCTCATGATATACATGCACTGAATGAATCACGTGTGTTGCTCATGTAGCAGTAAAAACGTTGTTTTATGAATGTTCTTTATGAAAAACGCTTTCGGAAAAAACAGAGCCTGAAACCCCGGGTAATATTGTTGACAACAAAATTATGGAATCAGTATAAAAAGCCAACTGTAGTTATATAAGATCAGTTTTTTAAACATACTATACCTTTTGAAATCAAAACAAGACAGCATACTTTTATATGCTATGATAAAAAAGTATAAAACAATTCGTAAAAAAGTTATCAATAGTAATTTTTAACTTTTAACTCTGCTAACTCATTTTATTATTTTATTTTGACAATTATTTTCTTTTAATTATATATTTTTGACATTTTGCAATTATTATAATTTATCGTAATGATAAGGCTCCTTTACAACCGCAATTTGTAAGATTTTAGCTTATTTTTTTTTGACATCAAAACATTAATTATCGATGTAGTATTGACTTATTTGACATTGTTTTGCTCTGTGTTTTATTGATTTTTGTTTTGTTTTTATTATTTTAAGTTGACATTATTTGATATATTAACTTAATTAGTCCCGATATCTGTCTGTTTGAGCTACAATAATGTTAATTCTATCACAATTGTTATTGTTATATTCTAAATTTGACGTAACTTAGTGTTCTATAATGTACCTACAGTGGAAAATAAATGAAATGAAAATTATCATAATAATAGTCAAACACAAATTGCTTTGTAAACTTCACATGATCTCTGGGAAAAACATTTTAGGACGTCATTAAATACGGGATTTATCACGTACCGTTTTATCGGTGCTCTTCGTTTCCCGCAAGACCCGAGAGGCAATAGAAATAAGTCGTATGCCGAACTTTAACAGAGATAGAGGATGGGTTCTACCGCCAGCCTGGAGGCCATGTCTTCATGATGCAAGCGACAGAGTGAGTGAACCTAGTAGAGACATAGTGTTGTGTGTTTGCCTGTTCTGATAATACGTGATAAATCCCGTATTTATAATAATGATTGAAATTAATCACGCAAGTTTAGGAAGTAAAATTTTGGACATTCTTTAAATCAAAAATCTTTCTGTACGTTTGAGTGCAATAAGTTGGCTAATACAGGCATCTACAGGCGCAGCAACTTGTCTGCATGCGTGTTTGTATGTGTTGGAATTTTTAGGCTGAGCTAAGTCAATCGATCAGGGCAGGATCCACACTATTCGTAGCCGTGACAACCGAGTGACGTCGGCACGGCAATACTATATATATATATATATAGTTCACATTAATCTTTTTGAGCTCTCTGAACTAAGGCCCGGGTACCAAACCGCGTATGGTACAGTCCCTCTCACCTATAATATAACTTCCGAGGGCTCAAAAAGTTCTGCGCGACCTTTACCAGGCCTACTGCTGAGAGTGGGAGAGCGCTTCTTTATATGATAAGTGATACGTTAAAATATTATACTCGTATTCTGTGATTATAATCATAAAGTATTTTAAAGACATTATGAGCAAAAACCAGGAGCTTCGAAACAGTGGTAATCTCAACGAAGAATATTATGAGTAAAACATAACTGTCAAAACTCGCAAACTTCCAAACCGCTTATTAAAGTTCCTATTAAAGTATTTTATTCACACTCCGTGTTAATTTAGCTCGTAAACAAGATAGCAATATCTCAGTGCGATCTTGATTACAAAAGTATAAAGATGAGATGTTTGTAAAATATTTTGTGAGAAAACTGTTGTAGCGGAGAAAATGGATTACAAATTATCAGAAGGTTAAACGGAGCTACGAACATTTTACTTATAAACTTAAACTATATTATAGTATACATAATTAACTATAATAATATACATAATTTTCTTCAAGTTACTTCGAAGGCTTCACCACAAATCATAACTCTTCGTAAACCTTTTTCCTTGGGAAATTATCGCAATTAGGACAAAAATATATACCTAGCTCCTGAACTATAAAAATCGTAGAAAATACATGGGGTGATTTGGGTCAGTCACGGGGTCCTCCATCGCGCAGCTCTTTTTGGTACCTGGATCACCAGCTTTTTTTCATATTACCTGGTAATGGGATCAACCATAAGGCCCATCTGATATTAAGTGGTAACTATCGCCTATAATAAAGTATTGTCCCGTAGGTCATGCAACTTAGAAACGTGTCCTACGATGCACTGCTCTGCGTCCATCAACTTGAGGCATACAGGTGTAAAGCTTCATGTGTCTTTAATTTCCCTGGCAACCATACCCTTCATACCAAAACACAGTAATGCTTATTGGCGGCTGAAATAGGTATGGTGGTAGTACTTCCCCGGGCGAGCCCTTGTACATAGATATAAACAGATACATTATAAACATTTTATTAATAATTTGTCAAATTATACGTCACATTATGTTACAATATTCATTAAAAAAATCCTTGATTGTGAAATTGATTTTAAAATAAAATAAATTCAAATTAATTCATTGTAATAAATTAATTCATAGCAAGAGGTAAGTGCACAAAAATATTCTAGAATGATTTCTGAAGGCCACGCACTGTGAAGCGCAGCGTAGAACGGACACCGGGAGCCATTGTGTGTGGAACGTACAAGATCGGTCACTCTAGAAATGCATGGGGAGGCCTATGTTCAGCAGTGGACGTCCTCTGGCTGATATGATGTCTTCATACCTCTTGGTAAATCCAAGGATTAACAAGGAATGAATGAATGAATACTTTAATGTATACCACAAACGAAACAAACATAAAAATGAAAAATCATAAAGCAACAAGTACAATGGGCGGTCTTGTCGCTTAGAAGCGATTTCTTCCAGACAACCTTTGGACGGCGAGGATTTTTTTTGACATCACAATAATGGAGGAGAGTGTACATCAACAAAACAAAACTAAATTTTAGGAGAACGCTGATCACTTACAAAAAAGAAAGCAATACTTACTTAATATACTTACTACGTTGAGGTCATAAAAATAATACAAAATTAAATGCTACTTCTGACTGATACGTTTTTCGTAGACCCCCGTAGACCCCCTACGAAGTAAATTCGCAAACAGAGGCGTGAAGGTGTACGAGTATGTATATGGTAGTGTAGCTCCCAACCAGATTAATCATTGCTGTTTTTAAAATAAATAAACAATGCTAGACATTTCACCCAGGGCTATCTAGCCCCAAACTAAGCAAAGCTTGTACTATGGGAACCAGATAACGGATACTTACATAATTTTTTTTGTAAATACTTATAATATATAGAAAAATATCCAAACTCGGAACAATTATTTGTAGACTATGCAGACATTTGTCCCACAGCAGGAATCGAACCCGCAACCTCCTGCGTCTTAGTCGGCTATTCGCCCACTGCGCCACAGAGGTCGTCAAAATAGTTTGATAGTTTTGTTTATAAGTTTGCGTTAAAGAGGTTTCTTTACTATGTTTAAAATAAGGGTTTTATACACTACTTCAAAGAACTATCTTCTCTTTTTATTCATGTTTCTATAAAACATCAGATAACATACTGACAAGTTGACATGGTCTGAATAACGTTTGTTCTGGAAAAACAGTGATTTCAATTTCTTTGATAATGCGTTTCAAGAACGATGACTGAAGTTCAATTTACGAGGATTGGAGTATATTTATCTCTCAGAGCTGATTTGTCGTAATCTAAAGCGGTCTCTTTTACCTCATTATACGACATGACAGTCTTCTTTTTGAGAGTCTGAAGCTTTTTCTTCCTCGGTTTCCTTCTAGTTTTCCTATCATTAACCACGAATTTGTAAACCAAGCACGAAAGTAAAATGTGAAATTATTCGGTTTTCATGTGACGTGTGAAAATTGTCAATTATTGGAAGTTATGTTTATTACGTCACAAACTCGTGGAAGTTATACGGTGCGTAGTTGTTGGGTAATTTGAAATAATATATTCAGTAAAGTTGAGCTTGTTAGCTTTTCGTCAGAGTTTTTGAACTTCCGGCTTCTACTTTTGGGGGTATATGCTTCCGTTGTTTAGTGGTACAAGTGTAAAAACTTCGAGCGCATTGGTTTAGTGGTGAATAAAGATCGTAAACATCTAGTATACACCACTAAACTGACTTTTAATAATGACTTAAAAAGAAGTTTGAACACCGAATACAGCTCAAATTTATGCCATTGATATGGCCAAACACCCGTAAAATAAAATATAAATAGATATTGCTTGACATTTCACACAACGCCATCTAGCCCCAAACTAAGAAGAGTTTGTACTATGGGAACCAGATAACTGATAGAATATTTATATATATTTTTTTTGTAAATACATACTTATAATATATATGGAAAAACATCCAGATAGGGAACAAATATACGTAGATCATGCAACCATTTTTACAGTGGCGGGAATCAAAACCGCTCCTGCGTCTCAGCTGACTATTCACCCACTGCCCCAAAGAGGTCGTAAATAATAGACAACGTTTATGTTACAACTAATCGTTGGTCAAATAAACGGTATGTGCTCCTTGTCACTATAGCAATCAGAGGACATGAGAATAAGAATAGACAAGTTAATTTATACAAAACTCGCTGTTGCCCTTGACTTCGTACGCGTTACACTACTAAATATATAGGTAACCTAGAAATAAAGCTAACCTCACCGTTGCAACTTGACACCCAATTTTTACCCCATGGAACCTGATTTATGGGTTTTAACCCTAAGTAGCTTATGCATTAATCCAGCTTATAATCTACGTACATACCAAATTTCATCGATCATCTTCAGCCGTTTCGATGTGATTCAGTAACAAACAAACAAATAAATAAACAAACATCCAAACTTTTAAAAATTATATACATTCATAATTTGACGACCTCCGTGGCGTAGTGGGCGAATAGCCGGCTGAGACGCAGGAGGTAGCGGGTTCGATTCCCGCTGCGGAACAAATGTTTGCATCATCTAAAGATATTTGTTCCGGGTCTGGATGTTTTTCTATATATTATCAGTATGTATTTACAAAAAAAAAGTATTCTATCAGTTATCTGATTCCCATAGTACAAGCTCTGCTTAGTTTGGGGCTAGATGGCGCTCTGTGTCCAGCAATATTTATTATTATTTATTTATTTATTAATTCAGCGAAGCAATGCAGCCAGTGTCTTGGGGACACTTCCGCTTGGCCGCCGATCTGGAGCTGTTGAGCTATCTATAGATCATTTGCAACGATCTTTAGATGGTTTAACTATTTCTTCTGTATTACATTGTAAATAATTGCATATTATTTCTGTTATTAAAGGCATTGATTGCATGCAACAAAAAAAATTATCATACCATGTCTTTTAGAGAGATTTGATCCTTATGATTGACGCAATCGATCGGTGCTATAAAAGACAAGGATGTTATTTTTTTTTGTGTATTTGTGTCGGTTTGATTTCCAGGTCTGGCAAGCGTATTTTAGAAATTATCGAATGTGGTTTAGCTTATTTTTAAAAATAAAGAAATGTTTCCATTAAGTATAATTCAATATCTTTCGTATTTAAAGTACTATCCCTCTAGGTACGGCTCAAAAATTCAATCGTGTGTAAAGATGTAATGTGACAAAGTTCTACAGTGCTCAGATCAATTCCTACGTTAGTACCACTGTCTTCTGACTGATACTTGACCCAGCTGACGTGTCGCAGAAGCACCACTTTAGATATCGGTCGAGATGCCCCCAGTTCTCTCTGACTGTTAAGTGTTCGTACTCGTACTAATTTATATGACACTTTTTGTACTTGTCTGTCGTTGGTTTCTTGATCGCTCCAATTTAAGTGCCTACTTAATTAAATTTAATTATATTCAAATTTGTCGATCCTAGTCAATGTAAGTGATAGGCGCCTTTATCGTAAGGAATGACGCAGTGGGCGAATAGCCGGCTGAGAAGCAGGATGTTGCGGGTTCGATTCCCACAGCGGAACAAATGATAGCATAATCTACAGTTTTACCACCAGATACCAGATAAAACTGTAGATTATGTGACTACAAAAAATATATAAAGACACATCTTTATATATTTTATGTATGTATTTAGCTAAATAAGTATACACCGGACAAGTGCGAATCTGTCTCGCGCATCAAAGTACCATATATATTCACCATGGGAGCAACAGACAACCCACTCTGCAGGGGATGTCTCACCGAAGAAGAATCAGCTGCCCACGTAGTCCTGGAATGCGTGGGGGTAACAGCTCAACGTGCAGAAATCCTGGACAATCACTCCGTGAAGCCTGCGAAGACCCCAGGAAACTTCTGCGCTGCT
The DNA here is from genome assembly GCA_963924445.1 of Philereme transversata. NCBI lineage: Eukaryota > Metazoa > Arthropoda > Insecta > Lepidoptera > Geometridae > Philereme > Philereme transversata. Next base: position 15,114,884 of record OZ004340.1, read on the forward strand.
GGTCTGCACTGGTTGCTTCTGTTCGGGGTTAGGCTGGCTATCTATATAGTCAACTCTCTCACGTATGGCCTACTTAAGAGTTCAAAAGGGAGTCCACCATGTAATATAACGTAACCATATATGTTATTTTAATGAATTATTAAGAGTAGGCAACAAAACATCCATAATAAAATAAATGATTATTATTTAAATCAACCAAAAGGTATTAAAGTACTCTGATTTCCTCATAAAACAACGTTCATCTTCACGTTCCGAAGGTAAACATAATTCCCCGTTCGCAAATATTTCATTCGATTTTTTTATTGTTATTTAAACTTGCCGAAGGATGTGAATATGTGAAAAAAATTCTATTGTACCGGTGAAAGTAGATTTCCCTGGAGAGTTGCGACTGACCGCTTCACTGAATGGAATTGAAAAAATACAGGTTATAGCGGTAACACCCGGTACGGTGTTTGCAGTACGACATACTCGTACGCTGTACTCGTTTGAAATAATGTTGTACAACGCAGGTAATGTGCTTTGGCCCGTAGTTTATACCGAGTCCAGATCATAGTGAAGTTAGTAGACTAAGTAGAAAAAAGACAGGAATATGAAAAACAAATACATACATGTGGAACTAAAATTAAGAAAATGCGCAACTAACTTTCTTTAACTTTTGGGAAGTAAGAGAATCAGTTTAATTCACTTTATGGTAATATTGACTAATGTAATTAGTCTTACAATGAGACCAGTATCCTTAATACGTAAGCTACGAACTGGAGATATTAAAGGGAGGCTTCCAGACCAGCAACAGCGACGCGACAGTAATTGGCTTACATAATAAGGCTATGTGTCCTTGCATATTTTAATCCTACATTCTGCAACTATGTATGAACGGGGTGCCATATTGTATGCAACAGGATACTATTCATTTATATTGAAGTGAAAACTTCTTTAGGTAAGTTGAGCATTTTTTGAGAATGGGAAAAAACCATTTCCCTTACACATACACACACCACCACACACTCATTGACTCACTACCATATACTCACACACCTTCCAACCCTCACACACGCAGACCCCTGCATACACACTACTACACCCTTTTACATCCTCATGGACCCACTCCCCTAACACTGAAACACACTCACACACACATACTTACACACAACGTACTTACCATGGCTTTGCATGTTTATTTATTTGATTTTTCTTTATATACTTTACTATTTTTATTTAAATCAATTTTGTAATTAGGTTAATTGGTATACTTACGTAATCAGGAAGGAACGTCAAACTCATTTAGTTGTATGTACGGGCACTGGAAACTGCGACACAGTATTTTACTAATGCAGTTTCCAGTGTTCACTTTGTTTTAGTTACATGTACAAAGTTCACAATAAATAAATAAATTAAAAAACAAAAAATTATTGAACTCGAACACTGTTACCGACGCCTGTCACTGACTACTGAAACTTACTGTTACTGACACCTCTAGTAGACCAGTATCTGTAGTGTAGTCTGCTTTTATTCAAGTTTTCACTTCTGTCGACACTCCCGGAGTGCCATTTTTTTATGCAGCACGTTAATTTACCGCACCGTGTGTTTCCTTTATTTGCAAGTGTTTGCAGATGGCTGGCTGAATTGAATGGCTTGATTGATTGACTGTGCCTACTTGTTTAGATTTAGTTATGTTTTATGCGGTCAGTTTAAATGACCACAGTCGGGACGTTTGCATTTTAAATTGACTTTTTATCTCTGTTTGTGTTCTATAAAATAAATGGAGTAAATAAATGGTACTGACGGATGCCAATACCGTTGAATTTTTAATAAAATGTCTGTTTTTCTTGGATGCATAACAGGTACAGAAGGTCTCTTCCAAAAACTTTTTTTTTGTTTTAAATTGGATAGAACTTTGTTTGACCACAATCTCACCTGATGGTAAGTGATGATGTGGTCTAAGATGAAGCACGAAGATCTAGAAGAAACCTATTTACTCTTACCTTAAAGAGACCCGGATTGTATTCTTTAGGAAAAACATAGTCACCGACCACGGCTTAGTCGTCCTGAAGGGCTCGAAGGTCGTAACGTCGTCTTGACATCAAGACTATTAAACGCTTCCTCAGCTTGCCCAGACTTCGTCGCCCATCTCATCATCATCACAAGATGTCCACTGCTGAACATAGGCCTCCCAATAGATTTCCAGATTACCCATTGTGTAACACTTTTCCCATCTATTTTTATTTTAAATTTTGGGGAATAAGAAGTAAAATGGAATGGTACCATGTTATTGTACGTAAAATTTAGCGACCGAAATAGGCCATTCATACTGTCATGCAAGACTTTTATTAAAAGTTTTCTCTTATATATTTCAACGTATTCCTAACAGATAGAAACGTTATTCTCAAGTTTCGCAGTACAATTGCATTCTTACCTACAAAGCCACCCGTTGTTACACTATCAAAACTTCTGCTACATTTGAAACCAGGTACACGATTTCAAATGAAACTGCAAAAACTTATTTAATTTTACCGATTTTCATTTATTTTTTCGCTGAAAATCGTAGGGTAATATCGTATCTCTGTACTTTGGGTTCCTTAGTGTTTGGGGACGGGAATCACTTTATCCGCATCTGCATATTTGGAATCAAGCCAACGTTCATGCACAATACAGTATGCCTATAGTAGGCCAAATGTAGCATAGTTGACACTGCCCTAATAAAGAGGACTTGATATTTTCACAATGCAACTATTATCATCAACGAAATGTTTTATCGTTGTTTCGACCGACAATGTTTCAGTGGAGTACGTGAAACCTACCTATACAGATGTATCAACTTATATACCATGCTTCTAGGAAATAAATTTCATTTCAATTTGTGAACCTTAGGGTGAGTATAATCCGCGATGTAGAGTCAGCGTTGCGTTTTTGCCTGTACCGACGACTACCGAAGAGAACAATAGTGATGATGAGGATGATGAGGCAGCCTCGCAATATGATGGGCAACCGTTGACGCAGGAAATTACACAACAGCCTTCACCACCGTCTTCTCGCTTGCAAAGAACTGTGTCGCTTAGTGCGAGGCGAGACTCGACTCGGAGCGTATCGCACTCACCCTGATGACGGTTTTCGGTTTTAGGATTTCGTATTGTGCATGTCCTTTTTGTAAGCTTTAATGTAATATAACTATGTACAGTAAAGAAGGTTCTCGAATTGAAACATTGTCAGTCATAACACTGATAAAACGGTTCGTGATAAATCCAGTATTTTAATAATGATTGAAAAAAATCACGAGAGATAAATTTTAATCTATATGTGTAGGGTGGCAATGCCACGTAGGCTGTCTTAGTACAACGTAACCTGTGAGATAGTTAGTGCAATTATTACCGGCAGTTGTAACCACTAAACAGGTCAGCAATAAACTTATGCCGTCACCTAATCTTATAAAATAATTGGTTCTCTTCACTTTATGTTTGTATATAAATAATAAAAATAATAAATATTGCTGGATATTTCACACAGTGCTATCTAGCCCCAAACTAAGCAAAGCTTGTACTATGGGAACCAGATAACTGATAGAATTTACAAAAAATCTAGAATAGAATATAGATATAGAATAGGAATATACAATTTTTTTCTGTAAATACATATTTATAATATATAGATAAACAACTAGACCCGGCACAGATATCTGTAGATCATGCAAACATTTGTTCCGCAGCGGGAATCGAACCCCGCTACCTCTTGCGTCGCAGCCGGCTATTTGCCCACTGCACCACGAAGGTCGTTATATTGTTAATATAACAATCGCGATAGAGGGGGGGGGGGTGGTAGGAGGGTAAAACGACCAAATATACAAAAAATATTTATTAAAATCGGTCTACCCGTTTCGGAGGAGTGCGTCCACAAACCACCCACCGTCGACCGTGACAGGAGATTTTTATATGTTAGAAGATTAACAAACATGAACGCCAACAGCATACAGACACAACACTGTATTGAGTATGTTTCGTATTAAAGTTTGTTATGTATTATGTGATATTCCTAGAGTCCCAGCCTGGTATCTCGTCCTCCATGCCAAAGGAGTTTTTGAGAGGGCAGTTTTAACCTCAAGAAAAAGGCAAATTTTAGTAGCTTTTATACGTATATACAATAAAGAGATAAAGTTTGTATATTTGTAGAGGGGTAATCTCCGAAACTACTTAAACGATTCCTATATTTTCTACTTACAAACAACACTATCACTAACTAGAAAAGTGATTTAGTTTTTTTGATAAAAATCCATGCAAAGTTGGGGCAAGACAGCTAGTTTGTCAACATTTTGCTTCCCTCGTATCAAAAACAATGGATTTCTTCCGGATTCCAAGAAAATGGTCGTCGTTCACAACAATATTTTGACTTGAATTGATTAATATGTATTCCCAAGAAATAACCTTTTTGATTGTTTAATACAACCAACCTTTCAAGCGAAAAAATAGCAATGTCTTGAATATCTGATGATCCAGATCATTTAATTAAAAAAACTCGTAATAGTTGATCGAGCCAAGCGAGATCTCTAAATCAACTTGGGCAAATCGGCGTTGTATGTATGTATGTTTGTTTGTCCGAGGATAACTTTCGAAACGTTTATCCGACCATCGTGAAATTTGGTACCTATATAGGTAGATAGTGCTGGCACAATTTTGGTGTGACTAAATGAGCTAAAAATGTTGTGGAGTTGTTGAGATATTGGGGTTCAAGAGGGATAAAAAAAACACAAGGGGACTATCGGATCAAATGACACGTTCAATAAAAGCTCTTTGTAAGTACATTTTGACCCCGTTTTTATTTATAGTTTAAACCTTGTAGTTTATTAGCCATTATAAAAACTGAACTTTGACAAAATTCATTGGGTACACCAGTAACCCCACAATGCTAAAGTTTGGTATGCGTGTCACTTTAGTGAGTATGGAGAAAAGTCTTAAATTCAGAATAACTGCAATTTCTACCCCAAAAAAGATCTGCCAATTTACATGAACTCCCGTTACCTGTAATTTGAATGAAACTGTAGGTCAAGTTAGGTTAGGTTGGTTGTGCATTTCGTGGCACTATGTTATTAGTCAAAGATTAAGCCCGGCTTGCACAACGATCCCTAAACGTATTTAGCTACTAAACATGTTTAAATTTTACGTATTTGTATGATTTGAAAACTCCTTAAATCATATTTAGCCACTAAATACGTATAGGCATCGTTGCGCGAGTTGCCCTAAAAACTTTTATTTTTTATTTATGAGACTCACTCCTGGGCGTAAAACTCACGGACAGAATCAGGATCTCGGTTATACGCTTCCGAACACAGGTGGCCGACGTCGCTCAAAAAGCTGAAAGACTCAAGTGGGACTGGGCCGGACACGTTTGCCGTATGCCAGACACAATGTGGGCGAAGACCACCACTGAATGGCTTCCAAACTACGGACGGCGCCCGCGTGGAAGGTCCAGGCGAAAGTGGCGGGATGAGCTAAACTCCTACCTCAAGGATAGGTTCCTACTTGCAATCAACAGAGATGAGTGGAAAGAGGGAAGGGAGACCTTTGCTCTGCAGTGGGACACAACAGGCTCATAATAATAATAATTTGAGAGACTCGCGAGATCTCAGTTCAGGGCAAACCAAAACAAAACAAAGGTTAGTAAGTTTAGCCTAGCCGAAGCAGAGATCACTTTGTCTTAACACAAGTTAATAAATACATTTTCATTCATATCAGATCATAGATCCTGTTTGTTTTATTTCTAGACCCTGGCTGTGGTCTTACAAACGATTCATGAACCTTGCGTAACGATTTTGACAAAAGATTATCAAAAACGCCATATTTTCTAAATTGAAAACATGTTGTTCAGGTCTATATATTATTTACAAACGTGCTAGCTGGGGGTTACGTGAGATGAGGCTTTATTTGCCTTCCTAGGGCTATTTGCTAAATATGAAACGTTTCTAATAAAAATCAAAGGATTTTTCTGTATTGGTTCTTTGAAAAAGGTATGAGTTCTGTCGCATGTTTCTTGATATTGGCGTTTGTGTGTTTAAGCTTATTGGTCGGTGCGGGGGCAAACATGGGTAAGAAACAAATGAAGGAACGAACGAATAAAAATTCTTTATTGCACAAAATGAAAATAATCTGTACATAGGCGAACTTAATGTTAGATAGCATTCTCTTATCCTTGTGTAATGCGGACAAACAGTTATTGTAGAAATGAGTACTGAAATAATAATAATAATGCTAGACATTTCACACACCGCTATCTAGCCCCAAACCTTGATAAAAGAACATGATTTTTTTTTCTCTCATTAGGGCGTTATGGAAAATTAAAATGTATTGACACCCTGTATAGTATGAGCAAAGACATTAAAATAATGGGATAAGAAGATAATTATGATGGTTAGTTTTTTTTATACCTCCTGAAGTTGAAACAAGCATATGGCCAACTGATGTTCATCCACCATCCACTCAACAAACACAAAAAAAAATCTATACCTACCTTTAAATAGGTAGGTATATAATTTTTCGGTCACCGAACTCTGCCTAAGCGGCTGGAGTGATGTTGATGTATTTTTTTGTGTGTTTGAGTGGGTCGGGATGTTATATTTACAATTGGACCCTGTAGGTGACGCTGTTGTCAAGATCCAGAAAATTGCAGACAAAGCCCGTGGGCATACTACTAGTTATTTATAAATTTCAAATTGATAGTTTCTGTAGTTTCTGAGATCTGAGAGTTGTTATAGGCGGACGGACGCGTTCCGTTTTTACCATTTTAGTCCTTATCCCTAAAAATGGATCGATGTTAGCTTATTTTATTTTGCACTCACATTACACATCTATCTATCTATATATAAGATAAGATAAGATAACTCTTTATTGTATACCAAAGTAAAATACAGAACATAATTTTTAGGAACAGATTTAGTACAATGGGCGGTCTTATCGCTAAAAGCGATCTCTTCCAGACAACCTTAGTATGGACAGGATTATAACATATCACATGACGGCGGTGCATCTATATAAAATTAAAAACATACCTACATACGATAAACCTAAAATACTAATAATAACACAAATTTAATTATAATAAAATAATATGCAACTATAAAAATGGTTATGATGAATTAACAAGCAGCGACAACTTCAACGCAGGGACAGATAATGAGTGAGTACTTTTGTTTTAAAATTACTAATAGACTTGGATGTTCTTATAGAGAAGCGCAAATCGTTCCACAATCGTACGGCTGTTACAGTGAAGGATCGACCATAAAACTCTGTCGTATGGACAGGAGTTTTAAGTTGTAGGGAATCTGAAGAACGCAAATTGCGATCATTAGCCTGGTGGAGAAACTCAAAATGCTCCTTAAGATAGAAGGGAGAAGAAGGGTTAAAAAGGATGTTATACAAAAGGGACAGTATGTGTGCATTCCGGCGAAGACGGATGGGGAGCCATTTGAGCTTTGCGCGAATATATATATATATAGGTATATTGTTTTATAATAAGGTTGGGGAAAAAGTCTTTTCGCATTATAGTATGTATGAACTTGTAATAAAATCTCTTTGGCTATACTATTTGTATCTGGCTGGTTTTGGTATCATTCAAAGTTTAAATTTCAAAGAAGATAATTCCCAATTCAAATTAGGAAAATGTGTGATTTTTATTTGTTTTTCGTAGTGTAAAGATGAGTAAATCTAATAAAGAAATTCGATAGATTTTAAAATTTTACACAAAAAAGTTAAAAATGCAATGCAAGCCGCGAAAAAAATTTGCGATGTTTATGGACCTAGTGCAGTGTCTGCGAGGGTAGCACAAATTTGGCTTAAGCGTTTTCAATCCGGAAATTTTGATGTCAAAGTTGCACGTCTCTCTGGTTTTATCCCCTATTAGGGATAAAATTGATGCCATTTTTGAAAAAGTGGAGAAAGATCGGCATATCAGTAGTTACGACGTAGCTGAAGAACTGGGAATTGACCACAAAACAGTTTTGGCGCATTTGAAAAACTGGGTACACGAAAAAGCTCGATATTTGGGTACCCCACGAGCTCACTGAAAGAAACCTAATGAACCGTGTACTCATTTGTGATTCTTTATTACGACGTAATGAAACCGAACCATTTTTGAAGAAGCTGATAACTGGTGATGAAAAGTGGATCACGTACGACAAGAACGTGCGAAAAAGGTCGTGGTCAAAGGCCGGTCAGGCTTCACAGACTGTGGCGAAACCCGGGTTAACTCGCAACAAGGTGATGCTGTGTGTGTGGTGGGATTGGAAGGGCATTATTAATTATGAGCTGTTACCACCTGGCAGGACCATCGATTCTGAACTCTACTGCGAACAACTGATGAGATTAAAGCAAGAAGTTGAGAGAAAGCGGCCGGAATTAATCAACAGAAGGGGTGTAGTTTTTCATTATGATAACCTCACACATCTTTAGCCACTCAGCAAAAATTAAGAGAGTCTGGCTGGGAGGTGTTAATGCATCCGCTGTATAGTCCTGACCTTGCACCTTCAGATTTCCATCTGTTTCGGTCTCTTCAGAATTCTTTAGGTCGTGTCAGGTTAACATCACGAGAGGACTGCCAAAACCACTTGTCGCTGTATTTTGATCAGAAACCCCAAAATTTCTATAGCAATGGGATCATGTCCCTACCTACAAGATGGCAAAAAGTTATCGAACAAAATGGTACCTACATACTTTAGTTAAATGTAAATAAACTATATTAAACATTTTTGAATTTTCTTAACAAATGCGAAAAACTTTTTCCCCAACCTAACTTAACCTAATATATATATAACAAAGTCTGGTGTTAGTTACACGATTTATAAGTCATGAAATTTTGTATGTACTCGTAGATAGATTATGATCGGAATTTGCAAATAGCCTACTTTTTACCCGACTGCGCAGAAAGAGGGTAATGTTTTTATTAATAAACCACGCGAGCAAAGTCGATGGCGGGTCAGCTAGTTCCATATAAAACTTAACAGCGCCTGTATAATCCCGTACAAAACTGGTTCACACTCAAAAACTTGTACAATTACGTTTCATTACTGTTGTACATTGAAACGTACAACGGTTTCCTCAAACTGACTGCTGCCTGTTCTCTCTACCAGAATAGATCTTGACCCACTGATGACTTTTGAACATCATTGTGTTCCAGAAAAACGTGTCAAGTGACTTTAAAACCTTACCGTACAGTAGGCGTACTGAAGATGGTAGCCTATAGAGGTTTGTAACTCCAACGGCATCATTTTCGAGTCGCCGAGTGAGTAAAAGACTGTTTATGTTTGTCCATTTGAGACTGTTTTTTTTTTATTTAAATACCTATGTATATTTTTATTTGTGTTGTTGTTGAACATTAATATGTGAACTGTATTAAAATCACTCGAAATTAAAATATAGTTTTAAATTGTTGGTTATAATAAAATCTTACACGTCTTTTTAGGAAATGCTTTATATAATTTAAATTAATTTATGAGCATAAAAAAACTAGAATGCTCTTCTACTCTCAATAAAAAAACTTAGCAAATTTTGACATATTGATCAATATTCTATTTATAACAAATTTTCGTCCATATTTTAATTAACTATGTAACATTATTATGTATTATTTTCTAACTCTGACATTTTTCTATATTGTATTGTGTTTTGACTTGCCTTGTATAGAATTTCACTGTTAAATGGTTAATAAAATAATAAATTGTATAAATTGAATTTAAATATTTAATCCATGAGATTTATCCATTATTTTATTTTTAATCAATTTTTTTAGAAGTCGTAAATATTACGTAACTTTAATTAAATTAAATATTAATAAGTAATAATATATACATAAACACATATATATATATATATATATATATATGCCTAAAAATAGCAGGACATGTTCAGTGTTTTAAGCAAACTAAATAGATTTCAACTTATTGTAATTTATATTTTCTGATTTGAGGATAGCGAGACGTCAACCTCATGATCTGTCAACTCACGAAACAAAAGGTAACATAAAAAACCTGTAACACAACACAAACGAGGAACAGTATACCATACGTTATCATCTACCCATAGCGTCCAACACAAGCTGTTTCCATATGATGCTTCCACACAGCAGTCATCGCTTACCGTCACGTGAGATTGTGGTCAAACAAAAATCTACTCAGTTTAAAAAAGAAAAATGAAGTTATATATTTTTATATTTATATAACACGATAAAATTTGTCTAAATGTAAGGGATAAAAATTTTGTATAACTGCTGTGTGGCACCATTACATTACGCAGGGTAACAAAGTTACCTGTAACACAACGGAACAGAACATCTTAACATTATATTATCACAACCATCTCCTGGTCTATTCCCACCAGAAGTTTGAACAGTCAAAGTTAAGCTTGGCATTTTATTGTGATTGCTCTTAATACTTTTAGGCGGCGCAGTGCGGTGTGCGATCCACAATCGAAACTTGGAATAAACGGTACAATATGCAACAATGCTAAGTCTGAACTTTTGGCTCAACTGCAGTTTATGAAAAGCTTTTTAAACATTTTAACCGATCACATGGCCAATAAGTTATGGAACTACATAACTAGTGGTTTGCCCCGAATTGAGATCTCACGAGTCTCCGTTTAAAACAAAAAAAAATATTTTACTATAAAATATAAAAATAACATATAAAATATAAAAAATTTATAATCTTTGACTATCAAAATAGTGCCACGAAATTATTAACTAACTTACTTGACCCTCAGTTTCATTCAAATTACAGGTAACGGGGGTTCATGTTAATTGGTTGACCTTTTTTGGGGTACAAATTGCAGTTATTCTAGATTTCAGACTTTTTCCTATACTTGTGTCGCTAAAACTACACGAATACCAAATTTCAGCATTGTGGGGTCACTGGTGTACCCTGTGAATTTTGTGAAAGTTTTGTTTTTATTAAGGCTAATAACTCAAAAACTACAAGGATTAAACTAAAAATAAAAACGGAGTTCAAATGTCATAATGAATACCTTTCATTTGAAGTCCTATTTGACCTACTAGTCTCATTTTAATTGTTTTTTACCCCTCTTTAACCCCAATATCTCAACAACCCCCCTATATTTTTAGCTCATTTACTCACACCAAAATTGTGCCATTACTACCTACCTATGTATCAGATTTCATTATAATCGGATCAACGCTTCGAAAGTTATCCGCAGACAATCACAAATACATACATACAGGGTTTCCCAGAAATGGTGGATAATCCTGCACGTGCGTGTGCGGGGGGGGAGGTGGGGACCCACATCCCAAAAAAAAAAATTCTATTCCCAACAGTCCGCGGTCTACGAATTTTTTTGTAAAATTTAGAAATTTCCCAGTTTTCCTCACATTTGTGGGCATCACGTCCGCTACATGAGGCCTATTTCGGATTTTTTTCTTTTAAAGTATTCCCTAATAATGGTATTCCTAAATTACCTTTAAAAAAACGCAACTACTTAGGATAGTAGTTAACTAGTAGTCCCTAAACATAAATTTTATTTCTGAAATTTATTTTACTGCAAAGTTTGAGCACCTCTGCTGTAAAAAAAATGTATTGGAGTTTTATAGCCAACCACATAAAAAAATTACCTACATCATAAGGATTCTAAAACAGTAGCATAAGTACCTACTTTAATGGTAAAATTACTGAGCTATAGCTACTAATGTGTAAAAGTAGGCGTTTCATTACAAAATAGCAAAATTATTTGCAGATATTTTTTTTTAGTTTTTACCAGTTAAGTAGCGCTGTCGACCCTAAAATTAGACTTTACTACCTGCTCGGCACATTCAGTTGAATTCTAAGCTGTGTGAGCGAGACAAAACTGTGCTTGGGAATATTGCGAGTGAAAGGGTCAACAAATCTCCTTTGTATGGTAGAATTCGTGTTTGGTTATTGTTTTGTCTCCGTAGTTAAAACTATTTTAATTTTAGTGCGTATTTCGACGTTCTCGACATCGCATGTGCTCTTGTTTTTCTGATTCTCGGTGACAAAATTCTACATTTGGCATTCTACTGGACTCGATTTGTGCATTTTGATTGGATTTTGTTTGTTTGGTGATAACTGCGACGACTCGGCATTCTACTGGACATTTGTTCTGTATATCAACAGGACTGTGTGATGTCACGAGAAATTTATACACCCCAAGAGTATTCCAATATGCATTACATTTACGGAGAATGTAGTGGCAACGCAAGTGCTGCCGCAACACTTTATCGGGAGAGATACCCGAACGCGCGTCACCCCGACTATCGAGTTTTTACAAGAGTGCACCAAGCTTACTCAGAGGGCAGAATACCTGGTACTGGCGTTGGTGGCCCTAGGAGCAGAGGACGACCCCACAATCCTGTAACTGAAGATATTGTCCTTGACATGGTGGAAGAAGATCCCAGTATTTCGATGCCAGATATCGAACGCCGTACGGGAATATCAAAATCTACAGCACATCGTATTGTGAAAAAATTTAAACTGCATCCTTATCACGTGACACGTGTACAAACATTGCTACCACGAGACTACCAAGCACGGATTGTTTTCTGCAATGAAATGTTAACAAGAATTCAAGAAGATCAAGATTTTTTCAGAAAAATTTTATGGAGCGATGAGACTACATGTAAAAGGGATGGGTATCTTAACCTTCATAACTTGCACAGTTGGCAATTGACAAATCCACATTTGATGAGAGAAGATAAATCCCAGTATCAATTTAAAATAAATTACTGGACGGGCATATTAAATGGAAAAATTATAGGCCCATATGAATTGCCGGGCAACCTAAATGGCAACAATTATTTACAATTTCTTCGAAACCAGTTGCAAATATTATTAGAAGATGAGCCACTAGCCATCCGGCAAGGAATGTGGCTCCAGAACGACGGTTGTCCGGCACATTATGCTGTGCAAGTAAGAAATTATCTAAATGATGCCTATCCCAACAGATGGATCGGCCGATTGGGGCCAATACTGTGGCCACCACGGTCCCCAGACCTAAATCCTCTGGATTTTTTTTATTGGGGCTGTTTGAAGGAGCAGGTTTACAAGAAACCAATAAACTCATTAGAAGAACTTCGACTTCGCGTCGCCGAAGCAGCCAGAATTATATCATCAAAAAATTATAATAACAGATTACAAAAATCTTTTATAAAAAGGTGTAGAGCTTGCATAAGGGCATCAGGAGCCCAATTTGAACATTTACTTTGATTATTTTTATAATAAATACTTTTTTGGTCATTACTTGTTTTATTTTTTTCTTTTGCAATTTTGTAATGAAACGCCTACTTTTACACATTAGTAGCTATAGCTCAGTAATTTTACCATTAAAGTAGGTACTTATGCTACTGTTTTAGAATCCTTATGATGTAGGTAATTTTTTTATGTGGTTGGCTATAAAACTCCAATACATTTTTTTTACAGCAGAGGTGCTCAAACTTTGCAGTAAAATAAATTTCAGAAATAAAATTTATGTTTAGGGACTACTAGTTAACTACTATCCTAAGTAGTTGCGTTTTTTTTAAGGTAATTTAGGAATACCATTATTAGGGAATACTTTAAAAGAAAAAAATCCGAACTAGGCCTCATGTAGCGGACGTGATGCCCACAAATGTGAGGAAAACTGGGAAATTTCTAAATTTTACAAAAAAATTCGTAGACCGCGGACTGTTGGGAATAGAATTTTTTTTTTTTGGATGTGGGTCCCCACCTCCCCCCCCGCACACGCACGTGCAGGATTATCCACCATTTCTGGGAAACCCTGTATATACAACGCCGATTTGCGCAAGTTGATTTGGAGATCTCGCTTCACTTGATTAAATATTGCTATTCTTGCTATATTGATATATTAGGATAAGTATAGTAAAAACACTTTATTTTACACCACATGGCATGTTTTTAATGCGTACAGCTAAGGTATGGAACACTTTACCGTCGTCTGTTTTTCTTGAAGAGTTGGTATAATCTGGGCTTCTTTAAGGCAAGTGTGAATAGGTATCTTCTGGATCTTCGTGATCCATCTTAGATCGCATCACCGCTTACCATCAGGCAGGTGGTGGTCAAACGAAGATCTCTATTTGTACTAAAAACGGGATATTTACCATGATTGGTAAGTTTTTGAGTATCCCGATATTTCGACGCAGTTGCATACTGTGAGTGTTGTGTGTCGGAATCGAATTATGATCGAGAATGAAACCTTTGGTAGTAATTTCTTCTCCAAATTTGGATAAAATGTAACCTATGTCCCAATCCTGGTTATCATCTATCTGTACCTATACCAAATTTCATCGAAATCAGTCCAACCATTTAGTCGCGAAAACGTAACAAACAGATACAGTTACTTTCGGATTTATAATACTCGATTAGTATGATAGGCTAGCGTTTGGCCAGGATCTCGCCTGATTGTGTGTGATGATTAAGTCTACGATGGAACAGGCTTGTCTAGAAGAAACCTATCAGCTCGCGAACCCTCAGTTGTAGTTAAATTGAATACTTACACACATTTTCCTTGATGGTTTAAAAAATATTAAACAATTGTAATACGCATGACCTAATTGAAGTTCAACGTAGTTTGGTGCGTTGACCCACCGCTAACTTATTCATAAAAACAATGCAATTTGCTTTTACACACACCACTTAAAAAGTTGACGCAGTATTGCGATTAAAGCGAGTACATTTCGATTGTGAAAAAGATTCATCAACAATTCTACACCGAAGGCCAATTCAAGTAACTAAATCGAGATATAATCAAGTTTCGAAGTAATTTAGATAATTTATTTTAACATTAAATAAATAATACTTAATGCTGGACACAGCTATTTAATCCCAAACTTATCAATACTTAGTTAATTAATTTTACATATCTAATAAGTGATACTGCCTACTTTAAAACACGTACTCGCAAGGAAATTATTCCATCCATAAAAATAAATGAATAAAAAGAAATTCATCAAATCAATCATCAACTCATTAAATCAGCTGTTTCTTGGACTTTGTGTTTGACTTTGAGCACATAATCCGTTTTTGTAGTGCCTCAGAATCGAACCAGTGGCTTTCACGCCATCATTCGAAAGAAAACAACATCTCTGATGAGCAGAACGCGGGACAGCCACACCAGCATCCTGCAATCTGTGACAGGGAGGTGTGGGTTCACACACTTCGTCCTGTGTGTTGCTCAAGCGTGTGCATACACCGATGTCTAGGGTTTTTTTTTTTTATTTAATTTAGAATTACAATTTCAATCTTAATTTGTTACTTTAATTTACTTTTATAATATTTGTAATTTAATTATAATTCAATTTATTATGATTGTGACTTATTTATGTATTAAAATTATCTGAAATAAATGAACACAATACAGTTTAATAAAACAGCTAATTAATTGCCTTTTTTACCAATAACAGCTTTAACAAGAGTACCTATCGAATTTCGAAAAGTCGCAGATAAACATTTTTCTCGTAAGGACAATTTTTTTACGTAATTGGGTAAATACCCTAGTTATTTTATAACGTACCTGTTGTTTTGTAAAAGGATGATTAAAAAGAATAACCAGCCTTGTTTTAAGCCTTTTTTCTGGCTTGGTCGCGGAGGAATATGCAGTAAATTTGACGTTTCAAAGTGATCCTTGTGATCGTAATGAATAAATAAATTTAGACTTGACTTAACTTGGTCATACAAGAATGCATAGACTTTTAAAAAACAATGACTATAAATACGAATTTTTAAAAATGTACTGTTTTATCCACTTTTAATTTTCACTATTGCTCTAGCTAGACGATTAAATGATCAACATCGATTGAAATGTATAAATCCAATTAAATTCATATAATATCTCTCGTCACTAGCAGATTTATTCTGGTTGCGTTTTATTTGAATCCGATTCATTAACGGTATACGGTGAGAGACCATTTTAATACAGCTTGTTCACATCATCAGTTAATTTATAAAAAAGGCTTCGACCGGATTGTTCTGGGGTGCAAAAATACATAATATAGAAACTTTGTCATCCCATGGGAACTGATTATTGGATAAAAAGTAGACTATGCGGTGTGGTTAGTGTGATGTGATTGATGAGACTAAAAGACCTGCGATCCCCTCCACCTTTTTGCAGGGTGTTAATTTTTTTTTACTATTTTAATCTCAACTCAAATTCTTTAGACGTCAAAATTATTTCTGGTCGAAAGGACGTATGATTTGAGAGCTATTTTATCTTATGTTAAAGTGTTTTAATTTATTCATTCACCCAGAAAGCCCCCGAAGTCAAATTCTTGAGACGTCAAAATTATTTCTAGGCGTCTGGTTGAAAGGACGTATGATCTGAGAATGATTTTATCTTATCTTAAAGTGTTTTCATTCATTCATTCACCCAGAAAGCCCCCGAAGTAAAATTTTTCAGACGTTAGTATTATTTCTGGGTGTCTGGTCGAAGGGACGCATGTTCCAAACGCTTGTCTGGGTCAACGCATAAAGATGGCAATTCAGCGAAGTAATTCAATTCAAATTAGTTTATTTTAGCTTTAACACAATTGGAAATTACAACCATAACTTTATTAATGTTACGCCGAGGCTGTTAAACAATGAGTAATAATCGAACCTTCTCGAACGCTTTTGTCTTGCTGTGTTATTGTTGCTATTGTTTGTGGTTTCGCAGAATGGGGAGTGGCCATTGTGTCGAGGGACCGACCCTTTCCTGAAAGGATCGACATCGTTCTCGAACAATCGAAATGTGTGCGATATAAATAGGCCGGAGAGATGGCCGGACAGTCAGTCAGTCTGAGTCAGTCTGAGTGAGTGAGTCTCAGCGAGGCCCTGGAGGACTGACGCGGAGCAGGGTCTCGCGTGAACAGTAGTTGCTCGCGAGTGAGTCTGGATTTAGCTATACGTGCGAACATTTCGGTGACTTTAAGTGGTGCACCAGTGGTGTGAAGTGGTGTGACCAAGTTCGTGTATTCATCGTTTAGTGCTGAATAAAAGTGTTATTTTGGTTAAATCGATTCCCATTATTTTATCCCGAACCCTCAGCTCGTAACAATTTGGTGTCAGAAGTGGGATAAAATAATGCCGGTTCTACCAAAGGATAACGTGGACGGTGTCAGGACGAGAGGTCAACGACAACAGGAAATGGATGAAAGGCGGTTTGGGGAGTCTCCGGTTCAAGAAACTCGGTAGAGTCATCAGCCGATGGAGATGGAATCAGCCGCCACCGAATCATTTGGAGCACCATCATCATCATCCGCGGGCCAAGCTCCTGTGACAGGCGATCTTGCTGCTATTATGGCCATGCTTTGTCGTCAACAAGAAGAGCAGCAACGTTGGCAGGAAGAAAAGCGACGTCAGGGTAAGGAAGAGCAGCGTCGTCAGCAAGAAGAGCTGGCTCGGTTGCAGGCAGAACAGCGACGTCAGGATAAGGAAGAGCAGCGTCGTCAACAGGAAGAGCAGGCTCAGTTGCAAGAGGAACAACGCCGTCGGGATAAAGAAGAGAAGCGTCGTCAACAGGAAGAGCAGGCTCAGTTGCAGGAGGAACAACGCCGTCAGCATTAGTAAGAGAAGCGTCGTCAACGGGAAGAGCAGGCTCGGTTGCAGAAGGAACAGCGACATGAACAGGTGGAGCAGACTCGGTTGCAAGAGGAACAGCGACGTCAGGATAAAGAAGAGCAGCGTCGTCAACAGGAAGATCAGCGACGTTGGCCATAAGAGCGTGCTCGACTGATGAGGGAATCGTTCGGTTCATCTGGAAAGGAATTCCAGGAAGTGAAAGAACAGATAGAAATCATGAGAGCCGTGTTTTGGAGGCTGGAATTGGGATCGCTGATGAGAAAGGGACTCTGGGTGTCCTGAAGTACTGGAGACGGCAATGTGGCTCCTCTAGTTGCTACATCTTCAGCGCGAGGTGCGCCTAAAATTGTTCGTGTTGATCGGCTGCCGCGATATGGGGCTAAGAATGCTCGGGACGAGCATGTTTTAGGAGGGGGCAGTGTTACGCCGAGGCTGTTAAACAATGAGTAATAATCAAACCTTCTCGAACGCTTTTGTCTTGCTGTGTTATTGTTGCTATTGTTTGTGGTTTCGCAGAATGGGGAGTGGCCATTGTGTCGAGGGACCGACCCTTTCCTGGAAGGATCGACATCGTTCTCGAACAATCGAAATGTGTGTGATATAAATAGGCCGGAGAGATGGCCGGACAGTCAGTTAGTCTGAGTCAGTCTGAGTGAGTGAGTCTCAGCGAGGCCCTGGAGGACTGACGCGGAGCAGGGTCTCGCGTGAACAGTAGTTGCTCGCGAGTGAGTCTGGATTTAGCTATACGTGCGAACATTTCGGTGACTTTAAGTGGTGCACCAGTGGTGTGAAGTGGTGTGACCAAGTTCGTGTATTCATCGTTTAGTGCTGAATAAAAGTGTTATTTTGGTTAAATCGATTCCCATTATTTTATCCCGAACCCTCAGCTCGTAACAATTTGTCTCACTGAGTTAGTCTCAGCGAGGCCCTGGAGGACTGACGTGGGAAGGGTCTCGCGTGAACAGTGGTTGCTCCCGAGCCAGTCTGGATACAGCTATACGTGTGAACATTTCGGTGACTTTAAGTGGTGCAACTGTGGTGTGAATTAGTGTGTTGTGATTACGTGTGACCAAGTTCGTGTATTCATCGTTTAGTGCTGAATAAAAGTGTTATTTTGGTCAGACCGATTCCCATTATTTTATCCCGAACCCTCAGCTCGTAACATTAATATAAAAAAAACATACTTCAACCTGTTAGTGATCTGGAGCAGTTGAGCTATCTATACATCGTCTTTAGATGATTCAGCTGTTTTTTTTGGTGTTTTAAAACGATATAAAAATTGCAATAATATAGACATATATGACATATTAGACTTTAGACGTATTACATAAATGTTTTTTGCATTATAGGTTAAAATTCTCCCTCAGCTAACAACCGAGCAAAAAAACCTACTCAAAATAAAGGTTAGTTCAAAAAAAACACGAAATTCAAAACTTATTCCCGAGATAAGATATTCTGTGAAAGCCAGGAAAGGGAATGAATACTTTATTATGAAAGTGATCTTGTTAGGGAGGTTCGCAAGATGTCCGTTGGCTGAAGAGTCTGTTGTGTTGAGCATTGTTGGCCTCAACGCTATTGTTCTAAGAGGGCAAGGGCTTTGCCTTTTATACGGTACCATACAGTTCAATCAAACAACAGTATCACAATTCATGAGGAAATTTCAATAAGTTGTATTTTATTATTATAAAAACGAGATTTATCACGTACCGTTTTATTGGTGTACTTTCATCAAAACCTGGTAGACACATAGTTAGTGTTGTGTGTTTGCCTGTACCGAGAACTACAGAAGAGAGCAGCAGTGATGATAATGATGATGATACAGCCTGTAAACACGTCAGGCCATCTTTAACGCAATCCCCCACCAACACGCCCGTCTACTCGCGCCCAGAGGGCTGTGGCGTGAAGTGCGAGGCGAGACGTTATTCGGAGCGCATCGCACTCACCCTGATGAAGGTCACGAATTAAACCGAAATATTTCCGGTCGAAACACCGATAAAACGGTACGTGATAAATTCCGTATTTATAATAATGATTGAAATCAATCACGAAAGTTTTCTAAGTAAAATAAAGTTCAATTTTCTTGAGAAAAAATGAAGACGAAGGAAGACTTCAACTTTCCTTTATTTAACGGACCGAGTGACGATAAAAAACTCTACTTCAGGCAATTTCAGTCGCATTACGATCTCTTTTTAGCTACGACAATTATTTAAAATGCAGTTTTAGCTAAAACCCGTTTAAAGCTTTAAAAGTAATTTAAGTATCATATTAAAATAGATATATTAACTCTCCAATTACAGAGCAAAATACAATAAAAAATACTTATTTATCTAAAAACAACATAAGTACATAATGGGCAGTTTTATTTCTAAAGCGATTTCTTCCAAACAACATTATCATGGGAAGGAGTTTATGGGAGAATAGTAAATAGTAAATTTTGATGTACGTTAGAGGCGCTGGTAACGGCTTCATACTTTACACTTACAGTACCAGGTTTCGATATTATTCTATATATTATAAGTATGTATTTACAAAAACAAGTACCTTATAAGTAATCTATCAGTTATCTGGTTCCCACAGTACAAGTTTTGCTTAGTTTGAGGCTACATAGCGCTGTGTGAAATGTACAGCATAATTATTATTATCATAATTCCAAGTATTTATTTTACAACACAGGCCTGGACCTTTAACATAGGCATTACCGGGGCCTATGTTATTATTATTTTAAGTGATACATACACTGTTGACTTAACTCACTATCTCGAGCAGACTGTGACCGAATCCTTCCAAGCGAGACTTCTGATAAATTTACTCATCCACTGCAAGTGAAATGAAAGGCAATGAAAAGTTAGCCGCGATGTTTTTTCGCGGTTCGCTTAATGACGCGAAAGATTTTAACGGGAATTAAGTTATAGCGAAAAGCCTTCGGAGCCGGAATGTTGAGAATTTACGCCGAGGTTTTGCGAATTATATTAGCCCAATGCATAAACCGGCGTTAAAAGATGAAGGATCTCAGTTTTATGTCCTTGACGTAGAGTTGAAAATCGCGTTTGCTTACTGATTCTAGTACATACTCGAAAATGCATGTAGGCACAAAAAACATATTAAAAATCATGTTTTTTTTGTGTTAGTTTCACGTTAAAAGTTTACAGAAGATGGAAAACCGAACATGGAATATGTTCTAAATATTCAAGTTAGCAAATTGCTCATAGAACATACTTATCTTTTTTGTTTCCTTTCTAACATTAAAGGTTGTCTGAAAAACCGCGCATTTTAGATGCAAATAATGCGGAATTAATTGATGTATATTTTGATTCCGTTGACATAGAAGCTTAATTTATTTAAAGATCCAAGAGACCGTATTTGATATTAATTTCAACTTAATACCTCCACGCGTTCCTGACAAAAAGGTCTTGACGGCCAGATAGACAGACACATAAACAGACAGACATACAGATAAACAGACAGACAGACGGACAACGATGTGACGAAGACAAAAAAACGAGGAAACTTTAAAAAAAAATAGCTCTCGACTATATCGATCCACATGATGAACATCCTCGGATCTTTTACTTAGTACCTTTGAAGATAATCTCACTCATATGGGCAAGTTCAAACATTGCGTTTGATACATGCTCACATTTTTGCATAATACTTGTATTCATGTGACAGGTTGCAAGCCCATCGCTGCGTAATATAACTACGTACCCATATTAAGCCTATTTTTAGCGTTTTATTTATCAGTGTGTTTAATCGCACGTAGGAGTGTGAGATTAAGCATAGTTAAAGTAGTACTTTATGTACGTCGGTACAGTGAGCGCCTGCGTGGTGTCCCTAAAAGGACCAGTCTCGACAATACCCCGGGTTGTAGCCAATGTCAATACGCGATGGTTACCACTTACCATCCTGTGGGCCGTAAGCCTGTTTCCCCACTAATAACATAAAAAAGTCTCAGCTTTGTGTTTGTCCTGTATATAAGCATAAGTAAATTAGCCCTGGTCTAAGACCTGTTTAGAACACTACATAAAATCATAAAGATTTTTCAATCAAAACTTACTCGGCACTTCTCGTAAACTTTGACCTACTCTGTATCATAACGAAACCTTTTTCCCCAGCTATGTTTTCCATCAATACCGGAATTTTCCGGATAGCACATAGGCTCCCAAGAGAGCCTGCGCTCATTAATCACTGGATCCCTCCTACCCTCAAAAATTCATAGTCCTCACCATTCTACGGTTTTCCTCGTCTGACCAGTCATTCCGGGACTTCGAATGATTGATATAAAATGTTTTAAGGACCTATGTTATTTATAAAATGTACAGCGTGTTACATTTATAAATAGTTTTATTTATTTATATATTATCAGAAATGAACGAAATGGTTGTTTTATACTAATTGAAAATGGAATAAGCTTATGGCCCACCTGATGTTAAGTGGTAACCATCGCCTATAACAAAGAATTGCCTCCTAGGTCACGCACGTTAGAAATGTACCCTAACAATGCACTGCCCTGGGTCCATCAACTTGAGGCATACAGGTGTAAAGCCTTAAGTACCTGTTATTTCACCGGCAACCTTCAAACCGGAACACAGCAATGCTGCTTGGTGGCAGAAATAGGTATGGTTCCACACGCGAGCCCTTTTACAATGTAGTGAAATGATGTAGTGCGTCGAATCAGAATCTAGGGCATGATCCACCATTGCAGAAACGTTGGAGTCGACATTCTTCATTACACGTATGTGTTCAGTCAACCTGGTTTCAACAATGTAGCATTTGCTGCAGTCACACGGAATCATAATATATACGCCGGGAACGCCCAGCGGGTTTCTGACCTTCGGCGAACGCAGTAGCTACCTCAATTGTGTTTGAAGACGGAATATCGTCTTGATGCTAAACTTAGACAATACTTTATCATTATTTAAATGCTGTGCTTTATCTAATGATTATTGCAAACAATCTATGGATAACTCAACTGATCTAGATTACTACCAGGCGAAAGTGCCCCCAAGACACTGACTGCATTGTCCCGCTAAATTGCAATGCGTATGCGTTAACCCGATAAGCCCCAACTCTTGGATCACTCATCACTTCAACCAGAGAAGAAGAGTTTTGAAAACGCGATGAATATTTATTTATTCTAAGCTTACTTTAATCGCTCAATAAGTATTATACTATTTTAGACATATAACTTTTCATCTACTTTTTCTACTGACATACTTTTTACACTATATAAAAATATGTACTTATATTTAGCTAAAAATGAAAATAGCGGCCTCACATCAGACAGGGAATCCCCGTCAGCTCTTTTCGTCGTATGGCAACAAATGGCAATTGCTTTTGAATTAAAATGTTCTTTTCAACGCTATAGTAATCAAGTGCCAGTTAGCATTTAAATACTCATTAAAAATTAAAATTGAATATGCCCATGCTCTAGCGGCTTGCAGGCTGCGGGACTGCGAGTGCTCCCCCTTGAGGTTTA
Organism: Philereme transversata; assembly: GCA_963924445.1. Classification (NCBI taxonomy): domain Eukaryota; kingdom Metazoa; phylum Arthropoda; class Insecta; order Lepidoptera; family Geometridae; genus Philereme; species Philereme transversata. The sequence continues at coordinate 15,137,908 of OZ004340.1, forward strand.
CCAGGTTATGGTATGTTGCCAAGTTCGGAGATAATATGAACAAAGTTCTCGAAACCGCGCGAGTATTCACTGTTTAATAAAATATAAATAAACACCATACATATTTTTTCAACACACTTGCTCGTAAAGTGAGCCTTATTACATCGTTCTAAGGGCCATAAACCGAACTATAACACACACGTGCATAATAATATTACACACTAGTGTATAATTTAATTATCCCTACAAAGTTAAGTTAGTACCTAACTGCAAATTATATGTGAATAAACAGAGCATTTTCAATTTAACCGCGTAATACAGTTTTGTAACAACAAAGAGGTGTTATGCCGCTGAAAATCCTTTTACATTTTTGGATTAAATAAATCTATCCCTTATTAAGACGAAAAAGCATTTATTATATTCAAATTATTTATAATTCACAATAATTCGTTATAAAATATTTGCATTGTATCACTAAAATTATAATTTTGAAGTAGGCTGTATGGCTATATGTAATCAATCGCCTAACATTTGTTGCGTGCAACAATATCGTTTTGAAAATTGTACATTCACCAATTATTTTAATAATTTTATGCTTAACGATTTATACAATACATGTTTGTTTTTTCCTCGCAAGTGTGTTGAAAAAGTGCGTATGAAACTCGTGAGCAACTTGCTCACTAGACACTCGGCTGATTTACGCCCTCGCCTACGGCTCGGGCTGCAACTTACAGCCTCGTGTATAAATAATGAGCAACTTAGCTCACTTGTATCATAATATACTATTATGCAACGACTAATGACGCTCTCATACAATTGATATACATTCAATATTCACTTTGAACAATAGTCTTTGTTCAATGTCCGCCCGTTTACATTGCGTCCACCATGTTTTCAAATCACGAGAGTATTCACAAAAAAATTTGAAGTTTTTTGAATGAAAAATTAGATACTTAAAGGTAATGTCTTCTGACTGCTTCGTAAAAGATCATTATTAGTCATAGAAAGTCCACTGCTAGCATACGCCTCCCCCATAGATTTCAAGAGAGACTGGTATTGTGTGGCCTGCTCACAACAGTTCAGTAACCTTAATCAGGTCGTCTTTCCATCTGGTGGGAAGCCATCACCACTAGATTTCCAATGATATAATAATAATATATCCATAACTTTTTCTTCCGCCAAACAGCATTACTGTGTTTTGGTTTAAAGGGTATGGTTGCCGGTGAAATTACAGGCACATGAGGCTTTCCACCGGCATGCCTCAAGTTCATGGATGCAGAGCAATGGATCGTAGGGCACATTTCTAAGGTGCATGACCTACGAGGCAATACTTTGTTTTAGGCGATGGTTACCACTCAACATCAGGTAGGTCATATACTTTTTCCACCTCCAGGTGGAGTTTCCAGTGCGTGTTATCAGCCAATAAAAAAACTGTTCATACATAAAATTTTCATTGTGTTTCATTTGTTAAGCAGTTAAGATTCTATGAAATACTAAAGAATTTAATATTATTGAGCCTCAGGATTTTTGCAACAAAGGCAAAGTAATCGCTGAATATACCCAACGCACCAAAGCTCCCATCCGCCCTAAGATTACGAATCCCCAAAGTAAAAGATTTACCCCTCCTATCAAAATCATAATCCATTCCAATTGAAAATTCGTCTCAGAGCAAACAATAGCTATCGCGGCGAACGTATTAAGGGGTGGCTTTTCAGTGTGGTTTTACTTGCGATAATTGTTTTTTAATCTTCCTGTCCTCATATTACATTTATATGGGTCAGCACAGTTTTCTTTTTATATCTCTCTTTTAGGTAGATCCAGAACCATCGCCGCCTATTAGAATTCGAACCGACCACATGCCTTTGAACATCGATATATTCAGTAGTCAAGGAAGTATCATTATTGGTTATTCAAGTGAATAAATAGGTAATAATATCGTAATACCACATTATAAAAAAAAATAGTTTATTTTAATGCCACGCCATCTAAAATCATAGACTAAAATATGCAGACATTCCATTACAAAACAGGTTGTAGGTAAAAATATGTGACTGAACACGGACTTGACGTGGTGTTTTTAGAAAGTGTATTAATTTGTTTATGTAAATGTTTTCTAGCCAGTTTAATATTTTTAATATGTATTCTATGTTCTTTCTTTTTAGTATATAATATCTGTCGAACGTCACAGAATATGACGACGTGCGTAATTCGATACTGCAAAAATACATCAAGAAGTGTGAGTGAATCATCAGGTGACAGTTTTATTTCAAACTATTGTTAACGTACTTGAGCTTAAATAAACGCATAACAATTCATTTTATTTTACTTTTCTACTTTACCATATTTTCAATTATTACATTACTATTATACATTTTGAAATAGAGTATGAATTCTAATGAAGTTTTATAGGTACAAAAGCTGTGTCACGTCTGTGGTGTAAAATCTATAAGGACGACAGCTTGTTACACTATGTTGAACGGAACGCGTAAGCGCCATGAATTTCATGGCGCTTACAACATTTTGGTCGCGAGTAAACTAAACTCTTTAAGTGATCTAGCGCTGCAGGTTTTAATAGTTTGGTTAGATCACATAAACAATGTGTTAGCGCTGCAGCGAACTTTAGTTCTAACTCACCAGCATTTGAACCAACTTTTTTCAAGAATGTTCTTGTCTATCGGTAGAATATATGCCTTTGAATGTTTGGTTTTAGGCCATGCCAGTTTCAGTTTTGAGCACGTACCTATGCTTATATATTTTTGAATATGTCGATAAACATTCTTAGGTGCACATCCGGGATTCGAACCCAAACCTCCGAATAGGAAGTCAATAGTCGGGGGGTGCAGTGTTATTAATTTATAATAAACGGACAAACATTCACACTTCTAATTTAGAAAGAAGTAGGAAATATTCTTCTAAGTCACTTCTCAAGTTATTAATTCGACGTCAAACGTTAGATAAATCGTGACACAATTTTCTCTGAAGGGCCGAATTTGCTGAGAAATGGCCTGTTTTGTTTAATACGATCGTTATTCTTGATGGAACCTATTGTTTTGAGTTTGGCAGAAATGGAAAGGATTATTCATTTTCTCAAAAGCCCTCTGAAGTTCCACTGGCGGTTCTGACGATCTCAGTAAATTCTCTTTGAATTGTTTGAAGCGATTGAATAGTTTGTACGCGTATCTATGGGAAGAAAGATTGAACTGTTTCTTTTGTATTTTCATACAATATATTGAAAATAATTGTTTATTCGTTTTGTTAATAAGTTTTATAATTGTGTTATACAAAACAATACGGCATATTTGTTGTGATTTCGTACTAGTCTGTTTTATAAGGTTTTCTGTTTTATACGGTTTTCTAAATTGATGATTTATTAGATAACACGTTTACTAAATATCAGAAAGCCCCAATTTTGTATCTGAAACTAGACGAATTAAATCTAATCCAATCTTGAGATTTAATGCGTCAAGATCTTAATGCAACCGACCGACAGTTGACTAAAGTGATGAGAATTGTTACACCGAATACACAGGTTACAGAAACCTGGTTTAAATCAACTTGGGCAAATCGGCGTACGTATGTATGTTTATTTGTCCGAGGATAACTTTCGAAGCGTTGATCCGATTATCGTGATTTTATACATAAGTAGGTAGTGATGGCACAATTTTGATGTGACTAAATGAGTCAAAAATGTTGGGGGTTGTTGAGATATTGGGGTTCAAGAGGGGTAAAAAAAAATGAAAATGAGACTATTAGATTAGGTCAAGTGAGATGTTAAATGAAAGGTCTTTATTAGTAAATTTAGACTACGTTTTTATTTTTAGTATAGTTTTTGTAGTTTTTGAGTTATTAACCATAATAAAAGCTAAACTATGACAAAATTCACAGGGTACACCAGTAACCCCATAGTGCTGTAATTTGATATGCGTATAGCTTAAGTGTTACAAATATAGGCTAAAGTCTGAAATCTAGAATAACTGCAATTTGCACCCCAAAAAAATCAGCCAATTGACATGAACTCCCATTACCTGTAATTTTAATGAAACTGTGGGTCAAGTTAGTTGGTTATTTATATCGTGGCACTATTATTCATAGTCAAAGATTACGAATAATATTTTTATTGCTTTTATGGTAGAGTCGCGAGATCTCAGTTCGGGCGAACCACTAGTTAATCAAAGTTATTGAAACCATAAGCGATTTATCAAAATCCTCGTAACATAAAAAGGTAACTCATTTCCTACAGAAAGGGCCACCATAACCACACCCTAATATGTTTAAGGATCACATTTATGAGGGCTAACATGATACACTACTGTTTTGGAAATATACTGCCGATTCATGCGGCCATGAATTTTTTCGCCATGCATTCCGCGGGAGTTAGAAAGTATAAAGGCCAAAGCCTGAGTGTCCATTCCAGTCGAGCGTCAAGCGTAGCGAGGCGTGGCTTGCAGTGCTCAATGTCAAACACGTGCATTGAAGAGTCTCAAGGGTAATTCACTATCAGATTGCGGTGGCGGGCATGGGCATGTCCATCGTCGTGTCCTAATATATATATTTTTGTGTAATTCCTAGTGTACAATTTTAATGATACCCTAGTAATATTATTACAATCTAGACATGTATAGACTAATGAGTAACTTAATTTTGACCTAGTTTTTTAGTATAACACAAACTAAGAATGTCCATATACATAATACTAGCTGACCCCACAAACTTTGTTCTGCCATATAGGTAAATTATCAAAGAAATCAAATGCAGAATGAAATGTCATAGTGACGCGACACTTCATATAAATGACTTCACGTCAATGAACCACGGTTAAATTATATGGATATTGTTCATACAAAAATACTAAAATCACGATCAAAAAATGGGGGGGGGGGGGGTAGGAGGGTGAAAAATACTTTACGTCCAATTCTCAGACCTACCGAATATACACAAAAAATTATATAAGAAACGGTCAAGCTGTTTCGGAGGAGTTTTGTTACAAACACTGTGACACGAGAATTTTATATATTATACTAACTGTTGCCCGCGACTTTGTACGCGTTACACTTCTAAATATGTAGGTAACCTAGAAATAAAGCTAAACTCGCTGTTGCAAATTGACTTGACACCCTATTTTTATCCCATGGGAACTGATTTATGGGATAAAAAGTAGCTTATGTGGTAATCCAGGTTATAATCAACGTACCTATATACCAAATTTCATCAAAATGGGTTCCGCAGTTACGACGTGATTTAGTAACAAATAAGCAAACATCCAAACTTTCACATTTATCATATTAGTGTAATGTTAAAAAATTGCACAAAACAATACACACTAAATTAAACTTCTAAGACAAACTAAAATAAAACTATTTTCTTCTAGCCAAAATGTTCTACTCGTAGTCCTTATCATTTCAAATTTCGAATTCTACTTCCCTATGAGGCCGTGTCCTTGTCAGTGACTTTGTGGACATTCCAATTTTAAAGAGTATTTGCTTATGTTTTTAAGTGAGTTCAATCTTTTTTGAATAAAATCGGATTGAGTTTTCAAACATGTGCCAAAATAAAATATAATTTAAATCAATCAAAACCACTAAGGAGTATTGATATCAACTTCGAAGCAAATCACCACCAAAATAACATTCTACCCCTTTTTAACCCCGTTAGGGGATGAATTTCAATAACATACGAAACACATCTTCCATCAATTCTGTGAAAAAAGGTTTATGCAAAATTTGAAGTATATTGGACCAAGAAATCACGTTGTCCCATACAAACTTTGCCCCATTTTTCACGCCTTTAGGGGTAGAATTTCGAAAAATCCTTTCTTATCAGATGCCTACGTCAAACAAAGAACACCCCCTCCAAGTTTCAGGTCTCTACGATCAGCGGTTTAGGCTGTACGTTGATCCGTCAGTCAGTCATTCAGGACAAAGCATTTTATATGTGTAGATTATATGTTTCTATTTTTCTATAAATCTGTCTGTAGAACTTACTATTTAGTCTGTGCTGTATTGTTGTACCACATTTTCTGACTTACGTTGGTAAAAATATGTACAAGTAAGTGTTGATACGCCGTACTTTTGATCTCCGTCTTAATAACTGTTATTGTAACTACAAGGCCCTATTAATGTGTTGTTTGAAGGAAACTGATCCGGCATTTTGTTCTATTTAATGATCGTTTTTATTACTTTTGTTTTGTTCACGGGATGCTGATTTGGAGATAAATAAACATTTGCTTTGTCGTTTTTATGTAAGGGATTTATAGGACACTTATTGTGTTTCCTGATTAAGTTTATGTGGTGATTAGTCAAGCTGAATTTATTAAGAGATCAAAGATGGCAGGATTTTAACAGATTTTTCTGCACATCACGGTCAAGTACAATTCAAGAAAACCAGCCAGATTATGGTCTGTTGCCAAGTACGGAGATAGAGAAAAAAAGTTCTTCTAACCACGCTAGTATTCACTGCTAAATCATCTGCTGATATCATTTATTGGAACGAATACCTTACAGATAGAACTTCCTTTGACCACAATCTCACCTGATGGTAAGTAATGATGTGGTCTAAGATGAGCACGAAGATCTAGAAGAAACCTATTTACTTTTACCTTAAAGAGGCCCGGAATGTATTATTTAGGAAAAACAGACGACGGCAAAGTGTTTCATACCTTACCTGTACATATGCATCAAGAAAATAGAACCAAAATGGAAACTAGGTAAGTACGAATGGTGCCGTGCGTCTGCTTGTCCTTTGATTGAAGGGAGATGGCGGGATCAGATCGTATAATTCTAATTCTAGGGTGGGGGAATAAGATCTGCACTGACGTCCCGCATTGGGGTGTATTGTGCATTATCCCCCTTCTAACCTAACCCTAGCCATCCTAGCTCCTTGAAGTAACGGAGCAGGATTTTGGGTTAATGGATGCAGGCTTCCAAGATCCCCGATTTATCAGATCGTATAGTTCCTGGGCACATTCCCCAAAATGTATTCTGTAAAAGATCGATAGGCTTGCAACTGTACGGCGGTGTTCGAGACTTTGGGTCTTAGTATCTGCCATATATTGCTCAACTATAAGCCTAAAAGCTCTACGTTCGTACGTCTAAGGTTGCGAGCTGGTATTTGGCCAAACGATCCCAAAGGTGGCAACAGTATTCCATACCAGAATTGACTTGAACTTTCTAAAGACTAAGAAGCTGTTCTGGTGTTCACACCTCAACAAGGTCATGCCCAGCTTCATGGCAGCTGTTTTAGCCTTAGACTTGATGTATTAGCTAAAGTTGAGAGTAGTCGTGAGCGATTTTATATAATTGATTACCATTTGTCTTAATCTCGATCATAATCTATCTGTACATCATCTTCATCGACATAGGCTAAGCCATTTAGTCGTGAAAACGCAATAAACGGACAGTTACTTTCGAATTTATAATATTTGTATGCTTTATGATACTAGTATGGATATTATTATTATTAACTGACCCTGGACTTGCAAACTATAAATATATAAATAATGCTGTTCATTTCACACAGCGCTATCTAGCCCCAAACTAAGCAAAGCTTATACTATGATAGCTGAGGAACCAGATAACTGATAGAATACATACATTTAATTTTTTGTTTATACATACATATTTTATTTATCAGCCCACTGCTGGACAAACACCTTTTTCCTTTCACTCATCTCGGTCTTGTGCTAAATCCTGCCAATCACTCCGGGCACCTTCCGAGTCATCGCCCTGATAATTTAAATATTTGAATTAATTACCTATATTGACATTATTATTTTATTTTATTTTTGCATGCTGCTAAGCAGAAACATGGTTGTACACTTTTATTGCTTTGTCATCCTTCTTTGCCGGTGTTTCACAAATAAATGACATCGCTCCAGCTTTTCGGTCTACGTCAGCGTTGTTCCGTTGTATAAATACTTATTTTAATTAAAGACACACCCAGATAAGAAACAAATATCTGTAGAATATGCAAACATTTGTTCTGCGGCAGGAATAGAATCCGCAACCTCCTCAGTCGCGGCTCAGCCCACTGCAATACGGACGTCGTCGTATAGAATGCTAACTACTACGCAAAAAACTGGGCTTATCTGATTTGAATACATTGATAACTTGCACAACGATCCCTAAACATATTTAGCGACTAAGCATGTTTAAATATGACGTGTTTGTATGATATGATAACTCTCCTAAACATATTTAGGCACTTTTTTTGCAAGTCGCCCTAAATTTTTAATATTTGTATGTTTTGACAACTCCCTTTAACATATTTAGGCACTAAATACGATTAGGCATCGTTTTACAAGTCGCCAAGTGTGATAATGGTTTGCGTACTGATTAAGATATCTGCCCGTCATTGGAATTAACAAAGAAAACCTATTATTGACATGAATTTAATGAAAATAACTTTAGATTATTTATTGTACGCTTTATTATAAGCAATCAGACATATTATACAATAAAGCAAATAATAATTGCGCAACGAGCGGTCTTATCGCTCAAAAGCTATCTCTTTCAGAAACCTACAGATAAAAAGGAAGGTCGAGGTGTATTTTACTGTCGAAAAGATAAATTAGTGACTGACAAATAAGACAACGGTCTAACAAAACTATATGGATTCCGTTGTTATTTGGCATCAAACCCTTGGAAATATCCGGCCTCATCACCAACTGCCGCCCTAATATATGGAGGTCACAAGCCTCGTATCAACAGAAAAAGTGTAGAAATATGGAATACCCGAATGATACCCAACACGACCCTTGTCAAATGCTCCTAACGGACCTAACGATGTTATTTGGAAATAAATAGGCGCCTACATTGCGCCTAATTTGCATGGGATCCGATGATCGTCTTGTAGAATGTAAAGGTAAATAAGCTCGTTGATTTATTTTAATGCAGCCGGTGTCTTAAGGAATCTTATGACTAGTGATCTGGAGCAGTATCTATAGATCGTTTGTAGCGGTCGTTAGATGCCTCAACTTTTACTTTTGAATTTTATATTAGTAAAACTTCTCTGTTGTGTAAATCATCTAAAGACCGTTACAAACGATCTATAGATAGCTCAACTGCTCCAGATCACTACCAGAAGTATCCCCAAGATACTGGCTGAATTGCCCCGCTGAATTGCAATGCTTATGCGTTGACCCAGATAAACGCCAGAAAGAATTTTGAAAACGCGATTGGCCCCGGTACCCCATGGACCCAGGATCTCGACCCCAAATGGCTCAAATACTAAAGCTCTGTCAAGACTTCCATATTTGCGCCGAAGCAGATCTTCGGCTGAATTTGCCGCCGCACCGGCCCCAACTGCTATACTAGACAGATGAGATGGCGCAAAGGGTGTCGACGCACGTGGCGTCCTACACCAAAGGCCTACCCTTTTCCTAAGTTATAAGAGTCATACCGTCAGGCCTCTTACCCTCGTCACGTATCAGACCGTTTGGTCCAAGAACGGCTGGAACGTTGACGCTGCAAAAAGCCCGGCGTATAATATCATTAAGGCTAGCGTGACGGAAAATCCTAGCGGCGGGCCTAGAACACGATAATCCATGGTGGCCAAGCTGTTCGTCTGACGAACCGCACAGGTACTGATGAGGGGCGCAGCACCGCGCACCCAACCGTAAACAAGTTAATTGAATTGAATTGAAATATACGTATGTTATTATGCCTACATGCATAAATCAATTACAGATTGAGTTCGCATGAAATTTATGAAATGAGGTAAGAAACGGTAGTCCCATAAGATTTCACACGAACCGTTCGGCGCGATCAAAGGAATCAATTTAAATAACATCAAGAGCTTCATAATTTTGGTTATGAACGCAAAGGGGGAGGGGCCTACCGCGAAATAATTCACATGCTTTTTACCTCGTCGTTTCAGTGGGTAATTTCTTGTCAGTCTAGTTCACTGACTGATACACTGTCAGCTTAAGTAGTTGTAGCCATAATACTGCGGCTACATTATCTGAATTTACTGAATGTTCGTGCTGTGTGTCTTTTATGTGACGATATTATACGAATTGACTGGGACATAACACGAATATTTTCCCAAATCTGTCGATAATGTTTCTACGGTATGAGAAGGGTTTTAAAAGGTTAATTTTAAGATATTGAAATAACTTTAATATGTATACAACATTAAATTCTATTTCACGGAAAGGGCAGAATATTTATTATATTTTATACCACAGAAACTTGTGAGCCTGTTAGAGATTATAAAAAGTGTTGCATGTTTGTACTACTGAATATAGTAGAGGCGATGCAGCCATAGAACCCGACAAAGGCCACTGATCACCGCACCGCACTAGTTGACTCGCACTCAAAGAGCTGCGACCCGCACTGCGAGGCGAGACGCAGTGTAAAAAGGATAATTCCCAGCTCAATGAAGATTCACAAATTGAACCGAAATATTAAATAAAATAAATATAAGTATTGTTGAACATTTCACACGGCGCTATCTAGCCCCAAACTAAGCAGAACTATGGGAATCAGATAACTGATATAATACTTTTCTTTTGTAAATACATAGTTAAAATATATAGAAAAACCCGGAACAAATTTCTGTAGATCATGCATACATATGTTCCGCGGCGGGAATCGAACCCGCTACCTCCTGCGTCTCAGCCGGCTATTCGCCCACTGCACTACGGAGAGGTCATTATTTAATTTATATATGATTATATTTTTATGTAGTTTACGCTCTACTAATGGAGTCCAGTAAAACAAAGGTCTTTGTACTACAAGACGATTCAATCTTCAGTAGGTACTGATAGCGAGATTATTGATTGATTGTCCCAACTCTATTCGAGTGGATACTCTAAAGTCGAAAGCCGATCATGTCCGAACAAGCTTTTACCGCGAGAATGTAACTTTACTATTGTAATGGGAACGTTAAACGTTTATAGTTTATATAGACGACCTCCGTGGTGCAGTGGGCAAATAGCCGGCTGAGACGCAGGAGGTAGCGGGTTTGATTCCCACCGCGGAATAAATGTTTGCATGTTCTACAGATATTTGTTTCGGGTATGGTTGTTTCTCTATATATTATAAGTATGTATGTATGTATTTACAAAAAAAAAGTACATAAGTATTCTATCAGTTATCTGGTTCCCATAGTACAAGCTCTGCTTAGTTTGGGGCTAGATAGCGCTTTGTGAAATTTCCAGCAATATTTATTATATATAACTATCTAATATTATGTATCCCGTTTAACAAAATATAATTATATTGTATACTTGTATCCTTTTATACACTCTTTTAGAGGAATTTGAGTTAAATGTGTGCTCTTTAGTGCTTTCAGAGTACCTAGTACTCGTATAAGGCTTGTGTGATGAGTTGATGACGTAACGGAAAATGGGTCCAAGTCACATCGCGTCCTGTCTACATTCATATTTTATGTAATAGAGTCAAGTCAATAAACGTATACTTATGTAGTTACAGAATATCCGGCTGAGAAGACTCTTCGTTACGATAGAAAGTACTGCTTTTAATACTTAGGTTATTCCTTATTCGTTAATGTACTTACACAAGATTTAAAAAATACAGAAACAGAGGGCATGTACAAAGGCAAACTTAACCCTAAGAAGAATCAATTCAATAATTTATTCACAAAAAAAGGGTGCAATGTAATTGTTCCTAAAGTAATATTACGTTTCACTAATTCAACCAATAAATAATGGTATGCTAATATTTTTGGTTTCTTAACAATTAATATTTGATTAGTCAAATTATGTATGTATACATGTCAAACTCAAAGAAAAAATATGTTAGCAAAAAAAAACAAATTTTACCTACATGTCATAAGCATCCATGAGTTCGTCGTCATGTTACAACAGTTGACACAAACATCTCCAGAGATCTGCCCTTCTTCACACGTGGCCACGTGACCACCAGGGACTGTGGCATCTTAGAGTCCAGAAGCTCGCGGGATATCAAAATCTGATGAGAAGTTTAGAGGCTAAGATGGAACATAAACTTGAGAGCAAAAAAATCGCACATTCATGATTTTTTGACATAACTAAAAAAAAAACAAAAAATATTATGTTTCTGTAATGCAGATTCATAGTCTATTTTAATACCTATCCAGTGGTATCTGATTTGTCTTTCAATCATTACATAAAAATGCTTTTGTGGATCAATAACAAAAATGCATGTTTAGTAAAAAATTCTTTATTCAAGTATTGGTGTCAAAGTTATGAAATTAAAAGATAAAATTAATTTAAAGTTTGTTATTAATACCGAGTGTTCCCTCCCCTAGCCTGAATCACTGACTCCATCCGTGTTTTCATTGATGTTACTAGACTTTTGATAAAGTCTTGAGGAATAGCCTCCCATTCCTCTGCGATCGCCTGTTGCAGCTCCTGTAGAGTCGATGGAGGAGCATCTCGGCCTCGAACTCTTCTTTTCAGCTCGTCCCATAGATGTTCGATGGGATTGAGGTCTGGGCTTCGAGCTGGCCACTCCATAACGGTCACATCCACCTCTTGAAGGAACTCGATCACTATGCCAGCAGTATGCGGTCTTGCATTATCTTGCATAAACAGAAAGTTTTCGCCGATAAACCCAGCAAAAGGTACGACGTGGCTCTCGAGTACTTCCTCAATGTATCGTATGGAAGTCAATCCTCTTGATTGGCGACCAGTATTCGGTCCGGTGATGAAGGCAAGCTCGGTTTTTGCTTCCATAGACATGCCTCCCCAAAACATGATTGATCCACCGCCATAGGCGACACGTTCTGTTATGCAGCATTGGGCAAATCGCTCTCCCGATCTTCTATACACCTTCCCCCGTCCGTCGTTGCCATGCAAGCACATCCTGCACTCATCAGAGAACAAGACTGCACTCCACTGCTCTTCGGTCCAATTCAAATGGTCTCGAGCGAACTGAAAGCGGGCTTCTCGGTGGGCTGGGGTCAATTTCGGCCCGTTTGCTGGCCTGTGTGCAGTCAGGCCACCTTCTCTCAATCGTCTTCTGACTGTCCACCGGCTAACTTCTACTTCACGAACTTCTTGAAGTCGTTGGCCCAGTTGAACTGCGTTCAAACGACGATTTCTTAAAGATGTCGTTATAAGAAAGCGGTTATCACGCTCTGTTGTAGCACGGGGACGGCCCGATCCTTGTTGCCGTTGGTAGCCACCAGTCTCTTGATACCTCTGGTATACACGCCGAACAGTAAATCGGCTCAAACTCAATTGTCGAGCCACTTGACTTTGCTTAAGCCCCGATTCAACAAGGGCAACCACTTGAGCGGCTACTTCTGGTGTAGTATCCATTTTCGTGTTCCGTTTGAAGCCAATATCAATAGAGAACCTTTCACACTGTACGTTGGTATGCAAATGATGACCATTCCCTCAATATGCACTCTTTTATACCTGCGATAAATCCCGCCGCCGGCCTTACCTGGATCGAGCGACATAAGGGGGTCTATTGTTTTGTTGCTAATGAGTTGTTTTTAAAGGTAAATGTCAACCCTTTATCAGTTCTGCGAATGCCTAGATTATGCACTTTAATTTAATTTGATTTTAATTTGCTGTAAGCTCCAAATAAAAAAAAATTTAACTTTTAAGTAAAAATGTGCGGATGTGCGATTTTATTGCTCTCAAGTGTACTTACTTACTTGACTCCTATGACTCAGCGACCCGAAGTGTGTCTTGGCCTCCGATAAAAGCAGTCGCCATTTTAGTCCTGTGCATTTCTTCGCTTCTAGCTCACGCAGGTCCATTTCCACTACATCTTTCCAGCGGTAAACGGGTCTATCCTCTCCCTTTCTCTCTAACTAGCCGAGCAAGCGAAGGCGTTGCGCTTTCATTTCGCCGATGAATCCGATGATGTTGCGTTCTTTCACTAGCTCTTCGATCTCCAAATTCTTTTGGACTCTCAGGTTTCCGTCCTTTCTGTGGGTTGGTCCCAGTATCTCACCTGCCACCAAGAGTTTTTTCTCTTCCTTCAGTGTTAGCGTCCGTATTACAGTGGTGCAGTGACGTAATTAAAAGGTTCTTAAATTTTAAAATTGATTCGCTTAATATATTATCTTTCGAAACTTTGTTACAGAATAGACTGAGTTAGAGAAAATAATGTTTAACTGTTCGTTAATAAAGTTCAAAATTATTTAGATCAAAGTTGTTTGACTATTTATCTTGACAAAATTATTGATTCTTGCATTACTGTTGCAAGCGAAAACCGACTCTAAGATGACGAACCTTTTCATTCCTTCATTGTAACACAATATCGATCTAATATTAGGTGTTGGTGTTCAAGATTCTGAGCAGAAAGAATAAGATTCGAATCTACAAAAAACATACACTTCCAAAAACATAACCCTTACTTTTGACTTCGCCGTTATCGGGTAAAAACGAACCTATTGCATCTCAGTTATCTACTCAATCAAACCATTCCACAACAACTTAAAAAACCCGGTTTCCGGTTTCAAGTTGAGTCCACAGAGGAGTCATTTAACTTTGATAAACGCTTCGACGTACTTTTAAAGTCAAATATTTTAATGTGATTCAAGAATAATTGTTAATTTGATAAAAGCTACTGAATAAATTCTCCGAAGGTATCATTCACTACGATTCATATTTTAATACGAAAGTTTATATCTTGTAAGCTAGGGCCTGAGGGATTAACATGGATTCTGAGAGATTTTATAAGCAAAGTTTTTCAGCCTATGTCTTTTGAGCCATATAAACAGAAAAATATAGGCCAGCCATGAAACATTTGCATAGCGTCTGTATATCTGTATAGGAACGGTAGATTTTCAGTTATTTATATAAAACTAGCTCCACGCGCGGCTTCGCACGCATGGTTTGTCGATTCAAATTAGCCCTCAATCCGATCAACACATGGCAACATTTAACATTTCCCGCTTCTGGGCAAAGCCCCCCCCCCCCCCCCCCAATATTATGTTGAATATTAAGCATCATTTCAAAACCATAACCTATATCAATTGATATTAAAACTCATTCTTATAATAACTACGATACTCAATAACCAACGAAATTCAATTTTCGCGATTGAATTTGGAGGTAATGTTAAAAAGAAGGATTTATTGTCGTAATAAATTATATTTACGACGATAACTCTAATGAAATAAATGTAGATTCGTTGGTTTTACATATATTAAGTAAATCGCTATTTCAAAAAGTTTGGAATTAAACCCTGAAAATTCAAGTAAACTTACGATAACTTTGAAAATATTCCGCTGGCGTCCGCAATGCATTCATAAATAAACTCATGCCCGTGTATGAGGTTTATGGTAGAAGCTACTGATGGGTCAATATGGCCACCAAAGGAGAAAGCCAGCCAATGACTTCTTCCAGTTCCTATCCTGTGCCTGGCCCGCCGATCGCACTAACCCGCGCCGCCCGCCGCCGCGTCGCAAAAGCGATATAAACCGGAAGCAGTGCGGGGTGGTCTCTAATCGCATGGTATAGCCTCGGACCCGTTTTGGTGTGTGGAGATCCTTAAATTATTGAGTGGTGGTGGAGAGTGGAGAGAAAGGATTGTTGAGTGCTCGTCGCGCTCGCAGCGAACACGTTTACAAATTCCTCGCTGGAAGCGCGCTCGCAATCCGCCAGTGTGATAACGCGAACAATAATAGGTACTTAGGTAGGATGTAGGTATGGTTGGATATACATTTTATTTACAATGGACAACTATTTTATTTTATTTATCACTTAATCTACTTGACATTATGATTATTATTATTATTCTACTTGGCATGATTATATTACTCGATAACTTTCCCTTTTGTTTTTTGCAGTGGGCGAATAGCCGGCTGAGACGCAGGAGGTAGCGGGTTCGATCCCCGCCGCGGAACAAATGTTTGCAAGATCTACAGATATTTGTTCCGGGTCTGGTTGTTTCTCTATGTATTATAAGTATGTATTTACAAAAAAAATGTATATAAGTATTCTATTCTATCAGTTATCTGGTTCCCATAGTACAAGCTTTGCTTAGTTTGGGGCTAGATAGCGCTGTGTGAAATGTCCAGCAATATTTATTTATTTATTTATTTTATTGTACCTATTCGAAATATTATGCCGCATAAATTAATATTAATTTGATTGATACGACATGACTTATTTCTTTTAATTCTATTACCTCCATAATTAAGCTACTTACTATATAAGCTGTATAAAATGTATACGTACATGTAAGCAAAATAAATAAATAAAAATATGAAATAAAGTGCTTCACAAACTATGAAGATGCTATTTTATTTTAAGTTAATATAAATATTTCTCGCAAAACAGTCCAATGTAAGATAAAAATAAAAACCGGCCTGTAAAGATTATCTTCGCCGTGTGTAACGGTCAACTGGATTGCATGGCGAGCGATATTTTATCTTAAAACAAAATATTAAAGCATTTTCATCGTGTTTGACGCGCTTTAAGGTCATACGCAGTCACGATAAAACACCACAGTTTGAATTTTTATTTTATTCAACGGTGGTCATTTTTTTGCAGTCGTTTGCTGTACGAATTGGAAAAGGGCAAAAAGGCATGAAGCGCACGATTCATATTTTTATTATTCCGTTCCGTGATTTTAATTTGGACTCCACATCGTACCACTGGTTTTACAAAGCAGGACATTTCACACAGCGCTATCTAGCTCCAAGCAAAGCAAAGCGTACTATGAGAACCAGATAACTGATAGAATACTTGTAACAATTTTATTTATAATAAAAGAGAATATATGTGTATGTACCAGTTAAAAATAAAAGATAAGAAATAAAAGAGAGATATGGTTTGATACATATATTGATTATAAAAGAAATCGGTAGAGCGGGTAGATTTCTTACAATATTTTCTTATACTTGTGGCAAGGCAACAGAGGTTGACAATATTTCCTTGGTTTATCGATGGTAGGCAGTTAAAACTAGAGATTACAATAAAAGTGTATAAATACAGAGGTAGACAAAGGAATGTTCGCTGGAGGAGCACAGAATCTTGAGGCTTATGGCCTTACAGCATGACAAAGTACACGTGGTAATTATAGAGGGTATGATTGTTACAGTTAAATAAATAAAAATGGGCGCCATCTGACGAGAAGTGCGTCAGAAAATATAATAGGGTTCCTAGGGGTTCAACCCGGGTAAAAATATGGATTAAATACACCTAGTATGATGTTCCGTCGACCGTTCCTGGCGCCAGTCCGGAGAGAGGATGTGGTGCAGAGCTAGCGACGGTAGGCTCTTAGAAAAGTCGAGGCTCCCGGAGTGTGGCGGTTTAGCTGGTCGTGCGGAGGAACCGTCAAGCCTCTTACGGCTTGGATAACACGTAGGTGATGATGAGAAGAGAAAGGTAAAAACCCAAAGAAAGAAAGTAAGAAAAAAAACCGACTTCCTGTTTGGGAACAGAAAAATAAGAATTAATTTAAAGAGAACGGAATTAGACGGGGATTACACATGATAGTTGAATGGGCGAGGCACTATTACTTACCAAATTTAGAAGCGTGTTGCACAGAATTTAAAAGAAAAGAGTAGATAAAACACACTGTCGCAGCAAACTGAGAGGTTAACTTTTGTATGACGTAGTAGAAAGAAGTTTCTGCTGTGGTCTTCTGGTGAGAAAAGGCTGAGCATAAACGGGTGCTGGTTTATATAATAAGCGCAGCCAACCCGCGATATTTAGTAACCGTTGAACTCAATAATCACGTTCTTTGATTGCATGACGCAACAAATAAATTAGTGATACCATCGACAAGAAACGAAATCCATGCGTCAGTCAAAATAAAGTATTGTTTATGGCCACATTTTGTAAAGTGTTTTACAACGCCATCTACCGCACACATGGCGAACTACGATAAGAGTACTAGAAAAAGATATCTTGATGTGTGAGATCGTGATGTGATAATGCGCCGCCATGTCGCTAGATGTCGTGTTCTGTGGTATTTGCTCGTATGGTATGTAAAATGTTAATTAATTTAGAGAATTTAGCGTGTATAAAACGTACACGTTACATACTTATATACTTTTTTTGTAAATATTTTAGAATATAATACCCAAACCCGGAACAGCTATCTGTAGACCATGCAAACATTTGTCTCGCAGCGGGAATCGAACCCCCAACCTCATGCGCCTCAGCGGCTTTTCCACTGCACCACAAAAGTCGTCAAGACGCTGATGATCGCTAAGATCTTAGTCTAACAGCGTTCTTAGCCTTTTTTATAATGTGTAAAAATACATTCGCAATATTAATGATGGGGCTATACAAACAATAACCTCTAAAACGCCTGTTGCGACCCAGCTGGAAGTCTCAGGGTAAAATCTCAGTGTCTACCACAAAAAAAGTTAAGCACTCACTAAACACTGTTTAAAAAAATCCTCAACCAAAATTGGTGAGGAGTTAATTAAACACTCGCCCAACAGTGTTTAACTGTTGTTTAACTGTAAGTAGTGAAACTTATAGGTCTTCTTTCCATCTAGTGGGGGGACGTCCTACGCTGCGCTTTCCAGTGCGTGATCTCCACTCGAGAATCTTTCTGTCCCAACGGCCGTCAGTTCTTCGAGCTATGTGCCCTGCCCACTGCACTACAGCTTGCTAATCCTTTGTGCTATTTCGGTGACTTTTTTATAAGACTTCTTCGCTATTTTGCAAAAAAATATTTAAAAATTCTAAATCCTTTCCTAAAAGTATAAGAAGTTGTACCAAACGCCCATCTCTTCCTAAATACTTATCTTCATTTCTTTTTAGTGGCCTTCCGCATGACCAAACTTGATCACAAAATGCCATTTGCTATTTAATCCACTCGTCCAAATCCGCAAACATCGTGCCTTGTAGACTTGTAGATAATAAAATTTAAAAGGGCAAACTTCTTCGGGACGGGATGAAAAGTGATTTGCCTAATCCACTTTTCAATTTTCCAGCCCACTGGGCACAGAATACTATGTTTGGAAACAGTAGGGCACTTGATGGGCCGATTTCAGTGTTACTTCTTGGAAAGTAATGATTTCATTACAAATAAAATGCATATTAAAAATATAAGTTGCGATCACGCACGTTGGTTGCGTAGTCAGTCAAAAATAATTTTGGAGTTGATTTTGGTAACCCGATAGGTGGGCCAAGGATACAAGCACATGGATTCCTAAAGACGGAAAGCGACGCCGAGGAAGGCCTTTAAAGCACTTGAGCGACGACTTGGACGTCTTCCAAAGAGACTGGTGGGATTTGGCTCTAGGCCGTGATAAGTGAAAGGAAGAGGGGGAGGCCTTTGCGGTACGGGCTAATAAAAAAAATATCATTATTTCCCCAAAATTTTAAATCTAACTTGGTGAGCGCATAATAATGAATGAAAGAACACTGAAATTTTATGTAAATCGTCTTTTACAGGTTGGATGGACACTGAAATCATTGTGAAATATAATATAGTTTGTGTGACTACTGTTTGTGAAAATATCCTTACTGTGAACTGGGCTCTTCAACTATCGACTTTCCCATAGCAAATGTAGTATTTTTAGTCGATTAAAAATAATAGCTTGCAGTGTTTTTGGGGTAAATGGTAAAAATAGATTGGAGTAAAATTACGGCTCGAGAAATATTTATAACCGACAAGAAACTGACCGATATATGAGCTAAGGAAATGAGATTGTTTGTGCTAGTTTATGTCATAAGCTTAATAAGGTTAAAAGCTCAGTATAAATAAATAAATAAAATAAATATTGCTGGGCTTTTTACACGACGCTATCTAGCCCCAAACGAAGCAGAGCTTGTACTATGGGAACCAAATAGCTGATATAATACTTACATCCTTTTTTTTGTAAATACATACTTATAATATGTAGTAAAACATCCAGACCCGGAACAAATATCTGTAGATCATGCAAACATTTATTCCGCGGCGGGAATCGAACCCGCTACCTCCAGCGTCTCAGCCAGCTATTCGCCCACTGCGCCATGGAGGTCGACAAAGATAAGAAACAAAAGAGGCGTTCAAGTTTGTATGGCAAAACATTATTCCATTATTTAAATGTATACGTTAATAAACGTAAAACTTTGCATAAATATTAGGCAAGGTACATATTGAAACATAAATCATTATTTCTGATAATTAAACCTATTGAGTCTAGGTTTAAAATTTCATGATCAACACCAGGGATGTTTTTTGACATCCGCAGGGGCAGATGCGGATGCGAATCTTAATTTTTTTTTTGAAACTTTTTTTGGTGCAGAAATAAAACAAAAATATAAACTATTAACTGCAGAAATCTCGCTTAACATACAATACTCACTGTATACTCACAATAACACTCAAAAATTGCAATGTTCATACGATAAGCGCAAGTAAACACGTTATGATAACACAGAGCGGATCGCACTCACTCTGATGAAGGTTCACGAATTGAACCGAAACATTGTCGGTGGAAACACCGACGATAAGACGGTACGTGATAAATCCCGTATGTTAAATAATGATGTTATGATTGATTTACGAGACACAAATGATAAACAATAACATACGCGTTGGATCTAGTCACCGAAATCCTCATTCTTATTAGTCAATTAGCACGTGCCCACGGCACGCGCCACGCGCAAGCCCCACCCAATTTCTTTCTTGTCACGACCTGCACTGCATCTGAATCCGCAAGTACATCCGCATCGATTATTGAGATGCATATGCCCCAATCAATGCGGAGGCTCCGCATTTGCAAATGCGGGTGCGAATATTCGCAACATCCGTGATCAACACATCGTATAAAACATCATTAACTAGTGGTTCGCCCCGAACTGAGATCTCACGAGTTTCCAATACAAACAAAAATATGTTATTTGTACCTAAACTTTGACATCAAAATAGTGCCACGAAATATAACCAGCATACTTGACCTACAGTTTCATTCAAATTACAGGGTAACGGGAGTTCATGTTAATTGGAAATCTTTTTTAAAGTAGAAATTGCAGTTATTCTGGATTTCAGACTGTTTCCTACACAAATATAGGAAACATCCGTAAAGCTACATGCATACAGAGTTTCAGAACTATGGGGTCATTGGTGTACCCTGTAAATTTTGTCAAAGTTCAGTCTTTACCATGGCAAATAACCCAAAACTACAAGGTTTAAACTTA
Source organism: Philereme transversata (assembly GCA_963924445.1). Taxonomy (NCBI): domain Eukaryota; kingdom Metazoa; phylum Arthropoda; class Insecta; order Lepidoptera; family Geometridae; genus Philereme; species Philereme transversata. The sequence goes on from OZ004340.1 coordinate 15,158,945, forward strand.
AAATAAAAACGGGATCAAAATTTACTCACAAATACTTTTATTAGACGTGCCACTTGACTGGATAGTCTCATTTTGTTTTTTTTTTACCCCTCTTAGTCACACCAAAATTGTGCCATCACTACCTACATATACATATACTAAATTGCACGATGCTCGGATAAACGCTTCGAAAGTTATCCTCAACAAATAATTATACATACATACATACAACGCCGATTTGCCCAAGTTGATTTAGAGATCTCGCTTCGATCGATCAAATACAAAATAAATAAAAAATAGAAAATTTATTTATTGGTACAACATACATGTTACACGAAAACAATATGGAAACGATGGTAACAGCAATAGTTGTAAAAAACAGTGACGCAGTCACAGTTTCATCATTTATGAAAAGATCTTGAGCCAGGATACCGTTTTGATTTTGCATTTATAATGTGTGAGTGTAAAAATAATAATAAGGTGGTTATTAACTCGGTTATATGTAGAACTAATGTAGTGAAAATGTCGACTTGCGAATCATGTTCGAATCATGTTCTGCGAGCTTCAATCCAAACTGCAACTTACAAATGGGTTTAATAAGATTATACTTAACATGAATCATGAAACATTTTATCATACTTTGACTACCAGGGTCTGATGATGGGTCCCGGAGGCAATCTACAGAACTCCTTAATTGATATCAGTAGAAGGGTCGTGTTTGGGTAATTTGATATGATATGTAGCTCATACTATGATTACACATCATAGTATAAGCTACATATCATAGAGCGCCACTTTAACCAGATAGCCAAACCTTCACCTACTGTCCACTTTTAGTAGTTCTACGCGTACGAAGCTGCAGTATATTATACAACATGTTTTGTTATGTAGGGGAGCGGAGGGTATTGCCGTACAGCAGCCAATTTCGTACAGCGGAGTTTTTATTGAAGGAAACGAGATAAATCGCGCTTGTCACTATCAAACGCATCCGTTGTATGTAGTATAACAATGACGCAAGTCATTGCGTCAGTCTGGGCTACGTGCCCGATGAAATTGGTGTTCATGTGTTTTCGCGCTTGGAATTAGAGATTTTTCTCACGAGAAAATAAGCGGTAAGTGCATAATTTTATAAAATTACTGTAGTGGCGGTATTGTACTTAATTTGTAAGTACATTCAGGTATTGATTATGACTGGTTGATCACTTCATTGCGTATATTTTTGTAATTACAGATCGTTGAAGTCCAAAATTTGGTTTCGGATAATTTCGTACACTGTACGGTATTACCCGCCATAACATAAGTTATCAACGTTTTGTCTTCGTTTGTTTTTTGAACTTCGCGAGCGATGTGAGCAAAGCGACGACTGTCTGTCTCTTCTCGCCTACAGGTTGCATTTTTCAATCGATTTTGCCGAAATTTGGCATACAAGTTTTTTTTTTAGTCGATCGCGATTTTTACTGGGGGGAAAATAGGCGGGAGCGTTATTTATCAACGGATTTCAATCAAATTTGAGTTTTTATGTTCCAGATGCCTCCAAGAAAGAAATGTGCCTGGTCACCAAGAAAAATGAGAATAGCCGTGAAGGCCGTACAAGATGGGACTAAATTGCGAAAAACTGCTGCTTTATATGGCATGCCTGTTATGACACTTTCAGATTATGTGAAGAAGTCAGGTAACCGTCGTATAATAAAGTTTAGCAGAATGGGAAGGAAACCGGTGTTTACTGAACAGCAATAAACTGCTATAAAAGAGCATATTCTGGGTCTCTCTAAGCAATTTTATGGATTAACGCCACACTCATTAAAGTCTTCTGTGTATGAATATGCAGAACAAAACAAAATAATAAATTAATAAAAAAGGATTTATTCAACTTCATCATCTGAAGCTAATGAAAACGTATTGCGTGATGATGACGATGAAAATGATGGGCAGTTTTATGATGAGGGACAGCAAAGAATTGACGAGTTGTGCATAATATGTGGTGAGTTTGGAAAAAACCGAGAATTATGGTTCAGATGTGTGTCTTGCGGAAAGTGGGCACATGCTTTGTGCAGTGGAGAGAATTCGGCGGACAATTATGTGTGTGCGTTTTGTGAATAAATGCGTAATTGATTAACATAAATGGTTTTAATTACAATAAAGTATCTCTATAATGCTTTTTTGACCCTAAAAACGTGTACGGTATTAGACGAACGGCGTACGGAATTACACGCAGGTGTCGGGTTATTCCGTACATGCCTACTCTTTAAAAAACTTCATTTTGTCAGTTCCACGAAAAATTAATTTAAATATGCTTTTGCTTATAAGTAAAACCAATAAATTTAGGGTGACTTAGTATTATAATACTTGGCCTTGTACTCGGCAGATTTGAAGAAAATTATGTTAGAAGTTAGGTGTACGGCAATAGCCTCCGCTCCCCTACGTAGTTAATTTTAAATACACATCCGAAATCGTATTAACTGATTTTAAAGGTCGGTTTAATACCGGTAGCTAGAATATTTATCCAGTAATCAATACATTTTCTATAAATAGTTTTTAACGTAAATTGGCGGCGCCTTTGCGACGATGCCGCTTAGTCAGGTTAACTTACGTAATAAATGAATATGATTTGTTTACCTATTTTATACAGGCAGTTTCATTGATATTTTAGGACAAGATATTAAGGTTGTTTGTCAATATAATTTTTTCAATGGCAATGAATTTGAAATAACCTATTTTACTACAATACCCGCCATTAGACCTACCCGTGTTTTCATTTAATGTCGTACATAACAAAACACGTAGTATAACGAACGGTTTTATAAATTACAATATTTATAACTCGTAAAACTCCGTATACCTTCAAAATTCCAGCTCATATTTAGCGTATTTATATTTTCCTGATAAATCCATTGAACCCTATAGTTCAATTTCGTTTAAATTATTCGGAATCCCTTTTTATAACAAAAATATTTTACCCGAATAAATTGAGGGGTTCGCATCTACACGGATCTAATTAATAAAAAGATACGCAACAGCGTATCTTCTCGTAAAACTCCCTTTTGAAGAAATTGATTGTAAGTTTCTGAAGTCAAGTCCTTTCCGATTCAAATTTTAAGAGTTTGTTGTAAGCTATGCCTTTAAGGCGATCGCAGACTACATTCAATTTATATCTATCTATCTTCTAATATTTATAAATCTCGTATAAAAATCACGGTTTTAGTGCTCGCACTCCTCCGAAATGAGTAGACCTATTTTAATGTTTTTTTTGTTGTGTTTAATTTTCAGGACAAGGTTCATAAAAGAAAATTTTGAAAACAAGCCTTATTTTTTAAAGAAGATTTGAAAATTCTGTAAAAATGAAAGTGCTTATTTTCTATGGGATTTTTGTATGAACTCAAGCAAGCCAGACGGGTCAACTAGTCTTAAATAAAAACTAATGGGCAGAATCTAATATTGGGACTTTGTGCGAGATAACAAAGGACTTGTAAGTTTGTATAAACCTTGATAGATGTGTGAAGTGTCCCTTTTAGCCGGTTTCTTCATATCAGCCATATAGGACGTCTATTCTTTAAAAATCCTGGCAATAATGGCCTATTGTATGTACCGGGATTGCGTAAAATTGGATTATTTGAAACAAAAATTTAACGCCAATTTCGTCTCTTCAAATGAAATGTGACTACACGGAAAGAAACTCGAGTTTAACCACACAGGCACCATCTCCAATTTGTCAAATAGATTTTACGAGGTGTTAAATTCTGTGACCTATATTTTGACCTAAAGGAACTACTTTTAATTTATTCTAGATGTCGGATGTTTGCTCTATATAAATATAGGGTAGATTAAATTTGTTTATCATCCGTCTTTTCTACGACTACCGTCGTTTTAAAAACGTGGCGTGGCTCGGTAATAACTAACGCACCTCACCCCCGCGCGCCTCACCCCGCGCGCCACTCCACGCTGCTCCCTCGCAGCGCGGGCGCAGATCAGTTGGATTGTTCGACTGCACCCTGCTGGTCGCGATCTCATCCCTCATCCTATTCCGTGAATAGACATGTTTAACCTTATTTTAAAACTGCCGGTCTACGAGACATTCTCGCGAAGAGCTATGCTATTTTTATTGTGCCTTAAAAGATTCTTCGATCTATTCCATTATCAGGACACCTCTGCTGAACAGGTCCAATTGGTATGCTTTGTTCGTCTACTTTATATAATTGAGAAAACATTCTAACATAGCTAAAATAAGATAAGATAACTCTTCATTGTACATCAAAATAAAATACAGAACATAATTTTTACGAATAGATTTATTACAATGGGCGGTCTTATCGCTAAAAGTGATCTCTTCTAGACAACCTTTGTATGGACATAGACAGTTATTATTCGCAATTAAAAGGCCAAGCAGCATTGCTGTGATTCGGTTTGAAGGGTATGGTTCCCGGTGAAATTACAGGCACATGAGGCTTTACAGCTGTATGCCTCCAGTTGATGGACACAGGGATGTGCATCGCAGGGCACATTTCTAAGGAGCGTGACCTACGAGGAAAACTTGTTACAGGCGATGGTTACCACTTAATATCAGGTGGACCATAGGCTTATTTCATCTCCAGTAGTATAAAAAAAAATTAGTTTTAGCCTCATTTACCAGCGCCTTATCATCCCCAACACTATCCAAACTAGAATGTTGGGGACTTTGCTGAAAAATTTGTTCATATTTCACGCTTCATACCTTGGGGAATGACCTCCGTAGTTTATTTTTTATGTATTTATCGGAACGGAAATGCACAAGATCTATTTATATGCATTTTTAGGGTTCCGTATCTAAGAGTAAAACGGACCCTATTACTAAGACGTTGTCTGTCTGTCTGTCCGTCGGTCACCAAGCTGTAACCCATGAACCGTGATAGTTAGACAGTCAAAATTTTCACAGATGATGTATTTATGTTGCCGCTATAACAATAAATACTAAAAACTGAATAAAATAAATATTTAAGGGTGGCTCTCATACAACAAACGTGATTTTTTTGTTTATTTTTGCTAACGGCAACAGATAGACACTTTAAATATTCACAGAATATTTATATATTCACTTTAAAATAAATAATTTAATTAAAATAAAACAAATAATTAAGGAGGGCTCCCATACAACACACGTGTTTTTTTTTGCCGTTTTTACAGATAATGGTACGGAACCCTTCGTGCGCGAGTCCGACTCGCACTTGGCTGGTTTTTATTTTAAATTCTACAATTCGAAATTACTGTGCTCTTTTATCTACCACTTGCTAAGGCGGTGTCCGATCCGAGGGGACACAACAGGCTTATTATAATAATAATAATATAATAGGGGGGAGGGGGGTTTTAAATCTTTTTTTCTAAGAAAGTAGGTACGTACGTAGATATATCTATATACAAAAGCAGACAACAATAAATAAATCTTATCTTTAATATCTAAACACACACCTAAACATCTAAGTACATAAATAAAAACAGCTACCTAGCCTGTGAAGTGTGGACGCCAAAAGTTCTGCGCTGCTTAGAGAGCCGAAAAGGGCTTAAATTAACATTTAGTTTGCCTATTTATTGGTATGTACTATTCTACTAGTTTTTCCCACTTGCCTGCATTTTCCCACACACAAAAGCCTTCCACCCATCACGATAACATCAGTAGATTCGAAAAAAATGTTAGGAAGCGCAATAAATAATTTTCTTTTATTGCTTTATGGTACTGTCTCTATAATCGGTCTAAATTAAATTATATTCCACGATTATAAATTTCAAACAGAAACTTAGTCAAACTTTCGCAGCCTAAACGAAAACAGACACACAATCCCAAGGAGCAGACCTGCACAAAAATTGGACTTCGGAAACTTGTAGATAATAACTCAATTGTCGTTAGAATCTTTATATTAATTACGGACATAAAAATGATTAATGTTGGAAATCTGGAAACAATGCTTAGGATCCGTATTTATTGCACGACCTTTTCCGTTATTTGTCATTATGACAAATTATTGGGCCAGGGTGCTGTGGTTTTTAATATGTCATTTTGATTACAGATTGTACAATTATTGTTTGGGTAAATTCTAAAATGTTTTTGAACTTGAGAAGAATACAGTAGGTGCATGATTAGAGGTAATCTTTCTTTTTAAATATATACATAAACTAGCTGTTGCCCGCGACTTCGTACGCGTTACATTACTAAATGTGTAGGTAACCTAGAAATAAAGCTAAACTCGATGTTGCAACTTGACTTGACACCCCATTTTGATCCCATGGAGACTGATTTATGGAATAAAAGGTAGCCTATGTGGTAATCCAGTTGTAATCTACGTACATACCAAATTTCATCGAAATCGGTTCAGTCGTTACGACGTGATTAAGTAACAAACACTGTACTCGTACTGTGAGAACCGAATAACTGATAGAATACATAAACTTGACGAAACTTGATGAATGATGAAGGCAAGCTCGGTTTTTGCTTCCATAGACATGCCTCCCCAAAACATGATTGATCCACCGCCATAGGCGACACGTTCTGTTATGCAGCATTGGGCAAATCGCTCTCCCGATCTTCTATACACCTTCCCCCGTCCGTCGTTGCCATGCAAGCACATCCTGCACTCATCAGAGAACAGGACTGCACTCCACTGCTCTTCGGTCCAATTCAAATGGTCTCGAGCGAACTGAAGGCGGGCTTCTCGGTGGGCTGGGGTCAATTTCGGCCCGTTTGCTGGCCTGTGTGCAGTCAGGCCACCTTCTCTCAATCGTCTTCTGACTGTCCACCGGCTAACTTCTACTTCACGAACTTCTTGAAGTCGTTGGCCCAGTTGAACTGCGTTCAAACGACGATTTCTTAAAGATGTCGTTATAAGAAAGCGGTTATCACGCTCTGTTGTAGCACGGGGACGGCCCGATCCTTGTCGCCGTTGGTAGCCACCAGTCTCTTGATAGCTCTGGTATACACGCCGAACGGTAAATCGGCTCAAACTCAATTGTCGAGCCACTTGACTTTGCTTAAGCCCCGATTCAACAAGGGCAACCACTTGAGCGGCTACTTCTGGTGTAGTATCCATTTTCGTGTTCCGTTTGAAGCCAATATCAATAGAGAACCTTTCACACTGTACGTTGGTATGCAAATGATGACCATTTTTTTTTTTTTTTTTTTCGGATGGACTAATCTCGCTGTTGGCCTCTGAGGCCGTGACAGCTTAACCGAACTTTTGGCGAGCACAGATGGCGCTCAGCCCAGTAAGTTTTTTAGGCAACTAGCGCAAGGGCACCACTTAGGTACGAACCTCGGCTTGGGCTGTTGCCGGGATGGGGATAGGAGAGAAGCGCCCGGGTACATGTCTGTACCTCGTATAAGCGGCGACTGAAGGGACTCGTCGACCTCGCCGGCGAGGTCGGTGTTTCTGTGAAGTGTTTGCTCTGTCTGATATAGATGACTCACCTTCCGCATTAGCAGAGGTGATTTCGTCATCCGGGTCTCCGAGAACGTGTCTCGGTCGACGGAGGATTTTGTTGGCGGGCGGATCCAACGGGTAAACCGGAATGGTGTGTATCAAAGGGTTCGGATGATTAGAGGCAAGTTCATAAAACCGCTTGGAAGCGAGCTTCATGAACCTGGCTATTGATTCTAATTTCAAATCGCGATGTAGGTCTTTATTGCGAAAGTACCAGGGCGAGCCTGAGGCTTTTCGCAAGAAGCGATTTTGAATAACCTGAATGGCACCAACTTTAGGAGAGTGGGCAAATACTACAGATGAGTATGTCATAATGGGGCGAATGCACGCTTTGTAAAGAGTCACCTTATTTTTAAGGGACATTTTACTTTTCGCGCCTAGAAGTGAGGACAATCGTCCTAGGGTGAACTTTGCTTGGTTGCACCTCTTAGTGATGTGCAACCTAAAGGAAAGACGCCTATCGAGGATGACACCCAGATATTTGGCTGATGGGGCCCAGCGAATGGGCTGGCCAAATAGAGAGATCGGTTTGGGAGTGAGGTTTCTCCGTGAGAAGTACACTGCTGTACTTTTCGACGGGTTTACCTCGATCCGCCACTTGCGGAACCAAGTGGCTAATGAGTGAAGGGCAGCCTGCAGCCTTATACCCACCCGATCGGGATTCCGATTGGATGTGTACAAGGCTGTGTCGTCTGCGTATAGGGCTATTTCCACTTGAGGAGTGCGGGGGATATCGCTGGTGTACAGCGTGAACAGGAGGGGGCCGAGAACGGAGCCTTGAGGGACTCCTGCTCTGACTGGTCTAGGACTAGAGAGAGTGCCTTCCACGGTGTAGCGAAAGCTGCGACCTTGTAGGTAGTCTCGTATGATGAGCACGAGTCTGTCTGGGACTCCGAGTTTGAATAGCTAAATGATGACCATTCCCTCAATATGCACTCTTTTATACCTGCGATAAATCCCGCCGCCGGCCTTACCTGGATCGAGCGACATAAGGGGGTCTATTGTTTTGTTGCTAATGAGTTGTTTTAAAGGTAAATGTCAACCCTTTATCAGTTCTGCGAATGCCTAGATTATGCACTTTAATTTAATTTGATTTTAATTTGCTGTAAGCTCCAAATAAAAAAAAATTTAACTTTTAAGTAAAAATGTGCGGATGTGCGATTTTATTGCTCTCAAGTGTATATACTTTTATTTTATAAATATATACTTATAAATAGAGAAACAACCAGATCCGGAACAAATATCTGTAGATAATGCCAACATTTACTCCGCGGCGGGAATCGAACCCGAACCACCTCTCTTGATTTTCTGGTTATTAAATTGTAATTATTAGTTATCCTCCAGTTTCTAAAAGAATCTATCGATGCGTCAATATAACAGTTTGTGAAGAAAGCTGGGTTTATTGTGAAAGAGCTCGTCCGTGGAAGTACCATACCTATTTTGGCCGCCAAACAGCATTACTGTGTTTCGGCTTGATGGGTATGGTTGCTGGTGAAATTACAGGCACATGAGGCTTTACACTTGTACGCCTCAAGTTGATGGACGCAGGGCAGCGCATCGTAAGGCATGTTTCTAAGGTGTGTGACCTATTAGGCAATACTTTGTTATAGGCGATGGTTACCACTTAACATCAAGTGGTCCAAAGGCTTGTTCCATCTCCAGGTGCTATAAAAAAAGAAAAAAAATGAATGAAGAAGAATGAAATTTAAATTAAACTTCTTCATCTACCAAATATGCATTACCTACAATAAATGTTTGTCCTCAATACACAAAGTTTAACTGGAAGAGAATGCTATCTAGCATTAAGTTCGCCTATGTACAGATTATTTTTATTTTGTCCAATAAAGAATTTTCACTCGGTCATTCATTCAAGAATCTACTTCGTCCCAGTTTTCCAAATCCACCTACGAATCGACCCAATATCTAAATTGTACCAAGTTGAGCAAATGTCCTTAAGAAATTTTCTACTTAACCTTATCTTTACAATCTCTAAATAAATTCGCATTAAGGCCAGGGTCGGACAGCCTTTCGTGACAGACTCGTATTAAGGTTAACTAACCGTAATACTCCTGGCGGTATTCATTTCTACCAGCAATAATTTTCAAAAGTATTTATCAAACTTTCGCGATCACTACACCTAATAATACGAGTATAAGCGACTACACTAAACATATACATAATTAAAAAGGTAGATACGCCATAGATACTGGTTTAGTATTAGTACAATAAATTCATCGACAAATTACATAATCTTTTATTGATCGAGCGAAGCGAGATCTCCAAATCAACTTTGGGAAATCGGCGTTGTATGTATGTATGTATATTTGTCCAAGGATAACTTTCGAAGCGTTTATCCAATCATCGTGACATTTGGTATAGAGGGAGGTAGTGATGGCACAACTTTGGTGTGACTAAATGAGCTAAAAATGTGGGGGGATTGTTGAGATATTGGGGTTCAAGAGGGGTAAAAAGTGCTGTGATTTGGTAAGCATGTAGCTTAAGTGACACAAATATAGGAAATAGTCTGTAATTCAGAATAACTGCAATTTGTACCCCAACAAAGTAAAACCACAACAATGGGGGGGGGGGGTTGAGATATTGGGGTTCAAGAGGGATAAAAAAAACTAAATGGAACTATCCGGACAAGTGGCGCGTCTAATAAAAGGTCTAAACCTTTTAGTTTTTAAGTTATTAGCCATAATAAAAACTGACCTTTGACAAAATTCACAGGGCACACCAGTGACCCCACAGAACTGAAATTTGGTATGCGTGTAGCTTTAGGGACACAAATATAGTTTTTTTTACGCATTATAGATCTTCATTTGACCACAATCTCACCGAGGTAAGCGATGATGTGGTCTAAGATGAAGCACAAAGATCTAGAAGAAACCTATTCACTCTTACCTTAAAGAGGCCCGGATTGTATTCTTTAGGAATAACAGACGACGGCAAAGTGTTCCATACCTTAGCCGTACGCATCAAGAACGTAGAACCAAAACGGTGTGTGCGAATGAGTGGTATAACAACCAGGTACGGATGGTACTGAGCCGTGCGCCTGCTTGTCCTTTGATGGAAGGGAGATCGCGGAATCAGATCGTAAAGTTCCTGAGCACATTCCCCAAAATGTATTCTGTAAAAGATCGATAGGCTTGCAACTTTAAGGCGGTGTTCGAGACTTTGGGTCTTAGTCTCCGCCATATATTGCTCACCTATAAGCCTAAAAGCTCTACGTTCTATCGAGCTTAAGGTAGCGAGCTGGTGTTTGGCCGAACCATCGCAAAGGTGGCAGCAGTACTCCATACCAGACCGGACTTATGCTTTGTAGAGACTAAGAACCTGTCCCGGTCCCGGGAAAAGAATCCAGAATAACTGCAATTTCTACCCCATAAAAGGTTAACCAATGAACATGAACTCCCATTACCTATAATTTGAATGAAACTGTAGAACAAGTAGATGGTTGTCGTTTCATGCTACTACGAGTATTATGATAGTCAAAGATTACAAATAATATTTTTTGTTTTATGGGTGACTCGCGAGTTTTCAGTTCGGGGCGAACCACTAGTATTATAAAGGTTATTTAAGTTACAAGATTTGTGGTCACGGGCAGACTGCCCAAGTCTGCCCGTGACCACCATTGTTGTGACACAATTGAAACTTCATGTTAATCAATGAAAAGTTAGATACGCTATTCCTACCAGTATCGTAATAATAGGATATTATCGTCATCAAGCTGAACATGGCTTGCCCCATAGATTTCCAGAGCGACCGATCTTGTGCGGCCTGCACCCAGCGGCTCCCAGCAGGTCGTCTTTCCATCTAGTGGGAGGCAGTCTACTTTGCGATTACCAGTGCCAAATGGAAAATATATTATTTCTCAAATAACATAATATTTTACAAAAACGCTGTCGCCTATTGGTTTAGGATACAAAATGGCGGTCTTTTGTTTAAACCCAAAAAAATGTTGAAAGGGGAAAATGCCTCTTGGAATTCACCCTTATTTTTTGGTCAACCTTTGATCTTCTCCGGTCCTGGGGTTGCTAAGCGTACAGGTGTCATGTTTATCAGAGGATTGTCCGGACAAGTAATATGTCCGGTTATCTTTATCGATCATTCATATGATTTTGCTACAATAGAACAAATCATTAACTATTATTTATGCAGTCGGTTGAATAGCTGGCTGAGATGCAGAAGGTTTTGGATGTTCCTCTATACATGGTGTCTGGTAATATACTGACGATATTCAAGTGACGGATTCACAAAACATAAAAAAAAACTTCTCGTAAAAAAACTACTAGTTATAATATCAAATTTTAAAGACAATTGACTAAGTTTAGGCGATTAATTCGACATAAAACTTACTGCCTACTCTTGCAATCGACATCCAAAAATAAAGGCTGATTTGATATCTCTTTCGGAAATGCCTGCGGGTTTTGGATTAGAAAGGGACGACAAGAGATATCTCGAGACGTCACCCATACAGTATCTGTAGTTAGATGGCAAGCATTATGCAATAGCATAGCATAAGTTTAATAAAGTGTTTGTTTTTACATGCCAAAATAAATTTCACATTTCTATGGTAAACATTTCACAAATCAATTTATTATGCGCATCATAATAACACCTTTCATTTTCGTGCGTGTTTTTTTTATTATCAAATGCCCTATATATTTTCAATATGTTTTTACAAAAAAAAACAAGCTACAAGCTTTGCTTAGCTTGGGGCTAGATAGCGCTTTGTGAAATATCCAGCATTATATAATTATTTATCATTAGTGCTTACAGTACTTCGGTTTTCTTGACTTACGTCGCGTTGGAATATTTATAACGTTCGTATTAAAAAGTTCTGAAAAAAATTATTATAGGTACACATACACACTTGTACATTGAGACAATTTAAATAAATATTGCTGGACATTTCACACAGCGCTATCTAGCCTCAAACTAAGCAAAGCTTGTACTACGGGAACCAGATAACTGATAGAATACTTATATACTTTTTTTTTGTAATTACATACTTATAATATATAAAGAAACAACCAGACCCGGAACAAATTTCTGTAGATCTTGCAAACATTTGTTCCGCGGCGGGGATCGAACCCGCTACCTCCTGCGTCTCAGCCGGCTATTTGCCCACTGCACCACGGTGCAATCGTCAATTTGTTGAGTTGGTTAACTAACGAGCCATCATAGAAAACCAGACACAGAAAACCTGGAAGTTGTGACCTATTTTGTTATTTAGATTCACTTGATTAATGTTTCATGATTTTTAACACACATATAACAAACTTTACCATTATAGGTATGTCTGTTTTGCTTTTCGATTTCCGACTTTTCTGATATAGCGACCCTAAAACCGTTGCTTGGAAACACCAAACTTGACCCTCCTCCCCGGAATGTTTCACTTATTTTACGAGGGAAACTTGGGTAAAAGAGGACACAATAAATTGGTCGTTACACGTTTTTTGGACAAAGCAAATCAATAATTCCACACCTGTGGACCGATCCTTGTCACTTTGTTCTTGAGTAAATGACTTTTAATTATTATAAAAGGCCTTGCAATTTTAACTACAAATAATGACGGAGTATATTTTTGAGACCATTTTTTTTTAATCTTGTTTATTTTTTAGTTTTCGTAAATATTTTTATTGTTATGGTTCTCTAAATAATAACATGTATTCACCCACTTCGCACAAATGCCAGGGGTATGCTGTTAGCCTCGCCAGTCGATCAGCACCAGCGTCAAAAAATAGGGTGTGGCTGTGTCATGGACACGGCCGTGTGTTGTACGAAACGGGTAATATTTTCTATACAAAATACGCTATTTTATGTAGGTTATAATCATGTTTGAACATTAAGAAGTACTTCGGGTCATACTAAATGAAAATCTCGAAACGCAGCAAAATGACCTCAAAATGGTGGCGCTTCCCCCTCCACCACGAGTGATACGTCACAATCCTCACTTAGCGTAACGATTTCTTTGATCCTTTAGTTAATCAGTGGTATAATTAAATATGGAAGTGATAGATATGTAGCTGCAACACCAAACTGTACCCTCCCCGATTTTGTTATCGTTTTTTGAATTGCCTCCCACTCTTGAAGCATTTTTAAAAACGTATTCACGTCAAAATCTAAAAAAATATCTACTATAAATACACTGTAAAGATACTAAACAAATTAACTTTAACATCGAAGGTTCAATTTAACTTAATTGAAAATTGAATCAGGTTACTCAAAAAATCCCATCAAGTTCGTTTGTTTGGCAACGTTAACAAATTAATGCTTTTATACCAAAGTTCAAGTTTTTGCTGAAATCTAATGTACTTCGGCATTTTGACTAACAATCTTTCCCTTGAGATGATAAACATAGTAGGTACGTAAATATTTTTTTATCAGTCTGCTCTCAAAGTTGGTAAACTCGATAACGGCTCCGTAAATGCGATTTACGATTCTAGGGCTGTAAGTAAATTTAAAAAGATTTTTTTTTAAATTGGTTAGAACTTCCTTTGACCACAATGCCACCTGATGATAAGCGATGATGTGGTCTAAGATGAAGCACGAAAATCTAGAAGAAACCTATTTACTCTTACCTTAAAGAGGCCCGGATTGTATTCTTTAGGAAAAACCGGTCAAGTGCGTGTCGGACTCGCGCACGAAGGGTTCCGTACCATTATCTACATATAATAAATATTTTCTTTTAGTTTCTTTCACACAATAGCACAATTTTATTTATTTACCTTATTTGGGGTTGGTGCCGATTAAGCTAGTCCTCTAAATTGTATGAGCGCCCATACAACTCAATCATAATTGGTGGCAACTATTTTTTGGAATAATTTCTTTATTTTTGCTGTAAGACCTTGCTTTTGCCAAATTTTGAGTTTCTAGGTCAACGGGAACTACCATATAGGTTAAGTAAAGGGAAAATTCCGAAAAATAAAAAAAAGTTGAAAATTAAGGTAAATTTTGGTACTTACAAGTTTTCGTGCAAATCTAAATTTGCCCATATCTTTTTATCGTATTGACTCAGGACCTTGTTTTTTATATACATAATAGGGATTATAGACCTCAGTATCTGGTATAAATTTCAACTTGCTAGGTCCACCCGTTCCTGAGAAAATCGGTGGTGACACGGACAGACGGACAAGAGAATCAGTAAGGGTTCCTTTTTTTACCTTTTGAGGTACGGAACCCTAAAAACAGACGAAGGTAAAGTGTTCCATAACTTAGCTGTACGCATCAAGAAGGTAGGACCAAAACGGTGTGTGCGAATGGGTGGTATATCAACTAGGTACGGATGGTATTGAGCCGTGCGCCTGCTTGTCCTTTGATGGAAGTGAGATGGCGGGATCAGATCGTATTGTTCCTGGGCACCTTCCCCAAAATGTTTTCTGTGTATGTTATGTATATGAATAAGGCCTATTGCATTTATAATAAGCTAAAATGAAATATAATCTACAGGTTAAAACCTTATTTCTATGTCAAAATTAAAGAGGCTATTTATAGTTTAGTAGTAAAAAAACGATACCGGGAACGAAAATTTTATTTTTAACAAGAAACTGTTATAAGAATATTTTTTTAATTTTCTCATATTCGTTATGAAAAGTTAGGTTGTTATAAAACTTATAAATATATAAACAAATTATAAAATAATCGTTTATTGTCGAGGCACAAAATATACGACCCATATCACCCAAAAATTACGACGTTACGTTATGCGACTCGGATGTACGCGATTAGTAACACCCAATCCGCTAGGTCGTAGGCCAAAAAATCTCGGGTGTACACACGGCTACACATCAAGCTATAACTATCCAGTCTATGCTGACCTCTCATTGTACGGGAAACCTACACAATGCGAGGTCAGCTTATACTGGAAAGTATAGCTTGAGCTGTGTACAATAGATCGCTTACAGCCCTTGTATAACAATGTACGTAATTCACGTAACACGTTGATCCAGTACTCAAGTATTGCAATTCAGCGAGGCACTTCCGACTGATAGTGATTTGAAGCAGTTGAGCTATTTTTAGATCGTTTGCAACGGTATTTATGTATGAAATGTTATGTCATAACTCGTTATATCTTTATAATGTCAATAATTACCGCTTATCATCAGTATCAAAAAATAGGATTCCATTTGATAAAAAATAAGTTAGACCTTATTTAAAATATTCCAAAAACTGTAGGTTATTAAGAACAAATAGGTACTCAAAAGAAACATCAAAGAATAAACGTAAATTCACGTTATCAGCCCGTAACCGAGCTCAGTGAAGTAACGGTGACAAAATTTTAATTTCTCCAAAATATTCCAAGTCCGTAAAAATGCGGAGTCGTATAAAATAAGCACCTTTAAACAAAGCAGTGGCCTTTTTCTTTTGCCGGCTTTTTAAGGTAAATGTCAAACGCACAGCTTTTAATTTAATTAGCTAATAACAGAAAGTGTTTTGCCTTTACAATTTGGTTGGAATGTGTCTGACAGATCGAAATATACCACAAGTCCCGTTCTCTAGTATTGTTGAAATGTTTTACAAAATTACCAGAACGTTAATTCCGGTATCTAAATGCTCGTCAGTGCAACTTATGCGCTTCCCTCCATTTGTCTTGTTCTAAGGCAACCTCTTAAACCTCCTTAAACAACATGACAGCGAACTTCTCCTTTATCTGACTCATGTAGCTTATTCGCAGCCTTCCGTCTTTTTTCTATCCATTTATCCTTCGATGATTGTCATTCGTTAATTGGCAAATAAAGCTAAAATTAAATCACTATTTATGAACGACTTACGCAACAATGCCTAAACGTATTTAGTACCTAAATATGATTTAGAGAATTCTCAAATCATACTTCATCATACTCAAATTTAAATATGTTTAGTTTTGTTGATAAATACGTTTATGGATCGTTATGCAAGCCGGTTTATAAAATTACTAGCTGACCCGTCCGCGGTTTTGCACGCGTGGTTTATCTATCAATAAAAACATTGCCCTCCTACTGCTTCGGTATCTGTATACCAAAATTCATAGAAATCAGTACAGCTGTAAAAACGTAACAGACGGAACAACAGGGTTACTTTAGAATTTATAATATTAGTAAGGATATTAAATAAATGTCGAGTATATATGTATATATATATATAGTATTTATAACGTAAATTGGTTTGAATTGACGACCTCCGTGGTGCAGTGGGCGAATAGCCGGCTGAGACGCAGGAGGTAGCGGGTTCGATCCCCGCTGCGAAACAAATGTTTGCATGATCTACAGATATTTGCTCCGGGTCTGGTTATTTCTCTATATATTATAAGTACGTATTTACACAAAAAAATGTATATAAGTATTCTATCAGTTATCTGGTTCCCATAGTACAAGCTCTGCTTAGTTTGGGGCTAGATAGCGATATGTGAAATGTCCAGAAATATTTATTTATTTATTTTTTTATATAATATATATTATTTACGCCGCCTTTCATATTTGTTTACATAGATCTTGTCCATCCAAAGGTTGCCTGGAGATCGCTTTAGCTATAAGGCCGCCCATTGTACTTATGATTTAAAAGTATGTTTTCTTTTATATGTTTATATTTAATGGTGTGCAAAAAATTATACCTATAATAATCTATATATAAAAACCTACCTAACTATATAAACTATATACCACGCAAAACTTTTATAACGTTTGTTTGTTAGTGCTTATGTGAGATGTTGTTGTGTTTTTCCTTTCTTTTACAGTGTGGTTTTGAATAAAATATTTTCTTTCTTTCTTTTAAGAAAAATCTTCTAAAGTGTTGCTATCCATGTTCGCTACGCGCATTCGCTGAATTTTTTAAAAGTTGCGTACAAAATATTTATCGTAGCTACGTGCCTCCCGGACAGGTAACCCACATGTTAGGAGTTAGCACTGTAGGTATTGTGCGGTCACGCCAAGTCTGCGTAGCGATTGGAGTGGTTTTGTTTTTATTGATATACAACAAAGTTCAGTTATTTATGGGTAAAAAACAATTACAAGTCATTTTCTTAAAGACATTTTCTCAAAGACAAGACAACAACATAAAAATGGTACCGTGATATTATTAGACACTAGCTGATAATATTATTATTTATTAATATTAGATATTATTAGACTTGCCCCGGCTTCGCATGGATTTTTATCAAAATATACTATAGTCTATAACACTCAGGAATAATGTAGCTTCTTACTAGTTCAAGAATTTTCAGAATCGGATAAGTAGTTCCGAAGATTAACCCCCTACATAGAAAGCAACACACAAATTTGACCTTATAAGTTGTTATGTTGTATGTATAAATTATATTATAATAATATATAATAATAGTAATAAGTACACAGGTTGATTCAGGCACCATAATGCAAAAGGAGCCATGTGATGGCTCTTGGCTGACCCGAATCGCCCCCATTTATGGATTCTACGATTTTTTATAGTTCTGGATCTAGGGCTATATTGGAGTATTTATTTCGATAATTTAGTAAAGAAATAGGTTTATTTAAAAAATACGATTTTGTGATGAAGTCATTGGAATAAATTGATAAACATTTCAGCATACGCAGTTATTAAGTTGATGGTCGCAGGTCAGTGCATCGTAGGCCTCGTTTCTAAGATGCGTGACCTACGAGGCAATACTTTGTTATAGGTAATGGTTACCACTTAACATCATTATAGTTCCATCTCCAAGTGTATAAAAATAAATAATTAAACAATCAAACATTTTGATAATAATCACACACGAAACGAAACGTTTCTATGATATTTTTTTTGTACAAATGTCATTGACCGTTTCTTAATTTTTTACAAACATTATTCAAGTCAATCTATAAAATAAAAATAGCTTGTCATTTAGTGATGAACTTAATGATAATAACGCTTTTGCAGTGTGATTTTTTATGACGCCGATCAGCAGTCTTGTAACTCCCTAAAGGCGCCTCGCGTAACGATGCTTAAAAGTATTTAGTGGCTAAATATGATTTAAAAAGATGTCATATCATACAAAGTTTCAATTTCAATTTCAAGTCAAATTTGAGCATGTTTAGTCGCTGAATACGTTCAGGGATCGTTGTGCAATCTGACCTTAATAATTTAAATCGATTCTTGATTTAAAATTCTCGAGGCTAAGCAGACTTAGCGTGAACGGACTATATCGTGGCGGCTCAGTTGGCAAATAGGTACAATTTTTATGTTTCAATGCCTGTTGGAACTAGAATATAGTCACTGGAGGATGATCGATAGCACCAATTGACGACCTCCGTGGTGCAGTGGGCGAATAGCCGGCTGAGATGCAGGAGGTAGCGGGTTCGATCCCCGTCGCGGAACAAATGTTTGCATGATCTACAGATATTTGTTCCGGGTCTGGTTGTTTCTCTATATATTATAAGTATGTATTTACAAAAAAAAAATGTATATAAGTATTTTATCAGTTATCTGGTTCTCGTAGTACAAGCTCTGCTTAGTTTGGGGCTAGATAGCGTTGTGTGAAATGTCCAGCAATATTTATTATTATTATTAATTATATTTAAAGTGTGTCATGAACTGTATATTTTCTGTTGTTTTTTGTTTTTAATGAATGTACATAAGCGAAATTAATGTTAGATAGCATTCTCTTCCAGTCAACCTTTGTGTAATGCGGACAAACAATTATTATTGGTAGTGCATATTTGGTAGAGGGAGAGGTTTAATTTAAATTCCAAGACACATATATATATATATATATATAAACAAATAAATATAACTAATCCTAGACAAATACATTTATTTCAATAAACCTACTTTCTAATACCATTTTTAGCTTTCATTTTCTATTTGTCACACTTTTACTCTGTTTTGTTATTGTCGTATCTTGCAATACATATCCGCTACAAGTAAAATGCCTTTTACGGAAGACCATCGTTGGTTGTTGCAACCAGCATAATTATGCTGAGTTAAGAAACTTTTTGCCTATATTTGTGTTTTTAGGGTTCCGTACCTCAAAAGGTAAAAAAGGAACCCTTATAAGATCACTCTCTTGTCCGTCTATTCGTGTGTCACCACAAATTTTCTCACGAACGGGTAGACCTGGCAAGTTGAAATTTATACCAGATACTGAGGTATACAGGGTTACAGGAAAAATCTTGCTAGATCCGTTAAGGGCGTGGAGTACCCATCATTTCTGACTTATTTCACTATGAAACACCCTACCCTAAACTTAACCCTTTTCGAGATATTCGATTTTTAATTTTTTTATTGAATATTGCCGATTTTTAGGCTACTAAATTTATTTTTGTTTATTTCGTGTATCTTATTATTATTATTATTGCATTTTTACATGTGTAATAAGATGCTTTAGGACGTCAATCATTAAAATAGTGCATAAGTTAATTGAATAGACCGTAGTAGACAAGTGAAAGTTAAGAAATAAAAAAAAATATTAGAAAGTTTATTTTTCTCTAAGGGATATCTAAAAAAAATATTATGGCAATGGTTCGGCAGATGTTTTTTAAAATATCTACGTTTCATCAGCTATCTAACGAGGTATAACAATCTAGGGTTTGTATTACATTTCGTGGAAAAAAAGTAGTTGGGACGCAAGCTCGCAACGAATACATAACTCGCTACCCCGGTCGTCGAGTGCCGGATGTGGCCGTTTTTGACAGAGTCTATCGAAGACTTCGAGAAACTGGCTCTGTTTTGAGACGAAATACAGACATGGGAAGACCACGAATTGATGACGAAGAACAGGACGATGAGATAGTGCAACGCTTTCGAGCGGATCCGACTACTTCCACTAATATTGTTGCCCGTGATCTGGGACTTTCGCAATGGAGAGTGTGGTTTACAGTGCATACTGCTGGCCTATACCCGTACCATTACACGCCGGTACACGTTATTGAAGAAGGAGACCCCGCGAGAAGATTGGACTTTTGCAGATTTATGCTAAATGCTGACGTAGAAGACCCAGATTTTCTAAGAAATATCTTGTGGACGGATGAGTCCAAATTTGATAAAGATGGCATAACTAACTATCACAACGCCCATTACTGGGCCCCAAAAGAGCTAAGGAATCCCAATAAGAAAAGAGTGAAGGGGTCCCAACGAAGATTCAGCGTGAATGTGTGGATGGGCATTATCTCCAATCATTTGATTGGACCTTACTTTCTCCCGGATAATCTAAATGGGGAAAGCTACGAAAATTACCTGAGAGCAGACTTAAGTGATTTGCTGGATGATCTGCCACTCAACCTGATCAGGGACATGTGGTTCCAACACGATGGCTGCCCTGCCCATTTCAGGAGAAGTGTCAGAGACTGGCTGGACACAAATTATCCAAACAAATGGATAGGACGAGGTGGACCGTTGCCATGGCCAGCAAGAAGTCCGGACCTAACCCCCATGGATTTTCACGTGTGGGGGTGCATGAAAAGTCTTGTGTACAGCGAGCGGAATCCAGTTTCGTCTGTGGAAGACTTACGAGAAAGGATTGTGGATGCAGCCAATAAAATGAGGACCACGTTAACCACTGGAGTAGTAAAGACTGGTCTCCGTAGAAGGATGCGACAATGTATCAGAAATAGAGGCGGCCATGTTGAACATGAACTGTAGAATAAGAAAAAGTTGTGTGAAAATCTTTAATAAATGACATTTCATGCTTACCTATTATTTTATTTTACTTTTTAGGGCTAAGTATAAATTTTCTTCTCCACTGTCGCCTATAAAACTAAATTTTTTTCAATGCATTTGAATAAAACCCTAGATTATTATACCTCGTTAGATAGCTGATGAAACGTAGATATTTTAAAAAACATCTGCCGAACAATTGCCATAATATTTTTTTTAGATATCGCTTAGAGAAAAATAAACTTTCTAATATTTTTTTTTATTTCTTAACTTTCACTTGTCTACTACGGTCTATTCAATTAACTTATGCACTATTTTAATGATAGACGTCCTAAAGCATCTTATTACACATGTAAAAATGTAATAATAATAATAATAAGATACACAAAATAAACAAAAATAAATTTAGTAGCCTAAAAATCGGCAATTTTCAATAAAAAAATTAAAAGTCGAATATTTCGAAAAGGGTTAAGTTTAGGGTAGGGTGTTTCATAGTGAAATAAGTCAGAAATGATGGGTACTCCACGCCCTTAACGGATCTAGCACGATTTTTCCTGATAGTCCTTATTAGGTGTATAAAAATCAATGTCCTGAGTCAACACTATAAGAAGATATGGGCAAATTTAGATTTTCTCGAAAACTTGTAAGTACCAAAATTTACCTTTTTTTATATATTTATTTACTATTTCGTACCAGCTCTGTTTCGTGCTTCATCTTAGACCACATCATCGATGCGGGCAAACGAAGATCTATCCAGTTTCAAAAAAAATTAAAAAAAGTTTGGGGCTAGATAGCGTTGTGTGAAATTGCCAGCAATATTTATTATTATTTTATTTATTTACTTTAAATACATATATATATATATATATATATACATATATAGCACCGAGTACCTACTGTAGAAAAATTAAGGACATCAATTGGCAGAAGTAGAAGTTGGTCCTATTTTCGTTTCAATATATTCTTAGTGAGTGTAAGTGAATGTAGATAAAATACATTTAAAAACCGTGTGTGCGCACTTATGTACGCACGTACAAAGTTATACTTCTTTGGCGTAACAGAACAAAATAGCTAAAGATTTCATCCCGTACTCTTTGGTTGTAGCTAACTTCATCATGTCGCGTTTTGGCTGTCGGTGTACGCACGCATGAGACAGTTATCAGCTAACTTGATCAAGTCGCTTTTTGGATGTCGGTGTGCGCGCGCATCGTCAAAATTTTACTCTCATATTTTTATTCCAAACGTGCCCAAAGTAGTACAACTTCAATAATAGAAGGAATACACAATTTATTTACAAGACTATAAAATACAAAAGAAACCGTTAAATCATCTAAATACCGTTGAAAAGGATCTATAGATAACTCAACTGCTCCAAATCAGATTTTGGTGTTTTTTTTTATGTAATTTGTACAAAATTGCCTCTAAAAACTATAAAAATATTCCATCAGTTATCTGGTTCCCATAAGCTCTGCTTAGTTTAGGGCTAGATAGAGCTGTAAGAAATGTCATTTATGCTGAAGTAAAATGTATGTATTTGATACAAACATAGGCTTGTTCTTAAGCAAGTCTACAAAAAACAATTACCGTATGTATACAAAGCAGCCATATTTCTTCGTACCTGTTAATAAAACATTATTCCTGTAACACCCTGAAGGACACTGGGATAGACACCGTGAGAGGAATAAACATTAGTGTTATACCACAGAATACGAGGCAGTTATTATGATAGAACCTACTTTCAATATAATATTATTTTCGATAATCAAGAATACACCACATGTCTGCCCGCGACCACAGCTATTACAACACAGTCGAAACGATGGGATAACAAATAAAAAAGGTACATACGCGATAAATACCCGTTTAAATCGGTAATTATGTAGAGTGATCGTAAAAGTTTGTAAAATACTACACTACAAGTGCTTAAAACACATTTAATATCTCTACCTTTATTTTTAAGTTTGAAGGTCGAGGTTTAAATTTAAATTCAAGGTAAAAATAACTATATTAAAGTGGCTGTAAGATTTTTGACTGGAGCTAGTACAATCCTCAGCCGCTGCATGATTTTTACCTAAGCTTGCGGTGTACGATTTTTCTTCTCTTCCTTCGAGTCGACGATTCACTTCTCAATCACAATAAGGATGAATAAAAACTTGCCACTTCTATTGCGTTGTCTGTGGCTAAGTGTAAGTCGTCCTTTGTGTGGTGGGCACAGAGGACAGATAAGCATGTGGGCCAAGCTTTGAATGGGTTCCCCGCAGTCGCAGCCAGTAAATGTAGGGTCCCGCATTCCCCGTTTACACAGATTCTTCCTGCACCGGCCGACTTGAGTTTGGAATCAATTCATGGACTTCCAAACTGGTCACGGAAGGTCGTGTCCTGGTGTGGGATAAAACTTATAAATATGTATTGAGGATACTATACCTACCTGTGATGACCTATGCAGCCAAAACGTGGACACTTACGGTGAGACTGGTCCACAAATTGAAAGTCGCTCAGCGAGCTATGGAAAGGGCTATGCTCGAAAATTCTCTGCAGGATAGAATCCGAAACTAGGTTATCCAACAGCAAACCATAGCTCAGAGATCGACATAGATAGACATAGCTCAGAGGGTCAGCAAGCTGAAGTGGCAGGGGACCGGTCATATCTACCGCAGAACCGATAGCCGTTGGGGTAAACGTATTCTGGAGTGGAGACCACGTCTAGACAAGCGAAGTGTAGGACGCCCTCCGGGTAGATGGAGTGACGAGTTGCGCACTGTGGCTGGCAAGGATTGGATGAGAAGAGCTGAGGATCGGGCTCAATGACGCACCCTGGGAGAAACCTACGTCTAGCAGTAGACTGCTATAGGTTAATGATGATGATGATACTAATAAAAGGTGTATTATTAAATGTTTTCATTTAATAATCACCATCCCTTAACGCCATCCAGTTAGAATATAAAAATAACTTAAGCCATAAATTATGATAAGGTTTAAGTTTACTTTGGTAATTTTGTTTCGTTATTATAAATACGGGATTTATCACGTACCGTCGGACTACAATGCGAGGCAAGACGCAGTGCGGAGCGGATCGCACTATCCCGTATTTATAATAATGATCAAATTAATTTGTTTCATAAGCGATTACTAGCCGATGAGTATTTTAATAATACTTATTATTTTATTATTATTTTCTTAGTCCGACGTTAGATCAGTATTCATTAAAACAATTAATGTTAGTGAAGGGTCATCATCATTTTTGTGATGAGGACAAACGCCAAAAACCAACCTTTCATACATCAAAAAACCATCCACTTCAGTACTCGTGGAAAATGTACGACAGTACACTTATCTTATCGCATTCATAATTTAAAACCTTGCTTTGTTCTGACCAGAAATATTGTTCATGTAGAATAGCTGCCTCAATCCTTGAACGCAATATTAAATCTGTAGGTAAAATATATCATCCACAGGATGTGTCCACTGCTGAAGGTAGGCCTTCCCTATATAATTCCAGAGCGATCGATTGGGTGCGGCCTGTACCTAACGGCTCCCAGTAACTTTTATAAGGTCGTCCCTCTATCTAGTGAGATGCCGTCGTACGCTGCGCTTTCTAAGTACGTGGTCTCCACTCTAGAACCTTTTTGCCCCAACGGCCGTCAGTTCTATAAGCTACATATATGCCCTGCCCAATGCCGTTTTAGCTTGCTAATCATCTTGGCTATGTCTTGTATGAATAGTACAAGACCAAGCACGCCATAGTTTCAGTTTGCCGAAGTCTAAAACCAAATGAATCAGCTATTTCCAAAACTGTGACCGAAATCTTCGCGTGGCGGTTAGTCGCAAATTTTACTGTTTGGCCCTTTGTCCAAGGCCTACTAAATAATAAAAGGGAAGGAATAAAGGAATAACATCTAGGGAGTTAATTTGGGGGTCGCTTAGGAATAAATCTTCCAGGTTTCATTTATTTTTGTTTTCGCAGTCACCTATTGTGCTTTTGTTTTGGCAGCTTTGATGTTGGTAGGTAAATATTATTATTTTTTGGAGAACAACAATCAGTTTGCTTAAGCCCTAAATGGTCTTTGTTTTACTTAAAAGAAGTAGAATTAGTAAATCAAAAATTCTAAATACGTAACAGAAAAACATTCAAATTTCATAATTTTTTTTGCAAGTGAAAAATTCTTTAGGCGCGTTAGGTATTTTTGAGATGGAAAAAACCCGTTGAACTCGCGTCACTACTACTGACACCTCTGTATATAATTTGAGATGGAAAAAAAATCATTGAACTCGCAACACTGTTACCGACACCTCTGTATATAATTTGATTTTTTATTAGTTTGTGGCATAAGACAACTTTCTTAGTAAATTTTCATGTTTATGCGATATCCATCATGATCATTTTGCAACATACAAAATTTTGTTGAAGTGAAAACTTATTTAGGTTTCCACCAAGTCTTCCAATCATCCCTATCTTTCTATATCTTCCACGATCTATGAGAATAAAATATTTGTAACCAACCGCTGTCCAGAGTAAAGACCACCTGAAAGCCTTCGACATAACCCTCAACAAGCATATGCCAGGACGTCAGCATCGGTAATCTATTTGGATAATCTGTTAAAAATAGACCAGGAATAATTTGAATATGCATCTTTTACTAAGTGCTTACCTAGCGACAAAATGCTTCAGTGACCTAAAATAAAAAAGACAAAAAAGTATTCATTATTATATGTTACTAACTGTTGCCCGCGACTTCGTACGCGTTACTCTACTAAATGTGTACGTAATCGACTGCCGAAAGTAGAAAATTATTAAAGTACTAATATCGCTATTAAAAAAGAGGTTGGTGAAAGAAGGATGAAAATTTATGGTTGTATGTATTTTTTATCACACAATAATAAAAAAGTTGTCAAAAAAAATAAAAAATCAATTTGGGGTGGACCACCCTTATCGCATAGGGGTATGAAAAATTGCTTACATCCTATTATCAAACCTACCGAATATACACAAAAAATTTCATAAGAATCGGTTAAGCCGTTTCGGAGGAGTTTTGTTAAAAACACTGTGATACGAGAATTTTACATATTAGATTTTACATGTTCAGCAAAAAGACATATTCAAATATACTGCATATAAATAATTATCGCTCAATGACCTCACATGGTCAGTTTAACAAAAGTTCTTCTTATAAATCCCTCTCAGCCTAGCTTCATAATGTTATTGGAAACTATAAACTACAGCAAAAACGCTTTTATCGACAAAATAGCCAATTTACGAAACCTTTTCAAGAATAAAAGATCAACTTCCAGCGCCCTCCATCAACGTCCTCACAAATGACATGAGTATTCACCAAAGTAACATAAAGGGAAGGAATCTAATTCTAGATCTGGGCTCTATTCTCATCGAAACAGTCATTTAACACATTGTCCCAGAGAATCGCGAGTAGGGGTGGCTGCATCCGGGCATTATCCGGGCATTATCCTTGTTTTTAGATGTTGGTGCGATCGAGCTGATTCCAATCTCATTTGGAGGTTGTAGTACCTGTATTTGTTGAGATCAACAAAGCAAGCAGTTTTAAATAATGCCTTATGTACATAATAAATCCGTATTTTTCACATATTATGTATTTTGTTAATATTGTATTTTATGTGATGCATGTATAAAAGTTTATATTTCCTTTACACACAAAAACTGCTAAGTTAGACGTTTTTTAGGACGACTGTTAAATCATGAGAGTGATGGAAAACAGTGAATGATACAATGGAGTTTAAAACTGTTGTTTGCTATGGTTGCAAATACACAAATTGATTTTATATTTAAGTTCGATTTTACATAGAAGACTGATAACATTCACGAAGACTATTTTATCAACTTAAACTAAGAGATATGCAAATGAGCTTCTGTAACATATCGTTACAGAAGCTATCAGATTTTAGTGTTCTACAAAAAACAAATATAACATAAAGTTTTATCAGATTTTAAGTAGTATCATTCCTTACACACCGAACAAAACACCTGAGTTTACAAAGCCAATTGTAAGACTATATTAAAATATTAAATAGATCCTGAATTACCAGCCGCATGCATTTTTAAGTCAGTTTTAAAAGTCGGTGTCCTCTCGAAGGACTAAAACTTCTACTTCAGAGTTACTTACTTTTATGGTGGTATGATTCCTATACAAACAATCATTTGACATTTATTGAATAACAAATTCCGCAAACGGGTATTTATCGCGATTTTACCTTTTTTATTTGATAACAAAAATAAAGGGGCATACGCAATAAATACCCGTTTAAATCAGTAAGTATGCACAGTGATCGCAAAAGTTTGAAAAATACTAGTTCCGCAAAAATCAATAAAATTTCTCGCATTGATTCATAAATATCTAAATATTCATTATTTTCATTCCCGCCGCGGGACAAATGTTTGCATGATCTACAGATATTTGTTTCGTGACTGGGTGTTTTTCTATATATTATAAGTATGTAATTACAAAAAAAAAGTATATAAGTAATCTATCAGTTATCTGGTTCCCATAGTACAAGCTCTGCTTAGTTTGGGGCTAGATAGCGCTGTGTGAAATGTCCTGCAATGTTTATTTATTTATTTATTTTATTTTATTTTTATTTTATTTATTTTGAATGTCATTAAAAAGTTTTTTTTTTTTCAAATTTTTATTTATTTTATGAATTAAAGTGGGCAATTTTATTGATTTTACGGGAATAATAAGACGTAACTAATTCGATACGCATAATATTTATACATTTCTGGTGTTCAGTTATCTAGTGAATCGCCACTGAATGTTTGTATAGGAATGGCCTACCTAAAGGCTATGTTATTTCCGGATTTTAAAGAAGTATGCTAACTCATCCGGTTTATTTTGTTAGCAACTCTATTCTCAAGCAATTGAAATAAAGGCTTATATTCTTGCAGCATTTGTTCCCTTCCAGAAGATGTATTTCGGATGCGCAACGGTTTATCTTTGGAGTTAGTAGCTTTTGTGACTCACGAACGGATGGGTAAGCGAGCAAAATTGGTGATTATTCTCAAAATCTCCACTGCTGCAATCACACCCGCGTAGCAGTGGGATGGGTCGTGTGTTTTCGAACCATTCATGTCACTAACCATTCTACAACGTAGCAGTGGGAATTTCGAGTACTTACATTTTTTTAAAAAACATGATCCCATTGATACTCTCGCGTAGCAGTAGCATGGGTCGTGTGTTTTGGAACCATTCATGTCACTAACCATTCTACGACGTAGCAGTGGGGTCCAAATGACCACATTTTTTTTGTAATGATGACCTGTTTATCCCAGTGCTACTTCCCTACTGGTACGATCCCACTGGGGATGGGTCGTATGTTTTTGAACCGCCGATAATAATTTAATTACTTGCTGCCCTGATTTCGCACGCGTTGTTTATTAATAAAAAATAGTCTATTTCAATCAATGAATTTCATCTAACAAACTAGCAAGGAAAGATCAAAACATTATATTATTAAGTAGTGTGTATGAGGTATGTGTCCATGAGGTACCGGGGCCCATCACGTTTTCTAGGTGTCTGTTTATGGAATCCAAGAGCTGGCACTTATCTAGATTAGCGCATATTGCAATTTAGCGGGGCAATGTCGCCAGTGTCTTCCGACACTTCCGCCTGGTAGTGATCTGGAGCAGTTGAGCTATCTATAGGTCGCTTGCAATGGTCTTTAGATTATTCAAGTGTGATTAAGCGTACTCCAACAACAAGACGGTAAGGGTTGTACAATTTAAAACTCCGTATGTCCGTATAAAGTATCGTCGTTAGGAGTGTTGGTAATCTGTTTTTATAGTCGCACCACAAATGGCAACCATTCTTATACGCGGTTTTGTAATAACTATAAAAATTAATATTTAGTGTGTATAATATTATGCGCGGATATAATTTACCGCGGTGACACCCAGTTTGTATAAAAGTGAGATAATTCAGAGCAATAAAAAGCAATCCTACACATTTAAATATCAGGCAAGTGAACAAAGTGGGATATACCTTTTACCTATTATTATTATTAAAATAAGTTGTCCCATTGTTGGACAAAGGCCTCCCCCATTTCCGCCACTCACAACGGTCCAGTGCCACCGTTTGCCACTCCCTCTCAAAGGCGTTCAAGTCGTCGCGCCGCCTTTCATCAGTCCAATAAAAAATATTTTGACTTGCTATGTAGCTTATTTGTAATTTTTACTTTTCTTTTCCTCATTAATAAATAAATGATATTGGAAATTTCCCACAGCGCTATCTAGTCCCAAACTAAGCAAAGCTTGTACTATGGAAACCAGATATCTGATAGAATATCTACATAAGTACTTTTTTTTGTAAAAACATATTTAAAATATATAAAGAAACACCCAGACCTGGAACAAATATCTGTAGATCATGCAAACATTTGTTTGGTGGGAATCGAACCCGCAACCTTCTATGTCTTAGCGGGCTATTCGCCCACAGCACCACGGAGGGCGTCAATTAATATTGTACTCATGTAGATTACAATAAAAAAACAAGAAAAAATATTAACAAATAGGCGTGTTTAACCCTAACAATAGTTTACTCGAGGTGGTATTACCTAAAATTAGCGACAATAATTGGTCGCAAAACGTCAATTTGCACATAGAAAGTAGTGCTACCAGCAAGGAACGGCAACACATAGAGCTATTTTCTCATAGTAAATTTGACGTTTTGCGACTGATTGATGTCGCTAATGTTAGGTAACAGTCCGGCTGATTGCTTATTTTATTTAGCGACTGAATCGCATCGCGTTATTTGTACTCCTTGACTTAGGTACTCCAAAATTTAGTAAATTCATTAGTCAAGGCATAAAGGAAGTAAAGCGAAGTAAAGTAATTAATTATGGTCAAAAATAACATTGTGTACCCATAATTAACTAATCAAAAGTCCAGCAATTCATATTGTAGATTGTGGCCTGTAAGTAAGGTTGTCGAATATTAAATACTAGATGTTGCCCGCGACTTCATACGCGTTACACTACAAAATGTGTAGGTAACCTAGAAATAAAGCTAAACTCGCTATTGCAACTTGACTTGACACCCCATTTTTATCCCATGGGAACTGATTTATGGAACAAAAGGTAGACTATGTGGTAATCCAGGTTATAATGTACGTTATGTTATATGTACCAAATTTCATCGAAATCGGTCCAACCGTTACGGCGTGATTCAGTAACAAACAAACAAATAAATGTAGGAACAAACATCCAAACCTTTACATGTATAATATTAGTGTGATGATGTAGATCTAGGGGTATAGAAGGTACGTCTACTCTTTGTTAATAGTTCAATTCTGCGGCGGGAATCTAACCCCGCATCAACCTGCATCCCAGCCAGCTGTTTGCCCACCTCAACAAACTTCTTCAAATATTATTAACTTATTATTGTTACACAAATTAACAAAAGCTTCTGAAAAACTTAGAAACACAAACCCTGTAGTACGAGTAGAAACAAATACTAATTGATCGAGCGAAGCGAGATCTCCAAATCAACTTGGGCAAATCGGCGTTGTATGTATGTTTGTTTGTCCGAGGATAACTTTCGAAGTTGAATCGATGCGATGGCACAATTTTGGTTTGACTAAATGAGCTGAAAATGTGGGGGGGGGGGGTTTGTTGAGATATTGGGGCTCAAGGGGGGTAAAAAAAAAATTGGGAATATCCGATCGAATGGCACGTCTAATAACAGGTCTTTATAAGTACATTTCGACCCCGTTTTTATTTTTGAGTTATTAATCATAATAAAAACTGAACTTTGACAAAATTTTTAGCGTACACCATTAACCCCACATTGCTGATATTTGGTATGCGTGTAGCTTCAGTGACACAAATATAGGCAAAAGTCTGAAATCCAGAATAACTGCAATTTGTATCCCAAAAAACAGTAACCAATTAACATGAACTTCCATTACCTCTAACTTGAATGAAACTGTACGTCCAGTTAGTTGCTTATTATTTATGTATTTTGGTGCTTATTATGCATTATTATGTATTTTGTGGCACTATTTTGATAGTCAAACATTACGAATAACATTTTTGTTTGTTTTTATGGGAGACTCGCGAGATCTCAGTTCACAGAACAATTCCACTAGTTAATATGGTTTTAATCCTTGTATCCTATCAGAAATCTAGGCTCACAATAATGTATTAATACTAGCCTAGGGCTATAAATTTAAAAATTAATTTTTTCAGCTCATTTTGTAAATTCTGTGCTCCGATCGAACATCGCTTTCCTTTTAGGCAATAAAGTAGATTAATTAGCTTAACAAAGCCAGCTTCAGATACAAAGAATTCTTTGGATTTTACGTGCTAACTAAAGGTACAGCCGCTAACAGAAGTTTCTGAGCAACACATGAAACAAAACATTTTCATAATTCGAAGATATCTTCACATCCAAAAAATCATTTTCCATACAATTTTTTTTATTCAATTTAGATCTTTCCAAGTTTTGATGTATCAGTTAAACTTATACTTTATTACTACAAAAAAGTTAAACACTGTTTAACACGTGTTAAAATAATTCCTTACCAATTTTTGTTTAGGAATTTTATCAGTGTTCAGCGGGTGTTTTACTTATTTGTGTTAAGACCCTTTCTTTATATCATCTTACCATTATTTTGATACCCGTATTGACTTATAGTTTTTTTTTAATTTTGTAATTAAACGTTGAATCTTAATAGAAATGGGATCTTTAAGATTTTTCTTTCGGCGTTTTGAATTTTTTGTACAGCGATAAGTATTTTTTGTACGGTGGAATAAGCCCGTGATCCACCTGATGTTAAGCGGTTCCCTCTGCCTTAATAATTTTTTTAATTTATTACAGGTCCAATTTATGCTTGGCCGACATAGTATTGCATTCCTTTAATCCAATGTCATGATCCTGCAATTACAGTTTAATCAATCAAATACCACGCATTTAGCGCCCAATTCACGTTGAATATATTTTGGCATTCTGCTTCAATAATATTTCAATTATCTTGATGTAATTAAAGTTTATAATCGAATTTCAGTCAACTCATAGTATTGCATGGTCATTACGTGAATACTGTTTCGAGACTAGATCGAAGCTTGAATTTTACTATTTTAAATTATTTGAATTGGCTTTCTGGTCATAACCATGCTCTATCTATAAGATTGATAATGTATATTTGGATACCAAAGTTGCTATGCTACTTATGACCCATTCGTTCGACAGCCTCGAAAGTAGGTCGCTGGATAGAACTTATAACTCAATTTCATTTTACTGCCTTATAAATCTATGCTTTTAATAATCTCTTGGATGGGCCATAAAAGGAATGTGCCTATCAGAAAGTTTTACTTTACGTATCTGTTGCGACTTGAAAAGTTATCAAAGAAATAAAGAAAATAAAAGAATGCTCTCTATCATCATAATCACTAGCCATAGGATGTCCACTGCTGAACATAGGCCTCCCTATTTTCAAAGCGACCGATCTTGTGCGGCCTGCACCCAATAGCTCCCAACAGGTCCTCTTTCCATCTTGTGGCGGACGGTCCTACGCTGCGCTTTCCAGTGCGTGGTCTCCACTCTATACCCTTTCTACCCTAACGGCCGTCAGTCCTTCGATCTACGTTGGCAATGAAACAAAATAAATTTAATTACATCAGACCGTTTCTACATAGTACTTTCAAAAGAGCAATATTTATATAAACAAATTCATGGATCGGCCAGTTGGAAAAAAAAGTCATAGCTTGTTATTGAAGAAGCTGGATCACTACACGCAAACAATAGTACGCCTTACATCCGCTCCTGAAATCGTTTACATATTGTTTTTCTAACTCATAACGTATATTTTTCTTGTTTAAGTTGTAAAATAAAAATAAAATCTACATATATATGTTAGAGTATTTTTTATCTCCTGACAGGTTTGCAACACACTTAAATGTCGCAATTCCTGTCTTGCTTTTTTAAATATAAAAGTAGACGATAATAGCAATAAAAAGCAAGATGTACGACTGTTGCAAACCTATTGCAAGATAAACAATCCTTTTTTTATGTACAACTAACTAGCTGACCCGCCCGCGGCTTCGTACTCGTGATTTATCAGTAAAAACATTACCCTCCTTCTGCGGAGTCGGGTAAAAAGTAGCCTACGTCTAAATCTCGGTTATAATCTATCAAAATACCAAATTTTATCGAAACCGGTTAAGCCGTTTTGTTGTGAAACGCAACAAACAGACAGACAGAGAGACAGATAGTGTTTATAGTATGGATGTTTCTACGTAGTGTTTTAAGTGGTGTTTCATTGTCCAATCCCCTGCCCGCCCGACAGACAGTTATTTTTGAATTTATAATATTAGTACGGATTTTATATTATATGTATTATACATATAAACCTTTCTTTTAAATCACTCTATCTATTGCTGAAAACTGCATTAAAATCCGTTGAGTAGTTTAAAAGATCTAAGCGAACAGACAGCGGAAGCGACTTCATTTTATACTATATATGTAAAGATTGATAGTGGGTACCTTTATAAACACCATTACAACACATATAATGAAAATTATTATTATTATTTGGAGCCTGTACTGCAGGGCAAAGGCCTCTCTTCCTTCCTTCCACTCCACTCTATCATGGGTGTGTGTATTTCAGTCTTCCATATACAAATCAAGTTCGTCTGAATGAAAATAATTATCATAAATCGGAGAAACATTGAGTGAACTTATTGCTAAAAGTGATCTGTTCTAGACAACTTTAAGTTGCGCAGGACCATTCTGAGCAAATGAGGATGCCTTTTTATACTTAACATTATCTAGTGAGCCAGTTTGATCAACAACACTCTCAGGGATTTTTGAAAACTGCTGCTACGCAAATCCTATTCAGTTTCATTTGAGTAAGGATTGTTAGGAAGGTCAAGAAGGGGTAATGCACAATACAAAGATTTCCCAGCATATATCGCTTTTAGTCTGTTCAATTAAATTCGTTTATTTCAAAGACATGTCATTGTTTCTGTTGGTAAATAATAATAACAAAAATCTTATAACCCACTCTGGTCCTATCTGAAAACCAGCGCTACTACACATCCATGCATTTGTATTTATATCATATTGTATTATGCTGAGACAGGACCATTTGGTTCTTGCACGTGGTGCCCACTAATAACCTACTACTTCTTGCCTACATGTACACCTTTATTTGTATCTAGTTACCTTTAAAGGGTCGAAGCGACGTGTGATCCTAAAGCTAGCGCTTATCTGGGTCAACGCATAAGCATCGCAATTCAGCGTAGCAATGCAGCCAGTGTCTTAGGAATACTTTCGCCTGGTAGTGATCCGGAGCAGTTGAGCTCTCTATAGATCGTTTGCAACGAATTTTAGATGATTAAACTGTTTCTTAAGAATTTTATTGTAAACAATTGTATATTCTTTTTGTTATTAAAGGCATTTACCTTTGTATTTATAATGTGTTGAGTTTTATATTGTGTAGTTTAGTAAGTGCTATTGTAAAAAATTGTGTAAGTCCAATATTTTTTTCTATATTTATTTCTTCTTTTTTTCTATAATGTATGCACCGAGTCAATAGATCTTCATTTGATCACAATCTTACCTGATGGTAAGCGATGGCGAGCACAAAGATCTAGAAGACACCTATTCACTCTTACTTTAAAGAGGATTGTAGTCTTCAGGAAACAATAGATGACGGTAAAGTGTTCTATATCTTAACTCTATCCATTAAGGCGCGGCGCATTCGCGCAAACGCTCGGCAGTTGAAGCCGAACGAAACGCGGAGAGAGACTACTGACCAGCAAAAGTTGTCACCTATGGCTAAGAAAAGTCGCCGGGTCTACTTAAGAATTCGTGCCGTTTCTACATACGAACTGTGAACATAGCTCCGGCGCTGACCAGGAAAAAATCTTGTCTACGCTAGGACACGACGCGCTCTGTATGTTGCGGTGAAGGGAGGGGCGGTGTAGGTGAGGTGTAGTAATGTGTTGTGTTGTCAAACTTGACCAGTGCACCCTACCATACCTTACGCATGATTGCCCGGAAAAAATCTCATCGTTTACACGTACCTATTTATCTTGTCAGGAGCAGACACGACAAATATTCGTGGCTAGATCCGACTAAATTCTAATACATGATAATTTGGTCCTATCTTCCGCAGATACGGTGAAATTTTTTAGCGTGTACAAGAGCCCTTAGACCCCTAAAAATATTATCTCTAGAATTAGCCAGCTTAGTCCTACGTAAGCTATGAGCTATGTAATGTTGCGAGAGAAGAAAACATTTCGCTTTGAAATTGGTAAATATTTGACGATAAATGCCTGCGTAAACGCGGGACACGATTTATGCAGCCGAATTACTTTGAATTATTACGGCAGCTCGCGTTTTTTGTTCTAGCGTTTTGTAATTGATTGTAAAAATCGTGGTACGAGGTACTTTTACGAGGTATTTTTCGGCCAGTTTGTTACTACGTGTAAAATCTCCCTTTTCTGTATTGATTTTATAAACATGAATAAAGAGCTTTGTTTCCGGGTAGTCACGTACAGAAGCCCCTTTATCCGTATTGATGTTATAAACCATAAACTTACGTCAACGTAAACTCTGAGAAACAAAATGTATAAATCTATTATACCAACTCAGTATATTTTTATTATACCGATAATGCTGAAAATAAATTAAATTTCCCAAATAGTTGAAAAAAGTAGATATATCCTTTTTTATTTTTGACCTCTTTAAGTAACTACACAGAGCTTTGTCTTTGTTTTCTATATTGATTTTAACACTTTCTCACAATACATAATATATTCGATAAACGATTCTTAATTTCAAATCATGCAATGTTAAAGTTTTACACATTATTTTTATTATTACGTTTTTGCGTCAATATGAATACAGCAATAATAATAACCATTTATTCTAGATAAAGGGTCATGAAATAAAACCACAACAATATTCCGTCATAAAAACCATCAATTTATTTACACTTTGCAATGTATTTACATATTTACAATCCACAGTAATAATTGAACAGTATGTACATACTCGGAACCAGCAGAAACAATTCGAGATATGTTAATATAAACCTTACACTCGTAGTTATAAATAAAATTATTGTGTGACAAGACAGCGTTACTGGGTCCCATTTAATCATTGCATTGAATTCAGAAGCAATAATTTCGGTTCATTAAATTTTAAATCAATATCAATTAAATATCTGAAAGTTTTACAAAATATACATGTAACAGCATAAATAATTACTTATATGAACGGGTATTTATCGCGTATGTACCTTTTTATTTGTTATCCTGACATCAAGGTACATTACGCGGTAAATCCCGTTCAAATCAGTAATTATGTACAGTGATTGCGAAAGTTTTAAAAATACTAACAGCTTATAGATAAAGAAAACAACAGGGAGCTTGAAAATCCTTGTTTAAACCTGAAAGGTCGTCATTGTACTCATACGAGAATAACATTCGTTCTACGAAATGTTACCTTTCGAAATATTATATTGACGAAAACACACTTTTGTGACGTCACTTTTTAACTTCATTTTAAAAAAGAAGTTTTAGTTGTTTCTTCTTGGGAAGCATTCAATGGTTCCGATCGAAAAAGCGCATCGCATAGTATTTTCTAATTAATATACCTATATGAATAATTTTGATTATAAAAAATTGTTAACGTGATAAATGTTAATTTCTGAAATTACTGAGTTGCATAATTACTGATTAAAACGGGTACATACGCGATAAATACCCGTTTTAATCAGTAATTATGTCCAGTGATCGCGAAAGTTTGAAAAATACTATAACTGAGTTTTTATTTTAGTCTGTTTGCCATTGTGATAAATAAAATAAGAATCTGGTCAACACAAACTCTATACAAGTTAAAAATTAAAATAATTCTTCAAACTCATAATCTGGATTTTATTACATAGCTGAACTAAATTGGACTATACTTGACTAAAAATATAATATTTATGTTTAATTTGACTAAAAGAGACGACTTGAGAGAGATTGAAAATTTGTATATTAACAAAATTTATCTGTAAAATTTCCCATATTGCAAATCAAAATTCAAACGTGACTCAAATACAGAATTTTGACAGATATTCTTCGTTGAAACTTTACTAAAAATCAATGCTTGAGTATCTATGTCTAAAATCTACAATACGGGCCCTAAATAAGCCCACAACTTCATTACGTCAAAGCCAAACGAACTTTATTATTGCAATTGTAGAGATCATTTTGATATATCGTGCTGTGAGTATAACTTCATGTAGACGCAGTAACGGTGTGAGGAACTTTAACGAAAAGGAGATATCTACAATATTAATTCTGCATCATTACACTAATATTACACTCCGCGACAATAGTATAACCCACCCCCCTATTTTTTTCATATCTACTGAAAAACTAAATATAAGTAAATATATTACTAACGCGTCAGCATTGTTCACTTAATTCTAGTATTATGGTATGTACTCGTATATAGTTACGAGCCGATGCTACTTTGTTACGCAGCGGAGAGATTCTTCGTTTCATAGCGCGACAAAAGTATAACCCATTCGTCTTATTGACTCAAGCAGCTCAGTGCACTGGACATGTCAGTTCATATTTATACCTGTTTTGAGTAACTTGTGAGTTTTTACGCATAAATAAATTGATTGAGTTAATATTTTTTTATTTGTTTATCAAAATACCACGGGGAAAATAATTAAATGAAACTGAAATTGCTATAATTAAAAAATTTCATTCTGAAAATTATTCAAAGGCCAAATTTGCAAAAATCATTAACAGAAGTCATCGTGTTGTGCGAAATTATTTAACAGATCCTGAAAATTATGGTAAGAAAAAACGGACAGGTCGACCTAGAGCAACTACACCAAGAGAAAGAAGGTCGATCCTAAGAGTTGCGTCCAATTCTACGCTTACCGCAAGACAAATTGCAGTGCAGGCTGGTGTTAACACTAATTTAAGAAATGTTCAACGTATTATACATGAGTGTGAATATTTAAAACATAAGAAATGACGAAAAAACCGCCATTTTCTGATAAACATAAATTACTTAGATTGCAATTTGCAAAAGATCATGTTCAATGGAAGAAAAAGTGGCGAAAAGTTGTTTTTTCTGATGAAAAAAAGTTTTATTTAGATGGACCTGATGGTTTTAATTACTATTTTCACGATTTAAGAGAAGATAATTTTATATTGAGCCGTCGGCAAGGCGGAGGTGGTGGTGAAATGATATGGTCTGGTATTGGATACTCAGGTAAAATGGATATAAAATTCTGTTCTGGAAAAATAAATAGTAAACGATATATAGAAGTGAGAAATGAACAGATTACGTTTCATGCAATGCGAATTGCTGGTCCTAATTTTATTTTTCAACAAGATAATGCCAGCATTCATCGAGCAAACATAGTAAAAGACTACTTTACTGAAAAAAATATTCAAGTTGTTGAATGGCCAGCGTATTCCCCTGACTTGAATATAATTGAAAATTGTTGGGGACATTTATGACGAGCTGTTTATCGTGGATCAAGACAATTTACTTCTGTTGAAGAGTTGAAGAAAGTGATAATTGACGAGTGGCAAAATATAAATCAAGACGTAATCAAAAAATTATATGATAGTTTACCAGATCGAATGATCGAGGTGATAAGTAAAAGTGGTGGATCTACTAAATATTAAATTATATAAATGATTATTTTCGTTTGTTTTGTTTCTTATTTGTTGTATGTTTCTTAAATTTTTATCTAAATTTCATTACCTGGGTTATAATTTTGTCGCACCGCAAAACCCAAAATCATTTGTATTTGGTTAATTATGTATTCAATAAATAATGTATTGATAGTATTAAAAACTTATTAACGCCCAAATTTTTTGTATTAGTAATGTATCAATATAACTATAATTCTTTATCAGATATGGAAAAATTAGGGGGGTGGGTTATACTTTTGTCGCGGAGTGTATAAATGCAATAGTTTGGATGTTTGTTTGTTTATTTATTTGTTTGTTTGTTTGTTACTCAATCACGTCGTAACGGCTCAACCAATTTCGATGATATTTAGTATGTACGTAGATTATAACCTGGATTAACACATACACTACTTTTTATCCGAAATTAAGGTCTCATGGGACAAAAATGGGATGTCAAGTGGCAACAGCGAGTTAAGCTTTATTTCTAGGTTTCCTACACATTTAGTAATGTAATGCGTAAGAAGTTGCGGACAACAGCTAGTCGTATATATATGTATCTGTCATCTTAACGATTTATTTACCTGGAGCGTTACAAAAGAAATGTTTATCCTCCCTCATTATTTCCTTTTTGCAAATTCTTTTGCATTCTTTGAAGAAACATTCATATATACAGGGTGGTTTAACACTACTTCTAAATTGACGGGTAAAAGTATTCAAAAATATGAACAACTTTTAAATAAATATTACTGGACATTTCACACAGTGCTATCTAGCTCACTCTAAGCAGAGCTTGTATTATGGGAACCAGATAACTGATATAATACTTTTTTTTTTAGTAAATATATACTTATACATATAGATTATATATATAGATATTATAGAGAAACAACCAGACCCGAAACAAATATCTGTCGATCGTGCAAACATTTGTTCCGTGGCAGGAATCGAACCCGACTATTCGCCCACTGCGCCACCGAGGTCGTCAACGTAATATAAAACAAGGTAATAAAAGTTTAGTTTGATTTTACGCAAAGTTCAACATTAACTAACATAATTATAAAAATCCCATAATCTCTCTCAGTCAAACATCTTTACTGACTAGAAGTAAAAAACAATTTAATATAATATACCAATAGTTTAATATTATTTACACAATCATTCAAACATCTAAATATCAGTCTGCAGTGTAAAATTTATCTACTAACATTGACTTTAGGTCTAAATTGCTATGTTGGTTCTTCGAGTTCGTTATTAGTTAAGGGGGTGTTGTCTGCGTCTAATGACGTACTAAGTGACGTCATCGGCACTAGGTCATCATCCAGTGACAGTTGGGAGTACTGGGTTTTTGGATACAGGGTGAGTTTTCGTCTTGTTTTTAGCTGTGGAGAAAAATAATCATGTAGAAATTGATTTTATACTAAAATATCTAAACAGATTCAAAAACCAAAGATTTGAATATGATTTGACCTGTTTTGTTATACACGACATTAATTAGAAACACACATCTGGAACGTCTAAATTGATTTTAGAGGTGTGTTTGATACCGGTAGCTTGAATATTTATCTAGTAATCGATACATTTCCAATAAACAACTTTTAACGTAAATCAGCGGCGCCATTGCGACGATGTCGCTTAGTCAGTTTAACAGTTTAACTTTCATGATGAATGAATATGATTTATTTAGTATTTTATGCAGAATGTTTCATTAATACTTGCCCTTAGATATCCCACTTGATCTGATTGTTTCATTTTGGTTTTTTTTTACCCTTTTGAGCCCCAATATCTCAACAACCGTTTTTAGCTAATTTAGTCACACCAGGATTGGGCAATCACTACCTACTTATACTACGTGTTTTGTTATGTACGACATTAAATGAATACACGGGTAGGGCTAATGGCTAATATTGTTGTAATGTAGGTTATTTTCAAATTCGTTACCATAGATTTTTTTTAATTTTCATTCAACCTTAATTCAAGTCTTAAAATATTAATGAAACAGCCTGTAAAAAATAGATATACAAATCATATTCATTCATCATATAAGTAGGTGTCTGTTAAACTGACTAAGTGGCATCGTCGCAAGGGCGCCGCCGATTTACCTTAAAAACTGTTTATTAAAAATGTATCGATTACTGGATAAATATTCAAGCTACCAGTATTAAACCCACCTTTAAAATTAGTTAATACAATTCCGGATGTGTGTCCATAACAAAACAGGTTGTATACCAAATTGAAATTTGAAAGTGTTGGTTTTTGAGGTTAGTTAAAAAGTATAGCAAGAAGTACTAACTTTGACGGCTACACCAACAGCAATCACGGCTAGTATGGTCGCGGTGACACTCCAAGCGACCAGCAGATTCCTGTCAAGGTTATCTACGGTGTTTTTAGGGCGGACCACGAGGTAAGAGGACGTGAATCTCGTTTTTATGTTTTCTGAGATACGTCTTTTTCCGGCCGAAGATGTGTTTAGACAGCCACCTATTAAAAAAATATATGATAAGATGTTTAGAATCTCAAAAATTACGAATCAGACGGGATTTGAACCCGCAACCTCCTCTTTTTCTTTTACATGAATAATATTGAAAAACTTAATAATTAAAATGAAATAACAATTATTTTGTGTTATTTATAGAATTTACTGAATCTCTGACAAATGTTTTATTATTTGTATTATATTTATATTTAATAGGACCTTATATATCTCTAGTTGCACACCACACCATTTAATTCAATATTTATGTCAGTTTATCAAATACCAAACGTTTTTATCAAATCATAAGGAGCATTTTGTCGTAAGTCGTACGTCATACTGGAGAGGTGAACAATTTTAACTTGAAATATATCTTAAATCGATATAAAGTTTAAAATCAAATGTATTTCTTCAGAGTCAAAAATTAATTGGTATTCCTAATTTGTACATGTAAAATGTAAACAGAAATGTCAGTTCCAGACTCAAGGGCAACATTTTTCATAAAATATTTTACAACTTTTTTGACTGTTTGGATAGATGACGGCAAAAAATCCAGAGTAGGATATTTCGTCTATATCATACTTTTTGTATTGAATTTTAATTTAATTTTACGTTTTGTTGCTTACAACTCACCCATATCTTTATCACAATGACAGCAGTCTGACGTTTGGTTTGTATTCAAAAATAAATTCACCATGCTTTCTGTGCAACATGGCAAACATTTATGGTTTATCCTGAAAAATAATATTCAATTACACACTTAATTTTATAACAAACTGAAATGACAAAAACTATAGAAAGCTCGTAGAAGCTCTACGAATTTTACGTAGAAGGTCTACGGTCTATGAACTGAGGCTATGACATAGCTGTCTATTTCATAGATGTCTACAGGATTTGGTGATACGCGTTGCACATTTGTGCGGTGTATATTTGTGCATATGTGTGTTGCATACTGAAGGAATCGCACCTTAAGAAATTCACTTGATTTAATCCTCAGTGTGCGTGTAAAAATCTTGCGAAAACTCTCTAAAAATACTCATCGATATAAACTGGATTTATGAACGGGACTGAGAGTCAAAATACTGCACACAAGCCTTCAATGAGGTTGTGGTAACCAAGGCTCAGTTTTCTTTAAGGTTTTTTAGTACCTTGCCTATCCAGCAGAAGGGATGAGTACAGATGATACACTGTTAAATCGGGATTGAGAGAAATGGTGATCTACGCACAAGCCTTTTCTTAAACTAGTTTATGAAATTTACTATTTATCGACCCAAAATGAGTTGCAATTTATTCATTGCTACAAATTTGTCTGCATCCTGGAAAACACAGCGTAGTACGGCCCTCTACTAAATGGAAAGATGACCTTAAAAGGGTTCCTGGGAGCCATGAGATGCAGGCCGCACCAGATCGGTTATAAATCTATGAGGCTTATGTTCACTAAATGTCGATGATGCGTGTACACCATTAGCTTCTGTTTGAAGCGTTACCTGGCGCAGCCAATGGGATGTTAAAGATCTTACCTATCTAATCGAAGCGGGTGAGCACAGGTAACGCAGCTAGTCGGTCCTGGCCCAGAACAGGATCTACACGAGTCGTGGCAAGGGCGACAGCTCCGTGTCCGTCCCTCGTAATACTGAGAGCTAAGGCACTCAACGCACAAGCCTTCTTCAAGGCTGAAGTGTGGTGGGCAGGAGGTGCACTGCTTAGGACCGGCGCCGTGGCAGTCTTGGCAGTAGTGGTGGCAGCGGCGGCAGCTTTCCTAATTAGAAATAGAAACATTTAATTGACATGACACAAACTAAAAAAAATACACTAAATAGAATTAATAAATACAGTTAAGGAAATCGATAGACTGTAAATACATTATGATCCATAGAGTTCGGGCTTAAATAATCATTATTTATGTATATATATTTCTTATAATTTTATATGTATATTTTTTATAATAGAATTTCAGAAGTTTTCACACGAATTTTGAAGTTAAAACACACAATGATTATATTCAAATGATTACGAGTATATTCGTAACTAACCTTCCATGGAAAAAAGTTCTGTGGGCACTCCGGCCTACATTCCCCAGCCGCCAACCTCCAATCAGGCGGGCAAGAGGCACACTGGTCGCGTCTCGGTCCCGTACACGTTTGACAGGATAAGTAACACTTGGAACACGTCCCATCATCAGGATAGTATCCTGGTGCACATGTGGATCGACAGGTTCCTGATTGAAGTCGCAATGCGCCTGAGCATGCAGTGCAGTTTAGTCTTGAGACGCAACTGGTGCACGTGTGAGGGCAGTGTGAGCATTTGCCTGCTATTTGGTAGTATCCAACTGAGCATTCTGCTACACACCTAAAAATAAGCTGGGTTTTGATATGTAACTAAGAATATTTTCGTGATATCATTAATATATATACGGGATTTATCACGTACGGTTTTCGCGTACAGTGCGAGACGAGACGCAGTGCGGAGTGGATCGCACTCACCCTGATGAAGGTTAACGAATTGAACCGAAACATTGTCGGTCGAAAGACTGATAAAATGGTACGTCATAAATCCCGTATTAGAATAATGGTATTTTTTTATTATTTGAAATATTTGGTAGATACTTTTTTTTCAATACGAAATATATTTGTTAACCCGTAAGGGGGTGAATGTGCCCATGAAAAAAATTGAATTTCATATTTCTTACTTTTTTACCAAAATAAGCCAATTGTGAACACCGGATTTTAACAATCTTTTGGGTTAACGAACATATTTTGAAGCACTCTATATATAAATATGGGTCTCGAAATGGTGTAATTCCGAATGCGGTCACAAAATTAACTAGATTCTATTGAAAGTTGCTGCCACTTCGCTAAAGATGTAGTTATTGTTAAGTTACTACTGCTTCCTGCGGTTTGCGGCAGTCGCCGTTTTTGACGTTGTACCTTATTGCCAAAATATCACAATACAAATACAATGA
This sequence comes from Philereme transversata, assembly GCA_963924445.1. NCBI lineage: Eukaryota > Metazoa > Arthropoda > Insecta > Lepidoptera > Geometridae > Philereme > Philereme transversata. The sequence goes on from OZ004340.1 coordinate 15,203,070, forward strand.
TCCAAAAAATTACTTTTTTCCACGAACGTAATACTCACTATACCTTTATGTTACAAGCGAGCTCCGTTTATCTAGAACCTGTATATAGAACTTAATTGTATTTAAAAATCTATTGGCATTTATGGACAGAGCAAAACGGTAAAAAACCTGTTTTATTTATCAAACACGAGCGTCAAACACTAAGCGACCGTAGAAAACAACTTTTCGTTTTCGGTTTTAGACGCAGCTGATGAAACAACTCTCAATTAATCGATTAAAGGACCTTGTCCAATATATGTGAAGTGCTATTGTCCTACTACCGAGTAAAGTTTGCATAGTTTGTGGGTGCTATTATAAGGAAACGTGTAGATAAATAGAATTACTTACCGCGATCCCTGCAATAACAACGGCCCGGAGCAAGACAAACAGTCCCATTCGTTGGGCCCGCTACATTTCTCGCACGTCGAATGGCAATTCTTACAACGACCTCCTTCATGGTATTCGCCTGAAACCAACGAGCAATATTACATCACAATACAACCCATAAAAATGATACAAAAGCCAAGAAATGTACTAACTCGTATCACATTTTTCATTTCCAACTGGCAGACACTTTCCACTCTTTGTTAGAACCCACTTTTCGTTACATACAGAGCACACACCATGCGCGCAAACCAAACAACCGATAGGGCACCTATAAACATAAAAACAGTGTATAATACACGGTAAACCTAAAACAACAATTCTAAGATAATAAATTGAAATATTCAAGCCAACAGCGTGTGATATTTACATTAGGAGACGTATGTTTCAGGAAATATGTGAAGATATATTATCATAACAATAACACTTACGCCAGACATTCCCTTCTTTGTGTATCCGCGTAATGTCCTGAAGGGCATTTAGCGAGGCAGCGGTTGGCAGATGCGAAATCACCTATTTTACACGAGACACATTGCGTGGCGTTCGGGCCGCGGCAAGACTCACATGTTTCGTGACACTTCATGCAACCAAAGTCATCTTTCTGATAAGTGCCCGGCGGGCAGGTTGCCAAACATGAGCCATTGTATAGGACGTAGCTGTGCGCGCAAGATGAGCACATATCCGCCTTTTCCGTACACGTATCGCAGTGCTCAGAGCAAGGGTAGCATGAGTTGGCGTCAGGATCTTGGTAGTAGCCATCCGGGCATTGCTGAAGGCATACGGCCAAGTCTATAACCAGCATGTGAGCCGGTGCGCAAGTCAAGCACGAGTCCTGCCCAGCCCCCGCACACGTCTCGCAGGACTCGTGGCAAGGCCAACACACCCCGCCCTGATTCACGAAGCTCCTCGGGGGACATCTCGAGACGCATGAATTATCCAAACGGTAATGTTTGCATGCCACGCACTGAGTCGGCCCCTTCCCATAACAGCCTTGAGAATCACACTCGGGGTCGCACATTCTCTGTACTTGCTTGTCGTTTGCGTCTGCTAAAACATTTTTTCTCTGCGCCGAAGGAATGTTTTTGGGGTAATTGCGTCGGTCTGATACGCCGAGCTCGATCTCGTTGAGGTATTGTGAGTATTCAGACGCGTCGTAAACGTCGTTAATATGATAAGCTTTTTTCTCCTGATAGCCGTTTTTCGAGTTGAAATAACTGCCTTTACTGCGGAGCCTCACGGGGTCGGTGGCTGTGCCGTAGAAAATTAGCTGCCATTTCTTCAATATGCCAGGCTGCGTGGCGTGGTTATTGCCGGCATTTAGTATCTGAAGGGTCCACCGCCCCTCAGCATTCTCGCCCCAGTAATGGACGCTGAGAAACGGCCAATCGTCGTAGCTGGAACTGGTTGCGTCGTGCATTCTCTCCAACAAAAGAGTAGAAGTCGTCCCCATCGGGGACGTGAGCAATATCCGTAAATTACCCCTTGGGAAAAAGCTTAGTGAAATTTTACATTGAACGTGTTCCAAAAACCTGACCTCATTCGCCGTGCCGCTGCACCCATTCACGTCCATGTGGACGGATATAGTGTACCCGAAAGATGTTTCAATCGACTTGTCCTCGTTTATTTCTTGCGATTTACAGATATGTTGCGGCGGTGCCTGCGTCCATTGTTCCGCGAGGGTGACCATCTCAGCGGCGTCCATTAGTCCGTACCCGAATTTATGGCTTACTTTCCTCTTGACGCCATTTACGATCCACCCTCCTTCCTTCTCTAGGGGTATCGACCTTGAAGTCATTACAATTAAATGTTGGATATCTCTCCATGTGAGTAGAGGGTTGGCTTCTAAGGCGAGGGCGCAAATTCCTGCCGCCAACGGCGCAGAAGCCGAAGTCCCTGTGTGGTCCAAAGTACATAGATGTTTAGGTCTTAAAAGTACGTCCATATCTACAGTCGCTACGCTCCTGTCTTTACCGGGCGTGCCTGAGCTATAAGTAGTAGCTATTGTTGATGAACACTCTTCTAAATACCAGGGTTTTAATCCAGCCTGCGTTGCACTGGATATAGATATAGTGAATATGCTATTCGCATAGCCATCACAGTTGCAAGAGTCGGTATGCTTTCCACCGTTTCCCGAGGCCCATATGAAAATAGAGCCTTTGCCCCCTCTTCCGTTTGTCACTCCGTTTATAAAGGCTCTGTAACAAAGGTTTTTAATGAGCTTTAGAAATAGAAATCTACCTCTAATAAACGTTGGATGGCCATGGATTATATACGAGTATACAGTGCGATTGTATTGAATTGGAAACTGGCTGTCATAGAAAAGGAAGTCACATTGTATTGTTGCTGAATTCCTGAGGCTATCCAACGATAAATAAAGCCCCTTGCTCACTTGGCAGTGCGAATTCTGTTCTGCATTTAATTTTAGTAAAACCAAATCCAGTAGATTTGGCAATGAAATCGTATTGTGTAAATTGAATATGCACCGAATTTTTGAGCGAGTTTCCGTAGTATAATTTTTAGATGTCTTTACAAGGATATGATTATATCATAGAAAAAGGAACCTTCCTATTTACAACACTAAGCTATATTTTATTCTAATAAAAATAGTTTTTAGCATGAAATCTTAAAATTTGTAAAATTTGCACGCTTTTGATAGGTGAAGTATCAGAAACTTTTTAACTACAGGATGTTTGGTAATATACTGACGATATTCAAGTAACGGTGTCTCAAAACATAAAAAAAGACTTCTCGAAAAAAACTACTAGTTAATTTATCAAATTTTAAAGACTATCTGCGGGTTTTGGGTTAAAAAGGGACAAGAGATGTCTCGAGACGTCACCAATACAGTATCTGTGATTACATGGCAAGCATTATGCAACAGCATAACATAAGTTTAATAAAGTGTTTGTTTTTACATGCCAAAATAAATTTCACATTTCTATGGTAAACATTTCACAAATTTATTTATAATTCCCATCAAAATAAAACCTTTCATTTTTGTGCGTCTATTATCAAATACACAACTTGTCGACCATGTAAATAAATCATTTCTTTTATCGCTAAACAAATTATTTATTAGTCAGAATGCAATGCAAGAAAGATCGCACATCTTAATATCATACGTAATCATATACTTCATTAATAATATAAATGCGAAAGTAAGTTTGTTTACATCTTTTTATATTTATTCATTACAGAATCAACAGCACTTGATATCAATGTAATCAAACTCTTACAGTTAATGCTTAATGGCAACAACAAATTCTCATTTTATAGACATAGCTTTTAAGAAATTAGTCACATAGAGAAAATGATTAAAAACACATAATATTATTTTTTTAAGGAATTTAGTTTGTACGCATTTGACGAACGTAAGGGAGGGAGGGATGCTGTGTAAATGTGTATACTTGAGGGGGTGTAGTGTGTGTGTGTGAGTTTCTAAATATTTTATGGAACGCGCTATATGTGATTAAGAACAGATGTAATTTGTTTTTTAGAAGATGCCTTGCTATTAGAGAAGATGTCTATTGACGAAAAAACCTTGTTGTAGCTATCAAGCGTGCGACAGATGACAGAGTTTTGGGCATATATTAATCTTTGGAATGCTATTTGAATTATCTCGTTGTAACTATATAATTTATTCAATAAGTCTTAATTCAAGAACAATGTACATTTATAACGTAAATTTATGGTATATCACCAATTACCAAAATAAAAGTATCTTAACTAAGTTAGGTAATTATTTATGAAATTTAATTTCAAACTAACCTTTTTGCCAAAGGACCAGGTCCGTCCACAGTCTTCCCATCGTCCTCTGGTCCCCAAGAAGCGCTGTAGATATCTACATGGTGAATATTGAAGCCGAGGGCTTGAGCTTCGACTGCATCGTTTACATTGCCGTCCAGCATTCGAATTCCGCCAATGCTGGCGTTGTACGCTATTCCGACGCCGCAATACCTGTTACAAATAAGCGTTCTAGTGAGAGTCGGACCACGCTCACAGAGTATTTTATTTTATTATTTATTGGCCAAAACTTAAATTTTAATAGTAATACATAAAGCACTGTAAACCCTAAATGGTTAGTTTCGGTGCTTAGACACTACATTTCGATACTTAAATAACCCGTCACCTCTACCTAAACATAATTTTATAGATACAAAATTACAACTGACCTACCCACCAAAATTACCGTCTACAATCTATTACCAAAAGTAAGATTAGTTTAGACGTTAGTACTATCTTACTTAATATTACTACGTAAAGAAACAATCAACTATAGTAATAATCCACACACTCAAACCGCGTTTAGACAGGCCGCTGCTTTGTAGATGTAGATAGATAGATAATACTTTATCACACCATGTACACACCATAAACAACAAAATAATGAAAATTAACATTATTCAAATGAGTGTATACAATTGGCAATACAATAGATGGAATTAAATCAAATCACATTGTGTACCTCTATTATAAGTAAATTGGACTTTATAATGACATATCATGCAACAATAAAAAAGAAATAGGCTCCATCGAAACTGAAATGCCCCATTTAATGTTAAAATAAAGCATGTAGCGTTAAAAAACTATTTCCGGAAATTTCACGAATTAAACTACTCATCAATATGAACAACTTTAGTTTACGAAGTACTTTGTTACATCCTGCATAATGTAACGTACTTAGTACGTAGTAAGGATAACCCACTAGGGACTTCCCCTATAATAGGGAACTCAACTATAGTCATTATGTTAACAATATATTAGGTATTTACCGATGAAATTGCCGTTTTGTATGGAATAAGTGAAAGTATTTATTTTTTTAAACTTTTTTATTTCTGTTATTCAAAGTAATCACCCATGCAATCGACGCATCTTTGCCAACGCATTGGCAGTTTATTGATGCTCTTCTTGTAAAAATCAGCTGGACGGGAGGCAACAAACTCTTCAAAGGCATTTTGTACTGCCTCTCGGGAATTGAATTTTTTACCCACTAAAAAGTTGTCTAAATTTTGGAAAAAGTAATAGTCGGTAAGTCTAGTGAGTATGGCGGATGAGGGAGAGCTTCCAACCCCAGCTCTTGCAGCTTGGAGACTGTCTGTTGTGCAGTATGGGGTCGCCCGTTGTCGTGAAGGAGCAGTGGGGACGACCGATTGACCAAAGCTGGTTGCCGATGTGCAAGCTTCTCCATCATTGTCTCCAGTTCTTCACAGTACACATCTGCAGTAATGCTGATGCCGTTTTGTAAGAAGCTGTGGTGAATCACACCCGCACTAGACCACACAACCACCAAACCACTAGACACCAAACAGTGACCATCACCTTTTTAGCGGTCATTTTTGGTTTAGGGCATTGCTTTAGTGCTGAACCAGGATCTAACCAACTTGCTGAGCGCTTTCGATTGTCTAACTAACAGAATCCATTTTTCATCGCACGTAACAATTCAGTTCAAAATTCCTTCATTTCTTTGCCTTTTGAGCAGCGCGAGGCAGGTCTCGGCGCGTACGTTGCGCTGGCGATCGTTAAGTTCGTGGGGCACCCATCTATCAAGTTTTTTTACCTTGCCTATTTGTCGCAAATGGATCAAAATTGTTTTGACGCTAACATCAAAAGCTGCTGCTAGCTCATCTGTAGATTGAGTTTCGTCAGCTTCCACAATCGCCTTTAATTCATCATTGTTGACCAAAGTCTCCGGACGACCACAAGCTTCATTTTTCAAGTCAATATTTCCAGAACGGAACCGGGAAAACCAATAACGGGTTGTGCGTTCGTTTGTACAGTTATCTCCGTAAACGTTTTTGATGATACGTGTCGTTTGTGTCGCGTTGGTGCCACGACGGAACTCATATTCCATAATTACACGAATTTTTAAAGTATCCATTATGACGAAAAATGTTCAAATGCAATGAAATCACAACGCTAATCAATAAACAAAAGACTGAGTTTGTAAAAAGAATGTCAAGTTTTTAAAACAAAATAATTTGAATTTAGAATACAAAGCCATTCCAAACTTTTTTTCTATTTGAAATGACCAGTACTGAAGAACGGCCATTTCATAAGTTTTTGTGTTTTTTTTAAGTATCAATAATAATAGCCTTAGTGAAGAGACGAGTCGGCTGCTGCAGGTGTAATCTTAGTAAATGGGGTATTATAGACAAATCGGCGACGCAATATCAATGTGGTGCCCAGCTCCAAACAATGGCACACGTCCTTGCATGCCCATCCTGTCCTACCACCTGCACGGTGAAGCAGCTAATGACCTGCTCTGATGCTGCCGTGAACATGGCGACGTGCTGGTCAAAATGGCTACAGTTTTGAGACATCGACACGAAAGAAGAAGAATTGAAACGAAATTATACTTACAGAAACAGTAATTAAACTATAATTGTTATACCTAATTATGTACTTACCTAAGTTAACCTATGTACATATCTATGTGCATTTTGTAGTAAATATTTTTTTTTAATTTTCATTTCAATTAGCCATGATAATTAATTAGCTCCAAGAGACCGTAGACATAAGTATTTGATGATAATTTCAACTTGAAACCTCCACGAGTTCCTGAACATGGTCTTAACAGACAGACGGAAAATGAAGTGATCCTATAATGGTCTAAGAGCCGGTGAAGATCGACCTTCACCGATCTGATAACCAGATGAGACATATTTTTTATCAAATATAATTTATAAACAAGTATGCCTATAATTACTTGCCTATCTAAAAGTTTTTAGCTAGGCAACAGTACTATAAATATGATGTTTTGCAGGCAATGATTTTGAAATATGACTGATTTTGTAATAGAGTAATCTAAAATTTGATATAACTTTCGATAAGTTAGCAGAACGATGGAGTCACCTATATTGATTTACCTGTTCACATTGGCTTGCCAGGTAGCTATACACAGAAATGAGTAGGCAAGCCTACTGAGGCATATTCTGTGTGTTATAAACTAACAGTGAAATAAAATTCATATTTGTTCATACATTATATTTGATAAAAAATATGTCTCATCTGGTTATCAGATCGGTGAAGGTCGATCTTCCACGTCTCCTCTACTATAAGGGTTTCTTTTTCTTTTTGAGGTATGGAACCCTAAAAAGGGATAATAATATATTAAACGCCCAGAGTGGGATGACATGAGTTACCTATTGTACGCGGCGGCGGCCACTTCCCCCGCGCATCGGGTACCGTGTTTGTTATCGCCGTCGTCTTTAGGCATCGGATCCGTGTCGTTTCCGTTTATGTCCGTCGACGCAGCAGGGTCCTACAATTGTAGAAAAGGTTAACCAACTTGCCCCCTTCCACTCACATATATATTTGTGGGTGGGTTGTTTGGGACATACTGCGTGTCACCGTATTTACAACATTAATTTAAATCACGGGTAGAGCTGATGGCTAGTATTGTTGATAAATAGTATTTTTTCAAATTCATTACCTTGATTTTTTTTTATTTTCAATCTACCTTGATGTCAAGGCCTAAAATATCAATGAAAGGGCCTGCATAAAATAGGTAAACAAATCATATTCATTCATCATGTAAGTAGGTACCTGGTAAACTGACAAAGCGGCATCGGCGCAAAGTCGCCGCCGATTTACGTTAAAAATGATTTATTGGAAATATATCGATTACTGGATAAATATTCAAGCTACCGGTATTTAACGAATCTTTAAAATAAGTTGATAGGATTCTGAACAAAATTTTTAAATTAATGTCGTGAATGCGGTGACAGGCTGTATACCTAAATGAACCTGAAAAAGGGTCATTATACTTATTAAAAATGAACTTAAACTAATAGTCAAAGGCGTGAAAGTCGGTTTTCAAGAAAAATGTGTTAGGATAATAATCAAAAACTTACACTACTCTTGAAACTATCATGATTGTGAACACTATTTGCACTAAAAACGAGATATTTAACATGATTTGTGAGTTTTTGAGTGTCTCGATATCTTGACGCAGCGCCATGATCACTCAAAAAGTCACAAATCATGGTAAATATCCCGTTGAAAATAATCATAAACTTATTAGCCCATTATAAAAACGGTTGTTTCTTGAACTTTGTGCCTCCATTATTACTTATTTTACGTAACTAAATATATTTGACCTAGGGCTATTTTCTCAAAAATCGCACCCTAATAATGTAAAGATATACAATGCACTGGTTGAGTCATACATACAATATGGTCTCAGCAGCTGTGGTAGAACTTACTAAACGTACCTCGATATTAACTATAAACTACAGTTAAAAATTATAAAAACTTTAGAACGGCCTAATTTTTTTAAATTTATTTATCTCTTAATTTTTTTACAAACAGTAATGTTTAAAAATAGTACTTAAACACCACTAAGATTGTAGGGATAATTCTATCATAATAGGAGTCTACATCATAAAGAACTGAAGCTCGGAAGCGCTGAGTCCAATACAAATAATATTAGTACTAGGTATGAAGGTAGGTAGATAAATAATTTAACATACACTCGATTGGAACCAGGTAAATACAGGGAATTTATAATTGGTAATTGAAAATCAATTTCCTGAAAACGACAGTGGTCTATTCATTTATTGTATCGACATAGCTCAGAGGGTCAGCAAGCTGAAGTGGCAGTGGGCCGGTCATATCCGCCGCAGAACCGATAACCGTTGGGGTAAACGTGTTCTGGAATGGAGACCACGTCTAGGCAAGCGTAGTGTAGGACGCCCTCCGGCTAGATGGAGTGACGATTTGCGCGCTGTGGCTGGCAAAGATTGGATGAGAAGAGCTGAGGATCGGGCCACGCACCCTGGGAGAGACCTACGTCCAGCAGTGGACTGTTATAGGTTGATGATGATGATGATGATAATTAATTTATTGTAAAGTTTTGTCAGTTCACACACAGTTTCATTATTTACTGCTGAGAGAACATTTTTAATGCATCTATAAAAAAAGAAATCAACCACTCAGTATACGCTCGAGCTATTTCTAGGAATCGGCTATGTACGTCGCGCGCTAACAATGCCTACGGCAAACGGACGGCCAGCTATTTTGTTCCTTGGCTTATCAACATCCTACCCTCTGACTTACTTGATATTTTGACACCTAAAAGTATGAAGTTTAAACAAAAGAACTGCTTTATGAGTCTAGTGTACATATCTTTCTTGGCTCATACATAACATTAGATACTAATTTAAACCATAAACATAAGTACTTACCTGGCTTCATCTACTTACTTATATTTTATATCCGTTTTATGGATTCTATTTTGTGTAACAATTATCCTACCTAATGATGTAAGCCCACGATAGCACCAGCACAAACCTTAGTGGGTTTAAGATTCTATATTTCTGAACATATGAGTGTAATCTTTATTAATATGGGAGATATTTTTTTTTATCTAAAACCGCTAATGTTTCCTATCCAGAAACAAACGGTTTTTTCAATAAAAAGATCAGCAAGGCTAGTACAGTGATTTCCTTGTCTTCTCTTCGAAGAGACGACAAGGCTCTGACCGCAACTTGTATTTCTGCGTGTATTGTTATTTTTTATATTGTTTTTAAATTTAAGTGTGATGAACAATAAAGCGTTATTCTATTCTATTCTCTGATGATTCTTCCGAAATTATCTTCGCTTCGACCAGGCTCAATAAGGTTTCTTCCTAGACAAGAGAAGGATACTCTTCATATAGCGTTGTATATGTATATAATTAAATATCTAACTAAAAATTGTTGGCAAGCGCGCGATTGAGAAGACTGCAAAAGAGACAACTTGAGAAGATAGTGCTGTCTAGGCATCTCAAAACTTAGACAATTTCAGAAGAAAGTTGTCTATCTTTAAAGGTCAAAGATAAAGAAAATGATGGCTATCGTGCTTGGCGTTGTAGACTACTGTCGAGGAAGTGTCGACAATGTTTCTTCCCGTTCAATCGCCGTGCTCGAGACGGTTGACAAGTGTCTTCTTTCTTCCGAAAAATGACTCAAGTCAAAACCCTTTTCTACAGTTACTGTGCTAGTTCTACTGATGTCTATAAGTCGTAGAAAACGTAATTCAGGTCACTCTCTACTGGTTTAACTTTTCGCATAACTGGATAACAACAGCCTAATATGAACTGAAATTCCTTTTTTAATTACAAAAGTAACATATGATAACAAAAGTAGCTACAGTTACGCCGTAAGTACATTTTTATACTAATCAGTAGGTCAGTTTTTATACTAATGGAAAATCGGAAACGACTTGCCTGACGCTAAGCGATAATTATGGCCTACTGGAACATTTAACATGCAATTGCAATTACAGAAACACCAAGACGTATTAACGTAATATGCCTATATAGGCATGATTTCTTGTTGTAGTGGGTTCAAAATATAAAAATTAAGATCTTTACGTCTGATATCAGTTATATTACAGCAGTGATAAGTTGCAGCATAAACGCCTCAGTATTGTGTAGCCTTGAAAACAAGGCATAAGGAAATTAATTATCCTGCGGCTAGACTCACGAACACTGATGACCCTTTGTAATCCAGTTTGTTTGTTTGTTGCATTATGGCTGGTTCCATCCATCGGTGACCGATTACGATTCGTATCTCCTTGAAAAAGTGTCAAACTTTTGACACGTTTTTATTTTGACAATTATTTTCTTTTAATTATATATTTTTGAAATTTTGCAATTATTATAATTTATCGTAATGACAAGACTCCTTTACAGTCGCAATTTGTAAGATCTTTTTTTGTCATCAAAACATTATTAACGATTTAGCATTGACATTTATTGATTGATTGACTTATTTGACATTGTTTTGTTCTATAGTTTATTGAATTTAGTTTTATTTTTATTATTTAAAGTTGACATTATTTTATATAATAACTTAATTAGTCCCGATACCTGTCTGTTTGAGTTACTATAATGTTAATTTAATCACAATTTTTACCAGTAATTTGTACCTACAATGGAAAATAAATTAATTGAAAAGGAGAAACGAGTCGTAGCTGGTTACTGACAGATATAAGAACCTGCTATTAGCCTTCCCGGCGATTGGTCGTGAGAAACAGGCATAAATTGACAATTTTAAATGATCAAAAGTTGTTATTGATTTAAAAAAATTGAGCTTCAGTTTGATTATTTAAGAATACGTATTATTGATTTATGATTTAATTTGCTACCTCGGCAAAGATTTGATTATTGTACCCTTCTCAGAGATTTCGTTTTAAATAATTAGTATAATCAAATCTAGTATTTGTGTATGTTACGGGCAACTTGATTAACCGGGCAGTATTAATATGGACCAATCAATATAAATATGTAATGACCAAGAGCGTCAGTCAAATTGATAAATTTATTACTTCGGGAAATGTGATAAATTGGTTCCTGGTTAGGTTAGTTTAATATAATAATTGTTAGTTTTATTATCTTACTAGCTGACCCGCTAAACTTCGTACCGCCTTGACATGCATATGAGACGATACAACAAATTAAAGATCATCAAAATCAGTCCAGCCGTTCTTGAGTTTTAAATGGTGTAACTAACCCAACTTTGTTTTATTTATATTATAAGATTATATTAGTAGTTTTATTATATTGCACAAGATAGGGTATTCATTATAAATACTGACCGGGAAAAGTAATTAGTCATGAAGTTTTATTTACATTGTCCTCTAGATACGGGCATTATGTACACAGTCCGGTCATTATTCATAGTGACCAGACTTCTCAAGTTGCCCGTAACATATACATAATTATTTCGTAGTTCTGTTTACAAAGGGGAAAACGGGAAAAGTGATTAGTCATGCAGTTTTATTTACATTGCCCAGTGGATACGGGCGTTATGTACACCATCCGGTCATTATTCATAGTGTCCAGACTTCTCAAGTTGTCCGTAACATAGTATATATAAGTACTTTGTTAATGCTAATTGCTAATGTTTATAAAAGTGTGGTTAAAATAAGGACAGTAGTTTTCGTTAGTTATGTTATTTTTACGATTTCTTATAAACACCTGTATTTGTTTAAGGTGTTAATATAAAAGTTATATACACATATAAAAAATATATACTTACATAATTCTGGATCAGATCCGGATGGTTAGGCTGTATGCCGTCGTCTAAAATAGTAATAACTACCCCTTTCCCGGTGTATCCCTTGCGCCATGCGTGTCCCACATTCATGTCTAACCCATCTGCGGCGCCGCCATTCTGAAACAAATGTTGTATTTAAGGATATGAATTATAATTCAGAGGGCTTTTATAAGTGTCTGCTTCTCCATGAAATTTTGCTTTTGTTTGCTAATTTGAAATGTAAATATATAAAACAAAGTAGGGTTAGTTACACCATAACTCAAGAACTACTGAACCGATTTCTATGAAATTTGGTATATTGATAGATTATGATCGGGATTGAAACATAGGCTACTTTTTACCTAACTGCGTAGAAGGAGGGTCATGGTTTTCCGTACAAACCACGAGTGCAAAGCCGCAGGCGGAATCTAGTAAGATATATAACCTGTTTTGTTATGTACGACATTAATTTAAAATACACATCTCGAATCGTATTACCTGATTTTAGAGTTTGGTTTAATACCGGTAGCTTGAATATTTATCCAGTAAACGATACATTTCCAATAAACAATTTTAACGTAAATTGGCAGTGCTTTTGCGATGATACCGCTAATTCACTTTAATAGTTACTTACATGATGAATGAATATGATTTGTTTACCTATTTTATACAGGCTGTTTCATTGATATTTTAGGACTTTATTTTTAAGGTTGTTTGATAATATAAAATTTTATATAGCTATGAGTTTTAAAAATCCCTATTTTACAAGAATACTAGCCCTACCCGTGTTTTAATTTAATGTCGTACATAACAAAACACGAAGTATTTTTACGTAAGCTCGATACTATGGCAGATTTTGTCTTGATACAAAGGCTCAGGAAACATGCATTTTTTATGATTTTAGACGACGTAAAAATACATTTTTACTGGGGTTTTTATGCCTTGCTATGTACTAATAAACTTTTCCCTGACAAAGAGATGTATAAGTAAAAACGAATATAACATCTACAAGACTTATTAGCGCCAAATGAGAATCCTATAAAGTCGATCTCAACATTTCAATATACGGTCTGACAATAAATGAAAGATTGTAAAACTAACAAAATGAATTAAATTGATCGGGTAACTAATTAATCTAATATATAAAATTCTCGAGCCACAGTGTTTGTAACAAAACTCCTCCGAAACAGCTTGACCGATTCTTATAAAATTTTTTGTGTTTATTTGGTAAGTCTGAGAATAGGACGTAAATTGTTTTTCATACCCCTATGTGATAAGGGTGGTCCAACCCAAAATTTTATTTAATTATTTTTTGGACAATTATTTTTATTTTTGTAGGATCGGCAATAAGAAATATACAGGGTTACAGGAAAAATCGTGCTAGATCCGTTAAGGGCGTGGAGTACCCATCATTTCTGACTTATTTCACTATGAAACACCCTACCCTAAACTTAACCCTTTTCGAGATATTCGACTTTTAATTTTTTTATTGAAAATTGCCGATTTTTAGGCTACTAAATTTATTTTTGTTTATTTTGTGTATCTTATTATTATTATTATTGCATTTTTACATGTGTAATAAGATGCTTTAGGACGTCTATCATTAAAATAGTGCATAAGTTAATTGAATAGACCGTAGTAGACAAATGAAAGTTAAGAAATAAAAAAAAATATTAGAAAGTTTATTTTTCTCTAAGGGATATCTAAAAAAAATATGATGGCAATTGTTCGGCAGATGTTTTTTAAAATATCTACGTTTCATCAGCTATCTAACGAGGTATAATAATCTAGGGTTTTATTCAAATGCATTGAAAAAAATTTAGTTTTATAGGCGACAGTGGAGAAGAAAATTTATACTTAGCCCTAAAAAGTAAAATAAAATAATAGGTAGGCATGAAATGTCATTTATTAAAGATTTTCACACAACTTTTTCTTATTCTACAGTTCATGTTCAACATGGCCGCCTCTATTTCTGATACATTGTCGCATCCTTCTACGGAGACCAGTCTTTACTACTCCAGTGGTTAACGTGGTCCTCATTTTATTGGCTGCATCCACAATCCTTTCTCGTAAGTCTTCCACAGACGAAACTGGATTCGGCTCGCTGTACACAAGACTTTTCATGCAGCCCCACACGTGAAAATCCATGGGGGTTAGGTCCGGACTTCTTGCTGGCCATGGCAACGGTCCAACTCGTCCTATCCATTTGTTTGGATAATTTGTGTCCAGCCAGTCTCTGACACTTCTCCTGAAATGGGCAGGGCAGCCATCGTGTTGGAACCACATGTCCCTGATCAGGTTGAGTGGCAGATCATCCAGCAAATCACTTAAGTCTGCTCTCAGGAAATTTTCGTAGCTTTCCCCATTTAGATTATCCGGGAGAAAGTAAGGTCCAATCAAATGATTGGAGATAATGCCCATCCACACATTCACGCTGAATCTTCGTTGGGACCCCTTCACTCTTTTCTTATTGGGATTCCTTAGCTCTTTTGGGGCCCAGTAATGGGCGTTGTGATAGTTAGTTATGCCATCTTTATCAAATTTGGACTCATCCGTCCACAAGATATTTCTTAGAAAATCTGGGTCTTCTACGTCAGCATTTAGCATAAATCTGCAAAAGTCCAATCTTCTCGCGGGGTCTCCTTCTTCAATAACGTGTACCGGCGTGTAATGGTACGGGTATAGGCCAGCAGTATGCACTGTAAACCACACTCTCCATTGCGAAAGTCCCAGATCACGGGCAACAATATTAGTGGAAGTAGTCGGATCCGCTCGAAAGCGTTGCACTATCTCATTGTCCTGTTCTTCGTCATCAATTCGTGGTCTTCCCATGTCTGTATTTCGTCTCAAAACAGAGCCAGTTTCTCGAAGTCTTCGATAGACTCTGTCAAAAACGGCCACATCCGGCACTTGACGACCGGGGTAGCGAGTTATGTATTCGTTGCGAGCTTGCGTAGACACACAATCGCAGTATCCGTAACAAATAAGCATATCAGCATATTCCTCAGGTGTGTAGGACGTCATCTTCAACACTTCCGAAGACTTACGAGAAAGGATTGTGGATGAAGCCAATAAAATGAGGACCACGTTAACCACTGGAGTAGTAAAGACTGGTCTCCGTAGAAGGATGCGACAATGTATCAGAAATAGAGGCGGCCATGTTGAACATGAACTGTAGAATAAGAAAAAGTTGTGTGAAAATCTTTAATAAATGACATTTCATGCCTACCTATTATTTTATTTTACTTTTTAGGGCTAAGTATAAATTTTCTTCTCCACTGTCGCCTATAAAACTAAATTTTTTTCAATGCATTTGAATAAAACCCTAGATTATTATACCTCGTTAGATAGCTGATGAAACGTAGATATTTTAAAAAACATCTGCCGAACAATTGCCATCATATTTTTTTAGATATCCCTTAGAGAAAAATAAACTTTCTAATATTTTTTTTTATTTCTTAACTTTCATTTGTCTACTACGGTCTATTCAATTAACTTATGCACTATTTTAATGATAGACGTCCTAAAGCATCTTATTACACATGTAAAAATACAATAATAATAATAATAAGATACACAAAATAAACAAAAATAAATTTAGTAGCCTAAAAATCGGCAATTTTCAATAAAAAAATTATAAGTCGAATATCTCGAAAAGGGTTAAGTTTAGGGTAGGGTGTTTCATAGTGAAATAAGTCAGAAATGATGGGTACTCCACGCCCTTAACGGATCTAGCACGATTTTTCCTGTAACCCTGTATACGACCATAAATTTTCACACTTCTACAACCAACCCCAATTTTTTAAAAGTGATATTTGTAATGTAATAATTTGAATATGATAGTTGATTATACCTAGTAGGTACGTGCACAGAAAAGGACATTGAAAAAAAAATTTAACTCAGCTTAGCAACACAAAATTTAAGGCGGTACGAAGTTCGCGGGGTCAGCTAGTAATACTATAAAATTAAAGCATAGTTTGGAAAATAAAGTTTAATATAATCTCTAAGAGATGCACTTCTAATTAATTTATCAAATTTAATTAAAGAGTTTGGAAAGAAATAGATTTATGTAATCTCTAAGGCATGCGCATCGAGCTCGTATTATAATAGTTAGTTTTGGAACACGTACCACACTTACCAAATACCACTGTTCTTTGAACAGAGGATCGGGAAAGGACGGCATATTAGACTGTCTCATAACCAGCCTCGGACTTGCCTTGTAGTCCCTTTTTGTTCTTCGCAGCTCCCTCTGCTGCATAGCCCATCTCACCTGCCAATTACAAAAGCCTTTAATAAACTATCCTAAACTAAGTCGATAAAGATGACAAACGAAGACGTATTGAAAAGAGTGAATGATAAAATAAATTTAAGCGTTATTATATTATCTTCTATTCTTTCTACTTATTTCTTAATAAATAAATACGTGTGACACGTTGGTATTTTTCTTCTCTTCGAGTTACACTGTTACTCGTTGATATTTTTTTTTTATAAATTATTCTCAACGAATTACACCCCCTGTAACACTGTAACCCATTTGGGTGTAAAGATGAAAGGGGGGAAAGATGGTTGGTCAAGTCATACGATATAACAGCTTTTCAAAAAAGGAAGACCATAAGCAACATGAGACGTCTTCTCGCCCAAAATACCTCGATATCTTAAGACAAAATTCTTTTTCTGATCAGTGTGTGTTACCAGTGATTAATATGGTACAGAAACGCGGTCTTTCACTATGGGCCTCATAGGAAGGCTCAAAGTCGCTCAGCGTGCTATGGAGCTGTTGCTTAGTGTGATTCGTAGACGAAGCAAAGTCACCAACATAGCACAAAGGATTAGCAAGCTGAAGTGGCAGTGGGCAGTGCACATAGCTCGAAGAACTGACGGCTGTTGGGGCAGAAAGGTTCTCAAGTGGAGACAACGCACTAGAAAGCGCAGCGTAGGACGGCCCCCATTAGATGGAAAGACGACCTAATAATGGTTGCTGGGAGCCGCTGGGTGCAGGCCGCACAAGATCAGTCGCTCTGGAAATCTATGGGGCGGGCTATGTTCAACAGTGGACGTCCTGATATGATGATGATAATGATTATCCGACATCTTAATGATTTAAATGTTGTCTAACTTAACTTAATAATTTGATCTGAACGCGAAATCAATCCAAAAACTCTTATAGATAGATTAATTTAACTCGTCCAAGATTAACCAGCGCACCCTTTGAGATACTATTGAGACGGAATCAATTATTCCAATCCTCTCAAACCGTTATTCGATGGCTTTGCGGATTATTCTAATGAATAATTTAATAACCATCCGGTAACGTCAAACTTCTTAGTTGTTAACTTAAAGTGCCTCTAGATAATGTAGCGGTTGGGACAAGACTGAACTAAATAATAATACCTAACAGTCACACAATCCTGACTTCACACTAAAATACCCTCTGCAGTAGATATCCCTACCATTGTTCCAGATCCCGGTATTGCCAGATCAGGAACAAGTTTGAATTTTTTAACTAGCCTATGCTACCCCTTAGTTGGACAAAAGCCTCCTCTCATCCTTAGATGACATAGACAATCATTTATTTTACATTATACATACATTACATAAGATGATTTAAAATAATTCACATAAAAACGGCCATTATACAGTACCTACATGTAAAACAGAAACAAACAAGTTAGGTGTAAACAAGTAGGGTGTTTGTTAATATACGCACAAAAATGAATGGGGTTATTTTAAATACATTTTTGAAATGTTTACCATAGAAATGGGAAATTTATTTTGGCATGTACAAACAAACACTTTATTAAACTTATGTTGTGCTATTGCATAATGCTTGCCACCTAACCACAATACTGTATTGGTGACGTCTCGAGATATCTCTTGTTGTCCCTTTCTAACCCAAAACTCGCAGCCATTTCCGAAAGAGATATCAAATTGGCCTTTATTTTTGGATGACGATTGCAAGAGTAGGCGGTAAGTTTTATATCGAATTAATCACTTAAACTTAGTCAATTTTCTTTCAAATTTGATAATATAACTATTAGTTTTTTTTTTCGAGAAGTCTTTTTTTATGGTTTGAGATACCACCACTTTAATATCGTCAGTATATTACCAAACACCCTGTATAACATAATTATTAATTTTAAACATGAGGTTGGTATGTTGTGTGTTATAGCAGTAAAAAGGCCTCGATTCAGCATTATGTCAACTGGGTTAGCAGTGGACGCTGTTATTCTGCCGTTTCTTCAACTTATCACTTGTAAAATCTTGCCAGTCCCTATAAAAAGCATCTAAGTCATTACGCCAACGCTTTTTAGGCCTTCCACGGCTTCGCTTTCTATCCACAGGGATCCATCCAGTTACGACCTTGGCCCATCAGTTTACATAAGGAAGACATGGCCTCCTAATCCCATTTTAACTTGGCAGCCTTAATGACCACGTCAACGATGCCAGCAATATTTTTAGATTACGCAAATATAATATTAAGTTACATTTACATGGATACAAGAAAAACACGAACATACTTTACGTGTATTTAACCCCGATTACTTGAACCTGTATAATGCTATTAATTTAAGTCAAAATATGTCTCCGATAAATTGCCAGCTCTTTTTCATCCTAGGAACAAGACAAGAGATTAATTAACTTTTTTAATTAAAATTTTTGGCCACTCTATAGACGGCTAAGATTACAAGACAAAGTTACCTAAAAAGTTTTCTGAGAAGCGTTTTTATGTGGGTACCTCTGATGAATACATAGACGGAACGAATTGGTAAATTGTCTTTAGAAGCTTGCGGAAGAATGTTCCATTACAGATATTTTTTTAAGCGGATATTATTATGGAGGCAGACTATTAAATGCGCTATTTATAGTGACCTGCATTTTATCGAAGCCCCCAACCCCCACTCATTAAGTTCTTGGTATAAATAACTCGTTGGAAATGTGTAAAATGTATACAGGGTGTATAATTAAGAAGGCTAAGTCGGCGGAAATAAAAATGTACCGTCACTTAGGCAGTTATTCTTAATACCTAACTAAACATGTAGTTAGATATAAGAGTTACTGCAATCAAAGATGTCTGAAATATAACATAAAAAATCCAAGAATTGAACTTGTATTCATGCATAATACACAGTTATCGACTAATATTTTAAATACGAAGTAACTCTATCTCTCTCTGTCACGTTTTCACGACTAAACGGCTAGACAGATTTCGATGAAATTTGGTATTCATGTAGGTTGTTATCGGAAATGGGACATCGGCTACTTTTTACCCAACTGTGCAGAAGAAGGGTTAAGATTTTATTGACAACCCACGCGTGCGAAGCCGCGGGCGGTTTAGCTAGTAGACTATTATAGATCCGTCGCTTTGGAAATCTATGATGAGGCCTATGTTCATGGAGGTCCTGAGACTGACATAATTTTGACCGATATGTCTATCCATCTACTGTCTATTTGATTTTGAAATAAATCATCATCGGTTATTAATCGTATCACACTAGTAAAATCAAATCATCCTCGGAATAGTTAAATTTTTTGTTTTACATTACCAGGTAGTAAAAAAACTCGGTGCAACTATTCCAAAGATAATGCAAATTTATTAGTGGGCCTTACATTGTCGCGGAATGAAACAGAATTTTGCTATGAAATTGAAGATAGGCATAATCAATTTTAATTGTGTAACGTATAAACTCGATACGAGCCAAGATATGTACAATTAATTTGCTTCCCTTCCAAACCGCGACAATGTAAATACAGCCTAAAAATTCTCCAACTGACTATACTTGTATCAAAATCTCACCTGTGGGTCATTTTTGAGTCTGTGAACGTAGTCAACACTTGCGTTCGTTGATCTTTTACTAACGTGCGGGTGTGAATACAAGTAGAAATCCTTGAGATTTCCAATCTGAAAAGAAAGAAACACTTTTAATACATTAATATTAAAGTAGACCATTGTGCGAAGAAAGGGTCGAAAAGGGTGGATTCTTATGGTAATAAGCGACCTACGACAATGTTCCGGATGTTGAAAATGTCTTAGCATTAGGCCGGGAGAGTGCCCGAAAGATATTCTGCACGCGTAAAATCATCTTGAATAGAAATTCGAAATATAGTTGTTACTAGCTGTTGCCCGCGACTTCATACGCGTTACACTACTAAATGTGTAGGTGATCTCGCTCTTGCAACTTGACTTGAAACCCCACATTTATCCCATGGGACCTGATTTATGGGATAAAAGTAACTTATATGGTAATCCAGGTTATAATCTACGTACATAATAAATTTCATCAAAATCGGTTATGTCGTTACGACGTGATTCAGTAACAAACAAACATCCAAACTTTCGCATTTATAATATTAGTGTGATTATGAAGATTTCTTAAAGTGCCGAGGACTTAGTACGAGAATATTAACGTTGGACGCTGGCAAGACGTATTACGGCAGCGTTCCTGTCGTTAACGCCAATGACGCCAGAGTTTGTGACATGAACGCCGATACCATTGAGTGAAGTTTACTAAATCTAACGTTAATATTCGTGCCAATAAATGTGAAAAATAACCTATCTAATGGGCCCCACATACGTCTACGATTTCTTTTTGAAAGCCTCGTGCAAGCCTGGCTTGTGCAAGGCGTGCGGAAGCTTCTGTGGGAAGAATTTGTTTAAGTTTCTAGACTTGCGCAAAGAAATCGTTGGCGTGTGGGCTTCTTAAGTGCCCTGTGAACAAGACGTATCTAACTAATAACTTAATAAATATACCTATTATTGAAATTATATTTCTTTTGGCGCGTTTGAAAAAAATATGACAGTTACACTTTTACGATGCGCGCGCACACCGACAGCTAAAAAGCGACATGATGAGTTAGCTACAAACAAAGAGTTATGGCATACTGGATGAAATCCTTAGCTATTTTTGTTCTGTTAAGTTGTGAGAAGTCCTACTTACGTGCGTACATTAGTACACACGCACGTTTTTTTAATATCATTTCGATCATTGTAACCAGTAGCTTTGGCATTTGAAGAAGACTACGATATAGACATAGAAACTTGAAAATACCGAACTAAGTTAAAATATATGATATTCGACATAACTCAACTTAATACTTTTCAAACTTTCGCGATCACTGTACATACTTACCTTCAAGTAATCCAGTCCACCCGTGACCACGGCTGTTGTAACACAGCCGAAACGTCGGGATAACAAATAAAAAGGTGCATACGCGATAAATACCCGTTTTAATCAGTAATTATAATTCAAATTATCAAGAAGCTCACCCAAATTCTGTAGACACAAGCAATTTAAAAAACTAAATAACACGCAAACCTTTATGATCTATAACTGCAACTATTAACCTGACGGTACCTGTCTTATAACCTGTTTGTAAGCGCGCGTAATAATACTGTTCTTAAAATATCAGTTAAGTTAAGCAACGTCCGCGCGGTCACTACGACACACTGTCAAGCCAATGCAAGCAGCCTAAAAACTCTGACACTAGAGTTGTCACTAGCTCATAACTTACCTGTTTATAGCATTTTTCAGCTAAGAAAACAAGTTAAACCCGAACTTGAATCGCTAAAAGAAAACCAACACATACCCTGATGACATCTACCATGTCAGCAAACTCTTGAGATAATGCTTAGAGAAGCTTGCATAGCCTTAATTAAGCGAGGGTGCGTTCGAGCGAGATTTCAATTATTGTCGGCTTTTGTTTAAACCTCAGTACCATTGTCGTCATGTTCATACCCGCCTGTCCTCTGCAGAGTAGAATTGTGCGGGGGAATAAGTGATTCGTATCACTAAAATGAATCATTCGCCTACTGTTTCTTTTAATATTGTAATAATAATGTGGGTGACTTACGTAATGATCCCTAATCAATCGTATTCAGTTTTTTATGTGATACTATAAAGCGATACTAGATCATCGTCAGAAGATTGTTAGTTCTATAAAAATAGTAATTTTAATATCAGAGGAAGGCTAAGGTGTTTAAGAAAAACATATTATAATTATCAGGATTTCAAAATATTAAACAAAATCAATTATTATCATAAGAAAATTGTAAATCATTAGACAACATTAACATCAGTATGATTATCAGTCATTTGAACATAATAGATGATAAATAAGACATGGAAGATAGGCAGAGATTAGAAGCATTACTTAGAAAACTTTCGTCATTGATTTCAATCATTATTATAAATACGGGATTTATCACGTACCGTTTTATCGGTGTTTCGACCGATAATTTTTTGGTTCAATTGGTGAACCTTCATCAGGTGAATGCGATCCGCTCCGAATCCATAACACACGACGAAACATTGTCGGTCGAAACATCGATAAAACGGTACGTGATAAATCCTGTATTTATAATAATGATAGGCAGAGATGTACCTAGTTTAAAGTACCTTAAGAAATGTTCATATCATCATCATCATTCTCAGCCCGTGTCGACCCACTGCTGGGCATAGGCCTTTCTTCGTTTCTGCCATTCTTCCCAATCCTGTGCCCGTCTGAACCACGTACAACCCACGGACTTATTGACGAGAGACGCTGGGGACGTCTACCAGCGAGATCATCATTTGAAGAAAATGTCTCGAAAACGTTCTCGTACTGAATATTTCCAAACATTCTAAAACAATCCTATTGCCGCTGAATATTTTCGAGTAAATTATTCACCCTAAAATTTTGAAATGGATTTTCTATCGGCCAATTTAAAATCTCTTTGTTTTGGTTGTCGATTATTTAATGGGAACGGACTTTGGATAAAGGATTTGTACAATTTAATAGAATTATGTTGGTGGCAGCTGGTATATTATAATTGGAGTACCTGAACCATCATACGACCATTTCTATTATGTTCTCTTAAATCCTAAATTTAGTCTGGGATGGGTTTGGTTTATTACTAATCCGAATACCTAAAATTGCCAGGAATTAAAAGGTTTATTTAATAATATATTTTGCAACTAAGAAATCGACTTCTATCTGTTTGCATGGGGTGTATTGTGTTTTCCATTAATACCATTGAACGAAATTAATGACTATAATATTCTGTAAAATTGTATTACGTACTCAACATTCTTGTAATGTCTGGCGGAACCACCTCGAGGATATTTTTCAAACAAAAATCAATGAAAAACAAAATCTATGTCAGATCAGCTATTAGTAGGCTTTTTGTTTATCTGTGCTATTACTGAGATATCAGTGTATTTAAAATAAAAAAAGAATGTGATAACACCTATCTTTCTTTTTCAAATTGGTTTTATCTTATTTTTAAGCTATGGTTAACCTGTAATAATTTCAAACTGACTCCGCTTCAATAAAAAAAAAAAGAATATTTTCCAAGCAAGCTAGCAGGTAACTAAATGCGAAAATGAAGCGGTTCAAAGCCTTCAATTGCTGCGGATATCAGATGCCTTTACAAAAATACTTCCCGAGTTTCTATTCAAAAGGTGAATCATAAATTTTCTATTATAAAGTTCGCGCAGGCCGTGGTTGCGGCGTCCTGCGCCATCTGTCGGCTTACTCGAGTAACTGGGAATGTAGTCAGGGCTGAGGTACGTATAAAAAATAATATTTACATATAAATACAGACTTCGCTTCCAATGTAGGTACAAGTACAACCTAGAACTACCTACATCAACATTAAAAATGCACAGCTCGGGTCCGAATGTAATGGCAGTAAATATATATAACATAATACCAGAACAAATTAAAGCACAAGAAAACGACAACATCTTTGAACATAGATTAAAACATATACTAATGGAAAAGAGTTACTACACATTAGACGACTTTTTTAATGACAAGACATGTAAATAATTTTCTACAATAATGATTTCACTAAGCAATAAAATTCAAAACATAAAATCGGTCAACTTCGATTCCACTAGACCTGCCTAGTTAGCTTTAATATTGCTACACCCTTACTCGCTGGGTACATATGAAGTGCTGGACTCTTGGCTAGTCAATAAGATCTGAAATGTAACATTTTAATCCACTTTGTATGAACGAAATAAAATACTGAATACTGACTTAGTCACTTACCAATAGCCAAAAGTTCAGCCGCGGGGCGGGCCAGTGGGTTATGGAGCCCAGTACCTTGGGAGTCAAACTTACATACCGTAACAAGATATGCTCTCTCTACAAATAGCCGATGTAGGTCTGAAAGCTGGAAATCTACAGTAGGACTAGGCTTGACACGTTAGCCGCATGCCTAAAATACTCTGGGCTAAGACGACCACTGAGTGGACCCCTACGCACAGTGGCCACGAGGAAGGCACAGACACTGATGGCGGGATAAGCTGGACCCCTGCGATAAGGATTGGCCAATATAATTTTAAGATAGAGATCTGTGGAAGGAAAGAAAGGACTTGGAAGGAAAGGAAAGAAGGAAGCCTTTGCCTTGCAGTGGGAAACATCAGTCTTATAAATAAAAAACAAACAAAACATAAAATCTAATAAACCTAAGAAATAGTTTTATTTAGCATTACCGCGTTACAAGGTAACGTCTTTTGTTGACGTAAACTTGTAAAGAGGTAATCCTAAATAGAACGTATTGTTTGTATGGGATTATATGGATATTCATCAGACTTGACTTGCGCGTCGGTCGACAACCTGAGATAAACAAATAACTATGTTATATCTTGACAAAACTGATCATCAAAATAAACGAAAATAAGGATCTTAGCTTGTAAATAAATAAATAAAAAAAGTTCGGCTTTTACAAAATTATGAAAAAATTGTACACTTCAATACCGTGTCCACTTCTAATTCTAAATTGGGGGGGGGGGGGGGGCAATAAGATCTACACTAACGTCCCGCATTGGGGTGTATTGTGCATAACACCCCTTCTAACCTGACCCCAGCCATCCTAGCTGCTTGAAGTAAC
Source organism: Philereme transversata (assembly GCA_963924445.1). NCBI lineage: Eukaryota > Metazoa > Arthropoda > Insecta > Lepidoptera > Geometridae > Philereme > Philereme transversata. Next base: position 15,228,369 of record OZ004340.1, read on the forward strand.
GGAATAGAACATTGAGTTGATGGGTGCTTTTCAAGATCCCCGTGGATGCTGTTGTGGTGTTAGCGGATGAGGATTCCATGAGCTCCTGCGGACCCGTCTTCAGTCTGGCATCGCTACGCATCGCTTTTGTAACCGTGTATTAATGTTGTCAAGTTTAGGCGACATTGTATGCTTCAACCCTAGTTTCGTCCCTGCTCGTAACAGTAACTACAGTTCAATGGGGAAAATTCTAATGAAACTCTTTGGCCGGCCTATTTTTTCGCCTGCTTTACATTATTTTCGCATTCGGCCGGGCTTGTGTAATGAAATTAGTAACTTATGCCAGTACCTGCTACGGAAATGCTTCATGGACTTTTAAGAGTACTTGTAGATTGGGTGAAAGTTTTACGCTGAGGTATTTTACGTGTCGACTGTACAAATCCGAGTACTTGAGTTATTTGGACACGTTGCCGGTAAAGAGGACTCAATGGAACGTCTAGTAGAAGATAGAGTGGAAGGCAAGAGACCGCGTAGTCGCTCTCCAACGAGATTATCAGACCTCATCAAGTCCATCACACACTACCATAACTGAATGTTCTCACAATGATTTCAATAGAGGTGAATGGATACATAACCACGACCACTCTACCAAGAGAAGAAGAAGAAGGTTTTACATGAATAAAAATTAAAAAAAGTAACACGGAACTACATATTATTAAATTGAGTGGAACATGATTATGTCTACTGATTTATTAGCAATAGAAATCGCAGAGTAGGACTCCCACTAGAAGGAAAGAAGACCTGATATAGGTTGTTGAGAGGCGCTGGGTGCAGGCTGCACTGGAAATCTATAAGAAGGCATTTTCAGCAGTAGACGTCCCATGGCTGATATAATGACGACCCCCGTGGCGCAGTGGGCGTATAGCCGGCTGAGACGCAGGAGGTAGCGGGTTCGATTCCCGCCACGGAACAAATATTTGAATGATCTACAGATATTTGTTCCGTGTCTGGGTGTTTTTCTATAATTATAAGTATGTATTTACAAAAAAAAGTATATAAGTATTCTGTCAGTTATCTGGTTCCCATAGTACAAGCTCTGCTTAGTTTGGGGCTAGATAGCGCTGCGTAAAATGTCGAGCAATATTTATTTATTTATTTAATGATGATCTTATAGCGGTACATTTTCTACTTATAATTAATCCCTTAAAATAATATGAGCACTGTATAAGGGCGCAGCTACTCGATATGGATGTAACAGTAACGATAGAACAAGATAATTAAATTAAAAATAAGAAAATACTAGTGGTTCGCCCCGAACTGACATCTTGCGAGTTTGCCATAAAAACAAAAACAATATTATTCGTTATCTTTGACTATCAAAATAGTGCCACGAAATATATACCATATCACTTGACCTAAAGTTTCATTTAAATTACAGGTAACCGGAGTTCATGTTAATTGGTTTAACTTTTTTGGGTAAATTTTTGGGTAATTGTACTTATTCTGGATTTCAGACTTTGCCTATATTGGTGTTACTAAAGCTACACGCATACCAAATTACATCACTGTGGGGGCACTGATGTACCCTATGAATTTCATCAAAGTTCAGTTTATATTATGGCTAATAACTCAAAAACTACAAAGAACTAACTAAAAATAAAAACGGGATCAAAGTGTAATAATAAAGACCTTTAATTTGACGCCCCAATTGACCTAATAGTCGCATTTTCATTTTTTACGCCTCTTGAAACCCAATATCTCAACAACCCCCCCACATTTTTAGCTTATTTAGTCACACCAGAATTATGCTATCATTATCTACCTTCTCGTATATATCAAATTTAACGATGATCGGATCAACGCTTTGAAAGTCATCCTCGGACAAACAAACATGCATACAACGCCGATTTACCCAAGTTGATTTAGAAATCTCGCTTCGCTCGATCAAAAATTGTATATTATTTTTGTTAATAAATGTTTATATGTAGCGTAAACAATAGATGGTGTACTTAAATAATTGTATATAAGATATTTATTCAGAATATTGTCAACTGCTTAATGTTTCCCAAAATAAATAATAACCTTATTGTTCTCGCTACAAATGAACTCGCAAATGTATAGATATTTTCGTGTTATATTTATATGTACGCTATTTGTACTGAGCTCTCTACGAGGGTTCGATAGCACTCAGAGGGCATTTACAAACCATAAGTGGGGTAAATCTCAAAATACAATCAAGTAGGCACAATAAACCGTTCAGAAACTCCATGAACAAAATAATGCTTTGACGATACGGATTCATAAAACATGTTTTATACAAAGGTGCTAAAAATCGTGTGTTTATCGATATGGGTGTAAAAATGGGTCCTTTTTCGGTGCACGTACCCACCACTATTATCAACTATCTCTATCTTCAAAGGTTTGCTGGAAGAAAACTCTTATTAGGGTTAAGCTCGCCTTCGCACATTTCCATTTTGTAAGCTGTTTTTGTCTGTAAATCTATTTGTGTACCTACATTAAAGAATAAAAATCTTTAGATTGGAAAATATTTGGTCGATGTGTTGCTACCCTAATAGCTCATCTAATTTAAGCAACATTCCGCGCGGTAACTCCTTGGATGGGTGATCACTGGCGGAATTTTCAAGTGACCACTTCCGTGCCAAATACCATCGCAAATATTTTTCAATCTCAAGATTTTACTGCCGTATTTACATCCTCCTATATAGGTAAACACACGCTACATGAGTTTTGGAACCTGTTTATCAAAACATGTTTTATGTCATACGTTAAGTGATTCAATGCACAATAAAAATGGTAAATTGAATGTAAATACGAGATTTATCACGTAACGTCTTATCGGTGTTTCGACTGACAATGTTTCGGTTCAATTCGTGAATCTTCACCAGGGTGACTGGGATCCGCTTCGAATAACATCTCGCCTCGCACTGATAAATCCCGTATTTATAATAACGAACGAAATAAATCACGAAAGTTTTCTAAGTAGAATTGAATGTAGTTTATTAGAGTTGATAATTAAAATTGCCAAAAGTGATAAGAGAGTAGCCAGTACGATTATTTTCTATTTTCTATACTTTTTAATCCATAAATAACAGCCAGCTAACATAAATTGTCACCCAGAAGTTACCAACTCTGTCGCCTGTCGTAAAGTAAGTCTCTACTTATGAAGTTAGAAAAGTAACCAAAGTTCTGAGATTTTTTGTGACTTTCTCGTGATTGATATAATTTAGAAAAGAGATAATAATAAAACAATAATAAGTATGATTATTATTAGTCCAAACTTGGGGTCTGCCAAAGACCGCATGAATACCATACTACGCTCTAAGACCAACCGCCATTGTCACGCAAAATCTAGCTAAATTGAAGTGGGACTGGGCGGGACACATATGTCGAATGTGCGATGACACAAGCCATAGACCGGGATGGATAGAAGAAGGGAAGGGAGGCCTTTGCCCAGCAGTGGGATCCAGCAGGCTCTTTAGATTAGATTAGAGGATTATAATGAGTAAGGAATAAAACTTTCGGTCCTAGTATTAGGATGGGACATAACTTTCGTAAAATATTTATTTTTGTCTGAATAAGATGCCCCTACATAATATTTTTTGGGGATATACTCTTCATTACCCCGTAGCACCAAAATCACTGAGTGCATTTAGATGCTCGCTGAGCTATGCTTTGATTTTTCCACGAGATCAAATAAGAAATAAGAAGATTCGTAGGTACACTAAAGTCACAGATAGCCCAGAGGAATAAGCAAGCTAAAGTGGCAGTGGATGGGGCACATAGCTCGTAGAGCTGATGGACGTTGGGGCAGAAGGGTTCTTAGGTTGAAACCACTGACTGGAAAGCGCATCCTCTAAGACCAACCGCCATTGTCACGCAAAATCTAGCTAAATTGAAGTGGGACTGGGCGGGACACATATGTCGAATGTGCGATGACACAAGCCATAGACCGGGATGGATAGAAGAAGGGAAGGGAGGCCTTTGCCCAGCAGTGGGATCCAGCAGGCTCTTTAGATTAGATTAGAGGATTATAATGAGTAAGGAATAAAACTTTCGGTCCTAGTATTAGGATGGGACATAACTTTCGTAAAATATTTATTTTTGTCTGAATAAGATGCCCCTACATAATATTTTTTGCGGATATACTCTTCATTACCCCGTAGCACCAAAATCACTGAGTGCATTTAGATGCTCGCTGAGCTATGCTTTGATTTTTCCACGAGATCAAATAAGAAATAAGAAGATTCGTAGGTACACTAAAGTCACAGATAGCCCAGAGGAATAAGCAAGCTAAAGTGGCAGTGGGTGGGGCACATAGCTCGTAGAGCTGATGGACGTTGGGGCAGAAGGGTTCTTAGGTTGAAACCACTGACTGGAAAGCGCATCCTCCTACTACATGTAAAGATAACCTAATTAAGGTTGCTAGGAACCGTTGGATGTAGATCAGTAGCTCTCGTGATCTATTAGGCCAATGTTTAGCAGTGAACGTCCTACGGCTGATATGCTGATGATGAGGACTTGATAATTTGTTGTTGATGTGTAACATCTTTCCTCTCGGTTTCTGGGAGTGATTTTCGCAAAAGGGACGAAAATGTGTAACAGGAAACCGGGGAAACGCGCGCTATTTGATTTGAGCAATGAGCGCGCGCGGCGGTCAGATGTTACATATCATATGCGACTACTGTAAGGCTCGTAGTTTTTTTTAATAAATAAATAGGCTACCTTTTCATTCCATTTTCACCATTCGGATATACGCGTTCGAAGATACACCTATCCATACTTATATAACAGTCTATAAAACAGTCCACTTTAAACGCGATTAAACGTCAAATTAAACGTCTAAATATCGCCATACAATCCAATGTAAGATGAAAATATATTACTATCTTCGCCGTGAATGATGGTCGAGCTATATTTTATCTTAGCATAAAATATTATAGCATCTTCATCGTTTGTGACGCGCTTTTTACTGTGCTTTTTACTATAAATGTATCTTATTGCTTGGATAGGGCCTGTTACCTACAATGAAATTTATTTTTTATATATGAACTTCAGCGTAGGCGTGGAATAAAGTTACTCCCGCTAAAGTACAAAGCTCGGCTTGCATAACGATCTCTAAACGTATTTGGCCGCTAAACATGTTTATATTTGACGTAATTGTATGATTTGACAACTCTATTTAATCATATTTAGCCACTGAATACGTTTAGGCATCGTTCCGCAAGTCGCCCTCTATCCGCAAATATTGAGTGGTGTTTGTACCGTGATAGTAACTTTTAGTTAATAGAACTTTTAGTCCACCCACGTTACAGGAAATCCTAGTGAGTGTCCAAACTAAGTTAGTAGTTGTTGGATGTTATTTATATTAGACGGATTAGCATTCGCACAGATTATTTTGACGTAAGTACTTCAAAAGGCTTAGCCAGCGCGCAGCGTAAATGTAAGGACCCGAAAATGTATTTTTACAACTTCATTACAAATCATCGACTTTTCTCTACATTCTATAAATCTACTAGCAGATACGCCCGCGGCTTCACACGCTTGAAATTTCCCGTTCCCGTGGAAACTTCGGGATAAAAATTATATAAAAGACTCTTGTCAAAGTGACGCGACACTTCATGTAAATGATTCCACGTCAATGAACGACGATACGATACGATTTTTATATGGATATTGTACATATAAAAATACTAAAATTGCGATTATAAAATGAGGGCGGGGGTAGGAGGGTGAAAAATACTTTACGAGCTATTCTCATACCTACGAAATATTAAAAAAAAAACAATAAAATCGGTTGACCCGTTTCGGAGGAGTGCGACCACAAAAACCCTGACACGAAATTTTTATTTATTAGATTATGCAGATATAATACATACAAATCTTTTGGAAATAAATTCTCTAAATGGTATTGAAAACCGGATCAAAATCCGTTGCGTATTTTAGAATAAAAAAGTGGACAAACAGACAAACGCGGATAGGGACTTTGTTTTATACTATTTAGAGATAACAAACCCCTTTGTTTGTAATTTTCAAAGATTATACAATAGAAATTCTGTTACTCTTACGCTTGTACCATCAACGCCTATTCCCATTTTCATTAAACAATTCCACAATTTCTCACAAAAAATAAAAACGAATTGAGCGGAAATATTAATTTCCGGGGACTTGAAAATCTCACCGCAAACATTTTCCAAAATAATGACACTGAATCTTCTGTATCGTTACTTTTCTTAGAATGTTTTTTTAGGCATTTGCTCGTTACCTTCACCTAGAAAAATAAACACTAATGTCTATTTATGTAGGATTTAAACGTAAGTTTATTAAAATATATTGATTTCTGATTAGCATTAAGTTCGCCTAATGATCTATTTAATGATGTTTTATTTGGCTGTTTAACATTAGCCTGCAGCTATGTCCTGCTACTGCGGGAATCGAACCCGCATTTTTATTCGTTCAGATAAAGCAACGGTTATTTTTTTTTATTTAAATAAATAAATATTGGTGGACATTTTTGTAAATATATACTTATATTATATAAAAAACACCGAAACCTGGAAAAAATATTTGTAGATCATGCAAACATTTGTTCCGCGGCGGGAATCGAACCCGCTAGCTCCTGCGTCTCAGCTGGCTATTCGCCCACTGCGCCACGAAGGTCGTCATTTGTTTATGGATTGTTACGGATTATATATATATTTTTTTAAATAAGTATGGTATGCATATAACTAAATGAAAATATAATAATAGATTTCTACGTTTGAACTTAGATACGGAAAGATGTCGGGAACAAAACAAAAATAGGCTGTTCGCCTATTACTAATTTATAGTTACAATAATTAGTGCGACTTGACTTGTTACATGTCTTTAGTCAAGAATGCTTAGATTAATGTATGAGTTTGTAGCTTTTTACAGATGTCTAAGCTAAAAAAATGTCTATACGTATTTATCAGTTATCTGGTTCCCATAGTACAAGCTCTGCTAGTTTGGTACTAGACAGCGCTGTGTGAAATGTCAAGCAATATTTATTTATTTTATTATTCACCGTTCCCATTGCAGTTAAGTATTGGTGATAGTCAAGCGATTGACCACTACCTAACGTGATGGTATGGTCAAAGAAGGAGTACTTTTGGCCTGTTTTAATCAAATTTTATTTTGCGTCTCAGTCGGCTTTTCATTTGTCGGAAATAGGTACGATGGTAGTACTTCCCTGGACTAACCCTTTGGCAAGAGCTGTACTCACTGCTACTATAAATATTTAGGTATAATATCTTTATTTGTCTCTCTAAAGATTACAAATCACTTGGGAGAAACAAATTGCAATTTATAAAACGTTAGAATAAAAATAAATAAATATAAATAACTCATATCGATTTAATACACATGTTTACCCTAAGTTCTGTACTTATAATCTTCTTCTTACAGATATAATTAGTCTACGACTCTGGTGATGATTAAAAACAGGAAAATAAACCGAAGGATATTTCAAGAAGCTCTGGTAAACATCTCACCTGATGGTAAGCGGTTGTCGCCTATTCACGTTTGTAACACCAATGACATAAAATGCGCATAAACGCTCTTTTTAAGGGACCCCTTAGTCTATGCTTATTATTTAATAGGTTTAATTTCACAGAACGTCACGTAACTATAATTCAACTCAAACTGGCATTGTCCACGCTGACCGCACAGGCACTATGGTTCGCTTAAATTTTGATTTATATGAATTAAAATTTATTTTAATTAGTTTTTATTTTTCCGATTTTAAGGTAAACTACAAGGTTAATCGCACAGACACCACAAGCATACAAAAATGTATTAGCGTGATCCTCGACGGATTAAATTATGTAATTTCGCCGTAAATATGCCGTGTCGTGTAGTAACAGTGTAGTTGTTACCATTATCAGACAAGTAAATTAAAAAAAAACTCTTGACGTATAAAACCCCAGAAAAACTGGCGTAGCCAAGAGGCAAGAATCGCCCCAGGTAAACTAGCTTTCTATTTAAAGAACCTGTCCATCCAAAGGGAGTCAAGTCAAACTTATAACATTTTTATCTATTTATGCATGGATTCCAATAAAATAATTTTATTTCATTTTACACTATCCTCCGCCCGCGGCTTCGCACGCGTGTTTTGTCAATAAAAAGTAGTATATGTGTTAATCAAGGTTATAATCTACGTACGTACCAAATTTCATCAAAATCCTTTCAGTAGTTTTTGCGCGAGAAAGTAACAAACATTCACACATACATCCATACAAACTTTCGCGTTTATAAATTAGTGGGAAGTGGGATATTGACATGTTGTGTAGAGTATTTCCTTTCTTCTTACTTTCTTCAAACCAGTATCTAACTAATTCGAGATATAAAATGATAATGTCACAATAAATTACATGTAAAAAAATAAATAAAATATGCAAAAATCACCCGTCACACAAAAAACCCGTACCTAAAAAAAGAAAAAGTGCTAATAATCTTCGAATCGATTGACCTGAACTTCATCAAACATGTAATAAGGTTAAACTAGCTTTCTACTAAAAAAACCGCGTCCTAATCTGTCCATCCGTTTGGAAATTACGATGCCAGTCACACGGACAGACAGACATTTGGCGTCCAATTTATAACACTCCTTTTTTGTGAGGGTTAAAAAGAAACAGGTGTAATTGGTTCATTTGACTTTGCCCTTCAAGGATCTTTTGAATTAGCGAGTTTTGGAATAAAGATCATAATGTCCAAACCATTTAACAAGATTTCCTCGTATCAAAAGGAAGTTTGCGGGTTCAAATCCCGTCTAGTTCGTAAAATTTGAAATCATTTTTAAAATCTAAACATTTAAAGGGTTTTAGTTCTTTATTCTTGGTCTGTCGAAGTATTTTTCTAAAAACCTAATCCTGAAACATTGTGCTTGAATTTCGTAACATAATAACCCTAGCGTAGCGCAAAACGTTACGCGTCAATTACCCTCGACGTCAGAGTTTTCTCACGCCCAAATTTTCCAGTCACACACTTACCGTTCCATGATTAATAAATCCATGCCTATGTGCGATCTCATGGGCGTTCTCCGGCCCACCAGGGACATGGACAGCGAACTGGTGGTGGTATAACGGTACACACACGTGTAGCACTGTCAGTAGCACCACAAGCACGTACATTACGCTCGTGCATTTCACATTACTACCTTACCAACTTTGACATTACTTCGAAATAGTTAGCGGTGTTGGCACACGCGAACGATTTATTAACGCGACCAGCTCGGGGTGTGCGTCCGGACGGCGCGACGTACACGCGAAGACTGTAGCTTTCAGACTGAAGCTTCGGAGGGTAGGTTCACGCATGCGTCAAAGTTGGCGCCTTTTCTTTAAGTCTTGGTACTTGGTAATGTATTGTCAACCGCGACAATTGACTTGAATACCTAATTGGTTATCGATGGTTGTAGTAATATTAAGAGTAAGCTGTTTGCATAGTGAAGCTTAAAAGAAATCTCCTTGAAGCGAAGTATATTAAATTAGATTTGATAATATCTTTAAAAATAGACAAACAAAAGATAATTCAGCTTTCAATGATAGGTAGGTACAATGGGCGGCCTTATCCCATCTCTTATATTATCTCTAAGAAGTTATCTCTTCCAGGGAAACTTTGCTGTACTTTTCCTGTTAAATACTTTACTTTGCCCATGCAACCATCATTTCTGAATTCAACTTCGGTTGAATTAGTACAGTTTTCGTCAAGTTAGAAGTTTTAGTTTCAACAATTAACATTAAGCCTGGCTTGGGCAACGATCCGTAAACGTATTTAGCGACTAAACATGTTTAAATTTAACGCATTTGTATGATTTGACAACTTCGCACCACAAGCTTCACGCGCACTTTTCTACCCCAAACTTGCAAGATGTGGAATGAAAACGGAGATCTGAGGTTTTCCCGTTAGGCTACGACATTGTTCGCTTCAAGAGAAATGTTTCTACTGGATAGGGAATGCATCAACAATACTCCGGGTGTTGCTGGTGTCAATAGGCGACGGTGACCGCTTACCATTTTTTTCCTCACAAGTAACATAAAAACAATCCAAAAAATTTACCCTCTAAATACGTTTAGGCATCATTGCGCAAGTTGCCCTACATCTCTTAGATCGTATATCACCAAATTGAACACCACATGGCTATCAAAATTGCATGCCCTAGTTCGAGCTGCGGTACATTTTATTGGTTTCTTGGCGTAAGCAGAGTTCAGAGCTGCGGTCGTGTGAAATATAACTAACTTACACTTTGTCGCTCTAATTTGTAAGTGGGAGTTTATGGCGAACTGTTTCGTGGTTGCAAACTTATGGCTGGTAAGAAATACTTAATAACGTGCAGTTCTAAGTGATATTTTTGAAAAACCTATTCGTATAACCTCATAGGGTTCGCGAGTAAAAAATCAACCCCAATTTTTATTACAACCTCCGTGGCACAGTTGATGACGTTGATGGGTTCAATTCCCGCCGCGGAATAAATGTTTGCATGATTTACAGATATTTGTTACGGGTTTGGGATCTGTATACAATAAATATTTACAAAAAAAAAGTATATAAGTGTTATATCAGTTATCTGGTTCCCATAGCTCTGCTTAGTTTGGGGCTAAATAGCGCTGTGTGAAATGCCCAGATATATTGATTTATTTATTTAATGTTCATACGCAGTAATCTACTAATTTGTCAAGTTAAAACGTCGTAAATCCCGAATCGGATTCCTGAAATTCCCATTAAATCGGCAAGAATGGGATCCCAAAGGGTCACAGCAAGATAAAATCGGCTGCAAATAATGAATGGCTCTTGACAAAGCCCATGGACTGTATCCTTTTAAACCCCTGATAGAAACCCGTGGGTCTTACCAATCTTTACGTTTCTAGGTGTTGTTACCAGGGATGTTGCGAATGCAGATATTTTGACATCCGCGGATGCGGATGCGGGTGCGAATTTTAGAAGACTCATATCCGCAGATGCGGATACGGATCTTTAGATTTTTTTTTAAGAAACTTCATTTAGGGCCAGAAAACTCGCTTAACATACAATACTAACTATATACTCACAATAACACTCAAAAACTGTAATGGTCATACGATAAGCGCAAGTGAAAATGAAAACATTTATTTGACACGACACACTTACAAAATAAAACACAAAAGAAGATGGTGACATTCAAGTAATGTCGAATCTTGAATTCTGGCTCTAAGAGTGGGTGTAAATAGAAGGATATGTAACAAGAATGCCAGAAGTCGAAGATTACAGGTTAATCAAAAAATACAGGAATATCTCACGCAACTTCCATCATAATTGCATTGTAAAGTCCAGTCATGCCAAAATGGCGTAACACGCAAGTAACACGTTATGATTGACTTACGCGATACAAATGATAAACAATAACAAACGCGTCGGATCTTCTCACCGAAATCTTCGCACCTACTCGTATTGGGCAATCAGCACGTGCCCACGGCACGCGCCACTTACAGCCCCACCTAATTTATTTCTTGTCGCGACCTGCGCTGCATCTGCATACGCATGAACATCTACATTTTTCATTGCGGATGCGGATGCAAATATTCGCAACATCCCTGGTATATACTACTTGTAGTTACTAACTTAGAATTAAAACTAGTACCTTACAAATGAAACTTACGAAACACTAATCCATACTCGACTCGACTGACGACCTCTGTGTGCAGTGGGTGAATAATCAGCTGAGACGCAGGAGGTTACAGGTTCGATTTCCGCTGCGGGACAAATGTGTGCATGGTTTGCATATTTGTTATGAGTTTAGGTATTTTTCTATACTCACAACAGGCCATTCTTTTATTTAATTAATTAAATACCTCGGTTTTAATTACGGTCTTTAAAAAAAGTGTTTTCAGTATTCTATCAGTTATCTGGTTCCCATAGTATAAGCTTTGCTTAATTTGGGGCTAGATAGCGCTGTGTGAAATGTTCAGCATTGAAGCAGCTTTTGTAAATAGAAATCTGTAATATATAGAGAAACAGCCAGACCCGAAACAAATATATGTAGATCGTGCAAACATTTGTTCCGCGGTGGGAATCAAACCCGCTACCTCCTGCGTATCAGCCGACTATTCGCCCACTGCGCCACGGAGGTCCTCAAACTAACCGAGCCATATAGATAATATTAAATCGTAATTTTAGCAAGCCTCACAAACAAAACATATTCAATATTCTTATTCTAAGATTCTTAGATATACTCTTTCTAAAATTCTTTATGAAGGACAAAAAACAATTATAAAATTAGGTTACTTAATACTAATACTAAATAAGGTTCTCTATGTATAATCAGCCCCAGTTGTCAACAAATTAAGTTGACAAATACAAGGTCATAAAAAATGCATGCTTATGAAAAAAGTCAAATAATATCTGTAGGTTACATACATACAAGAACAAGATTTTAACTTTTACTCTAGGTCAGACAGAAAGAGTGTATCATCTGCCTAATTTGTAAAAAATAATCTAAACTTACATAGACTTAAACTCAAAACAGAGTTGGTACTGCTAGCGCCATCTGTTGGCTCGAAAAAACATTTTTTTTGTTAACAGGAAAACTGTGGTTCAGTAACAACATTTTTCTTCGTAGAACATTCGTGCGGCACTCTGAGCGCTGTAGACATTTTTGTGAAGCTTCGTAGCAACTTCTTCGAAGCAAAAATAACGAAATTAAAATTACTTCCAATTTGTTTATAATCCTATAGATATATAGATAAAAAATACTTCATTGCAGACTAAAAAAATTTGAAAAACTTGCCGACCTTATTCCTAAGTAGTGATCTCTATCAGACAACCTTTGGACGGAATGGATCGTGATATTTTTACCTAGGTATCAAATCAAATCAAATTTACTTTTTTCCTGACTGTAGGTACAATCAAAGCTAACTTATAATAATTATGTTTCACTACAATCAACCAATGAAAAATGTATAAAAATATTTAGCTGACCCCGCCAACTTCGAATCAATAAATTTTGAGTTGCTAAGCTGAAATAAGGGTTGGTGGTAGAAGTATGAATATGTATGGTTGTATGTATTTTTTATTACCGAATCATAAAAAAATTAATATTGAGTAAATAATAAAAATTTGGGGTGGACCACCCTTATCACATAGGGGTATGAAAAATAGTTTTCGTCCTATTCTCAGACCTACCGAATATACACAAAAAAATTCATAAGAATCGGTCAAGCCGTTTCGGAGGAGTTTTGTTACAGACACTGTGACGCGAGAATTTTATATACATATTAGAAAATATACCTACGATAAGTACGTACAACTCTACATTGAGAAATAATAATTTTTGACAATTTGAAAATAGTGACTGGTTAAGTACAATAAACGGAGAGCCTGTACTGTAAAGAAGTTGTCATCATCAAAGTTGTTCAGAAGTTATGATTTTTTTGTATTACTTTGAATATCATTGAAATTACCACTCCATTCCTCCACTTAAATTAATGAAATTTGGTATTTAAGTAGTGTGGTCACTGGTCAGGTCATTTAACTATCATATAATGAGCCGCATTTGTGTTTATTTTGAAATTTCTTGTAATTTTTTTAAACAGTTGAACTTGCGAAGCTAAAGTTTATTTTAAAAGGTATATATAAAATCTACTTATAAACTCAACTATAAAACATATTTAAAAGATAGTATTAGTAAAATTAATTTTTATTTCCAACCGGATATAAGAAGATTCCCATAATTGATAGATAATCACGACAGACTATTAACCTCTCTAAGGCATTACACACCCTATCCAAACAGTGAGATATCAGATCACATAATCGAAATTTAATTGAGACTCAACGTGCCATTGTGAACCTTACCACCCTAAGGTAAATGAGACTATAATGGACCACCCATCACAATAGGCCATATCTGAATAGCATTATAATGAATTGTTATAGAGATATCGAGCTTGAAGAGGAGTATGTGGGTAAGTGGTATTTAACAAAAAACAAGTATTGATTTGTGTGAGTGGAGACCACAACAAAAAAGCGCAGTATAGGACGACTCCCACTAGATGAAAAGATGACCTATTAAAAGTTTCTGGGAGCTGTTGATTGCAGCCCGTACAAAATCGGTCGCTCTAGAAACCTTTAGCGGAGTCAGTTATGGCTGATATAAGCTAATAAAGGAATGAGCTGAAAAAATTAACAGGGCCAACTGCAGTTACATTGAATCTGTTTAGTAGGGATCCGTAATCCAACTCGGAATCCTTAAGGCTGGTGCAAACCGCGTCATAAAGCTACGCATACGAACTGACATTTTTCTTAGAATTTCATACATACATAACAACGCACGTTCACGTCACGCACACGTATTTTGGTTTGTACAAGCCTTTATAGTTTCGCCATGTTTGTCTGTCTGTCCGTAGTTACAACCGTTTTATTCATTAACTTTTAGTTCAAATTTAACAAGGTAATACAAATGAGCGATATGGGTGATGCCTAGATATGAAATAACGACATCCTTCATCGATTCAATCAAATATTTTTTGTATATGGAAACCTAAAGTTGTTTGATTAAATAAATAATTAAAGTTATCTAAAATATTCACCGTATTTATTGTAGTTTATATTGAATGACCTTAATATGCCTTTAAAATTGATATAAATCGCTTACGCAACATGCCATAAGGCGCACGATACGTTTTCAGTCTAAGAAATCCCGGTGAATAAGGCACCTACGTCTTGAATAGACCCAGATCCGTGGAGCTTGCATTGTTGGCATGAATAGCAGTCATTATCGAAAGATATCCACTTCAGAGTTTTTTATTTGAATAAATTTATTCACATTGAAGTTATTGTTGTATTCGCAATGTGCCTACTAATAGGTCTTCACCTATAAAATTGTCGTTCTTCAGTACTGGTCATTTCAAATAGAAAAAAAGTTTGGAATGGCTTTGTATTCTATATTCAAATTAATTTTGTTTTAAAAACATGTCATTATTTTTACAAACTCAGTCTTTTGTTTATTGGTTAGCGTTGTATTTTCATTACATTTGAACATTTTTCGTCATAATGGATACTTTTAAAATTCGTGTAATTATGGAATATGAGTTCCGTCGTGGCACCAACGCGACACAATCGGCACGTAACATCAAAAACGTTTACGGAGAGAACTGTACAAACGAACGCACAACCCATTATTGGTTTTCCCGGTTCCGTTCTGGAAATGTTGACTTGAAAAATGAAGCTCGTGGTCGTCCGGAGACTTTGGTCAACAATGATGAATTAAAGGCGATTGTGGAAGCTGACGAAACTCAATCTACAGCTGAGCTAGCAGCAGCTTTTGATGTTCATCAAAACAATTTTGATCCATTTGCGACAAATAGGCTAGGTAAAAAAACTTGATAGATGGGTGCCCCACGAACTTAAAAATCGCCAGCGATCACCACGATGTGATTCACCACAGCTTTTTACAAAACGGCATGAGCATTACTGCAGATGTGTACTGGAGACAATGATGGAGAAGCTTGCACATCGGCAACCAGCTTTGGGCAATCGGTCGTCCCCACTGCTCCTTCACGACAACGCGCGACCCCATACTGCACAACAGACAGTCTCCAAGCTGCAAGAGCTGGGGTTGGAAGCACTCCCTCATCCGCCATACTCACCAGACCTTACACCTATCGACTATTACTTTTTCCAAAATTTAGACCACTTTTTAGTGGGTAAAATATTCAATTCCCGAGAGGCAGTATAAAATGCCTTTGAAGAGTTTGTTGCCTCCCGTCCAGCTGATTTTTATAAGAAGGGCATCAATAAACTGCCAATGCGTTGGCAAAGATGCGTCGATTACTTTGATTACTTTGAATAACAAAAATAGAACAGGAAAAAAAAAATAAGTACTTTCACTTATTCCATACAAAACGGCAATTTCATAGGTAAAGACATATATTTCAGTTTCAAACTCGACTTTTGATAGTTTTTTTTTGCCAGGACGTTGCTATCAGCTACGTTGTTAGTTAGTACATATTTCAACATATCTAATCAACATTGGCAGCTTAGTACTCGCCCACTACCGGGTATAAGAATGACTAATCAACATGAAGCCTATGCTATATTTAGCCAATTGACTCATCCTTACTAATTATAAATTTGAAAGTAACTTTATCTCTCTGTATCTCTGTCTGTCTGTTTGTTACGTTTTCACGACTAAACGGTTAGACCGATTTCGATGAAATTTGCGATACAGATAGATTATGACCAGAATTGAGACATATACCACTTTTTACCCAACTGCACAGAAGGAGGCTTATGTTTTTATTGACAAACCAGTCGTGCGAAGCCGCGGGCGGGTCAGCTTGTAGCTAGTAGATTATAATGATAAAACAAAACGTGCTGCGCTACGCCTTGTATCGTTGCCCTTTGCATAGCGCAGCATAGCTCAAAGATAAAGATTTATTTATTTGCCAAAACATGGGTAAAAATATACAGATGTTAAATTAAATGGTTTCACCATATTCAGCCATTGTGGCGTGCAAACTACGTCATATAAAATTAAATTATACATGGATATCTAACAAATAATAATAGATAATGTCAGATTTGGTACAGGATCGAGTTAAACGGAGATATGAGGGGGAGGCCTTTGCCCAGCAGTGGGACAGCATAGGCTAGATAAAAAAAAGTCAGCTCACACTGATAAAATATTTAGATTAATTTTAAAACTAGTCTCAAATTTCATTGTGTATCTTTTTAAATATTCATTTTTGTATAGTATGGACTTTGGGTCAGGTATTTTTTTAGTTTTATCTTAAATAGATGGAAACTGTCGATTTTATATTATTAGACAGCTTATTTTATATCTTCACTCCCATACAAAACACACTCTTATTAAACAAAGCTGTCTTAGACGTTATTGCTCGAAGGTGGCCTTTATGCCTGTTTTTATTCAAGGTTTCTTAGTTATAATAAATAATAAAATAAATAAATATTGCTGGACATTTCACACAGCGCTATCTAGCCCCAAACTAAGCAAAGCTTGTACTTTGGGAACCAGATAACTGATAGAATACTTATATACATTTTTTTTATGTAAACACATACTTATAATATATAGAGAAACAACCAGACCCGGAATAAATATCTGTAGATCTTGCAAACATTTGTTCCGCGGCGGGGATCGAGCCCGCTACCTCCTGCGTCTCAGCCGGCTATTCGCACACTGCACCACGGACGTCGTCGAGTTTCTGATATTGTTTCTAACATGTACCTAAAGTCAATGTTGATGAATCACTCTTATTATCAAATCACTCAATGATGATCAACGTTCGCTGGGTGGCTTTCAAGATTGAAAATGGGGGCAGATCCTATTATCCTTCCTCGCAAATAATATAAATATCTAACAAAATATGTGACCGTAATAGGCGACATCACAAAACATGCGAAAATATCCGTCCTACAGGATGACCCAGAATATCTAACAAATGCTGAATGTGTACATAATCAATTTTTGTTGTAAAATTTGCGGAAACGTTTTTCATCTAAAAATTGTTGCTGCTAGTCCTGACTAGGGTTGCTATACTTCCGGAATTTTCCGGACATGTCCGGTAATATTAATCTTTGTCCGGAATGCGGGGGGAATCCTAAACCGTCCGGAATTTCTACAATTTAAGTAGGTAACGAGTTAAAAAAACATATATTAAACCAAATATTTTTGTTACAAATAAATTAAGAATCAACATTACTATTTTTATTTGTTATTTTGATCATTACTGATTGCTCCCAGAAATATTCTGCCACACTTCCGAATCTTTAATTACTTATAATGCTAACGACATTAATGTTATATTTACAAGAAAGTCAGAAATTTTCATCAAATGTCAGGAATTTACTCCGAATTTTCGATTTTTTAATCTGGGAACCCTAGTCCTGACGCCACTCTAAGATTCCCATGAGCAAAAATCAAGGAACTTACCACAAAAAAGTCAAAACACCCGCTAAACACTGTTTAAAAAATTCTTTAACAAATCAAAGTAAGGAATTTTTAAGAAAGCGTCAACTTTTTTGAGGTAACTAAAAAAAAGTTATTTACGGTAAAAAAAGAGCTACGGTACACATTAACCTATATTAGGTACCGAAATAGTGTTTAGATTATTCTTAGATTAGAAATTTACTGAGATACATAACACAAGATTGGCGAACGTTTAAAAACGTGGGACCCATACCCATGCGCTATGAAATCACTCACAGTTGAATAATGTATTATAACATTTTTTGAGAAGTCATAAAGTAAGTTTGACATGAGAATTATTTTACTACGTACTTGTACGTTTCGTTTAACGTTAATTGAGACGTTTCGTTAGTGGGCCAACAAACATAATACCTCCTTTAAAAAATAGTATAAATGACATCTACCAATTTATATTAATATATATACGATATTAACAACATGAACTGTTTTTTTACTGACGTTAAAAAAGGAGGACTTTCTCAGTTCGGTTGTAATTTTAGGTTTCCATCCCTCAAAAGGAAAAAATGGAACCCTCATAGGATCACTTTGTTGTCCGTCTGTATATCAAAAATAGTTCAGTAGTTTTTTTTTCTGTTTTATGAAGTTGGTTATATTTTAGTTAAAAGTTACTTGTTATATTGCTAGGGCCAGTTTTGCCAATCTTCTTTAACTTAATATAGCATAACTTGTTCAATTTATGGGTACAATACAACCCCTTATGGTTGAAAACACATGTTTTGGGACTCCGTGTATATATTCCATTTTGCACTTACCCCAAAACGTGGCTATAAAACTAAAGGCGAAATCGCGTCGGTTACCGAACGATGGAATTTTGCTCTTACTCATATAGACGCGATAAAATCCCTCGCAATGGTCATTACGACGTTTCTGCGTCCCATGATTTATGTTATGAGATTCTTTCTTCTACTGTAACGAGCAGGAATTCAGCGGGAATAAAAACGCGCGTTACTTTTATCCGTCAGGCATGCGGTTTCAAAACCCCGGTACGTGGGAGAAAAACAAAAGCGAAGCGTTAACTAACTAGGGCTCGGGGTAGGGAAGGATCGTATTTACACGACAAGGTTTTATAATCAGGTATTTACTTGATAACTTGGTATTATACCGACTAGATGCTACCTGAAACACCCGAAATACTCGCAAGTCTGAAAGTATTTGACAGTTGACTTACGGACTTTGCGTTGATAAAATTAAAAATCAAGTAGGTAATTTACAAAGAATTTTTTAGTAAACGCTATTATTTATGATCCTTATTCGTACAGATCTATTTCCTATATTATCTAGTATTTGTTCTAATCGCAGCCCAGCGGGAGTTTGAAAAACACTAAAGTTCTCTTTTACATTCAACGTTCCTCCTCTAAATTTGGTTTTTTCGTCCCCCACGTACATACATCGTTGTTAAAGGAAACAACTGGGTCCCAGTTCGGGCATACAGTCGCGACTCGTGATAGCATCGCGAGTTATATCGCCCCTGGGCCCTGGCCATTCAATTAGCACAGAATTTAAAGAGTTGGTTATACATGAAACTTCCTACTAATAAAGAATACTATAACGTATTGAAGCAAATTCAGAACATTAATCTCATTAATAAATATAAATAAATAAATATGGCTGGACATTTCACACAGCGCTATCTAGCCCCAAACTAAGCAGAGCTTGTACTATGGGAACCAAATAACTGATAGAATACTTATTAAATTTAATTTACTTATTAAAACACCCAGACCCGGAATAAATATCTGTAAATCATACAAACATTTGTTCCGCGGTGGGAATCGAACCCGCTACCTCCTGCGTCTCAGCCGGCTATTCGCCCACTGCGCCACGGAGGTCGTCAATCTTATCTAATCTATGATTATTTCAATCCCGATTACGTTATATACATTAAAAATAATGGTATTATTATTATTAAAAAGATTAACATGAGGGAGAATATTATATCGATCAGTTACCATGATCAGAAAAAAACATTGATTTTTTTTTGTTATTTTTAAATTGAAAGTTAAATCCACCTCATAAATGCGTGTTAAACAATTCGGTGTGTATAAAACGGTAAGAAATTATGTAAATTTAGGTTATGTAATACATAAAAGAACTGAATTTTCACGAAGTACAATTTTATTTTACGGGACCACATAATTTTTTTACCAAATTTCATCGAAATCGGTCTAGAAAACATAACAAAAAAATGTATCCATCCCTTTTGAATCTTGCTTATTTGTGTGTGCTGTATTGTAATACCAATTAAACTGTTTACTGACTTACATTTTTTTTGTAATTAACGCGTGCCCTACCTATTCAACCACTGGCTTGCGGAACAAACAACACAAAAATAAAACTCGTGAGTTCTACAATGTATGTCAATTCAAAGTTTTTAGTTGTTTCCTATTAGCATACAAAGCAATTAGGTTTCTAATGAATTATTTACCCATCTACAGCACCGATAAGTGTAAATTATAGGCACATAAGGCTTCACACAAGTTGATGGACGCATGGCAGTGCATAGTAGGGCAAATTTCTAACGTTGCGTGACCTATGAGGTAATTCTCTGTTTAAGACGATGGTTACCACTTAACTTCAGGTGTTAATAAAGTATGAAATGCTTGTCTGTTACTAGCACGTCCAAAAGTATGGTGTAATGAGTTACTAAGTACCCAAAAGCCTATTTAATTATTTAAGTATACCTAATGTAATATAACCTAATAAAAATACCTAAATATTTATTTTAGATGTATATTATCTGAAGAAAATGAATTAATAATAATATTAATATTAACCAAGCGTCCAATTGTGTCCCTACGGTTTTAATTCTAACTATTTTATTGAAAATTGAAACACTTATTTCAAGCAAGCTCAAGCAGTCAAGCTTATGGCTTCAAGCAGAATTCTAAAAATTGGTTTAAAACAAATAAAACATTTTTGATTGTTGTATATAAATGAGTATAAGAATAAGTACAACACAAATGTTTTGTTATATTCATCCACGACGCGCCGAAAACAGATCATGGTCGGCAAGTGAGTACCTACCCCGCGGCACCACGTGCGCCCGCAAGCCAACGGCTCTGCAAAGTACGATAGCAGGGGGGTAATACACAATACACCCCAATGCGGGACGTCAGTATAGATCTCTTATCCCCCCCCACCCTAGAATTAGAATTCACTTCTACCATCGAACCTTCGCAACCGACAACGAGCTCACCCACGTATTGTAGATGCGTGGAAGTCTCATACGGTGTGTTTCACCCGCTCGTTTCGTCCACGCACCTGCAAGATGTTGAATGACCTTCCTCCGGAGGTTTTTCCGGTGGGCTTCAACATGAACGACAACAGAGAGGTGTAAACAAGGCATTAAGTTTTAGGCAACGCGATTGCAGTACTTAGAGTCTTGCAGGAGGTTATAGGCGGAAGCCCGTCAGCTTGTGTATCTAAATCACACTAATATTACCCTGTGGTTCACCCCGAACTGAGATCTCGCGAATCTCATAAAATAAGTATTATTCTTAGGGCGATTTGCACAACGATGCCTAAAAGTATTTAGTGGCTAAATATCATTTAAGGCGTTGTCAAATCATACAAATACGTCAAATTTAAACATGTTTAGTCGCTAAATACGTTTAGTGAACTATGTGCATGCCGGCCTTAATCTTTAACTAATAAATGAATGCCACAAAATGCTTAACCAGTCTACTTGGCCTACAGTTTCATTTAAATTAGAGATAACGGGGGTTCTTGTTAATTGGTTATTCTTTTTTGGGTATAAATTGCAGTTATTCTGGATTTCAGACTTTTGCCTATATTTGTGTTACTAAAGCTACACGAATACCAAATTTCAATATTGTGGGGTCACTGGCGTACCCTATGAATTTTGTCAAAGTTTTGTTTTTATTATGGCTAACTACTCAAAAACCAACTACAAAACTAAATTAAAAATAAAACGTGGTTCAAATGTCCTAATGAAGACCTTTCATTTGACGTCCTATTTGACCTAATAGTCTCATTATCATTTTTTTTACACATCTTGAACCCCAATATCTCAACAACCCCCCAACATTTTTAGCTTATTTAGTCACACCCAAATTCTGCCATCACTAGCTACCTATGTATCAAATTTCATGATGATCGGATCAACGCTTCGAAAGTTATCCTCGCACAAACAAACATACATACATACAACGCCGATTTGCCCAAGTTGATTTGGAGATCTCGCTTCGCTCCATCAATAATTGCGAAAGTTTGGATGTTTGTTTATTCATTTATTTGTTTGTTACTCAATCACGTCGTAACGGCAGACCCGATTTCGATGAAATTTAGTACGTAGATTACTTCATGGATTAACACAGAGGCACATAGACTACTTTTTATCCGGTTAATCGGGTTCCATTGGATAAAAATGGGGTATCTAGTCAAGTTGAACAACTAGTTTTGCTTTACTTCTAGCTTTATTTCTACACATTTAGTAGTGTAACGCGTACGAAGTCGCAGGCAACAGCGCCGTCTGTTTACAGTTTTCCATTGGTCATCATCATTTTTAGTTTCCTCCGTAGATACAGGAGGTTTAGTCACTTTATGCATTTCATCAGCCGTAGTTTGCTGAGACATATATTAATATAATATTTTTGTCCTCAGCACTTGACATAATCTCAGAGCGATTCGTCGTCTTGGGAATTATTCCAAAACCACGTCCAATGCGGCGTTTGCTAGCCACTTTAGACAGCTAGTCTATAGTATGAAAAAAACGAGTTAATACGGATCACATTTGGGCGCCTATACATTAATTACTGCAAACGTCTACAATTCGCAGAAAACTGACATCACCGTCTACTTCCCAACTTTATTGGAACTCTAGAATAACGACGTTGCTTCGTACTAAAAGTCTTTTATTGGGACATAAAAACCGGTACATAAATTCCGACATTAAACCAACCAGTCACTTTAAATTAGCCAGAAAAGGAACTGACGACGTGGCAATTATATGAACTGACAATGTATACAGCTAGATAGATAATATACTGTATATTACACCAAACAAAATTACGTCTAGAAAGAAATACATTAATAAAGCTTACTACAATGGTCGATTTAATCGCTTTTAGCGACCTTTGGATGGACAGGATAACACAAATCAAAAGACAGCCAGTACATATGTACCTCTTTCTATTGTTATTATAACCATTTTGGATTAGTAACACTGTGTTATTAATATCACAGTTCTAGAAACTAAGTTGATAAGAGAACAGGATGCGTGATGGAGAAGTGATTATTAAAATTGTTATCATTATTTCTGTAAATTCGCAAATGATCTTTGGGCGCAGTGGCGCAGTATGCGAAAAGTCGGCTGCGACGCAGGAAGTCGTAGCGAAACAAACGTTGCATTATCTACAGATATTTGTCCGGGTCTGGGTGTTTTTCTACTTATAAGTATGCATTTACTAAACATAATACCTTATTTCATTTAATAATATAAATTTTAACTATCATTTATCTGGTTCAGTTATTTGTATTAGTTTGGGGCTGGATATTGTGAAATGCCCAGCATTTTTTAGTTTTTGTTATTTATTTCTTTTAATGTCACTTCTCTGGGCTATTTTAATTTTCTTATTTGAATGCACAGAACTTATTATACTTACAGTATGGACGAACCAAAGTCACCGACATATGTAGCACAAACGATTAGCAAGCTGAAGTGGCAGTGGGCAGGGCCCATAGCTCGAAGAACTGACGGCCGTTGGGGCAGAAATGTTCTCGAGTGGAGACCTATATTCTTACTAAGTTTATCTTACCAAATAACTTATAAAGGATTTTTTTATGAAAAATAGTGATTAACAGACGGTCTAAAATAAAAGAAAAACATACCGATAAAACGACCCTAATCTGTCTGTAATGTGTGTGAAATGTGTGTAAATGTGTAAATGGTGTCTGGCCGATTACAAGTAAAAAACATAAAAAAAATACATACATAACCTACCAACCTGCCAAATGGATTTTAGTTAGGAACAAGTTTTATTCTCGAGATTAGATTAGATTGGATATATTTTTATTGCATACGTCTATGTCAATCTACGTGATACAATTGGCGGTATTATCGCTAAATAGCGATCTACTAGACAACTTTGCATGGAATGGACTGTATGGACATTACCTGGGGGAATGGTTTACCTACTACATGTACATGCTAATACTAATATATATATAATTCTACTGTACATGTGTATGTCACTGAACTACTCCTAAACGGCTGGACCGATTTAAATGATTTATTTTATATGTGTTTGTGTGGGTCCCTGGATAGTTTAGGTTCACAATTGGACCCGGTAGGTGGCGCTGTTGTCGAGATCCAGAAAATTGCGGACGAAGTCACGGGTATACAACTAGTCTTAATATATAAAACAAAGTCGGGTTTGTTGAACACTTATACTCGAGAACGGCTGGACCGATTTTCATGGTTTTTAATTTGTTGTATTTGTCTCCATTTCGAATAGCGGAATAACTATTAAAACATCGGAAAAATTCACGCAAAAAAAATGATATTATGAAAAAAAATCATTTTTTCATACACTGCTGCAGATACTGATGGCCGACGTATATTGATAGCCCGCGTCATATGCATGTCAAGGCGGTACGAAGTTTGCCGGGTCAATTAGTTATAGGTATATAAATAAAAATTACATAATGAATAATCCTAAATAATAACTACGCATAACAATTTACGTATACAATTAAATATATTTATACTTATCTTAGAACATAATAAATGCATAGATATATAGCAACAAATACTCAAATAGTGTTGTGACAATACCGTTCCATAACCGGACAGCCTGCACTGTAAAAGACTTCAGATCAAAGTAGGAGTGTACAGGTGTCCTGAGTTGAAGTGTGTCAGATAAACGCAAGGATCGAGGATTGGATTGATGGAGGAAATGGAATTGTTCTTGAGGAAGGGTTTAACAGAGTGTTATACATATAATTGGTGAAAGATGTTAGTATTCCAGCGAAAGCCCATGTAACCGCTTGAGCTTACTGCGAATATCTATCTGTTTTTTAAATAAAATTAATATTAATATTTCGCTTGTAGAAGAACAAATAAACCACTTATAATATGTACTTAATTTATTTATTTTATAGTTTGAAATTTAGACCTGAAATTTATAAAATTGTTTATATATTTAATACTTTCACACAGAACAAAGTAGTGCTAGGAGGATGCTAATAGCATTATCTACCAGTCAGTCGTGCAAAAAGAAGGTGAGGTGAGATGAAGTTTCATGAGATAAGAAAAAATGTATTTATCGTTAATTATAATACCAAGCATACAAAATATCTATAAATAACTAAATACAACACCTAATATGAACACCTAATACCTACTTAGTCCCTTTAATTAAATCCTACATGTAAATATTTAACAATTGGTCAGAATAGATTTTTTTTTCAGATATTGTCTACAGATTATAAATTAGAAATACAAAAATAAAATAAACAATAAATTAATTTATAACTAAAAATTTAAATGTCAAATTAAAAGTAAAACCATAATAATTATAAAAACCGTAAATAATATTTTTAAATCACACTAATATTATAAATGTAAAAGTTTAGATGTTTGTTTATACGTCGTAATGGCTGAACCGATTCCGATAAAATTTGGTGTATTGATAGATTATGAACTGGATTCAAACATAGGCTACTTTTTGTTAACAAACAACGCGTGCGAAGCCGCTGGCGGAAGCTAGTTATTTGTAAGCCGACGACATGTTGCCAGGAAAACACTATTCTACACCAAAAAATAACCAAACATAAAAATTAAAATTCACAAAGCAACAAGTACAATGGGCGGTCTTATTGCTTAGAAGCGATTTCATCCAGACAACTTTTTTATGGAAAGTTTTTGTAATATTACAATAATGGAGGGGGTTGTACATAAACAAAACAAACATTTTTTTTTTTAAATAAATTATAGGCTAGCGTTTGACCACTATCTCGCCTGATGGTAAGCGATGATGCAGTCTACGATGGTACACGCTTGCCTAGAAGAAACCTATTCACTCGTGACTTGAAGATCCCTAGGTTGTAGTTATCAGGAAACACAGACTCAGGGTAAGGCGTTCCACTCCTTGGCGGTGCGCATAATAAAGGTAGAAGAGTACCGCTTTGTGCGTATGGGAGGTATGTCTACCATGTAGCGGTGGCGCATCGCGGAGCGTCTGGTTGTCCGATCATAGAATGGGGATGGTGGGATCAGGCTGAAAAGCTCCGCAGCACACTCTCCGAAATGTATCCGATAAAAAACCGAGAGGCTTGCAACCTTTCGACTATACTCGAGGCTGTGGAGCCTTGCATTTGCTAACTCGTCATTGCAAATAAGCTTCTTGGCTCTTCTCTCAATTGAATCTAGAGCCTCTAGCTGGTACTCCGTACGTATACTTATGTGATTCTGTACAGGGCAATCGAAACAATAAATATTGCTTGAATTTTTGAAATACATAAAAATGGTGGTTATTATAATTCTTGTTTAATGTGGGTTTAAACGTCTGGTTTTCTATAAAATAATCGCTGTTATTCCGGCATAATATAAACAAAGTGATGTGACACTGTGAAAAACACTTTATTCCATTTCCATTTCACTAGCAATAGGTCTTCTACTATCGTGCAAGCTGGTTGACCTTTTATCACTCTTAAAATATCTATACGCAACATTAATTACGTATAATACTATAATTAATCCTAAGCTTCCAGCTATAAAATACAACACTTTATCATTTTTACTTTCCTTTTCGCTCTCTTCTAAAAGTTTTATTGGATCACGTTTTTGTACGTTCTGAAATGTATTTTCGAATTAATTTCTTATGGCATTAATCTCTTCTTTTAGCATTTTTTTCATTTCCAAACGAATGTCGTCATTATTTTCACTTATTTTACCATTGTGTACGTCATGATACATAGTCAAATCTTCTACCTTATTCGTAAGGTTGATTAACTTTTCTATCATAATTTGTGAGGTATTAGTATTAATTTCCATCATAGTTTGAGTAATATTGGTATTATTATCCACCCTTTTCAAGTAATCACTGGTTTGTATTTGTGTCTGATTTGAAATGTCAACTAGAACTTGGATGGATTCGATGATTTTCGATATTTCTGATTTTATTTGATGATCTCTATCAAGTGAAATGTTATTTGCTACAATTTCAAATGAAGAGCGCAAATTATTTACAGCATTTGTAAATTGAATGAATATTGGTCTTATATCTTAACTGGTATTATTATCAACATTCAGAACTATTTCATTATCTTTAGGACTACTTTGACATGAAATTCCATCCATGTTTTCTGAATGAAAATCAAGAAAAGCAGTTGTTACTACCTCTTTGAATTTTTCAGAATAGTTTGATGTTTTCAGTTCCACCAACACCTTGCAAGATATCCGATTCCCACCTATGCTAAGTTTATTGGTTTTACTTTCAAAAATGTCCTCGAAATTTAAAATGCTGATGTCGTTGTTATCCAAGGCTATAGATAATACGTCGGGTAATAATTTTGAGTTAAAACTTTGCAACGCATTACTAGATAGATTAAGATACGATAAAGCTTTAATGCCATCGAAAACGCCGAATAGTAATGTTTGTAAATTATTTCCGGACAAATTTAGCTTTCTAAGCCCACCAAGATGCAAAAAAGACCCTGGCTGTATAAAATTAATTTTGTTAGAACTCAAATCAAGCTTGATAAGATTAGGCATATTTTGAAATGAAAATTTGTCTATAATCAATATCTCGTTAGCGCTAAGATCTAATTCACGAAGGTTGCCAATCAAGAACACAAACAGTTTGTTTAAGTCCCTGATACCACACGAATGTAAATCTAGATTCTCAATTTCAACACTTGTTGCATTTTGAAAAGAAAATCTCGTCCTTATACCATCCATGTTCAGTTGGTATAAGTTTGTTAGATTATTGAATTGATTGTCAATAACTTCCATTTGCGGGTTAGATGAAAGATATAGGTGACTTAGTTTCTCTGTATTTTTTAATGCAAAGGCTTCAATTTTTATTAAGTTGTTATTGACTAAGTTTAAGATTCGCAAGATCTTAAGTCCAGAAAATGTATTGTTCATAATATGCTTAATTGTATTATCATTCAAATAAATTTCTTCGATTTTTGAGATACTTGAAGTATTTATACAAAAGCGGTCAAGTAAATTGTGTGAAAAATCAAGCTTTACTATTGAGCCTGTTTGTATAAACGCATTATATTCTATTTTGGATAATTGTCCAAAGGATGAGTTAACATGTTTGACGTTTGGTAGTCCAGAAAAAGACCTATTTTTGTAGGATGTAGTTCTAGTGAATGACAAATCAACAGTTTCTAAGGCAATCAAACCATCAAAAGTATTATTTTCCAATATATTGACAAAAGGATTGTATGCTAAAGTTAAAACATCTATACTTTTTAATTCAAGAAATGATAGCAATTCAATTTCGCGTATATCGTTATGGGATAAATCTAGTTTTTTCAACAAAATCAGATTTTTGAATGTGTTTTTGGTGATTTTTTTGACATCATTATAGCTCATATTTAACATCGATAGATTTGAAAGACTCGTTACAAAATCAATATGTTCTATACTGTTATGGGACACGTCTAGGCTTGTCAGTAAATTTAAACAGCTAAACGCTGAACGTGCAATAGTATGTATTTTATTGAAACTTGCGTTTAAAGAATTTAAATCTCTACACATATATTTGAATGTTTCGTTGCTTAGCGATGTTATTTTTCCATTACTGAAGTCAAGGTCGGTGACATGAACTCCTTTAAAAGTGTTTTCTTTAATACTTCCTGAAATATTGTTGCCCTGTATATTGAAATCAGTTATATTTTTTCCATCAAAAGCGCCACTTTCAATTTGACTGATATGGTTATTTGAAAGGTCAAGTGAATGCAAATTATTATTATTTGCAAATAAAGTTTTTGGTATCATTTCTATTAAGTTATTACTTAAGTCTAAAGATACAAGCTTCAAAAGACTATTGAAGGTATTTTCTTCAAATCGATCAATATTATTTGAAGACAAATTAAATTTTTCTAAGTTCAATAACGTATTTAAATTATATACTGCAAGATTTGTTAGTTTGTTGTTTTGGAGATACAGTTCTTCGAGGTTAATAAATCTAGTTAACGAATATCCGATTTCCAAAAGCATGTTGTGTGAAATATCTATCGTTTTTAGTTCCATAGCTCCTTCAAATGTTAGAATATCCAAACTTTGGATCAGATTCTGCGACAAATTTAAATATTGCAAGTTTCTAAAACGATAAAAACAAGTGTTGGGAACTGATACTAAAATATTTTGACTGAGGTCTATAGATTTAATAGAATTTGATGGCGTAAATTCCGTCTGTGTATTCATTTCTAAAGTAGATATTGAGTTATTTCTTAAATTGATTGTTGTTAATTGTGTCAAAGCAACAAAACTATTTAAATCCACTGTTGATAGTTGGTTATTGGAAATCTCTATTTCAGTTGCTTTGAATAACTGATACACTTGCTGTGGCAAAGCAAACATATGCCCATCATTTATCTGGAGACATCGAATATTCATCGTTTCTACTGTACCAAAAATCTCATGATCGTCATCGACATTTTGCACGTTGACGATAAGTTCGTAATTTGCAGCTAGTATTGTTTGATTCCTATATACTACATTTCTATTGCCGTAGTCATCGTAGTCATAGTCATCCACACTTTCAAAACTTTTGATGCAATTCCATGAAGTAAGGTCAGCAGATATCATCTGATCGCACTTGAGCGATGCCACACACACATCATTTGATCGGGGTAGATCGATAAGCTCGCAAGATCCTTTTGTGTATTTTGATAAATACATTAATATTGCCAGCAACAAATCTGAAATTGTTTTATAGTATTAGTGTATGTGATCCTTTAAATAAGTAAATAAAACAAGACAGCTATAGATAGTAATATTATCACTATCCCAGCAGAGTGGTCGAAATGCAACTGATAATTCATTAATTTAGCTTAATTTGAGCATTAGTCCCTGCTCCATATAAACTTTAACTATGCAAAATCTCACACTGGAGTGTGCATGCAATTAAACATTTAAAAAGCTTAAAATCGTCATCCTTTTTTTGTGTGCTACCAAACTCGACTACAATTGCAGCACACTGCAGAATGTATGTATGTACGTGGCCTTGGTTGGATTTAAAACCATAAAAGCTGTATTGACCGGGCACGTTTGCAACAAATAAAAACCCCCTAATAAATGCCGCTATGAATGTCAATAGTACTTTCGTAAATGCCATCAAAATTTATAACAGCTTACCACTAGAAATTAAAATTCTACAAGGTTTAGGAATTGCCTAAGAAAATGGTTAATAGGTAATATTTTCTACAGTCCTAAAGAATTGTATGATAGGGATAGAGAATGATGCAGGTCATATTATATATTGAAAGCTACCTTATAATACCTATGTGCATTGTTCTTCCCATAGTTGTTTGTTATTATGGTAAAAAATCTGCTTGATGGTATTTGTTTTTGTATTTATTTTATATTGTACTTCCTAAACGAACAAACTGTTTAAACTTATCACACTAATATTATAAATCTGATCGTTTGGATGTTTGTTTATGTGTTACTCAATCACGTCATAATGGCTGAACCAATTTTGATGAAATTTGGTGTGTTGATAGATTATGACCTGTATTCAAACATAGGCTAATTTTTGTTGACAAGCAATGCGTGCGAAGCCGCTGGCGGAAGCTAGTATTATAAATACGAAAGTTTGGATATTTGTGCGTTTGTTTGTTACTCAATCACGTCGTAACGGGTGAACCTATTTCGATGAAATTTGGTATGTAGGTACGTAGATTATAACCTGGATTAACACATAGGCTACTTTTTGTTGACAAACAATACGTGCGAAGCCGCTGGCGGAAGCTAGTACTTAATATTTAAGATCTATATTGTACAATAGTTGAACAATAAAAATATTACTGATTCTGATTTTGAACAATATGAATACGACTGAATGACGTGAAACATTTGCTGTATTCATGTTTTTGGTTCACAGAGTCTTTCAGTGTCGTAATAGGTTCAAGGGATCTCAAATTGTTTTCAAATATAAGAGAAAATTATTTTAGCTTTGTTATCACGACGATAAAATTTTACAAAAAACAAATATTAATCATAATTATATAGAATCGAACATAAGAAGTAAACGTGTTTGATTGTCCTCTTAAATACCATCCAACTCATTCAAGGTGTTACAATTTAGATGTAATTTATTTTCTGTATTGTTATGTATTCTAAAAGGATCATTAAAAAACAACCAGCCTTGTTTCTTGCCTTTCTTTCATGGCTTGGTCGCGAAGGAACAGGCAGTAAAATTGACATTTCAGTCAATTTGAAGTAATCCTTGTGATTTTAAAGAATAAAAGATTTTGACTTTGACTATAACCATCGTGATTTATGACATTCGGAATAAATAAAACAGATTATCATTAGAACATGATTGTTATAAAAGGATGTTAGGTACTTACAGATTTTGTTGCGTCCAGAACACATGATGACGTCACTTAATTTTCAGAAAGAATTATTTTTAAAGAGACGTTGTAGTTCTATTAATCTCTGGACGTCGCCGTCACCGCGTCTACTCACTACAACATGACATTAAAAAATAAAAATATGAACAGGAGATTCCATATTTAAAACAACAGTAGTATATTAGCACAATCGGTGTCAGTACAGTACAGTCAGTGGCAGAATTGAATTTATTTATTTTCGAGAAGGGACACACATCTATCGTTCCGAATATCAAGCTACCACATAATAAGTACATATTAAGCACATAATAAGCAACACCTAATAAGTAGTAATTGTGTTAGTGGTACATCTGATGTCAGGCACAGGAGTCAAAAAGTATTAAATCGAATAAAAAACCACAGCAGTAATCTGTAGCAGTTAAGCTATCTATTGATCGTTTGCAGCGGTCTTTAAAGGGCTCCACTATTTTATATTTTATTTAACAGTTATGATGAAAATCAATACTAATCTTACTAGTGGTTCGCTCCGAACTGAGATCTTGCGAATCTCCCAAAATAAATATTATTCTTAGGGCGACTTGCACAACGATGCCTAAACGAATTTAGTGGATAATATGATTTAAGGAATTGTCTAATCATACAAATACTTCAATTTAAACATGTTTAGTCGCTAAATACGTTTAGTGATTTTTGTGCGTGCCGGCTTTAATCTTTGACTAATTAATAAATTGGTGCCACGAAATGAATAACCAGCCTACTTGACCTACAGTTTCATTCAAATTACATGTAACGGGGGTTCTAGTATATTGGTTATATTTTTTGGGGTACAAATGGCAGTTATTCTGGATTTCAGACTTTTGCCTATATTTGTGTCACTAAAGCTACACGAATATCAAATTTCAGCATTGTGAGGTCACTGGTGTACCCTGTGAATTTTGTCAAAGTTTTGTTTTTATTATGGCTAACAACTCAAAAACTACAAAGATTAACTAAAAATAGAAACGGGGTTCAAATGTACTAATTAAGACCTTTCATTTGACGTCCCATTTGACCTAATAGTCTAATTTTCATTTTTTTTATCCCTCTTGAACCCAAATATCTCAACAACCTCGCCATATTTTTAGCTCATTGAGTCACGCCAAAATTGTGCCAACACCTATATAACAAATTTCATGATGATTGCATGAATAAACGCTACGAAAGTTATCCTCGGACAAACATACATACAACGCCGATTTGCCCAAGTTGATTTGGAGATCTAGCTTCGCTCGATCACTAAATTCGATAGTTACTCTGTCTATCTGTTTTTATGTGTTTATGGCTAAACGGCTTGATCGATTTTGATGTAAATTATATTATATAAAGCTCGATTACCACTGACTCACTGACTGATTGACATCATTGTTCTCCCAGATGCCACCTCGTAGAGGGGAAATGTTTGGTGGGATCGTATAGAGGGAGTTCCGGTGAGTTGGGAATAAATCCTAAAGTACCCCTTTTGTCCCCCATTCGCTCCCATCCACCTCGTATCTCGGAAAGTATAAGTCTTACAGCGTTGGTGCAAAAACTAATGTTGCTGAGGACATTTTTTTATATCCGGATCCATGAAAAAAAAATTGTCTTTCATACAAAAAAAAAATTGTCCCATACAAAATATTTACGCAAATTACTACCACGCAAAAGAAAGTCTTAAAATCAGTAGCTAAAAGCTTATATTCCAATAACTTGAGTGACTCATTTACGACGATTTGTCTCCAATCATCAGGAACGTAAAAGAGACAGTTGCATTTTTTTCTATATTCGCACCTGGGCGTGCTGTCCGATATTGCCCGAACTTGGCGTAAACGACACAATGAGTGTTCGCCGTTCGCCACAGAATACAGAAAAAACAGTAGGTCCAAGCGGTTCTTACAACCGGATTTGTCTAAAGAGAATGCGACTGTGAATGTCACCAGGTAATAACCGCGCTCATATCCATATTAGAAACTAACATAAAACCGATGCGAGATGATATTTCGGCAATTTTTCACTGGTAAGGTGCGTCCTCTGAAAGTGTGCTTGGAGAGAAATAGGTCCGAATGTATCCTGATCAAACACCTTAAAGAGCTCAGCCAAGAATTATGAGTATATGCCTAACCCTCAATCTCATGAAGACATGAATACTTACCAACTATGTCACACCTATCAGAATTTACAAACCACTAAGTCGTGCCTCAACTTCTTGTATGCCAATGTGCGGACTTTACTTTTTACTTTACTTTATATACAACGGATAAGTACCTACATACGTGACTATATGTACACAGTCACGCTAGCTGGTTGACTTACTGTATTATTTACACTGTATCATACCGAGTGAACTGTGGAAGTATGACGTAACAAGATGGCGGATTTTGACGTTTGGGTAAAAACAAACAGGTTTCGACGAGCGATTTTTGTAATTTTAGCTTTTTCATAATAAATAAAATGTCTGCGGTTGTAAGTTTGGGTACAATCATAGAGCAATTTAAGAACGAAATTTCTGTATTCAAGAAAGGTGAAAAGAGTTACGATAGTGGTCGGTCATGTATGATGGTTCTATGGAGATTCTGAGAGGACAGATATTTGCATCAATGAAAAATAAGAAGTACTCAACAGAGGTAAGCCGTAATATTTTTAATTGTATAATGAAAAATTGACTAGCGATATCAGTAAGTACTATATTTTGCTGTAAAAACGACATACTGCACAATATAAAGGTTTCCCACAAAGAGATTTTGGCCATTGCACATGCCACTATTGGGCAAAGCACATGGCACTATTTGACGACCTCCGTGGTGCAGTGGGCGCATAGCTGCCTGAGACGCAGGAGGTAGCGGGTTCGATCCCCGCTGCGGAACAAATGTTTGCATGATCTACAGATATTTATTCCGGGTCTGGCTGTTTCTCTATATATTATAAGTATGTATTTACAAAAAAAAATGTTTAAAAGTAAGTATTCTATCAGTTATCTGGTTCCCATAGTACAAGCTCTGCTTAATTTGGGGCTAGATAGCGCTGTGTGAAATGTCCAGCAATATTTATTATTATTAAAGATGTAATCCTCTGTGGCATGAAATAAGGCTAGGCTGCATTACTGCAAGCAATTTTGGGATTGTGATTGCTGCTGTGCAGCGTAACAGGTACATATTTGCACAAGTTTTGCATTTGTTATGCTGAGTCGCAAGGAACACTACCAATACTTTATTCTGTTTATTTCAGATTTCCTCCATCATTATTTCATCATTAAATCTGGATGGTGTTAAAAGTATCCAGTGGGGAATAACTCATGAAGAGGTGGCTTTAAAACTCTTCGAGGAAGCAACACAGAAGAAAGTCTCTCCGACTGGGTTTTGGCTTCACAACTCAGGTGCTTTAGTAGCATCACCTGACGGAATTGTTGGAGATGATGCCATAGTGGAAGTGAAATGTCCATTTAAACACAGAATGAGCATTGCAGAAGAAATCCAAAATGATAGGAAATACTGTTTTGATACTGATGGAACATTGAAAACGAATCATGCATACTACCACAAAATTACTACAAAACAATACAACAATATTACTATGCTAACACCTACTTACCACTTAGTCCAGTAGTGGCTACTGGATAAGGACACTGACCGACGCGCATCATTTAAGACACCATCCGAAGTGAAACCAGGTAACAAAAATATGTATTTTATAAACTAGCTTCCACTGTCGATTTTAAAAAGTAGCTTACTTTTAAATCCAAGTCATAAATGCTAATCAGGGTTTTTTAATGCTACCTGGTAATGAAACAAGCTTATGGCCCACCTGATGTTAAGTGGTAACCATCGCCTTTAACAAAGAACTGCCTTATAACGTAGGTCACAGACCTCTACGTTGCAGTACCCTGCGTCCATCAACTTTAGACATACAGATGTAAAGCCTCATATGCCAGTAATTTCACCAGCAATCACCTTCATACCGAAACACAGTAATGCTGCTTGGCAGCAGAAATAGGTATGATGGTAGTACTTTCCGGGCGAGCCCTTTCACAAGGAACTCTACTACTCAATACATTTGTTGCTTTCACATGGTGACAAAGTTATTTAGTCCATTGAAATGTTACATTTTTTAGGCCTTACCTTGCGTTTTTTAGAGGACGCAATTTTATTTTTTTGATGTTTAGGGGGGGTCAGTGTAAAGCTAAAATGATAAAAAAAAAGTTATATCGAAAAATATAATTTTTTTCTCGAATTTCTGAACATTTTCGCTTATAACTTTTTTATTTATAGTTCTACTACAAAAAGTTACTGGACCAAAGTTGTAGAGAATTTAATTTGCAACAAAAAATGTTAACAAAATTTTTTTATCAAATTAATAGTTTAAGAGATATATCGTAAAAACCATTTCAACCCCTATTTTCAAGATGGCGGCCGTGGGACAAGGGTGGCGATCCCCCAAACTTGGTTTTAGCTTTACACTGACCGCCACTATACATCAAAAAAATAAAATTGCGTCCTCTAAAAAACGCAACCCCAAATGTAACTTTTCAATGGACTAATTACAAGTAGTATATAGTTTGTTTCACATATGAACCCTGCCCCTGAGTATTGCAACAGGAAGACAAACCATGTTTTCCTATCTAAATAGGCAGGCATGCTGTTTACACTTTACAACAATTTTTTCGATATTTTAATATACCTACCCTTGATGAACAAACAAACATAGAAACATACTTATAATATTATGTTATGTTTTTATAAAGCGTATGCACTGAGTAGCAGATAGGCGACGCTAACTTCGTAAAATCATGGTATTCAGGAGGGCCGTCACGTCAGTTTGTGTGGATAATGTGACTATTAAATATTATTACAAAAAATATGCGCATAAATCCCAAATGTTTCTATTTTTGTTGAGTTCTACATGTTCTTTATTGAATATAAGGTGAAATGAAATGATATTTATTTGCCAGAAGTACGGTGTATAAGTTGATACAGCGAGGTGTGTACATAGATGAAAAAAAATTAAGAAAATTTAAAAACCTATATATTGATATAAGTATCTCGCGTTAAATATTTTATTAAAAACCACATCTCATATATTTTTTGTTTTCGAACAGACAACAACTGGAACGACTGCGACTGGCATCTCATTACAGCTCATTGAGGATGGTGGCGAACGCCGAGTCAAGCAAAGATAATATGAAAATTATCAACTGATTCAAATCTATTAACTATTTCATTTGTCAATGAGTATTCAAATTTAATAGCATTAGTTTGTTGAGAGAGATGAGATTGGTTGCTCTAGAGATATATGAGAAGGATTATTAAAATACGTTCATATTACTTTTTTACTTGACATATTATGTTCAGCAGTCTACTTCCTGTGGCTGCTGATATGATGATGATTATAAGGTATACCCAATGTAGAAAATAATAAAATATATATACCAACTTCTCAATTGTTTAATTTATAGATATTAACTGACCTTGTACGCCTCTGCGGGAAACACCCTAACGGCCTACTGCTAATACGGGCACAGTAGACTTTGGAATGGTTAAAGCTGGTGGGATTTATTAAACTAAACGTCTCGCCATTCTTACATACCTAATTGCATCATTAAAGAATTAATAAATATTAAGTAAGTATCCACGAATTTGCTGATTATGATACAAAACTATTGATTGTTTATGTAAGTTATAAAATTGTAAGTAGAAGTATCCTTAAATCAACTTACTTATTTTTAAGGTTCCTTCTTAAAATACATGTTTTAGCCTTATATGATTTGGTTTTGTCAGAGTTACGAAGGGGGGGATTTCTATCAAACAACACATTACCCTCGCGAGCTGCGAGCAGCTCGCGCACAACGCAACCTCGATACCCTCATTAATTACTTCTTCGACTAAAAGAAAAACACGCGAGCTGCGAGCAGCTCGCGCACAACGCAACCTCTAGTTATATTATATAAAGCTCGATTACCACTGACTGACTGACTGACTCATTGACATGTTTGTTCTCCCAGATGCCACCTCGTAGGGTAAAAATGTTTGGTGGGATCGTATAGAGGGAGTTCCGGTGAGTTGGGAATAAATCCTAAAGTCCCCCTTTTGTCCCCCATTCGCTCCCATCGACCTCGTATCTCGGAAAGTATAGGTCTTAGAGAGTTGGTGCAAAAACTAATGTTGCAGAGGACATTTTTTTATATCCGGTTCCATGAAAAAAAAATTGTATTTCATACAAAAAAAAAATTGTCCCATACAAAATATTTCTGTATGAATACCGTAAACCGTATATTTCGTTTGCCGTAATTTTCATACTGTTTTTGTAGGGAGCCCACGGCTTGTGTGTACTATAAAATTACTGTAAATTTGCTTGATTCTATTTAATGGTGGTGGAGGGACATGAGATAGCTTTCATAGTTTTTGCAAAGGTCATCATCATCATTTTGGAACATCCAATTTTTTTTTTTTTTTATTATGCAACATCCACTGTGATCATTTTGGTACATAATTTTTTTTAATTATGCCTCATCCACAATGATCACTTTGGAACGTCAATTATTTTTTTTTTATTATGCAACATCCACTGTGTTCATTTTGGTACATCATTTTTTTTAATTATGCCTCATCCACAATGATCACTTTGGAACGTCAATTTTTTTTTTTTAATTATGCATCATCCACTGTGATCATTTTAGAACATTATTTTTTTTCAATTATGCCTCATCCACTATGATCACTTTGGAACGTCAATTTTTTTTTGTTTTTTTATTATGCAACATCCACTGTGATATTTTGGTACATCATTTTTTTAATTATGCCTCATCCACAATGATCACTTTGGAACGTCAATTTTTTTTTTATTATGCAAAATCCACTGTGATCATTTTGGTACATCATTTTTTTTTTCAATTATGCCTCATCCACTATGATCACTTTGGAACGTCAATTTTTTTTTTATTATGCAACATCCACTGTAATATTTTGGTACATCATTTTTTTTTAATTATGCCTCATCCACAATGATCACTTTGGAACGTCAATTTTTTTTTATTATGCAACATCCACTGTGATCATTTTGGTACATCATTTTTTTTAATTATGCCTCATCCACAATGATCACTTTGGAACGTCAATTTTTTTTTATTATGCAACATCCACTGTGATCATTTTGGTACATCATTTTTTTATTTACGCCTCATCCACAATGATCACTTTGGAACGTCAATTATTTTTTTTTATTATGCAACATCCACTGTGATAATTTTGGAACATCAATTTTTTTTAATTATGCCTCATCCGCAATTATCATTTTGGAACGTCAATTTTTTTTTAAATTATGCCTCATCCACAATGATCACTTTTGGAACGTCAATTTTTTTTTTATAATGCAACATCCACTGTGATCATTTTGGAACATCAATTTTTTTTTATTTATGCCTCATCCACTATGATCATTTTGGAACGTCAATTTTTTTTTATTATGCGACATCCACTATTCGAATATTCTCTTTGATTGCTTGTTACACTTCGTCATCCTCTTTTATTGTTTCTTCCGCCTCCACATCTTCTATTTTTGCATGTTCCACTGCGTTATCCTTTTAAAATGCTTCTTCTACTTCATATCCTCTTTAATTGCTTCAGTTACTTCATTATGCGCTCTACAAAATTGTGGTGTTTCATACAAAACTTCAATCGCTCATATCTTCTAAGCGGGAAGAGATAGCCCTAGCAAACTTGTACAAAATATTGGTATAAACTTTTGGTGGAACTGTTTTTTTTATTGTCATCCTTGACATCCTTTTTGAATGCTTCTCTCACTTCGTCATCTTCTTTGAATGTTTTTTCCACTTCGACATCATCTTTGACTGCTTCTTTAACTTCGATATCCTCTTTGATTGCTTCTCCCACTTCGATATCGTCTTTGACTGCTTCTTCCATTTCGATATCGTCTTTGATTGCTTTTTCACTTCGTCATCTTCTTTGAATGCTTCTACCACCTTGGTATCCTCTTTGATTGCTTACTCAACTTCAATTTCCTCTTTGATTGTTTCTGCCACTTCGATATCCTATTTGATTGCTTCTTCCACTTCAACATTCTCTTTGATAGTTTCTTCCACTTCGATATCCAATCAACAAATTTATGATTTTTCTTACAAAACTTTAATCGCTCGTATCTTCTAAACGGGAAGAGATAGCACTAGCAAACTTTGACAAAATATTAGTACAAATTTTTGATCATTATCATTTTACAACATACATTTATATTATGCAACGTCAATCCTGATCATTTTGGAACGTCCAGATTTTTTTTATGCAACGTTCATCATGATCTTTTTTGCAACGTTAAATTTTTTTTATACAACTATTATCATGATCATTTTGGAACATCCAATTTTTTTCTCTTTGATTGCTTGTTCCACTTCGATATCCTCTTTGATTGCTTCTTCCACATTGATATCCTATTTGATTGCTTCTTTAACTTTGATATCCTGTACGATTGCTTGTTCCACTTCGATATCCTCTTTTATTCCTTCTTCATCTTCAATATCCATTGGATTGCTTCTTCATCTTTGATATCCTCTTTGATGGCATTTTCACTTCGGTATCCTCTGTAAGGGCTCCTTCCTCTTTGATTTCCGTTTGATTGCTTCTTGCACTGCAATATTTTCTTTGATTGCGTCTTCATATTCGATATCGTTTTTGATTGCATTTTTACTTCGATATCCTGTGATGGCTTCTTCCACTTTGATATCCTCTTTGATTGCTTCTTCCACTTCGATATCCGCTTTGATTGCTTGTTCCATTTTGATATCGTCGTTGACTATTTCTTTCACTTCGATATCGTCTTTGATTGCTTTTTTCACTTCGTCATCCTCTTTGAATACTTCTACCAACTCGGTATCCTCTTTGATTCCTTAGTCAACTTCAATTTTCTCTTTGATTGTTTTTGCTACTTCGATATCCTATTTGATTGCTTCTCCCACTTCAATATCCTCTTTGTTTACTCCTTCCACTTCGATATCATCTTCGATTTCCTTTTGATTGCTTCTTGCACTGCATTATTCTCTTTGATTGCGTCTTCATCTTCGATATCGTCTTTGATAGCATTTTCACTTCGATATCCTCTATGATGGCTTCTTCCACTTCGATACCCTCTTTGATTGCTTCTTCCACTTCGATATCCTCTTTGATTGTTTCTTCCGCCTCGACATCTTCTATTTTTGCATGTTCCACTTCGTTATCCCTTTAAAATGCTTCTTCTACTTTCATATCCTCTTTAATTGCTTCAGTTACTTCATTATGCTCTCTACAAAATTGTGGTCTTTCATACAAAACTTCAACCGCTCGTATCTTCTAAACGGGAAGAGATAGCCCTAGCAAACTTGTACAAAATATTGGTATAAATTTTTGGTGCAACTGTTTTTTTATTGTCATCCTTGACATCCTTTTTGAATGCTTCTCTCACTTCGTCATCTTCTTTGAATGTTTTTTCCACTTCGACATCATCTTTGACTGCTTCTTTATCTTCGATATCCTCTTTGATTGCTTCTCCCACTTCGATATCCTCTTTGACTGCTTCTTCCATTTCGATATCGTCTTTGATTGCTTTTTCACTTCGTCATCTTCTTTGAATGCTTCTACCACCTTGGTATC
Organism: Philereme transversata; assembly: GCA_963924445.1. Taxonomy (NCBI): domain Eukaryota; kingdom Metazoa; phylum Arthropoda; class Insecta; order Lepidoptera; family Geometridae; genus Philereme; species Philereme transversata. The sequence continues at coordinate 15,269,568 of OZ004340.1, forward strand.
CTCTTTGATTGCTTACTCAACTTCAATTTCCGCTTTGATTGTGTCTGCCACTTCGATATCCTATTTGATTGCTTCTTCCACTTCAACATTCTCTTTGATAGTTTCTTCCACTTCGATATCCAATCAACAAATTTATGATTTTTCTTACAAAACTTTAATCGCTCGTATCTTCTAAACGGGAAGAGATAGCACTAGCAAACTTTGACAAAATATTAGTACAAATTTTTGATCATTATCATTTTACAACATACATTTATATTATGCAACGTCAATCCTGATCATTTTGGAACGTCCAGATTTTTTTATGCAACGTTCATCATGATCTTTTTTGCAACGTTCAATTTTTTTTATACAACTATTATCATGATCATTTTCGAACATCCAATTTTTTTCTCTTTGATTGCTTCTTCCACTTCGATATCCTCTTTGATTGTTTCTTCCGCCTCGACATCTTCTATTTTTGCATGTTCCACTTCGTTATCCCTTTAAAATGCTTCTTCTACTTTCATATCCTCTTTAATTGCTTCAGTTACTTCATTATGCTCTCTACAAAATTGTGGTCTTTCATACAAAACTTCAACCGCTCGTATCTTCTAAACGGGAAGAGATAGCCCTAGCAAACTTGTACAAAATATTGGTATAAATTTTTGGTGCAACTGTTTTTTTATTGTCATCCTTGACATCCTTTTTGAATGCTTCTCTCACTTCGTCATCTTCTTTGAATGTTTTTTCCACTTCGACATCATCTTTGACTGCTTCTTTAACTTCGATATCCTCTTTGATTGCTTCTCCCACTTCGATATCGTCTTTGATTGCTTTTTTCACTTCGTCATCTTCTTTGAATGCTTCTACCGCCTCGGTATCCTCTTTGATTGCTTACTCAACTTCAATTTCCGCTTTGATTGTTTCTGCCACTTCGATATCCTATTTGATTGCTTCTTCCACTTCAACATTCTCTTTGATAGTTTCTTCCACTTCGATATCCAATCAACAAATTTATGATTTTTCTTACAAAACTTTAATCGCTCGTATCTTCTAAACGGGAAGAGATAGCACTAGCAAACTTTGAAAAAATATTAGTACAAATTTTTGATCATTATTATTTTGCAACATACATTTATATTATGCAACGTTAATCATGATCATTTTGGAACGTCCAGATTTTTTTTTATGCAACGTTCATCATGATCTTTTTTGCAACGTTCAATTTTTTTTATACAACCATTATCATGATCATTTCGGAACATCCAATTTTTTTCTCTTTGATTGCTTGTTCCACTTCGATATCCTCTTTGATTGCTTCTTCCACATTGGTATCCTCTTCGATTGCTTCTTTAACTTTGATATCCTCTACGATTGCTTGTTCCGCTTCGATATCCTCTTTTATTCCTTCTTCATCTTCAATATCCATTGGATTGCTTCTTCCACTTCGATATCGTCTTTGATTGCTTTTTTTACTTCGTCATCCTCTTAGAATGCTTCTACCACCTTGGTATCCTCTTTGATTTCTTCCTCAACTTTAATTTCCTCTTTGATTGTTTCTGCTACTTCGATATCCTATTTGATTGCTTGTTCCATTTTGATATCGTCTCTGACTATTTCTTTCACTTCGATATCGTCTTTGATTGCTTTTTTCACTTCGTCATCTTCTTTGAATGCTTCTACCGCCTCGGTATCCTCTTTGATTGCTTACTCAACTTCAATTTCCTCTTTGATTGTTTCTGCCACTTCGATATCCTATTTGATTGCTTCTTCCACTTCAACATTCTCTTTGATAGTTTCTTCCACTTCGATATCCAATCAACAAATTTATGATTTTTCTTACAAAACTTTAATCGCTCGTATCTTCTAAACGGCAAGAGATAGCACTAGCAAACTTTGAAAAAATATTAGTACAAATTTTTGATCATTATTATTTTGCAACATACATTTATATTATGCAACGTCAATCATGATCATTTTGGAACGTCCAGATTTTTTTTTATGCAACGTTCATCATGATCTTTTTTGCAACGTTAAATTTTTTTTTTACAACCATTATCATGATCATTTTGGAACATCCAATTTTTTTCTCTTTGATTGCTTGTTCCACTTCGATATCATCTTTGATTGCTTCTTCCACATTGGTATCCTCTTCGATTGCTTCTTTAACTTTGATATCCTCTACGATTGCTTGTTCCGCTTCGATATCCTCTTTTATTCCTTCTTCATCTTCAATATCCATTGGATTGCTTCTTCCACTTCGATATCGTCTTTGATTGCTTTTTTTACTTCGTCATCCTCTTAGAATGCTTCTACCACCTTGGTATCCTCTTTGATTTCTTCCTCAACTTTAATTTCCTCTTTGATTGTTTCTGCTACTTCGATATCCTATTTGATTGCTTCTTTCACTTCAATATCCTCTTTGATTGCTTCTTCCACTTTGATATCATCTTTGATTGCTGCTTCCACTTGGAAATCCTCTTTGATTTGATTGCTTCTTCCATTTCGATATCGTCTTTGACTGCTTCTTACACATGGATATCCTCTTTGATGGCTTTTAACAGCTCGATATCCTCTTTAATTACTTCTTCGACTAAAAGAAAAACACGCGAGCTGCGAGCAGCTCGCGCACAACGCAACCTCTAGTTATATTATATACAACTGCATTACCACTCACTGACTGACTCACTGACATGTTTGTTCTCCCAGATGCCCCCTCGTAGGGTCAAAATGTTTGGTAGAATCGTATAGAGGGAGTTCCAATGAGTTGGGAATAAATCCTAAAGTACCCCTTTTGTCCCCCATTCGCTCCCATCCACCTCGTATCTCGGAAAGTATAGGTCTTAGAGCGTTGGTGCAAAAACTAATGTTGCAGAGGACATTTTTTTATATCCGGTTCCATGAAAAAAAAATTGTCTTTCATACAAAAAAAAAATTGTCCCATACAAAATATTTCTGTATGAATACCGTAAACCGTATATTTCGTTTGCCGTAATTTTCATACTGTTTTTGTAGGGAGCCCACGGCTTGTGTGTACTATAAAATTACTGTAAATTTGCTTGATTCTATATAATGGTGGTGGAGGGGCATGAGACAACTTTCATAGTTTATGCAAAGGTCATCATCATCATTTTGGAACATCCAATTTTTTTTTTTTTTAGTATGCAACGTTCATCATGTTTATTTTGGAACATCCACATTTTTTTAATTATGCCTCATCCACAATGATCACTTTGGAACGTCAATTATTTTTTTTTTATTATGCAACATCCACTGTGATCATTTTGGTACATCATTTTTTTTAATTATGCCTCATCCACAATGATCACTTTGGAACGTCAATTTTTTTTTTTTTTATTATGCAACATCCACTGTGATATTTTGGTACATCATTTTTTTAATTATGCCTCATCCACAATGATCACTTTGGAACGTCAATTTTTTTTTTTATTATGCAAAATACTTTGTGATCATTTTGGAAAATCAATTTTTTTTAAATTATGCCTCATCCACAATGATAATTTTGGAACGTCCATTTTTTTTTTTATTATGCAAAATCCACTGTGATCATTTTGGAACATCAATTTTTTTTAATTATGCCTCATCCACAATGATCACTTTTGGAACGTCAATTTTTTTTTTACTATGCAAAATCCTTTGTGATCATTTTGGAACATCATTTTGTTTTAAATTATGCCTCATCCACAATGATCACTTTGGAACGTCAATTATTTTTTTTTATTATGCAACATCCACTGTGATCATTTTGGTACATCATTTTTTTTAATTATGCCTCATCCACAATGATCACTTTGGAACGTCAATTTTTTTTTTTTATTATGCAACATCCACTGTGATATTTTGGTACATCATTTTTTTAATTATGCCTCATCCACAATGATCACTTTGGAACGTCAATTTTTTTTTTATTATGCAAAATACTTTGTGATCATTTTGGAAAATCAATTTTTTTTAAATTATGCCTCATCCACAATGATCATTTTGGAACGTCATTTTTTTTTTTATTATGCAAAATCCACTGTGATCATTTTGGAACATCAATTTTTTTTAATTATGCCTCATCCACAATGATCACTTTTGGAACGTCAATTTTTTTTTTACTATGCAAAATCCTTTGTGATCATTTTGGAACATCATTTTGTTTTAAATTATGCCTCATCCACAATGATCACTTTTGGAACGTCATTTTTTTTTATTATGCAAAATCGTTTGTGAACATTTTGGAAAATCATGTTTTTTAAATTATGCCTCATCCACAATGATCATTTTGGAACGTCAATTTTTTTTTTTATTATGCAAAGTCCTTTGTGATCATTTTGGAAAATCAATTTTTTTTAATTATGCCTCATCCACAATGATCACTTTTGGAACGTCAATTTTTTTTTTACTATGCAAAATCCTTTGTGATCATTTTGGAACATCATTTTGTTTTAAATTATGCCTCATCCACAATGATCACTTTTGGAACGTCATTTTTTTTTATTATGCAAAATCGTTTGTGAACATTTTGGAAAATCATGTTTTTTAAATTATGCCTCATCCACAATGATCATTTTGGAACGTCAATTTCTTTTTTTTTATTATGCAACATCCACTGTGATAATTTTGGAACATCAATTTTTTTTAATTATGCCTCATCCGCAATGATCATTTTGGAACGTCAATTTTTTTTTATTATGCGACATCCACTATTCGAATATTCTCTTTGATTGCTTGTTACACTTCGTCATCCTCTTTTATTGTTTCTTCCGCCTCCACATCTTCTATTTTTGCATGTTCCACTTCGTTATCCTTTTAAAATGCTTCTTCTACTTCATATCCTCTTTAATTGCTTCAGTTACTTCATTATGCGCTCTACAAAATTGTGGTGTTTCATACAAAACTTCAATCGCTCATATCTTCTAAACGGGAAGAGATAGCCCTAGCAAACTTGTACAAAATATTGGTATAAATTTTTGGTGGAACTGTTTTTTTATTGTCATCCTTGACATCCTTTTTGAATGCTTCTCTCACTTCGTCATCTTCTTTGAATGTTTTTTCCACTTCGACATCATCTTTGACTGCTTCTTTAACTTCGATATCCTCTTTGATTGCTTCTCCCACTTCGATATCGTCTTTGACTGCTTCTTCCATTTCGATATCGTCTTTGATTGCTTTTTCACTTCGTCATCTTCTTTGAATGCTTCTACCACCTTGGTATCCTCTTTGATTGCTTACTCAACTTCAATTTCCTCTTTGATTGTTTCTGCCACTTCGATATCCTATTTGATTGCTTCTTCCACTTCAACATTCTCTTTGATAGTTTCTTCCACTTCGATATCCAATCAACAAATTTATGATTTTTCTTACAAAACTTTAATCGCTCGTATCTTCTAAACGGGAAGAGATAGCACTAGCAAACTTTGACAAAATATTAGTACAAATTTTTGATCATTATCATTTTACAACATACATTTATATTATGCAACGTCAATCCTGATCATTTTGGAACGTCCAGATTTTTTTTATGCAACGTTCATCATGATCTTTTTTGCAACGTTCAATTTTTTTATACAACTATTATCATGATCATTTTGGAACATCCAATTTTTTTCTCTTTGATTGCTTGTTCCACTTCGATATCCTCTTTGATTGCTTCTTCCACATTGATATCCTATTTGATTGCTTCTTTAACTTTGATATCCTCTACGATTGCTTGTTCCACTTCGATATCCTCTTTTATTCCTTCTTCATCTTCAATATCCATTGGATTGCTTCTTCATCTTTGATATCCTCTTTGATGGCATTTTCACTTCGGTATCCTCTGTAAGGGCTCCTTCCTCTTTGATTTCCGTTTGATTGCTTCTTGCACTGCAATATTTTCTTTGATTGCGTCTTCATATTCGATATCGTTTTTGATTGCATTTTTACTTCGATATCCTGTGATGGCTTCTTCCACTTTGATATCCTCTTTGATTGCTTCTTCCACTTCGATATCCGCTTTGATTGCTTGTTCCATTTTGATATCGTCTTTGACTATTTCTTTCACTTCGATATCGTCTTTGATTGCTTTTTTCACTCCGTCATCCTCTTTGAATACTTCTACCAACTCGGTATCCTCTTTGATTCCTTAGTCAACTTCAATTTCTTCTTTGATTGTTTTTGCTACTTCGATATCCTATTTGATTGCTTCTCCCACTTCAATATCCTCTTTGTTTACTCCTTCCACTTCGATATCATCTACGATTTCCTTTTGATTGCTTCTTGCACTGCGTTATTCTCTTTGATTGCGTCTTCATCTTCGATATCGTCTTTGATAGCATTTTCACTTCGATATCCTCTGTGATGGCTTCTTCCACTTCGATACCCTCTTAGATTGCTTCTTCCACTTCTATATCCTCTTTGATTGTTTCTTCCGCCTCGACATCTTCTATTTTTGCATGTTCCATTTCGTTATCCCTTTAAAATGCTTCTTCTACTTTCATATCCTCTTTAATTGCTTCAGTTACTTCATTATGCTCTCTACAAAATTGTGGTCTTTCATACAAAACTTCAATCGCTCGTATCTTCTAAACGGGAAGAGATAGCCCTAGCAAACTTGTACAAAATATTGGTATAAATTTTTGGTGCAACTGTTTTTTTATTGTCATCCTTGACATCCTTTTTGAATGCTTTTCTCACTTCGTCATCTTCTTTGAATGTTTTTTCCACTTCGACATCATCTTTGACTGCTTCTTTAACTTCGATATCCTCTTTGATTGCTTCTCCCACTTCGATATCGTCTTTGATTGCTTTTTTCACTTCGTCATCTTCTTTGAATGCTTCTACCACCTCGGTATCCTCTTTGATTGCTTACTCAACTTCAATTTCCTCTTTGATTGTTTCTCCCTCTTCGATATCGTCTTTGACTGCTTCTTCCATTTCGATATCGTCTTTGATTGCTTTTTTCACTTCGTCATCTTCTTTGAATGCTTCTGCCGCCTCGGTATCCTCTTTGATTGCTTACTCAACTTCAATTTCCTCTTTGATTGTTTCTGCCACTTCGATATCCTATTTAATTGCTTCTTCCACTTCAACATTCTCTTTGATAGTTTCTTCCACTTCGATATCCAATCAACAAATTTATGATTTTTCTTACAAAACTTTAATCGCTCGTATCTTCTAAACGGGAAGAGATAGCACTAGCAAACTTTGACAAAATATTAGTACAAATTTTTGATCATTATCATTTTGCAACATACATTTATATTATGCAACGTCAATCATGATCATTTTGGAACGTCCAGATTTTTTTTTATGCAACGTTCATCATGATCTTTTTTGCAACGTTCAATTTTTTTTATACAACCATTATCATGATCATTTTGGAACATCCAATTTTTTTCTCTTTGATTGCTTGTTCCACTTCGATATCCTCTTTGATTGCTTCTTCCACATTGGTATCCTCGTTGATTGCTTCTTTAACTTTGATATCCTCTACGATTGCTTGTTCCACTTCGATATCCTCTTTTATTCCTTCTTCATCTTCAATATCCATTGGATTGCTTCTTCATCTTTGATATCCTCTTTGATGGCTTTTTTTACTTCGTCATCCTCTTAGAATGCTTCTACCACCTTGGTATCCTCTTTGATTTCTTCCTCAACTATAATTTCCTCTTTGATTGTTTCTGCTACTTCGATATCGTATTTGATTGCTTCTTTCACTTCAATATACTCTTTGATTGCTTCTTCCACTTCGATATCATCTTTGATTGCTGCTTCCACTTGGAAATCCTCTTTGATTTGATTGCTTCTTCCATTTCGATATCGTCTTTGACTGCTTCTTACACATGGATATCCTCTTTGATGGCTTTTAACAGCTCGATATCCTCTTTAATTACTTCTTCGACTAAAAGAAAAACACGCGAGCTGCGAGCAGCTCGCGCACAACGCAACCTCTAGTTTTGTATATAGATTGATATGGCCTGGGTTGAGACTTAAACTACGTTTTACTGTCATACCTGTACTGTGGAAGCCTGTACTAGTATATATTTTCTGTTAGTAAAATGTCACACAAAATGTGTATAAAATAATCAACTGTGCTGATTTAATTTTTAATTGTTACATACTGGTTCTCAGGGCGACTTGCGCAACGATGCCTAAATGTATTTAGTGGCTAAATATGATTTCTAATGTTTAGTCGCTGAACACGTTTAGAGATTGTTATTCATGCTGGGATTAAGTTTTGAACCAAGTTAATTCAACCAACGCCACTTAATGGAAAAACAATTATATTGTTAATTACTAAGGTACTATTTTTAGTGACGCTGCCGACTGCAACCTTTTGTGGAGTTTTTTTTGTAAATCATCATTTTCAACCTTTCTGTTTAGTTCGATTACTAGGGCAACACTTGTTTTTACATTAATGTAATTCCCCGAACTATAAATTGACCGTCTTATCATTGAATATTAATATAGTATTATGCACGCTATCTGGGTCGGATGGAGCTGTATGATTACAAGAACGACATTGTTTACATTATAATGATAGTACCTAATTGTTGACCACAGAATTAAAACAATTAATCGTTTGACTGCCTCCGTCGCGCAGTAGGCGTATAGCCGGTTGAGACGCAGGAGGTAGCGGGTTCGACTCTCGCCTTTCGGAACAAATGTTTGCATGATCTACAGATATTTGTTCCGTGTCTGGGTGTTTTTCTATATATTATAAGTATGTATTTACAAAAAAAAGCATAGAAGTATTCTATCAGTTATCTGGTTTCCATAGTACAAGCTCTGCTTAGTTTGGGGCCTAGATAGCGCTGTGTGAAATGTCCAGCAATATTTATTTATTTATTATTATTTACTGTTTACTTGCATTTGTATTGTACTATATTGGATGACCTTCGTGGCGCAGTGGGCGAATAGCCGGCTGAGACGCAGAAGGTAGCGGGTTTAATTCCCGCCGCGGAACAAATGTTTGTATGATCTACAGATATTTGTTCCGGGTCTGGATGTTATTCTATTATAAGTATGTATTTACAAACAAAAAGTATATAAGTATTATATCACTTATCTAGTTCCCATAGTACAAGCTTAGTTTGGAGCTAGTTAGCGCTGTGTGAAATTTCCAGCAATATTTATTTATTTATTCTTATTGAAAATCCACCATCCCGTAATAATGCTTTTGTGAGCAGGTCATGGCGTTCCTTTGGAAGAAGGCCGGTTTATCCTTGACGGTCGAGAGGCTGGTCTCTCGCCATAATGTCTTTTCTCATTAATAGACACATGCACAAACCTGCTCTTTGACGGTTCTTCAAAAGTCCAAACTTGGGGTCAAACCCTCTAGCTGGAACTGGTATATTGTTTTTATTACACCGTGGACACTGCGGTTCATATGGAAATGTTAATGTGAACTTTAACTTAAAATGTATATGAAACAGAATATATGATAAGGCCAACGTTTAGCAATGAGAATCCTATTGCAGAAAAATACGGTTTCTTCAACCCAACACCAAACGTGGAAATCTTAAGGCACTCCCCATTTCACGGTATGTTACCTTCATACGCCTCGAGCGATATGAAAATATTAGCCGCACCGTGAAACGTCATCAGCGCATACGCCGTGCCTTATCTCGTTAGTTCCAAATTTGAATATCGGCCAATCAACGCGCTCCTATCGAGAGGTTGGCGCGACCCCTTCGCGATTCAATTATGGTTTTTATTGCGCGTGATTTAAACTGCGGGAAAACGTTGATTTATACGAGCTTATAATAATATCTACATAGATAGATAAATGCTTTAATTTATACCAGCATTTACTTTTAGAACTAGATTATGCTAAACATAATACAATGGGCGGCTTTATCGCTGAAAGTGATTTCTTCCAAGCAACCTTTTGGACATGGCCAAAGTTTAAGGAGTTCAATTACGGAAACCTAAAAATTAATTATAATTGAAAAGGAAAATGACATTTTCCTTTTCAATTAATAACCTATTAGTGTTTATCCTAAAAATATAGACATCAAGCCGTTTTTGTGGACCAGTTTAGACTCTATAGACCACTCTGCAACGGTGTCCACACTTCCATCGACTGCCGATCGGCATAGGTGTTACAAAAGTGTATATTAGCGTTAGTGTTAGAGCCTATGATTTTTGATTCGTCTACTCCATCCACTTTTGCTTGAATCATCATCAAAAACATATCAGACATAGGACATCAACTGTGGAACATAGACTTGGCCAATAGATTTCCAGAGCAACTTCTCTCTGTATCTTAAGCGGTAACACAAAGGCAGCCTCCCAGTAGCCTTTATCATGTCAATCTTTCTGCCCCAACGGCCGTCAATCAGTCAGTTTTCTTAACAATCAAATAAAATTCAAGTGCAGAAAGAAACACAAACGAAACCTCTCTATCAAAACGTAGTCGTATCGACCACCCTCCGCGAAATTGGTATAACTTGTTATTTTCCAATTCTTGTAAAAGCCAATCAACTGTAACGGGCCGCGAGCAAATGTCAATAGAGCCTATATCGTGAGATGCGAATCGCTTGGGAGAAGTCAGAATGTGTTTTTTATTAGGGTATCTCGCGTCAAAAAGTGGTAAAAAACGCTACCTTTATTGTTTCACTCGTTCTGATATTTACGTAATGAAATTTTGTGCCGGGCTGTGGAAAATTAGTAAAAGAGAAAAAAGATCGTGTTTACATTTGCCGCAAATGTGGAGTACCTTATCTGCACTTTTACTTTTTTTACCAGCTGATTAAACTGCCAAATAGGCCGAAAAACAATTAAATAGTTTAGCTAAGCCATAAATAAACACGTTCCTGATCATCAATTACTATTTAAATTGATAAATGTATAATTATAAAAATGGCTTAACCTAATGTACTCGTTATTATTTACATATTTTGTTATATCCTAGACGCCAACGCTCCTGACAGACGGGTCGTAAAACGTAGGACAAGCGACGATGATACTGCAATCTCGCTCACTCTTGCAGCCCTTACGGGAGCCGCTAGTGATGCGCCAAGTACATATCGATAACACTAAGTACCAGCAATGTATCCCCCCCCCCCCTTCTGTATACCATTGAATATAGTGCTATTAATTTAAATGAACATAAAATTGTTATTATTTGAGCATATAGACCACCGAAGAATACTAAAAATGATATTGAGTTTTTCTTTGCTTCGCTCGAGGATATTCTACAGAAATACTGCTTTAAAAATAAAAAGATAATTATTTGTGGCGATTTTAATATAAACATTTTAAATAAAAATGGCACAGTTAGAGATTTTTTGGATCTTATTGCCTCTTATAATCTTAAAGTGTCGCTTGAAAAGCCGACACGGCTCGCTAGTAATACTTGCATTGATAACTTTATTCACAACGTTCGTGCTTCATCATGTGACGTGATTGATTTTGGTTTGTCTGACCACACAGCCCAATATTTTTCATGCCCAGTGACTCGATATTTTTCCTTGAAATCTTGGTACTACTATAGACGCGACTACAGTAATGAGAACATGATTAAATTTAAAAACTGCTTAGACAACCTTAGCTTTAGTGACGTTTATAGTACTAGTGACCCCAATAATGCTTTTAATTGCTTTCATGAATTATTTAAACTATTTTACGATCTTTGCTTCCCTGCTTAAAGAATAAAAGAATCTATAAATAAAAAATCGAAGTGGATAACTAAAGGAATCAAAAGATGTGCAAAGAGGAAAAGACAAATGCTCTGGCTAGCTAGATTAAATCGGACTAAAGAAAACGAAGATCTATTTAGATTGTATTCAAAAAGGCTAAAGAATATACTAAAACTTACACAGAAAGCACAAAATGATTACAGCATCGCAATAGCTTCAAACAAGTCTAAAGTAGTTTGGAACGTAATTAACAAATGTAAATATAATGTACCTAGAGTAAATATACAATCAATTATCGACCGTGAAAGGATTTTGACGAAACCTAAAGAAATAGCTGAAGCTTTCAACAAATATTTTGTGAATCAGGTCTATGATAATTCGACACTTCATGTACCTATTGATGTAAAATGGAACAAATCAAATTCAATATTTATGGAGCCAAGCACCCCACTTGCTATATATCGTACTATAAACTGTTTAAAGAACACGAAAAGTACTGGGTATGACGACATTAGAACAAAGGTCGTAAAATATGTCTCTACCACAATATCCCCTATCCTAAGTTTTATTTATAACTTGTGCATTGACGAAGGTAAATTCCCTGAAAAATTAAAATTAACAATAGTTAAACCACTTTTCAAAAAAAACGAAAGAACTTATATGGGTAACTACAGATCTGTTGCCTTGATACCCATTTTCTCAAAAGTGTTTGAAAAATGTATAAACTCAAGCTTTAATACTTATTTAGAAAAATACAACGTTCTTTGTGATGAACAAGTTGGATTTCGGAAAACAAATCAATAAATATGGCAATCTACAATTTACTTAAAATCGTCATCACCAATCGTGATAAGAAAACTCCTGTGTGTGCTATGTTTATGGACTTAACGAAAGCATTTGATTGTGTTGACCATAGTATTTTGATAAAGAAGTTAAGTAAATATGGAGTCAGAGGAAACGCTCTCAGTCTAATCTCATCATACTTAGAAGATAGAGCGCAAATCACACAAATAAATAAAATTTGTCCAAAATCTAGAACCGAAGAAACATACGCATCGGATATTGCTCCAGTTAAGTGCGGAGTTCCACAGGGAAGCATACTAGGGCCACTTTTGTTTATAACATACATAAATGACCTTCCCCAATCAGTGAATCATCCTATGGTCCTATTTGCTGATGACAGCACGGTAATATTTTCCTCAAATAATTTAGAATGTGACATTAATAAAACTCTAGAGGACATTGTAATCTGGCTAAAATCTAATAAGCTATCAATAAATCTTAGTAAAACTAAACTAATGACATTTAATAATAAATCTTTGACATTAAATATAAATTACTTATATAAGAAAATCGACGAAATCTCAACCACGAGATTTCTAGGACTCCATATTGACTGTAATTTGACGTGGTCAGATCAGGTTCAAGACGTATGTGTTAAATTGAATCGGTTCTCGTACGCTCTTTACATGCTTGCCAAAATAGTAAACCAGAAAACAGTCCTAACAGCTTACAATGCTTATGTCACATCCACCCTCCGATACGGAGTAATCTTTTGGGGTAACGCTACAGAGAGAGAACGAATTTTCAAAGCACAGAAGAAATGCTTACGAGCCGTCTGTAAATTACGACAAATTGATACATATAAGCCTCATTTTCAGCAACTCAACATATTAACTTTTCCCTGTTTATACATATTTGAAACAATTGTATTTGTCAGACAAAACAAAAGTCAATTCGTAACATTGGGCAACAGACGTCAAATTAATAAAGTATAAATGCCTCCGCATAAAACCGCTCTTTTTGACAAAAGCGTAATGGGTATGGCACCTAGGTTATTTAATAAGTTACCAAAATCAATTTTAGAAACGGATAATGTACATATGTTTAAAAATAAATTAAAAATTTTTTTTATTGAGAAAGCCTACTACAGCATTCAGGAGTATTTACAAGATAAATGAATATTAATATTGACGTAATGTATAATTAATATTGCCTGACTTCTGAATTTGATCAATTGATTTTGTTTGACATTTATTCTATTTTGGTTGTTTGTGTTAGTTTTATTAGTTCTTATTTTGTGATTTGTAATAATTTTATTTATGTTTTAATAATTTGCATGCCTCTGTGGTAGAAATAAGTTGGATCTATAATAATTTTAAGAACTTTGTTTAAACCCTTATTTGATGCAAATAAATGATTTGATTTGATTTGTATAAACTGTAACTAGGCCAAAACTTGCAGTCGTCCAAAATCAATCAAAATAAACATTTATTTTTTTATTAAAATCTCAAGGCTCACTTTGAAACGACAGTTTTCCGCCAATCTAAATAATCCGATATGTTCCGTACGCGCAATAAGCTTAAAAAAGCGTATAATGTCTTCTCTTTGCGTATTTGTAATTACTTATAGATTATTCCCTATTAAAGCAACTTTCTAAATATCGTAAAACGAAACGTAAAACACCTACAATATATTCTGAGACTTACTTACGATTTTAGTGTCTGAAACCGGTTTTGAGATATTGTGTCAAAGGATATTTTTCTGGGTCTCATGTTCTGTCGCTGCTTTGTCTAAACTACATAAAAATATAATGTATGCAACTTTAATTCAATTCAGACATGACAACAAGATTTGTTTGGTAAATAATAACCAGCTGCTTGTGCTGCCATTGTAATAATGTTAAAATGTTTGTAATTCCATTTCGTACCAAGATTTGAGTGGACAATCCAATTTGGTAACGTTTTACTCATTTCGGAAGCTAACTTTATTTCAGGAAATATTATAAAATTCGGGGTTTAAACAGTTTGAAACTATTTAATAAGGAAATAAATCCATATCACCATTTGATCGAGCGAAGCGAGATCTCCAAATCAACTTGGGCAAATCGGCTTTGTATGTAAGTATTTAACTTTCGAAGCTTTGATCTGATCATCGTGAAATTTGGTATATAGGTAGATAGTGATGACACAGTTCTGGAGTGACTGAATGAGCTAAAAATGTGGGGGGGTCGTTAAGATATTGAAGTTCAAGAGGGATAAAAATAAATCAATGAAAATGAGACTATCTGGTCAAGTGGCACGTCTAATGAAAGGTCTTCATAAGTACATTTCGACCCCGTTTTTATATTTAGGTAAAACTTTTTAGTTTTTAAGTTATTTATCCTTAATAAAAACTGAACTTTGGCGAAATTCCCACTGGTGTATGTATCTCAAAGTGCTGGAATTAGGTATGCGTGTAGCTTTATTAACACAAATATAGGAACAACTCTGAAATCTGCAACTGTTACCCCAAAAAAGCCACCAATTTACATGAACACTCGTTACTTGTAATTGGAATGAAAATGTAGGTCAAGTTATTTGGATTTATATTTCGTGGCACTATTTTATTAGTCAACGAATAAGAATAATATTTTTTTAGGTTTTTTGGGAGACTCGCGGTATCTCAGTTTGGGGCAAACCACTAGTATATTTTAACTATTAGAAAGTAACTCTGGCTCTGTGTCTGTATTTCTCTCTAGTAATTGTAGGTTCGAGTAAAGTAGTGAAGAGGTTGTAAGTAATGTACTCCGTCACAACCCCTGTAAAAAGAAATCTCAACTGATTATATTCTTTTCTAAAGGAGAAAGGATCTTGATGCACCTTCTGCCCCCGGTTAATGAAGCGAGACACTGCAGCAGATACCAGGCTGTCAAACTATTGTTACGAGCTGAGGGTTCGGGATAAAATAATGAAAATCAATCTAACCAAAATAACACTTTTATTCAACACTAAAACGAAAAATACACGAACTTATGGGCGTATCTACGCTCTATTTATACCGCACGCCCCTACTACACGCTTTCGCGAACGCTCTAGAAGGTTCCACTAGCAACTAGAAGCGTATAGGTATTTCGACAGGACTATTCTTTCTTATTCTGTGCAACTGTAGGTAAAAACTAGAGTTGCCGCGAATAGTCGAATACCGATTAATCGCCATTCACTTTGGCGAATAGTCGAATAACTCGACATTATTATTCGACATAAATAAAGCATATTAAAAATATTTCAGATTTCTTCTAAGGTTGTGAGAAAAGAAAACAATAAAGTTAAAGAAATCTGTTTCATGTTATACCTATATATACCTACATATATGTAATGTAGTAATTTAATTTTTCGCCAAGAATGCCACTGCTGAAGAAATCACCCACTACATCGTATCAGCAAAGGCTGACAGAAAAATAAACCCATATGAATAGTGGGCTTTGAGTACCAATAAGAATAGATTTCCTATTTTAAGTAAGCTTGCTAAACGATACTTAATCACACCAGCAAGCTCTGTTTATTCAGAAAGACTATTTTCCGAGGCAGGTTTAATTTATAAAGAAAAGCAAAACCGACTCCCGAACGTACAGAAAAAAAATTTTTTTTGCACTACAATCTGCCTCTGTTGGATTTTAAATATTAATTAAAAAGCCTAACTAATTTAATTTCATGTATATGATAGGCACAGGCACATATTACAGATAATAATTGATACTGTGTATTGTTTTATTCAGTAAAATAATAAAAATGTATTATTTTTAACTCATTAGTTTTTTTGTTCGTTAAAAGTTTATTTTAGACGACTGTTCGCCGAATGCCGAATAATACTAGCTATTATTCGGTATTCGACGAATATAAAAAAAGTCGAGTAATGCCGAATACCGAATAATAGCGAGTATTCGCGGCAGCTCTACTAAAAACGTAATAGGTATTATAATAGGTATATATATACCACACGTAGTATTACCTATTCTGTGACACAGTAGGTATAACTTCGAGATGCCGACTATTACCTATTCTGTAACAGCCTCGGCGTAACATTATGTAACACCTTGCCGGTACATATAAAATAGACTGATAACTTAAATAAATTTAAATCAGAATTGAGAAAACTTTTGTAGGAGGGATGCTGGTACTGTGAAATTTAGATTAAATAATATCTGTTGTATTTTTTTATTGCAATTTTTTGTCAGTAATAAGTTCAGTTCAAACATTAAGAAAATACAAAAATATTAAGAATTTCTGTCTTTAACGACGACCAAGACGCATCAACAATAAGGTTCAGCCCGCAATTATACAGGATGTTTGATAATATACGCACAAAAATGAAAGGGGTTATTTTGATGAGTATAATAAATATATTTGTGAAATGTTTACCATAGCAATGTAAAATTTATTTTGACGTGTAAAAACAAACACTTTAATAAACTTATGTTGTGCTATTGCATAATGCTTGCCATCTAACCACAAATACTGTATTGGTAACATCTCGAGATATCTCTTGTTGTCTCTTTCTAACCCAAAACCTGCAGCAATTTCCGAAAGAGATATCAAAACTGCCTTTATTTTTGGATGTCGATTGCAAAAGTAGGCAGTAATTTTTTATCGAATTATGTAATTTAACTTAGTCGATTTACTTTAATATTTAATAATATAACTAGTAGTTATTTTTTTCGAAAAGACTTTGTTTCTGTTTTAAGAATCCGTCACTTGAATATCAGCCGTATATTACCAAACACCCTGTATTTTACTGAAACACCAGCAGAAGATATATATTCACTGAATTTTCATGAAATCATTGTGAGAATAGCTAGGAACAACCACAATTACGTACAGAGGGTAATTTAATCAGACATAATAGTCTTTGTAAGACAATAAGTCTGTTTTAATGTGCAATGTGTTTGTAAGCAGGTGTAATTTACCTAAGAGTAGTAACGAGATTTTAAATTAATGGCATGCCAGCCTTTTCTTGTGTTTAACCGTCTGATAAATGAGAAGCTCTGGGACACTAAAAATTCCCAAAGTTCTACAAAAAAAAACTTGAGAGGTGTCAAGGGACACCCGGATGGAATGAAGTTCCTTTCATAATTCCTTCCGTTAATAAAAAATATTATTTATTATTTACAAAAAACCTGTATACACTCAACAAAAATAATCGTCGCGACACCACACTGTTCAATGCGAAATATAAATGAAAATATCTGGCTTGCTTTCTATAAGAGAGAGAGAGACAGACAGAAAAACATGCGACGCCGCACAGCTTACAATAGCTTACTATAGCAAAAAGTGTCGTGACAACTTTTCGTAAGAATTTTTTCCGTCTAGCCCCCTTTCACAACGCGCGATAAGGAACTTCGTTCCAAAAATAGGTTTATTTTGTGTAGTAGTCCTTAAAACCATGCATTATTGTAGAAAACTATTCAGATACCATCTCTATAAAATTCCCGTACTAATTAACAAGTAAAAAAATCTAACGTGGTCGTTCCGGACTGAGTATAATCACTACTTTTTATGAGCAAGAGGAGTTTCCTACAAATTAAAAATTGATTGAGTGTAATGGTCCCACTTTGCTTGAAATAAGTTTTTTCTATCTTGTTATCTATACTTCCAGATGTGTAACCAACCCCACAGTCCCTGATAAATCAGCATGGATTTTGGCATAATCAATTTGATGGAGTGATTGAAATTCGACAAATGAAAACGACACCAAAAGAAAATTCTGTCTAAAACCAAGCAAATTACTTTTAGGATATACATAAAAAAGAAATAAAGAAGGTACATACGCGATAAATACCCGTTTTAATCAGTTATTATGTACAGTGATCGCAAAAGTTAAAAAAAAAAACAAATAGAATTAATTTGCTCGTGCAGTTTGTTTACAAACTAATAAGAGTTTGTAACCTATCTACAAACTAATAAGAGAGACCTAAGCCCTCGCATACATACACATGTAACGCTGCAGGTCAACTCCGTTGCCATACTTGTGACTGGATATTTAAAACAAATTTCAGATTAGCGAGCCATATTAGGGCTCACGCTATAATGTAAATTGTAGTAACAATTTAGGTTAATCAAATTAGTTTCGATTTTATTTAAGTATCATTTAGTTTAGTTTAGTTAAATATTCATTTTAAAACATTTATAGTTAGGGTCGCCAACGTCAAAACCGATAAGAAGGACTATACCTACTAATAATTGAGAGCGAAGCGAGACCTCCAAATAAACTTGGGCAAATCGGCGTTAAATCTATGTATGTATGTATGTATGTTTATTTGTCCGAGGATAACTTTCGTAATGTTTATCCGATCATCATGAAATTTGGTATATAGATAGGTAGTAATGGCACAATTTTGGTGTAACTCAATGAGCTAAAAATATTCGGGGGTTGTTGAGATATTGGGGTTCAAGAGGGGTAAAAAAAACGAAAATGAGACTATTAGGTCAAGTGGGACGTCAAATGAAAGGTCTTCATTGGTACATTTGAACCCCGTTTTTATTTTTAGTTTAATTATTGTAGTTTTTGAGTTATTAGCCATAATAAAAACAAAACTTTGACAAAATTCACAGGGTACACCAGTGACCCCACAATGCTGAAATTTGGTATTCGTGTAGCTTTAGTGACACTAACATAGGCAAAAGTCTGAAATCCAGAATAACTGCCATTTGTATCCCAAAGAAAAAATAACCAATTAACAAGAACCCCCGTTACATCTCATTTGAATGAAACTGTAGGTCAAGTAAGTTGGTTATGTATTTCGTGGCACCAATTTATTAGTTAAAGATTAAAGCCGGCATGCATAAAGATCACTAAACGTATTTAGCGACTAAACATGTTTAAATTTTAACTATTTGTATGATTTGACAACTTCTTAAATCATATTTAGCCACTAAATACGTTTAGGCATCGTTGTGCAAGTCGCTCTAAGAATAATATTTATTTTGGGGGATTCGCGAGATCTCAGTTCGGGGCGAATCACTAGTTAAATATTTAGAATAGAATAATCAAGATAATAATTAACTCACTACTGTAATATGAATCCTATATGAATCTTTGGACACGTATCGCGTTGGGGAGATCCATTGAACGCTTGGTGGTGCAGGGAAAGGTTGATGGCAAAAGAGCACGTGGCAGATCGCCTACATATGAACGGATCAAATAACGGCTGCCATAGATGTACCTTTACATTAAAAATGCGCGCTATACAAAGTGCTCATATGAACTTTTAAATAAGTAATTACTTATTTATTATGTTTGATAAGTACATAAAATTAAGAAAATTGATTTACAAAGTGCAACTCTATTATAAATAGTAATTTTATCAAAAAACTTATAAAGGTGCCTGCTGAGTTATTCTAAATCAAGATATTATTATACTAAACTGTGTTTAGCTGTAATACGTTTATAACATTTATGTTTAATAAAGACCTTTTTAAAAACAAAACATAGATGTACCTTTGAACGAATGTGCCAGAAGAGCAGCGGTGCGAGAAGAGTGGTGAAAGGTAGTTAAGCGCGCCACAACCCTGACATGACGACCACGACCACTCTGCCAAGAGTGTTACAACTAAGAAGATATGAATCCTCATAATGGATATTCTCGTATTTATTTTCACTAAAACGGGATATTTACCATAATTTGTGAACTTTATAAATAGTGAAAACAGTGTGTGAGGCAAGCCGCAGAGCAGAGCGGATCGAACTCATTCTGATGTAGGTTCACGAATTGAACCGAAACGGTCGTAACACCGATAAAACGGTTCGGGATAAATTCCGTATCTATAATAATGAGTAAAAGTAGTGTTATTTACACGGATTTTTTACTCAGTATACTGACCCGTTAAGTTATCCTGCAATGGGATAGTCAGAGGCAAGTCCAAAGATAAAATAAAATGTATAAAATAAACAGAATACAAGACATTCGGTTTTTCAAATACACAGATATTATGGCGCAAGATCCCACAAATTTGTCCCTTTAACTTAGTAACAGAAAGTGGCCAAATTTATCGGAGGGTCCCTGCTATTTTAACGGCGTGTAAGGTCGGAAAGACCCATGAAAAGGCTAAAAGGTTGGATTAGAACACGCCTCGTACAAATAGGTATTAAAGACCCGGGCTAAAGGTACCTGTAGTTTCTTAGCCAAATGAAATCTGAACGAAACTTTTTATTATTTTTATAAAACAAATTAGTAAATTTCGCTATTCAGTAATCTAGCGCTTGCTTAATAACCTAATTATACTTATACCTACTTATTAAATAAATAATGCGGGACTTTACACACAGCGCTATTTAGCCCCAAACAAAGCAAAGCTTGTACTATGGGAACCAGATAACCGATAGTATACTATACATATTATATATATTTGTTTTTCAATTCTAATTTATAATTTAATTCAATAGAGTAACACCCGTGTTCGTTGATAATGTTTATTTATTTGTTTGTTTGTTACTTAATCACGTCGTAACGGCAGAACCGATTTCGATGAAATTTGGTATGTACATAGATTATAATCTGGTTTAACATATAGGCTACTTTTTATGACAAACCACGCGTGTGAAGCCGCTGGTGGAAGATAGTAATAAATACCTATACTTTTAATTTAATCTCAATATGAATCTAGATTAAGAAGGAAGAAGGAAGAGATCGCTTTTAGTGATAAGGTTGCCCATTATAACTATGATTTAAACATTATTTTTTTGTTTATTTATATTTTGACTGCCTCCGTGGCGCATTGGGCGTATAGCCGGCTGAGACGCAGGAGGTAGCGGGTTCGATTCCCGCCACGGAACAAATGTTTGCATGATCTACAGATATTTGTTCCGTGTGTGGGTGTTTTTCTATATATCTATTATATATACTATATTATGTATGTATTTACAAAAAAAGTATATAAGTATTATATCAGTTATCTGGTTCCCATAGTACAAGCTCTGCTTAGTTTGGGGCTAGATAGCGCTGTGTGAAATGTCCAGTAATATTTATATATATATATATATTTAACTAGTGTCCGCACGCAGCTTCGCACGCATGGTGTTATAATCTACGTGCATACCAAATTTTATTGAAATTAGTTCCGCCGTTACGACGTGATTCAGTAACAAACAAATAAATGAACAAACATCCAAACTTCAGCATTTATAATATTAGTGTGATTAGTGTGATCGTGTGTAATAAAAATAGCATCTATCTATCTATAAATTCAACGCAAAAGCCAACAATATCGACATATCTGCAATGAGCCGCGAGCTGTGCGCCACGTGTTAAAATAACGTATGCCACTTTTCATAGTAACACATCAAAGAGGAAGAGCACCGTCGACTGATTGGCCATTATGCAAATCGCATACTAACAACATGCCCCTAGGCCCCTTGCATATTTCACAGGATTATACCGTGTGGCGCCAATGAGCGACGTCAACGAAGTAAGGAATATGTGGGAATATTGCCCAAGCTGAGCATTGCCTGGGGGCATACAGTTTGGGGTGAAATGGTTGAAAGTTATGAAAGTCTTACAAAGTGCATGTACAGTGAGACAAGAATATACAGAAGATACAGTAAGACAAGTGTAAGATGCAGATAATTTTTTTTCTGAATTGTGATACCGTGCTTCTTGTGTGACAAAATTATTCTGTAATTTGTATGTAGAACAGCAGCACATCTATACCTAATCTATATAATCTATCTAATAATATTTTTAGTGTTGATTTGTGAGTTTGTTTGTTTGCCTCATGGGTAATCTCAGGGACTAGGTACTGAACCGATTTAGAATTTTTTTTTTAAGTGTAACTTCTTTAGCATCGTTGTGATTTGAAAGTCGATGAAAAAGCGACAGTAAAAAGAGACAGACACATAAATTCATAAGATTTAACGTGGGATAAAATGAGATAGGAAGCATTATACAGTGTTTCTTATGTTCGTGGTTCTCTTTATGCTTTGCTTCGTACTCCCTCCACTCGTGTTAATAATTATCTAACTTTGCATCACTATGATCATTACTAAAACCTACAATTATCATCTTCCTGAAATTTTACATGCGTCTCATTATCTTGAAACCAAAATTTTTGAAGGTTTCACTTCTACCACGTGTATTGCACACAGGCTTTTTTCTGATAGAAAGTGAGATATATTATATTTATTTATTTAGAATGGCATTATTCCGCGTGTCACCGTATTTACGACATTAATTTAAATCACCGGTATGGCTATTTTACTGTTGGAAATAGTTTTTTTGTTTTTTATTTACGACCGTGCTATTTTTTTTATTTTCAATCTACCTTAATTTCAAATCTTAAAATATCAATGAAACAGCGTGTATAAAATAGATACTTAAGTAATGTTTCATCACCATTCATCATGTAAGTAGGTACCTGTTAAACTAACTAAGCGGCATCGGCGCAAAGATTTACGTTAAAAATTGTTTATTGGAAATGTATCTATGATAATGATAAATATTCAAGCTACTGGTATTAAACCAACCTCTTAAATCACTTAATACAATTCTGCATTATGTGTTTTAAATTAATGTCGTGAATGCGGTGACCGACTGTATGGCATACCAATTATACTAATCGAGAAGACAAATATAAAGAACATATGAAGACATGAACATGAAGAGACATATGAACATGGGAGGAGAAGATATGAATGTTATAGGCTATATTTTATTTTGATTAAATCCGGGCAAAGCCGGTACAGGTCAGCTAGTACAATATAAATTAGAACTCGGATTGATTAATAGCTTGTCTTAGAAATATATGTTACTCGAATCACGTGATCCAGCGAAGGGAGCTAAAACCTAAGAATACAGCTGATGCTTTCCGAATCAGTGGATAAAAGAATCGATTCTCGTTATTCGAGATTACAAGCTCTTGATTTATCCGAGACCCTGTCGTTCGGACGATTTACAACCTATGGTCGGGATTACCGCAATTTTTTATCGATGCTTGCTTACGAATCGGCTGGTTATTTGTACGTGATACAATCGGGATGTATGGTTTCTGTAAGCAATATAAACATTTTTTTTTAATAAACTAGTGGTTCGTCCCGAACTCTCCCAAAACACAAAAATAAATATTCTTAGAGCGACTCGCGCAACGATGCCTAAACGTATTTAGTGGCTAAATATGATTTAAGGAGTTGTCAAATCAACAAATACGTAAAATTTGCATAAACATGTTTAGTCGCTTAATACGTTTAGGGATCGTTGTGCAGGCCGTCCTTAATCTTTGACTAATAAAATAATGCCACGAAATGTGCAAGCAGCTTACTTGACCTACAGGTTCATTCAAATTACAGGTAACAGGTAACCTTTTTTGGGGTACAAATTACAGTTATTCTAAATTTCAGACTTTTCCCTATATTTCTGTCACTAAAGCTACACACATACCAAATTTCAGCAGTGTGGGGTACTGTACCCTGTGAATTTTAACTTAAAAATAAAAACGGTGTCGAAATGTGCTCACTAAGACCTATTATTAAACGTGCCATTTGACCAGATAGTCCCATTTTGTTGTTTTTTACCCCTCTTGAACCCCAATATCTCAACAACCCCCCCGCATTTTTAATCATCCATCATTTAGTCACACCAAAATTGTGCCATCACTACCTATGATTTTAAAAACCATCTCAAAAATTTCAAGCCTAGACGGGACTTGAACCCGTAACCTTCCTCTTGATACGAGAACTTTTCGTAAACTGCAAAAAATTGGAAACTTCTATTTAGTGCTACTATTTAGTAGCAGCATTCACATCATAAACCTGTTTAAGAAATAAAACTGCAAACCTAAATTTTCATACGTGATCTTTTTATATATTTTTAGAAATATCAATTAAGATACCTACACATGATCTGTGATACTCAAATCTAGGAAATAAAACACAGTTACACAAACATTGCATATTCCATAGATTCACAAACAAACACACAAAGCTTTCCGCGGATAAAGTTACACAAGACAGCCCCATCTTTGATATAAAAGTTAAAAGATAACGATGTCTTAGTTCGCGGTTTCGCAGAAATCGAACATCAAGTTTCAACATCAACGGTCGCATACAGGACATACCTAATATTTTTATTTATCTTGCTTAGCAGTGTTAGAAAACGATTCAAATCTCTAACTTGTAATTTTTAAAAGGAGTACCTATTAATATTTAATGTAAAGTTTCATATACCTTTACTTCCTTGATTATTCCTGATCTATATAAATGACTTTCCTAATGTGACTAAATATCCTATGACATTATTTGCGGATGATAGTACAATTTTATTTTATCCTGGATTAATTAATAATTTAGAGTTAGAAAATGACATTAATAGTAATTTGACTTCAATAATAAACTGGTTAGAATGCAATAATTTAAAAATAAACTTGAACAAAACAAATATAATGACATTCAGACAACGATACGGAAATGAATTAAATAACTTGAACATTAATTATCTAGGATGTAAAATTGATGCAATTGACTCCACCCGGTTTTTAAGTTTGACTATTGATTCAAAATTGACATGGAAATCACATTTTAATAATATTTGTTTAAGGCTACATCGTTTTTCATATACGCTCTATAGACTAAGTAGAGTAGTAAATCAGGAGGCCCTTTTGACTGCGTATCATGGTCACGTTGCGTCTGTCTTGCATTATGGCGTGATTTTCTGGGGCAACTCTACGAATAAACTTCAAGCTTTCAGAGCTCAAAAACGGTGCATACGAGCCATAAGTCGTCTTAAACAAACCGATTCGTGTACGGAATACTTTGTGACTTTAAAATTGCTCACGCTGCCCTCACTGTATATAAGTGAAGTTGCCATATTTGTGAGAAGCAATCTCAATTTGTTCGACGAGTACCCGTCAGGGTCTCGCCGTGAAGGTCAACTCCGCCATCGCTCGTGTAAAACACATCTTCTGCGCAAGAGTGTGCTCTGTATGGCACCAATAATTTACAACAAGATACCAGCTGCCATACGAGCAATAAATAGTTTTGGCAAATTTAAACATGAGCTCAATAATTTGCTATTAAATAAAGCCTACTACTCTATTGATTACTTCTTAAAGGATAAAATGTGTGACTAGTTTTCCCATTTCTATTTTAACCATGTAATTATATATATAATAATTATTATTGTATAATGTGAAATTTTAAATATGTTATGATTTGAATCTATTCTAAGACTATTTTATGTATTATTATTACTATGAGTTCTGACATTTATCATAATTTTGACATTATTATTATTATCGTACCAATTATACTCAAATATCGAAACCCTTTGACTATATAATTAATAATTATGGGGTATTTGATTTATTTTTATTGTTTTGATTTAGGTGATTAAATATAACGTGTGTACGCTAAAATGGCGAAACCTAGTATAGTTCAACATTAAGCTTAACTATCTTTTGTACCTAGGTTTACAGACAATAAACGAATGTTGAATGAATTTAATTTAACCAGCAACCATACCCTTCAAACGGAAACACAGCAATGCTGCTTGATGGCAGAAATAGGTATGATGGTAGTACTTCCCCGAGCGATCCCTTTCACAAGGAACTCTACTAATAAGTATGTGGCGTTTATACTCAGACAGTCGCCACCGATCCGAAATCTGTATTGTAAGATGATGTTCCTAACTTTATTTTTCTATTAAATGTTTGCGTTTGGACCTAAACCTGTATATTAGATGTGGAAACGAGGGTGGCAGGCACCAGCGCTGCAGCGCTCTTTTCTTCTTTTTGCAGCGTTTCTCCACTCCACTCACTTAGCCATAGACAGACATTTATTTTATTGTTACCATAGCACACACAAATTCACTCAATACTTTCAAAAGGTAAAGGTATAAAATTACATACAACAAACATAGGAACAATAGAATGAAAACACTTGCGGCTACTCTGTCCATCACGCGCTCACGTTTTTTGCCTTTGTATTTATTTATCGCTCCTTAATATTGTGCTTTCATCAAATTCATTTGTGCGATCCATCGAATAATATTATTCTTTTTGGCTTAACTATCATTCTTCACACCTAAATTTCGTTTCACGTCCACAAGCACACTACTGCAGGCTTACTCCCCAAAGTGATTCGATTCTGATTTTGTTTTTGATTCGAACTCGTTTCTGATTCGAACTCGATCCAAAATCTTACTCCCGAACCAATTCGAATCGAAAACAAAGATCGACTCCCAGTTCGAGTTCTAACGGTGTCGTTATGCGTATCCGGCTGATTACGTCATCGTCAGTCTTTGGTTAGATTCCTTTGAGCGCTTGGATATTTTTACTTGTCTGTCATTTTCGCACTTACAAAACAATTTGACATTGTTTTAGTAACACTATCAAGCTAAAACTTAAAAAATTACATAACATTTAATAATATTTTTTGGGAATAATGAGTGACGACAAACAATTAGAACGAATTATGCCTATATTTATTCTGTGCAATGAACTGTCAAGTGTCAATGTCATAAAAATATAGCGCGGTTGGCGTCAAATTTCAAAATATTCGTAGCTACAAGAAGTGTGCCAGCCACTACAAAGATTTTGTTAATTAATTTATTTTTGAATGAGTCTGTGTAAGTACAAGACTAATTTGAACTTTTATAATGAAATTAATTATTTAAGTGTGCATACAGTGTGTGATGATGAGCTTCTAAATTATGTTTGTGTCATTTCAGTGTATCTAAACAATTAAGTATGTCTCGTCCATCATATACCCAGATGGAAAAGTTGGTGCAATTCCTTGAAGACAATCCAGGAATTGCTAAAGGACATCTAAAATCAGCTCAAGCTCGCCATCACAAAATTAAAGTGGGACGAAGTAACTCTTACATTAAATTCGTTGGGTGGCGCAACGAAAGACGCCAAAACATGGGCCAAGGTAAGAGCACTACTCAGGGAACACTTGAGATAATGTAAATATTTAACTATCCCAATGAACGCATAATACTGTATTGACTTGCCCGGTTAAAATTAAATAATACCTGTATCATTCCCATATTCATTGCTAGCCTCCGCCTGCGGCTTCGTACGCGTGATACCCGTTTAAAATAAGCTTATATTACTCAGTGAAGAGGGAAATCGGTTCAGGAATTCCAGCGATTACAAAAAAACATTTACCTTTTTATAAGTACTTATAGATTTTCTAACATTTATTTAAATTACGTTGTTTTCAGTTTTGGGCTGATAAGAAATATGCTTTAAAAAAACAAGTGGCCCAACGCAATGCTTCTGCTTCCCGGACTGGTGGTGGAGTAGATAGGCTGCAGCCTATCTCAGAATTAGATGAAAGGTTAATTTTTGTAATGGGAGGATCCAGCTTCGCAGAAGGTGACCAGGAGTTGAGTGTCCCGCTAATTGTTTCTTTAGTAAGTTTCAATTATTCATATTAAAAAAAACTCGCTGACCCGCCCGCGGCTTCTCTCGCTTGAAATTTCTCGTCCCCGCGGGAACTTCGGGATAAAAACTATATAAAACACTCTTGTCAAAGTGACGCGACACTTCACGTAAATGACTTCACGTCAATCTACGACGGTTATATTATATGTGTACTAGCTATTGCCAGCGGCTTCGCCCGCGTTGTTCTGGGATGCAAAAATACATATAGAAACTTTGACATCACATTTTTATCCCATGGAACTTATTTATGGGATAAAAAGTAGCCTATGTGTTAATCCAGGTTATAATCTACGTACATACTAAATTTCATCGAAATCGGTTCAGTCGTTTCGACGTGATTGAGTAACAAACAAACATCCAAACTTTCGCATTTATAATATTAGTGTGGTTGTTCATTTAAATATACTAAAATCACGATTAACAAATGGGGGTGGGGGTAAGAGAGGGTGAAAAATACTTTGCGAGCTATTCTCATGCCTACAAAATATACAAAACTAAATTAAAATCGGTCGACCCGTTTCAAAGGAGTGCGACCACAAACACCGTGACACGAGATTTTTATATATTAGATTGTAATAAGCGTGTTGATGAAGTTAAAACACGATTTTTAATTATTTAATCAATTAATAGGCCGAAGACCCACTGAGACAGGAAGATATAGTGGTTCAGATAGAGGGACCCATACCCAGTACCTCACAAGCTGTGCATCCACCAGCTAGCCAATCGTCAGTTCCTTCCAGTAAGTATTAAACGAAATAGCAAACTATTTTTTATAAACCTATTCATTAAATGATTGATTTTAGATGTTTTGTATGTAACCTCAGTAAGTAAGTATAAATTTAAATTTTCATATTTTGTTTATTACACTTAAATTATAACAATACAGAAAAATTCTAATACACTACATTTAAAACAAAGACAAGAAATAACAAAATTAAATCTAGAGAAAAATAAAGAATTTAAGTTACCTACAATTATATTCTGGAAGAAATAATTTTAAGCGATAAGATCACCCATTGTATATTTCTTTTGTTTTGTACAATAAAGTGTTCATCTATCTATTATCTACACAAAAAAGACACCCTATGAAATATTATTTTTATAATTGACCAAAACTTAACAAAATAAAAATGCATGACATTAATAAGTTGATGACAATTGAATCCCAACTTAACGAATATTATCATTATGATTACAGCCTCAAGACGTAGCCCACGCAGACCTAGGCGATTGCAGCAGAGCCAACTCCAAACAGAGCGACAACAGCTCATAACAATAGAGGAAAGGAGAGTGGAAGCTGAAGTGGCTAATGCTGACAGTTGGGGAAGGCTTTGTGCAGGCAGTCGATAATTTGGCTAATGCTATAATTGTATGCGGTGACAAGATCGCACAAGCATTAGAAAATAGAAATTAAACGAATAATATTAAATATATAATAAAATACATATTAGGTAGTAAATTAACACAACAAATTATATTTTAGTAAATTAAAGCAACACGCAACATGCGTTTATTATTTTGGCTGCATTCTGTGGATCGTAGTGTAACACCCGGTGACGCAATAAACACCTCCATCTAGCTTTCAAAAGCCCTATTGTACGCTCTACTGTGTTCCTGGTGGAGCAGTGTCTCTGCGTGTAATGCTCCTCAGGAGATCCAGCTTCTGCATTTAAAACAGGTGTCATCATATATGCTCTCTGAGCATACCCGGAATCACCTATAATAAAAAAAACCTCTGTAATTGGTCAGGCACCACAACCATACAAAAATGAATTGGTATGATCCTTATCGGGTCAATAATTGATTTTAGTATGCTATTGTAATTTAATTTACTTACCTAATAAATATACAGTTTCACCCCGACTTTTTAATTCTAATAAATGTGCCTTTACTGGGTGCTGATTAAATATAAAAGAATCATGGGTGACACCCCCAAATGTAGCATCTACACTTAAAATATTCATGTTGCTGTCACAAATCTGAAAATAAAAGAGAATAATTACAATTAGATAATGAAAATATGTACACATAGGTACATGGACTTAAAATGGTAATGTAAGCTTACAATTTGTACATTCCTGGAATGATAATGTTTCCTGTTAAAATATCTTTCTTCATGCTCTGTAGGTCGAATGATGGCCACATGTGTTCCATCAATGCAACCTTCCACACTTGGTATATGAAATTTTTCATAAAATCTGTAAAAGAACAATATATAATAATAATTATTACAATCATGCTGTCACACACACATAATAATGTCTTCTACTTACTTTCTTTTAATAACATTTCTTTCTTCAGCAGTTTGGGGAAACTTTATATACTTTGTTAAAATGTCTCTGTGCTTTAAAAATGCTTTTGTGACTTCTCTTATAGCTTTTGATACGGACTGTTGAGACATTACCATACCATTTCTTCTTACTACTATTCTTTGGTAGCTGCCAGTACCGTAGAATGACAATGCAACCAAAATCTGTAAAGACAATTATTTTGTTAAATCAATTGAAGATGAAGATTGTATAGAAAATACGCGGACATTTATTCGGCGTATCCTGGATAATCAATTGTTTTAAAATCAATTAGATGTATAGAAGACAGACACTTACGATTTATTTTTAAAACCTAGAAGAAATTCACCTTGCAGAAGAACATAAATATCACTTCGTCTGATTGTTTGCTTCATGAGCGGTGTTAAATCTTCTACCAACACATCATATAACTCCTTGGACAAACGATAATTTCTCCGAAATTCTTCAGAATCCATTTCCAATGCCCGGGTGTTGTAGCGAATCATTCTTTGCATATTTCTTCTCACCCGAATGTCCATACGGTTCGCTTCTTCAAGAACATTGAAAAACAACGCAACGCGAGCCATAATTACGACGAATTTGAGGAAATATCACAGTAAATCACAGTAAACAATCTCACTCGAACCAAACAAAGTAGCCATTTTGCTATCGTAACATTTGACGTCTAGCTTCGATCCTACAACTCGATACATAGCTGTCATCGAGAGTGGGGAGTAAGGATTTTTCGATCCTAGCGACTGAAGACGATCATAGTTAGTTCCGATTTGAGCCACAGCACGATCGTGCGCTCGTGTCGATTTCAAGAGTACGAAAAGGCATTAGATTCGAATCAAATTCGATTGATTCAGAACTCGAAGCTGTCGGGAGTAAGCTAGCTGGTTCGATTTCAGTGAAGCTGCACCTTAATAAAAACTCCCTTTGATGCCCACTTGCTACAAGTTCGCCTTGTTAAGGAGGGGTGCATTAGTATCTAAAGACCATAGTTATCTGATAACTCTTTGTATTACTCTGCGTCAAATCGGGATATTGTCTTACGATCTTCTGAAGTTACGCCTGCCTTTATACTGGTGCCTTTGCCAAAGAAAATTATAGGCACCATTATTTAATAATATGAAACTCAAGTCGAGTCAACTAAATATTCGTAATAATAACATTGGTTCTATTACCAATATTATCTAAAAAAATCTTTAAACCCCATTTCCCAAAAGTACAATTTTTGCGCTATAGCATTTTTTTATTTCCACTGATGAAATCTCAAATTTACATAGTCTGTCACCGCATTCACGACATTAATTTAAAACACATATGCAGAATCGTATTAATAACTGATTTTAGAGATTGGTTTAATACCGGTAGCTTGAATATTTATTCAGTAAGCGATACATTTCCAATAAACAAATCGCCTTTGCGCTAATGCCGCTTAGTCAGTTTAAGTAGATACCTACTTACATGGTGAATGAATATGATTATTTTACCTATCTTATACAGGTTGTTTCATTGATATAATAGGACTTGAAATTAAGGTAGAACGAAAAATAAAAAATATCGTAGTAACTCCTCACTGTCTCATGTCCTTCCATCGCAACTTAGTCACAGTTATTGATCTCTACTTCCCTAGCGCAATTCTTTACCCACATAACACTTTTTGTTTCTACTCAAACTCTCAAAGTTTGTTTTATTTTTTTAAGTATATGTAGCTGTGTATATGTATATATGTATCTGTGTATGTGTATGTATCTGTTTACTTACCTATTCATTTTTCTGCGTTCGTGAGGCTACCCATGGGTCCCATCTGAAAACCAGCGCTGCTTACTATCCTCGGATGGTTAGCAGCAACACGCTGAGACGGGGCCTGTTTGACCCACACAGCACGGAAGACCATATTATTTGTAATTACCTACCTATATTATATGTACTTAATTTTTATCTTGTGTGTTTCCTGTTTCTTTGTATAATTTTTATTTGTTAATAAAATCTGTTTGTAAGTAGGTATGTTCGTTCTGTATATGTTCTGTTTTCAATAGTCTGTCCTGTGTGTGTGTTAAATAAATGTATTTTCTTTCTTCTTTCTTCTTTCTTTCTAGTAATGAATTTGGAAAAAAAATGTGGCACTTCGGGAGTGCCACAGAAGTGAAAACTTGAACAACGGTAAAGGTAACAGAGTCACGAGTTCAATAGTTTTTTTTCCATCTCAAAAAATGCCCAACGCGCCTAAAGAAGTTTATGATCGATCGAAGCGAGATCTCCAAATCAACTTGGGCAAATCGGCGTTGTGTGTATTTATGTATGCATGTATGTATGTTTGTTTGTCCGAGGATAACTTTCGAAGCGTTGATCCGATCATCGTGAAATTTGATACATAGGTAGTTAGTGATGGCAAAATTTTGGTGTGACTAAATGAGTTTAAAATGTTGGGGGGGTTTTTGAGATATTAAGGTTCAAGAGGGGTAAAAAAAATTAAAATGAGACTATTAGGACAAATAGGACGTCAAATTAAAGGTATTCATTTGTACATTTAGACACCGTTTTTATTTTTAGTGAAGTTTTTATACTTTTTAAGTTATTAGACATAATAAAAACTGAACTTTGACAAAATTCACAGAGTACACCTGTGACCCAACAATGCTATAATTTGGTATGCGTGTAGCTTAAATGATACAAATATAGGCAAATGTCTGAAATCTAGAATATCTGCAATTTGTACCCCAAAAAAGTGTAGCCACATTACATGAACTCCCGTTACCTTTAATTTGAATGACACTGTAGGTCAAATTAAATATCGCTGGATAAATAAATAAATATCGCTGGATAAATAAATAATGCTGGGCATTTCACTCAGCGCTATCTAGCCCCAAACTAAGCAAAGCTTGTACTATGGGAACCAGTTAACTGATAGAATACTTATATACTTTTTTTTTTGTAAATACTTACTTATAATATATAGAAAAACACCCAGACACGGAATAAATATTTGTAGATCATGCATACACCGCGGCGTTGCCACTTGTTCCGTGGCGGGAATCGAACCCGCTACCTCCTGCGTCTCAGCCGGCTATACGCCCACTGCGCCACGGAGGCAGTCAAGAGTCAAATTAGATGGTTATTTATTGCGTGGCACTATTTTGATAGGAAAAGCTTAAATTTACTTACTTATATACTTACTTATTTACTTATACGTTACTTCATGTACAAAGGAGTCGGTAACAGTAACAGTGTCGCGAGTTCAATGATTTTTTCTTATCTACAAAAATGCCCAACGCGCCTAAAGAAGTTTTTACTTCAAAAACTATTTAACAACAATCCTAGCCATCAGCCCTACCCATTATTTAAATTAATGTCGTAAATACTGTGACAAGCAGTATATATATCTAGCAGATCTACACAAATAATAATATGATTGTCAGAAAGTTAGACAAGTTATCCTACGTCAAAGTGTTTGTGATTGTTACTTGTGTATTAGCATACGCGTGCGATGAAGCACCCTGTATTATTCCAAGCAGGAAGGTAACCGGGAAATCTAAGGGACCCCTTTTTTGACTTGCGGAAATGCTTACTTTCAGGCAGATATTATTAGCTTATATGCAAGTTTTTCTTAAGTACTTTAATCACCATTAAAGTATTTATTAATAAATAAAAATATATTATACTTACATGCCTATTAATTAATGATTATTATTATAAATACAGGATTTATCACTTACCGTTTTATCGGTGTTTCGACCGACAATGTTTCGGTTCAATTCGTGAATCTTCATCAGGATGAGTGCGATCCGCTCCGAATAGTGCTAGGCGAGACAGTACGTGATAAATCCCGTATATATAACAATGATTGCAACCAATCACAAAAAGTTTTCTAAGTATAATTAATTATTACTATTAACTACTAAAGCACGCCATTTAGTGAGCTGTCAGATTTTCACTAATGGCATAAGGTTCTCCCTGTTTATCTAATTGATTTGTGTTTTCCCCTCATGCGCCAATATGTCAAAATGAAAGGTATGTACAAAAAATAGACACAGATAAAAAACAAAAGTGATCAAGTACGAGTAAAACTCGAGTACTGAGGGTTCCGTATCTACCTAAATTTACCATTTCGGCCCGTTTGGCAATTAAATCAATATTTTTTTTTACTTGTAACTGGAATGGACCCGTATTATTTATATCTATTTTATCAAGAACTTTAGTAGTTGGTGATATAATCAGCTGTGACAGACGGACAGACGGACAAAGTCGCGCCATAAGAATTCCATTTTAAACTGACTCCGAAAAAGGAGAAGGTTCTTCTTCTCCATTCGTTTGTATTGTTTTTATTTTGTTACCTAAGGACTCCGTAATTTATCAACCGATTTGAAAAATAGATTTTTTTATTTGAAAGGATATAATTTAAGATTGGTTCCATAGAAATTTCATCAAAATCGGTTCAGTAGTTTTGCTTAAATCAAAATAACTAGAAAAAATATGTCATCCAAATAAACTAAATTGCGTATTTCTGACTTTTCAACTGAAGTCAGTTATATTTTTTACTAGATGACCCGCCGAACTTTGTACCGCCTTGACATGCATATGTCGCGGGCTGCCAATGTGACGTACATTGGCAGCCCGCGACATATGCCGGTAGAATTGTCATTCGGCCATCATTAGCATTTATGTATGAGAAAATGAATTTTCTTCATAATTTCTTTTTGCGTGAATTTATCCGATTTATCTATATAGGTCTAGAACTATAAATGGAGTAACCAACCCGACTTTTTTTGGTCCGTAGCCCTGATAACCAAACACACTTTTAATTCCAAAAGTTGACTGATTGATTGAGAATTCTTTATTGCACTAAAGTCAATATATATGTACGTATACGAACTTAATGCTAGCAAGCATTCTCTTCCAGTTAACCTTTGCGTAATCTGGAAAATATATTTTGTAGGTAGTGCACGACAAGTAGCAGGAAAGTTTAAGTTAAAGAAACAATAAATTAAGGTGTATACATACATTGACTAGAGGTTGCGTTGTGCGCGAGCTGCTCGCAGCTCGCGTGTTTTTCTTTTAGTCGAAGAAGTAATTAAAGAGGATATCGAGCTGTTAAAAGCCATCAAAGAGGATATCCATGTGTAAGAAGCAGTCAAAGACGATACCGAAATGGAAGAAGCAATCAAATCAAAGAGGATTTCCAAGTGGAAGCAGCAATCAAAGAGAATATTGCAGTGCAAGAAGCAATCAAAAGGAAATCGAAGATGATATCGAATTGGTAGAAGCAATAAAAGAGGATATCAAAGTGGAAGAAGCAATCAAAGAGGATATCAAGCTGTTTAAAGTTATCGAAGAGGATATCCATGTGTAAGAAGCAATCAAAGACGATCGAAATGGAAGAAGCAATCAAATCAAAGAGGATATCCAAGTGGAAGAAGCAATCAAAGAGGATATTGAAGTGAAAGAAGCAATCAAATAGGATATCGAAGTAGCAGAAACAATTAAAGAGGAAATTGAAATTGAGTAAAAGACGTCGAGGACAATGATAAAAATAAAAAACGGTTACACCAAAAACTTATACTAATATTTTGTAAAAGTTTCCTCGAGCTATCTCTTCCCGTTTAAAAGATACGAGCGATTTAAGTTTTGTATGAAAACTCATAATTTTGTGGAGTGGAAATTGAAGTAAAAAAAGCAATTGAAGAAGACATATAAGTAGAAAAAGACATTAAAAAGGATATCAAAGTGGAAGAAGCAAAAATAGAGGATATCGAGGTGAAAGAAGCATTCAAAGCGGAAGACGAAGTAAGAGAAGCATTCAAAAAGGATCTCAAGGGCAATGATGGTATTAAAAAAACTATTCCACCAAAAATTAGTACCAATATTTTGTAAAAGTTTGCTGGGGGTAACTCTTCCCGTTTAGAAGATACGAGCGATTTAAGATTTGTATTAAAACCCATAATTTTGTGGAGTCGATATTGAAGTAAGAGAAGTAATTGAAGAAAATATAAAAATAGAAAAAACAATTCAAAAGTATATTGAAGTAAAAATGCCATCAAAGAGGATTTCGAAGTTATAGAAACAATTGAAGAGGATATCAATGTGGAAGAAACATTCGAAAACGAAAAGGAAGTGAGAGAAGAATTCAAAATGATGGCAAGGGCGATGATGACCGTAAAATAACGATTCCACCAAAAATTTGTGCTACAAAAAAAAATTGATTTTCGAAAATGATCACAGTGGATGTTGCATAATAAAAAAAAATTGACGTTCCAAAATGATCATGTGGATGAGGCATAATTAAAAAAAAAATGATGTTCCAAAATGATCACAGTGGATGATGCATAATAAAAAAAAAAATTGACGTTTCAAAGTGATCATTGTGGATGAGGCGTAATTAAAAAAACGATGTACCACAATGATCACAGTAGATGTTGCATAATACAAAAAAAAATAATTGACGTTCCAAAGTGATCATTGTGGATGAGGCATAATTAAAAAAAATGATGTTCCAAAATGATCACAGTGGATGATGCATAAAAAAATAATAATAATTGACGTTCCAAAGTGATCATTGTGGATGAGGCATAATTAAAAAAAATGATGTACCAAAATGATCACAGTGGATGTTGCATAATAAAAAAAAATTGACGTTCCAAAGTGATCATTGTGGATGAGGCATAATTAAAAAAAATTATGTACCAAAATGATCGCAGTGGATGTTGCATAATACAAAAAAATAATAATAATTGACGTTCCAAAGTGATCATTGTGGATGAGGCATAATTAAAAAAAATTATATACCAAAATGATCACAGTGGATGTTGCATAATAAAAAAAAATTGACGTTCCAAAGTGATCATTGTGGATGAGGCGTAATTAAAAAAATGATGTACCAAAATGATCACAGTGGATGTTGCATAATAAAAAAAAAAGTAATTGACGTTCCAAAGTGATCATTGTGGATGAGGCATAATTTAAAAAATGATGTACCAAAATAATCATAGTGGATGTTGCATAATAAAAAAAAATTTACGTTCCAAAGTGATCATAGTGGATGAGGCATAATTGAAAAAAAAAATGATGTTCCAAAATGATCACAGTGGATGATGCATAATTAAAAAACAATTGATGTTCCCAAATGAACGTGATAAACGTTGCATAATAAAAAAACAGGGGGAAAAAATTGACGTTCCAAAATGATCATTGTGGATGAGGCATAATTAAAAAAAAATGATGTTCCAAAATGATCACAGTGGATGATGCATAATAAAAAAATAAAAAATAATTGACGTTCCAAAGTGATCATTGTGGATGAGGCGTAATTAAAAAAATGATGTACCAAAATGATCACAGTGGATGTTGCATAATAAAAAAAATAATAATAATTGACGTTCCAAAGTGATCATTGTGGATGAGGCATAATTTAAAAAAATGATGTACCAAAATATCACAGTGGATGTTGCATAATAAAAAAAAAATAATTGACGTTCCAAAGTGATCATTGTGGATGAGGCATAATTTAAAAAAATGATGTACCAAAATGATCACAGTGGATGTTGCATAATAAAAAAAAATTGACGTTCCAAAGTGATCATTGTGGATGAGGCATAATTAAAAAAATGTGGATGTTCCAAAATAAACATGATGAACGTAGCATACTAAAAAAAAAAAAAAAAAATTGGATGTTCCAAAATGATGATGATGACCTTTGCAAAAACTATGAAAGTTATCTCATGTCCCTCCACCACCATTAAATAGAATCAAGCAAATTTACAGTAATTTTATAGTACACACAAGCCGTGGGCTCCCTACAAAAACAGTATGAAAATTACGGCAAACGAAATATACGGTTTACGGTATTCATACGGAAATATTTTGTATGGGACAATTTTTTTTTGTATGAAAGTAAATTTTTTTTTCATGGAACCGGATATAAAAAAATGTCCTCAGCAACATTAGTTTTTGCACCAACGCTGTAAGACCTATACTTTCCGAGATACGATGTCGATGGGAGCGAATGGGGGACAAAAGGGGTACTTTAGGATTTATTCCCAACTCACCGGAACTCCCTCTATACGATCCCACCAAACATTTTCACCCTACGAGGTGGCATCTGGGAGAACAAACATGTCAATGAGTCAATCAGTCAGTCAGTCAGTCAGTGGTAATCGAGCTTTATATAATATAACTAGAGGTTGCGTTGTGCGCGAGCTGCTCGCAGCTCGCGTGTTTTTCTTTTAGTCGAAGAAATAATTAAAGAGGATATCGAGCTGTTAAAAGCCGTCAAAGAGGATATCCATGTGTAAGAAGCAGTCAAAGACGATATCGAAATGGAAGAAGCAATCAAATCAAAGAGGATTTCCAAGTGGAAGCAGCAATCAAAGATGATATCGAAGTGGAAGAAGCAATCAAAGAGTATATTGAAGTGAAAGAAGCAATCAAATACGATATCGAAGTAGCAGAAACAATCAAAGAGGAAATTATAGTTGAGGAAGAAATCAAAGAGGATACCAAGGTGGTAGAAGCATTCTAAGAGGATGACGAAGTAAAAAAAGCAATCAAAGACGATATCGAAGTGGAAGAAGCAATCCAATTGATATTGAAGATGAAGAAGGAATAAAAGAGGATATCGAAGCGGAACAAGCAATCGTAGAGGATATCAAAGTTAAAGAAGCAATCAACGAGGATACCAATGTGGAAGAAGCAATCAAAGAGGATATCGAAGTGGAACAAGCAATCAAAGAGAAAAAAATTGGATGTTCCAAAATGATCATGATAATGGTTGTATAAAAAAAATTGAACGTTGCAAAAAAGATCATGATGAACGTTGCATAAAAAAAAATCTGGACGTTCCAAAATGATCATGATTGACGTTGCATAATATAAATGTATGTTGCAAAATGATAATGATCAAAAATTTGTACTAATATTTTGTCAAAGTTTGCTAGTGCTATCTCTTCCCGTTTAGAAGATACGAGCGATTAAAGTTTTGTAAGAAAAATCATAAATTTGTTGATTGGATATCGAAGTGGAAGAAACTATCAAAGAGAATGTTGAAGTGGAAGAAGCAATTAAATAGGATATCGAAGTGGCAGAAACAATCAAAGGGGAAATTGAAGTTGAGTAAGCAATCAAAGAGGATACCGAGGCGGCAGAAGCATTCAAAGAAGATGACGAAGTGAAAAAAGCAATCAAAGACGATATCGAAATGGAAGAAGCAGTCAAAGACGATATCGAAGAGAGAGAAACAATCAAAGAGGAAATTGAAGTTGAGTAAGCAATCAAAGAGGATACCGAGGTGGTAGAAGCATTCAAAGAAGATGACGAAGTGAAAAAAGCAATCAAAGACGATATCGAAGTGGGAGAAGCAATCAAAGAGGATATCGAAGTTAAAGAAGCAGTCAAAGATGATGTCGAAGTGGAAAAAACATTCAAAGAAGATGACGAAGTGAGAAAAGCATTCAAAAAGGATGTCAAGGATGACAATAAAAAAACAGTTGCACCAAAAATTTATACCAATATTTTGTACAAGTTTGCTAGGGCTATCTCTTCCCGTTTAGAAGATACGAGCGATTGAAGTTTTGTATGAAAGACCACAATTTTGTAGAGAGCATAATGAAGTAACTGAAGCAATTAAAGAGGATATGAAAGTAGAAGAAGCATTTTAAAGGGATAACGAAATGGAACATGCAAAAATAGAAGATGTCGAGGCGGAAGAAACAATCAAAGAGGATATAGAAGTGGAAGAAGCAATCAAAGAGGGTATCGAAGTGGAAGAAGCCATCACAGAGGATATCGAAGTGAAAATGCTATCAAAGACGATATCGAAGATGAAGACGCAATCAAAGAGAATAATGCAGTGCAAGAAGCAATCAAAAGGAAATCGAAGATGATATCGAAGTGGAAGGAGTAAACAAAGAGGATATTGAAGTGGGAGAAGCAATCAAATAGGATATCGAAGTAGCAAAAACAATCAAAGAAGAAATTGAAGTTGACTAAGGAATCAAAGAGGATACCGAGTTGGTAGAAGTATTCAAAGAGGATGACGGAGTGAAAAAAGCAATCAAAGACGATATCGAAGTGAAAGAAATAGTCAAAGACGATATCAAAATGGAACAAGCAATCAAAGCGGATATCGAAGTGGAAGAAGCAATCAAAGAGGATATCAAAGTGGAAGAAGCCATCACAGGATATCGAAGTAAAAATGCAATCAAAAACGATATCGAATATGAAGACGCAATCAAAGAAAATATTGCAGTGCAAGAAGCAATCAAACGGAAATCAAAGAGGAAGGAGCCCTTACAGAGGATACCGAAGTGAAAATGCCATCAAAGAGGATATCAAAGATGAAGAAGCAATCCAATGGATATTGAAGATGAAGAAGGAATAAAAGAGGATATCGAAGTGGAACAAGCAATCGTAGAGGATATCAAAGTTAAAGAAGCAATCAAATAGGATATCAATGTGGAAGAAGCAATTAAAGAGGATATCGAAGTGGAACAAGCAATCAAAGAGAAAAAATTGGATGTTCCAAAATGATCATGATAATAGTTGTATAAAAAAATTGAACGTTGCAAAAAAGATCATGATGAACGTTGCATAAAAAAAATCTGGACGTTCCAAAATGATCAGGATTGACGTTGCATAATATAAATATATGTTGTAAAATGATAATGATCAAAAATTTGTACTAATATTTTGTCAAAGTTTGCTAGTGCTATATCTTCCCGTTTAGAAGATACGAGCGATTAAAGTTTTGTAAGAAAAATCATAAATTTGTTGATTGGATATCGAAGTGGAAGAAACTATCAAAGAGAATATTGAAGTGGAAGAAGCAATCAAATAGGATATCGAAGTGGCAGAAACAATCAAAGAGGAAATTGAAGTTGAGTAAGCAATCAAAGAGGATACCGAGGCGGTAGAAGCATTCAAAGAAGATGACGAAGTGAAAAAAGCAATCAAAGACGATATCGAAGTGGGAGAAGCAATCAAAGAGGATATCGAAGTTAAAGAAGCAGTCAAAGATGATGTCGAAGTGGAAAAAACATTCAAAGAAGATGACGAAGTGAGAGAAGCATTCAAAAAGGATGTCAAGGATGACAATAAAAAAACAGTTGCACCAAAAATTTATACCAATATTTTGTACAAGTTTGCTAGGGCTATCTCTTCCCGTTTAGAAGATACGAGCGATTGAAGTTTTGTATGAAAGACCACAATTTTGTAGAGAGCATAATGAAGTAACTGAAGCAATTAAAGAGGATATGAAAGTAGAAGAAGCATTTTAAAGGGATAACGAAGTGGAACATGCAAAAATAGAAGATGTCGAGGCGGAAAAAACAATCAAAGAGGATATCGAAGTGGAAGAAGCAATCAAAGAGGGTATCGAAGTGGAAGAAGCCATCACAGAGGATATCGAAGTGAAAATGCTATCAAAGACGATATCGAAGATGAAGACGCAATCAAAGAGAATAATGCAGTGCAAGAAGCAATCAAAAGGAAATCGAAGATGATATTGAAGTGGAAGGAGTAAACAAAGAGGATATTGAAGTGGGAGAAGCAATCAAATAGGATATCGAAGTAGCAAAAACAATCAAAGAAGAAATTGAAGTTGACTAAGGAATCAAAGAGGATACCGAGTTGGTAGAAGTATTCAAAGAGGATGACGGAGTGAAAAAAGCAATCAAAGACGATATCGAAGTGAAAGAAATAGTCAAAGACGATATCAAAATGGAACAAGCAATCAAAGCGGATATCGAAGTGGAAGAAGCAATCAAAGAGGATATCAAAGTGGAAGAAGCCATCACAGGATATCGAAGTAAAAATGCAATCAAAAACGATATCGAATATGAAGACGCAATCAAAGAAAATATTGCAGTGCAAGAAGCAATCAAACGGAAATCAAAGAGGAAGGAGCCCTTACAGAGGATACCGAAGTGAAAATGCCATCAAAGAGGATATCAAAGATGAAGAAGCAATCCAATGGATATTGAAGATGAAGAAGGAATAAAAGAGGATATCGAAGTGGAACAAGCAATCGTAGAGGATATCAAAGTTAAAGAAGCAATCAAATAGGATATCAATGTGGAAGAAGCAATTAAAGAGGATATCGAAGTGGAACAAGCAATCAAAGAGAAAAAATTGGATGTTCCAAAATGATCATGATAATAGTTGTATAAAAAAATTGAACGTTGCAAAAAAGATCATGATGAACGTTGCATAAAAAAAATCTGGACGTTCCAAAATGATCAGGATTGACGTTGCATAATATAAATATATGTTGTAAAATGATAATGATCAAAAATTTGTACTAATATTTTGTCAAAGTTTGCTAGTGCTATATCTTCCCGTTTAGAAGATACGAGCGATTAAAGTTTTGTAAGAAAAATCATAAATTTGTTGATTGGATATCGAAGT
The DNA here is from genome assembly GCA_963924445.1 of Philereme transversata. Classification (NCBI taxonomy): domain Eukaryota; kingdom Metazoa; phylum Arthropoda; class Insecta; order Lepidoptera; family Geometridae; genus Philereme; species Philereme transversata. The sequence continues at coordinate 15,312,063 of OZ004340.1, forward strand.
GGAAGAAACTATCAAAGAGAATATTGAAGTGGAAGAAGCAATCAAATAGGATATCGAAGTGGCAGAAACAATCAAAGAGGAAATTGAAGTTGAGTAAGCAATCAAAGAGGATACCGAGGCGGTAGAAGCATTCAAAGAAGATGACGAAGTGAAAAAAGCAATCAAAGACGATATCGAAGTGGGAGAAGCAATCAAAGAGGATATCGAAGTTAAAGAAGCAGTCAAAGATGATGTCGAAGTGGAAAAAACATTCAAAGAAGATGACGAAGTGAGAGAAGCATTCAAAAAGGATGTCAAGGATGACAATAAAAAAACAGTTGCACCAAAAATTTATACCAATATTTTGTACAAGTTTGCTAGGGCTATCTCTTCCCGTTTAGAAGATACGAGCGATTGAAGTTTTGTATGAAAGACCACAATTTTGTAGAGAGCATAATGAAGTAACTGAAGCAATTAAAGAGGATATGAAAGTAGAAGAAGCATTTTAAAGGGATAACGAAGTGGAACATGCAAAAATAGAAGATGTCGAGGCGGAAAAAACAATCAAAGAGGATATCGAAGTGGAAGAAGCAATCAAAGAGGGTATCGAAGTGGAAGAAGCCATCACAGAGGATATCGAAGTGAAAATGCTATCAAAGACGATATCGAAGATGAAGACGCAATCAAAGAGAATAATGCAGTGCAAGAAGCAATCAAAAGGAAATCGAAGATGATATTGAAGTGGAAGGAGTAAACAAAGAGGATATTGAAGTGGGAGAAGCAATCAAATAGGATATCGAAGTAGCAAAAACAATCAAAGAAGAAATTGAAGTTGACTAAGGAATCAAAGAGGATACCGAGTTGGTAGAAGTATTCAAAGAGGATGACGGAGTGAAAAAAGCAATCAAAGACGATATCGAAGTGAAAGAAATAGTCAAAGACGATATCAAAATGGAACAAGCAATCAAAGCGGATATCGAAGTGGAAGAAGCAATCAAAGAGGATATCAAAGTGGAAGAAGCCATCACAGGATATCGAAGTAAAAATGCAATCAAAAACGATATCGAATATGAAGACGCAATCAAAGAAAATATTGCAGTGCAAGAAGCAATCAAACGGAAATCAAAGAGGAAGGAGCCCTTACAGAGGATACCGAAGTGAAAATGCCATCAAAGAGGATATCAAAGATGAAGAAGCAATCCAATGGATATTGAAGATGAAGAAGGAATAAAAGAGGATATCGAAGTGGAACAAGCAATCGTAGAGGATATCAAAGTTAAAGAAGCAATCAAATAGGATATCAATGTGGAAGAAGCAATCAAAGAGGATATCGAAGTGGAACAAGCAATCAAAGAGAAAAAAATTGGATGTTCCAAAATGATCATGATAATAGTTGTATAAAAAAAATTGAACGTTGCAAAAAAGATCATGATGAACGTTGCATAAAAAAAAATCTGGACGTTCCAAAATGATCAGGATTGACGTTGCATAATATAAATGTATGTTGTAAAATGATAATGATCAAAAATTTGAACTAATATTTTGTCAAAGTTTGCTAGTGCTATCTCTTCCCGTTTAGAAGAAACGAGCGATTAAAGTTTTGTAAGAAAAATCATAAATTTGTTGATTGGATATCGAAGTGGAAGAAACTATCAAAGAGAATGTTGAAGTGGAAGAAGCAATCAAATAGGATATCGAAGTGGCAGAAACAATCAAAGAGGAAATTGAAGTTGAGTAAGCAATCAAAGAGGATACCAAGGTGGTAGAAGCATTCAAAGAAGATGACGAAGTGAAAAAGCAATCAAAGACGATATCGAAATGGAAGAAGCAGTCAAAGACGATATCGAAGTGGGAGAAGCAATCAAAGAGGATATCGAAGTTAAAGAAGCAGTCAAAGATGATGTCGAAGTGGAAAAAACATTCAAAGAAGATGACGAAGTGAGAGAAGCATTCAAAAAGGATGTCAAGGATGACAATAAAAAAACAGTTCCACCAAAAGTTTATACCAATATTTTGTACAAGTTTGCTAGGGCTATCTCTTCCCGCTTAGAAGATATGAGCGATTGAAGTTTTGTATGAAACACCACAATTTTGTAGAGCGCATAATGAAGTAACTGAAGCAATTAAAGAGGATATGAAGTAGAAGAAGCATTTTAAAAGGATAACGAAGTGGAACATGCAAAAATAGAAGATGTGGAGGCGGAAGAAACAATAAAAGAGGATGACGAAGTGTAACAAGCAATCAAAGATAATATTCGAATAGTGGATGTCGCATAATAAAAAAAAAATTGACGTTCCAAAATGATCATAGTGGATGAGGCATAAATAAAAAAAAATTGATGTTCCAAAATGATCACAATGGATGTTGCATAATAAAAAAAAATTGACGTTCCAAAAGTGATCATTGTGGATGAGGCATAATTAAAAAAAAAAATTGACGTTCCAAAATGATCATTGCGGATGAGGCATAATTAAAAAAATTGATGTTCCAAAATTATCACAGTGGATGTTGCATAATAAAAAAAAAGAAATTGACGTTCCAAAATGATCATAGTGGATGAGGCATAATTTAAAAAAAAAATGATTTTCCAAAATGATCACAAAGGATTTTACATAATAAAAAAAATGACGTTTCAAAGTGATCATTGTGGATGAGGCGTAATTAAAAAAATGATGTACCAAAATGATCACAGTGGATGTTGCATAATAAAAAAAAAATTGACGTTCCAAAGTGATCATTGTGGATGAGACATAATTAAAAAAAAATTGATGTTCCAAAATGATCACAAAGGATGTTGCATAATAAAAAAAAATTGACGTTCCAAAAGTGATCATTGTGGATAAGGCATAATTTAAAAAAATTGATGTTCCAAAATAAACATGATGAACGTTGCATACTAAAAAAAAAAATTGGATGTTCCAAAATGATGATGATGACCTTTGCAAAAACTATGAAAGTTTTCTCATGCCCCTCCACCACCATTATATAGAATCAAGCAAATTTACAGTAATTTTATAGTACACACAAGCCGTGGGCTCCCTACAAAACCAGTATGAAAATTACGGCAAACGAAATATACGGTTTACGGTATTCATACAGAAATATTTTGTATGGGACAATTTTTTTTTGTATGAAAGACATGTTTTTTTTCATGGATCCGGATATAAAAAAATGTCCTCAGCAACATTAGTTTTTGCACCAACGCTGTAAGACCTATACTTTCCGAGATACGATGTCGATGGGAGCGAATGGGGGACAAAAGGGGTACTTTAGGATTTATTCCCAACTCACCGGAACTCCCTCTATACGATCCCACCAAACATTTCCCCCCTACGAGGTGGCATCTGGGAGAACAATGATGTCAATCAGTCAGTGAGTCAGTGGTAATCGAGCTTTATATAATATAACTAGAGGTTGCGTTGTGCGCGAGCTGCTCGCAGCTCGCGTGTTTTTCTTTTAGTCCAAGAAGTAATTAAAGAGGATATCGAGCTGTTAAAAGCCATCAAAGAGGATATCCATGTGTAAGAAGCAGTCAAAGACGATATCGAAATGGAAGAAGCAATCAAATCAAAGAGGATTTCCAAGTGGAAGCAGCAATCAAAGATGATATCGAAGTGGAAGAAGCAATCAAAGAGGATATTGAAGTGAAAGAAGCAATCAAATAGGATATCGAAGTAGCAGAAACAATCAAAGAGGAAATTAAAGTTGAGTAAGCAATCAAAGAGGATACTGAGGTGGTAGAAGCATTCTAAGAGGATGACGAAGTAAAAAAAGCAATCAAAGACGATATCGAACTGGAAGAAGCAATCCAATGGATATTGAAGATGAAGAAGGAATAAAAGAGGATATCGAAGCGGAACAAGCAATCGTAGAGGATATCAAAGTTAAAGAAGCAATCAAAGAGGATACCAATGTGGAAGAAGCAATCAAAGAGGATATCGAAGTGGAACAAGCAATCAAAGAGAAAAAAATTGGATGTTCCAAAATGATCATGATAATGGTTGTATAAAAAAAAATTGAACGTTGCAAAAAAGATCATGATGAACGTTGCATAAAAAAAAATCTGGACGTTCCAAAATGATCATGATTGACGTTGCATAATATAAATGTATGTTGCAAAATGATAATGATCAAAAATTTGTACTAATATTTTGTCAAAGTTTGCTAGTGCTATCTCTTCCCGTTTAGAAGATACGAGCGATTAAAGTTTTGTAAGAAAAATCATAAATTTGTTGATTGGATATCGAAGTGGAAGAAACTATCAAAGAGAATGTTGAAGTGGAAGAAGCAATCAAATAGGATATCGAAGTGGCAGAAACAATCAAAGCGGAAATTGAAGTTGAGTAAGCAATCAAAGAGGATACCAAGGTGGTAGAAGCATTCAAAGAAGATGACGAAGTGAAAAAGCAATCAAAGACGATATCGAAATGGAAGAAGCAGTCAAAGACGATATCGAAGTGGGAGAAGCAATCAAAGAGGATATCGAAGTTAAAGAAGCAGTCAAAGATGATGTCGAAGTGGAAAAAACATTCAAAGAAGATGACGAAGTGAGAGAAGCATTCAAAAAGGATGTCAAGGATGACAATAAAAAAACAGTTGCACCAAAAATTTATACCAATATTTTGTACAAGTTTGCTAGGGCTATCTCTTCCCGTTTAGAAGATACGAGCGATTGAAGTTTTGTATGAAATACCACAATTTTGTAGAGAGCATAATGAAGTAACTGAAGCAATTAAAGAGGATATGAAAGTAGAAGAAGCATTTTAAAGGGATAACGAAGTGGAACATGCAAAAATAGAAGATGTCGAGGCGGAAGAAACAATCAAAGAGGATATCGAAGTGGAAGAAGCAATCAAAGAGGGTATCGAAGTGGAAGAAGCCATCACAGAGGATATCGAAGTGAAAATGCTATCAAAGACGATATCGAAGATGAAGACGCAATCAAAGAGAATAATGCAGTGCAAGAAGCAATCAAAAGGAAATCGAAGATGATATCGAAGTGGAAGAAGCAATCAAATCAAAGAGGATTTCCAAGTGGAAGCAGCAATCAAAGATGATATCGAAGTGGAAGAAGCCATCACAGGATATCGAAGTAAAAATGCAATCAAAAACGATATCGAATATGAAGACGCAATCAAAGAAAATATTGCAGTGCAAGAAGCAATCAAACGGAAATCAAAGAGGAAGGAGCCCTTACAGAGGATACCGAAGTGAAAATGCCATCAAAGAGGATATCAAAGATGAAGAAGCAATCCAATGGATATTGAAGATGAAGAAGGAATAAAAGAGGATATCGAAGTGGAACAAGCAATCGTAGAGGATATCAAAGTTAAAGAAGCAATCAAATAGGATATCAATGTGGAAGAAGCAATCAAAGAGGATATAAAGTGGAACAAGCAATCAAAGAGAAAAAAATTGGATGTTCCAAAATGATCATGATAATAGTTGTATAAAAAAAATTGAACGTTGCAAAAAAGATCATGATGAACGTTGCATAAAAAAAATCTGGACGTTCCAAAATGATCAGGATTGACGTTGCATAATATAAATGTATGTTGTAAAATGATAATGATTAAAAATTTGTACTAATATTTTGTCAAAGTTTGTTAGTGCTATCTCTTCCCGTTTAGAAGATACGAGCGATTAAAGTTTTGTAAGAAAAATCATAAATTTGTTGATTGGATATCGAAGTGGAAGAAACTATCAAAGAGAATGTTGAAGTGGAAGAAGCAATCAAATAGGATATCGAAGTGGCAGAAACAATCAAAGCGGAAATTGAAGTTGAGTAAGCAATCAAAGAGGATACCAAGGTGGTAGAAGCAATCAAAGAAGATGACGAAGTGAAAAAGCAATCAAAGACGATATCGAAATGGAAGAAGCAGTCAAAGACGATATCGAAGTGGGAGAAGCAATCAAAGAGGATATCGAAGTTAAAGAAGCAGTCAAAGATGATGTCGAAGTGGAAAAAACATTCAAAGAAGATGACGAAGTGAGAGAAGCATTCAAAAAGGATGTCAAGGATGACAATAAAAAAACAGTTCCACCAAAAGTTTAAACCAATATTTTGTACAAGTTTGCTAGGGCTATCTCTTCCCGTTTAGAAGATATGAGCGATTGAAGTTTTGTATGAAACACCACAATTTTGTAGAGCGTATAATGAAGTAACTGAAGCAATTAAAGAGGATATGAAGTAGAAGAAGCATTTTAAAAGGATAACGAAGTGGAACATGCAAAAATAGAAGATGTGGAGGCGGAAGAAACAATAAAAGAGGATGACGAATTGTAACAAGCAATCAAAGAGAATATTCGAATAGTGGATGTCGCATAATAAAAAAAAATTGACGTTCCAAAATGATCATAGTGGATGAGGCATAAATAAAAAAAAATTGATGTTCCAAAATGATCACAGTTGATGTTGCATAATAAAAAAAAATTGACGTTCCAAAAGTGATCATTGTGGATGAGGCATAATTTAAAAAAAAATTGACGTTCCAAAATGATCATTGCGGATGAGGCATAATTAAAAAAAATTGATGTTCCAAAATTATCACAGTGGATGTTGCATAATAAAAAAAAAGAAATTGACGTTCCAAAATGATCATTGTGGATGAGGCATAATTTAAAAAAAATGATTTTCCAAAATGATCACAAAGGATTTTGCATAATAAAAAAAAATTACGTTCCAAAAGTGATCATTGTGGATGAGGCATAATTTAAAACAAAATGATGTTCCAAAATGATCACAAAGGATTTTGCATAGTAAAAAAAAATTGACGTTCCAAAAGTGATCATTGTGGATGAGGCATAATTAAAAAAAATTGATTTTCCAAAATGATCACAAAGGATTTTGCATAATAAAAAAAAAATTGACGTTCCAAAATGATCATTGTGGATGAGGCATAATTAAAAAAAATTGATTTTCCAAAATGATCAGAAAGGATTTTGCATAATAAAAAAAAATTGACGTTCCAAAAGTGATCATTGTGGATGAGGCATAATTAAAAAAAATGATGTTCCAAAATGATCACAAAGTATTTTGCATAATAAAAAAAAATAAATTGACGTTCCAAAAGTGATCATCGTGGATGAGGCATAATTAAAAAAAATTGATTTTCTAAAATGATCACAAAGGATTTTGCATATTAAAAAAAAATTGACTTTTCTAAAAGTGATCATTGTGGATAAGGCATAATTAAAAAAAATTGGTGTTCCAAAATGATCACAAAGGATTTTGCAGAATAAAAAAAAAAAAAAAATGACGTTCCAAAAGTGATCATTGTGGATGACGCATAATTAAAAAAAATTGATGTTCCAAAATAAACATGATGAACGTTGCATACTAAAAAAAAAAAATTGGATGTTCCAAAATGATGATGATGACCTTTGCAAAAACTATGAAAGTTGTCTCATGCCCCTCCACCAACATTATATAGAATCAAGCAAATTTACAGTAATTTTATAGTACACACAAGCCATGGGCTCCCTACAAAAACAGTATGAAAATTACGGCAAACGAAATATACGGTTTACGGTATTCATACAGAAATATTTTGTATGGGCCAATTTTTTTTTGTATAAAAGACAATTTTTTTTTCATGGAACCGGATATAAAGAAATGTCCTCTGCAACATTAGTTTTTGCACCAACGCTCTAAGACCTATACTTTCCGAGATACGAGGTCGATGGGAGCAAATGGGGGACAAAAGGGGTACTTTAGGATTTATTCCCAACTCATCGGAACTCCCTCTATACGATCCCACCAAACATTTTCACCCTACGAGGTGGTATCTGGGAGAACAAACATGTCAATGAGTCAGTCAGTCAGTCAGTGAGTGGTAATCGAGCTTTATATAATATAACTAGAGGTTGCGTTGTGCGCGAGCTGCTCGCAGCTCGCGTGTTTTTCTTTTAGTCGAAGAAGTAATTAAAGAGGATATCGAGCTGTTAAAAGCCATCAAAGAGGATATCCATGTGTAAGAAGCAGTCAAAGACGATATCGAAATGGAAGCAGCAATCAAATCAAAGAGGATTTCCAAGTGGAAGCAGCAATCAAAGATGATATCAAAGCGGAAGAAGCAATCAAAGAGGATATTGAAGTGAAAGAAGCAATCAAATAGGATATCGAAGTAGCAGAAACAATCAAAGAGGAAATTAAAGTTGAGGAAGAAATCAAAGAGGATACCAAGGTGGTAGAAGCATTCTAAGAGGATGACGAAGTAAAAAAAGCAATCAAAGACGATATCGAAGTGGAAGAAGCAATCCAATGGATATTAAAGATGAAGAAGGAATAAAAGAGGATATCGAAGCGGAACAAGCAATCGTAGAGGATATCAAAGTTAAAGAAGCAATCGAAGAGGATACCAATGTGGAAGAAGCAATCAAAGAGGATATCGAAGTGGAACAAGCAATCAAAGAGAAAAAAATTGGATGTTCCAAAATGATCATGATAATGGTTGTATAAAAAAAATTGAACGTTGCAAAAAAGATCATGATGAACGTTGCATAAAAAAAAAATCTGGACGTTCCAAAATGATCATGATTGACGTTGCATAATATAAATGTATGTTGCAAAATAATAATGATCAAAAATTTGTACTAATATTTTTTCAAAGTTTGCTAGTGCTATCTCTTCCCGTTTAGAAGATACGAGCGATTAAAGTTTTGTAAGAAAAATCATAAATTTGTTGATTGGATATCGAAGTGGAAGAAACTATCAAAGAGAATGTTTAAGTGGAAGAAGCAATCAAATAGGATATCGAAGTGGCAGAAACAATCAAAGAGGAAATTGAAGTTGAGTAAGCAATCAAAGAGGATACCGAGGCGGTAGAAGCATTCAAAGAAGATGACGAAGTGAAAAAAGCAATCAAAGACGATATCGAAGTGGGAGAAGCAATCAAAGAGGATATCGAAGTTAAAGAAGCAGTCAAAGATGATGTCGAAGTGGAAAAAACATTCAAAGAAGATGACGAAGTGAGAGAAGCATTCAAAAAGGATGTCAAGGATGACAATAAAAAAACAGTTGCACCAAAAATTTATACCAATATTTTGTACAAGTTTGCTAGGGCTATCTCTTCCCGTTTAGAAGATACGAGCGATTGAAGTTTTGTATGAAATACCACAATTTTGTAGAGAGCATAATGAAGTAACTGAAGCAATTAAAGAGGATATGAAAGTAGAAGAAGCATTTTAAAGGGATAACGAAGTGGAACATGCAAAAATAGAAGATGTCGAGGCGGAAGAAACAATCAAAGAGGATATCGAAGTGGAAGAAGCAATCAAAGAGGGTATCGAAGTGGAAGAAGCCATCACAGAGGATATCGAAGTGAAAATGCTATCAAAGACGATATCGAAGATGAAGACGCAATCAAAGAGAATAATGCAGTGCAAGAAGCAATCAAAAGGAAATCGAAGATGATATTGAAGTGGAAGGAGTAAACAAAGAGGATATTGAAGTGGGAGAAGCAATCAAATAGGATATCGAAGTAGCAAAAACAATCAAAGAGGAAATTGAAGTTGACTAAGGAATCAAAGAGGATACCGAGTTGGTAGAAGTATTCAAAGAGGATGACGAAGTGAAAAAAGCAATGAAAGACGATATCGAAGTGAAAGAAATAGTCAAAGACGATATCAAAATGGAACAAGCAATCAAAGCGGATATCGAAGTGGAAGAAGCAATCAAAGAGGATATCAAAGTGGAAGAAGCCATCACAGGATATCGAAGTAAAAATGCAATCAAAAACGATATCGAATATGAAGACGCAATCAAAGAAAATATTGCAGTGCAAGAAGCAATCAAACGGAAATCAAAGAGGAAGGAGCCCTTACACAGGATACCGAAGTGAAAATGCCATCAAAGAGGATATCAAAGATGAAGAAGCAATCCAATGGATATTGAAGATGAAGAAGGAATAAAAGAGGATATCGAAGTGGAACAAGCAATCGTAGAGGATATCAAAGTTAAAGAAGCAATCAAATAGGATATCAATGTGGAAGAAGCAATCAAAGAGGATATCGAAGTGGAACAAGCAATCAAAGAGAAAAAAATTGGATGTTCCAAAATGATCATGATAATAGTTGTATAAAAAAAATTGAACTTTGCAAAAAAGATCATGATGAACGTTGCATAAAAAAAAATCTGGACGTTCCAAAATGATCAGGATTGACGTTGCATAATATAAATGTATGTTGTAAAATGATAATGATCAAAAATTTGAACTAATATTTTGTCAAAGTTTGCTAGTGCTATCTCTTCCCGTTTAGAAGATACGAGCGATTAAAGTTTTGTAAGAAAAATCATAAATTTGTTGATTGGATATCGAAGTGGAAGAAACTATCAAAGAGAATGTTGAAGTGGAAGAAGCAATCAAATAGGATATCGAAGTGGCAGAAACAATCAAAGAGGAAATTGAAGTTGAGTAAGCAATCAAAGAGGATACCAAGGTGGTAGAAGCATTCAAAGAAGATGACGAAGTGAAAAAGCAATCAAAGACGATATCGAAATGGAAGAAGCAGTCAAAGACGATATCGAAGTGGGAGAAGCAATCAAAGAGGATATCGAAGTTAAAGAAGCAGTCAAAGATGATGTCGAAGTGGAAAAAACATTCAAAGAAGATGACGAAGTGAGAGAAGCATTCAAAAAGGATGTCAAGGATGACAATAAAAAAACAGTTCCACCAAAAATTTATACCAATATTTTGTACAAGTTTGCTAGGGCTATCTCTTCGCGTTTAGAAGATATGAGCGATTGAAGTTTTGTATGAAACACCACAATTTTGTAGAGCGCATAATGAAGTAACTGGAGCAATTAAAGAGGATATGAAGTAGAAGAAGCATTTTAAAAGGATAACGAAGTGGAACATGCAAAAATAGAAGATGTGGAGGCGGAAGAAACAATAAAAGAGGATGACGAAGTGTAACAAGCAATCAAAGATAATATTCGAATAGTGGATGTCGCATAATAAAAAAAAAATTGACGTTCCAAAATGATCATAGTGGATGAGGCATAAATAAAAAAAAATTGATGTTCCAAAATGATCACAATGGATGTTGCATAATAAAAAAAAATTGACGTTCCAAAAGTGATCATTGTGGATGAGGCATAATTAAAAAAAAAAATTGACGTTCCAAAATGATCATTGCGGATGAGGCATAATTAAAAAAATTGATGTTCCAAAATTATCACAGTGGATGTTGCATAATAAAAAAAAAGAAATTGACGTTCCAAAATGATCATTGTGGATGAGGCATAATTTAAAAAAAAATGATTTTCCAAAATGATCACAAAGGATTTTGCATAATAAAAAAAATGACGTTCCAAAAGTGATCATTGTGGATGAGGCATAATTTAAAACAAAATGATGTTCCAAAATGATCACAAAGGATTTTGCATAGTAAAAAAAAAAAATTTACGTTCCAAAAGTGATCATTGTGGATGAGGCATAATTTAAAAAAATTGATTTGCCAAAATGATCACAGTGGATGATGCATTATAAAAAAATAAAAAATAATTGACGTTCCAAAGTGATCATTGTGGATGAGGCGTAATTAAAAAAATTATGTACCAAAATAATCACAGTGGATGTTGCATAATAAAAAAAATAAAAAATAATTGACGTTCCAAAGTGATCATTGTGGATGAGGCATAATTAAAAAAAATGATGTACCAAAATGATCACAGTGGATGATGCATAATAAAAAAATAAAAAATAATTGACGTTTCAAAGTGATCATTGTGGATGAGGCGTAATTAAAAAAATGATGTACCAAAATGATCACAGTGGATGTTGCATAATAAAAAAAAATGACGTTTCAAAGTGATCATTGTGGATGAGGCATAATTGAAAAAAAAATGATGTTACAAAATGATCACAGTGGATGATGCATAATAAAAAAAAAAAAATTGACGTTCCAAAATGATCATTGTGGATGAGGCATAATTAAAAAAATGTGGATGTTCCAAAATAAACATGATGAACGTTGCATACTAAAAAAAAAAAAAAAAATTGGATGTTCCAAAATGATGATGATGACCTTTGCAAAAACTATGAAAGTTATCTCATGTCCCTCCACCACCATTATATAGAATCAAGCAAATTTACAGTAATTTTATAGTACACACAAGCCGTGGGCTCCCTACGAAAACAGTATGAAAATTACGGCAAACGAAATTTACGGTTTACGGTATTCATACAGAAATATTTTGTATGGGACAATTTTTTTTTTGTATGAAAGACCATTTTTTTGTCATGGAACCGGATATAAAAAAATGTCCTCTGCAACATTAGTTTTTGCGCCAACGCTGTAAGACCTATACTTTCCGAGATACGAGGTGGATGGGAGCGAATGGGGGACAAAAGGGGTACTTTAGGATTTATTCCCAACTCATCGGAACTCCCTCTATACGATCCCACCAAACATTTTCACCCTACGAGGTGGCATCTGGGAGAACAAACATGTCAATGAGTCAGTCAGTGAGTGGTAATCGAGCTTTATATAATATAACTAGAGGTTGCGTTGTGCGCGAGCTGCTCGCAGCTCGCGTGTTTTTCTTTTAGTCGAAGAAGTAATTAAAGAGGATATCGAGCTGTTAAAAGCCATCAAAGAGGATATCCATGTGTAAGAAGCAGTCAAAGACGATATCGAAATGGAAGAAGCAATCAAATCAAAGAGGATTTCCAAGTGGAAGCAGCAATCAAAGATGATATCGAAGTGGAAGAAGCAATCAAAAAGGATATTGAAGTGAAAGAAGCAATCAAATAGGATATCGAAGTAGCAGAAACAATCAAAGAGGAAATTAAAGTTGAGAAAGAAATCAAAGAGGATACCAAGGTGGCAGAAGCATTCTAAGAGGATGACGAAGTAAAAAAAGCAATCAAAGACGATATCGAAGTGGAAGAAGCAATCCAATGGATATTGAAGATGAAGAAGGAATAAAAGAGGATATCGAAGCGGAACAAGCAATCGTAGAGGATATCAAGTTAAAGAAGCAATCAAAGAGGATACCAATGTGGAAGAAGCAATCAAAGAGGATATCGAAGTGGAACAAGCAATCAAAGAGAAAAAAGTTGGATGTTCCAAAATGATCATGATAATGGTTGTATAAAAAAAAATTGAACGTTGCAAAAAAGATCATGATGAACGTTGCATAAAAAAAAATCTGGACGTTCCAAAATGATCATGATTGACGTTGCATAATATAAATGTATGTTGCAAAATGATAATGATCAAAAATTTGTACTAATATTTCGTCAAAGTTTGCTAGTGCTATCTCTTCCCGTTTAGAAGATACGAGCGATTAAAGTTTTGTAAGAAAAATCATAAATTTGTTGATTGGATATCGTAGTGGAAGAAACTATCAAAGAGAATGTTGAAGTGGAAGAAGCAATCAAATAGGATATCGAAGTGGCAGAAACAATCAAAGAGGAAATTGAAGTTGAGTAAGCAATCAAAGAGGATACCGAGGCGGTAGAAGCATTCAAAGAAGATGACGAAGTGAAAAAAGCAATCAAAGACGATATCGAAATGGAAGAAGCAGTCAAAGACGATATCGAAGTGGGAGAAGCAATCAAAGAGGATATCGAAGTTAAATAAGCAGTCAAAGATGATGTCGAAGTGGAAAAAACATTCAAAGAAGATGACGAAGTGAGAGAAGCATTCAAAAAGGATGTCAAGGATGACAATTAAAAAACAGTTGCACCAAAAATTTATACCAATATTTTGTACAAGTTTGCTAGGGCTATCTCTTCCCGTTTAGAAGATACGAGCGATTGAAGTTTTGTATGAAAGACCCCAATTTTGTAGAGAGCATAATGAAGTAACTGAAGCAATTAAAGAGGATATGAAAGTAGAAGAAGCATTTTAAAGGGATAACGAAGTGGAACATGCAAAAATAGAAGATGTCGAGGCGGAAGAAACAACCAAAGAGGATATCGAAGTGGAAGAAGCAATCAAAGAGGGTATCGAAGTGGAAAAAGCAATCAAAGAGGGTATCGAAGTGGAAGAAGCCATCACAGAGGATATCGAAGTGAAAATGCTATCAAAGACGATATCGAAGATGAAGACGCAATCAAAGAGAATAATGCAGTGCAAGAAGCAATCAAAAGGAAATCGAAGATGATATCGAAGTGGAAGGAGTAAACAAAGAGGATATTGAAGTGGGAGAAGCAATCAAATAGGATATCGAAGTAGCAAAAACAATCAAAGAGGAAATTGAAGTTGACTAAGGAATCAAAGAGGATACCGAGTTGGTAGAAGTATTCAAAGAGGATGACGAAGTGAAAAAAGCAATCAAAGACGATATCGAAGTGGAAGAAGCAATCCAATGGATATTGAAGATGAAGAAGGAATAAAAGAGGATATCGAAGCGGAACAAGCAATCGTAGAGGATATCAAGTTAAAGAAGCAATCAAAGAGGATACCAATGTGGAAGAAGCAATCAAAGAGGATATCGAAGTGGAACAAGCAATCAAAGAGAAAAAAGTTGGATGTTCCAAAATGATCATGATAATGGTTGTATAAAAAAAAATTGAACGTTGCAAAAAAGATCATGATGAACGTTGCATAAAAAAAAATCTGGACGTTCCAAAATGATAATGATTGACGTTGCATAATATAAATGTATGTTGCAAAATGATAATGATCAAAAATTTGTACTAATATTTCGTCAAAGTTTGCTAGTGCTATCTCTTCCCGTTTAGAAGATACGAGCGATTAAAGTTTTGTAAGAAAAATCATAAATTTGTTGATTGGATATCGAAGTGGAAGAAACTATCAAAGAGAATGTTGAAGTGGAAGAAGCAATCAAATAGGATATCGAAGTGGCAGAAACAATCAAAGCGGAAATTGAAGTTGAGTAAGCAATCAAAGAGGATACCAAGGTGGTAGAAGCATTCAAAGAAGATGACGAAGTGAAAAAGCAATCAAAGACGATATCGAAATGGAAGAAGCAGTCAAAGACGATATCGAAGTGGGAGAAGCAATCAAAGAGGATATCGAAGTTAAAGAAGCAGTCAAAGATGATGTCGAAGTGGAAAAAACATTCAAAGAAGATGACGAAGTGAGAGAAGCATTCAAAAAGGATGTCAAGGATGACAATAAAAAAACAGTTCCACCAAAAGCTTATACCAATATTTTGTACAAGTTTGCTAGGTCTATCTCTTCCCGTTTAGAAGATATGAGCGATTGAAGTTTTGTATGAAACACCACAATTTTGTAGAGCGCATAATGAAGTAACTGAAGCAATTAAAGAGGATATGAAGTAGAAGAAGCATTTTAAAAGGATAACGAAGTGGAACATGCAAAAATAGAAGATGTGGAGGCGGAAGAAACAATAAAAGAGGATGACGAAGTGTAACAAGCAATCAAAGAGAATATTCGAATAGTGGATGTCGCATAATAAAAAAAAATTGACGTTCCAAAATGATCATAGTGGATGAGGCATAAATAAAAAAAAATTGATGTTCTAAAATGATCACAGTGGATGTTGCATAATAAAAAAAAATTGACGTTCCAAAAGTGATCATTGTGGATGAGGTATAATTTAAAAAAAATTGACGTTCCAAAATGATCATTGCGGATGAGGCATAATTAAAAAAAATTGATGTTCCAAAATTATCACAGTGGATGTTGCATAATAAAAAAAAAGAAATTGACGTTCCAAAATGATCATTGTGGATGAGGCATAATTTAAAAAAAATGATTTTCCAAAATGATCACAAAGGATTTTGCATAATAAAAAAAAAATGACGTTCCAAAAGTGATCATTGTGGATGAGGCATAATTTAAAACAAAATGATGTTCCAAAATGATCACAAAGGATTTTGCATAGTAAAAAAAAACTGACGTTCCAAAAGTGATCATTGTGGATGAGGCATAATTAAAAAAAATTGATTTTCCAAAATGATCACAAAGGATTTTGCATAATAAAAAAAAAAATTGACGTTCCAAAATTATCATTGTGGATGAGGCATAATTAAAAAAAAATTGATTTTCCAAAATGATCACAAAGGATTTTGCATAATAAAAAAAAAATGACGTTCCAAAAGTGATCATTGTGGATGAGCCATAATTAAAAAAAATTGATGTTCCAAAATGATCACAGTGGATTTTGCATAATAAAAAAAAAAAAAAAATTGACGTTCCAAAATGATTATTGTGGATGAGGCATAATTTAAAAAAAATTGATTTTCCAAAATGGTCACAAAGTATTTTGCATAATAAAAAAAAAATTGACGTTCCAAAGTGATCATTGTGGATGAGGCATAATTAAAAAAAATGATGTACCAAAATATCACAGTGGATGATGCATAATAAAAAAAAATAATTGACGTTCCAAAGTGATCATTGTGGATGAGGCATAATTAAAAAAAATGATGTACCAAAATGATCACAGTGGATGTTGCATAATAAAAAAAAAATAATTGACGTTCCAAAGTGATCATTGTGGATGAGGCATAATTAAAAAAATGTGGATGTTCCAAAATAAACATGATGAACGTTGCATACTAAAAAAAAAAAAAAAATGGATGTTCCAAAATGATGATGATGACCTTTGCAAAAACTATGAAAGTTGTCTCATGCCCCTCCACCACCATTATATAGAATCAAGCAAATTTACAGTAATTTTATAGTACACACAAGCCATGGGCTCCCTACAAAAACAGTATGAAAATTACGGCAAACGAAATATACGGTTTACGGTATTCATACAGAAATATTTTGTATGGGACAATTTTTTTTTTGTATGAAAGACAATTTTTTTTTCATGGAACCGGATATAAAAAAATGTCCTCTGCAACATTAGTTTTTGCACCAACTCTCTAAGACCTATACTTTCCGAGATACGAGGTCAATGTGAGCGAATGGGGGACAAAAGGGGTACTTTAGGATTTATTCCCAACTCATCGGAACTCCCTCTATACGATCCCACCAAACATTTTCACCCTACGAGGTGGCATCTGGGAGAACAAACATGTCAATGAGTCAGTCAGTCAGTCAGTGGTAATCGAGCTTTATATAATATAACTAGAGGTTGCGTTGTGCGCGAGCTGCTCGCAGCTCGCGTGTTTTTCTTTTAGTCGAAGAAGTAATTAAAGAGGATATCGAGCTGTTAAAAGCCATCAAACAGGATATCCATGTGTAAGAAGCAGTCAAAGACGATATCGAAGTGGAAGAAGCAATCAAATCAAAGAGGATTTCCAAGTGGAAGCAGCAATTAAAGAGGATATTGAAGTGAAAAAAGCAATCAAATAGGATATCGAAGCAGCAATCAATGAGGAAATTAAAGTTGAGTAAGCAATCAAAGAGGATACCGAGGTGGTAAGAGCATTCTAAGAGGATGACGAAGTAAAAAAAGCAATCAAAGACGATATCGAAGTGGAAGAAACAGTCAAAAACGATATCGAAGTGGAAGAAGCAATCAAAGAGGATATTGAAGTGAAAGAAGCAATCAAATAGGATATCGAAGTAATAGAAACAATCAAAGAGGAAATTAAAGTTGAGTAAGCAATCAAAGAGGATACCGAGGTGGTAGAAGCGTTCTAAGAGGATGACGAAGTGAAAAAAGCAATCAAAGACGATATCGAAGTGGAAGAAACAGTCAAAGACGATATCGAAGTGGAAGAAGCAATCAAAGAGGATATCGAAGTGGAAGAAGCAATCAAAGAGGATATCGAAGTGGAAGAAGCAATCAAAGAGGGTATCGAAGTGGAAGAAGCCATCACAGAGGATATCGAAGTGAAAATGCTATCAAAAACGATATCGAAGATGAAGACGCATTCAAAGGGAATATTGCACTGCAAGAAGCAATCAAAAGGAAATCGAAGATGACATCGAATTGGTAGAAGCAATAAAAGAGGATATCAAAGTGGAAGAAGCAATCAAAGAGGATATCGAGCTGTTTAAAGTTATCGAAGAGGATATCCATGTGTAAGAAGCAGTCAGAGACGATCGAAATGGAAGAAGCAATCAAATCAAAGAGGATATCCAAGTGGAAGCAGCAATCAAAGATGATATCGAAGTGGAAGAAGCAATCAAAGAGGATATTGAAGTGAAAGAAGCAATCAAATAGGATATCGAAGTAGCAGAAACACTTAAAGAGGAAATTGAAATTGAGTAAAAGACGTCGAGGACAATAATAAAAATAAAAAACGGTTTCACCAAAAACTTATACTAATATTTTGTAAAAGTTTCCTCGAGCTATCTCTTCCCGTTTAAAAGATACGAGCGATTTAAGTTTTGTATGAAAACCCATAATTTTCTGGAGTGGAAATTGAAGTAAAAGAAGCAATTGAAGAAGACATATAAGTAGAAAAAGTCATTAAAAAGGATATCAAAGTGGAAGAAGCAAAAATAGAGGATATCGAGGTGAAAGAAGCATTCAAGGAGGAAGACCAAGTGAGAGAAGCATTCAAAAAGGATGTCAATAGCAATGATAGTAATAAAAAAACTATTCGACCCAAAATTTGTACTAATATTTTGTAAAAGTTTGCTAGGCGTAACTGTTCCCGTTGAGAAGATACGAGCGATTTAAGATTTGTATTAAAACCCGTAATTTTGTAGAGTGGAAATTGTAGTAAGAGAAGCAATTGAAGAAAATATATAAGTAGAAAAAGCAATTAAAAAGGATATCAAAGTGGAAGAAGCAAAAATAGAGGATATCAAGGTGAAAGAAGCATTCAAAAAGGATTTCAAGATCAATGATGGTAATAAAAAAAATATTCGACCAAAAATTTGTACCAATATTTTGTAAAAGTTTGCTAGGCGTAACTGTTCCCGTTTAGAAGATACGAGCGATTTAAGATTTGTATTAAAGCCCATAATTTTGTAGAGTGGGAATTGAAGTAAAAGAAGCAATTGAAGAAAATATATAAGTAGATAAAGCAATTAAAAAGGATATCAAAGTGGAAGAAGCAAAAATAGAGGATATCGAGGTGAAAGAAGCATTTAAAGTGGAAGACGAAGTAAGAGAAGCATTCAAAACGGATGTCAAGGGCAATGATGGTATTAAAAAAACTATTCCACCAAAAATTAGTACCAATATTTTGTAAAAGTTTGCTAGGCGTAACTCTTCCCGTTTAGAAGATACGAGCGATTTAAGATTTGTATTAAAACCCATAATTTTGTAGAGTCGATATTGAAGTAAGAGAAGTAATTGAAGAAAATATAAAAATAGAAAAAAACAATTCAAAAGTATATTGAAGTAAAAATGCCATCAAAGAGGATTTCGAAGTTATAGAAACAACTAAAGAGGATATCAATGTGGAAGAAACATTCGAAAACGAAAAGGAAGTGAGAGAAGAATTCAAAATGATGGCAAGGGCGATGATGACCGTAAAATAACGATTCCACCAAAAATTTGTGCTACAAAAAAAAATTGATTTTCCAAAATGATCACAGTGGATGTTGCATAATAAAAAAAAATTGACGTTCCAAAATGATCATGTGGATGAGGCATAATTTAAAAAAAATGATGTTCCAAAATGATCACAGTGGATGATGCATAGTAAAAAAAAAATAATAATTGACGTTCCAAAGTGATCATTGTGGATGAGGCGTAATTAAAAAAATGATGTACCAAAATGATCACAGTGGATGTTGCATAATACAAAAAAAAATAATCGACGTTCCAAAGTGATCATAGTGGATGAGGCATAATTGAAAAAAAAATGATGTTCCAAAATGATCACAGTGGATGATGCATAATTAAAAAAAAATTGATGTTCCCAAATGAACATGATAAACATTGCATAATAAAAAAACAGGGAAAAAAATTGACGTTCCAAAGTGATCATAGTGGATGAGGCATAATTGAAAAAAAATGATGTTCCAAAATGATCACAGTGGATGATGCATAATAAAAAAAAAAAAATTGACGTTCCAAAGTGATCATAGTGGATGAGGCATAATTGAAAAAAAAAATGATGTTCCAAAATGATCACAGTGGATGATGCATAATAAAAAAATAAAAAATAATTGACGTTCCAAAGTGATCCTTGTGGATGAGGCATAATTGAAAAAAAAATGATGTTCCAAAATGATCACAGTGGATGATGCATAATAAAAAAATAAAAAATAATTGACGTTCCAAAGTGATCCTTGTGGATGAGGCGTAATTAAAAAATGATGTACCAAAATGATCATAGTGGATGTTGCATAATAAAAAAAAATAATAATTGACGTTCCAAAGTGATCATTGTGGATGAGGCATAATTAAAAAAAATGATGTACCAAAATATCACAGTGGATGTTGCATAATAAAAAAAAAAATGACGTTCCAAAATGATCATTGTGGATGAGGCATAATTTAAAAAAAATTGATTTTCCAAAATGATCACAAAGGATTTTGCATAGTAAAAAAAAATTGACGTTCCAAAGTGATCATTGTGGATGAGGCATAATTAGAAAAAATGATGTACCAAAATATCACAGTGGATATTGCATAATTAAAAAAAAAATGACGTTCCAAAGTGATCATAGTGGATGAGGCATAATTGAAAAAAAAATGATGTTCCAAAATGATCACAGTGGATGATGCATAATAAAAAAATAAAAAATAATTGACGTTCCAAAGTGATCCTTGTGGATGAGGCGTAATTAAAAAATGATGTACCAAAATGATCATAGTGGATGTTGCATAATAAAAAAAAAATTGACGTTCCAAAGTGATCATTGTGGATGAGGCATAATTAAAAAAAATGATGTACCAAAATATCACAGTGGATGTTGCATTATAAAAAAAAATGACGTTCCAAAGTGATCATAGTGGATGAGGCATAATTGAAAAAAAAATTGACGTTCCAAAGTGCTCATTGTGGATGAGGCGTAATTAAAAAAATGATGTACCAAAATGATCATAGTGGATGTTGCATAATAAAAAAAATAATAATAATTGACGTTCCAAAGTGATCATTGTGGATGAGGCATAATTAAAAAAAATGATGTACCAAAATATCACAGTGGCTGTTGCATAATAAAAAAAAAATTGACGTTCCAAAGTGATCATTGTGGATGAGGCATAATAAAAAAAAATGATGTACCAAAATATCACAGTGGATATTGCATAATAAAAAAAAATGACGTTCCAAAGTGATCATTGTGGATGAGGCATAATTAAAAAAAATGATGTACCAAAATATCACAGTGGATGTTGCATAATAAAAAAAAATTGACGTTCCAAAGTGATCATAGTGGATGAGGCATAATTGAAAAAAAAATGATGTTCCAAAATGATCACAGTGGATGATGCATAATAAAAAAAAAATGACGTTCCAAAGTGATCATAGTGGATGAGGCATAATTGAAAAAAAAATTGACGTTCCAAAGTGCTCATTGTGGATGAGGCGTAATTAAAAAAATGATGTACCAAAATGATCATAGTGGATGTTGCATAATAAAAAAAATAATAATAATTGACGTTCCAAAGTGATCATTGTGGATGAGGCATAATTAAAAAAAATGATGTACCAAAATATCACAGTGGCTGTTGCATAATAAAAAAAAAATTGACGTTCCAAAGTGATCATTGTGGATGAGGCATAATAAAAAAAAATGATGTACCAAAATATCACAGTGGATATTGCATAATAAAAAAAAATGACGTTCCAAAGTGATCATTGTGGATGAGGCATAATTAAAAAAAATGATGTACCAAAATATCACAGTGGATGTTGCATAATAAAAAAAAATTGACGTTCCAAAGTGATCATAGTGGATGAGGCATAATTGAAAAAAAAATGATGTTCCAAAATGATCACAGTGGATGATGCATAATAAAAAAAAAATTGACGTTCCAAAGTGATCATTGTGGATAAGGCATAATTTAAAAAAAATTGGTGTTCCAAAATGATCACAAAGGATTTTGCAGAATAAAAAAAAAAAAATGACGTTCCAAAAGTGATCATTGTGGATGAGGCATAATTAAAAAAAAATTGATGTTCCAAAATAAACATGATCAACGTTGCATACTAAAAAAAAAAAAAATTGGATGTTCCAAAATGATGATGATGACCTTTGCAAAAACTATGAAAGTTGTCTCATGCCCCTCCACCAACATTATATAGAATCAAGCAAATTTACAGTAATTTTATAGTACACACAAGCCATGGGCTCCCTACAAAAACAGTATGAAAATTACGGCAAACGAAATATACGGCTTACGGTATTCATACAGAAATATTTTGTATGGGACAATTTTTTTTTTGTATGAAAGACAATTTTTTTTTCATGGAACCGGATATAAAAAAATGTCCTCTGCAACATTAGTTTTTGCACCAACGCTCTAAGACCTATACTTTCCGAGATACGAGGTCGATGGGAGCGAATGGGGGACAAAAGGGGTACTTTAGGATTTATTCCCAACTCATCGGAACTCCCTCTATACGATCCCACCAAACATTTTCACCCTACGAGGTGGCATCTGGGAGAACAAACATGTCAATGAGTCAGTCAGTCAGTCAGTCAGTGGTAATCGAGCTTTATATAATATAATAATATATATATGTAGGTTGGGTGTATATTGCTGTGATTTCTGTCCATAGATAGCGATGAGTGCCCCATTTGGCCCTAATCTTGCTACGGCCCTATATATTGTTACGCCGAGGCTGTTAAACAATGAGTAATAATCGTAACTTCTCGAACGCTTTTGTCTTGCTGCGTTATTGTTGTTATTGTCTGCGGTTGCGCACAATGGAGTGGCCATTGTGTCGAGGGACCGACCCTTTTCCTGGAACGATCGAGATCCTTCTCGAACAATCGAAATGTGTGGATATAAATAGGCCGGAGAGATGGCCGGATAGTCAGTCTCGAGTCAGTTAGTGAGTGAGTCTCAGCGAGGCCCTGGAGGACTGACGTGGAGCAGGGTCTCGCGTGAACAGTAGTTGCTCGCGAGTCAGTCTGGATTCAGCTATACGTGTGAACATTTCGGTGACTTTAAGTGGTGCAACTGTGGTGTGAATTAGTGTGTTGTGATTACGTGTGACCAAGTTCGTGTATTCATCGTTATCGTGTTGAATAAACGTGTTATTTTGGCTAAACCGATTCCCATTATTTTATCCCGAACCCTCAGCTCGTAACAATTTGGTGTCAGAAGTGGGATAAAATAATGCCGGTTCTCCCAAAGGATAACGTGGACGGTGTCAGGACGAGAGGTCAACGACAACAGGAAATGGATGAAAGGCGGTTTGGGGAGTCTCCGGTTCAAGAAGCTCGGCAGAGTCGTCAGGCGATGGAGATGGAATTAGCCGCCGCCGAATCATTTGGAGCATCATCATCATCATCCGTGGGGAAAGCTCCTGTGACAGGCGATATTGCTGCTATTATGGCAATGCTTTGTCGTCAAGAAGAACAGCGTCGTCGGGATAAAGAAGAGCAGCGTCGTCAGCAAGAAGAGCAGGCTCGGTTGCAGGAGGAAGAACGCCGTCAGCATAAAGAAGAGAAGCGTCGTCAACAGGAAGAGCCGGCTCGGTTACAGGAGGAACAACGCCGTCAGCATTAAGAAGAGAAGCGTCGTCAACAGGAAGAGCAGGCTCGGTTGCAGAAGGAACAGCGACATGAACAGGTAGAGCAGACTCGGTTGCAAGAGGAACAGCGACGTCAGGATAAAGAAGAGCAGCGTCGTCAACAGGAAGATCAGCGACGTTGGCCATAAGAGCGTGCTCGACTGATGAGGGAATCGTTCGGTTCATCTGGAAAGGAATTCCAGGAAGTGAAAGAACAGATAGAAATCATGAGAGCCGTGTTTTGGAGGCTGGAATTGGTATCGCTGATGAGAAAGGGACTCTGGGTGTCCTGAAGTACTGGAGACGGCAATGTGGCTCCTCTAGTTGCTACATCTTCAGCGCGAGGTGCGCCTAAAATTGTTCGTGTTGATCGGCTGCCGCGATATGAGGCTAAGAATGCTCGGGACGAGCATGTTTTAGGAGGGGGCAGTGTTACGCCGAGGCTGTTAAACAATGAGTAATAATCGTAACTTCTCGAACGCTTTTGTCTTGCTGCGTTATTGTTGTTATTGTCTGCGGTTGCGCACAATGGAGTGGCCATTGTGTCGAGGGACCGACCCTTTTCCTGGAACGATCGAGATCCTTCTCGAACAATCGAAATGTGTGGATATAAATAGGCCGGAGAGATGGCCGGATAGTCAGTCTCGAGTCAGTTAGTGAGTGAGTCTCAGCGAGGCCCTGGAGGACTGACGTGGAGCAGGGTCTCGCGTGAACAGTAGTTGCTCGCGAGTCAGTCTGGATTCAGCTATACGTGTGAACATTTCGGTGACTTTAAGTGGTGCAACTGTGGTGTGAATTAGTGTGTTGTGATTACGTGTGACCAAGTTCGTGTATTCATCGTTATCGTGTTGAATAAACGTGTTATTTTGGCTAAACCGATTCCCATTATTTTATCCCGAACCCTCAGCTCGTAACAATATGAATCAGGGCCCAAACTGTCGCAAACTTCGCCTGCCCTTGGGCCCAACCGCGCATTGTATGACATTATTACGTAATCATAAGCAGGTGTTTGATTTGCCGAATGTTTGCAAATTGAACAAACTTAGGCCAAACTTTGGTTGGAATTTGCTCTAAGGCAAATTGAATTGTAAATAACAAGGATTTTGATCGAATTATTTTGTATACTAAGATTAATAATCTTAATTTGACGTCGGCAATCTTTCTGTACGAAATTAAAATGAACTGATTATAAACCATTATTTTTTTCAAGGAGAAGAGTGGAATATGGTTTAAATCCAGTCTGTAAGAGATCGCTTTTAGCGATAAGACTGCCACTTATTTTTTCACCTGTCTAGGTATTTGTTTTAATATTCTTTGTTACTTAATGTGTGACAATAAAGCATTTTCTCTGTATAAACTACGAAAGTTTGAGCTGGTAGCCAACTCTGGTGTCAGCGTTGACATTCTAACACAGGTTTTTTAACTTAAAAGAATAACTCCCAAGCCAATTTCAAAATGTAATTGTAAAAATCAATAAAAAGATTCATTCCTCTCCTTTAGATTTCTGGGCGATTCATCTTGCGCGGGCTACACTCAAAAGCTCCCAGCAACTTTCTCGAGTCCAGTAAAAGAAGTTATCTACAACAACAAGTCTACGCCAAAACGAGGCTTTAAGTTTGTATGAGTACAGTAAGCCCGTAAGAGAGCCAGTAAGAGACACATACGTACGAATGAACTCGTCCAATGTGGTATATTGGGCTTACTGGATTCGTGTTAAGTTTCTTCTAGGAAGCCATCTTACGCTGCGTTCTTCCAGATCTTTCCGGTGCGCGCCTTAGTAGCCGTCTGTTCTTAGAGCTATGTGGCTCTTCTATGAAATGAAGATAATATGAAAATGAAAAGATATTAACATGAAAAATTCAAAGGATGAAAGTTTAAAGTGATTAAACTAAGCTGTAACGTTACCCGCCTAGCGTTTAAGGCTCAACTTTTCCGAAGTAGTGATAATAAATAGCTAAGTTTCTCCCGCGTTGGCATGACTCTGGACGTGACTATAACACTGGATATGGCATAGAGTTATATAAATTGATTCAAGTTGAAACTTCTATGGTAAAACACAAAGTTATTTTACCGCTTTATAGCTTTGGACAGGATTTGCAATAAATAGATTATTGTAAAGGAAAGCCAAAACGATGGAAGAATTGTGTGAAAGATGATATGAGTAAAAAATAGCATACACTCCTATGCTGAAATGACACCTGATAGAGAGATTTGGAAGAAGAACACATGTTGTGCCGAACCGTAATTTGGGGAAAAGACAGTTGCAGGCAGCCGGCAATCCGCAGGAAAGATATAAAGTCAAAGTCAAATATTTTTATTCATTAAAATCACAAGGATCACTTTAAAATGTCAATTTTACTACCTGTTCCTTCGCGACCAAGCCAGGAAAGAAAGGCAAGAAACAAGGCTGGTTTTTTTTTTTTAATGATCCTGTTAGAATACATAAAATAAAATAAATAAGAAATAAATTACGTCTAAATTGTAACATTTAGAACGAGTTGGAGCAATTTCAATCCCAAGCTAAATAGTCGAAATAATCCGATATTTTATAGTAGGCTTTTTTAAAAAGATTTTGTTTAATTATGTTTTTAAATTTGTTAATTATACATTTTTGTACATCCCTTGGGAGTTTGTTATAAAAGCGTACACCTTGCCCTTTAAATGATTTACTAACTTTATGGAGTCTACAAGTGGCAACAGCGAGTTTATCTTTATTACTAGTATTAAAATTATGATTATCGCTATTTTTCTTAGAAAATTAATATTTTTGTGAATATGCATCAGATTTTCATAGATGTATTGACAAGGGAATGTCTTAATATTTATTTCTGTAAACTTATTGCGTAATGATTCTCTGGGGCCCATATTATAAATAATAATATAGTCGACAGGTCGTTACATCTCTTTCTGTTTTCAAAGCCAAGGTATACAACCCTTTCCTTTCTTAGTCTCGTTACTGATAGTTATTGGTGGCAATTCTGTTGTTTACGCTAACTAAAATTGTGTAAAATATGAACGGTCTTATTTTGTTCACACTAAAGATCAAATTAGAATGATATTTCTAAAATTAAGTATTTTTTGTTATAATGGCATGTTTGCGGGCTAGTTTTACTGATCAACCAAATTGGTGTTGACTAAAACTAGCCCACAAACACGCTTTCTTAGTTAAAAATGCTTAAATTTAGAAATGTCACTTTAAATGTCATTCTAATTTAATCTTTAGTGTGAACAAAATAAGACCGTTCATATTTTCCACAATTTTAGTTAGCGTAAACAACAGAATCGCCACCAGTGTTTGTTTATTCTCCATATATGTATATGTAGTGGACTTTATTTATCTGTATGTATTTAAATCTATGTTTATTAGGTATAATCAATGGGTATACATATTGTATTTTATAGGTTATATTTATGTATCTTAAAGGTACTCGTACACCGCCGTCTTTTGATTTTCGTTTATCCTGTCCATCCAAAGGTTTCCTGGAAGAGTTCGCATTTAGCGATAAAGCCGCCCATTATTTATTGTTTGTTCCTTTAATACTGTATTTATGTTTTGTGTGCAATAAAGAGTATTTCATTCATACATTCATTGGATTTGTACCGATATAACCAAACTGCAAGTTTCCTTACGTTTTTTATTATATGTATACTAGATGACACTTCCGCGTCTTCGCACGCGGTGTCAATAAAAACATTACCCTCCTTCTGCGCAGTCGGGTAAAATATAGCCTACATATGTCCCGATCCCGGTTATAATTTATCTGTATACCAAATTTCAACGAAATCGGTCCCGCCGTTTAGTCGTGAATACGTAACAAACAGACAAAGACAGAGTTACTTTCGAATTTATAATATTAGTATGTATGAAGATGGAACATGCTAATCACCACCTTATAACCACCGTCAATAACAAAGCATTGCTTCGGAGGTCACGCACCTTAGAAACCTGCATCCATCAACTTGAGGCATATGCCAGGATGCCTTGAAGATTAGAAACCTGTTTTGTTATGTACGACATTCAATATCAATATCAAATATTTATTTCAGTAAACTTAACCTATGGGATTATGTCTTTTATGTATAAAATACCTGTGTTAGAGGGCATCGCTCTTCTGTTAATTCGCTTATTCCGATTAAGTATAATACAAAAAAATATTGATAAATAAATATCAATATTGACAAATAAAAGAATTTAATTTTAATAAAATTAAGTTAATGTAGGTTAAGTTAAATTAAAGTAGACAAAAATTTAATTAATGTAGTTTAAGTAAGATTATTCTTGTTTAGGATAAGTTAAAGTAAGTAAATATGTAGGTACGTTAAATTTTGATTTATGCATTTATGTGTGTAGTTTCATAGTGTGTGGGTTCAACAGTCCGCTAAGAAACAACAGTATTTCAGGAATACCCAGGTGTGTGTGTGCATGTATGCGTGTGAGTACTCATAGGAGCATGGGTATTGCAGGAGCAACCAGGTGTGAATTGAAGATTGTGTGAAGCTTGTGTGTATGCGTATGTTACGAAACAATTCGTTTAAAACACACCTCCGGCATCGTATTAACTGATTTTAGAGGTGGGTTTAACACCGGTTACTTGAATATTTATCCATTAATTGATACATATCCAATAAACAATTTTTAAAATTTTCTAGGGCTCTTTTTTTTTTGCTACTAGCCAATAGCCCTTAAATCCATGTTGTTACAGAATAAAAATATAATAAATGCGGGATGGATGAAATGGCAACAGGTTATAGGAACATCGTGCGATCCTCAAATGCTTAACTTAAGGGGAAAATTTACAAGACGATCATAAGACCTACATTACCTGTCGTAATGTGTGGTTCTAAGTGTTGGGCCACGAAAGGGGCGGATAAAAGAAGAATGCACACTGCAGCAATGCGAATGTTGAGATGGATGTGTGGGGTAACGAGAATAGATAAGATAAGGAATGAGTATATTAGAGGAAGTTTAAAAGTAGCGCCAGTGATAGAAAAATGTACAAAGCTATAAGAGGAGTATGGGCATGTCATGCGTAGGGCAGAGGCATAAAGTAGGGCATAAAGAAGTAGAGGAAGGCCGAAGAAGAGATAATGAACTGTATGAAGAATGATATGGATAGGAAGGAAGTGTCAACGGAGATGACGGTTGATAGAGAGATGTGGAGGAGGAATACATGCTGTGCCGACCCCGGGTAATGTGGGAAAAGGGAAGCAAGAAGAAGAAGATTAGGATAGCCAATAGCCCTACCCGTGTTTTAATTTAATGTCGTACATAATAAAACACGTAGTATGTCACATTTAGTCAAATCTATATCCAACTACACTGCTTTATACTTATAGTACCTTATGACTTAGCAACGGCATAAATTAAGCCTGAGGACATAATGGGGTAATATTAGAGACAAGCGTGCTTTATTACCATACTTCGTCTACAGTTCGGTACGTGGCTTCTTGATAACTTGTACTCGAAGGCGGAACTTTTTAAAACGATATGTGATTTATTTTATAGGTCAGTTCGTTTGTCGATTCGCTGGCACTTTTTGCAATGTATAATGAAGCTTTGTTATAAAACTTATAAAACAAGATGGATAGACAACGCTTTATTGTACAACACACTTAAATTAAAAAAAATATTAAAAGCAAATAACAATACAAATATGTGATAGTTAGTTAAATAAAATAAAGAGGCTATATCATTATTTACATATTCTTATTCTAGGAATAAGATTTGTACTGACGTCCGACATTGGGGTGTATTCTGCATTACCTCCTTTCTAACTTGACCCCAGCCAGCCTAACTCCATGAAATAACTGAGTAGGACTTTGGGTTACTGGCAGCAGCGATCCAGGATATTGTTGTAGTAGCTGTAGCTACAACAACATTATTTACATAATTCCAATTAATTTATTAATCAATTTATATATTCCTATCAATCATTTTATTTCAGATTTTTCATAAACCTAGTGTTTGCTTCAACGTGGTTTAGGTACAGAGATCTTATTAAATATTTCGCATTCACAAACTTAGGAGATGGGTGATAGTAAATTTTTCGTCATTTTTGATCCGTGGTAGCATGGGCGCCATGAAATATATCACGCATATGAGAAATTTTGTCGATGTCAACAAATTTTTCGTTTACTCTAACAAGGAAATAAGCTCACAACAGCTCACTACATCAACCCGGTACCCGACCTACCACCTCGCCGCACGGCGTTCACTCGTTGACAGCGGGTGAGCCACGAGTGGACGCCTTGTTATTACCAGTGAACACCACGTGGTCAACCAGTGGACCTCGCGGGGTCAACGGGTAGACGTCACGTGGTCACTTAGATCATACAATAAATTATATTTTTCGAACTTCTTAGATAAGTCTTTCTTTATTCATTTTGAAAGCAAAAACCATAGGTACGTCCGACACGTTAGAAAGAAAAGCTGGAAATGACGGTTAGACGACGGGGAGCGAAGCATCGCCACTGCATTGTGCTCGCGTGAATCACTTGCGGGCCACGCGCGGTCAAGCGCGGGCCGCGGCGGGGTCACCGAGTGGTCAACTCGTCGTCCGTGAACGGCATACGCCTGAGGTGATCCGGAGGTGATGTAGTGAACGCACGTCCATACAATTTCATATAAAAAATACTAACCCCTCGAGGCGAGGCGGTGCGGGTCGGGTGCCGGGTTGATGTAGTGAGCTGTGACCTTAAAGCTCATTCACATATCGTCGACAAGTGGGTATCGCGCATCGCACGTTTCACACGATCTTTTCTTCTCCATTCTTGCAAGTTGTGGAATGAGCTACCATCTGAGGTTTTCCTGTTAAGCTACGACATGGCACGCTTCAAGAAAAATGTAAAGAGGTTTCTACAGGGTAGGGAATGCAATACCCCTGGTGTTGCCGGTGACCGTAAAGCCTGCTTCCCCACAAATAACATTTAAAAAAACATGCAACTTTGTTATAGGCGTTGGTTACCACTTAACACCAGGTAGGTCATATGCTTATACCATTTCCAGGTCGTATAAAAAATTATTACAAAACTCGCGCAGCAGTTAGCATGCTAGCACTGGTAGACTAAGACTAAGATGATCTGCTAGATAAAGACATTACTCTATTTTGCACGAGAAAACGAGTCGAGAATTTTTTCACAGTTCGCATGTTAGCCCTACTGGTCGTCGTACTCCAAGTGTAGACGAGGCTTTACCACTTCATTTGGCATAAGTACCATCCAACTCCATAATTATAAACACTCGAAATTCTAGTTTATGGACTTCAATCAAATTAATTGCCCCTCATAGGATTGTTATGACGTAATTGAGGCTGTGGGATTCCCGGACGCCAACTGAGCCCACAATTAATATTGATATTTGTAAATTACTACATATATCAATTGTAGATGTAAATCATTGATAAATTGTTGGGATTTAAACGGTAGGGAAATAGTTTAGTTTTGCACGTACGCTTAGTAAGTAACAGGATGTTGCAAGATAACTCACAACAGTTACACAGCTACATAGTGTCATTAAAGTTCAAATTATTATTTATTAATAGTATCAGCCATTCATGTCCAGTGCTGGGAAAAGCCCCCCCCCCCCCCCCATTTCTTCAGAGAATTCTGTAAGAAATAGGGGTGGCCTGAGTTGCTTGTGGCCAGTCCCTTAGGAATTCAACCAGCTCATCCCGCCATGTCCAGCAATATTTATTTATTTATTTAACATTGCTGGGAGCCTTTGGGTATAGTCTGCACAATATCAGTCGCTCTGGAAATCTATGGAGGAGGCCTATGTTCAACTCTGGACATCCTATGGCTGATATTATGGAACACTTTACCATCTGTTTTTTTAAAGAATACAATTACGAGCCTCTTTAAGATAAATAGGTTTTTCTAGATCTTTGTGCTTCATCTTGAACCATATCAGGTGAGAATGTGGTCAAACGAAAATATATCCAATTTAAAACAGATTATATACATTGAAGATTTAAATGTGTAGGTACATCTGTGCATTTAAATTGGTTAAAATTATTGGTTATTTAAATAGTTAACGTTAAATAATAGCGTATTATTGTACCACATCACGGAACAAAACAAATATTTGTAAATAAAAAAATATTCATGGATCTACTTGTAGAACCTAACTACAGAAGAAAGTGAACGGAGCGATAAAATCCAACCAAATTCAAGATGCAAAAATGCAAAAATTCTAAATTCATATGTTCATTAAAAGCACAACGATATTTTTAACGGCTCTGCACCGACCGGGCCGAAAGAGGCATTCCACGAAGAGCAACGATTATAAGAGCACCAATTGTATTCCACGAAGGGCACCTACAATGTAGTAGCTTCTAGTGATGGGGTATTCTATATTTTATGTATCAATAATTATGTATTAATTAATTGTAAAATGAATATGTTATTCTTGTTAGTATCAGAATCAATTTGGGTTATTCAAACTTAAATCAGCCGTATCTTGGGAACCAGACGTTCTAAGTTAGCGGTGTATTAAGGCAAATGGTGGGTATCAATGAGATCTGCATTTTTAATGACAGCTGTAAATCATTGCTCTCCGTGGAATACAATTGGTGCTCTTAAAATCGTTGCTCTTCATGGAATGTCTCTGAACTCCTGCACCCGATTATACCTACGACGCTGCACTAGGTGTCGCGACTTCACTATTCCACGAAGGTGGAGGACGTCGTGGAATATGTGAAGAAGAAGGCCAATGTTCAGTTAAGGGTCGAACAGTTGGAATCGCGCCACAATGATTTCAAACCTTTTGTGTTGCCTGTTCCAACTGCAAATCTATCGACCTTACAAAGGCTGAGTTTTGGCCGAGAAGTGTGTAGTTCGTCGTTTTCGCGGGCGACGATATGACACAGCGCAAGTGCATCACACGTCGCAGACTATACGTGTCAGCAAATAATTTTAAGTGTTATAATATGTATGTTAGTTATATATACTAGCTGTTGCCCGCGACTTCGTACGCGTTACACTACTAAATGTGTAGGTAACCTAGAAATAAAGCTAAACTCGATGTTGCAACTTGACTTGACACCCCATTTTTATCCTATGAGACCTGTTTTATGGGATAAAAAGTAGCATATGTGTTAATCCATGTTATAATCTACTTACATACTAAATTTCATCGAAATTGGTTCAACCGTTACGACGTGATTGAGTAACAAACTAACAAATAAACATCAAAACTTTCACATTTATAATGTTAGCGTGATGGGCCGTAGAATTAAGTTTTAACATCTTGTATTTTTCCATTGGGGCCTGAAATAAAGATTTGTAATAAATTATTATAATTATTTAACCGTTTTTCATCAAATGGGCTGTATCTTATTTGCCACCTTAGTGATATAAAAAGATACACAATCTAATGATCTTTCTTTTCACGAAAGCAGTAAATCAAAAAAAATTGTAAAAACTTAAAACAGTGCTGAGGTTTTCGCTAGAGAAATACTGTTGCTGAAACCTACGAAATATGACGACATTACAGCAGATACCATAGTAACACAATACAGTAGGTACTGCACATCCATACTAATCACACTAGTATTATAATTGCGAAAGTTTATGTGTTTGTTTATTTATTTGTTTGTTGTTTGTGACTCAATCATGCCGTAACGGCTAAATCGATTTCGATTTATTTTATCACACATATTTATATCAACTTACATTACTTATTGAAATTACACATATGCTACGTTTTGTCCCACAAAACGGGTCCCATGGGATAAAAATGGGGTGTCAAATCAAGTTGCAGCAACGAGTTTAGCTTTATTTCTAGGTTACCTACACATTTAGTAGTGTAACGCGTACGAAGTCGTGGGCAACAACTAGTAATGTTATCACACTAATTTTATAAATGTGAAAGTTTGGATGTTTGTTTGTTACTTAATCACGTCGTAACGGCTGAAGCAATTTCGATGAAATTTAGTGTGTTGATAGATTATGACCTGGATTCATACATAAGCTACCTTTTGTTGACAAACAATGCGTGCGAAGCCGCTGGCGGAAGCTAGTTAATTATAAATTACCGCTCAGCGGAAGAAAAGTTGTAAGATTATCTCAGGGTTTGTAATTTTTTTAAAGTATGTTTTATTTTTTTTGGCTACCTTTATGGGTGATGCTAAGCAAGAAAACCATTTAAAAAAATTACTCTATTGAACTCTATCTGTCTGTTTATTGGACCGATTTCTATGAAATTTCATATATAGATAGACCAAATTTCCTGGACCTGGATTGAAGTGGTATGTTATTATGTATAAAGTGTACTGTGTGTTACAACATTTTCAGCAACCCAATCCAGCTAGGCAAGATTTTTTGCTTCTATTTCATATTAAATGTAATGTCTATTCAAGTGATCGGCCACCTGACAAAATCAGTGACAGCGATAGCACTCGGTCACAAAACGTCAAATTTAGTCTTGGAAAATAGTTATATCTGGTGGCGCTAATTTCTATGTGCAAATTGACGTTTTGCGACCAATTGTTGTCGCTGATTTTAGGTATATAACCTGTTTTGTTATGTACTACATTAATTTAAAACGCACATCCGGAATCGTATTAATTGATTTTAGAGGTGTGCTTACTACCAGTAGTATGAATATTTATCCAATAATCCATACATTTCCAGTAAACAATTTTTAACATAAACTGGCTATGCCTTGGCGCCGATGCCGCTTATGACGGGTTCCTATATCCGTCGGTAACCAGCTACGACTCGTTTCTCCTAGAAAAAGTGTCAAAAGTTTGAAACTAGTTTGACACTATTTCAAGGAGAAACGAGTCGTAGTTTGTTACCGACGGATATAGGAACCGGCCTTTAGTCAGTTTAACAGGTACCTACTTACATGATGAATGAATATGATTTGTTTACCTATTTTATACAGGCTGTTTTATTTATATTTAAGGGCTTGATATTAAAGTTGTTTGAAGTTTTAAAATTTTCTATGATTGTGAATTTGAAAAAAACTTGTTTACAACAATAATAGCCCTACCCGTATTATCGTTAAATGTCGTAAATAAATAAATAATAAATAATGCTGGGCATTTCACTCAGCGCCATCTAGCCCCAAACTAAGCAAAGCTTGTACTCTGAATTTGAAATTTGAATAAATTTGAATTTGTACTATGGGAACCAGTTAACTGATAGAATACTTATATACTTTTTTTTTGTAAATACATACTTGTATTATATAGAGAAACATCCAGACCCGAAACAAATATCTGTAGATCGTGCAAACATATGTTCCGCGGCGGTAATCGAACCCGCAACCTTCTGCGTCTCAGCCGGCTATTCGCCCACTGCGCCACGGAGGTCGTCATACATAACAAAACAAGTGGAATAATCGCAGTAGAAGAAATTATCCATTTTGAATGAGATCCTTTTTGTTCAGTTAGATTAGCCTACTGGCCCTGTTATGCGACGGCGCAGGTGAAGAAAAGGCGAACATAGAGGGATAGTACCTTGCGCCACGTCGTTTGTGCCCTTCTATGTTTTACGCCTTTGAGATTATATAGACGAAGTAGACATATGACATAAAGGAGAGGAAGGGAAGGGAATCAAATCTGCACTGAAGTCCCGCATTGGCATATAGTGTGTGCATATGTACCTTCTAATGGATAAGATACGGAATGAGTATATTATAAGAAGTTTAAAAGTAGCGCCAGTGATAAAAAGTGGAGGAGTAAGAGGCTAGCGTGGTATGGGCATGTCATGCGGAGGGAAGAAAACCATGTGACTAAAAGAGTGTTAGATAAGGCCGAAGATGAGATGGATGGACTGTGTGAAGAATGATATGGACAAGAAAGTAGTGACAACGGAGATGTCTGCTGATAGAGAGGTATGGAAGAAAAATAAATTGCACCACACGTAATGTGGGAAAAGGACAGGGAGAAGAAGTAGATTAGGTACCTTCTAATCCCTTCTTAACTGCCCCCTGCAATCCTAATTCCAAACTTGAATTATCGGAATAGAAGTCGATAACAACAGTTGACATGAAAAGTAACGCTGCATTTAATGGTTTTTTGCAAAGGAGAATAAAGCTGAGGCAGAAACTGGGTACGCGTGACACGAAGTGGGACTGGTTAGTACCAACCTACGGGTTGGGTAGGTAGTAATGATGTCATCCAGGCCGATTTCGGCTATGGCGACATAGTTCCTGTTTGGTTCCGTTGGTGCGCCTTAGATGACTAGTATAACCAATTTTGGCCTTAAATGTCAAAGTGCCGTTTATATTATTATTTTTATACTTATTTCATTTTTTTAAATATATTGTACCTATGTAGTACCTATGTTGTTACCTATGTAGTATTCATTCCATATTTTGTAGATATCTATCTCATTCAATTGTTATTTTTTCCTGTTTGGTTTACTTATTTTCTTTATAATCTGTACTGTTTCTTTGCGAGTTAGATATTACATATATTCTATTCTATACATGTGACACTGTAACGTAGGTAGGACTGTGTTCTAGACCCGCGACAAACGCAAGTAGCTTCCGTCGGTTTGTTTTATCGCTAATACTTTAGATTTAATAGCCGATAGTAAATTGAACTTATAGCTCAAGTTAATTAAATTTTCTTAAACTCCTCGCTCCGAGGATTACGTCGAATGTTTGGTTTAACGGAACTAAAAGTTAAGTGTTTTTACTCTGAAGTGCTGTTACAAAGTTATTCTTCATTCTCTTGTAAATTGTGTTTTTCTTTTCAAGTTTCTATTCCGTGTGATGGTGAATGAAGATGAGATAATGATTAGTTTATTCTATTTGATCTGAATTTCTAATCAGCTGGCATCGTTTACAGGCATGCGGCTAATCCCCCAATTAAATTAATGTGTTGGTTTTAAGTTTATTGTCATATGTTTTTTTTCTTTGAGGTATTTATAGATATATGCGTTGTAATCATATTTTCTGTGTGCACATTGTTGCCTGAAATTAACGTTATATTAATAATCTCCATTTGATTCATTTCATACATCATTATATCAGATTAAGAACGTCCACATCTGTACGCCTCTCCTATAGCTATCCAGAGCAACTGATCTTGAGCGACCTGCATCCAATGGCTGGCCGTTGAAGCAGAAAGGTTATCTAGTGGAGAAACAATACACTTCTTCACATCAGGTGAGCCATAAACTTTGTTCCAACTCCAAGTCTAACAAAAATAAAGCACAGAATATTATGCAGCCTCCCACTCGATCGGTACATTTCATACATCTAATTATAATTTTGAATAAGTATTTTATGTGTCATAATATTGATATTTATGTAATTTTATGATTATATTATACATTATAATTATGGATTTTATTTTATATTATCCATATTTTTTATAAATATACTTGTTCTAATAATATCGGATTTACGCCGCCGTCCTTATTTGTTCACATAGATCCTGTCCATCCAAATGTTGCCTGGAAGAGATCGCTTTTAGCGATAAGGTCACCCATTGTACCTACCTATGATTTAAAAGTGTATTTTCTTGTATATGTTTGTATTTAATGCTGTGCAATAAAGGAATTATCTAATCTAATCTAATTGCAAATCTGAGTTATCCTTAAATATCCTACATAGTAATTGGGATGTTAAATTAAAATACTGTACCATACGCTCGTTACGAAATCAAAACCAAATTAATATGTCATAGATGCACTAGGATAATTTTAATTTAATCGTCAATTTTCGAGAGATATCACCAAGATCGTTTTACGTTGCAACAACAGATTCATAAGTCCTTTTCTCCCTCCTTCGAGATTTACACACTGTTTACAGCTACACGCAAACAATACTATAAAATAAAACAACTGCACGAACAGTACAGTCAACTACTTATACAAATAATTTATTTTTCCTAAAAGTCATCACAACTACACAAAAATGTATTTAACTACAACAAATATAAACGCCCAAACAATGACGTCATAAGAAAGAAACAAAACTCCTGTAACCTAGATATACTCGAAAAGACCCTATGTTCTCATAACTAGTGGTTCGTCCCGAACTGAGATCTCGCGAGTCTCCTAAACATAAAACTATTATTTGTAATTTTTGAATATCAAAATAGTGCCACGGAATAATAACTAAATTACTTGACCTACAGTTTTATCCAAATTACAGGTAACGGGAGTTCATGTAATGTGGTCCCTTTTTTTGGTGTAGAAATTGCAGTTATTTTAGATTTTAGACTTTTGCCTATATTTGTGTCACTAAAGCTACACGCATAACAAATTTCAGCATTGTGGGGTCACTGGTGTACCATGTGAATTTTGTCAAAGTTCAGTTTTTATTATAGCTAATAACTTAAAAACTGCAAGGTTTAAACTAAAAATAAAAACGGGGTCAAAATTTACTCACAAAAACAGTTATTATTATTTTAACGTGCCACTTGACCGGATAGTTCCATTTTGGGTTTTTTTTACCCCTCTTGAACCCCAATATCTCAACGACCCCCCATATTTTTAGCTCATTTAGTCACATAAAAATTGTGTCATCACCTAGGTATATACCAAATTTCACGATGATCGGATAAACGCTTCGAAAGTTATCCTCGGACAAACATACATACATACATACAACGCCGATTTGGCCAAGTTGATTTAGAGATCTCGCTTCGCTCGATCAATTATCTATATTAAGCGTAATTTGTTTTATATGGCTGGTAGATGTGAACAGGTTTTTTCTAGACAAGCGTGCTCCATATTCGACACCATCACTTACATGAGGCGAGGAGAGTAGAGTGGTCAAGTGGTTGACAATCAATAACTTTATATTTTTTTGTGTTAATATTTATCGGATTCTAAACTACTCAAAACAAAATAGGGCCCACCCAATAAAATACGATTTAAATTAAAATAAAAAAAATACGTACAATTTATTTCAAGTTTAATTTTAGAAATAGGTTAACACATTCAGAATCATTAAAAAAAACATTACAATGCCTTATTTTTGCCAAAAATCTCGTCAAGAAATGCGCGTTTTACACATTAACTTAAAATTACACGGTTTTCCAAAACAACACGTTGAAGACACGAGCACATTTTTTAATAAACATGTTCTTAGGGTTGCTTCAATGCCTTATGTTTAGTAACGCGTAGGTCCTCCCCTATTGCGCACACACTCTCTGAGTCGGTTTGGAACACTCTCTGTAAGGTGGATGACGTTTTCATCTGGAATTTGCTCCCAACACACTTTTAAAGCAGTTATCAACTCCCGTCGGCTATGAATTTCAGTGTGGTTGTCTTTAAGGCTTCTTTTCAACTGGTTCCAGATATGCTCGATCGGATTCAGGTCCGGACTCATGGCAGGCCAGGGTAGAACTGCGATACCAGCTTCGGAGATTGCACTTTGGGTCACTCTGGCAGTATGAGGGCGAGCGTTGTCTTGCATCAGAATAAAGTTAGGGCCTACTCGCTGTGAATATGGGATCACATGAGGTCGGATGACATGCTGAACATAGCTGGCGGCCGTTACATTGCCCTCATCCAAAATCACTAGCTCGGTTTTGCCCATTATGCTAATCCCACCCCATACCATAATACTGGGTCCACCAAAGCGGTCAGTTTCACGAATACATGGTTCTGTAAAACGTTCTCCAGGTCGTCGCCAAACTCGTACGCATCTGTCATCATTAAAAAACTTTACTTTAGATTCATCTGTAAAAAGCACTGTCCTCCAATTATTCATGGTTCATTCGAGGTGATCACGTGCAAACCTTAATCGCGCTGCACGGTGGGCTCTGGTCAATTTGAGCCGAACAACTGGCATTCTGGAGCGTTGTTGGTCTTCATGAAGTCTGTTTCAAACAGTTTGGTCACTCACTCGCGTTCCAGTGGCGTCACGTAAGCGGTTTCTCAATATGCGTGCAGTTACAGTTCGCTCGCGACGTGCAGAGAGTCGGATGTATCGGTCTTCTTGGGAGGTTGTCGCTCGGGTTCTACCTGAACCGCGCCTCCTACTCACACTACCTGTCTCTTGAAAGCGTTCCCATACATTTCGAATAGCTCGTCTTGACACACCTAAGCTTGAAGCTACCGATCTTTGCGAATTTCCCTGCTGAAGCAAAACAATGGCTCTAGTCGCGGATTCCGTATCCATGTGATGTCGAGAACCAGGCATTGTTTATGCAAACAGTAATGTAATCGATAATTAAAGGTATGGTTACGATAACTTCTTCGTTAGACACAACAAACCCCACTGAGCAACAATGTAAGGGCACTCACAGATTCTACGGTATATCGTAAGTTTTTGTTTCTTGTCTACCCACTTAAGAACTACCCTAAACTTGGCGTTTAAGTGTTAATTTATGATCAATAAATATGCCTACTTAACATTTCCATACATCAGTATGCCAACAACTTGCAAAAAAAAATGTGTCGGGCAAAATATCGAAATATTTCAAGTGGGCCCTATTTTGTTTTGAGTAGTTTATTTGTTAATATGATCATTACAATGTGTACTTTTATGCGTTATGTATCATCCTAACACTAAAACAAGTATTTTTTTTCACAAAAATATACCTGACATAACGAAACTACTGAATTGATTTCAATTTTCCAAATCCGTTAATCAATGACGGAGTTCTGAGGTACAAACATTAAAAAAAAATACAACCGAATTGAGAACTTGTGCTTTTTGAAGTCGGATAACAAGCTAGAAAATTGATTTACTTTTCGTTATTGTTTTGTATTTCGACTTTTGTACCTATATAGCCAGTGACTTTACGAGTTAAATCACCTCCGCTAGCCAGTGCTACCAAAGGTGATGACATAAGGACATTTACATTAGACTCGCTAACTACAACGCTCGAGCGTGTTTTGTATGGCATCAATTATATAAAATAGTTTCCTTCATCTGTACGAGCATTCCCAAATTTAAATGTCTGTTTTTTGGATGAATTCTTGAGTGACCAAAATGTTATTTAATTTATATTATATCTCATCCTCGATCACATATATTAGGTATTTACCTATGAAATTGCCGTTTTGTATGGAATAAGTGAAAGTACTTATTTTTTTAAACTTTTTGATGTGAAACATCTATAGCCGCACGTAAAACCGATTTCTGGCGTGGCGACGCATGCCGTCGACGTCGCACGAAGTCACTGATTAAACGAATTAAGTAGTCACGATCTGAAATAAATTCGTAAATTTTTGTATTTAATGAAAATAAATGTTTATTCAATAAATAGTCATCGTTATCTGGAAAAAAATCGTAATATTTTATTTTATCATTATGACATATTTAGTTCCTATCACAATATGTTCTTTTCTGCATATTACTTTTACAAAATAATGTCGATGTTTCACATCTGCCAGGCGTCCCGTGACGGCTCACATTTTTTTTTATTTCTGTTATTCAAAGTAATCACCCATGCAATTGACGCATCTTTGCCAACGCATTGGCAGTTTATTGAGGCCGTTCTTGTAAAAATCAGCTGGACGGAAGGCAACAAACTCTTCAAAGGCATTTTGTACTGCCTCTCGGGAATTGAATTTTTTACCCGCTACAAAGTTGTCTAAATTTTGGAAAAAGTAATAGTCGGTAGGTGCAAGGTCTGGTGAGTATGGCGGATGAGGGACAGCTTCCAACCCCAGCTCTTGTAGCTGGATCTGTTGAGCAGTATGGGGTCGCGCGTTGTCGTGAAGGAGCAGTGGGGACGACCGATTGACCAAAGCTGGTTGTCGATGTGCAAGCTTCTCCATCATTGTCTCCAGTTCTTCACAGTACACATCTGCAGTAATGCTCATGCCGTTTTGTAAAAAGCTGCGGTGAATCACACCCGCACTAGACCACCAAACAGTGACCATCTACTTTTTAGGGGTCATTTTTGGTTTAGAGCATTGCTTTGGTGCTGAACCAGGATCTAACCAACTTGCTGAGCGCTTTCGATTGTCGAACAGAATCCATTTTTCATCGCACGTAACAATTCGGTTCAAAATTCCTGCATTTCTTTGCCGATTGAGCAGCGCGAAGCCGGTCTCGACGCGTACGTTGCGCTGGCGATCGTCAAGTTCGTGGGGCACCCATCTATCAAGTTTTTTTACCTTGCCTACCTTGCGACAAGCAAATGGATCAAAATTGTTTTGATGCTAACATCAAAAGCTGCTGCTAGCTCAGCTGTAGATTGAGTTTCGTCAGCTTCTACAATCGCCTTTAATTCATCATTGTTGACCAAAGTCTCCGGACGACCACGAACTTCATTTT
Source organism: Philereme transversata (assembly GCA_963924445.1). NCBI lineage: Eukaryota > Metazoa > Arthropoda > Insecta > Lepidoptera > Geometridae > Philereme > Philereme transversata. The sequence continues at coordinate 15,353,740 of OZ004340.1, forward strand.
TCAAGTCAATATTTCCAGAACGGAACCGGGAAAACCAATAACTGGTTGTGCGTTCGTTTGTACAGTTCTCTCCGTAAACGTTTTTGATATTACGTGCCGTTTGTGTCGCGTTGGTGCCACGACGGAACTCATATTCCATAATTAAACAAATTTTTAAAGTATCCATTATGACGAAAAATGTTCAAATGTAATGAAAATACAACGCTAATCAATAAACAAAGTACTAAGTTTGTAAAAAGAATGTCATGTTTTTAAAACAAAATTAATTTGAATTTAGAATACAAAGCCATTCCAAACTTTTTTTTCTATTTGAAATGACCAGTACTGAAGAACGGCAATTTCATAGGTAAAGAGACTATGTATATTATATATGTATACTATGTATAGTAGTATTATAATTTGACAACACCATCTGTCTCGTACAATTTACCTGTGTTTCGTGGAAATAAATAACTTAAATCTTGCAACGTCATCTGTGTACTACATTGGAAGCTCAATTTAAAATAACGCTCATTCGAGACAAATCTATAAACTAACAAAAAGGAAGTAAATATTATTGTTCCTACCTATTGTGCTTTCAAATTGTGTTTCAACAATACACAAAGATAAAATAGAAGAGAATTATTTCTAGCATAAGGTACGTTCGCACTTTGATTTATTTAGTGATTTATCTTCTGAGCATTTTTATCATCATTTTTATATTGACAGTAGCACAATTTTCCTGTTGTTATTCGGCAAAATCGATATTAAAATCACAAATAATTTGACGACCTCCATGGCGCAGTGGGAGAATAGCCGGCTGAAACGCAGGAGGCAGCGGATTCAATTCCCGCCGCGGAACAAATGTTTGTATGATCTACAGATATTTGTTCCGGGTCTGAATGTTTTTCTATATATTACTAGTGGTTCGCCCCGAACTGAGATCTCGCGAGTCTCCCATAAAAACAAAAATATATTACATATTCGTAATCTTTGACTATCAAAATAGTGCCACGAATTCAACCACCTGACTTGACCTACAGTTTCATTCAAAATATAGGTAACGGGAGTTCATATAAAGTGGTTATATTTTTTGGGGTACAAGATGCAGTTATTCTAGATTTCAGACTTTTGCCTATATGTGTGTCAGTAAAGCTACACGAATACCAAATTTCAGCATTGTGGGGTCACTGGTATACCCTGTGAATTTTGTTAAAGTTTTGTTTTTATTATGGCTAATAACTTAAAAACTACAAGGATGAAACCAAAAACAAAAACAGTGTTGAAATGTACTAATGAAGCCCTTTCATTTGACACCCTTGATCCCCAATATCTCACTCCCCCCCACCCCCACATTTTTAGCTCATTTTGTCTTTTGTCACATCAAAATTGTGCTATCACTACCTACCTATGTATTAAATTTCACGATGATCGGATCAACGCTTCGAAAGTTATCCTCGGACAAACAAACGTACATACATACGTACAACGCCGATTTGGCCAAGTTGATTATTTGAAGATCTCGATTCGCTCGATCAATAAGTATGTATTTACAAAAAAAGTCATTCTATTTGGTTCCCATAGAACAAGTTTTGCTTAGTCTGTGGCTAGATGGCGCTGCGTGAAATGTCCAGCATTATTTATTTAGTTTATTTAATACCTGACTGTACACAAAAGCCCTACGTGACGCACTGGAAATTTAATGAAACAAAGCATTCTTTCTCTAGGCAGTGAATTACGGTCGAATAAAACATTGGTGACAAGGAAGAAGTTACTGCTCTAAAGGGGCCAGGATGGACGATGGGACGTCACACGATTTTATTACACGAAGGACAGCGTCACAGTATTCTTTGGGGATAAACAAGAGAAAATATTGCGAAAGGAAAAGTTAGTAACGTTTTGACACAAACCATGATGCACTGCTACACTGGTTTTGGATATAAATAGAGAGTACATGCCGTGTTCTTATTGTTAAATTAGTAGATATTTAATCTTTGACGACATATTATTGGATTCGGAAGCTTAGGGGTTTTTTTATTGGTGAGTGATAGTTTCGTCAAAGAAGGCACGCTTGCTTAGAAAGAACCTGTTCACTCTGGACTTGAAGACTCCGAGATTATAATGATCCGGAAAACATGCGCCGGAAGTGAGTTTCACTCCTTACTCGTGGTAACAAAGAAAGTTGAACAAAACGTTGTTAATCGCATGTTAAACAGTGGACGTCCAATAACTGATGTGGTGATGATGTTTTTGAAGTCGACATAAAGGTTGCCTATGTTTTATAAAGGATTCCTCACGATGCTTCCGCCGTTTTAAATAATCGGAGTACACCTCACTAGGCCAAACACCGCTACTTGGTGGATATTGTTAGAACTCTTACTAACGGACGCAGTGAAGATAACCGATAAACCACTTAGGGATAGTCAGATGCAAGTCTAGTTGCATAGTAGACGACCTCCGTGGCGCAGTGGGCGAATAGCCGGCTGAGACGCAGAAGGTTGCGGGTTCGATTCCCGCTGCGGAACAAATGTTTGCATGATCTGAAGATATTTGTTCCGGGTCTGGATGTTTTTCTGTATATTATAAGTATGTATTTACGAAAAAAAAAGTATATAAGTATTCTATCAGTTATCTGGTTCCCATAGTACAAGCTCTGCTTAGTTTGGGGTTAGATAGCGTTGTGTGAAATGTCCAGTAATATTTATTTATGTATAGTAGTTGCCATTCTGTATATAACAGGTTGCAAGCCCATCGCTACTTATTAGAATACATACTAACCGATGGCATGATCATACTAATGATTATAAATGCGAAAGTTTGGATGCTTGGCCTTTTTACAGCCGCTCTAATTTTAATTATTTTTTAGTTTTTATAATAGTTGACAAAACTCCTATACAGATGCATCTTTCACTTTTTGCTTTTATGTTTGCATTTATTTGTAACAACTTAACTAAGCGTTCCTACTGATCCTAAAGTTTGAATAAATGTATGTCTAATGTCTTGTTTGTTACAATCACGTGGTAACAGCTGAACCGATTTCGATGAAATATGGTATAAAGATAGACTATAACCTGGATTGAAATATACAGCTACTTTTAATTGGCAAATCACGTGAATACTCGTACAGCCGCAAGCGGAAGCTAATGCATAATATTTGTGGCAAGTTTCAACGTTGCAATTTCGCCGACATTCAGGCAGGTGAAAATGAACGTCTTACGTAAGTTTAATATCAGTCTGGATGTAAAATTAAGCTCCATTCATATTCAGATTATTTCAAGACGTCTAGCTTGATAGCGTGGCGTTTTGAGTCTGAGATATTTCTTCACTAACCATAAATTCAAGTAAGGTATGTTTATGTAGATGTGGGATCTGACGACTGTTGAGGCAGAATTATTGAAATATAATTGTATCTTTGAAATGCTATGAAAATGTTTATTTCTTGACTCTACCTCTAATTAACCTCTTCTATTAAAATATCCTTCACACATAAGATTTTACAGTACGGCCACATCGTTAAATCAAGAATTTGTGCCAAATTATACCCGCCCACAACGTAGACAACTCATTAAAACGTACCGGACGTAGATGAAAAGATAACTTAATTAATAAAAAATATTGCTGGATATTTCACACAGCGCTATCTAGCCCTAAACTAAGAAGAGCTTGTACTATGGGAACCAGATAACTGATACAATTACCTACTTATATACTTATTTTTTTGTAAATACATATATACATACATACTTATAATATATAAAAAACATCCAGACCCGGAACAAATATCTGTAGATCGTGCAAACATTTGTTCAGCGGTGGGAATCGAACGTACTACCTCCTGCGTCTGAGCCAACTATTAGCCCACTGCGTCACGGAGGTCGTCCATAAAGGTTGCTGGGAGCAGTATGCAAATCACACTAATTGCACTAATATTATAAATGCGAAAGTTTGGATGTCTGTTTGTTAATCAATCACGTCGTAACGGCTGAACCGATTTCAATTTGGTATATGCGTAGATTATAACCTGGATTAATACATAGGCTACTTTTTATCACATAAATCAAGTCCCATTGGATAAAAATGGGGTGTACCCCCCATTTTTACCCATTTAACTTTATTTCTAAGTTACACATTTAGTAGCGTAACGCGTACGAAGTCGCGGGCAACAGCTAGTTTCAAATAAAACATGGGTGCAAAGTAGAGGGAGTCCTCTGTCTTTTGTTGGATCAGTCATTTTAGGTGCATTACCTGGTACAGTTCAGTTTTAAAGTTTTAAGTCCAAGGCTTGATTTTTTAAAAGGCGGACTAAAACATTGTTTATTTTTTGTTGAGATATTTCAATTTTATTAGAAAAATATACGATAATTCATTGAATTATATCGTGATTGTGCAGCGCTCCCAAACATCTACACATTTTGTGTATTTATTAGGGAAAAGTGTCTTGAGGACACTTCCGCCTGGAGCAGTAAAGCTATCTATAGATTGATTGCAACGGTCTCTAGACGATTCAACTGTTTCCTTTGTATTTTTAAAGTGATTGTATAAACATTGTTTCCATTTGTATTTTTCAAACTTTCGCGATCACTGTACATAATTACTGATTTAAACGGTAAACGGTAAAGTTGCTGCAGCTGCCATCACTTCTCGACGGTAGCTCTAAGTACTGCAGTCTGACCGTTTACATCTGTAATTATTATTTCCATTTTAATTGTATATTCTTTAATTTATTGGGTAGGTATATAAGTAAGATAACGTAAACGTAGAGGCAAAATCTACTTATCTAGAATTGGAATCACTCGTTGCGTTAGAAGCAGGTCGGTTGCGGCGCAAGGGAAGCCAAGATCCGATTCTAACTAAATTGAGTTTTATAAGATTTCATCGGTTGCTAGTAAGCTCACAATATAATATGATGTTCGTTGGGCGATTCAAAATATCGTAAAGTTATTTCTGTGATTAAATAGAACCGTGGTGGTCAATTGATACCAAAATAATTCGCTGAGTTGGGACCCGTTTGTCACACCGCAACGCGCCCATTTTATTACGTTATTTTTATTTGTGTGTTTTGTGTTTTTTTGTATATTTCTAAATTGTTTGTTAATGAGTATTTTTTCAAATAATTATGTATATGTGTGTTCGATATTACAAATAAATGCTGTATCTATCTATTGGGATGTAGCTTAAAAAGGGGTACAAAGTGTTTGTCAGGCGCAAAATTAATGAGATGTTACGCCATAAAGCGCGGTTAGTTTTTTTTGTCACATATTTTGTTCTGAAAAATATATACTTATAAAACAATACACTTAAAAAACCATCTACATAGACATATACATCATATAGTTCCATCTACAGAGAATCTACACAATTTTTTTCGTATGTGCCGAATAACATTTTCTGAATATTTATTTATTAAGTAAACATAATAGAAGAACAATGTACCAGATACTTAAATGTTAATTTCAGTGATGATCTAGTTCAGTTACTAGAACCTGTTTACCTTATCACGCAAGGCATGTAATACCTATGAATGCTCCAACCATTTCGATACTCGAACGTACAGATAATCCCAGCTTAATAAGTTATCAAATAACGCAAATTACCCGGTGTCCTGGACCCAGCCGCTCGACAATAACATTAATTGATTCAGATACTGTGCACCTGAGTACTGCATCGGACTCAGCTGACGGACTCAGTACGGGGGCAGAATCATCATGTTATCAACAGTTTTAAGGTTTCTAGGGGTATATTCTCGAAATCCCCACCGCTATGTCCCCACCGGGGCGTATATGCCTTGTAACTGGACAATTACTAGAAACATACGCTTTAACTGGGAAAAATATATTCAAATAACTTGTTAAGAATTTGCCCGTGTATGTTTGTAGTAGGTGTCCAGTTAAACGGCCTCTACGCACCGGTGGGGACGTAGCGGTGGGGATTTCGAGAATATACCTTTTTAAGGTAGGACGGCCCCCCACTAGATGGAAAGAAGACCTGATAAAGGTTGTTGGGTGCCATTGGGTGCAGACCGCATATGACCGGTCGCTCTGGAAATCAATGGGGGGCTATGTTCAGCAGTGGACGTCCAGTGGCTGATATGATCATGATGATATAATGAGGGTAAAAAGGGACCCTTATAGTATCATTTCATTATCCGTCTGTCGATCTGTCAAGACCCTTTTTCTCTGGAACGCGTGGAGTTATCATGTTGAAATTAATATCAAATAGCCCTTGGTCTCTTGGAGCTGTACAAAATACGGTCATTTATGTCGCATATTTTGACAAAAGCTGTAAGGTTTCATTGACCTAGAATCACTAAATTTGGCATGAAGCACGAAGCACAAGTAAAGGAAAAAATCAGAAAATCTTTAATTTGAAGTTATTGCACTATCAAAAATATTTTTACGAACTTCTTGATGTGCGAATCAGCTTCGCACTAGTCCGGTTTTTTTTTTGGTTTATTAATATCCAAACTCTGGTAGAGATCGCTGCTCAACGATAAGACCGCACACTAATTGTATACTAACTGTGCGATTCGATAGCTTTTTAACAGAAATTATTGGAATAATCGACAATTTGATAGAAGAATTAATTCACCGTTTTATTACGCCAACTATTAGCTTGGTCCCGGGACAAACTCCACTTTCAGGGTTGCACTGACACTATTGGGTACGATCAGGAAGGTATTCACTTCTTGGAAATGAGGTATTTCAATATACAAAATACTAAAACAAAACGTATAATAAATAAAATTCCTGGGATGCGTAAGCGCGTTTTTGAGAGTCAGGTGACAGTGGCGCCGGCTAGTAACTGACTAGAGGCGGCGCTCGGAACGACCGTATTGGCCGTTTGGCGGAAAGGCGGTTTGTCGTTCAAATATCAAGCTTTTTAAACCCAACACTAACTAAGATTTACGTTGTCCTAATCTAAATCTATTATTATGTTTTATGGTGCACAATTAAGTATTTTTTTATTATACTCTACGGTGGTCAAGTATACGGTCCACCTAATGGTAAGCGGTTACCATCCATAGCATATAGACGACGTTAGTAACACCAAAGGCATAAATATCGCGTTGCGGACCCTGTAAAAAACAAGCAAGTATAGTTTAAATGTGTGATGCATTTTAAAGGACCCCATACTTCAGTCTTGGATCCCCCCCCCCCCACTTCCCTCCTGATTCACGTCCTCAGTTCTCCCATTCTGTAAATTGTTAATAGACAGTGACTGTTCTACCAATTCGTTATAAATTAATGAGTTCGTATACGCAACCACCTGACAAAGAGAATTCGTTTCGGCATTCATATATGCTACATCATTACATTGACCGGGAATCTCGGAAATTTAATTAAAAGTATGTAGGTGCCGTAGAACCTGGTGAAACCCGGACGTTAATAGCATAGGGTAGATTGAAGTGATCGGAGTGGGTAGGGCACATAGCTCGGAGAACTGACGGCCGTTGCAGAAAGGTTCTCGCGTGGAGACCACGCACTGGAAAACACAGCGTAGGACGGCCCCCCACGACCGACGACCTGTTAAAGGTTGCTGGGAGCTGTTGGGTGCAGGCCACACAAGATTGGTCGCTCTGGAAACCTATGGGGGAGGCCTATCTTCAGCAGTGGACGTCCTGTGGCTGATATGATGATGATGAACACCTTACCAGCCCTCACTGCGTTACAAGGCAGCCCTACCAGTGAAGCTAGCCACGCCCGCTATGCCAGTCAAGCTAGTCAGCTAATTAAAATTTACCGCCAAAGCAAAAGCTGATGATTGTTAGTGACGTCACTGCCAGCTAAGTTTGCAGCCCCCTGATTGTGGTTCCTTGTGGAATAAATATAAACAATAATATCACTACTGAGAACGCGGGATAGGTTTCCCTCGTAGATCCCCAGATACCTTAGCAGCGACCAATAATGTGCAGCCTGCAACCAAAGGTATTTTTTTCATCTAGAGGGGGGCCGTCCTAGGCTGTGCTTTCAAGTGCGTGATCTGCACTCAAGAACCTTTCTTAAAGTTTCGTGAAATATCAAATATTTAGTTTTAAGACTAGCTGACCCACGTGCACGTAAACTGAGCTTAATTAAACGACCTTGCTTCATTGTTGTGGCTTCTGTTGCGTCGTCAAATGAACACTTAATTAGATATATGGAGCCCTTACGGCGAGACACGCGGACCGACTGAATCAAGAACATGAATATGGCTTATTTACCGAATTTAAATTAAATTGATGATTAAATTGACAAAAACATTAAATTCCTTGTGCTAAATCAGATTTTTGTTGAATTCAGACAAGATATGCGTGTCCAGTGTGGCACCGATCCGCCCGGCGGCACTGAAAAATAACGCACCACCGTTTGATTTTGCTACTCCGCATACCTTAACACCTCCCCCTAGGTCATGATCAGCCTTGGCCAGTCTGGAAGTCAATGAATAGACTCCGGACCCAAATTGGCCGCTGCAGACAAAACCTGTGTAAATGGGGAAATGCAACTTCGGAGTATCCATTCAGTCTATATCTCATCTGCTCTCCTGCCTCTTGTGGACTACCACCTGCACAAGGGATGACCTCAACAAAGCCACGCCTAACGCTATGGAAGTGGCAAAGTACTACTCTGTTTAGCTTACCATTGACACGAAAGATTAAGAAGTGAAGATAGAAGATTACAACCACAAGTAATTTCAAAAATAAGGTAATTAAATAGATAATAAATTACATCAATAACAGAAAATCGCTCTAACTTCTATGAATCATATCCCCCTGACTATCAGTCGAGAAATTTGTTTGGAATTCATGTTTTGTTCTTTGGTTTTCTTAGTACAGGCAACGCCTAGATAATAGGTTGGGGAAAAAGTCTTTTCGCATTATAGTATCTATGAACTTGTAATAAAATCTCTTTGGCTATACTATTTGTATCTGGCTGGTTTTGGTATCATTCAAAGTTTAAATTTTAAAGAAGATAATTCCTAATTCAAATTAGGAAAATGTGTGATTTTTATTTATTTTTCATACTGTAAAGATAAGTGAATCTAATGAAGAAATTCGATACATTTTAAAATTTTACTACAAAACAGGTAAAAATGCAACGCAAGCCGCGAAAAAAAATTGCGATGTTTATGGACCTAGTGCAGTGTCTGTGAGTATCTGAAAGTAGCACGAATTTGATTTAAGCGTTTGCAATCCGGAAATTTTGATGTCAAAGATGCACGTCGCTTTGGTCGCCCTATTACGGATAAAATTGATGTTTTTGATTGACATTTTTGAAAAAGTGGAGCAAGATCGGCATATCAGTAGTTACGACGTAGCTGAAGAACTGGGAATTGACCACAAAACAGTTTTGGCGCATTTGAAACAAACTGGGTACACAAAAAAGCTCGATATTTGGGTACCCCACGAGCTCACCGAAAGAAACCTAATGAACCGTGTACTCATTTGTGATTCTTTATTACGACGTAATGAAACCGAACCATTTTTGAAGAAGCTGATAACTGGTGATGAAAAGTGGATCACGTACGACAAGAACGTGCGAAAAAGGTAGTGGTCAAAGGCCGGTTAGGCTTCACAGACTGTGGCGAAATCCGGGTTAACTCGCAACAAGGTGATGCTGTGTGTGTGGTGGGATTGGAAGGGCATTATTCATTATGAGCTGTTACCACCAGGCAGGACCATCGATTCTAAACTCTACTGCGAACAACTAATGAGATTAAAGCAAGAAGTTGAGAGAAAGCGGCTGGAATTAATCAACAGAAGGGGTGTGGTTTTTCATCATGATAACGCTAGACCTCACACATCTTTAGCCACTCAGCAAAAATTAAGAGAGTTTGGCTGGGAGGTGTTAATGCATCCGCCGTATAGTCCTGACCTTGCACCTTCAGATTTCCACCTGTTTCGGTCTCTTCAGAATTCTTTAGGCAGTGTCAAGTTAGCATCACGAGAGGACTGCGAAAACCACTTGTTTTGGTATTTTGATCAGAAGCCCCAAAATTTCTATAGCAATGGGAGCATATCCCTACCTACAAGATGGCAAAACGTTATCGAATAAAATGCTACCTACATACTTTAGTTAAATGTAAATAATCAATATTAAAAATGTTTTGAATTTTCTTAAAAAATGCGAAGAAACTTTTGACCCAACCTAATATAATTAATTTAATAACCTAACAGAAACATTACAAATACTACTAAACTTTTGTGCCTTATTTCATTCTTCGAATGAGTATAAATTCTTTATTATATTTAGTTGTGACAATATAACCAATTTCGGGATCTTCACCTCAGGAGTCGAAAAGTTTTGAAACTTTTGAATCCGTGGGTCCAAAACCCTACTTGTGTTAACGTTATTAAATTTTCACGATAACATTGTCGACTACCACTAACCTATTATAAGAAGAGTTGTTGGCACCTCGCTAGATTTACATTCAAGGCCTTTCATAGGGTGCTCCAGAATACGTATGTCAACCCGAAAAAGGTCATTGTCCTCTGGTGAACAATGATTTACGACTAATGAAATGTAATTATTTATTTTGTCGAAAGGATGGTTGTATAAAGGTATTAGATATAGTTATAGTTTTACAAACTTAACCGTTTAACTCGGCATGCACTATTCGAAACTATTCGAATGTAATAATTTTTCATCGAAATACATTTTTCTTTGGACGTGGTAAATATCTGTTTTCAACTGAAATTCAGATTATCTGTTTTTAATAATTTTTATAACCCTGAAGCTAACATCTGTTACGGAAAAGATAAGTCGTATGATGCAGAAAGTCTAAAAAACGATTGATGCTACAAAGATTTGATGAAAATAAAACTTGTAATTTTCTTGATCATTATATTCGATGTACAAGTTCCGAAGCAACCAGTATTTTCAGGTGCTTTTATATTGAATCCCTAAAGATGGCTCTTAATTAAATTTCAAAGTGGGCCTTTTGTTCGAGCCCGATAAGAATAAAACTAGTTAAATTCACTGAACTATAGTTAATTAACTTTTGCTTTACGAATAGATTGAAAATGTGACGGACTGATTTCGAAAGGTCACTCGCTCTCTAGGGTGATAAACAGGGTTCTTCTAAACACGCATGTTAACTGAAAAAGCCGAGACTAAAACGTTTAATAAACAAATTGGTAAATAAAATTCACACAATAACGGCAACGCGAGTCTGATAACTGTTTGTCCGCATTACACAAAAAATAACTGGAAGAGAAGGCTATCTAGCAATAAGTTCGCCTCCGAATCTGGTACAGGTTGTTTTCAAGTTCCTCCTAGGCAACTAGCTCTACCCATTTAAGAGTAGTAGAGTTTCTTGTGAAAGGGCTCGTCCGGAAAAGTACTGCCACCATACCTGTTTCTGCCGCCAAGCAGGCACATAAGTCTTGTATGCCTCAAGTTGATGGACGCAGGGCACGTAGGTATCTAAGGTGCGTGACCTACGAAACAATACTTTGTTATAGGCGATGGTTACCACTTAACATCAGGTGTGTCATAGGCTTGTTCCATCTCATGATGGTATATAAAAAAAATGGAAGCGTGTCCCATCGTAGACTGCATCATCTTTCGCCATCAGGCGAGATCGTGGTCAAACACAAATCTATTTAAACTTAATTTAATAAAGAGGTAAAAGTTGTGAGTTTGTTTGTTTGGATGTAGGGGGTCTCCGGATTTACTTATCTGATTTTGAAAATTATTTCACTAATAGGAAGCTACATTATTCCTAAGTGCTATAGGTTATATTTTATTTTAATGATTAAAACGGGTATTTATCGCGTATGTACCTTTTTTATTTGTTATCCCGACGTTTCGGCTGTGTTGCAACAGTCGTGGTCACGGGTTGACTCTGACAATTGACCAGAGGGTCAACCCGTGACCACAACTGTTGCACATGACTGAAGGTACATATGCAATAAATACCCGTTTAAATCAATAATTATGTACAGTGATCGCGAAAGTTTGAAAAATACTACATTTTATTTTGATAAAAATTCGTGTGAAGCCGAGGCGAGTCAGCTAGTAATTTATAAAAAAAATCGGATTGTCTACTTAAAACAACTGAAGGTGACTTATTCCAATTTTAAAGCCTTGTAATGAACATTGTTCGCAAGTGAGGACAATGACCCCTTTCGGGTTATTAAACATATTGTTCCGAAGCACTCTATTTTAATTTTTAATTTATTGACAGTCCAATGTTTTCCATCAGAACAAAGGTTTCCTTTCATTCTTCGGGTATGGATGGAACCCTAAAATTAACTATTTTTCAGTCGTCATATTGGAATTAATTAAAAAATGCATACAATAATCCCTACATTAATGATAAATAAGTAATATCAGGTGCGATTTATGATAACAAAGAGATTATAATATGGATTATCATCATTTCTTCATCAGTCAGAACAATTGAATTTGTATTTTTCCGCGACACTTAGGGCTTTTGTACGCGCTAAGAAATTTCACCGTGTCTGCGACAGATAGGACGAATTCGTCATGTACACGAATAGAATTTAGTCGGATTTAGCTAAGAAAATTTGTCGTGTCTGCCGCAGATAAGATAAATAGGAACGTGTGGGCGATGAGATTTTTTCCGGGCAATCGTGCGTAAGGTATGGTAGGGTGCACTAGTCAAATGTGACAACACAACACATTACTACACCTCAACTACTCCGCCCTCCCTTCACCGCAACAACACAGAGCGCGTCGTGTCTAGCGCCGACAAGATTTTGTTCTTGGTCAGCGCCGGAGCTATGTACACAGTTCGTGTGTAGGACACGAATTCTTCCGTAGACCCGGCGACTTTTATTAGTGTGTAAAGAGCTCTTACGGCTCGAACACACCAAATCCGTCATCGGCCGCAGTATGCTCGGACGTTTACGGCCACACACACTACAACTGACATCGTCCCGATTCAGAGGGACTATTTTAAAATATCCGAAAGCTGATGATCAGTTCGACAGTTTTTGTCGGATTCGATTTTGAATCCAAAACGCTTTTTAAAACTAGGTATTTCGGATTGGCCATAAACGGATTCAAAGATTGATAGTTTATAAAATAGCGTTCACGGATTCGAAATCGAATGCGACAATGATTTGGTCGGCCGAGTTCAGCCGTCAACGTCCGAGCTTACTACGGCCAATGACGGATTTGGTGTATTCGAGCCGTAAGAGCACTTTACACGTTAATAAAAGTCGCCGGGTCTATGCAAGAATTCATGTCCTACACACGAACTGTGTACATAGCTCCGGCGCTGACCAACAAAAAAATCTTGTCGGCGCTAGACACGACGCGCTCTGTGTTGTTACGGTGAAGTGAGGGGCGGAGTAGGTGAGGTGTAGTAATGTGTTGTGTACATAGTACATATATCATCATCCCATTATGCTTACATTTTTATTTTTTTGAGTTTACTCCTTAAGAATCGATTTTCTTATATAAGCCCCGGGTATGAACATTTATGGGGTATAAAATCAAACTTTCTCCATTACGTTATGCGTTATGTTCGTGCGCAACTTATCTTGCGCATCTCTCAGCACAGAGTACTCTCGGCTGACTTGCGGAGAAGATCATTATTATTATTATTTATTAGTATCATTTACCTTATTTATAATAATAATAATAAATATTGCTGGGCATTTCACACAGCGCTATCTAGCCCCAAACTAAGCAGAGCTTGTACTAAGGGAATCAGATAACTGATAGAATACTTACATACTTTTTTTTTTGTAAATACATACTTATAATATATAGAAAAACAACCAGACCCAAAACAAATATCTGTAGATCATGCAAACATTTGTTCCGTGGCGGGAATCGAACCCGCTACCTCCTGCGTCTCAGCCGGCTATACGCCCACTGCGCCACGGAGGCAGTCAAATTTACTACTATATATATATTTACTATTATATATTTACTAATATATATATTTTATAATCGTTCGTAAGGAGTAAACTGCAGTCGTGCGTCGGACCTGACACACAAACTTTTTTTTATTTCTTTTTAAGTACTTGTAAAGTATACTTAATAAAAAAAAATAATTCATTCATCATCATCAAATAAGCCAAGACGTCCAACTTTGTGCGGTCTGCACCAAACAAAAAGAAACAAACCAATCAGGAACAACAAACATCGAGATTGGGATTGCGGAACTAATATTTGCAGATAATGCAATTTGTTGGTCAATAAATTGCAAAAATTTTCCCTCGCAATCCCACCCGCAATCTTTGTTCCTGATACCTGCTTTAATCTTAATCAGCACTATATCTATAGCCATATTTTAAATTCGAAAGTAATTATCTGTTCTTTACGTTTTCACGAATAAACGGCTGGATCGATTACAATAAAAGTAAACATAGATTATGACCAGGATTAGGACATAAGCTACGTTTTACTTGACTGCGTAGAAGGAAGGTATTGTTTTTATAAAGAAACCACGTGTGCAAAGCCGGTGGCGGCAGCTAGTTAGTAATAAAACAATAAAAGAAAAGATCGTGAAGAAACCGGCATTTCCAAAAACCAAAATTTTTAAGTCATTTGTTATTAGTTTAGTATTTTAATAAGCTGTAATGGACTTGCAACCTGTCACGTGAATACTTCTATGCAAAAAGTGGGCATTTATCAAACTAAACGTTTGGACTTGCCTCTGACTGCCCCCTTCTGGGATACCTTCACGGATCTGCCTACTAAGTAGAGATCACAGGGCGCCCGTCTTGGAAGAGTCGTGTCTACTCTATTCATTTCATTGAGAAGTTGCCCTTCAAGCAGGCAATATCTGAAGATAATTTTAAATCTACAATGCAAAATGTTGGAACAATAAAAGCCGCGGTACTCGATTAGTACATCCAACCCAGGATTAATGGCACAGACTTCTTTCCCTAGACATAAAAACCTTCCCGAAACTTTGTCTCCTTAATAATTTATTGCGGAGTCCCTTACTCGTCCTTTTTACTCCCTCTTTCTAATTGTTACATGAAATGGAAGGGCCTTTTTATTTCGCTCTTGGTGGTTGACATTGGGTACTTCAAGATAAATTGCCCTTTATTGTGGCGGTATCTAATGAAATGATAAAGTTTTGTTTTAATTACCTGAGGCATTGAGCAATGAGGTTGCGCCAGTTTCACGTTGCTCATTGACCTGAGGAGAGTATTAATTGGACATCTATCCGTTTTTATATAATATATACAGGGTGTTTGGTAATATACGGACGATATTCAAGTAACGGTTTCTCAAAACATAAAAAAAGATTTCTCGAAAAAAAAACCTGTAGTTATATTATCAAATTTTAAAGAAAATCGACTACGTAGAAACTAGCGCCACCAGAAAAGATACGGCAAACTATTCCAAATCACTGATTAAGCCTTCGATAAATGGTATAAGGGAAAAGCCGGACTTACCTCAATGGGATACTTGCTCCGGTTTTGAATACACTATGTTAGGGACCTTAGTGGCGTAAGCGCTTTATTATAATTGTAAGTACCCCCCTCCCGCAGACCTCAGTGCCATGTAAACCGTCAGTATAGGCGCACACGTTTCGTCCGTGGGAGTGAAAATCTTCCGCGGCAAAACTTCGACGGTTTTGTATTAGTAAATCATTTCTACAGAATATTTTTATTACTGATTATGGTTTCAGTCAACTTTTTGTTTCTTTGCATGCATTAGAGTTTAAATTACTCTGTTTATTACGTTTTATTGTTGAATTGTTTTTATTTATTTTGCAAATAAAAAGGGCAAGTATCCGTATCAAAAAGGATAGTCGCCCTAATTACTTTTGCGGAGTCGCTCCAGGGTCTACACGGAACTATAAATTATTTACGAGCAAATTCAGATTTTTTTTGGTGATTTATTGGGACTATGACTTAACTTAAATAAAATAAAAACTTAACTATTTCTGCATTCATTCTAGGTGAGCAAATTGCCTCGCAATTATCAGCGTAAATCAAGCGTGGTGCCGCACCACATAAGCTGAACAAAAGATAGTTTAGCACTTGTGTTCAATAATAAAGACTGATTTGTGCTTAAATTGATATAAATTTGTTGTTATTTAAAAAAAACATAATGAGGCGTTTATCTCCGCTTGAGGCAAGTATCCTCCGAAGCATTTTTAACGGTAGGCTACTATCCGCTAGATGGCAACTATCCCTTTTTTGAGAGGTCAAATAAAACAGTATTTATTCAAAACCATTATAATTATGTTCACAAAAATAGGCTACTATAAAAGATTAAAGACCCATGTTTTGATATACATCTTGCATTATTCTAATTAAGTACATATTTTTTTATAATAGAGCTTTTTTGAAAAGTGGGACAACTATCTGGCTTTTACTCTACAAACCGAATCTTACCGCAAACTGGACACTGTCAACTTAATAAGCACATGTTCCAGCTAGAGCTATGCGAAACATAAACCTGCAGATTCTGTAATGAGGATGCAGAATCGTCCCTACACCTGTTAGGCGAGTATGGTCCACTAATGCGCAAACGTAGCATTCATGGGCAAATACATTCTTAACCTGAAGGAGCTAACACTTATCACCTACATCCAACAGCTGTAGAAGAAGCTGCTGAAGTACAACGGGCTTAGTGGTGAACTTTGAAGACCCCTATGAACTACGGACGACATATAACACAAGTGGCGATCACAATAGACCTCGTGGCCGCAGTGATATCAAAATCGCAAAAGCATATAAAAAAAAGAAAACAAAAGGGACGGCAACAGATAGAACTATTTTCCCATAGTAATACGACGTTTCGCGACCGATTGCAGTCGAGTTACTGTCGCTGATTTTACGTAATTAGGTGGAAGATCAAAACTTGTATTTAGCTAGATTTATTCACTGGGATTAGTCTTATTCTGGAGTTGGTAGCCTCATAACATACTTATACAACAAGGTATTTTACTCTGAAACACAGATCTTGAATGAATAAACGAATGATTTTTTTTATTATACCTTACACAAGCTAAACATGCTAAATACAACATAATGAGAATCAAGTAAATGCTTTTGCATTGCATCTTATGAATTTTTTTTATCATTAATTTTTTTGTACCATTTGGTGATATGGAGCAATCAAATGGCCTTTATCAAAGCATTGCCCCGTAGGTCGTGCCCTACGATGCACTGCCCTGCATCCATCAATTTGAGTCATACAGGTGTAAAGCTACATGTGCCTGTAATTTCACTAGCACATAACCTTCAAACCAAACAAAGCATGCGGCGGCAGAAATAGGTTTGGTGGTAGTAGTTTCCCGAGCAAACCCTTTCACAAAGAACTACTTCTTCAAGATTGAGTAAACTTCAAGCAGACACAGTGGATATTAGAGTGCTCGCGATAAACATAACTTTCTGGTAATCGTGCAAATAAGCAAAGTTATGCAGCATTACGCTGTAATTTGTGAGAGTAATGTTGTAATTCTGTTCTTTGTATCGCGTCTCATCACTCAGGCGTCAGGCGTCAGGCGTCGGTGTATTTTACGGAGTATTAGCCTAATCCTGTGATATACACGCGAAGATATGGGCAATAAACTTTATGTACGCGCAGTTCTAGATTTGTTTATGAATAGGTTTATTGAACGAGACGAGTTATGTAAGTGGCAATATCATGCATTGGTAGACTTGTTAGCGCCTTCAGTGTCAACTGGGGGGAGGAATGGTATTCATTATTTTTAAACCTACTTCAAAAACAGGGTGTCCTTTTCTGTGCTGTCATTATAATCTGCTGGAAGAAAACTCTTACTAGGATTAAGCTCGCCTGTATACCTGTCCATTTTGTAAGCTGTTTTTGACCAAGTTTATATGAGACTATCCCTGTGGTATCTTCTTTTAAATGAACAAAGAATTAAATAAATCAGAAAATCTGTTAAAGAATTATCGCTAACGTAAAAAAATAGTACGTATGTAGTAGTCAAAATTCGTCACGTAACTTTTTTAGTTACTTGTGTATAACAGAGTATCCTGACCAACAGGGTTTTTTGAAACAGTGACGTCAGTTAAGCTGACATCACTATTTCCATCATTAGAAACACTCATTGCAAATAATGAAACAGCTTTTATTAATATTCACAATATTAACAGCTAATTTTTCAGTAAAGTATTAGGTGGCACGTACTCACAGAACACTTGCCTCGACGGCTCACCCTCAAAGTGTCGTCGGTCGCCCGGTTGCTTTTTGAGAGTCCATTACCAAAACTGGCGACGTGCGGTACTAAGTCAATTTAATAAACTATTACTCACAAAATCTCAAATAAATTGGTACAGTTATTAATTTAGTCCATAAAATTAAGGAATCAATTTTAAACGTATTTAAAACTTTCAGATTAATTTAGTTTTAGTTTTAAGCAATTAACATCCGTTGTTAATAAATCTTTTTAAATAAATGCGATGTTCAAGGCTTCAAGCGAGTGTTTGCTTTAAGTTTATCTTAATACAAACACCCGTGAGATCCATCGCTTGCCTTTTACAAATCAGGATTTTAATTTAGCATTAATTATCAGGTCTAGAAATCATCTCAAAACAATGATGAGTATTTAATTGTTTGTCGTTGAAAACAACGACAAACAATGACGTTCCTTTTAACGGAGAAAACTGAAACCTACATTGAGAACCGAAACATAATTCGTAATTTGATTTGATATTCAATAATTTAATTGATAAGCTTTCATAATTCATAATTCTAATCGTCTTGCGCCGACATGTACATTAAATAATAAATACTAAAGATGTTCTCAAAATTCGTCACGTACTATTTTTTTTTTATGTTAGCGATAATTCTTTAATAGATTTTCCGATTTATTTAATTCTTTGTTCATTTAAAAGAAGGTACCACAGGGGTAGTCTCATATAAATTTGGTCAAGATCTGATGATGAGAAAATCATCAACCCTTCAATTTTTAAAGGCATCTCCACTACACATGGGCGAATGATTATTTACCACGTCAACAACTTTCGATAATTATCTGAAGTTGGTTACATTTTGTGAAAAAGTTACTTCTATTAGCGAACAAAGCTCACTGGTCCAATACATCGGAAAATCATTATGACACTAAAATGGTACTGGGTGGGAGACATTTTACTGGGTGGACGAGATTATATTTATTGTTTATTACAAGAGTTCAATGATGTCTTAAAACCTATACTAGGTTTCGGGTCACGTATATCTTAATCTTTAAAATAGGCATTCATTAAAATATTTGATTGCTTTATTTAATGGTGTGCGAGCGCATACATGCACGCGGATCATCACCACCCATCATGCACAAACCCATCAGGTGAGGTGGACGAGATGTGGTAGTGGGAGGTGGAAGGTGATGGCCGCATGGTTGCCGAGCAGTGATAACAGAAATGTAGAATGTCCGGTATTGAGGTGATTATACGATACAGACAAAGTCACGAACCGTCTATGGCTAAGACTAGCTCAAGTTGGCTGGCACAAACTTAGTAAGGCCGACCTATGACCTATGACTATGACTATAATGAATATTGCCATTAAATGACTTTTATTACTATTATCCAGCAGAAGGTGAGGTTAAGCTGTCGATGACTATTATTATTATTTATTTAATTCAGATTTAAAATCCATACAAAAATTCTTAACCGCCAACATACAATATTTCATGATGATAATGATTTCATAATCTAAGCTGAAACTTGATCGGAAGATTACGTTAACTTTTTAACCATAGTAAATGATTAAAAAGTGATGATGTCATACCTATATATATATACTGTACTGTATATGTAGCTATAAGTCCTGTACATGTACTGTATGTATATAGGCAGATTGGGTACCCAAAGCCTGAAGATTAATAGGCAAGATGCCCAGCATTGGCGCAATACAAGCTATAATTGTTATTATTATGTAGAGTATGTATGTACAAGAGTATGTAGGGCAAAGACAAATGAGTTATGGGCTAAAACCACCACAGACTCGATGACCTCGTACGAAATAAATACCTACTTATCTAAAGAACAATATAATTTAGATAAAAAAATATATTCGCATTCGTATCGTTCCCGGCTGGGTATCGCAAAATTTATGGTGTAACTTACAAAATACATTTGGCCCAATGCGCTTTGTACCGTGAGCGCACGTCAAACTTCCAAGAACATAAATAAAATAGAATATTTTCCACGGTACGTTTAATATTAGATTCAACGAATACTAGTTTGAAATTGTTTCTATCAACTTCTATCGGAGTTATAATAGACTGTTTTAATTTAAAAGTTTACCTGTCGCGTCGTTATTTCGACTAGCTGACTCGCCTTGGCTTCGCAAGGATTTTTACGAAAATAAAATAAATCCTATAGCACCTAGAGAATGTGAAGCTTTCTATCATGGAAATAATTTTCAGAATTGGTTGTGTAATTTCTACAAACAACCTTTACCTTTTGAAACCGTCGTGCAGGAAACTCACGTTGCGTTTCATTCATCGGATTTGGCTTCTTTTGTACAAAATGGCTGACGACGAACAAAAAAACATTACATTTGTGTTAGAAGTGGAAAAGTATCCTTGCTTGTATAATACCACACTATCAAGCTACTCAACACAAATGTACAAGTTGATATTCTTCTCGATGTAGGGATGTATCCACATAGTTCTCCTTTTGCGCCTTCTTCTTTGTCGAAGATACAAATACATAACCACAATTTCTTCGTCACTCGAAGAACTCATTTTGCAGACGTCTGTTCTCAAAGAAAACCGAAATGATTGTGGTTGCAGCGTGTGTGGAAAATGGTTGAAACTGGTTTCAAATCAATAATTTCAAAAGAGTTTCGTTGCAGTTGCGTTTCACCGTGTGTTCTGGGCCTTATGGTGCGACTTTGTCCGTCTGTCCCAGCTAATTTATTTTTACTTGCCAACCTTTATGCAAGTATAAAATCTGAAATAATTTTACATTGTTTGTCACTTACATTTTATTGATCGAGCGAAGCGAGATCTCCAAATCAACTTGGGCAAATCGGCGTTGTATGTATGTATGTTTGTTTGTTCGAGGAGTTCACGGTGATCGGATAAACGATTCGAAGGTAAGCATTTATCCGATCATCGTGAAATTTGGTATATAGATTGGTAGAGTGAATGATGGCATAACTTTGGTGCATTCTCATTTAGTATGAGCAAAAAATGTGGAGGGGTTGTTGAGATATTTGGGTTCAAAAGGGGTAAAAAAAACAAAATGGGACTATCCGGTCAAGTGTTACGTCTAATGAAAGTTATTTGTGAGTACATTTTGACCCCATTTTTATTTTTAGTTTAAACCTTGCAGTTTTAAAGTTATTAGCCATAATAAAAACTGAACTTTATCAAAATTCACAAGGTACACCAGTGACCCCCACAGTGCTGATATTTAGTATGTGTGTAGCTTTAGTGACACAAATATTGGGAAAAGTCTGAAATCCACCACTAGTTATACACATTTAATTTATCATATTAAACTACTTTAGTTAAGGTTTTCTCTGTGTTGGCGCCTCCCTATAGCGTCGAAATACAATTACTGCAGGCCAGAAATCAGGAGCGATAAAATATCCTTATGCTTTGCAGGCGCCCGGAGTACATAGGATTCGAAGTAAGTCTCCCTGGTCGACTCCAGACGCGTCAAAGTCTATCAACATCTAATAAATAGCACTGTCCCTTACTGGTGTGCAAACATTCGCGTGTTATCTTTGCACTGTCGCTACAAATTTGCGGTGTTAATGCGTTTACCGTGTAAACTGTGGCCAACATTAGCCGTGACAGGAAGGAATTACAGCGTAGCGGAGTTCCTACCGATATATCAACTATATTGACAATGGGTGCGCTCGGTATAAAGCGCTTGAATTATTGTTCGCCTAAGGATCTTTACGACAGTTCCCCTATCTTGGTAGCTAACACAGTTCTGTGAAACATGGCATTAGACACCATAAAATTTAAAAAAATGATTAGGTTTTTAAAGTTAAATAACAAGACAGCAAAAAAAATTAAAAACATAAACAACCTTGCAAATTTTGAAAATCGTATCCACATTATTACGTAATTATTATTTTTTTGAATGTTTCGTATAAGGTTGATACTCGTTGCACAATTTGTTTATCCAAAAATTTTGGGTTGGAATATCGAAGAACGGAATATTATATATCTACCTGCATACCCACCACATAATAAATGAAAAAGTGTGGACGTTTGTTTATTTATTACTCAATCACGTAATATATAAAATAATATTAATGCGAAATTTTTGATGCATTGCATGTTTGGCTGGATATTTGTTCCTCTGTAACGCCAAAACTACTGAAAGGACTTAGCTGAAATTTGAAACATAGGTGATCTAAAACAGGACATAGGCTACTTTTCATCTCATAAATCAATTCAGATCAGATGAAAATAAGGTGTGCGAAGCCAGGGGCGGCGACTAGTATCAAATACAGAAGAATAGGGTAGGTAAATTAGATATTGTACGTAATAGGTACTTATTCTATTATGAGGAAAGAGTTTGGAAAATTATCTACAGATACTAAACGATATAAGTATTAACAAGCCTTATCTTATAAATCTACACGAAAGTTGCAATTATTAAGAACGATGTTTAAACACCTTTAACTAGAATTGATTATCGTATAATTTGATTGTCACTTGTAGATTAAATATTACAAGAACTTATCTGGATGATTAAATCTTTAAATAATGTATATGTATCTTGAAAAATAATTATCGTATTTATTAAAAAAACTTTATAATGATTGTGTACTACGTTTAGGTAGTTTTTTTGGTTAAACAGTGAGGGCTTTTCATTTTCTATTAAACTAGTTCCTACTAGCGTAATAGATGGCGCTGGAGATGCCGGTAAAAAGATGGTGTTATTGCCAAACCGTGGAAGTTTGAAAATGAAATATATATTTATTTGCTGTATAACACGCATTAAACAACTAAATTAGACCAGTGTATTAGACAAAGTAGGTAGATATCCATTTAAACTAAAAATACTTATTTAGTGATCTCCTCACTAGGCGCGCCTGTATCGTGAGGATCTAGATACGATAAACCACCAATTTTGAACTTTAATTTATATTTTCAATCGTCTGATTTGATGAGTAGATTACTTAAAATATTAGCTAAATATAGATTAAATATGATTTTATTATACTAAGCCCGGCACGCACAACGATCCCCAAACGCACCTAGCAACTAAACACGATATTTACATATTCAAGGCATAAAATTTCAAAATGTTGGGAGCTGAAATTTCAAAATAGGGTTACTAGGTCAAGGAGGGTATCATTATTAAACTACTATTCGTACTTGATAGGTTTTGTTTTTCATTTTATCAATATTTGTCTAAAACAGGAATTCCCAAAGTGGTTGATATTGGTTTCCCAGGGGTCTACAATTATTTTTTTATCTTGACTTTGCGATTTTAATGTTTTTTTTTAAATAATTACCTACTTAAGTATTTTTCCGTAATTTGTATTAATAATTACTAGTTACACTTGATATTTACTGAATTTTATGTCATTTTATTTTGTTAAATTTTTATAGAAAATTATGTCAAGTTTACTCACTTAACCAACCGCAAAGTTTTTAAATTGGTAAGCATTTTGTATCAATAGGAAAAAAAACTTGAGATTGGATATTTAAGGTAGGTTTCTTCTAGGCAAGTGTGTACTATCGTAGACTGCATCATCGCTTACCATCAGGTGAGATTGTGTCCAAACGCTACCTAATAATTTATTTAAAAAAATTGTCTTTAGGGATCTGAGGTATCAGTTCATTTTGGAAAAGGGATCTCTTGCCCAAAATAGTTTGGAAATCTCTGGTCTAAAACAGTCTCACTTTGTCAGTTTGTAAACAAACGAATTTGTTGACACAACAGTGACAATTCATTTTTTTATAACAGCTCATGGCAGAACAGCTCCATCTGTTAGCAGTTCTGAGAACATGGCCGGGAATAGACCCTCATTGTCTCATCCTTACTTTCAGGGTCAAGTCTTAGTTGAATGTAGCCTACCTTCAACTTAGACTTGACCCTGAGACATAAAGAGAAATGATGTAAGTGAAAGACTTCATTTAATAAATTGTTTCTTGTTTTGAATGGTTCTCAAGTTCAGTCTTCAAGTGTTCCATAACTCTTCACATTATGATCATCATATCGACCACTGGACGTTCACTGATGAACATAGGCCTTGTGTGTAGCCGGGTGTTGTTGGCTGGTTCGTTGAGGCTGAGTTTGATAATAAAAACTTTGAGTACAATTTAATCACGTTTATTCAGAGCACAGTTCGCTACCATGAGTGCGGGCCTCAGTCTTTCATAGATAATTTAATTTTACAACAATGTTACCCTCTGTGTTGGTCAGGGATGCCAACAGACCACCCCCATAGATTTCCAAAGCGACCGATCTTGTGCAGCTTTTATCAGGTCGTCTTTCCATCTAGTGGCACTCCTCACATAAGTAGAAGTAATATAAATAAACCGGTGGTCGATCCCAGTTGCACCTGAATATCCCCATCTAGGGGTCAGCAATTTCGTGCAATTTGTTTGGAGCAGTAACCGCGTCGCCCTGGGCCGGGTCTCAGAGCCAACTAGTATTCTAGCTGAGGGTTAAGATATAAGCTGACAAACATACAACCTGATTTTGTTATGTACGAAATTAATTTAAACACACATCCGGAACCGTATAAAATGATTTTAGAGGTGGGCTTAGCACCAGTAGCTTGAATATTTATTCAGTAATATACATTTCAAATAAAGCATTTTTAACGTAAATCGGCGGAGCCTTTGGGACTATGCCGCTTAGTCTGTTTAACAGGTACCTATACTATACCTACTTATATGATAAATGAATATGATTTGAAATTTAACTAGTCGATGCAGGAAAAATTAAAATGTATTTTTGTGTGACGGCTGTGATGACGGATTAAATCCGGGCTTGTCCGGACTGCTTTAAGCGGGTCCATGGGATTCCAAACGCTTAGTCCACAAACTGCCTGCGAATTTGTGTCTGCAAAATGCAAGCAATTTTGCGACGAATTTGCAAGTTCGCGTCCGTCACTCGCGTCCTTGCTCGTCTGAATGCATACTCGCTATTCGTCTCGTCACTCGTCTCATGATATTAAATTATTTTCCAGCATTACACCAAGTTTCACTCACCCTGACGACCGACGTTTACTTAATCGCTACTTCTTCAATTTTAGCCCACCCTATTAAGCTTCTCCAAGCCTGAAATTAAATCGGCCGTGTGATTTACATTTTAATATGTCTAGGGACTCACCTGTACTAAAATTAAATTTATGGTATTGACGGAATAACATTAGCCGTTCGTTTGCTCGTAAAGTTCCATAGCCACCGTTCCTGCAGACGTTTTTATGGTGATTGAATTAACTGATCAATTGTGTTCCCGACCGTTACTTGATAATGTTGCAGAGGTGTTCAGAACATCGCTTAAAGAGACAGGAACTTGGTATCTATTCCCTATCAAATCTTCATATTGGCCATACAGTGTGTTTCAACAGTAATGTATGTAAACCCAAAAGAGTGAATTTACTCATGAACAGGAACGTATTTGTGATTTTAATAGGTAATAGACAAATTAAAATTAATAGGACTATTTCATCTTCTTGGTGAAAATCCTTAGATCTCTTTCTCAGTACCAACTAGCTTAAATTAATTATTGAATTTGAAATCACTTTTCCTAAACATAAAAAAAAAAATACCTAAAAAATTTATATAACTAATTTAAGATCAACTGATTTAAATATGAGGTAGCCTTTAAATGGGCTGTTCCTCGGATAAGAAAAGCTCATTTTTTTTTAATGGTAATATGACAAAAACCCATCGTAGCCTATGGAAACTTGAAACACCAAAGGCATCACTTGTTGTCGTTGGTTAAGACATAGGTATGTAGGTATTTGGGAAAAAATTACCTGTAACTTTACCGACACCATAATTTTCAATCCGGAAGACACCAATATGATAGATCAATCAATTATTTCATTTCAACTACATATATCTAAACTTATACTTAAAATGTTATAAAGAGGAAAGATTTGTATGTTTATAACGAATAAACTCAAAAACTACTGCTCCGATTTCTAAAAATCTTTCACCATTAGAATGCTACGTTATCCTTGAGTAAAATAGGCTATATTTGTTACTATAAGAAATTAAGGATTCTTACTAAAACTTAATAATGTAGCCCAAGGTGTAAAAAAATTTGCCATAAAAAAGTTATAAAATAAATGTCCACCAGTGCGAAGCCGGGGCGGGCCGCTAGTATACTAAAACTAAGTAAGTAGATTTATACAATTAATAATAATTATGACTTGTTCACAAAGCTTCACAAAGCATGCCCAAACCTAATCTTCCTTCCCTCCAGAACTATCTTTTATAGCTCACACTGTCTTTATTTATGGTCTGTACGTAGCCATAAACAACACACATCGACCGATACGTCATCACAACAAACTCTTTTATAGGTATAATAAAATACATCAACCCAAACTAACCACCAACAATTCATAAGAAATATTATCAAACGTTAAGGTATCCTAAAGGGTGAGAAATAAACTGTCCTACATTACGGAAATGAGAGTTTAAGTCTGCGCAGAATGTGTCGAAAGGGAACGGTCATCAGTAAGGCAAAACATCTACACACCTCTGGGTGAGGTTGTGGACAAACAAATAGCGGTTAAATATACCTATTATATTTTTGTTTTTAGCTGTTATGCTGGCTGGGTTAATAAGTTAGTTACTTGATTATCTTGTAAAGCTCAGATTGCAACTTGAGTTTTGTTTTTAATTGTAAGCATATTCCGTGCCTTACTCACAAAGGTTCCAACACAGCAAAATGCTGAGTCTTACTGATGATAAGTACTTACCGCTGCCTCTAACAATTGCATTAGCTCACAGTTAGTCTTGTTAGCACGAGTAAGGAGTGGAACTCACTTCCGGCGTATGTTTTTCGGGACCATTATAATCTCTGAGTCTACAATTCCAGAGTGAACAGGTTATTTCTAGCCAAGCGTGCTCCATCTTTTACCACACCATCACTTACCATCAGATAAGGTAGTGGACCAGCGCTTCACTATCACTAATAAGAAAAACAGTTACTTCCAACAAAGACGATGACTCATTAACATTGAGCATGTTGTGCTGTGCTGTCAAAATGTTTGAAACAAACTGCATGACACAAAGCACAGCGCAGCACGTTTTAATTGTTTCCTCGTTATAATTTATAAAGAGTGAATTGGGCAAAATAGAGCATAGCACAGCAAAGCGCAGCAAAGCTTCATATTACTTAGTAAGCCTTAGCTAAGCCTTACATTGCGCCAGTTACCCAGAGACGTACAGGTGAAGTCGCATGCGCCTGGATTTTACGGCATCCGAAAAAAACAGTGCTAGCATTATGGCGACAGAAATGGTGTAGTGTTAGCACTTCTTTCAGAAAAACTATTCTCGCTCACAGAAGCACCAACCCCTAATGACAGTAGCATTATTCATGAAGCTATTTATTCGTATTGCTTACTTGCCTTGCCTCGTCCACGCGATCGGGTTTTTCACAGAAACGGTCCCTTTGTATAGATAGAGTATATGTATATCGTACATTGTATAAATTGTCGCTTATTTTGAGGTGAATATTTTTTTCTATCCGATAGTTTTTCGGTAAATTTTGCTATTTCTTCAGGGTTCTCTTGATGACATGAAGTGTTGCTAAATCGTAATTTTGTTATATTTGCCGCAGAATTCATAAAACAAGAAATGAAGTATGTAGGTATCTATTTTAGAACAAAAACAGTAGGTAAACGGGGGTCGTCAACTCGTCCAATCGAGCGAGATCTAAGCGGTCGAGATAACGATTAACTCATTATTATCATCATCATCATATCAGCCAAAGGATGTACTGCTGTACATAAGCCTTCCCATAGATTTCCAGAAGCGACCGATCTTGTGCGACCTGCATATTTGTTCCGTGTCTGGGTGTTTTTCTATACATTATAAGTATGTATTTACAAAAAAAAGTATTTAAGTATTCTATCAGTTATCTGAGTCCCATAGTATAAGCTCTGCTTAGTTTGGGGCTAGATAGCGCTGTGTGAAATGTCCAGCAATATTTATTTATTTATTTTTATTTAATGTAAATACAAAGATTAACAGTAAATAGTTAATAGTACTTTTTTAAAAGTAAGATTATTTGGTTCTAACAAACGTTCTCAATTGATCAATGTTTCAGTTTAATTCGTGAACCTTCATCAGGTGATGAATCCCGTATTTATAATAATGATTGAAATAAATCACGAAAGTTTTAAGTAGAATAATTATTATCTGTTTCTTGTCTTTGACGTTGCAATCATGCCATTGACTTGTAGGTACATAAATAACAGCAAACCAAATTACAAAGATAATTTCTAGATACTGCTAATAATAGGTATCTATTGACTTATTTGCAACATGTGGTTGTGATATAGTTTGTTTATTGATTTACTAGCTTTTGGTCGTGGCTTCGCGCGCGTAGTTTGTTAATAAAAAGTAGCCCTGTGTTTCAAATATATACCAAGTTTCATCGAAATCTGTTAAGCCGTTACGAAGTGATTGAGTAACAAAGAAACATACAAACTTTCGCATACCTATATAACATTTAGCCCGGCTTGCAAAACGATCTCTGAACGTATTCAGCGACTAAACATGTTTAAATTTCACGTATTTGTATGATTTGACAACTCCTTAAATCATATTTACAAGTACACCGCACTCCATATTGTAAATTTCGCTCCATCCAAAGGTTGCCTGGAAGAGATCGCTTTCAGCGATAAGGCCGTCCATTGTATTGCCTTATTCATTCTAGCCTTATATTTATTTTTGTATTATTTCTGTTTGTGTGGTAATTCAATAAAGAGTTATCTATCTATCTATCTACCTATTTAGCCACTTAAATACGTTTAGGCATCGTTGCGCAGGTCGCCCTTAGTGACTATATCCTATTTCACGACCTTCGAGTAACTTTAATTGGCAGATACCAATCATTCCCCCTTTATCTGTTTTTATGTCAAAACAAAAGAGATAATTCATCGAGCGAAGCGAGATCTCCAAATCAACTTGGGCAAATCGGCGTTGTATGTATGTATGTTTGTTTGTCCGAGGATAACTTTCGAAGCGTTTATTCGATCATCGTGAAATTTGGTATATAAGTAGGTAGGGAGGGAGGGATGGCACAATTTTGGTGCGATTAAATCAGCTAAAAATGTGGGGGGATTGTTGAGATGTTGCGGTTCAAGAGGAGTAAAAAAAAACAAAATAAGACTTTCCGGTTAAATGACGCATTTAAAAAAGATCTTTGTCAGTACATTTCGACCCCGTTTTTATTTTTAGTTTAAACCCTGTAGTTTTTAAGTTATGAGCCATAATAAAAACTGAACTTTGACAAAATTCACAGGGTACACCAGTGGCCCTAAAGTGCTGAAATTTGGTATGCGTGTAGCTTTAGTGACTGAAATCTAGAATAACTGTAATTTCTATCCCAATAAAATTAACCAATGTACTTCATGTACCTGTAATCTGTTACCTGTAATCTGAATGAAACTGTAGGTCAAGTTAAATGGTTATACATTTCGTGGCACTATTTTGACAGTCGAAGATTACGAATAATATTTTTTCGTTTTTATTGGAGACTCGCGGGATCTCAGTTTGGGGCGAACCACTAGTAATATATCTGTAGTGCTTCCGAACTAAACGCTGGGCAGAAATTACGTTGACAGTTCGGAGAAGAGGATTTTCAGAAAGAAGAAAATGAGCCAAGAAACTTTGCTCTCGGAATCCACTGGTTCTGGAGCCGAATCGCTGGTTCTATCAGGCTACTCCATCCTGAATTATCAAGCGCGGCTTCGTACTGTTATAAGTTTTTAGTTAGTGTGGACTTACGCTACCAACACCGATAAATGATCGTGAACTTTATATATCTTTGTGAACTTTTGTAATTACACGTAAGAGCGCCTTGGAATAAACAGTTATTGGAAAGAACCATGTGTCGTGATCTAATATCCTCCCCAAGTGTTCTCCCAAATATCTTTTATACGTTGGAAAGCGTTATTCAGAGGTGGTAAAATTGGCACAAAGTATTTGTGTCTCCAAGTTGTGTGTCTGTCACTAAATACCGACATCGCCAAGATACCTACCATAAATACCTAATAATGATTACTATAATAAGTACCAAAATATTTAGACAATATTCAGAGCGTAATCCCGAATAATTCGACGAATACCTACTGAGGAGACACGCACTCTTAACATCAAAAATCTACGCATTAAACGCTAATTTAAAGGAGCATTGTTATTGTAGGCGTAAGGTAATGTAGGTTAGATGTTTGAAAGCTAATCCGATGGATTTTTTCTGTACGTGACAGCCGACCGGAAGTAGGTGCCGTTGCGGCGCGTGACAGCGACGACAACTTCCGGTGCGGAACGTGTGCTGTTACAGCTCGTTCACACTGCAACGGTTTACAGGGCCGATTTTATCGGATCCGATTATATTTTGGTACTTACGTCTAATAAAGCATTATAATCATTGCCTCCCTCATAGATTTCTAGAGTGACCAATCTAGTGCGACCTGTACCATAAACCTTTATCAAATTACAAATTCATCTAGTAGAAGGTCATGCGCATGAGAACATTTTTGCTCCAAAAGTCATTAGTTTTCGAGAAATGCCCGCCCACTGCCTCTTTAGCTTACCAACTCATTGCGGATCTCCTCATTTCTGATACAATCTCGTCAAGAAACGAAGTGTAAAACCATAGCTCGCTGTGTGACCTCGAGCCCTCTCAAGACCACGTGAGGTACCACGACTCTGTTCCATATGTCATCACTGGAACACACACTGCCTTTCGTCTTAAGTCACTGAGGTATTTTAACGAGCACACTACAAAAAATAAATAAAAATACTAAGTAAAACGTCTAGTAACAACGGATAGGGAAAAAAAGTCGTGAAATACTGGGCCACTGTGTGAACGAGATGCTATGGAGTATTTTCGGTATTGGTCGAATCTGTCTACATACCTACCCCACGTTTTATTTCATAAAAAACATTCAGTAGACTGTCGTAAGAAATAACTTCCTCTAAAATTAGAAAAAAAACCCAGTGCTTTTCTTAGCGGACCGTCCATTTTACTTGTTGTAAAGCTGAAATTTGGCATGTTTTAGTGACGACTAGTAGGCTAGTTATGAAATAAACTAAAAAAAAATAGTGGCACTCCGGGAGTGCCGCCAGAAGTGAAAACTTGAACAGACTACAGTTTTTTTTTTTTAATTGGATAGAACTTCGTTTGACCACAATCTCACCTGATGGTAAGTGATGATGTGGTCTAAGATGAAGCACGAAGATCTAGAAGAAACCTATTTACTCTTACCTTAAAGAGACTACAGATACAGGGTGTTTGGTAATATACTGACGATATTCAAGTGACGGTTTCTCAAAACATAAAAAAAGGTTATATTATCAAATTAAAAAAAAATCGACTAGTTTAGGTTATTAATTCGATATAAAACTTACTGCCTACTCTTGCAATCGACATCCAAAAATAACGGCTGCGGGTTTTGGGTTAGAAAGGGACAACAAGAGATATCTCGAGACGTCACCAATACACATCTGTGGCTAGATGGCAAGCATTATGTAATAGAACAATAAGTTTATTAAAGTGTTTGTTTTTACATGCCAAAACAAATTCACATTTCTATGGTAAACATTTCACAAATTTTTTTATTATGCTCATCAAAATAACCCCTTTCATTTTTGTGTGTATATTATCAAACACCCTATATATAGAGGTGTCGGTAACGGTAACGGTAACAGTGTCGCGAATTCAATTGTTTTTTACCGTCTCAAAAAATGCCCAACGCGCCTAAAGAAGTTTTCACTTCAAAAACTTGTGTAAGGGTATGGTAGGTGAAAGTGTTTTTCATATATAGGTACTCTTTCGTGTGTGGTATCATTAAATAGATCTTCCAAATTTTGGATAGGTACAAGAGTCCGTTTACGAAATTTTAAATTTTAAAGTAGCCATTTCGTAGTTAGACATTGACTTTTATTTATTTGCTACATAGCACACATGATACATTTACAACAGACAAAATTATATGGACACACAAATAGGATCAATAGACAGAAAAATAATAACAATGATGAACTTAAACAAAGTGAAAGAGTACAGATCAGAAGATTAATTTTTAAAGTTTAGTATGTTGTGTGCAAAAGGCTTAAAAGGTCTCGACTCAGCATTATGTCTACTGGGTTAGCAATGGACGCTGTTATTATTAGTTGTTAGTTGAATTATCAAGGCATGAGTAGTTTACTAGCATTATTCTACCAGCTTATGTCTGTAGTTGGGTTTGTAAACGGTTTATTATAATGTTCATGTAAAATAATTTAAATTTTTGTTTAATTACTAAGATACAACCTCACTGACTGCGTCTCTTCACTATGTGTGGGACAACACGCGCTTAACCAGTTAATTAATTAAATCAAGAAACTTATGACAGGTGATTTTTATTGTATAATTATTGTACTAAATATATTTATATTTTTTGTAAATCATTAATGCATTTTTATTGAAAATTAAAACATAGTATGCAATCACAACGCAAACACTAAAAGCTATGTATATCAGGTATGTATATGAATTAGAACAAAAACATTGATTGTAAAACCAAGAAACGCAGCTCATCATAAATCATAGGGATAAAATGATACATGATCACAAATAAATACCAATCTAATCATTATCTTAACTTTGCTAATTCGATGTACTTAATCTTATCTGTTTATCAATGACAAACTAACAATTAATGTCGAAATTAAATCAGTATTTAAAAGAAATAGCATCGTGTAAGTGTATTCAAGCAAAATGGGAATTAAATTTAGGTTTATACCAATATTGCTTTTACTTTCGGGTATTGTAAGTGGCGAAATCCAAAATGGATGCCTCATATACGATTTTGAAAGTAATTTAGAGGAGTTCAGATATGATGCCTCTATTTGTGAACCGTTTCCTTTATGGACCATAGGGAATTATTCTGATACAGGAATAGAGAGTCCAAATTCTGTCAGTGAATCATTTATATCACCTACTTTATCTTTGAGTTGCATATCTTCGTTCACGTTCCAAGTTTCTGGTGGTGTGGTTGAAATCAACATATACATGGGTGGACAATCTCCATTGGATGTATTGCAAGCTCTTTTGATGGTATCTTCTTCAGGAAAAAATGATATCACAGTTGCCACAGGAACGCTCTCTCCATCCTTGGAAGATATTAATGGTTGGCATACGTTGAAGCTACGAGTACCAGATGGTTTTGGAAACTTTGAGGGATATGTAAGTTGATAAATGTGTGATGAACTATTATTGTCCAATTGTCCATATTACCTTTTACCTATTTTATTAATTATATTTGGTTTAATATTAATATTTATATACATATTGATAAGGATAAAAATTAATAGTTGCTTTGCTTAGCCAAACCAATTGTCCATGTCGTCTTTCCAGCGCTTGTTACTAACGGAAATAATTATCAATTTTCAGATAACATTCATAGGATTGAAATCTGATGATTCCATATTTTTGGTTGATTCGTTTAGGTACGTTCCTGAAGGTGTTGACCAGAACACAATATGTCCTATTTATGAGGAAGCAAAAACTACTCCAGACGCATTTGAACCTACACAAAAGCCAATTGACGTAAACGGCCAATGTGTGACGTATAACTTCGAAAAAGATTTCGATGTACTTTTCTCTCCAGACAACTATTTATGCGATGGATTCCTATACTGGACAAAGAATAATTACACTTCAGCCAGCATGCAAAGCCCTGATATCAAAAGCAGTATGTTTATTTCACCGAGGGAAGCTATAAGCTGTGTATCTTCCTTTGTCTTTACCATGGAGCCAAACGGTGTGATAGAAGCTAATGTTTATATGGAGCCGAAATCCGAGTTGGATTATATAATTGTTATAGCCCAGAAAGTGACATCTGCGGAAGTGGATACTGTCGCAGGTTATACAATGTATTATCCTGAGGCTCGACAGTTCGCGGCTGGATGGAATGTTTTGTCATTCACTGTAGAAGACTTCAGTAGCTTTGATGGATATGTAAGTATATTTTGTACATTATGTGATAACCAGTCAAAGATCCAAGTAATGACCAATAGCAAGAAACGTACTAGTGGTTCGCCCCGAGTTGAGATCTCGCGAATCTCCCAAAATAAATATTATTCTTAGGGCGACTTGCACAACGATGTCTAAACGTATTTAGTCGCTAAATATGATATAAGGAGTTGTCAAATCATACAAATACTTCAAATTTAAACATGTTTAGTCGCTAAACACGTTTAGTGATCTTTGTGCATGCCGGCTTTAAATTTTTACTAATAATTTGGTGCCATGAAATGCATAACCAACCTACTTGACCTACAGTTTCATTAAAATTAGATGTAACGGCGGTTCTTGTTAATTGGTAATTATTTTTTAGGGTACAAATGGCAGTTATTCTGAATTTCAGATTTTTGCCTATATTTGTGTCACTAAAGCTACACGAATATCAAATTTCAGCTATGTTGGGTGCACTGGTGTACCCTGTGAATTTTGTCAAAGTTTTGTTTTTATTATGGCTAATAACTCAAAAACTACAAAAATTAAACTAAAAATAAAAACGGGTTTCAAATGTAGGTACTAATGAAGACCTTTTATTTGACGTCCTACTTGACCTAATAGTATCATTTTAATTTTTTTTTATCCCTCTTGAGCCCCAATATCTCAACAACCCCCTAATATTTTTAGCTCATTGAGTCACACCAAAATTGTGCCATCACTATACATATACTAAATTTCATGATGATCGGATAAACACTACTAAAGTTATCCTCGGACAAACAAACATACATACAACGCCGATTTGCCCAAGTTGATTTGGAGATCTCGCTTCGCTCGATCAATAATCGAGGTAGATAGGCAAGAGATACACTTTGTCGATGGGTATGTATCAAGAACAGATAAAACCGAGAAGTGGACCGTCCCGTCATCAATAACGCTTGGAATAGCTACTGGTCCATTGTTGTGGACTGTATGTTGTTGAAAGTAAACCTTCGATCACTGTTAATTAATATTTATTTCTTAGAACTTTTCTAGACGAAGTCTTAATGCTAAATGATTTTGATTTTTTTTTTTTTTTCGAATGGACTAATCTCGCTGTTGGCCTCTGAGGCCGTGACAGCTTAACCGAACTTTTGGCGAGCGCAGATGGCGCTCAGCCCAGTAAGTTTTTTAGGCAACTAGCGCAAGGGCACCACTAAGGTACGAGCCTCGGCTTGGGCTGTTGCCGGGGTGGGGATAGGAGAGAAACGCCCGGGTACGTGTCTGTACCTCGTATAGGCGGCGACTGAAGGGACTCGTCGACCTCGCCGGCGAGGTCGGTGTTTCTGTGAAGTGTTTGCTCTGTCTGATATAGATGACTCACCTTCCGCATTGGCAGAGGTGATTTCGTCATCCGGGTCTCCGAGAACGTGTCTCGGACGACGGAGGATTTTGTTGGCGGGCGGATCCAACGGGTAAACCGGAATGGTGTGTACCAAAGGGTTCGGATGATTAGAGGCAAGTTCATAAAACCGCTTGGAAGCGAGCTTCATGAACCTGGCTATTGATTCTAATTTCAAATCGCGATGTAGGTCGTTATTGCGAAAGTACCAGGGCGAGCCTGAGGCTTTTCGCAAGAAGCGATTTTGAATAACCTGAATGGCACCAACTTTAGGAGAGTGGGCAAATACTACAGATGAGTATGTCATAATGGGGCGAATGCACGCCTTGTAAAGAGTCACCTTATTTTTAAGGGACATTTTACTTTTCGCGCCTAGAAGTGAGGACAATCGTCCTAGGGTGAACTTTGCTTGGTTGCACCTCTTAGTGATGTGCAACCTAAAGGAAAGACGCCTATCGAGGATGACACCCAGATATTTGGCTGATGGGGCCCAGCGAATGGGCTGGCCAAATAGAGAGATCGGTTTGGGAGTGAGGTTTCTCCGTGAGAAGTACACTGCTGTACTTTTCGACGGGTTTACCTCGATCCGCCACTTGCGGAACCAAGTGGCTAATGAGTGAAGGGCAGACTGCAGCCTTATACCCACCCGATCAGGATTCCGATTGGATGTGTACAAGGCTGTGTCGTCTGCGTATAGGGCTATTTTCACTTGAGGAGTGCGGGGATATCGCTGGTGTACAGCGTGAACAGGAGGGGGTAATGATTTTGAGGGCGGGCGCCGCTGCCTTTATAGGCCGGTATCTGCAATATAATACTGCTGATCCGATAGTATGGGAGAGGGACGGGTCGCGCCCTCTCGCTCGCACACTATAAATATTATACTGCCGATCCGATAAGTGTGGGAGAAGGACGGGTTGCGCCCTCTCGCTTGCACACTATAAATATACAAAACGGCGGTGCCCGGCTGCCGCGCCCAGTTCGGCGACAGCAACCCTATCGTTCGCCTCTAATCTCTATACTATACAAGGCAATTAAAAATAACATTTTCCTAACTTAATCTATAGCTCGGCGTCCGCTACAGTTTCTCCCACCGGCACAGCTCGCGTAGCCTCTTCTTTCTCCAGGACGATGAGCTTTCTCACGGGCCGCTTGAAGATGCCAGTCTTCGTTCGGACGTCTGCCACTCGTACTCCGCCGTCTGGACTCGTGTAGGCGCGCTCAACGATCCCCATGGGCCACACGTTCCGCGGCAGGTCCCCGTTGTCGGAATCAGAGGTCTCGATCGCCTTCTTCGGCAGAGGGCGCAGTCCTTTTCTATGGTGCGCAGGGTGGGTCGTAGACGAATGATCCAATATTTCTGACGGAGGTCATTCGTCACACGCTCGCGGTTCGCGTGCCCCGCTGCGCAATGCTCTCGCAGCACGATGAGTTTGGTGATCCGGTGACGGCCGTCGAGGATGATGGGCTGTTTCCCCTCGAGAGGTGCATCAGCCGCCCCGATGCGGCCTCTGACGCGCAGGATGCCGTCTTCCAGGACTGGGTCCAGCCGAAACAGTCGGCTCGTCCTGGTGATCGGACGAGATGCTTTTAGCTTCTGCAGCTCGTCTTGAAAGCTCTCCTGTTGGGCTTAACGTAGGAGAGCGCGTTCCGCTTCCTCGATGTGTCGATGTTCTAGTCCCGAGGCTTGGCGCCGACATAAGTCGATGAATGCCAGCACGCGGGCTGACGCTCTGACTAGCGTCTCGTATTTGGAGAAGCGTGCGGGATCTGGCAGCCACTCCCCTGCTTTGTCTTTTTCCATAACATGCAGGATCACCTCTTCCTCGCCGTCTTCGCTCGACGTCGTTTCTGTCGGCCACTGATCCTCGGGGCGGAGCAAGAATTCTGGTCCCTGGAACCAGCGGTCTTCTATCGAGATTGGTGTGCTCGCGAATCTCGTCGCATCGTCGGCTATGTTCTCCCTGGTGGGCACCCATCGCCATTCTTCCATGTGAGTGAGCTCTGCTAGCTCACCCAAGCGATGGGTGACGAACGGAGTGTACCGTCTCGCGTCGTGCCGCACCCAGTGAATCACCGTCATTGAATCGGTCCAGTACACTGTTTTCTTGACTTGGACTCGATGTTCTTTCTTGATGGTGTCAGCCAGTCTGGCACCGATGACAGCCGCCTGCAGTTCCAGGTGGGGAATGGTCTGTGCGCGTTTCGGAGCCACTTTTGACTTAGCGACCACGAGACTCAGTCTGACGCTTCCGTTGGGTTGTGTGTCGCGCCAGTATGCCACAGTAGAGTAGGCCTGTTCGCTGGCGCCACACAGAACGTGCAGCTCCAAGTTCTGGTCGTCTTCCATCGCGTAGCGTCGTTCCAGTCGCAGACCCGAAAGATCGGCGAGGTGTCCCAGCCAGGTGGCGAAAAGGTCGTTCTCCTCATCAGGGATAGGCTCGTCCCAGGAGATGTTCAAACGCCACAGGCTCTGCAGAATGATCTTTGCTCGTATGGTGCAGTGGCTCAGCAGTCCAAGAGGGGCATATATGGACATGACCGCGCTGAGTGCCTCTCTTTTGGTAGGCGCGCGACTTCGTGCACGCACTTCGGCGGGGACTCTGTTCATTGAAGTGTTGAATCCCAGTTCATCTCGTTCGGCGTTCCAGTACAGCCCGAGTATCTTGTTCTCTGGCCCGTTTCGTCCAAGTTGAGTCGGTGTGGTCGCTCGCAGTTCTTCGGGTACGTCTCGCAGTACGCTATTGTTGCTAGTGCTCCATCCTCGCAGTGTGAACCCTGCCGCCGCGTGAACTGTTTGTAATTCAGAAATCACGCGGTGGGCTTCCTGTTCATCCTCGTAGCTCGCTACCAAGTCATCCATGTAGTGATCTCGAGTGATGGCTTCGTAGGCGAGAGGGTGGGTTTGAGCGTGTTCTCTCGCATTGTAGTTGCGTACGTAATGCGCCATGAAGGGAGAGCTCGCGGCGCCGAATATCATGCTCGTCATCTTGAAGTGATGAGGTGGTTTCTCTCTGTGGGCGCCTCTCCATAAGAACTGTTGTGCCGGTTGATCTTCCCGACGAATCTTCACTTGGAGAAACATCTCCTGTACATCTGCCGTGACTGCGATGCGTTTCTCCCGGAATCGAAACAGGATGCCTGGTAGTGACATCGGTAGGTCCGGCCCTTCCAGGAGATAGTCGTTCAGGCTGACTCCGCGACTTTTCGCTGCCACGTCGAAGACAAGCCTCTGTTTCCCCGGTTTGTTGACGTTCTGTACCGCGAAGTGTGGCAGGTACCAACAGACCGGACTTGTCTTTTCAGCGCCGTCGCATGGTTCAGCGTATCCTTTCTGCAGTAGGTTCTCTATCTGCTCGGTGTATTTTCTAGCGAAGTCTGAGTCAGCGTCCATCTTCACTTCAATTTTGTGGAGGCGACGGAGCGCTCCACTATAGTTCGGAGGCAATGTCATGCTGTCCGCCTTCCAGGGCAGTCCGATCTCGTAGCCCTTGTCCGTCTTCTTTATAGTTTGCTCGATTATTCTAGCGGCTCGCTGATTCGCGTCACTCACATGTGGCTTATGAGTGATGCCGAGCGCTTCGATGCTGAAGTGGTGCTCCACCAAGTCGTGGAGATGATTGTCCTGGTGCTCTCTCGCCTCCACTCTTCGTTCTGGAGTGTAGACGTGCAGAACGCTGTTTCGATCTTCGATGATGGTGCGTGGTACAGTCCCGTGCACCACCCATCCTAGTCGAGTTCGGGATGCGGCCGGCTGGTTCCGTTGACCAACGCGCAGTTCTTGTGTTACGATGTATTCCCAGTGGTCTGCTCCCACCAGTATTCCAGGCCGTACGGTATCGTAGCACACTTCCTCTTGCGATAGATCTCGGAGATGTTCGTACTCCAGAAGCGTGCTCGGTATGGATTGCCGAATCAACTTCATGCCTTTGATTGTTCTTGCTTGAAATTTGAGCAGCTCTCTGTCTGTTCCCCTCAAATGTATGGTGACCAGCTTGCTATTATTCTCTTCCTGTGTCACGTTGACTCCTTGCATCCGTAGCGGTAGCAGCGATCCCTTTGCACCGATGTTCTGCGCCAACTCCTCATCGATCAGCGAGATTGTAGCCCCTTCATCCAGGAGGGCGTGTGTGCGGATCTCCCCCCGTGGTCCCACGACAGTGACTGGACACATCTTCAGCAGCACTGTCCTCTTGCTGGTGGCGGTCGGTGCTGCCATCGTCAGGACAGATTCTGCGGTGCCTGCTTCGGACCTCGGGTTTTCGGGACGTTCCTCCGGCTTATCTTGCTGATGCAGACTCGTGTGATGAGGTCGTAGGCATATGCTGCACCGCTTGGCCTTGCAGTGGAGGCGCATGTGTCTCTTGGCGATACATTTGAAGCAAAGCCTGTTCTTGCGCACAAGCTCCCACCGTTCATCTACGGATAGCGCTGCGTATTTCGGGCAGTCCGGTAGCTTGTGTGGCTTCTCGCACATCGGGCATTTGTCTAGTTGTTCGTCTTCAGCCACATTGTATATGGCGTTCGGTTTCCTTTTCGGCCTGGCATCGGTGATGGTCGGCCTGGGTTCTCTCTTGGCAGCGGTTGCTATTGCAGATGGAGCATAACTATATCGGAGCGCTCGGTCTGCCTCTCGCATGAGGAAGCGAGATAGCACGACGATTTCTGGGTCCGCTGTTCCTTCTTGCTCGTTTGCGTAGTCGCACCACCGGGCCTTGATGTGAGGGCTCAGCTTTTCTAATACTTCTCGGGCCAGCATGGGGTTAAAAAGGTACCCCTGGCGGTTGATGCCCTTGATTACGCAGACCACGTTCTGAAGCTTAACAGCGAACACGTTCAGTTCTACCGCTGATGATCCTGGCTTCGGCAACCTCTTGAGGTCATCTAAGGCTCGGTCGATGATGGCCTCAGGTCGCCCGAAGCATTGTTCGAGTGTCTTCAGGATGATGTCCGGGTTGCTTGCAGTGCACAGCAGGGCAGACACCAGTTCCCTGGCTTCTCCTCTCAGGCAGCTTCTTAGCCGCTGCAGATTTTCTGCCGGTGTCAGCCGGTATATTGTTGTTGAATCTTGAACGGCGGCCTTAAATGCCAACCACTCATTTGAAGCTCCGGAGAATGGTTGCAAGTCAGGACACTTGATCCTGGGTCTGGCCAGCTTTTCCATGGCCTTGGTCAAGGCGTCAACATTACTTCTTGATCTGACGGGAGTGGTTGATCTGTCCCTCACGTTGAACCTTAGGTGTCGGTCGTCCTTGGTTCCGGACTTCGGCACGTCCCATCGTTCCCTTCGCGCATCAAGGGTGTTCGATTGGAGCCAGGCGTCAATCTTCTGATGATGATCGGTTCCGTTATCACCGTGAAGGCTTTCCTGGTCATCCTGAATGACTGCTAGGCTCACAGCCAACCGCTTCCTAATAAGGTCTGCCTCGATCTGAAGCTCCTTTCTTCGCAGGGCGGCTAACTTTTCTTCAGCCTCCAGCTCCACCATCCGTGTCCTCGTGGCAGTGCTTGCGGTCGATCGTACCGATTGTGCGGGGGACCGGGGTCTGGCACCCCCAGCACCGTCATCGGTGGCCACGTTCGTAGGCATTGGTTCGATCGCGACACCGCCTCGTGGGTTTGGTGACGCAGGTGGATCCAGCGATAGCCTTCGCCTTC
The DNA here is from genome assembly GCA_963924445.1 of Philereme transversata. Lineage (NCBI taxonomy): Eukaryota > Metazoa > Arthropoda > Insecta > Lepidoptera > Geometridae > Philereme > Philereme transversata. The sequence goes on from OZ004340.1 coordinate 15,394,827, forward strand.
GTTCTTGTTCGATGGCTTGAAGATCGGCTCCGGCTTCTCCCTGCAGCTCGCGTTCCAGTTCTCGACGTTCCGTGTCGCGACGCTCCTGGTCTGCGGCGTCTGCTTGGCTCCGGGTTACCACCATGGTAACGTCGTTGATTTTTCAATTCTTCAATCCGTCGAAATATTCCTGTTCTGATCCAGGTTCTGATCCGGGTTCTGATCCAGGTTCTGATCCGGGTTCGTAGGACCAAACTGTTCTGATCCGGGTTCGAAGGACTAAACTGTTGTGGACTGTATGTTGTTGAAAGTAAACCTTCGATCACTGTTAATTAATATTTATTTCTTAGAACTGTTCTAGACGAAGTCTTAATGCTGAATGATTTTGAGGGCGGGCGCCGCTGCCTTTATAGGCTGGTATCTGCAATATAATACTGCTGATACGATAGTGTGGGAGAGGGACGGGTCGCGCCCTCTCGCTCGCACACTATAAATATTATACTGCCGATCCGATAAGTGTGGGAGAAGGACGGGTTGCGCCCTCTCGCTTGCACACTATAAATATACAAAACGGCGGTGCCCGGCTGTCGTTGTCCTCCGTCGTCCGAGACACGTTCTCGGAGACCCGGATGACGAAATCACCTTCGCTAATGCGGAAGGTGAGTCATCTATTTCAGACAGAGCAAACACTTCACAGACACACCGACCTCGCCGGCGAGGTCGACGAGTCCCTTCAGTCGCCGCCTATACGAGGTACAGACATGTACCCGGGCGTTTCTCCCCTATCCCCACCCCGGCAACAGCCCAAGCCGAGGCTCGTACCTAAGTGGTGCCCTTGCGCTAGTTGCCTAAAAAACTTACTGGGCTGAGCGCCATCTGCGCTCGCCAAAAGTTCGGTTAAGCTGTCACGGCCTCAGAGGCCAACAGCGAGATTAGTCCATTCGAAAAAAAAAAAAAAAAAAAAAAAAAAACCGGCTGTCGCGTTTAAATCCTCCGTCGTCCGAGACACGTTCTCGGAGACCCGGATGACGAAATCACCTCCGCTAATGCGGAAGGTGAGTCATCTACATCAGACAGAGCAAACACTTCACAGAAACACCGATCTCGCCGGCGAGGTCGACGAATCCCTTCAGTCGCCGCCTATACGAGGTACAAACATGTACCCGGGCGTTTCTCTCCCATCCCCATCCCGGCAACAGCCCAAGCCGAGGTTCGTACCTAAGTGGTGCCCTTGCGCTAGTTGCCTAAAAAAACTTACTGGGCTGAGCGCCATCTGCGCTCGCCAAAAGTTCGGTTAAGCTGTCACGGCCTCAGAGGCCAACAGCGAGTTTAGTCCATTAAAAAATAAAAAAACCCGGCTGCCGCGCCCAGTTCGGCGTCAGCAACCCTATCGTTCGCCTCTAATCTCTATACTATACAAGGCAATTAAACATAACATTTTCCTAACTTAATCTATAGCTCGGTGTCCGCTACATCCATGAAAGAGCTAATTAAGGGAAATCTTCCACGGTCAGTCAAGCGAAGACTCATCGACATGTGTCTTATCTATCCTAGGTAGGATAGAAGTATACAGCGATGGAGCGTAGCGTTTTAGGTGTTAAGCGAACCGATAGGATTCGCAACACTACTATATGCAAGACTCAAATGGGACTGGGCGGGTCATGTCACGCGAATGAACACTACAAGGTGAACTAAGATCTCCCCCGACTGGCAACCTACAGGACGACGGCAACGAGGTAGTCCACGAAAACGTTGGCGTAGAACGTAGATCTGTTCTTTATGATGGGCAGGAGATTGCGAAAGAACGCAAACAATGGAAGGAAATGGAGAGGCCTTTGCCCAGCAGAGGGAAAGTAGAGGTTATTTAAAAAAAATGTGATTTACTAATACTTTTTAATACAGATTTTTTTCGAATACTACTTTTTCAGTAGGTAAAAGACGAATGAACAAATTTAATCTTATTATTTCTCATGTACTTTATATTTGTAGCGTAAAATGAAAAAACATAATTCTATGTCTGATGACTTTTGACTAAGAGTATTCATCAGGTCATGTTTAGTACCATTAGTTTAATTTGTTTTTCATATAAACAGTAATTAAGGTGTCACTGGTTCCTCCGTCATTGGTGTTTTATGATCACCTTGTATAAGGACAGTTACTTGGTTGAGATAATAAATAGTATCGCAAAAAAAAACAAGAGCGCCCTTTTAATATTAATTTGATACAGGTGATTCCATTAGCTGATTCGTTCAAATTTACTTACTTGCTTTTTTACCCCAGTAAATGAGATGGGTGTAATGCCAAATTAAATTGATTTCAATGCGGTTTTGAAAGTTGGTTACTACGAGATAGTATTTAGCTATGTTTGGTGGAAATTTCGATTTTGCTGCTTATTTCGAGTTATTACCGTTTTTTAATTTTCAGTTGATATTCCTTGGGAGTGCAGCGGAAGGTTCAACTGTACTAGTAGACGCCGTGAGGTACATACCCCCATCAACATCCACCACCGATGAATCCTGTTCACTTTACTAAAACGAAGTCTAAAGTCCGTACCAGTCCGAACTACACCTATTGATCGAATTCTGGCATAGATTTTTGAAATTTGTCTCATATGAAGCTGAAAAAAACCTCGCTTGAGCACAGAATACTGGCGAAAATTATGTCAATCTTTCTTCCAATTTTGACAGCTTACAGTTTTGTACGATGTTACTGTAAAATTCAAATAAAACCAGAATACTTGGTAAATTGCTGAAATATAAAGTTTTAAATTTACATGACATGTGTTTAATTAACTTTAAGAAGTCTTTTTACATTTGTATTCTACGATTTCGGACCAAATGGTAAAACGGAACCCGGTGCAACTTTGTTCGTCTGTCCCTCATCTGTCAGTCACAGCTGATTATCTCAACAACTACTAAATTTGAAATAGTTATAAATAATACTGGGCCACTTGAATGAAGGCTTTTCATTCTTGATTTAAAAAAAATATTCCAACTATCGTGATAGATGGCGCCGTCTAAGCAAGCACATGAGACATGCTCGGAGCATGATGCTCCGCTAAATATATATATATCTAAACTTGCCAAACTGTCAAAGTCGAAAAGACAACATTAAAATTTCTAGACAACATGCTCACTTCGTTTTTGTTTCGTCTTGTGTGTGGCAACTGGCAATCAATGTTCTTTTGTGATCGTATTATTTCTTTGACCTGTGCTAGCGAACTCTGACTAATCGATACACTGTATCTTGAATGGATGTTGACGGTTGATCTGGAGAAGCTTTGTTCCGAACACTGAAGGTATATCAGTCTTCTTCAATAATCTTCTGGTAGTATCATTTAAAAAAAGAGAACTTTTAGGAGGAAAAATGACAAGTACATTATTCCAATATGATGGTGTCGCAGATAAATCAGTTACACGAAAGTAAGCTGAACATATTAAAAAAGACTTCATTATGGACGAACTAGGTTACATGTAGTTACATTTTTAATTGCTTGTACCTATCCATTTTGTTTTGCGAACTCCATCCTTAAGAAAACGGTGTCTGTCGTTATTTTCGCAATAGGAGACAACGCACTGTTTAGTCATCTCTACTGTACGTGTACATACTCTCCTGTTTGTAAGCAATTTTAAATGATTTTGTTCTAATTCAAGTTTTGATTGATTGATTGTTACAGCACTTGATATTGACAATTCACTTTCTTTTGGACACAGACAGAACACACAAGTGCATGATAGGCATGGAAATTATTGCTATTATATAATGATTGTTTCTTATCACTGCTAGGTATTTCACATGTGAATTCATTTGAAGCGATTTCATTTGAATGAGTTTTAACAGGTTATGCGAAGGAAAATAACAGGTGTGACATACGATTTTTATAGTAATATGATTTTTCACGTGTTACTCATGAAACGTTCCATCCCTAATGCTTGACGGAGCAACGCCATCTGTTAGCAGTTCTAAAACATGGCCGTGAAAAACCCTCATTGAAAGTAAAAACAAACAAAAACATTTTCATTTTGATTGCCAAATTGGCCAAAATAGTGTGGGTAAAAATTATAAAATAGGGTTAATAGGTCAAGTGGAGTTTCATATGAAAGGGCTGAACTTACACATTTCAATATGATTTTTTATATTGCAATGAATAGTTTTGGAATTCAAAATATATGAAAAAATAACGGTCGAAATGGTCGAAACTTTTCGACCGTCATTTGGTCGAAACCGCAACAGAGAGATTAGGCAGATACTGTTTGAGTCTGTTTCTGTGTCAGTAGGTACCTGGAATAATATAAAATGCTGATTTTAGTCCAGGTAAGAGAACCTTCGGCTAATCAATAGAATAAGTAAATTCCGCTGGATGTGCGAAGGCACTTATACAAAACAAAAGGTGCGGTATTCGCAGTGACTTCCCCCATTGACGTAAATCAGCCAGGAGGCGACAGGTTATTGCCTGTGAACGGTTAACGGGACATATACCGAAATCCGTATGAATTTATAGCTCAGGGTAGAATGGCATTTGAGGGCAAATGTGGTATCTATGATGGAGCAGACTTCACATTATCTTCATCATCATCATCTAAAAGTTATTTTGTAGAGATCGGCGGTAATTCGTGATAGCTCAGCGTTATTACCGGCAATTGTTTCCTTAACTTAATGTGACGCTGTTTCAGTTTTAAATGTTAAATTTTTAATGAACAATAAATTATTTTCTATTACCTGCCCTTAAACAAGTTAATTTATCTAGCAGGGTATAATAATTGTTTTTAAGGATTGTGTAAGGTTACCTACGGATGTATTTTTATCTGAATTAAATAAATTAATAATAATAAATATTTTGGGCTTTTAACTTCCCTCCAGCCTCAAAAACTAGCTTTTATTTCCACTCACGTGAGTTTAGATCTGAGGGCTTACCCAAGTTACATTCGATTAGCGATGACGCTAGTCGATAAGTCCGTAAATGTATGGGATTTGACACATGCTATGGAAATATCACGTGATCTATCGACCACGAACATATGTAGAAGTCGAATCGATTCGAAGCGAATGTAACTTGGCTAAGCCCTCTGCAGACTTTATCTGTTTGCCTCTGGAAATGGACACTTCGGTGGCATGTTAGTTCTAGACATGATCTAGTTCAGTTCCCAGAAACATGTTAACATGGCTTGATCAGGCAAGACACAGTGTTATTATTAATGATTATAATTATGTTGTATGTACTATGAGTAGGTACATTAGATTAGATTAGAAAAAATTGTATTGCACTAATGAAATATTACATAGGCGAACTTAATGCTAATTAGCATTTTTGTCCAGCTAACCTAGGTGTAGTGTATGTAGATACAGTGGTAGTGCCAGAAAATAGCTGTTTATTTTCTGGCACTACCATGTTTGTTTACCTATTTTAACAAATTTTAGCTCAGGTACCATAAACTAAATTTACAAAAATTTATGATTATAATAATATACATACATTAACGAACAAGAAAGAATACGAGGTTTAAAATATTCAGCAAACATAAATTCTTGATTTACATAAAACTAAAGTTATATAGGTATGTTATATAAAACAAGTTGCAACTTACGCTCATCTTGTGCCACATGCTGCAGTATTTGCCACAGTTGCGCCTCTATTGGCAAAGATTATGCAGACCACAGACATTCTAACTCAAACTATAGCCGTCTGTGTCCTAACTAAGGTAGCACCGGGCTACAAAGTTTGCGAACCGTTGGCGGTTTGGACCTTCAAGTACGAAACGCCTTGAACAATTAAAAAGCAAAAGCACATATTAGTTTATTTATTTACTTATATTATTTATTTATATTAGTTTATTTATTTATATGTTTATTATATTAAGACTTTACATATTAGATAATTAAAATGAGTTTAGGTAAAACCGGGCATGTCTGTCTCATGCCAAGTGAGCTGAGGGCAAGGATTGCCGAGTGGCGTCCTGACTAGTGTTGCCAGGTGTCCCGATTTACGCGGGACATCCCGATTTTCAAGGTTCTGGTGACACGTTCCGATAACCCTTGATCGAAACGCCGTATGTCCCGGTTTTTCACTAACCTCCTTAGTCCGTATTTATTTATTCTATGTACCTACCTAAATTGTTGGATAGGTCTGGGGGGGGAAAATAAATACCTACTTTTTATAAGGGATACATTTATTAACAGAATTAATAAACAATTATTTACATGACTATTAAAAAACGGACCAGCAGATAAAAATAAATTATGATTCGTAAAAACCTGTTTTTTGTGTACACATTGTTGCTGTCCCGATTTGAAAACCAAAATCCCAATTATTATAACCTGTCGTGAACCGTCAATTTGCACATCGAAACTAGCGCCACCAGCAAAGCGCCCCTTTGCGCTATAACAGATAGAACTATTTTGCCATACTAGACGTTTCGCGACCGGTTGCTATCGTGTTCCTGCCACTGATATTGCGTAACAAGGTGGTGCACCAGTTTTCACGGCAAATTTTAGATACTCGTAGAATTTACAATTATAAGTCTTACGGCGTTCACGGTTCAACCAAATTGATTCACTTTGTCAACCAAAGGGTTGTAAAAAGATGTAGAATTTAAAAAAAAACAATGATATTTGATAACATATTTGTGTAACAAAAACATACCTATACGATGGATACCGAACACCGAACACTCACTTTTAAAATTGCAGTGTTTGTCTAGTAAATAAATAGAAGTTTTTCATATAACATGTATTTTTATCTCTGAGTGTACATTATTAGAATCAGAATGATGCTTGATTGGCGGTGGCTGGAAGGTGGAACTTCGTCAGTCTATTAGTGCTTAGCTCAAAGATATTTTGTCGGGTGTTGGTAACCACGCATCGACTTTCAGATTAGAATAGACTCTCGTAGGTCATTCCAAAAATTTTATTCGGTATCATGCTCCAAACACACAATACTGTGCTCAGAATTACATATGTCACAATGAACAACTTTTCATGAAAATAAAGTTGAATTTCGATTATAACTCTTATTAGGGTCAAGCTCACCTTTGTACATGTCCATTTTGTAAGCTGTTTTGTCTGTAACTCATTTGTGTACAATAAAGAAAAAACGTGTATGTACGCACGTAAGAAGTTATAGGTACTTCTTTGGAGTAACAGAATAAAAATAGCTAAATATTTCATCCCGTATGCCACAACTCTTTGTTTGTAAAATAAATGATAAATTAATAAACACAGTTCTGAGTTTTCTTGGAAATCAACTAACATCATCATGTCGCTTTTTGGCTGTCGGTATGCGCGCGCATGAGACAGATATCAGTTAATTTCATCATGTCGCTTTTTGGCTACTGGAGTGCGCGCGCATCGTAAAAGTTTTACTCTCATAGTAATTTTTTCCAAACGCGCCAAAAGAAGTATAACTTCAATAAAGAAATTCACCAAAAAAAATTTGAATAAAATTGCACCAAGTACCCTGTATATCGATCGATCGTAAAACGTTGAAACAATTGTTAGTTTCTGTTCATGGCATTATGACAGTGAAAAGTACAGTACCGATTATTTGATCCAGTGTGTTGCCACTACCAACAGTGGGAAAGAACAAAGCCTGTCAGCTTAAACGTTGCTTTTGTCCAGCGAATGTAAAAAGAGAGTTGGCTTCTCGCAAAGAATTCTATATTGAGTGTCTTTGTATAACAGATTTATTACCAAACCCGTCAATACCTTCGAGTATAACTTGGCTATTTCTTTTGTGGAATCAATTCCACAAGATTGGATTAATACTTGAAGGGTATTTTTGAACTGAAGATGTTAGGGTTGCCCCCCGTACTTTATAATCAAGTTTTGTACTCTATTTACGCGCGAAGTGTAGGGCGCCCTCCGGCTAAATGGAGTGACGATTTGCACGCTGTGGCTGGCAAGGATTGGATGAGAAGAGCTGAGGATCGGGCTCAATGGCGCACCTTGGGAGAGATCTACATTCAGCAGAGGACCGTTATAGGTTGATGATGATGATGATGACTCTATTTGAGCCTAAAATACTCTATACTTTATTACACCAATAAAGTACGCGAGTGTACTTTATTTTCATATTTTCCTAATTTGGCACTTCGTATTATATTTCTGTTCATTAAAAATAAGTTTCTGAACGCAACTTTACCTCATCCCTATAGTTTCTTATAACAAAAGACTGCGAAAGTCGTAGTAATTTCAAACGACAGAATTAAATGAATGCGGCTAAATTAAATAATAGCATATTTTGATAAAAAGACCATAAGCGATCAATTACACCCGAGATATTTTGGCGTACTTACGAGCGAATGAACGCGAGTGAAGAAGCTAAAGAGTTCGAGGATTTAGTTCGAGGAATCGCTTCTTTGGCACCGGTTTTCCACCTACAGAGTTCGAAGCTTCTTCTACATTTTATTTGTAAGTATGTCGCATTGGTTTGGAATTGGCTGAAATGCAAAAAAAATGTTCACATACAAAATAATAATATTATTTATGTGAACCACAAGAAATTTTTAAACCCATGGAACCTCTAACAATTAAAGTTTGACAGTGTTTATATTATATATTTATTTATGTAATTTATTGCAGATGTAGGGAAGGAACCGGTTAGACCTAAGTGTGACTGAGCGGGTTACGTTAGCGGCACTCCGAGATTTTAATTTGTTTTTGTTACCTATTGATGGAGCAAGTATATGGGCCCCCTGATGTTAAGTGGTAACCATCGACTATAACAAAGTATTGCCCCATAGGTCACGCACCTTAGAAACGTGCCCTACGATGCACTGCTCTGCGTCCATCGACTTGAGGCACACGGGTGTAAAGCCTCATGTGCCTGTAATTTCACCGGCAACCATACCCTTCAAACCGAAACACTGCAATATAATAAAATGGGCCCATATTGTAACACCTTGGACTCCTGAAGACTGAAAGCGACGACGGGATCGGCGGAGAAAGCGTTTGCGGGAAGACCTCAACACCTTCGAAAGAGGATGATGTAAATATCGAAGGCTATGGAAGGTTGAATTTTTGGGATAAGACAAGAAAGACAAAATAAATATAGTTTGTTCCGAAGACAATTGGCGATTTCGAATTCACTGTAAAACAAGTATATATAAAGCACGAATGCGGAACAATCTATGCAAAGCGGCATTCGTTTGAACGGCACTTCGCCGGCCGCTTCTCTCGATCGTTTCAGCGATTTACGATCAACGATAACGATTCTTTCATGAATGCAACAAATACACATCGTTAAAGCGAACAAACAACATTCGTTTATAGCTACACTGAATTAGATATTGAGCAACTGTACACGATAAGTTAGAGCTTGTGCTGCAAGAAAAAACTACACAGTAAAACTATATTTTTATCGACTAGTTAAAACTATTAACTAGATAAAATTAAGTTTGCTATCAGTTATTTGGTTTCCATAGTATAAGCTGGGCTTATTTTAGGGTTAGATAGCGCTGTGTGAAATGTCAAGCATTATTTTATTTATTGTTTATGTTTATATGTTTGAACTTGTATATTTTTTGTATGTCTTTAATAGCAGAAAGAATGTACAATTATTTACAATAAAATACAGAAGAAACAGTTGAAAAGTCATCTAAAGGCCGTTGCAAACGATCTATAGACAGCTCAACTGCTCTAAATCACTGCCAGGCGGAAGAGTCCCCACGACACTGGCTACATTGCCCGCTGAATTGCAATGCTTATGTGTTGACTCCGATAAGCGCCAGCTCTCGGATCACACGTCGCTTCGACCAGATGCCCAGAAAGAATTTTAAAACGCGATGGGCCCCGGTACCCCATGGACCCAGGGTCTCGACCCACACTTTTTTGTATGTTAAAACGAGGATCTATAAACAGAAAATGTATATGCGAAATTCCTAAAAGTAAGCAGGCATGGTGTTATCGTTTTGTATCCCAACCAGCCACGATTTGATTGTAACCTGACTATACTAAATGCCACCTTAACCGTTTAAGTAGCTTAACCCGTATTAAGCCGTATTAAGCGCAGGCTACAGTCATCTAATAGTGGATTAATTTTTAGACTTCCTTGACAAATCCAAAATTCCTGTCGTAATGTACGGTTTATACGATTATGGTGTTGGTCCACGAGAGGGACGGATGAAAGAAGAGTGCACGCGGCGGAAATGCCAATGTTGAGATAGATGTGTGGGGTAAAGAGAATGGATAAGATAAGGAATGAGTATATTAGAGGAAGTTTGAAAGTAGCGCCAGTGATAGAAACATTGAGGAGCAAGAGGCTAGCGTGGTAAGGGTATGTCATGCGGAGGGAAGAAAATCATGTGACTAAAAGAGTGTTAGATATGAGTGTGGATAGATCTAGAAGTAGAGGAAGGCCGAAGAAGAGATGGATGGACTGCGTGAAGAATGATATGGGTATGAAAGAAGTAACAACGGAGATGGCGGCTGATAGAGAGATATGGAAGAAAAATGCTTGTTGTGCCGACCCCACGTAATGTGTAAGGCAGGGAAGATGAAGAAGGACTTCCTTGACAACTTCGAGTGAGATTATTCCACAGAATTGTATGTAAAAAGATCTGGGGATGGAAATAAATATGAGAGAAAAGCACATGAATCCATTAATAATAAAAATTAAAGAACTATAAACCTATCCGGTTCACGTGGTTTTGCCCAATAATTTTATTTTCTGCTTGGCATATCCGATAAATAAAGTTATCTGAACTTATTCCGTAAAAAGTTCCATCCAAAATCCCTTAGGATTCCTACTGGTATAATATTTGTACTACTATTTATCCCCCATATTTATTTAGAAAGTTATGACGTCTCCCAAAGGTGTCGTGGTTACCGATTTCAGCGGAAAGCGCACGACAAAATTCAAATATATAGCTGTTTCCCATTTCTTTACGTTTGACATAGACATATTTGTGAATTTACGACTGCACTCAAAATGATAAAATAAAGCTTCTGGTGGTCCCTGTTGATCCGATTTAAAAAAACAGAAATTGATAAGTACTTGATTGATAATAATGACTTATTCTAGAAACGATGTCTTTTTTGCTGTAAAGGACAATTATTATGGTTATTTTGAACTGAGAGACCACACTTTAGATCTCATAACTTTTTAATAATTTCTTTATAAATTCCAATATTCGTTTTACAAATGTTTTATAACTTTTATTAAGTCCATACACACATAATTTAAGGTTAATTTCAAGAATAATTCAATAAAAGAAAGGCTTAATTTATGGAACTCTTGCATCTAGTGGCGGATTCGCAGTCTTGGCCGCCACAGGCCCCCGGCCATGTTGTAAGTACCAGCCGCCCCTCTGAGCACCCATCGTATAGACTACATAATAAAACTTTATTGACATTTTTTATCGAAATCGAATCAGAAATTTAGTTAAGTAACTATATAGTTAACTAAATTTATATATAGTTTTACGTTTTATTTATATAACTACAGGTTTATTCTCAGACAAGATAAGATATAATTGATATTATTGTGTCTTACATTTACCTTTATTTGACTTAAATTAAGCCAAAACCAAGCCAAATTTAGACTTGAATATGACTTTTTGGTCTTAAATCGATTCTAACTAAACCAATGTCAAAATCAAGTCAAATGTTATAGAAATTTTATACTTCTAAATGAAAAAAGGCAAATTTTGACTTGATTCTGTCTTAATTTGGCTAAATAAAATCGACATGGTTTTGACTTATATTTTAACACAAAAGGAAGTTTTATTTTCGACCCGGGATGTACGAAGGTGACTTAGGAAGATTATTGTTATACGATGCGGTGCAGTGCGGCCTGCCATAATGTGCGCGAGCCTTTACAGTATTCAGGTACTTTGAGACATTTCTTGTCAATCAATCAATGAATTTTTTGTCACGATTGGCCGCCCCTAATATCTGGCCGCCCTAGGCCCGGGCCTACTGGGCCTTAGAGTAAATCCGCCACTGCTTGTATGGAACACGTAGGAACACGTGCTTTGAACACGTTTTATTTTACCTGCGTTAAGCCGCATTTATAAGTCCGTATAAATGCCTCGTGAATAACATATAAATGCAACTTACGGTTTCAGTTATCTAAATTATGCACTATTATTATGGTTACTATTAAAATGATAATAAATTTGGTTATAAGCATTCAAACACCGACAAAAGGCATTTTTATGAGATCGCTGTATGTTATCATGTTGCTAAGATAGGATGAAACCTACCAATAACCCCAACAACCATTTTAATACTCTCAGCGTCTGTAGTGGGCCAGGCACGTTGTGAGAATGGAGAAGAATAATGCGCCCAATATAATGACCGACTGGAAGTAGCGACGTATGTACGAGGATCTAGGATCAAGTCCTGGGGGGAGGGGGGGGGGGGCAATCGCACTAATTTTGAAGGATAATACCAAAGTAGAAACGAAACAAAAACGCTACGTTATGCACATTTTGCATCGCGCTGACACGCGTGACATCAGCGAAACCAACGTCAAACCCTCCGTCTGACTCCGCAGGAGGTAGCGGGTTCGATTCCCGCCGCGGAACAAATATTTGCACGATCTACAGATATTTGTTCCGTGTCTGGGTGTTTTTCTATATATTAGAAGTATGTATTTACAAAAAAAAAAGTATATAAGTATTCTATCAGTTATCTGGTTCCCATAGTACAAGTTCTGCTTAATTTGGGGCTAGATAGCGTTGTGTGAAATGCCCAGTAATATTTATTATTATTTATTTATTTATTTACCCAAACCAAACACGGTACGTTCCAACGTTAGACACGTTCAAAATTAGCGCGGTTGCCCCCCCCCCCCTTGTACCTTCTATAGAAATGGACAGTGGGCGGTCGTATCGTTATTGATGTTGATATTCTTAAAATGAAGAGGACTGACGGAAGACTCACCCCGCCTTCGCATGGATTTTTATCAAAATAAAATATAGCTTATAGCACACAGGGATAATCTAGCACCCTATTAGTGAAATAATTTTTACTATTGGATCAGTAGTTCCGGAGATTACCCCCTAGATCCAAACAAACAAACAAACAACACACCACGCGAATAGAGAGATATGATGATAACGATGAAAGTGAAGTTCTTGACTTAGAAAATCTTCGATGCCTACGTTTAGTCAATGTCTATCACCATGATTTCAAATAATAAGGGAATACCTAAATTTAATCAATCCTTATCAGACTTATTGTATTTACATGATAAACACGGTTAGAATTCATCAATGACGTAGGAATTTTTTATCGCTATACCATTTCGCAAATTCAAAGAAACGTATCTTATCCATGATAATGATATAAATGATTAAGGTAATTATGTTTCTATATTATTATAGCATAAAGCAATGAATTATGGAGATTGGAAGTCATGAATTAAAATGAAAGTGCGCGAGTGTTTTGTATTTTTGTTATTATTGGGCAATGTTTTTTGCGATGAGTGTGTCAGATATACTTTTGAAGAAGACTTCGAAACTTTATTCGACAATACAGAGCCACCTTGTACCGGGTTTGCATTCTGGGAAGCTCGGGAGTATTCCTCTACAGATTTGGAAAGTCCACACACTAATAGTGAAAGATTTATAACTCCTGATGACTTGTCTTTTAGTTGTGTATCATCTTATAAGTTCACTATGTCAGTCGGTGGTATAGTAGAAGTAAATGTGTATATGGATTCGGTGTCGCCTGTTGACCAAATTTCAATTTTGGCGAGCCAGATTGGAGATAACGCAGACTACAATGCTGGAGCCTTGACTTATACCCCATCGGATGCGAATTATAATCGCGGATGGCAGACATTGAGGTTCAGTGTTACCACTGCCAGTAGTGGAACATTCGATGGATACGTAAGTATACATGCTTTTAAAATGTATTACATTGCTTGGAACGATAATTAGGTTATGTGCACCAATTTTGCTTTACGAACTAATGCATGAAATTCGGTATATTGATATTTTTACTAAGTAGCAATGCTATGACAGACTAGGTTTCATAAACAGGTGAAGAAAATGAAGAATCTTACAGGCTTCCGTCTCGAATAGACTTCGAAACCTCAATAAATTTCAGTCAAATGTTTCTGTCTGTTAAAGAACGCGTCTAGTGTAGATTTTTATCGCTCACGTGCGTAAAACGGCCGGCCCATTTTTGATGCTGTTCTTTGTTTCAGCTTACTTTCATGGGTATGAAAGCATTGGGATCTACAGTTTTGATCGACTCATATCGTTACGTAGGTCCAAACTTTGATGAAGACTCTTGTATTTTATACGATGAAATAAATGAATCAACCACTTTAGTTCCAACTACTGAGTCGGAAACAGAAACAAATGGAACTTCAACTCAATCAGTAACGGACGAAGATTCATCAAGTTCTCCAACTCAATCGGTAACGGATTTGTTTACCACTCCAAATCCAGACATAGATTTATCAACTACCCCAAATCCAGACACAAATTCATCTACCACTCCAAATCCTGACACAGATTCCGCAACCACTCCAAATCCAGATCCAGATTCATCTACCACCCTTAATCCAGACATAGATTTATCTACCACCCCAAATCCAGACACAGATTCCGCAACCACTCCAAATCCAGACACAGATTCGTCTATTACCTCTAATCCAGACACAGATTCATCTACTTTTCCAAATCCAGATACAGATTCATCCACCACTCCAAATCCAGACACAGATTTAGCCACTACTCCAAATCCAGGCACAGATTCGTCTACCACCTCAAATCCAGATACAGATTCAGCCACCACTCTAAATCCAGACACAGATTCGTCTATCACCCCTAATCCAGACACAGATTCATCTACCTCTCCAAATCCAGATACAGATTCATCTACCACTCCAAATACTGACATAGATACATCTACCACTCTCATTCCAGAAACAGATCTAGCTACCACTTCAAATCCTGACACAGATTCATCTTCCACCCCTGATACAGACTCGTCTTCCACTCCAAATCCAGACACTGATTTGTCAACCACTCTAAATCCAGACACAGATTCGTCTACCACCTCTAATCCAGACACTGATTTGGCCACTACTCCAAATCCGGATACAGATTCATCTACTATTCCAAATCCAGACACAGATTCGTCTACCACCCCAAATCCAGATACAGATTCAGCCACCACTCTAAATCCAGACACAGATTCATCTACCACTCCAAATCCAGACACAAATTCATCTACCACTCCAAATCCTGACATAAATTCATCTTCCACTCCAGATACAGATTTGTCTTCCACTATAAATCCAGACACTGATTTATCAACCACTCTAAATCCAAACATAGATTCATCTAGTACCCTAAATCCAGACACAGATTTATCTACCACCACAAGTCCAGAAACAGATTTGTCTTCTACTCCAAATCCAGACATTAATTCATCTACTACCTTAAATCCAGACACAGGTTCATCTACATCCCCAAATCCAGACACAGATTCGTCTAATACCCCTAATCCAGACACAGATTCAGCTACCACCCCCAATCCAGATACAGATTCAGTCAACACTCAAAATCCAGACATAGATTCGCCTACTACCCCTAATCCAGACACATATTCATCTACCACTCTAAATCCAGACACAGATTTATCTACTACTCCAAATCCAGACACAGATCCAGCTACCACTTCAAATCCTGACACAGATTCAGCAACAACTCCAAATCCGGTCTCAGATTCATCTAGCACCTTAAATCCAGAGACAGATTCATCTACCACTCCAAATCCAGACACAGATTCATCTACTACCCCTAACCCAGACACTGATTTATCTACCACCTTAAATCCCGACACAGATTTATCTTCCACTCCAGATACAGATTCGTCTACCACTCTAAATCCAGATATAGATTCATCTAGTACCCTAAATCCAGATACAGATTTATCTACCACCCCAAGTCCAGACACTGATTCATCTACCACCTTAAATCCCGACACAGATTCATCTTCCACCCCAGATACAGATTCATCTACTACTCCAAATCCAGATACTGATTTGTCAACCACTCTAAATCCAGACATAGGTACATCTAGCACTTCAAATCCAGACACAGATTCATCTACCACCCCAAGTCCAGACACAGATTCGTCTTCCACTCCAAATCCAGACATAAATTCATCTACGACCTTAAATCCAGACACAGATTCATCTACTTCCCCAAATCCAGACACAAATTTGTCTACCACTCCAAATTCAAATACTGATTTGTCAACCACTCTAAGCCCAGACATAAATTTATCTACTACCTTAAATCCAGACACAGATTTATCTACTTCCCCAAATCCAGACACAGATTTGCCTATCACTCCGAATCCAGAGACAGATTCATCCTCCACTTTAAATCCAGACACTGATTCATCTACCATCTTAAATCCCGACACAGATTTACCTACCACCCTAGATCCAAATACAGATTCGTCTACCACTACAAATCCAGACACAGAATCAGCTACCACTCCAAATTCAGACATAGATTCATCTACCACTCCAAACCCGGAAACAGATTCATCTACAACTCCAAATCCAAACACAGATTCATCTATCACCCCTGATTCATCTACCACTTTAAATCCTGATATAGATTCTTCTAGTCCCCTAAATCCAGACATAGATTCATCTACGACAATAGATGTCAGCGTAACTGAACCTTATACAACCACTGAAACCAATGAGGGTCCAATGGAAATGCCTGCTACAGAAACATCATATAGTTTTTGGACTCCTTTCACAATTGCTATTATATCTGTTTTATGCCTTATAATATTAATAATAGTGGCTTCAGTTTCATACTATTTAGGTTGGTCAAAAGCTAGAAAACGTGAAGATGATGAAGAAGACTTTGATATAGAAAATTTGCCGAGACCAATATTAGTACCTAGAGTCAATAGACTATACAATAATATAAATTTCAGTCCTTATAGTAAGAATCCGTAGTGAAACGGCTTGATTGTGATGACCTTCATAATATTTGGGTATACACTGTGTGTATTTGACGTAGGGTTCATAAACTCCGTTAAACTTGGGAGTGAGAAGACACAATTTGGTGTCTGCTAAAGTTACCGTTGATAGTAAAAAACCTACATCAAAAATCTTTTATATGGTGTTTACAAAATATTCCCTAGAGGTGGCAGCTTTGTTTAGCTCTTCTTTTTGTCTATGGTTGCTCATGTCTTGTATTATTAGTGTAAATATGTGTTACATAATCTAATGAATAATTATGAGTGAAGATACGTATAGTACGTTTTAAACTAGGATAGTGAGATCCACCTACATAATTGGTTAGATGTGTGATATGCGGTAAAGGAGTGTCTCCGGAAAGGCAATTAAAATCAAGTTGGGTCTTATCCATGTCGTAAAACTATCACTTGTTATAAAGTTATAGGTGCCTTGGAGCATGCACCTATGTATACCTAAAGCGGATGATTTTATCCTAAACAATAAATAATTTATCCTTAAATAATTATGCAAAATCAATAACATTGTAGCATGCCTTGAAATCTATGTTTTTGGACTTTTTCTCTTTATTGACTTATATAACTTTATAATGAAACAAACTGAGATAATGCCTCATTAACGAATCACTTTCTAAAGATGTTTTTAATAAATTCTTTAAGAATATACAGGGTCATTAAAATACAGAAATAAGCCTAAATCCTTTAATGTATAAGATGGAGAAATCTTAGACGCTAGAAGATAGCGCTAAGCTCGAGTTCTTAAAGCAAACTGCGATCTACGTAGGTCAGTCAGTCACACAGTACCTCAGTAATCATATTAATTATTTGAAAAGACACTCAAATGTTTGCAAAAATCTCATACCTGAGCTGGTATATCGAACTGATTTTCGAGCAAGAAAGAAAAATTAAGAATTAAGGCATTTTAGTATGTATTTATTTAGGTGATTATTAAATTTTATAGTTTATAAATTAAATAAACGAATCTAATGTGGTACGAATTTTATTATTAAGATCCAGGAATCCTATGTTGTCTTCGTTCCTCGTATTTTTAATCTGGTGAACGAAGAGTCTATCTATCTATAAATGGTTTTGGTAAAGACTCCATCACATCAGTCATCATACGACGTCCACTGCTAAACATAGGCTATCCCCCATACATTTCCAGAGCGAACGATGTTGTGCGGCCTGCATACAACGGCTCCAAGCTACCTTTACTAGATCTTCTTTTTATCTAGGGGACCTGTCTTTGCTGTACGCTTTCCATCGTAATATATCGTTTATTAGAACGTCTTTCCATCAAGTTGGTGAGTGACCTACACTTCGTATTCCAACACGTGGTCTCCACTTGAGAACACTTCTGCCTTTGCATGCTATGCGCGTTTGTCTTAAGTTTGTCTACGAATTTTCTCACTTCTGGTTCGTTTTCGTAAAAAAACGATAACGAGCTACGGAGAGGGATCTCCGAAGCTGGTTCACCTGCAAAAAAAACTAATTTAGTGGTTACTTTTTCAGAGAAACTCTAAAAACAATGATACAAAAAACAAAGCTGTGTTTTTACTGTAGAAAACGGTAGTTGCACTATTTTAGCTTAAAAGATTAACTTATCTTTTTAGTGCCATTTAATATCCGCAGGAATTTTGATAACACATGATTAGGAATAACAAATTTCAATCATTCTATTAAATACTAGATATTCCTGCGACTTCGTACTCGTAAACGTGTACAGTAGGTGAATATTTGGCTATCTGGTCAAAAGTACCCGTCTTCAGCCTCTGCTAGACAATTATATCGCTAAGCGTGACGCACAAATAAATTAATCGAATCGAACTTATTATCCATTCATTCTTCTGAAGTTCTGTTAATTCCCTCCTGGCTCCATTATCAGATCCGGTGGTCAAACCATGATTAAATGTTTCCGAATGTAGAAAAGTATATAAAGTTAATTAAACACATTGAACAATTGTTTTTAAACTAACTACATCCCTTTTCAACCCTAGGAACAAATTATCGGACAAAATGACTATACTATGTTTCAATATGTAGGTACATATTGAAACATAGTATAGTAATATATGTGCCATATATAGCCTTGATAAAAATATATTCCAAGTTTTATGATAACCATAGTTTTAACCCAAGAAATAAAGTTTGTTGTACGAAATGCAACACCCCTTTTCACCCACCCATTTCTACCATTTCTGTTAATTATTTTTAAGAAAATTTTCGCCAAGTTTAAAGTTTATAAACCCAAGAGTTTGTTGTGTACTTTATGGTCTGTCCTGTGTGTATCAAATAAATGTATTTTCTTTTTTTCCAGAGAGTTGAAATTATGTTTTTGCCGAGTTTTTAACTTTGAAACAATACAGAGTGTTTGGTAATATACTGACGATATTCAAGTGACAACGTATTCAAGTAAACAAATTTTAAAGAAAATCGACTAAGTTTAGGTGATTAATTCGATATAAAACTTACTGCCTACTCTTGCAATCGACATCCAAAAATAACGGCTGCGGGTTTTGGGTTAGAAAGGGACAACAAGAGATAGCTCGAGACGTCACCAATACACATCTGTGGTTAGATGGTAAGCATTATGCAATAGCACAACATCAGTTTAACAAAGTGTTTGTTTTTACATGCTTAAATAAATTTCACATTTCTATGGTAAATAGGTATTTCACAAATTTATTTATAATGCTTATCAAAATAACCCCTTTCATTTTTGTGCGTATCAAACAGCCTATATTTGACGACAACACCCAGTTAGATAGATAAAATCATTTATGACGTACGACATGTCGTCGCCCGAATCGTATATAATAATGGTAATAAAATTCAATGCCAATACCATTTAATTATATAACTCCATGACGAATTTGATCAAAACATTGTATGACCTTTAATACAGTTTTCGTGGAGGTCAGTTGAGTCATTGGACTTGTGTTATAGTAAATATGAACTAATCTGTATCTTGGGCAGTCGTGGGCGCAAGGTCCGCACCTTGAACCAAGACTAGCTGGTATTTCCCTACGTGACCTAGTGACCATTTCTTATATTATAATTTAATAACCGAAAAAAAACGATGATACCGCATATTTTTTTATAGAGGAGTCAGATTTTGATGATTTTTTTATTGGATACCCACGAAGGTGGAATATATATATATATATATATATATTAAAAAGAAAATCCATCCCTAAAGGTAAGAAAATAGGGGATGATTGATGGTTCATCCACTGAATTTTTACCTGTTAACCGATTCTACCACGCATAACTTTGTATTGAGAAATCTGATTTCGATGATGCTTTTAACATAGAATTAAATAAGTATTTATTTTAGCTAATAAAATTATAAAACATATATCATAAAATTAAGCCATCGAAAAAAGAAACTGAAAAGCAATAAATCAAATAAACCATAAAAAACATAATTTAGTCATAAGTAGTGGTTCGCCCCGAACTAAGATTGGCGAGTCTCCCAGAATATAAAAAAAATATTCTTAGGGCGACTCGCGCAACAATGCCTAAACGTATTTAATGGCTAAATAGGATTTAAGGAGTTGTCAAATCATACAAATAAGCCAAATGTAAACATTTTTGAACATTTTGATGACCTCCGTGGCGTAGTGGGCGAATAGCCGGCTGAGACGCAGGAGGTAGCGGGTTCGATTCCCGCCACGGAACAAATGTTTGCATGATTTACAGATATTTGTTCCGGGTCTGGATGTTTTTCTATATATTATAAGTATGTATTTACAAAAAAAAAGTATATAAGTATTCTATCAGTTATCTGGTTCCCATAGTACAAGCTCTGCTTCGTTTCATGGGGCTTCATAGCGTTGTGTGACATGTCCAGCAATATTAATTTATTTTATTTATTTATTTTTAGTTGCTAAATACGTTTAGGGATCGTTGTGCAAGCCGGCTTTAATCTTTGACTAGTAAAATAATGCCACAAAATAACAACCAATTAACTTGACCTACAGTTTCATTCAAATTACAGGTAACGGGAGTTCATGTAATTTGTTACTTCTTTTTTGGGTTAGAAATTGCCATTTTTCTGAATTTCAAATCTTTTCCTATATTTGTGTCACTAAAGCTACACGCATACCAAATTTCAGCACTATGGGGTCACTGGTGTACCCTGTGAATTTTATCATAATTCAGTTTTTATTATGGCTATTAACTTAAAAACTACAAAGTCTAAACTAAAAATAAAAACGGAGTTGCAATTTACTCACAAAGACCTTTCATTAGACGTTCCATTTGACCGGATAGTCCCATTTTGGTTTTTTTTTACCCCTCTTGAACCCCAATATCTCAACAAATCCCCCACATTTTTAGCTCATTTAGTTACACCAGAATTGTGCCATCACTACCTAATATCTACCTATATACCAAATTTCACGATGATCGGATAAACGTTTCGAAAGTTATCTTCGGACAAACAAAACAAACATACATACATACAACGCCGATTTTCCCAAGTTGATTTAGAGATCTCGCTTTGCTCGATCAATAACTCAGTTCCTAAACTCATGTAACTAATTTTGATATAAGCAAGGTATTTGAAACCTACGTTATTGATATTCTTAGATAAAATACAATATATGTACCATGGTTACAAAAAAAACACCCAATTTATTGAGAAATATGTGTTTTAATTTAATCGCCACAAATTTACTTGGCAAAAAACCCACAACCAGAAGACCTTGACACAAATATCAACTCAAAAGGTATTATAGGCTAATCATAATTATAATATGCAACCAAGGCTAACCATAAGAATTATATAATATGACGTCACTGTCCACTGTGACATCTCAAAAGAATTGCAAAGGGTCAAGCTTGTTAACAATGCAAGTAGATTTTTATTTAGAGTTGATAATAGTACATTGTAATAGTACATTATAAAAGGGCTGAAAGCGATCTATTATACCCGAGATATTTTGGCTTACGAGCGAGTGAATGCTAGCGAGGACGCTAATCGACAGTGTTATTGACGCTTACACCAAAGTTTAACACATAACTTTTCATCACGAATGCGAGGAAATTAAAAGTCTTTGTTGTTTGGTGCTAAAACCAAAATTTGCTTTCCCAGTGTGTTTAGAAAGAAAATGCTAACCACCTACTGCCATCCAGAGTGGTAGTGGCAGATGGCAACAGGTAATTGGTAATTTTTTTTGCAGTTAAAAGTACTTTTATATTACACCATTCATTTTTGTTTTTGTCAATGTTTTTGAATCATATTTTGTTTCTAGTCTCTATCATTTATGTCGACGTGGTATCACATTATGTACTACCAAAGTGTTCAGTTGTACTACCAATGCCATATAGGGTCACTAGTACTACTGGTACAAGGTTGTATGGTTTGTACTACCAGTTGAATATGCAGTAGTACTACTTACTGATCCGGAGCAAAACGCGGCTGTCCAGTGGACACTAGCAACGCTGTGGACAGGAGTCCAAATTCGCTAATTTAAAAGAGAATTGACTATGGAGCCATACCATTATTTAACGATTATGATTGCTGTTCCTGTCATAGCTCCCAAAACTTCAAAGGTTCACAGCAGCGGCGGCTGTTATTGAAAACACATTGTATTCGTAGAATGCCCAAAAGGTACATACATATACAGTCTGTCACCGCATTTACGACGTTAATTTAAAACACATATGCAGAGTCGTATTAACTGATTTTAGAGATTGGTTTAATACCGGTAGCTTGAATATTTATCCAGTAATCGATACTTTTCCAATAAACAATTCGTAACGTAAATCGGCAGCGTCATTGCGCCGATGCCGCTTAGTCAGTTTAACAGATACCTACTTGCATAATGAATGAATATGATTTGTTTACCTATTTTATGCAAGCTGTTTCATTGATATTTAGGACTTGAAATTAAGGTAGCTTGAAAATTAAAAAAAAAATAATGGTAATGAATTTGAAAAAAACTATTTTACAACAATATTAGCCATCAGCCCTTACCCGTGATTTAAATTAATGTCGTAAATGCGGTGACACGCAGTATAGTGGCCATTTTGGAACGATAATATTGTCATAGTGAAGCGATTGGTTCAGAAGAATTGGAAAGGTTACTGATGCAATTCCATTCATTTCTTTCCACGGTTTCTTTTACCTCCATAAACGATATGACAGCGACCATATTCGCGACCTTCCATTTCTTCGCTTTGTCAGCTTAGCCAGGAATATCTAAGGAGATAAACTTTTTAGCTTTGACTAATAATAGTAATGGTATATTTAAATGTCAAGTTAGTCAATTACTATCATAATTATTATAATAATTTAGGGATTGATGACAGTCTAACAGCTACAATATAAGTAATTAGATGAATTACCCAGGAACTACATGATCTGATCCTGCTATCTCTTTTCCATCAGTATCTCGTTAATATATGACCCATTCGCACTCACCGGTTTGGTTTTACGTTCATAGTGCGTACAGCTAAGGTATGAAACACTACCGTCGTCAGTTTTTCCTAAAGACTACAATCCGGGCCGCTAAGAATAGGTGTCTTCTAGAGTTTCGTTCTCCATCTTGACTTAGACCACATCATTGCATACCATAAGGTGAGGTTCTGGTCAAACGAAGATCTATTCGTATTCAAAAAAATGTTTTTGTTTTAGATTTCATATTTATCATTAAGTGAAAAAGAAGGCGCACGACTTGTGTTACTCCGTATGGTACCTACATAATTTGGGAGAAATAATAAAATGTTTATTATTTTACTATTCTGAAATATAAAAATTCTATACACTAAGTACTAATGAAGCGTCCCATTTTAATAATTAATTCACTCGTATTTCTACTTAAGAAGGTCGAATAAAAGCGATCCATTAACAATTTATTATTATGAATTTATTATTACATCTCATTTGCTCAATTTTACGAGACCGTAATTTGTTCTCGACAAATAAAATGGAAAATAAGTTCTAATTCGTTTTAATATCGCGGACGCCAATTATTATGGGTCAAGTAATTACATGCCGGGAATTCTCGAACAATCGATTTATGCGAACATTATAAAAAACAAAACTGGACAATTAATAAGCTAGTTGCCAAATGGTGTCGGAGCTTTTTGGAGTATTTTTAAGCCGATATCGTGCCCTGCGAAGAACGGAGTCTTATGTTTAAAAACCTGTGTAGGTTCAATAAATTATTTGTCCTTCTTTCAAAATTTTGAATTTTCACCCTTGTAAGTAGTGACGGGAACATCGCTTAGCTGATCTGCTAATAACAACTAAGCTCTACACTAAAAGCGGCGGGACAACACGGGTTAAAATTTAGATAAATATAAATAAAAACATATTTTTTGTATATGAGAAAGCATTGGTTGGCTGTTGGGTTAGAAAGGTTCTCAAGAGGAGACCACGCACTGATAAAGCACAACGTAGGACCGCCCCTACTAGATGAAAAGACCTGATAAAGATTGCTGGGAGCCGTTGGGTGCAGCACAAAAGCGGTCGCTCTGGGATTCTTTCTTTCAAAATTATGAATTTTCACCCTTGTAAGTAGTGATCGCGTGGAACATCGCTTAGCCTAGCTGATCTGCTAAGAATGACTAAGAGCTACACTAAATGCGGCTGGGGAAATATGGGTTAAAATGTAGATAAATATGTAATATATAAAAATATTTTTTTTGTATATGAGGTTCTTGAGTGGAGACCTGCGTGGTCTGAGAAAACGCAACGTAGGACCGCCCCTACTAGATGAAAAGACCTGATAAAGATTGCTGGGAGCCGTTGGGTGCAGCACAAAAACGGTCGTTCTGGGAATCTACGGGGTAGGTTTATGTTCAGTGGACTACCTATGGCTGACATGATTATGATAATGAGATAGCACAAGAGGCCGTAGCAGACCATCAGCCCGACGGGTAGATAAGATTGGCAGTAGAGGGAAAGACTACGAGTAGCACAGGATGGATTGGAGTAACGCACACTGGAGCAGACTTTTTTTTTGCTGGACATTTCACACTGCGCTATCTAGCCCCAAACTAAGCAGAGCTTGTACTATGGGAACCAGATAACTGGTAGAATACTTATATACTTTTTTTTGTAAATACATATATAAAATATATAGAAAAACATCCAGACCCGGAACAAATATCTGTAGATCATACAAACATTGGTTCCGCGGCGGGAATCGAACCCGCTACCTCCTGCGTCTCAGACGGCTATTTGCCCACTGTACCACGGCGGTCGTCACTTATAGAATAGAATAGAATAGAATAATAATTTATTTCAGACATTGTACGTCCGTACAAAATATCAACAATCACAAATAAATAAAATTAAAACCAAAAACATACAAATCAATAATAATACAGTAAATTAGATCAAAAGTAAAATGTCATATTAACGTTAAATAAAATAGAATAGGAACATAAAATTTAAATATATATAAAAATTCATATAAAATTAAACCGCTGTTACTTGAGCCTATAATGATGATGATAATCTTAAGTAATAAAGAAGTAAAGTTGGTGAGTTTGTTTGTTTGGAGTTAGGAAATAATCTCCGGAACCACTGATCCGATTCTAAAAATACTCTCACTAATCGAAAGCTACATTATTCTTGAGTGCTATTCGCTATGTTTCATTTTGATAAAAATCAGTCAGTTAGCATGAAATACCTACCCTAACTTGAATTCGTTTATTTAAACGTCTTCTACCAGAGTTTTGTAAATATAGGTGTTAAAGACAATTCAAGACAATTGCGCGCACGGAGGAGCGTGAGATTTGGCATAGTTAAAGTTTGGAGAAAGAGGGTGAATGTTTAAATTAATCTGCTCTGCGCAGCACTGTGCGCTGGCAACTAGTAGGTACATGATATATTTTTTATACTACCTGGATATGGAACAAGCTAATGGCCCACCTGTTATTATACTGTTTGATCGAACACAGGAAAAAAAAACTAAATATTACTACGGTTATGTTATAAAATACCAGCTGCTGCAAAATCAAAATCTTTTTATTTATTTAAATCAAAAGGATCACTTTGAAACGTCAATTTTACTGCCTGTTCCTTCGCTACCAAGTCAGGAAAAAAAGGCAAGAAACAAGGCTATTTTTTAATGATCCTTTTAGAATACATAACAATAAAAAAATACGTCTAAATTGTAACATTTTTGAACGAGTTGGAGCAATTTCAATTCCAAGTTTCTCTATCATTTAAATAATCCGATATTTTATAGTAGGCTTTTTTATAAAGATTTTTTTTAATTACGTTTTTAAATTTGTTAATTGTCAATTTTTGTACATTACTTGGGAGTTTGTTATAAAAGCGTACACCTTGCCCTTTAAACGATTTACTAACATTAAGGAGTCTACAAGTGGCAAGAGCGAGTTTATCTTTATTTCTAGTATTATTGTTCTTAAAAAATTAATATTATTGTGAACATACATCAGATTTTCATAGATGTATTGACAAGGGAATGTCATGATATTTATTTCTTAAACTTATGGCGTAATAACTCTCTGGGGGCCATATTATAAATTAACGAAGTGTAACGAAAACAAAAGCTTTGAGGTAATTTTAACCGAAAGGATTCTTGAACACTGACATCATGGTCGCGAAAGTAAAAAAACAACAAGATAAAATGAATGTGCCGCCATCAAAATACTTCACCAGTTCTTAATTAAGCACCCACTTAGGGCGCTTTGTTTGTTATCCTTTGTTAGGGACAATTGCCAACTAAAACACTATTTTGCGGGATTAGACCACATTCAAGTAGGCCATGTCATAAAACAATTAAAACAAGAACGGTCAAGTGCAAGTAAGACTCGCCTGCCGAGGGTTCCGTGCCAACCAGATTTATGTTAATTTAGTAGCGCCATCTAGTTTTGTAAATGGTAAACTCAAAGTTTAAGGTAAATTTCTAAAAAACTATTCTAGTTAGCGACTTCGTTTTATTTTTTGCCTTCTAAAAAATGCAAATCTAGATCTTTATTAATGATACCCCATTTGACTTAGTACTTATCCCTATTTTGAAATGTTGACCTCCACCATTTTGGCTCCTTTGGCAATCAAAATGAAAATATTTTTGTCGAGATGGGTCAGTATTTTTTATAACTGTTCCAAACTTCCTGTCGATAGCTTCAGCAGTTGCTGAGATAATGAGCTGTGCCAGACGAACGGATG
The DNA here is from genome assembly GCA_963924445.1 of Philereme transversata. Taxonomy (NCBI): domain Eukaryota; kingdom Metazoa; phylum Arthropoda; class Insecta; order Lepidoptera; family Geometridae; genus Philereme; species Philereme transversata. The sequence continues at coordinate 15,421,924 of OZ004340.1, forward strand.
GACGGACAAAATCGCACTATAAGGCTTCAGTTTTTACAATATTGGTTCGGAGCCCTAAAAATGGAGTTATAAATTCATAAATCTAGAACTCACTGGTGAGAAGTCACTGAATTACTATGGGATTCGAAATTTAGATTTTCTTTAGTGTACGCACATTTTTGTGATTTTTTTAGACTTTTCTTATCTTTCATAGCTGGCAAGTGGCAAAGAATACGTACCTATTCTTAAATAAAGTATATTTGAAAACAGCGGCACTGTTAGTGGTATTGTTTTAAAGAAAATGAATGAAGAAAACTCCAGAAGACGACGGCAAAAATTGCGAAGAATCGCTAACGACTCTACATTAATAATGTAATGAAATATTTATGCTTTCTTCGGAATTTAGAACTTTCTATAACATTATCAAGTATTTTTCATGTGCGAATACCATTATTTTTATTTAATCCATAAATATAAAATTACAAGTAATATTCCTTTAAAAAAATAATATAAAATTGGTACAAATCATAAGTCCATTAAAAAAATACAATCAAATAAATTTTATTTCAATTATTATTATTTAAAAAATGTATATAGTTTTTACTTTCTTTAAATATAAAGTTATAAAGTTCATCCATTTATCAGTACGAATAAGGTTTTACGGGAAAAAATTTGGAAAAGTAGCCCGGAAACGTGAAAAATTCGAGAAAAACTGAAAGTGCTTTTTTCTATGTAATTTTTGAATAAATTCAAGACCATTGGCACAATCCCGTGCCCTACGCAGTAACAAATATCATCATCATCATGTAACTCCGTCGCACAAATTGACCAAATCCGAGAGGTCCGTGTACATCTGTTTTCAATAGATTGCCAGAATGGATAAGGGCAGCAGTACGTGCCTATATGCAAGAGTTGGATTAAAAAACGGTTGTTGAGTGGGATCTATAGTGTAGATGAGTTTTATGAACTACCTACACAGTAGAATATCGCACCAGGACTAACAAATTATGGGACTAAACTAAATTTTATTATAATTAAACTAAATAACTATATTGTGAATTATCTATTTACAAAAAAAAAATCTATAAGTATTCTATCAGTTATCTGGTTCCCACTGTACAAACTCTGTTTAGTTTGGGGCTAGATAGCGATGTGTGAAATGTCCAGCAATATTTATTTATTTATTTTCAATTTATAGTAATAATATTAAAGACGTGTAACTATGGAGTTAACATCAATTTGTTTTGTATTTCATTATATGGGCTATATTTTGTTTAGAAATCCGTGCGAAGCCGGGGCGGGTCAGCTAGTAATAAATAAATGGAAAGTAGTTTTACGAGTAGTTGAATTCCTTGTGAAATGGCTCGCCCTGGGAAGTCACCATAACTATTTCTGCCGCCAATCAGCATTGCTGTGTTTCGGTTTCAAGGGTATGGTTGCCGGTGAAATTACTGGCACTTAAGACTTTACACCTGTATGTCTCAAGTTGATGGATCGTAGGGCACATTTCTAACGTACGTGACCTACGAGGCAATTCTCTATTACAGACGATGGTTCCACTTCAACAATCAGGTGGGCATTAAGCTTGTTCCATCTCCGTGTAGCATAAAAAAGTAGCCCACATAATTTTCATGAGATCTGTAACCGCAGTTGTATAACAAAACAATGAGCATTTACGTTTATAAAAATTATCTGCGAAGTTTTTTGCTTTAGTTATCTGAGTGAGGCGCTTGACTGCACGTAAATGTACCTTTTGTCTACAGACCCGAGAGCTTCACCGCTAGGTATGGGCTGTAATATAACTTAAATATGTATTAAAGACATTATAGTTACACGAAATGCCTTACATTTAAGACTCAATGGGTACAATTGTAGCAAACTAGCTTCGTACGCGTTGTTTGTCAACAAAAAGAAATAAGACAAAATTTGTCTCAATCGCGGTCCTAATTTATTTATATCCCAAATTTCATTGAAATCAGTTTAGCCGTGAAAGCAAACAAACAAACTCAATTTCGCATTTATATTATTAGTAAGATTGACCTAGATTGAGCTAGTCAGCATTTGAATATATTTTTTAAACTGGATAGAACTCCTTCTGACCACAATCTTACCTGATGGTAAGCGATGATGTGGTCTAAGATGGAGCACGAAGATGTAGAAAAAAGATATTCACCCGAATTGTATTTTTTATAAAAAACAGACGACGGTAAATGTTTTTGTGTAAAATGTGTGATTTTAAGTAAATATAAGAAACTAAACACACACGAAACCAGAAATAAAATACAGGGTGTTGTTTTTCTAGTCAAAATGGGAAATGGATTCATGGGCTTAACTTTAAAGAAAATAAACGTGTCTAAAAAACATAAACAAGTACTGACATAATTACCTATCTCCGAAAACACATTTTTTTTTAATAAATTTTAAAATTCAGAATAGCCATACCTACTGCATTAAATGCAACTTTATTGATTTGCTGATAATAATAAGATAAAACATTATTTAATAATAAGATGTAACTAATTCGATACGCATAGGTATGCTTAGACATTTGTACTGTTCAGCTATCTAGTGAATTTTCACTGAATGTTTGTATGGGAATCGAAGCACCACGTTACAGATGTACAATTCCTTATCGTTAAAAGCGATCTCTCCCAAGCCATATTTGGATAAACAGGATCTGTTCAAACAAATGAGTATAGAAGATAGTAGAATATTCGCCAACTATTTTTGATACGAACATCACTAAAAGAGTTTTACCGACAAAAATCACGGGAGCAAACGAACAATGGAGCGAGCGAGCCTGCATTCTCGACGGGGAACTAATTAGATAGATAGATAGATAGATAGATAATTTCTTTATTGCACACCATTTAAATACAATCATTTATAAGAAACAATAGGTACTCTTAAACAATAGGTACAATGGGCGGCCTTATCGCTAAAAGCGATCTCTTCCAGGCAACCTTTGGATGGACAGGATCTATGTGAACAAAATAAGGACGGCGGCGTAAATCCGATATTAATAGTACACGTATATTTATAAAAAATATAGATAATATAAAATAAAATGCATAATTATAATGTATAATATAATCATAAAATTACATAAATATTAATATTATAATACATAAAAATATATATTGTCATACCTACATATATAAATTATAAAAATGTAAAATTAATAAGTGGTCTAGTGAGCGATGGATGACATATAGTGTTGTCTGACCAAGTTTTTAAAGATAGGGAGAGATTTAGCGTGACGAATTGAGACAGGTAGGGCATTCCAGAGCCTGGTAGCCTGCAAAGTAAAAGAGGAACTATAAAATACTGAGGTATGATGAGGAGTTTTTAATTGAAGGGTTTCAGAGGAACGTAAGGGTCGAGAGTTGGAAAGATGAAGAAAGTCAAAGCGTTCTTTGAGGTAGGACGGAGTAGAAGGGATGAAAAGGATGCTGTAAAGGAGGGAAAGGATGTGCGCATTCCGGCGAAGACGGATAGGTAACCACTTAAGTCTGTGGCGATACTCTGAAATGTGATCGTACTTGCGCAAGCCAAATATGAATCTAATAGAGAAATTCTGGAGACGCTCAAGCTTGTTGAGTTGATCTTCAGTTAAATCAAGATAGCTGGCGTCAGCATAGTCGAGAATAGGATGCAACAATGATTGTGCAAGTGCAATTTTGGTGGAAGTCGGAAGGAAGTTTCGCAGCCGTTTAAGAGAGGCAGCTGCAGCAAAGGTTTTTCGGCTTACCGCTGCTAGTTGAGGTCCCCAAGATAGGTGACTATCCATAAGTACCCCCAGATTTTTGACTACCTTGCTGATTTCTATTGAAGTACCATCAAATTTTACCTTTGGGAGATCAAGCCAATCGATTTGAGTAATCATCCGCGAGCTTCCTATTACTATTACTTGGGTTTTTGATGGATTGACTTTAAGCCCGTATGAATTGCTCCATTGTAGTATATTCTGCAAATCATTGTTTATGCCATTAATGGCTTCACCTAACCACCCAACAGGAGCTTGGGTATAAATTTGCAAATCATCTGCATAGAGGTGGTAGGACGAAGTGAGTTGTTCGGAGATAGAATTTATAAAAATAGCAAAAAGAAGAGGAGATAACACGCCGCCCTGAGGTACACCGGAACTCAATTGACACCAAGAAGAATATGTATCGTCAATACGGATACGTTGCCGGCGTCCAAACAGGTAACTACGAAACCATTCAATTACTGTTGGAGATATGTTAAGAGAGCGAAGAAAAGCTAAGAGAATATCAAAATCAACGTTATTGAACGCATTGCTGAAATCCAGGAGGGAAAGGACAGTGACCAGTCCGTTTTCCATACCATGCCTGATGTCATCAGTGATTTTGATGAGAGCAGACACGGTGCTATGGCCTGGACGAAAACCGGATTGAAAAGGGTTAAGGAGGCTGTTTGTGTTAAGGAAACGGCTAAGTTGCTGGTGTACAAGACGTTCTAGGACTTTAGATAGGAACGGGAGGATGGATATGGGACGGTATTCAGAAAAGGACGCAGGGTTAGGTTTTTTGGGAAGAGGCGTTATTTGAGCCTCCTTCCATGCACTTGGATAGGTTCCCGTGTTGATGGAGAAATTAAGTAAGTGGGTAATGATGTGGACAATTTCATCAAGGATAGGTGTAATCATCCTTTTACTAACGCAATCACTGCCAACGGCGTTAGATGAGATGGATGATATGCTCCTCTTAACATCACAATCAGTAAATTGACGAAACAAAAATGGTGAAAAGTCGGGAGTTGGTAGAGAGGAAAGATAATTTAACGTTTGAGTTTTACTAAGCCCATCAAAATTGGACGAAGCGGAGAAGTGCACATTTAAAGAATGTACATCCAAGTCTTTGGGAACACTATCTTGACGTGACTTCCCAACTCCCAATGACCGTAAGAACTTCCATACTTTGGATGGATCATTATTTTCTACAGATTCATGGATGTATCGGCGTTGAGCATCCCTACACACTCTATTGCAGTGATTTCTAACTTCAGCATATTTTTCCTTGTTTTGGTCAGACGGCTTGCGTTTACATCTAACCTTGGCAGCGAGTTTCTTACGCATTTCAGCTCGTATCTGGTCAGTTAACCAAGGTGCAGGGAGATGTTTTATCTTGACCGCTCGAACTAATTAGGTGAAGTCTATTCAGGTATTACCTCAGTTTCAGGGCAGAATGGATTCGTTTAAATCTTTCTATTCTATATAACCAAAAGACGGTATAATCAGTTGAGAGATTGTAATAAAGCAAAGAATGTAATCGCTTAGGACCCACAACCATATTCTTATAATCACTTTTTTTTAAGTGAAAATTTCTTTAGGCGTGTTGGGAATTTTTAGAGATGGGAATAACCCATTAAACTCGCAACACTGTTACCGTTACCAATACTTCTGTATACTCGTACCTATAAGTATCTGTAGTGTAATCTGCTTTTAAATTTTGAATACCCAAAAACACGTAATTGTTTAAGTTTTCACTTCCGTCGGCACTCCCGGAGTGCCACTGTTTTTTTAACCATTTTTATCTACATACGTGCATAATGTATTTACCTTCTTTACTAGAAGTCATAGTAGCCCTTCATTTTGTACCTTGTAATGGATCTTATGTATTATAAAAATGTTAATAAATGATTCTATTAGATATATTCTATTCGTAAAAAACTAAGGAACATCAACATGCATTGCCATTCCCTTACCAGGGCCCGTATTAGTCCTCACAAAACACGAATGTACTTGGCTTTAAGTTAATCAATGTAAGAGCCTCACCTCTCGTGGATGGTAGATGCAAAAGATGATGTGAAGTCTGTGTTCTGTACACTTTAAATAGCACTATCGAAAAAAATTAAAAAACCCTTATAGGTACCTTATTAATGACAAGCCCATTTGGAGTCAGAGGAGTATTCGTGTGTATGCTCGATTTTTAACTCGAACTCCGCCGGACTCCACACGACGCGGAGTGATGGAAATCGAGTCCTCTTTATGGCCAGCTTGATGAGAAACTCGAGGAATTGACAACCTCGCAGTGGGCCAATAGCCGGCTGATACGCAGAAGGTTGCGGGTTCGATTCCTGCCACGCTACGAATGTTTGCATGATCTACAGATATTTGTTACGGGTCTGGTTTCTCTATATAAGTATGTATTTACAAAAAAAAAAGGTATATAAGTATTTTATCAGTTATCTGGTTCCCATTGTACAAGCTTTGCTTAGTTTGGGGCTAGATAGCGAGGTGTGAAATGTCCAGCATTATTTATTTATTTATTATATCCAAAGCCAGCTCGTGATCTAGGTTCCCTTGAGCCTATGGCAGAAGCTGACTTCTTACCGCTGTGACGCAAAAACCCAAAGTGGATCATGGCCTCCAACACTAGAGTCCGCCAGGTTTCTTTATCCATTGTCACTTTATTCCAGTCGATAGCACGAAGTTCATGGGTCTGTCTCATCTTCGTCGCGCCAGCAGCGGCAGCATGGATACCCGATGGGCTATAGGTATATATATGGATGAGATATATAAATAAACCAGGAAACAACACAATAGATTAGATTAGATAATTCTTTGTTGCACACCTTAAAACAATACAACTAAAAAGAACACCGTAAAACTATGTGATACATTTGGCGGTATTATCGCTGAATAGCGATCTCTACCAGACCTTTGGATGGAATAGACTGTGTAGACATTACCTGGGGTGTAATGGTGTACCTAACATAATAAATGTACATACATACCAATACTAATCATTAAAATAAATTACATTAATTAATGAACCTAAATAATAACTACTCATAACAATATCTTCGATACCTTCACATGAAACGATACAAAAACATCCGAACGCGTAGAAAACCCCTTGCGGTTGAAAAACCTTGTATAAAGGTGTGGATAAGTTTAAATATCTTGGATGCATTGCTAGTGATACCAACCAAAGGTAAAAAGAAATACAAATCTGAATCTATAACGTACTGCCGATGTACCTACATCCCAAAAAAAATTGATTTTAATAAAGCGCATTTTATCTTACGTAACAAAAACCCCTCACAATCTTTGTTTACCAGTCAGAAACCGCAAACGTTACTCATATATAAATTACATAATGCATAGGGCCTTTAAAAAATTAGAACAAACATTAAGATATAATGCAAAATACCCCAAGGACAAGGACATACTAAACATGTTTTACACGAGAATACGTTTTTGAGGTCTCGTAGAATCGCCTACGTAAAATGTTAAGAGGTAGTAAAATCTCTTATTTGTGGTTTTAGGTCACGCCGCAGAATACGAAATAAGATTCAATGTGTCATCTATTCGTAGGATAGATATTCATTTTGCTGTCCGCTACTTTTCTTACGCTATTTTTACTTTAATTTAAATTTAGTTCACTCAATAACCAACTAATATGAAAATTCTCTGTGGGCAGTTGACACGTGGTTCACTTGTCAAGCGTTGGTCTATGGGTAATAGGGGCTTGTTCTTACAAATTATATATCATCGGTCATCACTTAAATGGGTGATGAAGCTGCCAACTTTTTAAAGTTTTTATTTCCATTCAAAAGTTTAAAGTACACAGACGTAAAATAACGTAAGATACTCTCTATGGTACTGTTGGGAATCCTAACTACAATGTCGGTCGCGGATCGACTTTGCATTGTGCTCTCCGATGCTCCGAAGCACGGCAGCGCTCAGTTGTAAATACCAGTCGTATCGACAGAAGCTTTCAGATGACTAGTAAAATTCCACACCAGGATTGACCCATGGCTCATACTTAATTAGCATCTATATCAATTGTTAGGAAGTAAGTCAACGTATCTAATTCCCGCGATGCATACGAAATAGCTATTCCCAATAGTCAATATTATTGGAACAAAACAAAATTAGATATTCATTCCTTGCCCGGCCCATTAGCCTTGTCACATAAGCCGGTACAATGGTCAGTTATTATTATTACTATCCTATTTGAACAATATTAAAATGAATGCTTCCTCATGTATCTTAGATTTTTTAAACTTCCCCTCTACAAAGTAAATGTACAAAAACTGTTTTTCCACATTACACAAATGTTAACTGGAAGATAATGCTTTCTAGCATTAAGTTCTTAGCATTAAATAGCGTTTTAGACTTCCTATGATTTCCAAATTTTACTTGAAGACTGGAATGATAAACAACAAATATACAAAAAAAATATAATAAAAAAATTAATAATAATATATATTACATGTCTGTCTATGTCTAAAAAAGGTCGCACCGTCCAAGCGATAAGACCGCCCATTGTACATATGGCTTTATGCTTTTATATTTATGTTTGTTTCTTCTGTGGTGTACAATAAACTGTTTTTATTCATTCATTCAACGTTTATTTAAACATGAATAGAATAGAAATACTCTTTATTGCAAACCAACAAAATTAAAAATACAAAGAAATACACAAAAATAAAGGTAATACAATGGGTGGTCTTATCGCTAAAAGCGATCTCCTCCAGACAACCTTTGACAACATGATAGTTTGCTTTTCAATATGTTTTCATCTCGTCACGCGCGAATGAAAAACACGGTATTATATAACCTATACCCACCCCGACATCCGATTTGGAGGTTATGGGTTCGAATCTCGAGCCAATGTATTTTTCTACTGATGTGCGTATTTACACGTGTTCAAAACGGTGAAGGAAAACATAGTGAGGAAACCAGCATGTCTTACAAAATCGAAGGCATGTTTTTTTTCTGGCTGACTAACTCGCTTTTGGCCTCTAAGGCCGATGCAGCTTAGCCGGACTTTTGGCGAGCGCAGATGGCGCTCAGCCCAGTAAGTTTTGATGAAGCAACTAGCGCAAGGCGCCGTTGCCAGGATGGGGATAGGAGAGAAACGCCCAGGTACATGTCTGTACCTTGTGTAGGCGGTGACTGAAGGGACTCGTCGTCCTCGCCGGCGAGGTCGTTGTATCAGTGAAGTGTTTGCTCTATCTAATGTATCGAATGGATCTCCATGAACGTGTCTCGGTCGACGGAGGGTTTTTTTTTACTGTGCTTGTATCAAACATAATATTTGGACTTGCTTGCCCCTTATAGGATATCTTCACGGATCTGCACATTGATTAGGAGATCTCAGGATGTCCAGCATGGGGATGAATATAGTCGTGAGTTAGATTATTATTTACTAAGGATCAGACCAATACATTTTTGTATGGTTTTGGTGCCTGACCGATTAATCAATACTAAGCAATACTAATAAGCTGAATAAAAGAGAAAAGAGTTGTATTTTTATATGTTTGTAACGAACAAACTCAAAAACTACTGGTCCGATTTCCGAAATTCTCTCACCATTAGAATGCTACATTATCCCTGAGTAACATAGGATACTTTTTACCCGACTGCACAGAAGGAGAGTAAGGTTTTTATTGACAAACTATGCGTGCGAAGCCGGAGGCAGGTCAGCCAGTATTATAAATTTGAAAGTAACTGCCTCTCTGTTTGTTACGTTTACACGACTAAACGGCTGGACCTATTTCTATGAAATTTGGTATACATATAAAGTATGACCAGGATCGGGGCATAGGCTACTTTTTACTCGACTGCGCAAAATGAGGTTGTTGTTTTTATTTACAAACAACGCGTGGAAAGCCGCCGGCGGTCCGCTATTTATAATATGGTGTCAAATGTTATATGTAGATAGATATATTGTAGTCATTATTACGAAAAGAGATAACAAATTATCATAACGAAACATGCAGAACGTTAGCCGATGAATAGAAATCTGTGATTTGTAAAAATATAACACGATATCCATTATCAGAACGAGTTAAACACTCGTAGATGAGAATAGAGTAGGCTACTCAGATACCATGACCATTAAATGACAAGCAGCTGTTAATACTAATCTTTGTTATTAAAATTATCTGGCTCAATATAAATAATATAACAGAGAAGTCGCTTTATTGTATTGTCATAAATAGCTATCGCAGGTTTACAACCAGATAGATAGATATCTCTTTAATGAAACAACAAATCACAATTACTTAACCTAGAAAACTTAAAGACTAACGCGGTGCTACAAAGGCCGTCTTATCGCTTAAAGTGATATCTTCCAGGCAACCTTTGGATGAACTGGATTGAAGAGAACGTGAGAGGGGTGTTACAATAAACACCTATTTAAGTACCTATTATATTTATATACAATATACCTAGATAAATACGCATATAAAATACATATAATTACCTAAATATTATGAGTAATTGACTGTCGACTCAGTGGCGCAGTGGGCGTTTATCCGGCTGAGACGCAGGAGGTAGCGGGTTAGATTCCCGCCCTGGAACAAATGTTTACATGATCTACAGATATTTGTTCCGGGTCTGGATGTTTTTCTATATACTGCAAGTATATATTTACAAAAAAAAAGTGTATAAGTATTCTATCAGTTATCTGGTTCCCATAGTACAAGCTCTGCTTAGTTTGGAGCTAGACAGTGCTGTGTGAAATGTCCAGCAATATATATTTTTTTAATTACAAACTATAAAATGCTAACAGATAATAAAAGAAGACTGGTAGATATTGCAACTACCATTAAGTCCTCCTAGCACTATTCTGTTTTGTGTGAAAGTATTAAATAAATAAAAGAAATAAAAATGTTTACATTAGAGAAACTGCTAAGTACAGTTTGTAGACCTCATTTTTAAAAGGGATGTATTTAGCATGTCTACCAGATCATAGTTTACAGGGGCACTGGGCAAGACATGTGGATGACGGCAATATGACGGCAGTTGGCGGACCTTGACGGAGTGGTTGCATAGAAGGAGGTTTTATTGGAGATTGTTTGGACTTTTGTTTTTAGTAAAACAAAGTGTTCAACTAACACTTTGGTTTACTAAAAACATAAATTTTTCACCAACATGGAAACATGCTGGAAGTTAGTTTTAGTAGATACTAGCTGACCCACCCGCGGCTTCGCACGCGTAGTTTGTCAATAAAAACATTACCCTCCTTCTGCACAGTCGGGTAAAAAGGAGCCTATGTTTCAATCCCGACCATAATCTATCTATATAGCATATTTCATAGAAATCTGTAAAGCCGTTCTTGAGTTATAAATGGTGTAACTAACCCGACATTGTTTTATATATATTTATATGTAATGTGCTTGGTACATATTTTGGGGTTATTTATGTTGGCACAAACAAATCTTTTGGCTATGACAGAATTGCCACATTATTCTTATCATAATCCTAGTCATATTAATCATAATAATATTTGAGCAGTGATTGAGACTTTTAGATTAGATTCTAATTCTTTTAGGGTTCCTTAGTCCGACTTTACATAGTATAAAATGAAGTCGCTTTCTCTGTATGTTCGCTTAAGAATACAAGAATTTATTAATAAAAATAATATTTACACGTCATAGATCAAATTTCATGAATAAAATAAATTAATGAAATAAATTATTAATGATTCATCTTGTGAAACAATTATGTATCTAATATATGATTATCTGAGTGGTTTAAAAGCTTAGATCTTTTAAACCACTCAACGGATTTTAATGCAGTTTTCAGCAATAGATAGAGTGATTCAAGAGAAAGGTTTATGTAATACATACATAGTAACTGCGAAAATATCTTTTTGATTGGCAAAAAATGCACGAAAGCCTCTTACATGACACAAGTGCTATATAAATGAAGATATAGCCATTAAATGTATTTAACATTTCAAAATACATATTAATTATTATATATGTTATTTATATATGTCACGCTTTTCAATGTATTTTTTAATATTATTATTTTTGTTTGTTAGTCCGCAACTCAGATTCGGCCCAACGGAAGACCAGCGCGGGTTGTTATACTCGTATGACAACCCGCATTATGCTGAGTTAGGGTCCCTTTTGCAACTTATATGTATTTAATTGTAGATTGTCTAGTTTTAGATTATTTTTTGTACCTCATCCTTTTTTTCCTGCGTGTTAAAAAATTAAAAAAAAAGAAAGTAACTGTTTTTTTACCTTTTCTTAACTAAACGGCTGAACGGATCATAATGAAATTTAACAAGCAGATAGATTATATCCTGGAAAAGGACATAGGCTACTTTTTACCCGAGTGCGCAAAAGGAGGGTAATGTTTTCATTGAAATTCCACGCATGCGAAGCCGCGGGCGGGTCAGCTAGCTTTAATATAAATACCACAAAGCCACGCTGACTACGGAACCCTTCACAGATTTTATCACATATTTTTATTTTTACGTAGAGAGGCATACAGCTTAAATTAAGTTATGCTTTATGCCTCTCTATCCCAAATCTCAAACTCCTCCATGCGCGCAATAAGCTTGAAAAGGAATACAAAGTTTTCTCGTCACGTAATTTAATAGGTAAATTAGATTTGCGGACATCAAAGAATTTTATCATAATATGTTTATCATTTTGGTCAAGATTGTTAAATGATAAATTTATAAAAGTAATGCTTGTAAAAGATTGTTACCAAGGTCTTTCCTTAGTCATCAAATATAATAAAATATCAGAAAGTTGCCGTCGATGGGTTTGATAAAAGCAGTATGTGGTGGATGGCATAAGCTTAGAGAGGCATTTATGCCAGCATTGGGTGAAGTCAGGTTTCTGATGATGGTGATGATCAGTAAAAAATTAAAATGTAGACAAACATTTGACCATTTCCATCATCATCATATCAGCTATAAAACGTCCACTGCTGAACATAGGCCTTCCCCATAGATTTCCAGAGTAACCGATATTGTGCGCCCTGCACCCGACGGCTCTCAGCAAACATTATCAGGTCGTTTTTGGATCTACTGGGGGGCCGCCCTACGCTGCACTTTCCAGTTACTTACTTTGTTGTTACTTTCCCTTTACATGGTAATACGAAATTTAATATGAATCGTTATTTATCTTAGATAACTGAACTTTTTTTTTGTTTTTTACGTGGAGGAATCCTAATGGATTCCGCTCTGAAAATCCAGGGAGCGGTATGTCGGACTCCTACCGGCTAATTCTCCAAAGCGTTCCTCCGCTCGCTTTATACCGGGGCGGGACACGTGAACAGAGAACATTCTTCCGCGAGAACTGGCCTAGCACAACCTATGTTATGCGATACAGTTCCAAAAACTATTCAGTGCATAAGTAGGTATTTTTTTCGTAATTTTATCCGAATATTATCTAAAAATAATACAGTATATATATCATATATATATAATATTTAAAAAAAAGAAAGTAACTGTTTGTTTCTTAACTAAAGGCTTTTGCCCGAATGCACTCCGAGAAATAGGACCATATTGTAACACCATGGACGCCTGAAGACGGAAGGCGACGTCAGGTTAGCCTAGAAAACGTTGGCGGGACGATCTCGACACCTTCCAAATAGAATGGTGAGAGATATCGACGGATAGGGATGCTTGGAGGGACTTGGGGGAGACCTTTGCCTAGCAGTGGGACGAGATAGTATTAGAATAAAAAAATAAGGCTTAGGTAATGCTTGTCACTATTCATTCAGTGTTGCCAACCTCGACTAAACGTCCCCCCCCCTAGCGTCATCTCGAAATCCCCCTCTCTCCCCCAAACACTAACTCAAGATTACCCTAGACTATTTTGAACAAAATTCTTATTCCAAATAGGCATCTTGTTTCAGGGATAAATTGAAATTAAAAGATTATATATTTTAATATAAAGAAATTCATCAATCCAATCAATGACCTTCTAATTTACGTTACAAAAACTGCTACAAAAAAAATTCCCCCTAGAAAATTCTTCCTAAATAATGGTAACTCTTGAAAAGTGCGTCAAAAAATTGTACCCCTAGTGTAAGTCCCTAAAAAAATATGGCCTCTAAAAATACCCCTTTTCATCTAACTTATCTCCAAATTTAGGGGGAAAACCTTCAAGTTGACGACATTGAATTCATTTAAGAGAAATACTAAGTACCTACCTACCTAAAACAGGCTATGTAGGTACCTATTACTGAATATTTTTTTAGTTGCATCGCAATTGTTTCGTCCGTCTAGCAACTATTGTTACAATAAGTCTCATCTGTTGTTTTTTATTCAACAAACCACTTATTAAGATTTGATTATTAACATTTGAAATATAAATATTTCGGTTTTAATTAGACTTACTTACGGGCCTAAACCAAGCGAATCATGTTCAGCTTGGACCGCATGTGTCTTCTTGTAGAAATTTTCGAACAAAGTAATCCGACAAGTATTCAAATAGCAGTGTTCTCTGGAATATCAAATGTTCTTTGGAGTATCAAAGTGTTCTCTGGAATACCTATCAATTACTTTGAGGTAGATACCTAATGATGGAGACATTTCTGTTTGAAGACTACTCTTGTGCTGAAGATTATCAAGACACAGTGTACGTACACTTTATTTAACTTAATTATTATTTAATGTAGGTCACGGTAGTTCGCATAAGAACAGCTTTAAACTACTTCAAGCGTATAGGAAAATACCTAAAACTCTATCAAATAAGAAAACTACTTCCAATCGTACTAGCAATTATTCGAAGAGCCGACGACAAAGTAGTAATCGACATAATAACTGTTAATGAGATAATAACACATTTCCTAACTTTGAGTCTATTTCCTGTGATTCTCGAGCGATTAGTGGAATAGTGAGGGGAACACATATTGATTTAGATTTAATTACGCCAAGACACGTGGCAGACGGGGCCAACTAATAAACATATTTCCTTTTTAATACAAATACTGGTAATTAGTGTTATCTATAGGTGCTTGCCGCATCAATAACAGCTCCCGTAATGGCTGCAATATCACCGTCGCTTGTCCCACTTTTTATGACCCCGTCAGCCACGAGCGTTTGCTTCTAGTATAGCAATTACATATCGATGGAAGAAAGTGATTTTGTCGTATCTCAAAATATCTAATTTTACACCAGAGCCAAAAAACTATTTAAAAAATCATAACTCGTACATTAATAAAGATAGAACGTTGAAATTTGGAAAATATTTTTATCAATCTAAGTTTTATTTGATACAGTTAATTGGAATGTCCTAAAGTTACTGCTTCATTGATTTTTAACTAGTTACAGCAATTGATGTTTCAATATCGAACAGCGGAAATTTTTGAGATACGCCATTTCCGCTTTCTGCCGTTGATATGTACATAAACAAATAATTATATAATAATCTAATTGGTAACCCCTAAAACTTCAAATATTCAAGTTAGGATAACAAGAAATATAATAACAATTTTCGCTAAAAACGGGATATTTACCATGATTTGTGAGTTTTTGAGTATCCCGATATTTCGGCACATTTCACATATCCCATTTTTAAGTGAAATAATGTTCATAATTTTTTTTATTACTATATTATATAAAACAAAGTCGGGTTAGTTACACCATTTATAACTCGAGAACGGTCGGACGGATTTTCATTGTTTTTGATTTGTTGTATTTGTCTTCGTCCTGAATATCAGAATAACTATTAAAACAGCGGAAAAAATCACACAAAAAATAATTATAAAGAAAATCCATTTTCTCATACATAGATGCAGCTAATGATGGCCGATTGACATTGGCAGCCCGCGTCATATGCATGTCAAGGCGATACGAAGATCGGTGGGTCTGCTAGTTTCTTATAAAGAAAACCTATTGTTAACGTAACTAATCGTAACAATACATAGAACAATAGTATTTTCTCTATCATCTTTAAAATACGAAATTAATATTCGATATTTGTTAACTTGTAAATCCCAAAATTGCTCATTTATGGGCTTCTCAATTATTCCATCCATTGCAACAATGACTATGAAGAACAGAACAAGCTTGACTCTCACTAATGTTAAGTGAGGAATGTTCGAATCCCGGTAGAAGGCACATCCGATTGTCATTACAAATCAATACACTTCACTAATCCCTAGACAAATTGAATTAGCATAGCATCTGATGAAGACAATGAAAACGCATTGGAATTATGCGGAGGCGCAAAAAGCTTACGTGCGTCGGTGAATATAAAGGTGGGAGATCAAGAGATCTCAGCAGTTGTTTGTGTACATTGAGAGTGATCTGTGGTACAACATGATTATTACGGTGAGTTTTTAAGTGATCTATATAAAAATCAATTGCTGTGCGTTCGTACCGCAAAGCTCGAAAATGGCTCGACCGTTTTGGCTGTTTTTTGAGAATATTTGGAAAAGTGCTCAGAGAATATGAAAATTCTGGAATAACTGAAAGTGCTTTTTTCTATGGGATTTTTGTACGAACTCAATACCTTATGTTATTTTTTTTATGAAATCCATGCGAAGCCGCAACGGGTTAACTCGTTATATTTATAGGTAAATAAACCTTACGCATACGCAAAAATATATTTTTTAAACAAATATACCTACCTATAACCGACATCAGTAAACATTAAAATAAATAATACATTTTTGATAGTCAAAGTCAAAGTCAAATATTTTTATTCATTAAAATCACAAGGATCACTTTGAAACGTCAATTTTACTGCCTGTTCCTTCGCGACCAAGCCAGGAAAGAAAGGCAAGAAACAAGGCTGGTTGTTTTTTTAATGATCCTTTTACAATACATAATACAAAAAATAAATTACGTCTAAATTGTAACATTTTGAACGAGTTGGAGTAATTTCAATTCCAAGCTTCTCTATCATCTAAATAATCCGATATTTTATAGTAGGCTCTTTTATAAAGATTTTGTTTAATTACGTTTTTAAATTTGTTAATTGTCAATTTTTGTACATCCCTTGGGAGTTTGTTATAAAAGCGTACACCTTGCCCTTTAAACGATTTACTAACTTTATGGAGTCTACAAGTGGCAACAGCGAGTTTATCTTTATTTCTAGTATTAAAATTATGATTATCGCTATTTTTCTTAAACAAATTAATATTTATGTGGACATACATTAGATTTTCATAGATGTATTGACAAGGGAATGTCATAATATTTATTTCTTTAAACTTATTGCGTAATGATTCTCTGGGGCCCATATTATAAATTGCACGAACAGCCCTCTTCTGCAGCACAAAAACGGTGTTTATATCTGCAGCACTCCCCCACAGCAGTATACCGTGGGCAGCGTAGTAAGGAATTATCACTGAACATATGTACATAAAAAAGTATTCTGACGAATTGAGCCCTCCTTTTTTTGAAGTCGGTAAAAATAGAGAGTTTTAATTGAAAAATACTGATCAAAATGTTGACCCTTTCCTTGAAATATTTAACAAAATTATTATTATTATTATTATATTATAAGCCATTTATTCCCAAAATTACATACACAATAGTTAAAACATTTTACACAAATAATTCACATTCATTATCTCACAATATTCATTATTCCATATTATTATTGATTATTTTATTTTTATTTTATTATTATTTAACAAAATAATCAATTAAATTTGTAGCTTGTAGTAAGTTGAGTAGTAAGTTTAATAAATAAACTGCGTAAAGGAGGAGCGCGTTGGTGTCTGTAACACAGTTTTCATACTTATACAGGCGTCATCGTTTCAAACTGTACCTACACATGATTTTATATTTATTGTTCCTCAATAAATGCATTTTTATTTAACAATTCATGATAACCACACAATATTTTTTTATTAGTGTGACTAACTGACTAGCCATGCACGAATTTTTATAGCCACTATATCTTATTTTGATATGATGAGCCTATAAATGTAACTTATTAGTGAAATATTTTTTGGAATCGAATCAGTAAGAATAGAATAGAATAGAATAAAATAATCCTTTATTGTACACCAGGAATACTTAAAAAAACTAATTTAAGCTACTTAAATAAAGTACAATGGGCGGCCTTATCGCTGAAAGCGATTTCTTCCAGGCAACCTTTGGATGGAAAGTAAATAACGGAGCAGTAATGGGCAGCGGTGCACAGAGTATATTTACAAATGAATGAAATAATCTATATAAAAATTATATCAAATAAAAACTGTATCTACTTATAATCCTAATACATAAATAAATACCTAAAGATAGACTAATATATACCCAAATAATAACCTTACAGATATTCTAAAATGAGGACAATAAAATAAAATAATAAATAAATAGGTAACTCAAATGACAAGAAAGCTAGGCATTAAGGTAATGCTGCTTTAATCTCAGCTCAAAAGAGTGCTGTGAAGGAGCCCGTCTAATTTCCACAGGCAAAGCATTCCACAAGCGCACTGCTTCGACAGTGAATGATTTCCCGTAGAAGGAACTAGAGTGTACGGGTGTTTTGAGGGATAAGTTTTCCGATGACCTGAGAGTAAAAGTATTGGAAGAATGTATTGTAAGTAAGTTCCGGAGATTACCCGCTACATTCAAACAAACTCACAAACTGAACTTCTTTATTAATTTATTATATACTAGCTGACCAATCCGCAGTTTCGCACGCGTAGTTTTTCAATAAAAACATTACCCTCCTTCTGCGCAGTTGGGTAAAAAGTAGCCTATGTTACACAGTGATAATGTAGCATTCTATTGGTGAAATAATTTTTGAAATCGGATCAGTAGTTTTTGATTTTATTCGTTACAAACATACAAATCTTTCCTCTTTATAAATATACCTACTAGCTGACCCCGCGAACTTCGTACCGCCTTAGAATCAATAAATTTAGTGTTGCTAAGCTGAGATAGGGGTTTATGGTAGAAGTGTGGAAATTTAGGGGTGTATGTATTTTTTAATGCCACATTATAAAAAAATAAAAACATAAAATTTCGTCAAAAAATTAAAAAAAAAAATTTAAGGGTGAACAACCCTTATCACTTAGGGGTATGGAAAATAGATAGTAGCCGATTCTCAGACCTACTGAATAAGCATATAAAATTTAGTATAAATCGGTAAAGCCGTTTCGGAGGAGTACGGTAACTAACATTGTGACATGGAAATTTTATATATTAGATTATAGAAGTAGGTATAAAGAAACACAAAGAACCGGAACAAAAATTTGATTATGTACCTACATTTTGGAATTTCTGGTAATACCGCATTGATATTGAAGAAAAATAGTAGAACTACGTAAACATCAACCCTGATCAAATTATAATTAAAAAATAGGTACTTTGTAAAAATATTTTAATTTATCAGATATACTCGTACCTAAGCCAAAATCTTATCATATCTCTAATCAATAACATGTTGCGATGTCTATGAGTACATAGTTGTTGATAACATTGACTTATGCTATCAAATCAACTACCGAATTCAACATCTTATCTTTGATCATTAGATTTCGTATCTCGATCATAAATGCAATTTATCTATACCTAGTGAGAGTTTGTGATAATGATAATGACCTTCGGTGATAACATCCAAATGCAATAGATTAATAATAATTGTATGATTTTATGGTATAAGTATAACTGTTGTATTCATAGAATGTAAAAATGGACATAATTAAATATTTTTTTGTATCTTTGTCGGAACTTGCTGAGTCAAGCACATGTCTCATCAATTTAAAACTTCAGTATGTTACTTACATAGTTTTATCTTTCGACTACTTAAGCAGTTTTCCATATATAAAATACTTTTGCATCCTAATTTTACGTTTTGAAAATGATGCTTTTGAGTTTTTGTATTTTCTCTGAAACGGTTCGAGTCTTTTGTTGAAAACAAACAATCACAGCCATAAAATATAATTTATTGTCAACTACTAAGACAAAATTTTGAGATATTGATTTATAATCCTTTTATATATAAAATTACTTTTCTATGAGACATTTTCCCTGACAAGTTCCGATAGAAATCATACAATTTTAAGAGCCTCCCCCTTAATATTGCATAAAATAATACATATAGTCAAATAATATATAGTCGTGAATTAGATTATATTTTAAAATAATAGATACCTATATAGCTCACGACTTTACTGATCCCCATGATATAAATACATCTTTAGATCTCTTACTCAGTACAGTAGGCAAATCTGTGAAAATATCCCACAAGGGATAATTAGAGGCAAATCCAAACATTACACAATACAATAGCTATTTAAGTATTATATCATTCTTCTAGTTTCAATAGTACAAGCTTTGCTTAGTTTGGGGCTAGATAGCGCTGTGTGAAATGTCCAGCAATATTTATTTTATTTATTTACCTATTAGTGTAATCGCATTAATCTTTCCTTTATAATATTGAATTACTATACAACATAATTAAAACATAAGATGTAATCGCGGTAACACAGTTATTGTTAGAAGAAACTCAGATTACATATAAAAAGTGTTTTAACCCAATGATCTTTTTTTCTCAGCATATATTTTTGTTATCATGCGCGCTGGCCGTGACGGCAGCGCAAAGGCTGACTGAAACCAGCAGCGACCTACTAGACGGCCAACGGCGGAGCGCTGGTGGCTATGGCCTTCTGAAACCCGGCTATGGCGGTTACAACAACGGCTATGGCGGATACAACACCGGCTATGGCGGGTACAACAACGGATATGGCGGCAACACCGGCTATGGCGGATACGGAGGATATGGATCTGGCGGTTATGGCGGAACCGGATACCCCGGATATGGCGGCTCTGGATACCCAGGTCAAGGAAACCAAGGCGGTTATGGAGGTAAGATTTTGTACATTGTAGAGCTAAATCAAGTGTGCAATGATCCTTAGCAAGGTCATTCGCTTATTCCGTTTCTTTATTGTACGAATTTGCAATTGATAACATATAATTATGAAGGCAATATTAAACAGAAATAATCACACGTCGTGAAACTTCAACAGAACAACAAACAGATCCTCAAAATAGCCATTCACAGAATTTGTACAACTAGAATTGCTTTTAAATTGTAGGAAATTACGGAGGCTACCCTAGCGGTTATGGCGGTTATGGCGGCTATGGCGGATCTGGTTACCCGGGTTATGGAGGTAAGTACACAAATAAGAAACAAAAAAACCAATAATACTTATTTGTTAAGCATAATGCTGAGCATAAGCGCAGTGTAGGACGGCCCCTACTACTTAGATAGAAATAAAACCTGATAAAGTTTGCTGGGAGCTGTTGGGTGCAGTCCGCACAAGATCGGTCGCTCTGGAAATATATGGGGAGGCCTATGTTCAGTAGTAGACGTCCTATGGCTGATATGATGATAATGCTGAGCCATACCCTATTTCGGCACAGGACTCATAGCTCTGATTTATTGATTATATTGTTTTGATTTAGTGAATGTGTCTGTATTTAATTGTCCATGTAGTTTCTGAGTGTTTTTTTCATTCAAAATAAACGTCTCTATCTATCTATACCTAATGACTTGTATGAACAACCAAATAACGAGGTTTAGGTGCCCCAAGAAATATATTAAGTGAATCATACAGTAATTACCCCGATTGATAAACGATAAACGTCATTCTTATTTTCAACCTCGATTATAAAAGAACTCACTACAACTGTTTTGAAGACGGACAATAGTTGCACATGTTACAGTATTATTAGGTTTTTGTGAAAGTGCTCACCCGGGTTAATACTACCCCCATACCTATTTCTGCCGCCAAGCAGCATTGCTGTTTCTGTTTGAAAGTTATGGGTGCCAGTGACATAACAGCACATGAGGTTTTTCATCTGTATGCCTCATGGTGATGGACGCAGGGCAGTGCACGAGGCAATGCTTTGTTATAGGCGATAGTTACCTTACATCAGGTGGGCCATATGCACGTTCCATCTCCAAGTTAAATGAAAAAATATGCGTGTAATTCTTTCCCAAGCAAAACATTTTTTGCATAGTACCTATATACAAAACCTACAAACGTACTGACGTAATTTCTTTTTCTGGCCTAACTCCTGTTCAACCATTGTCATTTATAATAAGGTGTGGTCTTTTAAGCAAGACAATCGATAGTAATGTTCCCATGGCTGAAATTCACGAAATCTCCGTAACAGTGAAATTGTGACAATCGAATAGGCGGGCCGTGGTGGATAATTGTTACACAAATTAAGATTATAATTCGAAACGCACAAAAGCCAGCCCTTTTGTCAAGTTCTGTCCCACAACATATCCGGCGATTGTAGTTAATTTTGACTAAAGTCAATGTCCTTGTTGGGTGGGCAACGCTCTTGCATTGTGATTTGCATGTAAGAGAAAATTGAATAATTGTGAAGATTCCACGCGAATTCAATGAATACTGGGACCACGAGGACGGCTTGATTAATTGTTTCGATTATTGCATTTATAAAGTTGATATTCATATATGTTTTGACGTACCTAATTGTATACCTAATCTTTTTTTCTCGTTATCATTTACACATCACAAAAAATAGGCGCTGTTACTTGAAGCATAAATAAATAAATAATGCTGGACATTTCACAGAGCGCTATCTCTATCTTCGTATGTTTTATTTACGGATATTTCAAAGGTCATTATTAAATTAGATCCTTACAAAACTATGTTGAGAGTCTTAAAAGCTGATGATTCTGAAAGGCTGCTTCATTTTTCACCAAAAAGCTAAAAAACAAGTAAAATAATCTAAATAGAAATAGGCTATCCGTTTGGGACCTTCGAAACCACAGAACGACACACACGCAGAGAAAAGCTTTATACGAAAAACACCCCGAGGTTAAAACTTCAGTTTTAGGACTTTATTTAAGAACCCAGCAGAAGAAATTATTTTAACATTCCTCTTTCTCTGCAGGCAATCGTCCCTTCTTCAGACCTGGTTACGACAACCGTCCTGGTTACAACCAGGGTTACCCTGGTTACCGACCCGGATACAACCAGAACAGACCCGGGTACAACCAGCCCGGTTATCAGGGCAGCCAGGGCAATTACTTCGGCGGGTACGGCGACGGTTACACTGACAGCTTCAGGTCTTTGGGAAGAAAAGTTGGCGACACTAAGAAGGAGGATGATACTTCCGTTTAGATAATTTTAAGTTATGTGTGATTGGATTTGTGTTTTGTTTTTATTTGCACTGATTTTGTTAGTAAAATGTATTTAAATGTAAACAAACCTATTTTATTTTATCATCTTATTGCAAAGTAATTGTTCTAAAGGATTCCTCCAAATGTTTCTAATTTCCAGCCCCGGACCTAGAATTTTACCTAACCAGGAAAACTAGAAACTTAATGTGGCACCCCCTCTCCTTCAGCGTTTGAGAGGGGGGGGGGGGTGTTAAAGTTTAAAGCGTTCCAAATAAAATTAACAGCCCTGTGAACTACGTATGTGGACCACGGGCAGGGAGAGCAATAATCGATACTACGACGTGCGCTGGATGGCAAGCGCTTTATGAAAAAAGTTTTATTTCAAACATGTTTTTATTGAAGAATTTAGCACCCCCTGAAATTGCTGCCAGGGACAGGTGCCCTGATTTGCTCCCCCCCCCCCCTCCCCAGATCCGGGGCTGCTTATTTCTTAACATAATCTATACTTTGACTTGTTATGAATAGATCAACATCAAAAGTATAATGATTGGACAAAGTTTCAAAAGTGTTTGATAAATGAAATCGAATACATCTATATCTATACCTATATATTTATTGTGCCATAGAAAGAGTTTCGAACACACAATTAATGAACACTGAAACTAAGGTAAGCGTTAACATGTGGTCTCACAGGTGGGTCGAAAAAGTCATCTACTTCTCAGGCTGACTGTATGTTTAAACTGGAATGCTAAATTAAGGTAGTTGGGGTGACGAAAAACAATCTTGATAGTACAAATATATTATTAGAATACTCTTATAATCATAGATACTTTTTGTACTTTATACTTATACATAATCGAATATTTTATTAAATACACTAACAGTCTCACCTTTCCGTACGGGCAGGGGAGACTATAAATTAAATTACTATAATATTTAGCCATCTATTTTTCTAATCTAAAGTACCTACATACTTTGACAAATCATTCGATTCCTATGTTTGAGGTTAATGAAAGTCAAATTGCGTAATAATGTTGCCACACCCCAGTATACTAAAACACAGATCTGAGCGAGACATAATAAAATGTATTTTATTATTATTTTTGTATTATTATTTTATTATCATTATAAATGTATTTTATATTGTATACCAAAGGACCATACCAAGAATGAGTGACTGAATTCAGCTCAGTTATTTAACAGTGGCAAACCACTTAACTTCAAAAATAGGAATTGAATTTTGGTCAAACTATTTATATGTAACATAACAACGAAACAATAAAAATGCTTTGACCCGACCTTGAACCTTGGAATGGACTTTTTGAGTTCCCCGATGTTTGGACTGAATAATACCCCTTTTGAATTAACGAGACTTAAGTCCGATTATTTCTTGGTAACATTGCAGTTTAGATTGAGACCAAGTTTAATATGATAGCGTAAAAGAATGCATATAATCAATTAAAGGTACCAAAAACAGAGTGGTTAAAAGTAAATGATATCCACTATTTTGTTTCTTGAAATATATAAATTATACATACACCTCTTGAAAGTAACCTCGGGTAGTAAATAATCGTTTTTCTTGTCAAACATTAGTCACCGGGTGATTTTCAATATAAAGAAAAGAGGGGAGAGGGGGAGGGGGACGGGGGACTGATCGTGATTTTTATAGACTTGACCTATTTTTAGACTGACAGTAAAGGGCCCCACTGATACTGTACTGATAAAATTCTTAAGCTTTAAGTTCATTTTATGCAGATCTTAGACAACAGGCCGCCGCTTAGAATCAGAAACTGCAGGTGAACTGATAATCAGTAACCTTTAAAGAACCATCAGAAGTTTGGAGATCTTGGAGAACTATTGGGAACTAGGAACCGCTGAACCAATCCGACGTCATAGAGGTGAAGAAAGATGCAGCTCCGGATCTAGCGTTGGCGAAGTTGATGGGAAGCGATGCTGTCATTATGTCGGATATCTCTGTCCGGGATCTGCCTGGACTTGACGCCATAGTCTTTTTCTTTACCTGCGAAATAGATACAACTTTTTATTGTACTCCCAGCAAAGAAAATACTGATTTTTACAACCAGTTTTGTTATGTACGACATTAATTTGAAACACACATCCGGCATCGTATTAACTAATTTTAGAGGTGGGTTTTATACCGGTAGCTTGAATATTTAACCAGTAATCAATAAATTTCCAATAACAATTTTTAAGGTAAATCGGTGGCGCCTTTGTGACGATGCTGCTTAATCAGTTTAACGGATACCTACCTTATCTATTTTATACCGGCTGTTTCATTGATATTTTTGGACTTAGTATTAACGTTGTTCGAAAATAAAATAAATTCTATGGTAATGACGACCTACGTGGTGCAGTGGGCGAATACCCGGCTGAGACGTAGGAGGTAGCGGGTTCGATTCCCGCTGCGGAACAAATGTTTGCATAATTTACAGATATTTGTTCCGGGTCTGGTTGTTTCTTTATATATATATTATAAATATGTATTTACAAAAAAAAATGTATATAAGTATTCTATCAGTTATCTGGTTCCCATAGTACAAGCTCTGCTTAGTTTGGGGCTATATAGCGCTGTCTGAATTGTCCAGTATTATTAAAAAAATTAATATGCAAAAACCCTATTTTACAACTTTACTAGCCATTAGCCCTACTCGTGTTTTAATTTAATGTCGTACATAATAAAACATGTAGTAGATAGATAGATAATTCTTTATTGCACACCAATAAACAATGAAATTAGAAATAACAACGTAAATCTATGTGAAACAATTGGTGGTATTATCGCTAAGACGGCCAATTGTTTCTCGTTGTAAGACGTCCACCTTATTCGTCAAAATCCGGAAACATAACCCTTCCTTTTGACTTTGCCGTAGTCGGCGGTGGGGCAAACCGGGTCAAACCGGGCCAACCACTTCAGCAGACAATTTTAAAGGGCGCCAAATTCTTCAATAAAACTTGTTTATAAAAGCGCTCGTCGAGTATTCCCTGCCCGTGGTCCACCTATATAGTTCACCTGGCTGTTCATTTGATTTGGAAAGCTTCAAACTATAACACTCCCCCCCCCCCCCACCTCCCTGCTTGCTTCTCGAACGTTGGTGGAGGGAGTGCCACATCAAGTTTCTGCCCCGGTTAGGAAAAATTGTAGATCCGGGGCTGATTATCTTACCTGTTTATCCTGTTTCTTCATAACAGGCGCGGCGACGGGCAGCAGGGAGAACCACGGCGAGTCACCGGACGCTAGCAAGATGGCCGCCTTGTCGCCGCTACCGCCGGATTGCACGGGCTTCGTGCCGATGACGCCGGTTAACTGTCCGTGCTGGAGGATCAGACTACCCAGTAAAGTCTGAAATAAGAAATTATAAATGGTGAAATAATTACTGATTAAAACGGGTATTTATCGCGAATGTACCTTTTTGATGTGTAACACCTTTCCTCTTGGTTTGTGGGAGTGATTTTGGCAAAAGGAACGGAAATGTGTAACAGAAAACTGGGGAAGCGCGCACTATTTGTGACTATTGATATTTGTACCAATAAGCGCGCGCGGTGGTCAGATGTTACACATCATATGCGACTACTGTAAGCCTAATAGTTTTTTTAATTTATTTGTTATCCCGACGTTTCGGCTGTGTTGCAAATAATCGTGGTCACGGGTGGACTGATTATGTACAGTGATCACGAAAGTTTGAAAAATACAATGGTTAAATAATTAGTTATATGAACAAAAAGAAAACATTTATTTAACACGACATATGGACAAAATAAAACACAAAAGATGGTGAAATAGAAGTAATGACAGATCTTGACTTCTGGTTCTAACAATAAGAAGTAGGCAGGTGTAAATATATGGATAAGTAGGTACAAAAATGCCAGAAGTCGAAGATTACAAGGTGAAATAAAATACAGGAATATCCCACGCAACTTCCATTATAATCACTAAGTTCAGATTCATGCCATAATGGCGTCGGCTCAGAATGTCCTAAGTAGCTCTGCTGACCCCAAATAGTGACGTCACGGACGCCAGGAGCTTGCACTTCTCTCAGGGATTGAGTGAAGGTAAGTATGTGTATATAATTAAGTTCTCAATGAGGGGTTTTCACGGCCATGTTTTTATAACTGCTAACAGATGGCGTTATTCTGTCATGCTCTGATTATCAAAGGAAAGTGAATTGTCAATGTCAATTGCCGTGTTATCATTATTTTCTGAGGAACTTGACATCACTTTTATTAATCAAAAATATGAATAGAATGATTTGTAGGTATAATAAGTAGGTATGGACTTACCAGTACTCTCTGCACACTCCTCTTCAAATTAGTCTGAATATACGGATAAAAAACATCATAATCAAACGGGTCAATCTTCTGTCGTATAAACTCGCATATATCTTGCGAGACATCTATACACCTCTTGTTTTCTCTAGGAACCAACAACAGCGTCAAATGCCTAACATCCATAAGCAATTGAAGCGCACACCTCTGATTTATATCCATCTCTTTCTCTCTTATAACCGTGTTATAATGTGCGAGCGTGATGTCTATAACTTTCTCTATGAATGAGGTGTGTATTTCTATGGGTAGTGTGTGGGGTGCCACGGCGTCTAATATGCGGCTGATAGAGTAGAGATACTCTTGTAGTTTGAGGGAAGGTCCGGCGGGAACTTTGATGGTGGATTCTATGGAGTTTCCTTCGTCATCTTTTTCTACGATTTTTATCACGTCCCATTGCTGCAATTGTAACCAAAAACTATAATTAAAACTATAATTAATGAAAATTATAACAACAAATTTATTTTTTCAAAACTTAAAATCTGAAATAGGTAAGTCCCAGTTAAACTAGCTTTCTATTAAACGTCATTCAAGTCGGTCATCCGTTTGAGAACTTCGATGCCACAGAAAGACAGACATAGGCGTCAAACTTATAACACCCCTCTTTTTGCTCTGGGAGTAAAAAACATAATGATTTAATTGATTGAAAATTCTTTACTGCACAAAATAAATATATCTGTAAATAGGCGATGAAAATGTCGTAAACATTTTCTTCCAATTAATCGTGTAAATTCAAATTCTCTAAATTTCAATTTTTAGTCTTTTTGTCGGTTCGTCACGTTTTCACGACTAACCACACGTGTGAAGCCGCAGGCAAAAGCTTGTTTTATATAACTTGCTTACCATCATCAAATAATCAATATTGGCTTCCAAAGTGAACTCTTGCGGCAAACATTTGGTCAAATCTTTTATTTTCCCCACCACAATATCGAGCCATTTTCCCCAACAGAACAACCAACTCTCCTTCAACACCGCGCATGTATCGTTCCATCTGTTCACGGCGTTACCATCGACCGTCAGCTCCGTTTCTGGAATGTAGCACTTACGCAGATGCAGCATAAGGTTGGTTATCGCTTGTGTGAATCTAGCGGTGTATATTGCAGTACTTTTTTGTTGGAGCTCCGTGGTTTGAAGGGTAGGTTCTTCGAAGCAAGCTTTTATGTATTGGAGCATGCTGGAACAAACATTGAAAATAAAATAAATAATCTACATACGTATCATGTTATGTACGACATTAAATGAAAACACGGGTAGGGCTAGAGTATTATAGTAAAATAGGAGTTTCTTAAATTAATATCCTACTAGCTTGTATAAAATAGGTAAACAAATCATATTCATTCATCATGTAAGTAGGTACCGATTAAATATTTAAAAATGTTAAAAATTGTTTATTGGAAATGTAGTTATCGATATCTGGATAAATATTCAAGATACCGGTATTAAACCCACCTCTAAAATCTGTAAATACGATTCCGGCTGCGTGTTTTAAATTGATGTCGTAAGTACATAACATAATAGGTTGTTTATAAAAACAAATTGCCGCATGTTTGAAAAATCATGAGTTGAGCTCAACCGAATTGGCAATTTTTTTTTTTGTTTTTTTTTTTTTAAATAAAAAAGCATTTTTATTCCAAAACTCATGCTCACTTTACATCAGTAGACATCGGATGGAATTATGGATCCCACACACTTCAACGATTTCTTTGTACAAGCCTAGAAATTGAACAATTTCTTCTCGCACAAGTTTGCGCAAGCATTGCACAAGGCTTGCGCAAAGAAATCTTTCACGTGTGAGGTTAGCTTTTACTGGAAATGTATATCTAGGTGTGTGAAATAAATATATGTTGCTGGACATTTTACACATCCCTATCTAGCCCCAAACTAAGCAAAGCTTGTACTGTGGAACCAGATTATCTAATCTATCTAATATATAAAAATCCTCCGAAACGGGTAGACCGATTATAATGGTTTTTTTTTTTTTTGTATATTTGGTAGGTATGAGAATAGGTCGTAATGTATTTTTCACCCTCCTACCCCCACCTCCATTTTTTTATCACGATTTTGGTAATTTTATAATATCCATTTAATTTAACCGTCGTTCACTGACGTGAAGTTAATTACATAAAGTGTCCCGTCACTTTGACAAGTGTTTTATTTCGGTTTTATGACGAAGTTCGGTCAGCTACGAGCCATGCCTTTTAAGTTCTGTCGTTTCCATATTTTCCGGCAATTTTGAATTTGGAACTGTTCTATATTCGAATGTGTTTACATTTTGAATCTCAAAACAGTTGAAAGTATTAGGATTAATGCTATTGTTTAGTCACAGTTTCGATTTGAATCTGTCAGGTCACGTACGAAAATGAATCTTTCTAAGGAAAATGTTCGTGCAATAATTTTCTACAACTTTAGAAGAGGCCTGACACGGCTTCAGTGTTTAGAAGAGCTAACATCTGTGTTCAGTGATGTAGCCCCATGTCTGCGGACTGTCGAACGCTGGTATTTAGAATTCCAGCGTGGACATACTAGTGTTAGTGACAGATTTCGCGAAGGACGCCCAAAATCCGCCTTCACTGAAGATAACATCATTGCTGTGAGACAACTAATTCTCGAAGATCGTCATGTGACGTATCGAGAGATAGAGGCTCTATTAGGCATCTCAGGGACAACCATTCAGAAGATCTTGCATGAAGCGCTTGGTGTGAGAAAGCTAGTTTGCCGTTGGATACCGCATCTGCTTTCCGACGATCACAAGGCGGCCCGCGTCAGATGGTGTAAGAAAACTCTGCAAAGGTTCAACCGAGGGGAGTCAAATCACGTCTACGACATCATAAGTGGTGACGAATCTTGGATCTATGCCTACGATCCTGATTCCAAACAACAATCTACAATCTGGGTCTTTCAAGACGAGCCAAAGCCGACTAAAGTTGTTCGTTCTCGAAGCACTTCAAAGAAGATGGTGGCCACGTTCGTTGGAAAAACCGGCCATGTTGCGACTATTGCACTTGAAGATCGTAGAACGGTTAACGCAGAGTGGTATACTACAGTTTGTTTACCACAAGTCGTCGCTGAACTTCGAAAATCTAACTCAAAGCGACGCATCATCCTGCACCACGACAACGCAAGCTCACACAGCGCTCGTCAAACGATTGAGTATTTGAAGCAGGAAAAAGTAGAAATTCTTGACCATCCTCCATACAGTCCTGACCTAAGCCCTAACGATTTCTTTACATTTCCTAAAATTAAGAAAAGTCTTCGTGGTCAAAGGTTCCAGTCCGGTGAAGAAGCAGTCGACGCTTTCAAGTCAGCCATTTTGAACACCCCCACTTTAGAGTGGAATAAATGTTATAATAACTGGTTTGAGCGAATGGAAAAGTGTATTAAGCTACGCGGTGAATACTTTGAAAAACAATAAAAAGTACTATAAGGTTCTAGTTGTGTTTTTTTCTTCAAACGACAAAACTTAAAAGGCATGCCTCGTAGTAACATATAGAAAAACATCCAGACCCGGAACAAATATCTGTAGATGCAAACATTTGTTCCGTGGTGAGAATCGAGTCTCAGCTGCAAGTGTAGGTGTGGTATAGCTAGATGTGTAGCCGTGTGTACAACTCACCTTTGTATATTCTGATCAGAAACATCTCTCAGATACATCTCAATCTCTCCTCTATCGATATACATCTGGTCGATATCGTCCTCGTCATCGAATGCGAACAAAAGCTTGCCCGCGGCCTTCCTCTCCGGGTACAGATAGATCTTCAAGTCTTCTAACAGCTTTTGCAGTTCGCTGTCGAGGCTTTCACAGAGCTTTTCTAGGGTTGGAGTGTAGCCGCGGTCTTGGTGGGCCATACCTACAAATAACTTTACTATAATATATACTATCTTTATAAAGAAAGTAAGAAAACATTTTATTCAAAATATCACACAGTGATAAAGAAAAATAAAACACAATAACAATAAAATATAATCCAAGCACTAACAAACTTAAAAGCTCTGTGTGGGGATGAATTGGTACTCAGCTCAGCATGATGCTACGGTGTTGCAATTTCAACTACAAATAATGATGGGAGTATATTTTTGAGCGCACCCTGGGAGAGACCTACGTCCAGCAGTGGACTGTTATAGCTTGATGATGATGATGATATTATTGAGACCATTAATAATAAATAAATAATGTTTTATTTTAAATAAACCAAAAAACTTTAGTTTTGAGGTATTGTGCCTATCATGTAGGTTCATTACCCGAGCCGGGTCATTGACTGGGCGAGATCATAGAACTAGAGAGGTCGTTGAACGGCTCGTAGTAACTTTTTATTAATCTGTGGCATCGTACAATACGCTAGTTCTCTAACAGTTCGTCGAGCAGCATTTTATCGATTTTCTCGAGATTTTGATAGTAAAATAATAAAATTTTATCGATACATTTATTTCTTATTTTTTGTGTAGAAACTGTACCAACATAATTAGGTCAAATGGTAATTGATTAATTAATTGGTACATATATAGATGACCGGGATTGGGACACAGGCTACTATTTAGCCAACTGCGCAGGAGGGTAATTTGACAATCCACGCGTGCGAAGTCTAAGGGTCAGCCAATACTTAATAAAATAATTATAAGTTAATCTAGTTTATTTTAATTTAAGTAAACTTTTGTGTACTTATTGGAGTATGCAGAAACAAAAGTTCATAGGCAACAACAACATAAAAAAATAACAAAAACATAGGCTTTCCCATAGATTTCCAGAGCGACCGATCTTGTGTGGCCTGCACCCAACGGCTCCCAGCAACTTTTATCAGGTCGTCTTCCCATCTAGTAGAGGGCCATCCTACGCTGCGTTTTCTAGTGCGTGGTCCCCACTCGAGAACCTTTCTGCCCAAACTGCAGTTTTTCGAGATGTGCCCTGCCCACTGCCACTTCAGCTTGTTAATCCTTAATAATTCCTTGTTAAGCTTAAGCTTGTATTCACCCACTGCTAGCCTCCTTCATTTTGTGCCCCATTTTTATTTTTAAAACACATAATTAGAAGATTTTTAAAACCATCTCAAAAATTTCAAGCCTAGCCTTGAACCAGCAACCTTCCTCTTGATACGAGGATATACCTAAGTATATCCTCGTATCAAGTTTCTAAAACCAAGAAGAAATACCAAACGATGCGCGGAGACAAGGGTGTTTGTCTGTATCGATTCAACTGGCAAGTGATTGTCTCGTCTGCGCGCAACGGAGGGTAGCTCTTTTTCTACATTTAAAGAATCAAAAGGTGAGTTTTTTTACATGTACCAACATTATTATATTGATGTTATTGGAATTATGCTTAAAGTAATCAGTGTATTTTTTTTATTTCAGGTTCGCAAGGTACGTCGTCTACATAACTATTTCTTGAAGACGAAGAATAATACAAAATGTTACCTTTCATAAGAGCATTCATGACTTTAACCACATCACTCCTGGACTCGATAACAGTCTCCCCGATCAGATCCTTCCAAACAAACCAGTTTATATCAGCTTCCTTCTCGAGATCACTCTCAGAGGACACCTTCGTAAGATCTACCAGTATTTGGGTCTTGAACTGGTCGTATAACTTGAGCCATCGGCTGTCTATAACCGCCTTGACGCGGGAGGTCAAGAGTGGCTGGTAGTAGTAGCACCAAACGTGGTTATCGGGGATGTTTAAAGATTTGCATATTGAACTCCAGTTTAAGGGTATATCTAGAAAGGTATAACATTATTATAAACCATACCGGTCAAGTACGAGTATGCCTCGCGCACCGACGGTTCTAAACCTAGATAGGTTTATTTTTGACGACCTACGTGCCCCAGTGGACGAATAACCGGCAGAACTACAATCCTTTAATTTCCAAAAATCAAAAATATTCTGCTAACCATTCAAAATTTTGCACAAGGTTAGTTCGAATTTATGTTTTCGGGATGGGGACACGCTAATTATGGCCAATATCACCCTTTTTTGACACAAATATTAATAGTTTTTGGGTAGTTTTTGAGTATTTGGATAAAGTGATCATTAAAATAGCAAGTAAAATGATTGCTGTTTAATAATAGTACAACGAGATTTTTTTTTATTGCATTAATTTTTTTTAATCTAGCCGAGACAAAACAAAAATAAAAAAGTGGCAAAATCCACGGCCTCACCCATCTAAGTATGTATTTACAAAAAAAATGTATATAAGTATTCTATCTGGTCCCCATAGTATAAGCTTTGTTTAGTTTGGGGCTAGATAGGGCTGTGTGAAATGTCCAGCAATAAAAAATATAATTGAAGCGAGTCACGAAAGTTTTCTAAGTAAAAGAATGGACTCTGGAGCAGTTGAGCTATGTATAGATAGTTTGCAACGGTCTTTAGATGATTCAACTGTTTCTTCTGTATTTTAGGCATGTAAATATTTATTGTTATTAAAGGCATTTAGCCCATTTAAAAAAAATCAAAAGAATTTACCAATTTTAAACGCCTCTTCTCGTATCTCGTGCAGTAGTTTAACCCGAGTTATGTTCTGAAGCAGTTTGTGCACGTTCGTATCTATGAAGGATTGCACCCAGGTGTTCCAATTCTGCACGCATTTTGTGATATCCTCTTTCTCGAGTGGTTGTGGCTCTTTGTTAGTCAATCTTCAAACAAAATAAGGAATATGAAAACGAACCCCAATCCGCCATTTTGTTTTATTTTCAAAATCGCGTCGGTCAATGAAACTTAAGTTTTTTTCATACTACATGGAGATGGAACAAGCATTTTGCCCACGATAAATTTCCATTTTACAGATGAGATTCATTCACCAAAAAAGTGTTCCTAATTTTCGGTTCGGCTGACCTTCATCAGTATAATTGTGATACACACATTTGCTAGGTATTGTTTTTTTTGTGTGTACCTTATTTGTGTTATGTTCCATTACAAATAAATGTTTTTTTTTTCTTTATTTCTAACACTTTCTAACACATAGCTAAGAACCAACTCAGTGAAACGAACTTTCTATTAAAAGAAACCGCGTCTAAATTGATCTATCCGTTCGGGAGTTACTATGCCACAGAGAGCCACACAGATATAGGCGACAAGCTGAGGTGTTTTCACAATGATAACAAGTTCTTCTTTTGTGTAACGCTCCATTTTTATTAATCGGAATAATCATAGGACAGCTGTCAAATTTCAGAGTTCCCCAAACACGAAAAAAAAATTACTCAAAATTTAAAAAGTGCACTCCTATTGAGACACCCTATATAAGTATAAGTATATTGGCACAGGAAAGTGTTACCTGTAATTAGCAATAACAGGTGGGAGTAACTTCAAAGCGGATGGGTCACTGAATTTGACCAGATCCACCAATGGCTGCGAATCTTTTCTTAGGAGATCTTTCAATTGCGCTAGCACTGCACCTCCGTCATTATCTGAAAAATACCATGAAACTATTATGTTCATAACTAGCTGCCGCAAGTGGCTTGGCACGCGTGGTTTGTCAGTAAAAACATTACCCTGCCGCGCAGTCGGGTATATATTATAATCTATCTATATACAAAATTTCATTGAAATCTGTCCGGCCGTTTAATCGTGAAAACGTAACAAACAGACAGAGAGACAGAGTAGCTTTTTTTTAATTTATAATATTAGTATGGATGCCGATCTTGGTTACTTTCGAGAAGGAGTGGTTCCAGACTGCCAAAGCTTTGCACAGCAGTGGGAACCAAAAAAACAAGTCAAGTCCGGTCAGGTATGAAGTACTGCTTTGGAATGGTCCACATTTGGGATAGTTCGGCCAAATACCAGCTCGCTATACCTTAGACTCGATAGAACGTAGGGCTTTTAGGCTTACGTTCTATCGGGCGCACGGCACCTACCTACCTACCTAGTTGATATACCACCCATTGCCACAAACCGTTTTGGTCCCACGTTCTTGATGCGTACGGCTAAGGTATGGAACACTTTACCGTCGTCTGTTTTTCCTATAGAATACAATCAGGGCCTCTTAAGGGTAAGGGTGAATAGGTTAATTCTAGATTTCCCTACTTCATCTTAGACCACATCATGGCTTACCATCAAACGAAGTTCTATACAGTTTTAAAGAAAAAACATCTTACCAACGAAACAAGCGTACACCAGCACAACAGTTTTCAACACGATCTTGACTCCATTTACAATTTTCTCCTTAATCTTCGCCTTCACATCACCTTCTAGAATCTTTGCAAGGTCGAACTGTAGCATTGTCTTGAGACTCGTGTTGCTGTGCAGACTTATGAACGTGTC
Source organism: Philereme transversata (assembly GCA_963924445.1). NCBI lineage: Eukaryota > Metazoa > Arthropoda > Insecta > Lepidoptera > Geometridae > Philereme > Philereme transversata. Next base: position 15,457,343 of record OZ004340.1, read on the forward strand.
CAAGAGCTCCACCATAGTTTGCGAGTCGATTAGATATAGGCTAACAAGGCAAGAACACGCCACCTGGAATTAGTAAGTATTGCTAATGTTAAACGATTCCTATACAGTTCAATGGTGATTCACTAGATAACTTTTTTTTTGTTGTCTTTGTGATCCACAATCAGCTGGAGGACTATGGTGGATGAGTTGATTGATTTGTGGCGTTCGGGATCAAGACACATTAATCCTTCTTCCCTTCTTTTTAAGCAGCAAGCAAGTTCAAGACACGGACTCTTTCAGCCACTTTGTGTCAAAATGATTTTCCCCCAGCGCTCTTGCCAGCGGATTTTCATAGCATTTCAGGCGATTAAGGTATCTTTTCCTTCTGAAGCCCATTTCTTTGTTGATTGTGGGAACTTCGAGGTACATGGATTCCCTTATTGGTTGTGAACCATAAGGCATTAGAAATGGAACGCAAGATTTTGTTCTGGCAGCGTGGGATAATAGCAAGATTGGATTGAACAGCAGAAATGTCTAAACATATGCGTATCGAATCACGTTCCTTACGTAATCACATATACAGTGATTACTACCCAAATCAAAATCAAAAATCAAAATCTTTTTATTCATTAAAATCACAAGGATCACTTTGAAACCACAATTTTACTGCCTGCTCCTTCGCGACCAAGCCAAGAAAAAAGGCAAGAATAAAGCTGGTTGTTTTTTTTAATGATCCTTTTAGAATACATAACAATAAAGAAAATAAATTACTTCTAAATTGTAACATTTTTGAACGAGTTGGAGCAATTTCAATCCCAAGCTTCTCTATCATCTAAATCAGGGATACCCAAAGTGGTCGATATCGACCCCTTAGGGTCGAAATCGGTTTCCCAGGGGTCGACATATTATTTTTTTATCTTTACTTTGCGATTTTAATGTTTTTTTCAAAAAATAATTACCTATCTAAGTATTTTTACGTAATTTGTATTAATAAAGGTTGTGTGGAAGAGACGACGGTTGACGCTTTTAGCGATAAGACCGCCCATTGTACCGTTGTTTATTGTTTATTTTCTTTGTCACTGTATTTTTGTTTGGTGTGCAATAAAGAGTATTTCATTCATTCCTAATTATTAAATTTACTGAATTTTATATCTATTTTGTTTGTTAAATTTTGATGACAAAATGATGTCAAGTTTACTCATTTAACCAATCACAAAGTTTTTAAATTGTGAAGTATTTTGTATCAATAGGAATAAAACTAGAGATAGGATTTTTAAAGTAATTTGGCTGTAGGAGTCTGAGGTATCAGTTCATTTTGGAAAAGGGGTCTCTTGCTCAAAATAGTATGGGAATCCCTGATCTAAATAATCCGATATGTTATAGTAGGTTTTTTTATAAAGATTTTGTTTAATTACCGCAGATATACTCATATTATCTCTCTCTTGTACAGTATTTTGTTTAACCCTTCTAGTCCTTATCTCAGAAAACGCTTTAAATATCTCCATCTATCTAATCCTCATGTCGAAGAGACCTAGCTCTGTGGCATACGCAGTCAAAAAGATCCGTCTTTTTACAGACGTAGACACAGCTAAACTAGTTTACTTCAGCTACTTCCACAGCATTATATCATACGGTATACTGCTGTGGGGGAGTGCTGCAGATATAAACACCGTTTTTGTGCTGCAGAAGAGGGCTGTTCGTGTAATTTATAATTTGGGACCCAGAGAATCATTACACAATAAGTTTAAAGAAATAAATGTTATGACATTCCCTTGTCAATACATCTATGAAAATCTAATGTATGTTCATAAGAATATTAATTTGTTGAAGAAAAATAGCGAAAATCATAATTTTAATACTAGAAATAAAGATAAACTCGCTGTTGCCACTTGTAGACTCTATAAAGTTAGTAAATCATTTAAAGGGCAAGGTGTACGCTTTTATAACAAACTCCCAAGGGATGTACAAAAATTGACAATTAATAAATTTAAAAACGTACGTATTGTAAAAAGATCATTAAAAAAAAACACCAGCCTTGTTTCTTGTCTTTCTTTCCTGGCTTGGTCGCGAAGGAACAGGCAGTAAAATTGACGTTTCAATGTGATCCTTGTGATTTTAATGAATAAAAATATTTGACTTTGACTTTGACATGCTTTGCGCTGCTCTTGAGTCCTTGAAACTTAAAATTCCTTTACACTTTTCTAATATGACAACTCCTTTGCTGTACAAGCTATCCGTGCAACCTATCCGATTATATAGGAATGAATCGAACCACCTTATGTTAGTTAAATATCCATCATTGTAAGAACACCTTTGTACCTACACATGAAACAATGGATAAATGAATATGAATTAATTAATATGAATATGAATAATATAAACTATACTAGATGCCAATGCTCCTGGAAGACTGAGTCATAAAATGTGGGAAAAGCGACGATGATATTGCTACCTCGCTCGCTCTTGCAGCCCTTACGGGAGCCATTACTGATGTTTACCTATCGATAACACTTATTAACAGTAATTGTAAGGAAACAAATATGTTTATTGGTTGGCTCCATCAGCCACGAGTCTAGGCATATGCTTTAGTTGCCAGTAATTTAATTTCGTTGATCTTAATTTTAACATTCACCACTCCATCATATAAACTTTAACTATGCCAACTCTCACACTCTCCCGTGTGCGCAATAAGCTTAAAAATGGGTCCAAAATTTTCTCTTCACATATTTACTTATAATATGACACAAGAATAGATGTTATTTGATATTAAACCTAGCCGTAGTTAGTATCAAGGCGAAGGTTGCAGGTTTGTACTTTTTGGAAAGATTATAAATATCTCTAATGTATTTAATGCAATCTATGATTATACTTGTTCCTTACTTCAACACTTATATCGACGTCTTGAAGCTTCTGCCTGCAAACCCCAATAATAGTTTGATTGAAGTTTGATATAGAGCTCCATTGTTGATATACTAGTCTTTGCAATGACTGCAATTCCGGCTTTGCACTTTTACCACCCATTTGGAGTTGAAGTCCTAGAAAAGATTAATATGCATATTAGGGACCAAAAGTTAGTTTTTATTAGTTAGTTTACACTAGCTTCCGCCCGCGGTTCGGTTTGTCAGTAGCCTATGTTACAAATTTACAATCCAGGTCATAATTTATCTATATCCTAAATTTCATTAAAATCAGTTCAGCTGTTACATGATCGAGTAACAAACAAACATCCAAATTTTCGCATATTAAAATGATAATTATTATGGTAGTGGTCAACACTTCACTATCACACTGATAGTAGTGTTTGACAACTACCTTACCTCACAGTAAATGAATGTCTGGTCAGAGATAGAGTATGTTTGCCTAGAAACAACCTGTTCATTCTTCACTTGAAGCCTTACCTGTATTTATATGCCTGGCCATAATAAATAACTGTGTAGCTTTAACAAAATCTTCTACCTCAATACATGACCATATCTTTTCCGGGATTTCCATCAACAACTTAACTTGGACCGTTAAGCTGTGTACTGGATTCATGTTATAGTGGAAACTGAAATAACAAAACCAAATATTAATAACGTTATTTTAGTGTTAAAATTAATAAGCTTTAAGAGAAAAACACCTATTGTATATTACTAAAAACATTACTTCTACATAATTGTAATAGTAGCTATATATATTGTAATAATTAATGAATAATAGCTTGTGTAAGGTATAATAAAAAGTTCCAACTGTTTAGTTGTGAAAACAAAACAGACAGAGTTACTTTCGAATTTATCTTTGACAACTCCTCAGTTAGGCCCCGCTGTGAGTTAATTAAGCTGTGTATGATTAAAATCTTGTAAATGTTTAAAAATACCTTTGAGCATTTTTGGGCTTCTCTTCAATTTTAAACCCAATTAAATGAGTATTGTGCAAGTTCCGACAGGCTGCCATCATTTCACCAATGTGATTGAGCGTACTAGTTGTTGTGTCTCGCATTTCCTCTATTGTGTCAGCTGCGTGGATAAGGTCTCGGTACCTTTCACTAGAATTTATTAGTATTAAAATAAATTAATTGTCTTGTAAATAATGTATTATTGGTATTCATCTGGTAACCAAGCCCGCAAAGTAAGGATGAAAAAAGCAAGATAACTCCTAGCTTAACGTGTGTATTATTGTAAGCACCTGGAATTCGACCTTTATGAACATACAAAAACAAACACTGGTTGAATTTAGTTAGGACAGGACATGACTACGTACCCCACCATAGCACGAAGTTCTTCCCTTTTTCTCTCGATTTCATACTGTAGTTTCTTCTGAACCTGATCAATATCACTAATAGAATGAGTTTTGAAAAGTTGGTCAGGAACTATTTCCAGTAAGCTGGGTTGAGACATTTTCACGGAGCTTAGAAATTATAAGATGTTATTCGATTTTGCCATACAAGATTTTCTGATAACTGGCTGCCCTGCCCGGCAATAACAATATTTTTATTTCTTTTCTTTTTAATTTATTTGAAGAAAAATAGCAAATTCGCTGATTTTGCTACGCAATCCATAAACAAATCATAGGCAGATAAAAAATTCTATTTGACATTGACAATCACAAATATCCAATGACATAAATTGGTTGGATTTTTTTTTTTGGCTTCGCACAGAAATGTATTCGTTATAGTCCGTCTAAAAAGAGTAGACAATAAATGAGGGCGCCACTGTCGTTTAACTGGTATACCCCATACTATACAATAACTGGTTTTGATACTTGCTAATTATTTATTGTATTATTGGCATTAATATTTTATTATTCTAAGCTAACTTAGTACTTCACATAACCACTTTACATCACAATTTGTGGTTAAATTCTACTAATACATATTATTATAAATACGGAAAATTGGGAGGATGGATGGAACTTGGCACAGGAATAGATTATTACCTGGAATAACTAGAGGGCACAGCTAGTAAAATAATAAAACAAGAGTTAAGTGTTATTAATAAAATATTTATTCATAAAATTAGTCGTCCAACATATCAAAATCTAAATATTCGACACCAGACATGTTGTCATCTATTGCCCCAAGAGAATCTTGCCGAGAAGTACTAGGCAGGCAGGAATCTTCTGATTCTGCTTCAGACTCACTGCTGCTGCTGCTATCCTCTGCTGAATTCTTCCGAAACTATTCGTCGCACTGTACTCTCGGATTTACCTGAAAATAATAAATTATATTGTTAAGTATCAAAACCAGTCACACGCACTATAAATATGTTTTATTTTCATAACCTCAGCTGTACATATAAAAGTAAATATTTCTTGATAAGACCACTCTTGGATAAGACATTACTATTTAAAGGAGTGTAAAGTGACTAAAAGTACTACATTAATTCATAACTTACCAGTTAGATCCGCTGTTCGTTTATAAACGTGTTCCATCTGCGTGGGCAATCTGCCGGCTTGGAATTCGGCTAAACATCGCATAAAAACTTTGTATATCACTTCACGAGTGCCGCTGCGGATTGTTTTATTCATTTTTCAAATGTTTATAATAAGTTTTTGGATAAAAACTAGAAATGAAGCAAGAATTCAAATGAAAGCAAACAATGTTTACATTACAATGACAAGCAAGTGACAAAAGTGACTTTTAATGAAGTGTTGCCAGCCACAGAATACAGTTAGTTCCTTAAACATTAATTTATACTCTTTTTAGACGGACTGTAGGTTGGACTTGATGTTCAAAAAAGGCAAATCAAGCCATGGGAAGCTAAAGGCAGATTCACATTATTATGTTGGCGCGTAATAACTAGGGTCACATTGATGTGTGGGGTTGTCTCGGGGCGACTTTTGTAAATCTTTATGGCGACCGACGACATGTATTGGTTGAGTCGTATTGCACCTAAGCCAGCGCCACACTTACGCAAAGTTTAAAGTACTTTGCCATCCATTGTAGGTTTTCAAAGAGAATTTGAAATTTGTTTACATTGAAAACCGGCACTGGATGGCAGTGGATATGTTTGTTCATATTGTGTGGCGCCGGCATTACATTACAGCTCGCATGAGCAGAGTTGGAATACACGGAATAGCTAGTTAATCAAACTATATGGCTGAATCAAACTACTGGTCCGGGTTGAAAACCAGCGCTGCTACACATCCATGCAATTGTACAGCATTATGCTGAGACAGGACCATTTGGTTCATGCACACAGTACCTACTAATATGCTACTACTTCTTGCCTACATGTTGTACACTTTTCTTTGTATTTATATTGTGTTGTGTGTTATATATTGTATTAATTAGTAAGTAGTTTTGTCTGTAAAATCGTGTGTATGTCCAATAAATTATTTTTCTTTCTTTCTATATAGTCTTGTACCTGATAAAGATATATTATATAAGAGGAGAAAAATTAAAACACATTTTATCGAAATAATAAATATAATCAAATTAATACATTTTAAATTTTCAGAGAAAATAACGAGAATTTACACAGAAATAAGAATATTTACGGGAAATCTGTTGTCAAAAATCAATTGCATTAAAGAGAAATATCACATTTTGCAGATCAATTCTTTCAAAAATTTAATTTGTAAGTACTAATTTAAAATTTCGTTACTACTGGTAAAAGCACTGGTATCATCTTATAGATAAAACATTGTATTCCTAGTACGTTGATTTCGTTATTGAAATTGTACCTATTCCTATTTTAAGAACATGGTTTTGGTATTAAAATTTTATACATTTAACAATAATACATTAAGTAAAAAAAAACATAAAATGCTCGACTGATATGTATTATGTTTCAAAATAGAACAAACTTTCGTTAAATAAGTACTATCAGCAGCATAAATTGATTAACAACTTAATTGAAATATAACTACGAATAGGTATCTAACAAGAAAATTAAATTAATTCACTTCACTAACATTTCATCCATAAAAGACCTAGATAGATTTGTTGCTAATCAATTATGTCGCTAACTGTAATTATTTTTGGTTTTACCTACAGATTCGTTAGTGGGATACTTATTGTCCTTTAAAATCATCATTGTTCATTTTTTAACAGGTTGTTGTGTGCTGACAGAAAGTTTAGACGAAAGTAGAGGTACCACTGGTTTTAGTTGTACGACTAAAAAACGAAATATGACTAAAATATATTTTTGCCCAACGTTTAGTATTTATTTAGTAAAATATAGTTTAAAACAGAAATAGTCTGATTACATTTAAATCGTTTAAAATAGAATTGCCACTGTTTTTAAGGGGAGTAGGTGTAATAGCTTTTTTAATGGAATTTCATTTTATCGTTGGTGTGCTATACTTTTCAATGTTTACAACTCACAACACAAGCATCTGCAGCAACACTAAGGCTATATTAATCGCAATTTCTTCCTATACCTACACAATATAACAGACAGTCGACCTTGTCATTGACTTGTCAGACAAAAATGCATTTGAAAAGTTCATTGTGTTCCAGCTTATGGCGATATCAGACGGTTCACTCGAGAGAACAGGAATTCGATTGAAATTTATATTCTCCCGAGTGAACCCAGCCAGAGGCGCTATCAGACAGTTCACTCGAGAGAACGGGAATTCGATTGAAATTTATATTCTCCTGAGTGAACCCAGCTAAAGGCGATACCAGACGGTTCACTCGAGAGAACGGGAATTCGATTGAAATTTATATTCTCCCGAGTGAAACCCAGCTAAAGGCGATATCAGACTGTTCACTCGAGAAAACGGCAATTCGATTGAAATTTATATTCGCCCCAGTGAATCCAGCTAAAGGCGATATCAGACGGTTCACTCGAGAGAATGAATTCATTAGGCACGTTTAAACAAAATAAAAATGAATGGTTTGATACCGTCTTTATGTAATTTTACGTACTGTTTGCTATAGTTCGTATGAAATAAAGTAAATTTAGCGGTTAGAAGCTTCGAACAGTAAAAACAAGAAAAAATTGGATTTACCACAAGATTTAAGCTCGTTTTTTATATGAATTTATTTATACATTTTGTATCTAGTTATAAATCTTTACAGCCATACAAAATGGGTTTTAAACAAAAACTCGAATTTTTTTAGTAAAAAATAAATATAGAGAATTACATTCAGTCTGGGTCTTAGATATCATGGAACATTACTCATTAAAGCATTACAGTAAGAAACATATTCGAAAAACTAAATTTTTCGAAACAAGAGATCTCTAAATTTACAAGCACCTAAACAATTTTGTAAAAATTTCTAAAACAACGGTTATTTTTAAAAGGACATATTGTCCTTACTTATACATTCGAATTCTGAGATTATCATTACACGACATTCCTGTGACTTATCCAAACAGGTCGCAATTTAATATTTTGGTCAGCAAGATAAATCCCTAATGAAATTATTTGCTTATATTATAAAAAAATATAAGAGCAGAAACTATATTTGTTTGAAGACTTGACAGATTGGTGTTGCTGACATTCAACATTTTAAAGCTGACCAAGATCTATATTTTGCTGACCGGTTAATTGAACACTAAAACGACAATTTATTAGTCATAGTTTATAGGGAAAAATTCAAATGTGTTTACTTTTGTCCAAAAAGCCTCCATAAGCTTTAAATTAGTATATTTTTCAGTAAATTTTATGCATTGGTAATATTGGTATATTCTTCTTGATGATATCCCCCGACTAGGAGTAGTCAGAGGCAAGGCTATTTTCGAATTCCCTTTTTAATTTCAAATTTATATGTTCTTTTTTAAATTATTTTTAAGTGGTAAAACTACAGAGTGAAAAGCATTTCGTGTAATTTTAACAAAACTGATCTAGTTCCTTCCTAACAAACAAATTGTGCGAGATACGACCTACATACACACAAAATAAAGTCCCAATTCGTATGACAAATTGACAACGCGATAATTCTTAACTTTAATTACCTCAGTCTGATAGTATACAAATAATATCTATAAACTTATAATACACGTACACAAGAAACGGTCCGCCCGAATAAAGTTATTCTTAGAAAATAATTAAAAAGGTATTTTTTTCATATTCCATTATAAAAATATTTATAATAACGCTAAAATATCCATGTTTAACGGTGCAACATTGATCTACTTATCTGTTATATTAAACTTTAAGAAACACACGATTTTCTACTTGGCTGTTTAGATCCACCTTTAACTTGACGGTATTCGCACTGCTCGAAAACTCAAAACCTGTGTTTTGAAATTACCATTATATTGGTTGTGTTAGGGTACGTTTTCAACAGCTGTGCGAGGAAGCTAAGCGGTGAGCGAGGAAAAATCCAACATTTCATCCATCGATCCATTCAAATCATCATTTAGTATTTTTATTTTTAGTGTTATCCGGACACATTTTTAAAACCATCTCAAAAATGTTTAAGCCTAGACGGGACTTGAACCCACAACCTTCCTCTTAATACGAAGATGCACTGCCAATTGTCTAGGTCGTATTGCCCATCTAGGCTTGAAATTTTTTGAGTTTGTTTTAAAAATCTTGAAATCATCATTTGCCTTGCTTCGCACAGCGTAGTTATCCTATAGCTGTGCGAAGAAAGACAAATGAAACAATCTATTGGTACATTTTTTCCTCTCACACCGTTCAGGTTACTTTTTTCTTATAGATGATTTTTTATAGTCAAGCGCTTGACCACTACCTCACCTGATGGTAAGTGAAGGTGTGATCGAAGATGGAGCCCGCTTGCCTAGAAAGAACCTGTTCACTCTGGACTTGAAGACTCCGAGAAGCTACGAACGACAAGCTCCGTTGAAGCTTATGGTCCACCTGATGTTAATTGGTTACCATGGCCTATAACCGAATTGCCTCGTAGGTCACGCACCTAAATTACGTGCCCTACGATGCACTGCCCTGCGTCCATCAACGTGAGGCATACAGGTAAAGCCTTATGTGCCTGTAATTTCACCGGCACCGGCCGAAATAGATACGGTGGTAGTAGGTACTTCCCTGATTTCTCACATCTCTGATGGTAACGCAGCCTTATAATTGGTAAATATTTAATTATATCTGTCACCATGTTTAATAGTTTTCAGCCAGGCTGTATGTATGTATGTCTTAACATTTTTAATTTTCTCAATATTTATTCTACTTCTTTATTCTACTTCCTTCATAAACGAATCAAGTACATAACACTTGTGTGATGAACAGATTTTAATCCAGTAACCATACTCTGTTCCGTGTGTGTTTAATTTACTTTATTTGTATGAAAACTAACACCTGATATAACCTATACATAAGACAGATTACCCAACAGACAACCAATTACAAGTTTAAACGTAAGTATATACAACGATCATCATCATCATATCAGCCACAGGACGTCCACTGCTGAACATAGGCCCCCTTCATATATTTCCTGAGCGACCCATCCTGTGCGGCCTGCACCTAACGGCTCCCAGCAACCTTTGATGTCATATTTCTATCTAGTAGGGGCCGTCCTACGTTGCGCTTTTCAGTGCGTGGTCTCCACTCTAGAACCTCTGCCCCAACGACCGTCAGTTTTTCAAGGTATGTGCCGCCCAGTGCCACTTCAGCTTGCTAATCCTTTGTGCTACGTCGGTGACTTTGGTACAGATTTTTTTTTTATACCACTAAGGTAGCAAACAAGCATACGGCTCACCTGATGGTAAGCGGTTACCGTAGCCTATGGACGTTTGTAACACCAAATGTATTACTCGCGCGTTGCAGACTCTTTAAAATTTTCAAAACTGCCTTTTTGAAGAACCTTATACTTTAGTCCCTAGGGAAAACCTCGGCAGGGAGACCATTCCACAAGCGAAGTGTTCGCAAGAGGAAATTCCTCTGGAACCTCACGGTACGCGACCAGATCGTCTCCAAGGTGTGTGGATGGATTCCCTGCCGATGGCGAGCGGTGCGATGATAAAACGAACCTGCAGGCACCATATCAAACAACTCCTCAGAACACAACCCATTATACAAGCGGTAGAACACACACAGGGAGGCAAAATCTCTCCTGAGACGTAAAGGCTCAATACCGCTTGTGAGAATGGAATCGTCAACAATTCTCACAGCTCCTCTTTGAACAGAGTCCAGTGGTCGTAGCTGATATCCAGGTGCTTCTACCTATAAATGACAGCAATACTCCTTGTGGGGCCGGATTTGCCCTTATATAGGAGCAGTCTTTGCCCCGCACTGAAGTCCTGCTTTGCCCTGTTGAGCACACCAAGCTTTTTGGATGCCAACTTTGCCTTGTCTTCTAAGTGACTCCGAAACTGCACGTCACTGAAGATGTCGACCTACAGTAAATGGGGTTTTTTAGCAGTAAACGCACAAACCTGTGTCATTGTGGGGTTGAACTGGACCAGGTTTAATTCTCCCCAATCGGAAACTCTGGTTAATATGCCCTCGATATCAGATACATGTTGTCTTCGGCTTTCCTCCACAACAGAACGAGGGATGTTGGCACGGTCCAAATAAAAAGCGTCCCCAGTACTATCATCCACATAACTAAAAAAACAACCAGCCTTGTTTCTTGCCTTTCTTTCCTGGCTTGGTCGCGAAGGAACAGGCAGTAAAATTGACGTTTCAAAGTGATCCTTGTGATTTTAATGAATAAAAATATTTGACTTTGACTATGCTTTCAGTGGCCAGCATATCATTGATATGCAGCAAAAACAGCGTCGGGGACAGTACAGAGCCTTGCGGGACGCCGGCATTGATGTCCATGCAATCAGAGCTACTGCCGTCAACAACGGCTCTAATGCTTCTGCCGGACAAAAAGCTAGCGACCCACTTGCACAAACCCTCAGGTAGTCCGTAAGATGGCAACTTCGACAGAAGACCGCGGTGCCAGGCCCGATCAAAGGCTTTCGCTATGTCCAGGCCTACAGCCAAGGCATCACCTTGACTCTCAATAGCTTGGGCCCATCGGTATGTGAGATACACTAGATAAACACCAAGCATAGTCCTAAAGCACACTACGACCTACGACTAGCGACCTAGAGCCTTTGTATAAGGCCCATAGATACCACTTTTATGTACCATATGTCATCACTGATCACACACTGTTCAAAGACTTTTGTCGTCAGACCCTGAGGTATTTTGGACGAAGTGTTTCCGTTTCTATGCTACGTGTTTTGTCGTTATGTACGACATTAAATGAAAACACTAGTAGGGTTAATGGCTAGTATTTTTGTAAAATAGGTTGTATTGAAATTAATTACCATAGAAAATTTATAATTTTTAAACATCCTTAGTATCAATGAAACATCCTGTATAAAATAGGTTAAACAAATCATATTCATTCATCATGTAAGTAGTCATCACCTCTTAAACTGACTAAGTGGCATCGTCGCAAAGGCACCGCCGATTTACGTTAAAAATTGTTTATAACCGGTATTAAACCCACCTCTAAAACCGATCAATACGATTCCGGGTGTTTGTTTTAAATTAATGTCGTACATAACAAAACAATATATAGAAACAGAAAAGATGTGAACAGTGTTATTATATATATCAAATAAATGTATTTACATTGTTTGTTTAGTTGTAGATTCCAAACAGCCAAGTTAGAACACAGTATAAAGCACTCTCAGTATATGGACCACAGTAGTATGTAACGGGATTAGTCAGTACATCACTTCGTAGACGGTCGCCTTCTTGTCGCCCGAGCCCGTCACTATGAACTTGTCGTCCGCGGATATATCACAACTCAGCACCGATGATGATTCTTTAGACTGAAAATAACAAATATAAATTATTTTTAGTTAATTAATATCCTGTAACTATTTTATTGTTGCCTAAAATAAATGATTTATTATTGTTATCATTATTTAATTTTTATACAGGTTGGTTTTTTGAAGGGTGGTGATGGCCTAGTCCGAAAACGAAACAAGTTAGAGAAAAGTCGTGAAAGTCGAGTCATATCCTCGATTTATATGAAAACAATAACTGCATATTTCGTTTTTTTTTAATCTTTTACATTTGACGGAAATCGACCTGAATGATTAAAAAAAAACATTCTGTATTATTGAACCAATGGATTCTGTTGCTGATAAGGATCAATCTTTGCACAGAAATCTATTACTAAAAATGTAAGGAAATAGCAAATGTTCGTTATTTTATTATCTTTACATGGAAGAAAACTCACCTACTAATCAAAGTTTTTGGTTGTTATATGAGAAACTTATTTGTCTTATTAGCGGGATACTGTGGAGCGGCTGAGACGCAGAAGGTTGCGGGTTCGATTCCCATCTCGGAACAAATGTTTTATGATTTACAGATATTTGTTCCGGGTCTGGGTGTTTTCTTATATGTTATAAGTATGTATTTACAAAATAAAAAAGTATATAAATGTTGTATCAGTTATCTGGTTCCCATAAAACAAGCTTGACTTAGTTTGGGAGTAGATAGTGCTGCGTGAAATGTCTAGCATTATTTATTTATATATTGTCAGTTAACATGTAATATACAAAACAAATCAAGAAAAAGAAAACTAAAAAACATCTTATGAAAAAAGTTTAAATTTGAATCTGTTTCAATGAAGGTACTTTTAACCTACTTTCCTTTAATACCTACGTACGTAACTTATTCAATGCGTGAATTAGGACGAACGTAGTGCAGTAATGCACAAGGGTGTCCATTTTCTAGTAATTATCTTGCAAAGTGTAATGACATTTTATTGGATATTTTAACTGAAATGGAATTAGAATTACTTCGTATGTGTTTTAAGAACTCAGTATGATATTGTGTCCGAATATTGCTACTGTTAACGTCGCCACCAGTGCCGGATTAACCACGTAGCAAGAGTAGCAACTGCTACGGGCCCCGCGTATCCAACCCGCCCACCCCCACCAATGTATGCTTGCTTAATCCGGCACTGGTAGCCGCCCTGTAGACAACAGACAAGATATAGCACTCACTTGGAATATACTAGCGCCGTAGGGCGTACGCCACGCGTTCAAGAGATTGTCTTTCCCCGTAGACACGAACCATTTCCCGCACGCCGCGAACCGCAGCGACAGCACGCAGGACTCGTGCAGCAGCAGCTGGTAGCGGTCCGGCTTGCCCGCGTGCAGCACTTCCACGTGCGAGTTCTCCATGCCTACCGCTAACCACGAACCTGACACACATATACATATATATTACACCAGCTTCCGCCCGCGACTTCGTAGGCATTACACTCCTAAATGTGTAGGTAACCTAGAAATAAAGCTAAACTCGTTGTGCAACTTGACATGACACTCCATTTTTACATAGGCTACGTTTTATAATCTACGTATATACCAAATTTCATCGAAATCGGTGCGGCCGTTATGACGTGATTGAGTAACAAACAAACAAATAAATAAACAAAAGCATCCAAACATTCACATTTATAATATTTGATGTTTTTGTCAACCAATATTAGATAGATAGATAGATAGATAACTCTTTATTGAATTACCACACAAACAGAAATAATACAAAAATAAATATAAGGCTAGAATAAATAAGGCAATACAATGGGCGGCCTTATCGCTGAAAGCGATCTCTTCCAGGCAACCTTTGGATGGAGCGAAATTTACAATATGGAGTGCGGTGTAATTTGTAGGATATATTTAAGTACACAAATATTCTTAAGTATAATAAAAAAAAAATATGATAATGTTCCAATCCTAATACTTAAAATACTTATAAAATAGACTAATATATAGATATATGCAAATAGCTAAGTAAACTAACAGATAAAATGTTTATATAGTAAATAAATAACGCTAGGAAGATGACATCGTTAGGTAATGTTGCTTCACCTTCAGCTTGAATGTGTGTAAGGAGGATGACCGTCTTATTTCTTCGGGCAGAGCATTCCACAGCCGAACAGCCTGGACAGTAAAAGAAGCGCTGTAAAAGGAAGTGCTGTGCGAAGGAGTTCTGAGTATCAAGTTTTCTGATGACCTAAGAGTGTAGTTGTTTGAAGAATGAATAAATAGAAATCTATCTTTCAGATAGTGAGGAGTGAAAGGATTGAAAAGAATAGAATAGAGAAGAGAGAGGATATGCGTATTCCGACGAAGACGAATTGGAAGCCACTTAAGCTTTGAACGGAAGGGAGACACATGATCATATTTTCGGAGGCCAAATATGAATCTGATACAAAAATTTTGTAGGCGCTCGAGCTTGTTAAGCTGTTCTTCAGTGAGGTCCAGATAACAAGCATCGGCATAATCTAAAACGGGATGTAAAAGCGATTGTGCAAGCGCAGTCTTGGTGGACGTGGGCAAAAAGTTGCGTAGTCTTCTTAGTGAACCGGCTGACGCAAACAACTTCCGGCTGGTTAATTCAAGCTGAGCCTTCCATGAAAAGTTGCGGTCAATGATGATACCTAAATTCTTAACGCTTTCGCTGTATGGGATTGCTATTCCGTCAAAAACCACTTGTGGGAGGGTGGACCAGTCAATTTTGCTAAGCGTTCTTGAACTACCTACAATAATGGTTTGCGTTTTGGTAGGATTCACTTTCAAACCGTGGAGCTTACTCCACTCTGCAATACGGCGTAAATCACAGTTGGTAACGTCAACAGCATCAGCAATATTACTGAGCGTAGCCTGATTATAAATCTGAAGATCGTCTGCGTAGAGGTGAAAGGACGAAGAAAGATTGAGAGAAATAGAGTTTATGAAGATTGCAAAAAGAAGAGGAGATAAAACGCCACCTTGAGGTACACCAGCAGACGTATTACACCACGAAGAGAGAGACTCCTCAAGTCGAACACGCTGACGGCGCCCGTGCAAGTAATTGAAAAACCAACCAACCACCGCTGGAGATACGTTAAGGGAGCTAAGTATTGCCAGGAGAATATCAAAATCAACGGTGTTGAACGCATTACTGAAATCGAGTAAAGTCAGCACGGTAAGTTGCCCATTTTCCATGCCCATACGTATGTCGTCCGTGATTTTGACTAGAGCAGTGACAGTACTGTGGCCTTTACGAAAGCCAGACTGCAGAGGATTAAGGATACTGTAGGAGGAAAAAAAGGAGTTTAATTGATTATGGACCAAGCGTTCGAGAACTTTGGAGAGAAAAGGAAGGATAGAAATCGGACGATATTCAGAAAAGGATTTGGGATTAGGTTTCTTTGGCAGAGGAATTATTTGGGCTTCCTTCCAAATGGAAGGGAAGGTACCGTTCATTAGGGAGTGGTTCAGGAGATGGCAGAGGGTAGGTAGTATGATATCAAGGATAGGGATAAGCATATTGCGGCTGATACCGTCAAGCCCAACAGCATTGGATGTAATGGACAATATACTTTTCTTAACGTCAGCAACGGTGATTTGGCTAAATAGAAAAGGAGGATGATCAGGAGTTGGTAACGAAGAGAGAAAATGAATTGAACTGATTTTATCAGCATCAGCAATGTAAGAAGATGAAGAAAAATGTTGATTAAGGGAGTCAATGTTTAAATCGCTTGGAATTGAATCCTGGCGAGATTTACCAACACCTAACGATCTCAGAAACTTCCAGACTTTAGCTGGATCTTCATCGGAAACGGATTCATGGATATGGCGACGTTGTGCGTCCCTACACACTCTATTGCAGCGATTTCGAGAATTGTAATATTGTCCCCGTGCTGGGCAAAGGTCTCCCCCAAGTCCTTCCATTTATCTCTATCCTGTGCGACACTCCACCACTCCTGCTCGATGGCAACAAGAGGGGCATATCATTACTAAATTCTTTATTGCACTAATAAAATAAAACATAGGTGAACTTAATGCTAATCATTTTCTTCTAGCCAACCTTTGTGTAGTGTAGATTAAGTAGTGTCAGAAAATAGATAAACAGAATTGAATATAGGTAACTTTAACATAAAATAAACTTACATAAATTAACAATAATACACATACCGTGGTACGATACAGCTTATGTTGAGACAGGGACCATTTTGTCCCCACACAACACCATCATTGTCTGGGTGAATGGGTTTCCTACTTGCTCAAGGGGTACTATTACTATAGCCTACCAACCCAAGCGCTACTCCGCTTGGGTTGGTAGGCTACATACTATACGTTAATTAGGAACACGGAATAGTACCTACTTATCTGTATTGTGATAAGTAGGTACTATTCTGAAGTAACTATCTATTTTTTTCGCTGTTTATCTCTTACTATGTTTTTATTGTGTGTTAATGTGGGTTCAAATAAATGTATTTTATTTCCTTCATGAAGGTCGACAGATGTTGGGTCGGCACTCTCACCACGAATGAATTAAAATGAACCCTGTGGCGGGACTCCAACCACTCGACCCTCGTTAATTGAAGTTGGTCTTCATGCAAGTACTCCGCAACCTCTTCAGCCTTTACGGAGTAATGATTATGTGTCCCACTGCAGGGCAAAGGCCTCCCTTCCCTCCTTCCACTCGTGTTTGTTGTTAGCGAGTATATTACCTGTGGGGCAGTATCCCAGCGAGAATATCTGGCTAGAGAAGTCGTGTTGATGCAGCTGCCTGCCCTCGCGCAGGTCCCAGCTGCGCACCGTGTTGTCGAGCCCGCCCGTCCACAGGCGCGTGCCGTCGCCGCTAATGTCGATGCACGACGCGCCGTCTGTGTGACCTGGAACACATCACTTACAATTACTATTTACTGCTAGTTAAATAATGGTCCACCTAGCCATTTTCGGCTACGGTGTCTGGGTTTATGTTTTAATTAGAGCTTGGGTGTTTTGCCCTTATGTGGCTTATGTATCCAATTTTTATGCAAATAGCGCACGTCAGAATGCCATTATTAAAGTTGTAAGATATATTGGCAGGTGGCCTATTCTCGAGTTGGTCACGTTTGGTATCTAGTTCGCGCCTTCTTTCGTTTTCAAAAGACGAAAGAGACGACGCCTTCTTTTTTTTTGAAGACTACTAGTTTACTACTGTCTATCCAGCGAGGCGTACGGCAAGGATATCTCCTTGTCGTACGCCATCTCACCCAAATTGTTTACAAGCGTGCTCGAAGACATAATGAAGACTCGCGACTGGCGTAAGATGGATATCAACATCAACGGCCGCAAAATATCACATCTACGTTTTGCTGACGACCTTACCCTCATAGCAGAGAACTTTGAAGATCTCCAGGGAATGCTCATAGACCTTCAGCAAGCTTCAACAAAGGTGGGTCTTAGGATGAATATGGCCAAAATAAAGATTATGACTAACCTTGCTGGTCCAAATCCTAACATAATCGTAGGTAACTGCCCAATAGAGGCAGTGGACAACTACATTTATCTTGGACGCTGTTAATTTTTTGGCTCACTTTCCTATAAACAGATCTCGAGACGAATCCACCTAGGATGGGCCGCCTTTAGTAAGTTAGAAGACGTCCTAAAGTCTAAAATCCCTCAATGCATCAAGACCAGAGTGTTAACCAATGTGTCCTGCCCATTCTTACTTACGGTTCCGAGACATGGCCGCTCACAAAGGAATTAGAGTAGCTCAACGGACAACGGAGCGCGCCATGCT
This sequence comes from Philereme transversata, assembly GCA_963924445.1. Classification (NCBI taxonomy): domain Eukaryota; kingdom Metazoa; phylum Arthropoda; class Insecta; order Lepidoptera; family Geometridae; genus Philereme; species Philereme transversata. The sequence goes on from OZ004340.1 coordinate 15,475,751, forward strand.
CGGTATATCACTCTTGGACCACATACCCAATGTCGAAATCCGACGTCGCACAAAGGTTGTGGACGTGGGTATGAGGATCGCAGGGTTGAAGTGGAGATGGGCTGGACACTTATCTAGGAGGAATGTCGGGCGTTGGACGAAGGCGATTAATAGAGTGGTGGCCAGGAGATGCTCGTAGACCAAGAGGCAGACCACCCGTCCGATGGTCGAATGACATTGAAAGCGTAGCTGGGTGTCAATGGATGGGACTTGCAAGGCAGCGGAAAGAATGGCGTAATAAAGAGGAGGCGTATACGCAATAGTGGGTGCAGATATGCTGAGATAATGATGATGATGACTAGTGTACTAGTTTAATAAAAAAATTAATTAAAATATTTATTGGGAACAATTCAGCAGGGTATCAAAAAATAAATGAATATGTTGGCACTACAAAAGTTTATAAACTGTTGCAATACCAGCGCCCTCCTCTTTAACATGTAGGTCACTGTTCCTGAGAGTAAAATATAATAAATTATGTTCAAACATCAACCGCAAACTGTGCGACTCAGGTGCCCATCTTATACAAAAAAAAATAGAATACCACTAGCTGCCGCTTCATAAAAACATTACAGTCGGATAAAAAGTAGCCTATGTCCCAATCCAGGTCATAATCTATATACCAAATTTCATCAAAATCGGTCCCGCCGTTTAGTCGTGAAAACGTTAAAAACAGACAGACGATCAAAAAGCGAATTTTAAAATCCATACTAATATTATAAAATTGAAAGTAACGTTACTTTCAATTTTATAATATTAGTAAGAAATTCTTTTTCAACACAAAGAATTTACATACCTTGGAATTGCCTAACTAATGTCTGATTTTGGAGATCCCATACAGCTATATTGCCGTCTGAACAACAGCTGAAGCAAACCTGCAAGAAAGTAAGACGAACATTAATAAAATCAAAACAATCAAATCAACAAATGTTTGCATACAGATATTTGTTCCGTGTCTGGGGGTTTTTCTATATATTATAAGTATGTATTTACAAAAAAAAAGTATCTAATTATTCTATCAGTTATCTGGTTCCCATAGAACAAGCTCTGCTTAGCTTGGGCCTAGATAGCGCTGTGTGAAATGTCCAGCAATATTTATTTATTTATTTAATTGGAGTGGCTCTAAGTAATTGCATTTAGTGTTTGAAACTAATTTAAAAATATAACAAGGAAAACATCGAGAGGAAACCCAACAGCGCAGTATAAAATCAATAAATGTGATGGTAACTAGCACAAGTTACCCAATTCTTCTTTTGAAGATGTTTTTGAGCGCCATCTAGTTTAGTCCCTGGAACTAACCTTAGAGTCGGGGCTGATAGCGAGCGCGTAGCAAGCCGGCGCGGAGGAAGTGAGCTCGGCGCGCATCCGCGGCGTCGGCGACGCAAGGTCCCATATTGACAGGTTGGAGGCTTCGCCGCCCACTATGAGCGTTCTGCCGTCCGGTAGTAGTTTTACTGATCTTATGTAGTTGTCTCTTTGCTGGAAACAGAAATAAAAGATTACATAAATTAAATTGAATGTCTTGCCTGAATGCTGTGTTTCCTGATAATTACAATCTAGTCTTCAAGGCGCGAGTGAATAGGTTTCTTCTAAGCAAGCGTGTACCATCGTAGACTGCATCATCGCTTACTATCAGGCGAGATCGTGCTCAAACGCTAGCCTACAATTTATAAAAAAAAAGACTGACTTCAAAAACAAGAGGTCCTCAATTCGTCAGATGTTTTTTTTTTGATCAGCCACAATTCTTGTCAAAATTTTTGAAAAGAGAGTACTTTTTTTAAGATATTATGATGGGATCCGTGATAAAATCCTCAAATTATTCCATTTGCAAAGACTCGACATATGGGCGAATAACTCTTTACCACGTCAACCAATTTTAATGATTACCTGAAGCTGTCAAATCCGACCTTATATTTCCACGAGATACCTGGAAATAACAAACTGCCGCATCCATTTGTATTATCATTGTTCATGACAAAACTGTCAAGTGTCACCTGCGAGAATTGCCTATTCCTTTTGTGTTAAATAATTTTTTTTAACAATACCGTCCGTAATTTAAAATTTTTAAAGGTAACATGATATTAATGTAAATCGTTGTACGTTTTACATTATAATCATATTTTTAAAAGTTCTCTTGTAAGTGAATATGTTATTCTTATGAGAATAATGTTTTTTTAAACGACAAGCCGGTTATATTTATGTAAAAAGTCACTATGTCACAAAATATTTTTTTCATAAACGGTTTATATAAGTTAGTTACCAAACAGTCCAACTGCGACAGCGGTTCCAGTGAGTTGGGTGCGCCCGGGTTGGTGATATCCCACAGTTTGACGCAGCCTTTGCCGCCGGTGTAGGCGTGCCGGGCGCCGCCGCCGAGCGACAGCGCGACCGCGCACACCACCTCCCCGTGCGGCAGCACCGCGACTTGCCGCGCACCCCGCGGGATGCCCGGCCCCACCAGCGCGTCGGCGGGGAACGGCACGGGTTGCAGCGCACCGCCGCATGTGTGGTATGAGTACGCACTAATTAAAACAAAGAAAATACAATTACATATTTACATGAGTTCAAAAAACCGAAGAAACAGTTGAATCATCTAAAGACCGTTACAAACGATCTATAGATAGCTCAACTGCTCCAGATTACTACCAGGCGGAAATGTCCCCAAGACACTGGCTGCCCCACTGAATTGCAATGAATGAAAATTCTTTATTATATCTTACACTAGCTAGACACAACAGTTAAAAAGAAATAACAAAACAAATAAATGTAGGCATAATGGGCGGTCTCATCACTGAACAAAGCGATCTCTTCCAGACAACCTTTAGATGGAGAGGATCATTGCAATACTTATATAAGTATAAGCAGATAAGCGCCAGCTCTCAGATCACACATCGCTTCGACCAGACGCTCAGAAGAATTTTCAAAACACGATAGGCCCCGGTACTCCATGCACCCAAGGTTTCGACTCCAAATGGCTCAAATACGTAACCTCTGTCGAGACTTCCATATTTGTGGCGCTCAGGATCTTCGGCTGAATTTACCGCCGCACCGGCCCCAAATGCTGTACCAGACAGATGAGATAGCGCAAGGGTATCGACGCATGTGACGTCACACATCAAAGGCCTACCCTTCTCCCAAGGTACAAGAATCATATCGTCAGTGACTAGCGGTCGCGCGCGTTATCACTATTTTATGATAATGCATATTAATTAAATCGATTCTTGGAGGACTGGGTAAATATAACACAGGGTTGAGATGTCTGGAAAGAATGGGAGGAGGCCTTTGCCCAACAGTAGGACAGAACGGGCTATTCTTAGTAATTAAATGAAGTTGCTTCTGTACATCATCATAATTCTATAAGACGCAACATTTTTGATCCAACATTGGATGAATCGGGTGCACTATGACGCTTTAGTTCAAGATAAATATTATCTATTTCTTGGGGTTACACCCAAACATTAAACTTTAACAATCTGTCCATCGCTCTCGCTGTACCCGCAAAAACAAAACAAAAATGTGGTCGTCACGAGACGCCCAGCAGATGTGAATCATCTAATTTGATGGTTATTGAATGGATGTATAACTAAAGAAAACCGTTTATCCTCATCTTAACTTATCTTATCATACGCAATATATTTATCCGTACTTTTGACATTATGTTTAAGTATGTATAGTTCTGTCTCTGTCTTATCGGTGTGTGTGTGTGAAGAGTACAGAAAATATATTAGCGTGCGAGTCTAAGGGTATAAATAATAAGTATAAATGTTTGCTCACGGTTTAGCCGGCGGTGCGATTCCATTAGTTCTGTGGTGAGATTCATAAGGCAAAGGATGCCGGTACGGAGCTACCCCACTCGAGGGATAGCCGGGGAAGGGGTAGCCTCGACACGTCGCGTTCGTGGGGGTAGACGAACGGGGGAGTTTGCCACTGGGGGTGCCGGGTTTCTCCTGAAATTTTGATCACAACATTATAAAATACTAGCTGACCCGCCCGCGGCTTCGCACGCGTTGTTTATCAATAAATATATTACTTTCCCTCTGCGCAGTCGGGTATTATATCATCTATCTATAGGGGTTTCCAATAAGAGGTGATATTTTGATATTCAAAGAAAAATGGCAGTTTTTAATATAAATGATCGGATGTTTATTTCATTATAAAGAGGAAGGTATGCCGTTAATAGTGGAAAATAACATCAGGCAAATGACCACCACGACCACGCTTACAGGACCATATCCTTTTCATGAAATTTTCCATAACCAAATCGCAAAGTGTCTGCCCTATGTCCTCGATAGCCTCACGAATTCCATCTTTGAGGTCTTGAATCGACGCTGGGCTGTTGGCGTAGATCTTCTCTTTCACGTGGCCCCAAAGGAAGAAGTCACAAGGTGTTAAATCATAACATCTCGGTGGCCAATTGTGATCACCTCTTCGAGAGATAACACGGTCCGGAAACTTTTCCCGTAAAAGATCAATGGTTTCGTTGCTTGTGTGGCACGTAGCGCCGTCTTGTTGAAATTAAACGTTGTCCAGATCAATATCATCCAATTCCGGCCATAAAAAATCATTAATCATCTCTCGGTAGCGCAATCCATTCACCGTAACTGTTGCTCCAGCCTCATTTTCGAAAAAGTAAGGTCCAATGACTCCGCCGGACCATAAACCGCACCAAACAGTCACACTTTGAGGAAAGAGAGGCTTTTCAACAATAACTCTTGGGTTTTCCGAGCCCCAGATGCGACAATTTTGCTTGTTGACGAAGCCACCGAGGTGGAAATGGGCCTCATCACTCAAGATGATTTTTCGATAGAATTCCGGATCATTTTCATGCATTTCAACGACCCAATCAGCAAAGACACGACGTTGTTGATGATCGGTCGGCTTGAGTTCTTGTGTTAACTGAACTTTGTAAGCCTTAAGACCCAAATCTTTATGCAAAATACGGTGTAATGACGTTTGTGGAATGCCTAATTCCAAAGAACGACGAGGAATGGATAAACCTGGGTTTTCTTCAACACTTTCGGCTACAGCAGCAATATTTTCGGCTGTTCTTGAGCGACGTGCACGGGTTTTATTCTTCACATCGCTAAGTTGTCCCAACAGCTCGAATTTTTCCACCAATTTCTGTATTGCGGTCCGACAAGGTGCTTCACGCCGACCCAAAAATGTTCGAGTTTTACGAACCGTCTCTGCCAAATTTTCACCATTCATAGTGAATTTTAATAATTTCAATGCGTTGTTGAAGCGTGTATCGTTCCATTTTTATTAATGGCGTAGTTTCTACTTGGTAAATGTCAAAAAATGATAGCTTCAAAAGTGGCATCTACCGAAATAGCGGGCTATTCAAAATAACACCTCTTATTGGAAAACCCTGTATATACCAAATTTCATTGAAATTGGTCCATCTGTTTAATTGTGAAAACTTAACAAACAGACAGAGAGACAAAATTAATATCGAATTTATAATATTAAGTATAGATTCAGTGGTAATAAATATATGATGTAACAAAGAATGTATACATACCTTCGTATTGACAACTTTTTGCTTTGAAATTGGGAATTTTCAAGTGGTTTTAAATGTTAGGAGACCAGTATCGAAGTATTTTGATCGTTACAAGCACTTGTGATTAAAAATAATGCGTATAAGACCGCCGATTGTTTAACTTTTATTTTTATTGTGGCAATATGTTCATCATTCATTAATATCAAAATTCGTAGTAAATCATAATTTATCCCACAATTTAAATGAGACAAATGTCTAAATGGTGAATGAAATGTGTTTATGGATAAAGGATATTGGTGCTATAAGGGTGCTACGTTGTCGTTTGAATTAAAAACAGATTATCGAATGAATGAACTTTATTCCGCACCACAACAAAAAAAAACTTACAAAATATTTGTACAACAGGCGGTCTTATAACATAATCTGTTCTAGTTCTAGACAATTTTGTAAATAACAAATCTACTAATTGATTATAAGTTATGACAAATAGTTTGTTCCACATTACCTACGCATTTTACATGATAAAGTTGACTAGTAATACATGTAGAGAGATATATTATATTAAAGAAAATAGCGACACAAAATGAATTCGTAACAAAATTTGGTTTATATGCACAAAACCCATAGTGACAAACATATAAATACATATACTTTAGCCAAATGATATGTGAAAAGTGTGTTAATAAACCAGCCATTTTCAAGTCACTTGGTGCACACCAAGTGACTTTTGAAAATGGCCAGTTGTATCGAGTGCATAGGTCCTTACATAGACGATTTGTAATAGTTTTTCATTATAAATTAATATCGATTCTGTCAAAAAAGCCAACGTTAAGGTATTTTCGGATAAATACGAGGGGTTTATCTGTTATCCGAAACATACGGTATATTCTTGAGATTGTTTAAATCGCAGAAATTACTAGTTGGGCCTCGTATAAAAAGGAAGCGTGCGGGTTCAAGTCCCGACCGGCTCGTCATTTTTGCGTTTTTTAGGATTTCACATCTAATTTTGTTAAGGTATAGAAAAAAGTTTACTTAAGTTCCCTTATACACAGTGAAATTGAAATTACTGTTTTTCCAAAAGAAACGTCGTTCGGCCCATGGTACCTTTATTAAAAAAACTTAACTAGGTGTTCTCAAATCTTACGTTGCTCAAACTTTAACCGTGACATTCACTCACCGCGGTAGCGATATCTAAATACTATTATTTCTGTGGCGGGTATCAATTCGTGTGTGTTATAGGGAGAAACGTTAATTGAGACGTTTTCAATAACTCTTTAGTTTTTCAAAAATCAATGTAGTATTATTTTAAAGTTTTATTATTAAACAAGTTGTAGGCCATGGTTTGTAAAATCAGTGATTTCAACTTAAACTGGAAAAGAAGTTTGTGCATTATATTCGATACCATTTTATAAATAACTTTTAAACTAATAAAATATTGGTCAAACAGTTTGGTAATCTTTTCACATTAATCTATCGTATCTAATTACGTACTCCACTTAAATATGATATTTTCAGTGACTAGTATGTATTTTACAAATCCTAAGCAGAATAAAAGGGGTATAATGTAGTCACTTCAGTGTTTCATTCATACTAATATTATAAATTGGAAAGCAACTCTGTATCTGTTTCTTTATTAAGTTTTCAAGACAAACGGCTGAACCAGTTTCGATGAAACTGGGTTTATAGATAGAGTATGACCTGCCGGGCTAACATGCGTGCAGCAACAACATTTTGTCGACGCTTATATCGTACATTTGTCTCGTATTCGCACATGAAAGAGCGAGACAAAACAGTGACAAAATTATTTCGTGGCGCGCATGTTAGTCTCTATCTATAAACCAAATTTCATAGAAACTGTTCCAGCCGTTTAGTCATGAAAACGTTTCGAATTTATAATACTAGTAAGAATTAAACACCCAACGCGAATGTGTGAACGCAATTTAGCGATACCGGCCACCTTATTACGTAAAATCAGTGACTGCAACTCGTCAGCAATAATCGGTCGCGAAAGGTTAAATTAACCATGGGAAAATAATTCTATAATAGTTATTGTAGGTTATATAGCACTTAAATAGTATTTTTAAGTAAACGTGTTCCATCGTCGACCACACTATCACTGTCACCCGCCACAGACTACATAAATTGGCTCCACAAATTGGTTATTTACGTATATGTATGTATGTATATATGTATATTGCCACCTGTTTGTTGATTTATTACCCATGCGTCCCGCCTGAAAACCAGCGCCGCTTACCGTCCTCGGATGGTTGGCAGCAATACGCTGAGGCCATATTATCTAAGTACTCTCCTACCTTTGTATAATAATATGTACTCAATTTTTATCATGTGTTTTTATGTTTTTTAACACGTTTTTATTAGCTTGGTATGTATGTATGTAACGGAATCTTGGAACTTGAATTGCAACCACTTCAAGACGTAGAACTAAATTGTTATTTAGCACACTTATCAAGGCATATTACAATAGATAATACCGATTACAATAGCATAATTCAATAAAAAAATAAAGCTTATAGTTAGCCGAACCAAAAAATAGAAAATAATTAGAAATAAAAATAATAAATAGACTAAAAACATGATTTTGTAAAGATCTAACTAAAAAGTATAAAATAATTATCAATAAATTTAAACTAAGAATAGTGTGATTAACAAAACAATGTATTTTATTGTAATAAAGCGTGGGGTGCTTTTTAAGATATTTTCAAAATGACTCTACTTTTACCAATATCTGTTAATATAATATTTATAAGAATTGGCATAAAGCATCCCTCGCTTTTTTACAACAAAATATTTTTTTGTTCATCACACTATTCTTAATTTAAATTGTTTTAAACTTATTTTCTACCTTTTAGTTCAACAAAAGCGTGTTTTTTAGTTTTTTATCTATTATTTATTTTATACAATTTTTGTTTTTAATCATTTATAATCTTTATGTAAGTTGGTATCTTTGGTTTGTTCTGAATGGTTTGCCATGTGTGTGTGTCAAATAAATGTATTTTGTTTTATTTATTTTCTTTCTATCACTCGCTATCATATAAATAAAATAAGTTTTTTGTTGAAAAATTACTTTTTCAAAACATGCTTTTATAAAATTCATAATCAGAATCACAAGCAGATTCAAATGAGCCCAAACACTAGTAGCCTATTATAATCCATTCAGAAGTTCCGTTGTCTAACATCCGTCTCCATCATGAGACCACCTCCATGGTACCATATTATTGCATTGTCACCGAAGTTACATATGTATTCCAAATTTCAGCTCAATCGGTTGAGGAGAACGGGTTTAAAATTCAGTTGCAAGATTTTATTTGGACAAACATACATACATACATTGCAAGTTAATAAAAAGCTTGTAAAAAAAGTTATATCTGTTGCCGTCCTTAGTGGCGTCAGTTTCTATGCGCAAGTTGACGTTTCACGACCGATTGCTGTCGCGTTGCTGTCCCTCATTAGGTATTTACCCTTCCCATTCCACCGGATTATTGGATACGGCTTATAAACTTACATCTTTGGAGCTTTTAGGCGTGGATCGGCTGGACGACGAACCGGAGCGTGAGGGCGGTCGCGGTCCGTTTTCTGTACGCTCGCCGCTTTCCGTTCGCACGCTTGGCGACCCTCGTTCTTCCTAATAAATTATTTATTTATTTATTGCACAAAGTTTGAAAATTTAATATTTTCTATGGTAATGAATTAGAAAAAAACCTATTTTATAACTAGCCATTAGCCCTACCCGTGTTATCATTTAATGTCGTACATAGTAAAACACGCAGTATAAAAGGGGACCTTACATTTTTGACATGCATTTTGACAGGTGTACTGTTAGATTTCTGATGAAAAATAAATTTTTCATTTTGGTTATTGAAACATACATACATCATTATAACAGATATGAAAAGTTATGTAAGTGCAATGAGAGAACACTACAATGTTGCTTTTTTGTTTCATATGTTTATTTCAATCAATAACATTTATTTTTAATTTGACCAAAAAGAGGGAATCTTTGAAATTATTAGAGATACGCCAGTCTCAAATTGCGCACCCACTACATCATTACGCCAAAGCAAAGCAATCTTTATTCAGTACAAATATAGAGTTCATTTTGGAACGTCTCACTGCAATCTTCAGCCAAACGCGGTGGACGCTCAATTTACGACAGTATATTATAATGTGTTGCAATTTAAACAAATTATATTTAAGGGACGGTTTCGATAAAAAAATGAACTTATTTTACTTTTTTGTTTTATAATCAAAATCTCGAGAAAATCGATAAAATACTGATCTACGAAATGTTAGAGAACAAGCGTATAGTACGATGCCACAGATTACTAAAAAGTTACTAGGAGCCGTTCAACAACCCCGCTCGTTCAATGGGCCAGTCAATGACCCGACCCGGTCAATACCCCAACCAGTCAACAGAGTGCGAATGGTGCGTCCGGCAGGGCGGTAAGTACCTACATGTAAGGCACAAAACGATTTTTAGATTTAAAAACATGAATATTTATTATTCGTAATCTTAAAAATATACTCCGTCATTACTTGTACATATGTACTTTAAATTGCAACACCTTGTATACACAGTACTTTTTGATCTTCATCAGTACTTGTAGATATTTTGTACTCTATTGGGTTGCCGCCCAATAGAGTACAAAAGAAAAAGAGAAAATGCTAAAGAATTTATTTATTACCTCATTAGCTACATCTACAACTAAGTCTTGGTCGCTTTTCTCAGCATCACTGTCCTAGAAAGAAAAATTATATTTAGCACAAAAAAACAACTAAATTTTTAGGGTTCCGTACCTCAGAAGGAAAGGAACCCTTTTAGGATTACTTCATTTTCCGACTTTCAGATTCAGTTGTCAGTCTGTTATGTACCTCTTTCTTAGGAACGGGTAGTGATATCAAAATGAAATTAATATCAAATACTTATGTACGTCTCATGAACCTGTAAAAAATTCAGCAATCACATAAAAAAAATGTGAACGTGAATGTAGAACGCTCTGTGCGCGAGACAGACTCGTACTTCGGTCAAGTACGAGTGTTGTTTATTATTTGAACAGATGATACATGCATCTTCCACTTTACAAACATATTATTGAATGATGCTTAATTGCATTACCAAAACATCTGTGTAAACAACAAACCTATGAACAATAGATAACATACATAGTGATTTTCGTTACTTTAATTTGTTACGCTAGACAACGTACTTGGGTGAATCAACTTTTAAGGTACTCCTTTCGTCCCTGTCATGTAAATAGCAATAAAATCGGTATTTTAGTTTAGAATATGGTTGTTTTGATGTTAACGTAAAATTAGATCCTGTGTTAACATGGTAGTTTCATAATTTTTATAGTTTTAAGCGAAATTTTAGTATTTTTATGGCAACCCAACACACCATAAGTAATCTCCATACAAAAAAACTGTCCCCAGGCCTAGGTGAAGAAGCAATGTGCGTTACCGCACACTGAGGGGCGGGTGAAGTGAGGTAGGCCTTGTCAGACCACATGATCGAAATATTAGATAATAATCACCTTTAATGACACCAAGTTTGACGCCATTTCTTGAAAATGGTCATAAACTTTTATCGGTAACGCTGTATAGGTTTTCATCAAAATTCGGGACAAAAGTTATGGTACATGTAAAAAATATAATTTAAGTCAAACTTTTATAAATGTTAACTTTAAACGTAAGCTTATCTTTTTCTGAATCAAAATATTATGTGAAAATGCAGTGCATTCATTAGATTTTTTTAAGAAACGTCGTACATTGCTTCTTCACCTAGGCCTGGGGACATAGTTTTTTTGTATGGAGATTGCTTATGGTGTGCTGCGTTGACATAAGAAAAACTAAAATTTCGCTTAAAACTATAAAAACTATGAAACTACCATGTTAACACAGGATCTAATTTTACGTTAACATCAAAACAACCATATTCTAAACTAAAATACCGATTTTATTGCTATTTACATGACAGGGACACAAAAGGAGTACCTTAAAAGTTGATTCACCCACTTACATTATCCCACTAGTAAAATCATTTAACGCACGTTTTTTATATATTAGTCAGATAAGGGAAAAACACAAATACCCTAATTAAAGTCCAGTAACCGTAACGAAAAACGACTAGGATTTTAATTTATACCACCTGTAGAGGTACAGTGCAAGTGTATGCGTATAAAAGCTTGTGAAAATAAATACAAAAATTAAAAAACAAATAATGCAATGACCTGCCTTCGTTGTAAACTTACAATCAATACCTTTTCCTCTTTGCGTCGCTTCGCATCCAGAGCCTCCGGCTCAGCGGGCGAGCGCGGCGGACGATACTTGTGCTCTCGCTCGTGCGGCGATACTGAACGCCTCTACAACGTACAATACATACAATGAGGAGATTTCACGGACATGTTTTTATAACTGCTAACAGATGGCGTTGCTCTGTCATACTCTCATTATTAAAGGAAAGTGAATTGTCAATGTCAATTTCCGTGTCAAGATTATTTTTCGAGGAACTTGAAATAAAAAAACAAATATTTGTGTTTGTTTATCTTACGAAGTGAGATTCTTTTACACAAATTCTGATATTGTGTCTTTGAGATTTTGGAAAATAAACCATATTTTCTGGCGGTGCACTCCAGACAGCGCCATCTATTACGCTAGTTCGAACTAGTTTTTTCTTTTTAAATCGGCAATGAAAAGCCCTCGTTACTTAAACAGTTGACCGGCAGCAATCCGGCCCTTGTTTAATCTGGCACTTCCTATAATCCGACATGCCTTCATGGTAACGAATGTGCTTTGTATGTGTACTGACACCATTTTACCATATTCATTATCAACCGACTTCAAAAAGGAGATTCGGGTTTTTGTTTTTGTATGATTCGATAATTCTTTTTTTATTATATAAGTTTGGTACGGATCTGATGATGGAGTACAAAGTAGAAACCGATACCTCAACAGATGACGCATCGCGATGTAGTAATTGTTTTTGGAAATTACAAGCGAATATCTATTTGGGGACTTATCAGTGTTTAACTGAACTTTGAAGATATATACTTTGGCAAGACTTTGAAGGACATAGAACTCCTCAACAACAAACAGTTCATGTATCGCAGTTAGGGTATTGTATTGGAGATCACAAGCTGTCTATTGTCAGTTGATCAGACCTGGTGCTTTGAAGATACCCCACAGAACTAAATGAGAAACAATTAATGTATAACAGTAAAGATGACAGGCAAGATGTGTATTTTCAATGTAAATATTCCATGTAACTTTGAATTCGGTTGTTAGATTTTAATAAAAATTACCTATATTATTATAAGTACCTATATGTACATGTACAGAGCGTACAGATGGCCATCACACTAATATTATAAATGTGAAAGTTTGGATGTTTGTTGGTTACTCAATCACGTCGTAACGGCCGAACCGATTTCGATGAAATTTGGTATATACGTATATTATACCTGGATCACCACATAGACTACCTTTTATCCCATAAATCAGTTCCCATGGGATAAAAACACATTTAGTAGTGTAACGCGTACGAAGTCGCGGGCAACAGCTAGTAATTATGATAATTGCCAGTCGCCCGTGTAGGCGTCACCAGTGGCGACAATTGGGCATGTTAGTTTATTCCATTTCTCTTTATCTTCAGTTGCCGTCAGTGACGGTTTGCTCCCGTTTGCGTATATTTGACACCCCTGATGGCGTTGAAAGTGGAGGCAACTGAGAATGACCGCAAAGAACACAATCGACCAGATAGAAACCTGTTGCATCCTAGAAGACGCTAGCCTGTCATCATCTCTTGGATCCCTAGGTGGGGGTTGTCCGGGCAAGTGGGAGGGTGGTGCCGGCCCGCCCGGGAGAATCGGGGGTTTGATATCCGCTGGAGGGGGAAGTTCCACCTGCAAATAAACGAAACATTCTAAGAAATTACTGTTAATTTGTAATTTTAATGCAAATACTTAGTTCCCATGCGAGGCCTTCTCAAATGTATGGTATGGTATGGGGTTCATCAGAAAGGTGTTTTGCTTCGACCACTTACCATCAGGACAGGTGGCAGATGTGGTGGGGGCAGGGGACCAGCGCTCGTTGTGAACAGGAGCCCCCCCCCAGCACCGGGCACGCCACCGCCGTGTAATCCTGTGGCTTGAATGTGTTGCCATCAATAATACAGTCACCTTATGTGCGGGTGGTGGCAGGTGTGGCGGGAGCACGGAGCCAGCCCACGGCACAAACAGGAGCCCCCCAGCACCAAGCAGTCCCCCTGCACCGGGCACGCCACCACCGTGTAATCCTGTGGCTTGAATCTGTTACCATCAATAATACAAGTACCTTATGTGCGGGTGGTGGTAGGTGTGGCGGGGGCAGAGGGCCAGCCCCCGGCGCGAACAGGAGCCCCCCAGCACCAAGCAGTCCCCCTGCTCCGGGAACGCCACCGCCATGTAATCCTGAGGCATGAATCTGTTGCTGCGGAAAAAAACTCGCTGTAGTTCACATTTAGAAAATATTGCCAATATTAAATAGCTCAATAAAAACAAATGGTGGGCATCCTCAGTACACTGATCAGGGAAAACATCCCAATAGATAGTCAGGGGCAAGTTCAAACATTGCGTTACATGTCCACCTTTTGCATAAGTTAGTCTACCACAGTCATTCTATGTTGCAGGTCAGGTGTAAACTTACAAGGGTCATACCATACGAACTTATTCATCGCTGCTTGCTCATTGCCAAGTTATCTTGTGTCGTGAGCACACTTTTTCACACTTTTTTTTTCTTATATTATTATAGGAGGCAGGGAAACATTTAATTCTAATGAACTTAACTATAAAAAGTTTAATAAGATTATGGCTAAAAGTTTTGAATATTCTAAAACCCAGTTATTGCTGTTAATTGCCAAGTTAAATAAATATTTGTCACCTTAGAATCTGACATTTATGCAATCATTCTTGCTTTATACTTATAAATTAGATATAAAAGTTATTTAACAAAATAGTATGAGAGTATCTGTATCACATCTAATAGAATAAAACAATATTTTAAACTGAAAACACATCTAAAAAGAGACACAAAGCTGTAATAACTACACAGAGAAACCAAAGTGCTTGCATACAATGAAATGTGAAGTTAGAAACACGAAAATGCAGGGCTGTAGTCAGGATTAGTAGTTGAGGGAGGGGCAAAGATGATTTTATTCTGCCCCAATTGACTACTTCAAGTTAGACTTATTGAGCTAGAAGGTAGATGAGGGTTTACCTATATTAAGATCAATACAGATTATCCATACTGATTAATCAAAAGCTTATCTAAATCTTACATTTGTTTCACTCCTATATATAGTATTGTATGTTTTGTCATAGCTTCTCAGTGCAAATTGAAATTTGAAGCAGATTTAAAATTGTATAGAATGTTTTCTAATTTATACAATTCTGAAATGAATCCATGTTATCTACTAGTGATTAATCCAGTAATAACACCTAACAGCTATATACCCTACTCTAGGATTTTCCATAATAATTGAACATTGGGGGCAGATTAAGACACAATTTGGCCCTCCCCTTGACTACAGCCCTGTGTGGCAACGTAAAATGTTAATCACAACATAAATGCACCAAGCGTACTTCAACGAACTTACGAGCAACTGTTGGAGGCCCTGTTGCTGTTGCTGCTGCGGATATTAAAGTAATTACTAAAATGATAAGCAAACTTCATACTTTATTGTATTTTGGATCTTACTTTATTCATACTTTTTTGAAGTTTTCAGATGGCACTTTTTACATTGAAGCCTTTTTAAAGGCATCACAAACATTTACATTGATGAATTTGTATGAAAAGTACTATACAGTACAATGGTGAATTTAATGAACATCTAAATCTCAACAGGTAACTGCATAACATGTTTTCTAATACTACACATCACATATTATTAAGGAATTGTGTTTATTTTCTTTGAAAAAACTAGTTCTTTGGGACTGTGGACATGAATTCTTCCTCTATTTTTTTGTCTTACTTTATTTTTGAAGATATCTTCAGAAAAATGAACCTTACCCCAATAATAGAGTTGAGTTCCGACATAGTGACTTGCTTAGCTCGCTCCACAGCAGATGCCACTTGTTGTTGATGCTCTTGTGATAAGAATGGCAAAACCTGACCTATTATAGCACTTAGCCTCTTCGCTATCTCTGTCTGAAAAAACAAATCAGAATTTGCAGTTTATTCTAGTTAGTAACTATGAATAGATTTGTAAAGTCAGTTATTTACCTGTTTATGCATCTCTACATTCAGTCCGTACGACATTTCATAATACTGTAAAGAAAACAGACATTGCATTATATATTTTACAAATCAATTTCCAGATTTGAAGTCTTCAAATCTAGAGTACACTTAGCTTGCTTTATCTTCTGTAAATATTGAATATTTAACAAATCTAATCTTGTTTTTTTACTTTTATTGTTTGCACTTAATCAACAGTGATATTCAATATTTGCTTACAAATCAAGTTTACGAGGGCTTTTTATGGTAGTAATAGAAGTTTAATTACCATAACGTAATGCCTTTGCATTTCCGTCTTGTCGTTGGCCAGTTTCTCACATTCTAATTTCAATCTGAAAACAATAAGTTTTGTTAGTTTTTTAACAAAACATGATTTTAAACTGAACTTATGAAAGTACTTACGTATGATACTGAGATTGCAAGAAGTTGAATTCTTCTTTGATGCGTTCTAATGTGTCAGCTATTGTAAATTTTAATGGACCTGCAGGAGGCTGTGGGCCCTATAGAAAGAAAAACAAACATTTGTGATGTCAAACTTATATGTTTTTACCCAGTATTGATGAGTAAACAACGCATTTAAGTAGATATTTATTTATTTGTAAGTGAGTAATGATACCCACCCTCACTGCCCCCGCCGGGTGTCTTGCTGCCGTCGGATACATAATAAAAACTATTTCCAACAACGTAAATACAAAATTAACCAAAGTGCTCTTTAGATCCGTTAGCCAGCACAATCAGCACCATTTCACATAATACAATCCACTGCTGCTATAACGCTCCGGACACCGGGGAGCCCGACTTACGCGCTAACAATGATATGCACAAACTTTGCCTCCAAACTTTTAAATCCTCGCTCATTCTACTTTTCTAAAAACCATATAACTGCGAGTATGTTTATTTGACCAACTTGTGGATTATTTTAGCCATTTCCAATTAAATTGAAAAATAATCAACAGATTTTAGAAAAACCGTAACCCAACATCCACGCCGTAACTTTTATTCGACTGTCAATTTCATGTCAAATTATCAAATCAATCAATTGCCATGTCAGGACATGGGTATATACTTTTTTTTATTATTACGATTGGATTTTGAAACACCACTTGTTTATAATGGATTCGGCCTATGGATCATACGTAGTTATTTTCAATAATCTCTCTTGTAAAATTTTATCATGGTCGATTGCAAACGCTCAATATGAAATCGACATCAATATAAATCTAACTGTTGAATATTTAGGCAAATATCCTACAAAAAAACGATCAGACCACGGAAAATACGGTATGCAAATTATGTAAATGTTGTTTGTTTTTATGGCCTAATATATTATTGAAAAGGTATTATAAAAAATTCTATTCTTCTATTTAAAATCGTAAACTACAGCTAACTACAAGTAACTACAGAAACTGTAAAACTGTGTGAAAAGCGCGTAAGCGCATGACCTCGCGTGAACTTTTGGTTATTGTACGTATGTTAGTATCGCAGGAGTTTTGATTTATAGATTATTTATAATATTAATGTTTTAACTAAACATAGGAATACGTATAATATGTTTATCATATACTAAACCCAAATAAACAGGTAGGTACCTGTCGGCTTGCCGATAGCGGCACGAAGGTACCTAAAAAAATGGGCATAAAAACGTATAAAAACTATTAATGTGATTGCCGTCGTAAATACCTATTCCACAAACTACATATATAAACATATAAAACAAAAGCAAATACGACAAATAAATTAGGTAAGTAAGAAGAAAGCATTATCCAACAATTAATTTGACGTAACCAAAAAAACCCTCAAAATGGCGCGAAACGTAATTAATTTATAAGTTTCATTTCCTGTAAATATTTCTAGACTCAACCTTTTGGCATTACATTCATTAACTAGCCTTGTCGATGGAGAATGGAAGTCCGAAAGAATGAAAGAGATCGGTTCAATCGTTTTGAAATAACAAGCAACATTGTAAAGCTTTACGTCACCTGCCCTTAAGGTCGTTTTTAGCGTTTCGAGGGTACGCTAAAAACGACGGTTTTAATAAAACATGGTACTCTTACAGTTGTCTGGTTAATACTCCGTTCAGCATCTTTGTCGCAATTAGCTGCGCGCTGCCGCGCCGTACTGACTGACCGAGCAAATTCACACCCACATGGCTAAAATACGGGTCTCTTAAATACGGCACGGTTTATAGTTTGACAACTTGGACATGACGAGGCCATTTTTTATGCTCAGGGTGCAGGTGATTTTCAAAGTGGCTTAGCGCTTCTCGTATGCCCTACGAAGACTCTGGTGAGATCAGGAGCTCGCGGGGTAATGGATGACACGGAGTTCAACTGTCAGGTGGCCGCAAGTGCAACAGAGCCATGGCGTTAAGGTGGCTGTGGCAGTTGCTCCACATTACTCCAAAAGAAAACTTAACACTGGACTTGACACGTCGCGGGTGATAATGATGTCATTCCTGACGTAACGTCCCGCTTCTGTGCAAAACGGTGACTTGTAATTTGAATCGGTGGGTTGTAAGCTTTTCGTCGGACCAAAGTAATGATACTTGTTTTTGAGAGATCAGACTCCAGGAACTTCTGGGTTCCTTGGTCAGACTATCACGACCAGTGCGGCGTTTTGGTGGCTATATGGTTTTACATCATTAAAATAGCTAGGAAAAAAATCCTGTAACTTTTTAAAGAGCACATGGCATGGCAACATCAGTTTCAAAATGTCACTAGTGCTTGATGACGTTTGTGCTCGTATGTGTTTATTTTCTAAAAGTTGGCACTTGGCAGTTGGCATTGGCTGGCTTGGCTGCTGAACTGACTGGCAGGCAGATCGTTTGCGGGCGGTGCAGCTGTTTTACTAGATTTTCGTTGCAGTGTCGAAGTGTTTTGAAATAAACTGAAACTGACTGGTTGCTCTGATACACCGTGATTCAGTGCGTTTTCGATGAATAAACATAGAAGAAAGTGCTGTTCTTGAAGTGATTTTTTTGTTGTGATTATTTTTTCGTATAGCAGAGAGAACCATCATGGATTTCAAAACAGTCATTTACAACGCTGCTCGAGATGGGAATCTAACGCGACTCAAAGTAAGTATCTAATGTTAATGCATACGCTCCTCATTAAACAAAAATCTACGGGAAGTACGCTTATTTTATTCAAGTCTAGAAGATCCCATGCGCGAAGCTTGGTGTATTTTGTTCGTCGATTTTCTCATCATAATGCAGTTAAATAACTAACTGTAGAGAATACAGTTATTTTTGACTCGCTCGAATCGTTTAATCAAAACATCCGCATCTGCGCAGCTATATATTACTTCTTGTAATATATGTACTTGTTTGTGTTTCAAAAGGTCAATAAAATTATCATAGCTAATAAGCTTCTATAACCATTGATATAAGTATTTGAATGATTTAAAAAAATGCAATTAGCAGTCTCGATAATATCAAATAAGTAAGTAGGAGGTACAGTTCTAAAATCGAAACAAACATGTCCATCAAGATTAACATTTGTAGATGAATTATGAAGGTGACCAGATGACCTTTTAAAGGAGTTATTTGTGAGAAAAAGCAAAAGCTTGATAGAAACTGAAGTTCTAGTTAGAAGTTCTAGTTGTCTAGTTTTTAGACCAAAAAGAATGCAATTTTGGATGCAAAAAGAGAGAATAGGACATTCATCGCTTTTGTCTGTTTGTCCATGTGTTTGTGGTTTGGAAAGACTGATAGAATCTGATCATTTATAGCTTGATGTTATTCGATGCGGTCATGGTATTTGCATTAAAGAATTAAATTATCCATTTGAAATTAGTACCAAAGAAATGGTATATTTGCATATCCTATATTACAAAGGTACAAAATATTCTACTTTTAATCAAAAAACTTATTAATAACAAAAATGAAGTTAA
Source organism: Philereme transversata (assembly GCA_963924445.1). Classification (NCBI taxonomy): domain Eukaryota; kingdom Metazoa; phylum Arthropoda; class Insecta; order Lepidoptera; family Geometridae; genus Philereme; species Philereme transversata. The sequence goes on from OZ004340.1 coordinate 15,495,462, forward strand.
AACATTCTATTAATCTTATTATGTAATTCAAAATCTGATTCTTTAGTACAGCAAAAACTTAATTGCAATTCAAATGAGGCAGACTACAACTATTTCTTCTAATCATTTGCAGTTTTGTTTGAATATTCATTGTAACCTACCTATCATTCTAATGAATTAAAAGTAAGTAGTTTTAGTAGCAGTAAGGCTCCATGTCTGGAAAGTAATAACACCATGCCTATTTCTGTTCCCAAGCAGTAATGCTTGCATTGTGTTTCAGTTTGAAGGTTATGGGTACCGGTGAATTTACAGGCACATGAAACAAAGTCTTAGTCAGATTGTAATGCAATTGTTAGAGGCAGTGGTAACCTAACCGCTTAACATCAGAGGGCCTGTCATATCACTTTATTAAAAAAACAAAGCCACAAACTGTTTTTTCTATAATGTGTAATTTGGACCTACTGTAAAAAGAATGGGTTTTACCTGATGGTAAGCTGTTACTATATCCAATGGACGTTTCTAATACCAAAGGTGTAAAGGCGCGCTACCGACCCTTTAAAATTTTCAAACACCCTTTTTGAAGAGCCCCAAACTGTAATCCCTGGTAAAACCTTGGCAGGGAGACCATTCCACAACCAAAGTTTTCACAGAAGGAAATTCCTTTGGATATTTGCAACAAAATCAAACAATTTTGTAACACACCGTTTAGTTACCAGTCCTATTAGTTGAGGTAATTAAATCGAGTAAATAGTAGAAATATAGAGAGGTAACTAGTCGAGCGAAGCGAGATCTCCAAATCAACTTGGGCAAATTGGCGTTGTATGTTTGTTAGTCCGCGTAAGCGTTGATCCGATCATCGTGAAATTTGATAGATAGGTAGGTAGTTATGCCACAATTTTGGTGTGACTAAATGAGTTAAAATGTTGGGGGGTTGTTGAGATATTGGGGTTCAAGAGGGGTAAAAAAAAAATGAAAATGAGACTATTAGGTCAAGTGGGACGTCAAATCAAAGGTCTTATTAGTATATTTCAACCCTGTTTTTATTTTTAGTATAGTCCTTGTAGTTTTTGAGTTATTAGCCATAATAAAAACAAAACTGACAAAATTCACAGGGTACACCAGTGACCCCACAATGCTGAAATATGGTATTCATGTAGCTTTAGTGATACAAGTATAGGCAAAAGCCTGAAATCCAGAATAACTGCATTTTGTACCCCAAAAAAGAATAACCAATTAATATGAACTCCCGTTACCTGTAATTTGAATGAAACTGTAGGTCAAGTTAGGTGGTTGTTTATTTCGTGGCCCTATTTTGATAGTCAAAGATTATGAATAATATATTTTTGTTTTATAGGAGACTTGCGAGTTCTCAGTTACTACTAGTTATTTTATTACCTACACAAAATACATCCATATAGTAATTATACCAATAGATGTGATGTGTAGGTATTGAACATTTTTTATTTATATTTATATTATTGACTTCTAACTATTGTAAACAAATATGTTAAATTAAACTACCTAGGTACAACAAGTTTTTTCTGCCTTTTAAGTTATGGCCAAGTAATTGAGATATGTTAAAATATCTTGAATCATTCAAATGTTATATCAAACCTGTTTGACTGCAAACTTATAACTTCATACCTATAATTATTAGATATCATTTTTAAGCTGATGCGTTAATTATGTAAGATATGACAATAATTTTATGATTAGTTAAGGTATTTTATAAGATTATACAAGCCAATTTTGAATGAATTATGGTAGGCATATCTTTCCTCGTATTCTTCAAGCACTCAACCTAATCTCTAGCCAACCCCACTGCAAGTCATTTCCTGCATTATTCACAAGGAAACAATTTCAACTTACATAATCAGCATTTCCACCTTTCCACACCAGCAGTTGACAATTTACCTATTTAATGAAAAAGTTGGTTAACAGCCGTATCTGTTTCTTGTCAATTATTCGCCTAGTTTGACGTCTGTCTGAGCCATATAACTCTTAGATTCAGTGCTGTAAAGCTGAAATTAGGCGTGATGAGATATTTCGGTGACGTCTAATTAATAGGTTACAAAATAAAAATTAGAAAAACTAACTTTAACATCAAAATCTTGTTATTGGTTCATTAAAATCACAAGGATCACTTTGAAACGCCAATTTTACTGCCTGCTCCTTCGCGACCAAGCCAGAAAAGAAAGGCAAGAAAACAAGCATGGTTGTTTTTATAATGATCCTTTTAGAATACTAACAATAAAGAAAATAAATTACGTCTAAATTGTAACATTTTTGAACGGTTTGAACGGAGCAATATTTTATTTTAAAATGGGTAAGCTACAGCTTTACTGACTACGGAAGCTTTCATTGTACGTATCAATTCATTTTATATTGCTTAGGTCCAGTCTCGTCAATCTTCTTTTAGATACCTACCTACATTTTGGGAAACGCATTATTGAGCTAAAAACGACCTCAACGTGTTGTGGCCTTTTAAAATCATCCACACCGCGAAATTTATGTTGTAGCATTATAAATAGACAAGCGAATTCATCGTCGTAGTCTTCATGGTAATAATTTTACCACCTACGAGTACCTACGAGGTCGTTGTCACAGAATAATTATCAAGCGTGGTGGTTGCAATCGATGCATAAAAATTTTAAAATTTCGGTTAGTTAACACAATTTTCACGTTGTACGAGTAGATGATTTGAGGCCACAAAGCGTTGTAGTCATTTTTTGCTCAATGAGCGTTGTGTCTAACTTTATACAATGAATAAAACATGTAAAGTAGGTCCCTAGGTAAGAGTTTTTCCATATTGATTATCAAACAGTAAAAACTTTTTATACCTATGTGTAAAGTTTTGGTTTTATTTAAATCTAATTACTAAAACATGAATTGCATCTTTCTATGTAAATTCACGTTTCTATAATATTCTGTTTCGATGAAGCTTTATTATTTTGTTCATAAAAGTTAAACATGGGATCACGTGCATGACCGGTTTAAAAACGATTCACACGAAGATGCCAAGGTAGTACCTAAACTCTGCACTAAAATTAATTAGCATCTTCACGAGCTTTGGCCGGAGATGTGATTATATGTTGCTGTCTTCCTAAACTTTACTTCTGTTTGAAATAATTATGACAGAAAATCTAAATGTCTAGCAATGGTTTCACAGAGAAACTGAATAGGTATGCTGTCTTAATATGAAGTGAAAATACGAGGAAGAATATGAAGGGTCTTCAAAAACCAAATCAAAATGTCCTGCTGGTTATGCAAGAGCAACCAACAGTGTCACTGATTAATCCAATTTAGTGACATGAAGTATTGTTTCGAAGGAAAAGCAGCCTGGAGAACGTTGACCTCATTGTGTTTAGATAGGCATTAAGTAGGCGTAACCAAGAAACTATTATTGATCCAAGAAAAATCACACTCAGAATTCAAAACTCCACTCAAAAAGTGAATGGTTTTAGAGAAATCTGTTTGCACTCTGGTTTCTATTCCCGGATGATCGAGTGCTCGAATTGACTGCATTTTTACAAAGAATTTATAGTTGAATGAATCTATTCCTTAACACGACGTATCTCACGCTTTTAATTATTTTACTTAAGTTACAGTTTTAGAATCGTGCCTTGGAATTCGAATGTTTTGTGAAAACATTGACAAATTTAACTTGGTAAACATTTATGGTTTGAGAAATATCATCAAAACAAAGGCTAGGCTGATGCTCTTCCTAGCATAGGAAGCAAAACAGCTACAGAGTTTCTGGAAACACTAGGGTTATTGAGATTGCCGAATATCTGCCTAGTTGCACAATGACTACCTTTGATGTTCCACATCCGCACGATAATTTACGCACAAATTCACCCATACGGCCCCAGTTAGACACCGACTGGGAAAGATAAATAGCGCAATAAGCATAAACGGCGCGATGCCCTCTTTACAGATTTAAATTAAACAGCGCAAAACGTTTGGATTGCCGCTTGCTTACTCATACTTGCAGATGTGCGAAAGCATTGCAAACAGCGAAGGGTTTCTCTCAAATCGATACGTTAAAATGAAACTGTTACCGGGAGCTGGTCCAAAGCCAAACAGTCTAGCTCTGGCAAATGTCCGCTAGGTGAGTTGAGAATCGAGATAAAACGCACCTGATGATAGCCTGATTAGTATAAAGAAGACAAGGATATATCAAAAACAAAATAATAGTAGGTACATGAAAATACAATGTAGAAAGGATTACTCACCCTTCACCCGAAACGTCAAAGGATAATAAGGAACAATACATTTGTGTCTCATTTCATTTAGAGGAATCTGACTTTGTACTTAAACGCCGTAATGCCAGAATTATACCACAGCAACCGAATGGTCTTCTATTTTGGCGTCGGTCACTGCCGTTTCTTTGTCCGTAGTGACTCAGTTAGGTTCACCATCTACGATGCGTCTGCAATGTTTATGGGCCACGGAAGATGTAACAAGGAAGTTACAAACACCGTTTTTGTTGTGTGTGCCCGATACATTTTCCTACAATTGACCTTTGTAAAATATAAGCAAGAGTTTTTGTAGCTTCATAGCTGGACGGACGCCAAAGAACGCGTTCGGCAACACTACAACAGTGATTCTCATTGTTTATACGATTTCCATTTCAACTGTCTTGCATCAGAGGTTTTTGTTGAAACTTCCGATTGGTGACAAGATTAATCATCTTTCTTCTAATCTCTGGGAGGGTGATGAGCATTTGAGGGCAGATGCTTATATCCCGTTTCAATATATTCAGAGATTCGTGAATTGAGATCACTGCGACTATTTGCGACCATTGACCTCCCTTCCGGGACAATAAACTTCTCACCGTGGACAATTTTCCTTTACCTGTGCTTTCTATACGGTGTCCTAATTTTACGTTTTCTCATTTCAAACATTGGATTTTAGTTTAATTGATGGATAAAATTTATTTAGGTTAAATTAGACAGCTCTCTATTTACTAGAATTATTTTCCTGTTTGTGAAAATGAATCCAGACTAAAAGGTATCTATTGTTATGGTTCTGATATCTATTTTGAGGTTTCGGTTTACAGTTTTTCTGCTTGTTTACATCATTTAAATAATGATCATAAATCTTTATTCAGTACATGATACAATAAATAATAATCTAAGCTAAAAATGCTAAAAGAAAAAATAGAACTAATATAAAGTTGGATTTGATAAATAGATGGTTATTATAGTCTCACTTAAATAGTTCCCTAACGTTCACCCTAGGAAAAACCTGTTTTGTGGGAGTTAGTTCTCTTCCGAAATTTAAGTACGTTTTTTGACCTGGTGGCATCCACTATAATACGAAATTGTTTAGTTAACATTACGATTTAGTAGCGTTGCATTGGGTTGTTCTAAAATAGATTTGTCGTTCATTTTAAAGTCTAATTACCTAATTACCTTTCTAAAATAAACAATAAAGTAATCTAATTTTGGTGACTTAACAATGATTAAAAAATACGTTCTGAGTGGAACAAATAAATAAATACCTACAGTTGAGCTATTAAACGCGTAATATCTTAAATCTATAGATAGCCCAACTAAATCAAATATTAACCTGCATTCGCAAGCAATAACTAGGTAGTTCGTTAAACGGTATTGCGGTCTATTACCACACAACTCTTTTAAGGTGAGGTTGAGGATTAACTTCAGACGAGCGCAGTTACTTGGCCCAGTACCTATTTCGGCTTTAAAGCGAGAAGTGCAAGAATGTAATTAATAAAACTGATTGGTATCGTTTTAGAGTCTAGACAGACGGACTGCATCATAACTGCACGCTACCAACAATCTGCGCAGTCCGTTTGCAGTTGGCGAACAGTTCTTAGATACGGTTGGTAGTTTCGATGCAGTGCAGTTATTATGCGTCCGTCTGTCTATACCTTTAGTAACAAAACAGATGCGGTCAGTGTTGTCCGCCTAGCTAAACTAGTGATCTGTTTTCAGTGTTCGAACCGTAGGTTTGTGCTTTTCTACATAGTTTCAAGCGTGGGGTTAATGCTATATAGGAATGAAATTAATGTTTACAAAAGAGCAGTTCTGCGCTCTACTTGCTTACGGTACTGGCATGTTACTTGCCTCGTGTAAAACTTGCATTGTTTTATTTGGCTCGTTTACGCTGATGAGGCTACTACCATTTACAACACAACCGTTGAGCAATATTTAGTTAAAGATTACGGAAGTTTTGGGAGTAAGTGATTTTTGTGTGTGTTACAACTCCGTTTAACGTGTATCTGCTAATCGCATCGTGTTTAATTTGCGAGTACTATTAGCTTATTAGACTGCTAAGCACAATTGGACAAGTCTACTCAATTTTAAATATTTTCTCAGGCATAAAGTAAAACAATAAATAATCTTTAGTTGAACTGCTTCTTGTTCTCGTGTCACTTCTACAGCCTCATTAGTTGTCCCAATGAGCTGTTCCGGAGTGCAGGTGTAAGGGTACTGAATTACTGAAAGCAGAGGATCAAGTGCGGCATGTTCTATATGGAAGCCCCGCTCTCATTCTGTTCAGTTGATAAATATAAAAACCCAGTTATATATTAAGTAATTAACCATGCATGATTTTCAAGAAACTTGACTTTTTTGAAGAATATAAGTATGTCAAACCTCAGCAAATAATATGTTTGTTTATAACTGCATTAAGTACTTTCCATTCCCTATCGCAGTCCGTTGTTGATTTGAGAAATAAACATTGATAACCCGTGTTGCAGTGCAAAACTGTAGCTTTTACAGATAATTTTTTTTATTAAAGTAGATTTTAGGGTCAAATCTCATTGTTGCAACTTCACCGTTTACGTCAGCGATATGAGTTATCATCATCTAGCTCCGCGCATTGTATGATGTTAAATGCCAAAGAGTGACCTTTCAACACATATGATTTAAATAATCTTTGTGTCCAGCATTGTAGGTCTTTTTTTTAAAATATAACTTATAATATTTTTATTCTAGACGTTTGCCACGAAAAATTCACGTTAGCGTGATGATCCCTAAACTCAAAAATACCAGCAAATGCCAAGGGTTTGTGTAATGAACGCTGGGGTCATTAGCAAACATTTCACTAGCATCGAACGGGCATTTGGTCATGCTAGCTAGACCCTATGACTGCTTTTGTTGCGCCTAGCATTTCATCAAGAGCTCAAGGTGATGCAAGTCACGACCGAGCTTAGAATTCTTGTCACTATAATTTAGAACTAGGAAGGCGAAGCTTACCTACGATGTTACTTTGTTCAATCGAACGTTTCTCATCTCGACGTCTTCCTTACTGCAGCAAAAAATTAATATTACCGAACATATTAAACGGCAATAGTTGAATGTTGAAGCAATTTAACCTTTATGTGAAGCAGTCTAAGGTTGAATATTATATTCATCTCATATGAAATAATTTTAATTATTAATCAACACTCACTTGATAAATTAAATGGCGTGATTGAATCTGTTGGAATAGGTAAGATATAAAGAATGTATCTTCCTGAGATTTCTGGTAAAAATAGAAGTTATGTAGAGGAGCGAAAGATAAGTTAAATCTTTATACTTTACGGAAGATCATCCTTATAACTAAGGATTATGTTAATCCTAACAAATCCAATAATGTACGCCGGTCGAAGGACCAAATCCATAATCAAAAGAATCATCGAACTAAATTTACTTTATTTTCAACCAGCGCGACACAACTAGAGCTGCTGGAATATTTAAAAATCATAAGTAGAGCATGGAAAATTTTCGTATTTATTTACGTTAAACTTATTTTTGTTTTTATAGTTTTAGTAGCTACAGTTACAGGAAAACATGCAGATAACGTAGGTAAAGTCCGCATTTATAAAGCTGCTAATCGCGTCTAGCTTCTAGATTCTAGGTAACCTTGTTTAAGTTCATGCTATGGCTTCGATTACTAAACAATAAATTATAAAAAGTTATGTCTTGTACTTGTGCTTACTCGATTCATCTGCATTTTTGTGCAGTCTTTTAATATAGCCCGTCCTTCGGCAGCCGATTTGCTAAGCTAATACGAATTGATTGCTTATGTCTCAGATTTTTCTCGCGCATAAGACAAACAGGAAAATATTATTTTCTGTTTGAGAGCTTTTGCCACAGTTTTGCAATCATTCGTTATTTCAAAGAAAATTCTTATATATACATATATAGGTTGCTACTAGAAGAGAGGTTAGCAATACTTATGTAATAATAAAAATAAATCAAGTACTTTTGCGTGTAATCGCTGAATAATAAGTTACTGCTTGTTCCGTCTCAAAATATCGTATATGTCTATAATTATACCTGACAGAAGCACCTTGCCAAAATGTTTGTAAATTTCACGGCAGCTGTAGAAATTACCCGAGTCCAAGGCCTACAATGATAAATTGTATCTTCAACATTTCTTTATTCGGGCTGTTAACATTTAGCGAATTAAAATGCTGACCTACTTCCGGCAAAGCGACGATTCCGCCAAGGTCAAGGTCTTTCGGTGGTTCAGTTTTAAGTAGGAACAGGCTTAAACCCTCTCGAAAGATCCATAACTAGGTTACCTAGAACCAGATTTAATGAAAATAAACTAGAAATTCTGCGTGCCATTTATTTAATAGCCATGTTTACTGTTGAGCAGGATCTCCACCGGTTCTGCAAGTTATATTTTTTTGGTCCTTTATTCGTTTTATCAACTAGCATAGACATCTTTGATAGAGGGGTCTATCAAATGTTTTTACAGCGTATTATTTATCATTTGGGGGAGACCTTTGCCCAGCAGTGGGGCAATATAGGTTATATATAATATAAAGAAATCTAAGTGATAGATTATTTATAATTTATCACTTAGATTACTATCATGCTCGTTCGTATGCTATTAAAATGTCTGTTACAAGGAATCTGAAAATAACAAATTCCATACTGTTATTATACCTGAATAAACTAGTTGTCTATGCATAGAATTTTTAAGTTAATTGAAACCATATTGTTGCAGGTAAGTAGATCCTGAAGATTTACATTTTCATCGAAAGGGGTAAGTAATTAGTATAATTTGTTAAACAAAAACTTCCAGAGGAACGGGTCTAGTATTTTTAAACCATAAACACGTTTACTGGAGCTTCTAAAGGTCAGGAATATATGAGTCAATTCACGGGTAAACAAACACTTAATTTAAGTCAACCATCGGAACGACAACGGAAGGTGATCGTGTTGTCGGATCGAGGAAACATCAACAATCAGAATGTCTTAGTAGCAGAACACTGCTGATGTAGTCAAGTAGGTAACTATATTAAAAAAAATAAAAAAAAATATTGCTGGACATTACACACAGCGCTATCTAGCCCCAAACTAAGCAAAGCTTGTACTATGGGAACCAGATAATTGATAGAATACTTATATACATTTTTTTTTGTAAATACATACTTATAATATATAGAAAAACACCCAGACACGGAACAAATATCTGGAGATCATGCAAACATTTGTTCCGCGGCGGGAATCGAACCCGCTACCTCCTGCGTCTCAGCCGGCTATACGCCCACTGCGCCACGGAGGCAGTCTATATTGCGTTATGATAACCATTTTCTGAAATATGTTTGTCCATTTTAACAATATTCTGGACATTCTGATTGTCCGACAAAGATGTCCTGCTTGGTGCAGTCCTTGAAAGTTTTAACTCAAATAAAACATTTAACGAAATTGAGTTCTGCTAGCTAATGAGCCTAACCATAAAAGTATAGAATATTTTTGTAGGTACTATGTTATATTCGGTAGCTTTATCTCTGAAATCTTTTCAATTGTTTTTTCCCTTAGATAAGAGCACATTATTATATTGAAAAGGTAGAGATAAAGACACCAAATATAACAAAGTACAAAAATATTCTTCGTAAAACAAAAAACCCAACTCCGAAACGAACTGAAAAGAAGCAACAAGCCTGCTAATTTTGAAACTCAGTTCTCATTTGAATGCAGTTGGGTGTTTTTGTTTTTTCTCTCATTTTTTTGGTTCTTATAATTGATATCTAGGGCACAAATTTGTTCGTAAAGAAATTTGGGTAAATATTTTTTTACTACTAACTGATACTTTTACATAATTTACTATTGTAAATTGGTAATGTTACTAATACATTACTAATTAACTGCAAGCCGCCATATTGGAAGTTCATATATGTCACTCTAGTGATTTAGACGATTCCAATGATGCCTCATTTGTCAAAATCTGTCAAGCCGTTTAGCCTACTCGATGCGCCAAATTAACAGATATACATACACATTAAAAACTACCCTCCTATAATAAGTATCCAGATTACAGATTGTATAGAAAGTGGCACATTACATATTATACAGTATGGCAGATGTGGGTAATGTAATGAGCTACACACGAAAGCCACGGAACAAGCTCAGCATTGTAAAATTCGCACACAGCGCAACCACAACCGGTACATGCGCTACTCAAGGTCTGGAGGTCACTGTGCCGCGTAGGTCGTCGAAGAAACTACACACGTGACGCCTACCATAAGGAGTGTCATTATAGAAACGGAAAGCGTTGTCGTCATAAGTAAATATCTTATTTGGGGTGAGACACGGATTCTTCAATATTATGGATAATCGGCATCCCTAAAGCGCGTCACGCACGATGAAAATATTTTATGTTTAGGTAAAATATTGCTCGCCATGCAATCCGCTGGACCATCAGCCACACACACTGCAAAAATATATATTTTCATCTTACATTGTATGGCGAGCTATAATTATATAAACATAAAATATTAAACCATCTTCATTGTTTGCGACGCGCTTAAGTGTCTTATCATCATACCACACTGATGAGTTGCGAGCGTGTTTCCAGCGAGGCGATTTCTGAACGTGTTCGCCGCGAGCTCGTGACGTGCATGCTAGCTGATTTTAATAATGACTGGCTGAATGTATCAGCACGGTTTGTAGTATGCGACGCACTCGAGGCGAACACGTTCACAAATCGCCTCGCTGGAAACATGCTCGCAACTCGCCAGTGTGATAACTGATAGGGCACTAATTTGTCTATATTTCTTTATTATAATTATGTTTTCGAATAAACGTGCGTGACAGAGTATTATGTCGGGGGCTTTCATTCTTGTTCACATAGTGACTGTTTATTATTCTATGCTTTTGTCTAGGCATTCCTCAAGTCTGTGTTTACCTGAACAGTAGGTTACTTAGGTGGTGGCTATAGTTTAACTGATAAATACGTTTCCTCATGCCTGTCATACTAAAATGGTAGCACTCAGACGTTAATAGCCGTCCGCATAATTACATTTTCCTTTCATGGTGCACGATTGAAATCCAGTTTTCCTTACGTGTGATTCGTGTGAACTGTAAAATAGATTGTTTTTCACTCGCACACTTGTGCTTTGAAATAGGTTTGACAGAGAGGTCAAATGTTACCACGGAAGACACCTATTGACAAGGACCTTGCATGTGCTGCTATGATTAATTGTCATAATGGCCTCGTATGGTCATTGATCAGTTCCAATCCGAACACAAAGGGCCTATTCGGATCCGAACGATAACCTCGTCTGTTGGAACCACGGTTCCTGAATTCATAAGCAGTTCTTCAATAAATAAAACAACAATACGAGAATTGTCAACGAAACCAGCGAATCGTGAAACGAAATGTCTCTGAATTGATTCGTCTCGGTATCAATAACTTGCTGTGTTGCTGTGGTGAAAGCAGCAATACGCGAATGATTTTATTAGAATTATATTATATTCAAAACTTAGCCAAAAGCTGTTAGAAATGTCCGTGAAATTGCGAATGGTCAAGGTTTCTTGAAGTAGAAAGCAGCATGACCGGCTTTTATCTGTGTTTGCAAAAACAAGCTGTGTTGCCAATACGAATATTGAGGTAAACTAGAAAATTTAGTAACATTATAAATAACTATCGCTGACTATCATAGACATGTTTGAAGTACTCACGAAACCGTTCCGATCAGTTAATTGGGTTGTTATTGTAAAAAGGAAATTCTATAAGATCAAATCTCATTGTTTGAGAGATACGGCAACTGAAATAAATATTCTATTACATACAATCACATTGATTGCAAGAATTTGAGGCTTACATACGGATGAGAAAAACATTTTCTTGGTGATCACGTTTTCAAGCATTCTTGATCTCCAAGATAAAATTATTGCTTTATGTATCTTGACCTTTAAACTTTGGAGTTCGTTTTCATCGTCTCAAGTGGAATTAAGTGTTCCAGAGTGAAGCCCTTGGCCCGTTAAATTAAAATCGATTGTATTTCAATCTTGACAGGAACGTTCTTGAGTCTTTGTTAACAGAGCCATCCTACCTGATACTATTAGCTACTATACTCGGTGACCTTCTTAAATGTAAATAATCTGCATGTGTATGTAGTGTTTGAAATATTAAAAAATGTTCTTCCGTATTTGTGACGCCCACAAAGATTAATTAAGTTTTTTTCAAATATGACCCGTGGATACCACACCACCACAATCCAAAACTTGCTGTTCGATCATATAATTGGAACATTGTGTCCTCACAAAAGGTCAGTCCGAGATAATGATCATTTCTTTTTGAAATTTGGCATTACAGGAAGGACACGGAGTCACTATTCGTTTTTGTTCTCTGTATGATTGGTGTCGTTGACCTAACCAGTAACCACAGAAAGCCTTACGAAGAATTAAGCTTGAAACATACTAGAACGCGACTCCCAGTCGCGACTTATGCTGTATCTGGCCAATAACATTACTTATACATGTGCACACTGTTAGCAATAAGTCGCGGACGTGTGTAACCCCTTCGTACACAAGGCTACGCAAATCTTCGATACTGATGTTGTGTACTACATTAGTATCGAGTCACGAGTATCGAGTAGCGCACGGGCCGTACACACACCCGTGACACAACATTGACCGGCAATCCAGCGGGTTATAACAAAATCTGCTATCATAATTAAATGAGAAAAGAAAAAAACACTTACCAGGACCAGACACTAGATATAATATAGAATACATAGAATAATTTGATGTAATAGAATAATTTCTGTAATCTCGTTTTTTGAATATTCTTTCAAGTTATAATTGATCGAGCGAAGCGAGATCTCTGAGTCAACTTGGGCAAATCGGCGTTGTATGTATGTATGTTTGTTTGTTCGAGGATAACTTTCGAAGCGTTTATCCGATCATCGTGAAATTGGTATATAGGTAGATAGTGACTAAATGACTAAATGAGCTAAAAATGTTGGGGAGTTGTTGAGATATTGGGGTTCAAGAGGGGTAAAAAAAAAAAATGAAAATGAGACTTTTAGGTCAAGTGGGACGTCAAATGAAAGGTCTTCATTAGTACATTTCAACCCTGTTTTTATTTTTAGTTTAATTTTTGTAGTTTTTGAGTTATTAGCCATAATAAAAACAAAACTTTGACAAAATTACAGGGTACACCAATGACCCCACAGTGCTGTAATTTGGTATACGTGTACCTTAAGTAACACAAATATAGGCAAAAGTCTAAAATCCTGAATAACTGCAATTTGTACCCCAAAAAAGCGCAACCATATAACATGAACTTCCGTTACCTGTAATTTGAATGAAACTGTAGGTCAAGTTATTTGGTATTTATTTCGTGGCATCATTTTGGTAGTCAAATAATATTTTTTTTCTTTTAATCGAAGTCCCGCGAGATCTCAGTTCGGGGCGAACCACTAGTTATATAAAGAAGGATATTTGTCCACCTCAGAAATAAATTTAATATTTAATAAATGCTCCGCCATCTTGCAAATCGCTGCGACTTATGTAGCGACGATCTCGTCCTGCAGGCAGCGCGCGACTGGCGCGACGCGAGTCGCGGGATGAATGTCGGCGACGCGACTCGTGTACGAACCTCAATGAATTTGTATGGCGGTAGTCGCTTGGAGACTATAATCGTTGAGTATCGAAGATTTGCGTAGCCTATGTGTACGAAGGGGCTAAGAGCTTTTACGTCCCACGAGAATCTGACACCCCGAATATTTTTATAAGCTGCAAACGCATCCTACGCCGTTAGAGCGCACGGCGTTAGACAGAGAGACAGCGACACGACCGACGAGGTCCGACACGGTGTACAGATTAGTAAGACGCGTCCGTTAGTCTTATATAGTATGCTTCTAGCTTTACCCTAGAAGTTCATCATCCGCATAACGCGGCTAACCTTTATTGTTTGTTGTGCACGAAGTGTAAAAACAAAGCGTAATCTGAACTCTTCAATTTAAGTGGTTCTTCTTGAGTATCAACTTATGTAAAATGTGCGTACCTACTTGGTACAAAATTTGTGCTCGAGTTGTTTTTGCTCGTAAATTACGATGATAAATCTGTTTCATGCCAAATGATCCAGAGAACCGCTGGCGCTGCTATTCTGGATTTCGACCGCAGTGCCCAACAAATGCATCTTTAGTAAATCGCGAGGTAGAAATGAATATTGGAACCTTAACATGAGGAAAGAAAAAACCACTTACCAGGACCAGACACCAGATATAATATAGAATATATGCTCTTCAGCAAAAGTAGCCAAAGCTATAAACGTATTCTACACACAACTGATGAAATTGAACAACAAGACATTAGGTCTAAAAATAATAGCTTTTTCTGAACGGTTTGAAAATAAGAGAGCTAATAATTCTTAAAAATGTGAGCAATTTAAAATCTTATCTAGGTATCAATTAAGTTAAGCTGACCAATGCGGCTGTTGAAATAATTACTAACAATCAGAGTCTTCAATCTAGAGGAATGACGAGCAAGGAATCTTACACGTGAGTTCTACACGTGCCAAATGTGTATTTGCAAAGGCAATTACTGGCTTCACTGTAGGCATGTTATGTTTATGTAATTGAGACTGGGTATTTTGAACTTCACATGATTTTTTTAAATTGCAGGCACATGAGGCTTTACATCTGTATGCTTCAAATTGATGGACGCAGGGTACGTTTCTAATGTCCGTGACCTACGAGGCAATACTTTGTTATATCTTGAGCAACCTTTATCAGGTCGTCTTTCCATTTAGTGGGCTTTCCTACGCTGCGCTTTCTAGTGCGTGTCAGTTGTTCCACCTACGACTTTTGCTGGATGTAACTATAACCGAACACCGAACTGAAATGTGTGCATGCACTGATGCCATGGTATAAAATGTTGTGTAAATTTTTTTTAAGATGAAACAGCTAAATAGCAGAACTCTTTTTCTTCTTCAGATATTGTTTATACTGCCGCGGCTGTAAAAAGAAGTTCCTTTAGGAGACCCATAGTTCATCATCATTTAAGCCTTCCTTTACCTAGTGCTGGGCATAGGCTTCATCTTTATAGCGTCATTCTTTCCGTTCCGCCGCGAGTCTTGTCCATTGATTTCCAGTCACGTTGACTGCGCTAAAAGAGACATGACAGCGTTCAAAAGCGAGCAGTCAGACTGGGCAGAACTTAGGAGGACAGACCAAAATAGAAGAAATATTTACGTGAAGGTCTTAAATATCACGCCCAGACCTGGTTTGCCTGATAAGAGAGCGAGACGACGTGCAAATGAGACCAACCCGTCGACTGACGAAACTTACACCTGCACAATTTGCGGTCTCCAAGTGCGTTCTCGCATAGGGCTGTACAGCCGCATTAAAAAATGTACCACCACCACAGGCATTACCTAAATCGTCTGGAATAGACGCACAGGCCAATGATAATGATGACTATGTCATCTATCATTAGGCAGGTCGACATGTAATCCATAATTAGTTGAAGATTTCTGATGAATCAATTTGTAGGACCATTTTAAATCAAGTTTTTTTGTAGTAGTAGTCTATACTATACAGTGAGCTGATGAAAATCAGCCAAAACAGCACCGCTTACTATTTAAATATTCATCTGTAATACAGTTTCACGAGTTATGTCATTTTCTTTGTGCTGTAGCTTCTTCAGGTATTGAAACAATGACATAGTACATACCTAATTGGTATAATTTTAAACTTGTTTGCAAACAAAAGCATGACACATCAGTTTATTAATGAGTAGTTAACTAGTTGATTGATATGGCGCCTTAGTTCCAAGAGTAGGTGGTCTGATTGATTTCACCTATTTTTAATTCCTACCTGTCGTTATTTCTTATAGCAAATCGAAGTAGAAGCAAGAATAAGCAAGCTACTGCGCAGGAGGGTAAACATTACCCTCCTGCGCCGTCGGGTAAAAAGTAGCCTATGTCCCAATCCCGGTCACATATATACCAACTGTACATAGGGAGTGCATCTAAAGAATACCTCATAATTTTACTTTACCCACCCCCTCCCTCCGTTTAGGGATGATTTTGCAAAAATGTTGAAACACGTTTTTCTTTATTGCTTACCAAAAGCCTAAATATGAATTTTCAGATCCCTAAGGCTGGGACTATATGGCATCCGGGCTGGTCAGGGACCGTTTTTTAACGGCCCCTGACCAATCCGTCGCACGACCAAACATTTGAATTTTTCCTGCATCGACTACACACGATCCGAGGCCATCCGACTCCGATTTTTACCTGGAAGCAACCGGGACATGCTCTGTATTCGCAGGATCGGGGAGACCCGCGCCCGTATTACCTAAGCCAAATTGCTGTCGCTTCGCTATCGCTACTCAGGCCATCCCTTTCACATGTACAGTACGTACCTCACGTGTGAAAGGGATGGCCTGACTAGCGATAGCGAAGCAACAGCAATTTGGCTTAGGTAATAACCGCCCCGGTTGCCATATAGTCCGAGCCTAACTTGAGGAATTATGGAGTGCCTATACAAACTTTCAACCCCTATTTCACCCCCCTTCAAGATTATTTTTTGAGACAAAAAATAGCGTATGTCCTTCTCCAGGATATAATCTATCTCCTTTCAAAATTTCATTACGATCCGTTCAGCCGAGTCGTGTAAAGTTAACAAACAGAGTTACTTTCGCATGTATAATATTGGTATGGATTTAAACATAGCGGATCTAACAAACCTATAGTAGCAAAGAAAATGAACTAAGTAAGATGCACGTTTTCAATAACAAGATTTAGAAGACTTTATAGTTAACCACTAAGTAGCTATTTATATGTATGGAAGATATTTGTAATGACATTAGCTGCTGACAGTGATACTGCACCACAAGGGTCTTAAATAATGTTTTGGTTGACTAACCAAAACACCATATTCATCATCATCATTTCAGCCATTGGACGTCCACTGCTGAACATAGGCCATTGATCTCCAGAGCAACTGTTATTGACTTATGACTGCCTCCGTGGTGCAGTGGGCGTATAGCCGGCTGAGACGCAGGAGGTAGCGGGTTCGATTCCCGTCGCGGAACAAATTTCTGCATGATCTACAGACATTTGTTACATGTCTGGGTGTTTTTCTATATATTATAAGTATGTATTTACAAAAAAAAAACGTATATAAGTATTCTATCAGTTATCTGGTTCCCATAGTACAAGATCTGCTTAGTTTGGGGCTAGATAGCGCTGTGTGAAATATCCAGCAATATTTATTTATTATTATGCGCCTTGCACCCAACGGCTCCCAGCAACCATTAGGTTTCGTTCCATCTATTGGGGGGCAATCCTAAAGCTGCACTTTCCAGTGCATGATTTCCACTCATGAATATTTCTGCCCAACACCGCCATATTGATTTAGTCGGAAAAACTGTCACCGAAGTTTTTCGTCAGTACGGTTAGTGTAACTTTGGGTTTTTTTTTTTAATCTTTATTATATTTAATGAGGGTTTAATCAGCATGATTATGACACCCTCGAAAATACACTCAAACCGAATCATCTTCTTCTTATACCTATTTTAACAACCTTAATTAACATCTTCGCTTGCTCCGATAAGGGGTAAGCCAAGATGTTATTACATAAACCAACAGAAAACAAATCAACATCGAGGAGGTTACAAAATATTATTCTTTCTGCTTCGTTCCGGACACATTCCACCATAATATGATAAGCATCTTCTATCACATCACACTCAGCACAGTTTGGAGAATTCGTCTTTCCCATTAGGTATCCAAAACTATTTAGAGGAATGTGTCCCGATCGAAGCCTCATTAACGTTACGATGTCAGTTCTGGCCATATCCGAATCATCAAACCACGGCGATCTAGCTAGGCCTGGTTGCACTGTCCTGTACCATACACCCTTACTCAGCGATCTCTCGTCAAAATATTCTTTCCAGTCTAGTAGACATCTTGTTCTTATTACATATAAAAGATCGCTTTGGTATGGTAAAAAGTTCATGACGATGCCGTCCACGATAGCTTCCTTAGCGAGACGATCGCCCTCCTCATTGCCGGACAAACCGACGTGTGATGGCACCCATTGCAACGTGACATGCTTGTTTTTATTCGACAACTTGTCAATGGACTCTAATATGTCGTACGCTATCGGTGCGCCACGAAAACTCTTGGTGCATCGGGCGAGATGATGGAGGGCACTTTTAGAGTCCGTCAAAATAACATAAAATCCATTTTCAAAGGAATTGATGTAAGATATCGCTTCTGCAATAGCAATGAGTTCCGTGTACATTATAGATATGTTCGACTTTATTTTAATTTTTATTGCGCCGTTCGTTTGAGGATCGAATATGGCCAGCCCTGACATATCTTTTGGAACCTCTTTGGAACCGTCCGTATATATTCTATGATAATTTTGATATTTAGCGGCCAACTTTGGGTTAGTTAGACTAATAACCATACCTACTTGTACTATATTTTAAAGTCTCGCCTCGCCTTTTCGCTGTCTGTGGAAAGAGGTCTTGTACTCGATTGCGAACTGTTGTTTTTGGCACAGTTTTTTTTTGCAAAATCTCAAGGTAGTTCGCACAAAAAAATATACTTTATCAATAGAAGTTGTAACGCAACTTATCAATCATTTGGTATTTCCGCGGTAGCAATTGTTATTTATGGTGCAATTTTTTTACAAGTGTAGACTGGTAACGGCTGATTTGCTGATAAGTTTAGATTATTTTTATGACTTAGTGACTAAATACAGATAAAGTCGATATTGTTTAACGAGACGTTGCTATAGCTGAGTAAAACGACTCACGTACATATGTAATAGACTGAAGGTTGGCGTACAGTAATCCGTTTATGCTCGTACGTCAATGGCAGCAGTGAATTATGCAGTGCAGGTTCTATTCTAACTGAAGGGGTGGCCCGTGACAGAACGGAGTGAAAGCTTCCTCTACACAAGCGCTTTGTGTGCTATTAATACATAATATATTTTGATATAGGTTTGGGATCGGGCGGGTGGTATTCGGGCGAAGTCTCAGCCCTATAAAAAAATAATATGTTGTCTAACTCTAACTGATCCTTTATGGCGATGTTACACGGTAGATTCACTCTAGTTGAAAAGTGTAGAAATTAAAGAAAACAATGATATTCAATGACATTGAATGATTCACTTTTATGTTTACATATATCAATTTGATTGCTTCATCCAAATTTAAAGACAGAAGTAAACCGTGTAATATCGCCATTCGATTCGTGTTGTAGATGAAGTAGCATATTAGGGGCAATTCGGTTGATACAAATTGAACAAAATTTACTTTTGCACTACTAAAATTATTGCCATCCTTTTTTGTTACATACGGACTAACGATGAGTGACGGTGACGGATGGACAGTGACGGTTGCCATTTTAGTTCTGTGAAACCTTAATTTTAGTTTAGTTTATTAACAACAGAATTTACCCTATTGTGTTTAAGATCTTCTCCAAATCGAACGGTCACGCAACATTGATTCTTCTAAGAACATGTAGGTTAGATACCTCTCTCTCTAATTTTCTAACTAAGAATAAGCAAGTCATTCAAAGTAAAAACAATATTTTTTTTTCTTTAAACATAATTATCCTCATAACATTACCAACGATGAACTTGTGTTGTGGTTTCAAATAGGTACCTAGCCTACTTATCTTGTCTGGAATTAAATCACTAACAGCATATTAAATAGTAATACCAAAGGGACATGAATAATCGTTTTTTTATTTATTTACCGATAACAACTAACGGCCCTAGAGCAACATTGTTTTGGTATTACATCATGTTCATCAGCATAATTGAAGCTGGCCACTTAATCAAAGGTATAAATGTCGTTCTCTAGGTTAAGTGCCTGATCCGACTAGAATGGTATCAGATGCATTGTAATTTGTAGTTTATGATTGCTCTGCACGCCATGCCACCGTAAGGCCCGGTATAGGCGGTATACTATACATACACCAAAGCTGAACCGAAAGATGTACATAATCAGTAAATGACATAATTACATTTTTAATGATTCTATTGGCTCATTTTACGCAAATCTCTCTAACACAGATGCGTACTTTGAAAGACCAAGTGCCCCCAAGTGTGAATGCGGTGTTCGCTTTCAAAACGTGCAGCACTTGCTTCTCTGCCCCCTGTGCTCCAACTCCCACCACCCGCACTCGGGAACCACTTAATGCTATAGAAGAGGCCCCAAGTCTCAAAGTGGTTCAAATTAATTTAATCGAGTCATTGACACGAAAAGAAGGTTCATATCAGGAATTATGCCTATTCCCATCCAGAGGCTAATAAAAACGGCAATGACTTTAAGGTGCAATATTCAGCATTTCGCAATTCAATACTACTGTGAATTAAAGATGTAATATCCGTCTGTCTGTCAGTATTACAAATAACTAATGCGTAGAGCTTGAGTTATTTGCTGTAGGGTATATCACGAGGATTTTATATTTTATGAGGAAGGTTTGTATCTTATAATATACCTTAGACTTCAAAGAACTTAATAAGACTGCTCTATTGTCGCTTAGTGCCCTATGGAGATAACTATGCACGGTGTTTCTCTACAAGAATGAGGAGATATGTGACAAACCAAACTCACTGACATAGCATTATGCTAATAGCTTATGATTCGCAAGCTAAAGTGGCAGTGGACAAGGCACATAGTTCTAAGAACTGATGGCCGTTGGGGCAGAAAGGTTCTCGAGGAAAGACCCCGAAATAGAAAGCGCAGCTTAGGACGACCTGATAAAGGTTGCTGGGAGCCGTTGGTTCCAGGCCGCACAGGATCGGTTGCTCTGGAAATCTATGGGGGAGGACTTTGTTCAGCAGTGGACGTCCTATGATGATGATACTTTAAATTAGCACCCAGGTAGAGCCACGTGCAAATGCTAGTAATAAAACAATCTGATTATTATGCTTGTGAATAAGAATTTAGTTTAATTTGGTTCGTCCAATAGAGGTCAATGTTATTCCCACGGTGCGGTGGGAATTTAATTGTCTAAAATCTAAATATTGTTTAGAATATGCGTAGTTGGTATTAACATTTACCTACCTTAATTGTACCAATATACTACTGTTGTTAACTAACCAGCGTCTAATAATTTTGTTAACACTTACATTCGATTCGAAGGACCGCTGTTAGATTGAAGTCTTTCTTCTTTTTCTTGGTGCTATGCCAATGTCTTCCTCGAGGAATAACCCCCCACTGGTCCTGCTGTTACAGTAATGTGTACCAAAACCTATGAACGATATATCATTAGACTCTTATCTACTTTACTTACTTAGTATATCTTAGACTCGTAGTCATAAAATAAAACTTTTTGTAAAAACAATTTGAAAGTTTACTCAGAAACAATGAGACATAATAAAAAAATACAGTCGAATTGAGATCCTCCTCCTTTTTTGAAGTCGGTTGAAAAATAGAACAAACACTAAACGTACAATGGGCGGTCTTAACACCCTGACCTTTGAATGTAGAGGATCATAAAGAATGAAAGAATTGCATGCTAAACGGCAAGATAAGGAAACTTATAAAACTTAATGACCACAACATTTTTATTAATCATGGCTGTGTAATGAAATGCTAATGAATAATGAAACCCACAAACAGCATTGTTTCCTATCACTTTCACTGATGAATAACTTAAGTGAAATCGTTTTACAATAGGCAGTTCCGCTGTGTGGGTTGTCGCCAATCCAACCAGAAACAAAACATTTGTAGGCCTCTATGGTATCGTAACATTTTCCTTTACAAAGACAACCAACTGTGAATCACCAGGGGTCGATGTAAACTGGCGGCGTCTCATTTGCTGTATCTATACTAATTCTTTGTGCTAAGAAAGTATGCTCTTGAAAGATGTATGATAATTTTGGTTAACTCGTTTTGTTACCGCGAGGCGTTGCTGCGTGAGTGATTCTATTGGCTATGCGAAAGAGAAATCTAAGATATACATTCGCCCTTTATAAGAATTACATTCTGGAAATTGGGAGTGTGTTACCAACATTTTCGAGAAACCACCAGTCAAGTTCATGTCCAAAAAATTCAAGGTTTATTCACTCTTAAGTTGTTTTATCAACCTTTCATTACACTAAAATGTCATACAATAAACCAAAGTCTACGTTCAATCTCAAAAGAGTATTTCTGAATGTCAATTTACTAAAACGGTTGTTGTGCAAACAGTCTAGCTCTGATATTGCCGTTTTAGAACTGACTGCCCTAGTTTCTAAATATATCTTGTCTACTTCCAAAACTTCCAAAATAAATAAAGTGATATAATTAATTAACGTTGTATTTTTACATTATCCTAATAAGTTTAGAGTGATCGAGTTAAATGCAATGTTAGAATGTACTGTACTTGTATGGTTTTTGTGTTGCTTTGTGTGCGCAACCTACACTTGATATTTTTTTCATGTATCGACAAATATCAAATAATTAGATAAGCTTAGTAATCATTCGATCGCTACCAACACTAAGTTTTTCCGCATGCTTAATTTATGCTCTACAGGTCTTTTGCGCTAACGACTAACGACTTCGTCCAATAACGGAGCATTAAATGCTTGATCACAATCATAAACACAATATCCTTAGATACATATCCAATCAAACTAAGTCCATGAGATGTTATGAATACAACGAAAGCCCAGATGATTTATTTGTGTCTTCTAATTATATAATTATGTCACCTATTCTAAAAGTAATAATAAATAATAATTTAGTAGGCAGTGCAATTACTATAAATTCTAATGCTGCTGAATCACGACGCTGACATTTTTTCTGCAAAAACTATGTCACGATTTTAAGTTATTTGCACGCAAAAAAGTTATAATTCAAACCTGTCAGTTCACGATAGAGATCGTATTGTGATGAATTAAGCTCAAATCGATTTGGTACAGGACTGGTGTCTGCCTGGAACTTAAAAATATGGTCGAGTCATTGTTTTATACCACTACTTCTACTTATAAACTCCTGTCTAAGGGATCGGTATATAATTTAGCATTACACAACGGTAATAAGTGTAATAAATCGTCCTATATTTCCCTCTTTCTCTTTACAAAGTATTAAGTACCAATAACTTCATGATTTTGTAACAGGCATCCGCCCAGGTAGAAAGGCGAAAGTAGTTTTACGCAATATACCCAGCTCTGTTTCAACTAGGAACTTGACTGGATCTAAATTATCGCATCTATTACGAATACATATAATTACATTGACATTTCGCCATCATCGTCACGTCGCAGGCGCACGAGTTAGCTCAAAAGGTATTTCTCAAAATACATAAATTCCTTTTAGTGTTACCTCTAGAGTCTAGTGGTATTTATCATTATCACTAAAGTATTGGATATTATTGGTTTGTTATTCTGGCGATTCATATTCCCTAGCAGGTCCATCTCCAGTTGGCGTGTTCATTTGCATCTGTCGTTTAATTCGGGATCTATTTAGTTAATTTAGGAACGGAACGTGTCCGCTTCACGTGAACCTGGACTGATGAATATTCTTTGCGTAGATAAGTATGTTGAAGGATAGCCAATTAATACGTTAGTAATATTGATTGAAAGCAATATTTACGAGTATAACGACAGGTTTATAAATATGACGACTGAAATTGAAACATTATCTGCTACCTTTGTCGCATTAACAAAAGTTTAAAATGAGGACTACTAGTGGTTCGCCCCGAATTGAGATCTCGCGAGTCTTGGATTAAAATAAAAAAATATAATTTGTAATCTTTGACTATCAATAATGCCACGAAATAAATAACCAGGTAACTTGACCTACAGTTTCATTCAAATTACAGGTAACGGAGTTCATGTTATATGGTTACTATTTTGGTACAAATTGCAGTTATTCTGGATTTCAGACTTTTGCCTATATTTGTATCACTTAAGCCACACGAATACCAAATTACAGCACTGTGGTGTCACTGGTGTACCCTGTGAATTTTGGCAAAGTTTTGTTTTTATCATGGCTCATAACTCAAAAACTACATAAATTAAATTAAAAATAAAAACAGGGTTGATATGTACTAATGAAGACCTTTGATTTGACGTCCCACTTGACCTAAAAGTCTCATTTTAATTTATTTTACCCCCCTTGAACCCCAATATCTCAACAACCTCCCAACATATTTAGCTCATTTAGTCACACCATAATTGTGCCATCGATATCTACCTATATACCAATTTTCACGATGATCGGATAAACGCTTCGAATTTAATCCTCGGACAAACAAACATACATACATACAACGCCGATTTGCCCAAGTTGACTTAGAGATCTCGCTTCGCTCGATCAATTATAAAAATTCCCTATAAAAATACCTAGTAAATCATGACTTCTTAGATTTACTAGCTGATTCGACCCGTCTTTGTACGGATTTTTATCTAAATAATATTAGCAAAATTAGTGCGGATCAGTAGTTTCGGAGGTCTCTACATCCGAACAAACTGACAAATTTTACCTCTTTATAGATAAAACAGTAGTTCATACTCCATAAACTGGCATTTTTGGTATGAAGTCCTATTGCACAATTTTCAGGCAAATTGTATGGTATTTCAACTAATCGCCTGTGGTAACTAGATTGATTGGAGAAGTTAATCGTATTCTAATTTATTTTGCATAGTGTGTTTATAAATTACCTAAGTATTTGAATGGTCACGATGACAATACAAAATGCATAGTACCACCGGTACCGCTTTCAAGTTGTGCAACATAATGTTCGGGCTGCGTCGATCGGATGCGATCGGGTTTCGTTAGCGCGGGAAAGTGTACCGAGGAAGTTGACAACCAGGCTAGTAGGTTAGGGGTGCCTGCGCATCTGATAAAATAGAATGGTTTTAGTTTTGTTTAGCAACGAACTCATTTTTAAATTGTTACATTTAATTAAGTCTTCTTTTTTCTGCGAAGGTACTAGTTGTGGTGCTATTTGGTATGGTTGGACATTGAGGCAAGTAAAATTCCAAAAAAGGTGTGAAAGTACTTTAGTTCGTGTCATATTGATTTTGATAATATGACGTGTTGACCTTTTGCTGAAAAATAGCGGGTAACAGATTTTTTTTTATATATTTTGTAATGTCTCCTTTTCAATGATATCGCATCGTAACATTTGGAACCATGCAGGGGCCGATTACTTGACCAATCGCTTCACTATGCACAATGGTATCGTCTCTCTCTAATCTATCGTCGCAAAATGGCCACTAAATTAATTATTTATTTCACGAGAGTATTAATTGGTCATCTATCCGTTTTTATATAATATACAGGGTGTTTGGTAATATACTGACGATATTCAAGTGGCTGTTTCTCAAAACATAAATAAAGATTTCTCGAAAAAAAAAACTACTAGTTTTATAAATAAAAATAAAGGCCGATTTGATATCTTTTTCGGAAATGGCTGCGAGTTTTGGGTTAGAAAGGGACAAAAAGAGATATCTCGAGATGTCACAAATACAGTATTTGTGGTTAGATGGCCAGCATTATGCAATAGTACAACATAAGTTTAATAAAGTGTTTGTTTTTACATGTCAAAATAAATATCACATATCTATGGTAAACATTTCACAAATTAATTTATTATGCATTTTTACTTAGAAAACTTTCGTGGTTGATTTCAATCATTATTATAAATACGGGATTTATCACGTACCGTTATATTGGTGTTTCGACAGACAATGTTTAGGTTCAATACGTGAACCTTCATCAGGCTGAGTGCGATCCGCTCCGAATAACGTCTCGAATAACATCATTGAAAATTTGGCAGCCTATGACAGGAACAACAATCATATTCATTAAATAATGGTATGGCTCCATTACATTTTTTCTTATAAATTAGCAGAATTGGTCCCCAGTTACAGACAGTTAACCAAAGATTTGATTACAACGTCGTACATATAAAATAAGAAAATACTTTTTCCACGACTTGTAATGTTCATACAAAATGTCCAAAATCAACTACAAAATTAACTTTGTATTTTAATATGCCGAACCGGCTATGGAACCCTTCACTGTGCGTGGTTCGACACGCGCTTGACCAATTTATTTTAGATAAAATTATTCGCTATTCGCTTCCCTCTTAATATTTAATACACATCGTAAGTAACTCCGAAAATTACTTTGTTGTTAGCAAGTTACATGGCTCTGTGGTTTATTAATCAACTGTTACGTATACATTCTCTAAACTTGGTGGTCTTACCGCTTATTATTTTGAAATTAGCTAAAATCTCGGTCACGTTCGAGATTAGACCAAAATGAGATAGTGGTCGTAATCCAAGTCTTATTATGTTACGTGTTTGACAGGAAGCCGATTTGCAAGACTAAATATATACCTACAGTAATCAAATTAATTAAATAACTTTGAGGTGTATCTCTAACCACACGGCACATAAAGTACAGTGCAGTCGATGATCCCTAAGCCATAATTCGTACTTTTCAGTCGCTTGGTGGTCGCTTGTAAAATTAACCAAACCTTTATGTAAATCGCACTAGATAACTGAACAGTACAAATGTCTAAACATACGTGTATCGAATAAGTTACGTCTTGCCGGAAAATCAATAAAATTGCACACATTCATTCATAAAAAACATATTATTAACTCAAAAAAATCACTTTAATGATGACATTTCAAATAAGTGAAAACAATGAATACTTAGATATTTGATCGAGCGAAGCAAGATCTCTAAATCAACTTGGTCAAATCAGCGTTGTATGTATGTATGTATGTGTGTATGTATGTATGTTTGTTTGTCCGAGGATAACTTTCGAAACGTTGATCCAATCATCGTGAAATTTGATACATAGGTAGGTAGTGATGGCACAATTTTGGTGTGACTAAATGAGCTAAAAATGTTGGGGGTTGTTGAAATATTGGAGTTCAAGAGGGGTAAAAAAAAAATGAAAGTGAGAAGTGATAAGGTCAAGTGGGATGTCAAATGAAAGGTCTTCATTATTACATTTAGGATCCGTTTTTATTTTTAGTAAAGTCCTTATGCTTTTTGAGTTATTAGCCATAGTAAAAACTGAACTTTCACAAAATTCACACGGTACACCAGTGAAACCACAGTGCTGAAATTTGGTATGCACGTAGCTTTAGTGACACAAATACTCCTCCGTGGCGCAGTGGGCGTATAGCCGGCTGAGACGCAGGAGGTAGCGGGTTCGATTCCCGCCGCGGAACAGATGTTTGCATGATCTACAGATATTTGTTCCGTGTCTGCGTGTTTTTCTATCTATTATGAGTATGTATTTACAAAAAAAAGTATATAAGTATTCTATCAGTTATCTGGTTCCCATAGTACAAGCTCTGCTTTGTTTGGGGCTAGATAGCGATGTGTGAAATGTCTAGCAAAAAAAAAAAAAAAATATAGGCAAAAGTCTGAAATCCAGAATAACTGCAATTTCTACCCCATAAAAGAGTAACAAATAAACATGAACTCCCGTTACCTGTAATTTGGATGAAACTGTAGGTCAAGTTAGTTGGTTATGCATTTCGTGGCACTATTTTGATAGTCAAAGATTACAAATAATATTTTTTTGTTTTTATGGGAGACTCGCGAGAGTTATGAATGAAAGTGTGAAATTTTATTGATTTGCCGACAATGACAAGACGTAACTAATTCGACACACAGCATATAAATAATTGTTTATGAGTAAGTATGTTTAGAAATTTCTACTGTTCAATTACCTAGTGAATGTGCACTGATTGTGTGTATGAATCGAACCACCTTAAACATACCAGTGCAAATTAGCTTTAGCTCGATCGAGGAATAGAAGTATATTTTCTTTCAATGTGACAAGAGTCATATCAATAAAAAATCTATTAACGCATACATTACAAGTTGCTAATAAATTGCCGGGCAATTAGCCTTGCCCTTAACTGTGTAATCAAGCGAACTGCAATCTTTTACTTAGACGCGATCAATCCACTAAGCCAATTACTAGGATACTGCCAGCACTCAAGATTGTTCACTTCAATACTTTCTTAGATCACCAGATTAAAAAGTATTTTTTCTAACTGAAAACTGAATATCTTTGGGTGTTAGCATAGTGGTGATAGTTTTTAGCGGAATAGTTTTTTTTTTATAAATTACAGGCTAGCGTTTGACCACGATCTCGCCTGATAGTAATCGATGATGCAGTCTACGATGGTACACGCCTGTCTAGAAGAAACCTATTCACTGGCGACTTGAAGATCCCTAGGTTGTAGTTATCAGGAAACACAGACTCAGGCAAGGCGTTCCACTCCTTGGCGGTTACACGCCTTAGTTTACATTAGACCTTTATTATGCGCACCGCCAAGGAGTGGAACGCCTTGCCTGAGTCTGTGTTTCCTGATAACTACAACCTAGGGATCTTCAAGTCACGAGTGAATAGGTTTCTTCTAGGCAAGCGTGAACCATCGTAGACTGCATCATCGCTTACCATCAGGCGAGATAGTGGTCAAACGCTAGCCCATAATTTATATATAAAAAAAAAGATTAGATAATTATTAATTGCACACCATAAATCAATAAAAATACCAATGAACAACGTAAATCTATGGATACAATTGGCGGTCTTATCGCTAAATAGCGATGACAGTTTAGTAGGCCTATTGCCTGAAGGCTGTGTAGGCAGTGGCTGGTAATTCCCCTTGAGTATACTGGTGTTATGAAAAATTATCGAGGAATAATCTACTAACAGAGAAATAGTAGGACGGACGTCGTCATCGTATCGTATGGACATCACTACGAGCCTGATTTTTATTTGATAATTAAAAACAAAAAATTTAATGAATCTGATATAATAAATTTTAGAAGTGGAGTTTCAGTACTTTTTACGTGCACGTAACGTACTACGTGCGTTATACAACCCTAAGCAAGTGTATTGTGAAATACTTAAATTATGTTTTTGATCTTGGATTACCTTTTAAAAGCAATCAAGGCATTTTAAGAGCGCCTATTAAATAAAATACAGCAATGACGATACCATTTTAGTCGGTAAAGGCTTTTGTGCTTGCTATTTTCAAGTAATTACGTTCGACTGTGGGTGTGAACGAAAGGAAGGCATGAATTTGCCCGGTAGTGGGGAACATCCGGGTTATATGTATATTATTTTTTTTTAAACAATCCGTATATTGGCTTTAACCTGCGAATTTCTGTTCATAAAATGATAAACCTGCACAATTTTTGAAGGCTTTGCTTCAGATTCTTACCGTTCAGTATTACTGTTTTGAAAACACTGATTTTGCTTTGGTTACAAAATATAATTTGATGTTACTGGGAAAATTTTCGTGATTTATTTTAATCAAATAATTAATTATTTATTTTTGATATGTCAATTTGATCTATTGGGCACGAAACAGATACTTCTTGTTAAAAAAATAATTCAAGTATTTACTATGAATACTATAATAATATAATGAATATAATTAATAATAATATTTACTACTATGCTGGAGCCTACAAATTTCTGCTCACAAAATGATGAACAGGCACAATTTTAAATAGTTTCACAATTACTCATAGATATCATTGCTCCCATTCACAGCAACACTAATCAACGCCTTTAATTAGATCGAGCTAACCGAGAACTCCAAATCAACTTGGGCAAATCGGCGTTGTATGTTTGTCCGAGGATAAATTTCAAAGCGTTGATTCGATCATCGTGAAATTTGATGTATAGGTAGGTAGTAATGGCACAATTTTGGTGTGACTAAATGAGCTAAAAATGTTGGGGGGGGTTGTTGAGGTATTGGGGTTCAAGAGGGGTAAACAAATTTAAATGAGACTCAAGGTTAAGTGGGACTTCAAATGAAAAGTCTTTATTAGTACATTTCGACCCCGTTTTTATTTTTAGTTACTTTCACTTTTTGAGTTATTAGCCATAATAAAAACGGAACTTTGACAAAATGCACAGGGTACACCAGTAACCCCACAGTGCTGAAATCCAGAATAACTGCTATTTTTACCCCAAAAAAGTGTGATCAATTGACATGAACTCCCGTTACCTGTAATTTGAATGAAACTGTAGGTCAAGTTAATTGGTTATTTATTTCGTGGCACTACTTTTATAATCAAAGATTACGAATAATATTTTTTTTGTTTTTATGGGAGACTCGCGAGATCTCAGTTCGGGGCGAACCACTAGTTTAATAATTTTCAATGTAAACACACAGAGGTCTCTTAGCGCCTTATGGAGTTGGATAGGCAATTATGTTTGCGCGTACGCTTCGTTGTAAAATACAGGCGGTTGAAAGCTGTGTTTGAAGCTATTTGCTATGATTATTTTATGACTTACATTTTTCGTTGTGCGAAAAAAGATTTTAATCGTTTATAGATTTTACTATTTAGTAGGATTTGTCATCAGCTATAGGGGTTTGACTGTAATCAACCGGGATCCAAGCGAGGTTTGATTCTAATAAGCCACTAGTTTACCTAAATCTAAAAATAAGTTACGTAAAATTGCTCCTGTATTTGGCATGCAAATTGAACATGTTGCCAATTCTCAATTACTAAGCGGTTTATTATGTCATCAGTCTTGAATTTTACAACACACCCACTTGATTATAGGAGCTTAATCAAACTCCCTGATTGGTTTACGAAACCTCGATTTGGCAATAGCTTCTACAAATTGTAATCCTCTTTATTTAACGTTGCGTTAATACTCTTGAGAGGCTAAAGACCAATAGTGCAGTGTTATGTAACAGTGAGGGTCTTTATAATATGCACACTACACGTGTTAAGTTTCACAAGTGCATATTTGCTTTGGCGATATAAGCGAAATGTTTCGAAAAGTACATGCACCCGGTGGCCTACTTTACTTTTATAATTAATCTTTGCAATCGACTTTCAGTGTGTGCAAATTGTGGAATTTGCAATGAGCATATTGAAAGAAGTTGTTTGTAGACGGAGGATGTAGAAATATCTTATGAGGATCAACAAACATAAATATATAAGTAATATATAAAATATATAAGTAGGCATAATCATCATCATCGTCAACCCTTCTCAACCCACTGCTGGGCATAGGCTTCTCTTCATTGTCGCCATTCGCCTCTATCCTGCGCTATTCTAACCGACATACCTGCTAATTTTATAATGTCGTCGACCTATCTTGCCAGTGGACGACCTGCGTTCCTGGTTTCATCTCGGGGCCACCACTCAGTCAGCACCCTGCTCCACGTGTCATCACCGCGCCTTGCCACATGTCCTGCCCAATTCCATTTGAGCCCCAATATACGCTTGCTAACGTCTTGAACTTTAGTCCGCTTGCAAATTTCGGTATTGGGGACTCAGTCTAGCAGTGTGTGTCCAGTAGGTATAATAATATATAAATATAGAGATGTAAATAAAGTTGCCACTAAAAACCGCTGCGTTTTTGGTAGACTAAAGTTGCTACATAATCGCCTGGTCCAAATTAAATGTAAGTTAAATTCTCATGAAACGTAAACCAAAAAAACATGTAACCTCACTGTCAATGACCTCGCGAATGCAATATTAAACCCATACACAGTTAAGTTGTGATGTTTATTTCTTGTATTTGATGACTCAGTGCAATCATTGTATGCCCATATTTTACTTGGAATATGCCGTTAAAGGGAAGGCAATGGATGCGTTTGGCACAGGACCGAAAGAGTGGCGTGATAACGAGGAGCCCTATACCCAGCAGGTGGTGGATGTGGGCTGAGATGATGATGATAATGATGGCGTTTAATTTATCAGTTCAGGACACCGCAGCTGTTGGATCTACTTTGAATATTGACCGGTCATCTGATGCGTGTTAGTGACAGGCTATCGACCATCTGTAAAATGTAGTGATCTACTTTAGTTCATTGGCTTCTGGCCCACCTCGACAGCTTCAACCTCCTTGAACTTTTCCATGGAGAGTGGTGTTTACTTTAACAATTATAACTTTAACACCAGTGTCTAACACTTCTATAGCTGACTCGAACTTGTATCGGCTTCTCGATTTTATCAATATTAGGAATAACAGCTTGTTACCCAAATAGGAAAATATAGTGACATATACATAGCCTTCAAGCTCTCGAATACTTCTTTCACTTTCTATAAAAGTTGCTATGTTCATTCATTGATATTGTGTAAATTGTAATTGTTTTGTTGTTTATGGTCTGCAATAAAGTCAAAGTCAAATATTTTTATCGATTAAAATCACAAGGATCACTTTGAAACGTCAATTTTACTGCCTGTTCCTTCGCGACCAAGCCAGGAAAGAAAGGCAAGAAACAAGGCTGGTTGTTTTTTTTAATGATCCTTTTACAATACATGATACAGAAAATAAATTACGTCTAAATTGTAATATTTTGAACGAGTTGGAGCAATTTCAATCCCAAGCTTCTCTATCATCTAAATAATCCGATATTTTATAGTAGGCTCTTTTATAAAGATTTTGTTTAATTACGTTTTTAAATTTGTTAATTGTCAATTTTTGTACATCCCTTGGGAGTTTGTTATAAAAGCGTACACCTTGCCCTTTAAACGATTTACTAACTTTATGGAGTCTACAAGTGGCAACAGCGGGCTTATCTTTATTTCTAGTATTAAAATTATGATTATCGCTATTTTTCTTAAACAAATTAATATTTTTGTGAACATACATTAGATTTTCATAGATGTATTGACAAGGGAATGTCATAATATTTATTTCTGGTGGTATCTATGTTTTCTTATATGTGTGGTTATTTACAATGATGTGTAGGATATTACAGATAATAACCGAATACTTTTACATAATTGCACCTATCGAAATTGGTGTCATTAACCGCTTTTACTGTTTCAAGGTTGTTTCCTTTTAGCTTCATTATTTATACAAGTTGTATAATTTTTATAACCGTGGAACTGTTACGTTGTGTATAACATAATAGCACTCTGCTGTTGAAATGGCGTAGTTATAAAATTCGATTGAATTCAGGGTATTGTATAGCTTAATTATTGTATACTAGCTTTTGCCAGCGACTTCGCACGTATGGTTTGTCAACAAAAAGTAGCCTGTGTTAATCCAGGTTATAATCTACGTACGAGTATATACCAAATTTCATAGAAATCGGTTCAGCCGTTACGACTTGAAAGAGTAACTAATATCCACACATACATTAGTGGGATAGCGGGATTTTTTATGCATCAGATTTCTGTCTATAAAACTGAAACTGAAGCGAAGATACGCCACCGCCGCGCGCCGTGCCGCGCCGACTCCGCCTATCTTAGCGACCATCTCTCTCTTGTACACATCGTGCCTCAGAAATAGACGATAACTGTACACTGTATTTAATATAGCGGTTTAAGCATGAAGCGACTGTCTGTAGTATAAACGTGATAGATACACTGATTCGTTTTGATTACGCGGTGTTATGTACAAATTCCGAAACGTGTGAGGCGTGATGTTGATCAATGAAACTTCTTTGCACATCATATCTTGAAGACATTTGTGTTAATACTGTCTACGCTCTAGTCGTTAGTAGTGCCACTTTAGTAATCTGTGTCTAAATGCCCATCGTCTACCTTCACTCGGGTATGTAGACTATGTAGATCAAGATCATGGCTGTGTTGATTGTTTTTTTTCTGTTTCCTCATCGTAACGATATTTTTAATATTGCTGATTTGTTTGACCTGGTTGGTTTATGATCGAATTCGCAATATTGCAGACAGTGAACGGCTGAAAATTACATAATGAAATTGCAAATTAGCGGTTCTACCGACTTATGGTAACGTTGTTGGGCGAGCTGGTCCCCCGTTCCACGTCACTGGTTAATTGGGTTCACATTTCACTTTTTAGCAATAAACTAGTAAGTGTAGCTAAATTGGACGAGACACTATTTAACCGACTTCAAAAAAGGAGGAGGAGGTTCTCAATTCGACTGTATTTTTTTTAATGTTTGTTACCTTAGAACTTTCGACTGGATGAACCGATTTTGATGATTATTTTTTTTATTTGAAAGTTGGTGCTTCCGGTGTGGTCCCATTTCAATTTGGTTCAGTTCTGACAATAGCATCTATGAGAAAACAATATAAGTCTTAAATTTGTTTAATTTTTATGTTATGTTATGTTTGTTAGCTCAGAACTCCGTTAATATCAACCGATTTGGATAATTAGTTTTTTATTTGAAAGGATATACTTTTAGATTGATCCCATGGAAACTTCATCAAAATTAGTAAAGTAGTTTAGTTTTTACTGTTTATCTGAAGTCGGTTATATTTTTGATAAAAAGATACGTGTAATATGACTAATGTTTCTTTTTCTTGAATTTGACTTGTGCGAAGAGAGGAAAAACATTTCCCCTTAGTAAATGTACAAAAAATTCGAAGCTGATCTACGGGGGAAAATAATTGCCCAACATCCATATGTTTATGTAAGTTCAATAAATAGAGTTGAAGTTCTCATTAATTAAATGAAAGATTTATTTGCTTGAATACAGGTACATTGGTTCTTAGACTCATAGATAATTTAATTTTACCCAAAGAGTTGTATGGTTAGCAATAACAATTTTTGGTTTCCTCGTGTTCGTTGTGTACCCATTATCCATATTACATGTAGGTGTCGTACGTTATAAATATTAGCGTATGCTCAAGGACAAAACATTCACCCAAATCCGCGAACATATGAATTTGGAATCTCGGATTACGTAGGAGACGAGTTTTGCGCTGAATATTAATGTATGATTGGAATTGAATTTTATTAAAGAACCGATTGAAGAGGCAAACACTATTACGTTTTTATGTTATTAGATTGGATAATTCCTTTATTGCACATCATTAAATATAAAAGAAAATACAATTTTAAATCATAGGTACAATGGGCGGCCTTATCGCTAAAAGCGATCTCTTCCAGGCGACCTTTGGATGGACATTATCTATGTGAACAAATAAGGACGGTGGAGTAAATCAGATAATATTGATCGAGCGAAGCGAGATCTCCAAATCAATTTGGGCAAATCGGCGTTGTATGTATGTATGTTGGTTTTTCCGAGGATAACTTTCGAAGCGTTGATCCGATCATCGTGAAATTTGATACATAAGTAGGTAGTGATGGCACAATTTTGGTGTGACTAATTAAGCTAAAAATGTTGGGGGGTTGTTGAGATATTGGGGTTCAAGAGAGGTAAAAAATTTAAAATGAGACAATTAGGTCAAATGGGACGTTAAATGAAAGGTCTTCATGAGTAGATTTAGACTCCGTTTTTATTTTTAGTAAAGTCCTTGTAGTTTTTTAGTTATTAGCCATAATAAAAACTTAACTTTGACAAAATTCACAGGCTACACCAGTGACCCCACAGTGCTGTAATTTGGTATGCGTGTAGCTTTAGTGACACAAATATAGGCATAAGTCTGAAATCCAGAATAACTGCAATTTGTACCCCAAAAAAGTGTAACCAAATTACATGAACTGCCGTTACCTGTAATTTGAATGAAACTATAGTTCAAGTTATTAGGTTATTTATTTTGTGGCACTATTTTGATAGTCAAAGGTTACAAATAATATTTTTTTTTGTTTTAATCTAAGACTCGCGAGATCTCAGTTTGGGGCGAACCACTAGTTATTACTCATTCGATTTTTACTTGTATTATGACGTGGCATTAATCAAGCACTCACCTTGGATCAGAAGCCCAACAGATAACCAAAAAAAGCATTGATGATTACGTGTACGTAATACAAGTCGTAATTACCAAATTGTATAACGTACTTTAACTAATATTGATCGTGTAACGCCCTTCGTTCGAAGGTCGACCGACATTCAATGTCAGAAATTAGTAAATAATCCGAAGTACACGTTTACGTTGTTTTGGAGATAATAAGAAACCTTACTAGGATGTTATGGTTGTGGAGTATCAAATTACTCGTAACCGCTATTTTGATTAGTCGAAGTTGGCTAAAATCGTAATACAAAAACATATTATAAGACGATGTGCTAAAATAACTAAAATACATAAAAAAAATTCTTAGGGTGACTCGCGCAACGATGCTTAAACGTAGTTAGTGGCTAAATATGATTTGAGGAGTTGTCAAATCATAGAAATACGTAAAATTTAAATACGATTAATCGCTAAAACGTTTAGGGATCGTTGTCCAAGCCGGACTTAATCTTTGATTAATAAAATAGTGCCACGAAATGACAACCAAATTACTTGACCTACAGTTTAATTCAAATTACAGGTAACGGGAGTTCATGTAAATTGGTTTGTTTTTTGGGGTACAAATTGCAGTTATTCTGGATTTCAGACTTTTCCCTATATTTGTGTCACTAAAGCTACACGCATACCAAATTTCAGCACTGTGGGGTCACTGGTGTACCTTGTGAATTTTGTGAAAGTTAAGTTTTTATGATGGCTAATAACTTGAAAACTACAAGATTAAAACTAAAAATAAAAACGGGGTCGAAATGTACTCACAAAGACCTTTTATTAGACGTGCCACTTGACCGGATAGTCCCATTTTGTTTTTTTACCCCTCTTAAACACCAATATCTCAACAACCCCCCCACATTTTTTGCTCATTTAGTCACACAAAATTGTGCCATCATTAACTTTATACCAAATTTCATGATGATCGGATAAACGCTTCGAAAGTTATCCTCGGACAAACAAACATACATACATACATACGACGCCGATTTGCCCAAGTTGATTTAAAGATCTCGCTTTGCTCGATAAAATAACGAAATGGTTATGACATTTCAAAAATCGTTAAATCTATTCTGCAATGACTACGTGAACCTACCTAGTGATGTATCAGATAACAGAAACAGTAGCATATTCAGCCGAAAAACTTTTTCGAGTTAAATTATTAAACTTCTAGATCAAGTGACTAGTCTTCCCATAACAATCATAATAATGTCGGTCACGTTTTGACCCTTGATCTATAACAATAACAGCACATACATCTATCACCAATAGCAATTGCTACACGCAGTTGCAGCATTGGAAAGGCAAAAGCTCCATTACGTAATTCTTGTGTAAGCGGTCGGTGAAAGAGTGTTGCCGCGATCGCTGGTTGCAGTGCTGCATCGGCCATCATCTCGGACGCACGGCCCTACGCAAATGTATGAACGGTATACTGTTTGTGATTGTGAAACCGGGAGTGTAAGGTGCCGCGTGATGAAAACTTATTTTGTGCTGGGTCAGGGCGAATGAGTTCTTTATGCCAAGCTCGAATAATTCTCCATTATTGTGCCAGTTACCATTACGTGTCTAATCTTTTAGAAACGTGTTTTTGTTTATAAATGTTGCGTGATTAGTTTCAGCTACTAAAGTAACCAAAAAAGTTGCTTAATTCTAGTTTTTGGCTGATATTATTTCGGGTGTCTGTATTGATTCTATTTAAAATGGATCTGCTACTGGCAAAGTCTCTTCGAGACCCCCTTTATAGTAAACTAGCTGACCCCAGCTTCACACGCGTAGTATTTCAATAAAAACATTACCCTCTTTCTGCGCAGTTGGGTAAAAAGTAGCCTAGTTACTCAAGTATAATGTAGCATTCTAATGGCGAAATAATTTTTGAAATCGGACTAGTAGTTTTTGAGTGATTTCATTACAAACATATAAAAATGCATATCTTTTTTTCTACTCAATCTTAATCATCTTCAATCTTAGACTACTCAAACTCGTGACAATTCAGAAATCTCATTAGTTATGCTTTTGTTATGTTGCCACTCTTTCCAAGGCATTGTCCTCAGAATAATCCTGTAGAGTCAAATGCCGAAGTCATACTCGTACATAATTAATAACCATGTTACAAGACAAGACCCAAATATACAATCAGTTATGGTTGCTTGCCGTACCTTTAACCCCAACTTTTTATTCGATTACAAAACGAATTGCAACAAGGTTTTTTTAAGATACAAAATGTATGATTGTTGTAACTTTGTAAGTACTGCGACAATAGCCCGGAAAAGTTATTACAATAAAATAAATGTCTTATTGCCAGTAGAATGCAAAGTATCCTCATTGTTTTCCTTGGTGTACTTCCTAGCTTAAACGATGTCCATGAATATGTATATTATAATTTAACGTAAGATGCCAATTTTATGTCCGGACGACTAAAGTGTGTTTGCAAACATCCGCTGTTGTCAAATTTAGTTTACATAGCGAATGGACTATACTATAAGACAGTCTTATGCACATATTTGTATGCTTGGCTGTATGTAAATGGACCGATGACATGTCCGTATCTTTTAAGTACCATCTGCCTCACATTCCTTTGGTTTATCTATTTTTGTAACGTTTTTATTTGCCTCTCGTTTTAGAGGTTTAAATACAAATTGTTCTGGCTGACTTTCAACGTTTAGGGCCAGATACTATGATTCTTTCATCTGATTCTTAAGATGATTTCTATTTGTTATCTTTTTCTTTGTTTTGGGCTTAACTTCCCTAAAGATGCGTCTAAACGGGCCATGACAAGACGTCTTACTCCAATATTGCCCAGCCATATATATTGTTATTTAATTTTATGTTAAACTTGAATTAAAAAAGGAAAATCTATGAATGCTTCTTCAATGAATGTTAAAACATTGCTTGTTTAGAAGCGCCTTCCTTCATGTTATCTTTCTTTCTAGTCAGTACTAGTTCAATGTTTCGTGCAGACAATAACAAGCAGTTCTTTTAATTAGGTTTATTTTACTCGCGATTTTATATTGCGTTGATGGTCGTCGTAGTATCGTATAGTTTGTTTGAGTACCAACAAACGGTGCAACTGATGACACTCCCTTCATTAGTCTTGTTCCTAGGTGGTTTCTTTTATCTTCTTATACGACACGATAGTCATCTTCTCCTTTATCTGGCTCACGTTGCTTATTTGTGAACGTCCTCTTCCTCTTTTCACTTCGATGATTGTTCTTATAAAGCTGTTACTCTTCTTAGGTTATCGTTATTTTTTTAATGGGGTAGTTGTGAGAAATAAATGACTGAATGGGAATAATTAACACAGGCACCTTTAATTTAATCATTTGCAACTGAGAAAATAAATTTGATCAAATTAGACAACATTTTGCTATGTCTGTGAGTGACCTTGGTTTGTCTACGTACGGATCTCCTCATTCCTGATTTGGTCTCGTAGAGAAACACCAAGCATAGCCCTCTCCATAGTAAGCCTAGCGACCTTGACGTTGGGTGAAGGCTGCACAAGATCGGTCGCTTTGGAAATCTATGAGGGGTGGCCTATGTTCAGCAGTGGACGCTGATATGATGATGATGATGAACAACATTTTACTCTAGTGTGCCAAAAACATTCAACTACTCTATAACCTTTGCACAACGTAGCAAAGGTGTTTCGTCAGTTTATAACCTTTAAAATCTACTATCATCTTTGTTTATATTTTACTAACGAGAATCTGATTGACGGAACAATTCTTTGATGAGACGGAAAAATTATATACGTCATTATTGTTCCAGAAATATTTTTATGATCATTACTAAACTTTTCCTTACCAGGAACTTCTCGAGGGAATAATCTAATAATAATAATCTTGTTTTCTTAGGCTCGGACTATATGGCATCCAGGCTTGTCAGGGACCGTTTTTAATGGCCCCTAACCAATCCGTTGCACAACCAAACATTTGAACTTTTCCTGAATCGACTACACACGATCCGAGGCCATCCGACTCCGATTTTTACCTGAAAGCAACCGGGACATGCTCCATATTCACAGAATCGGGGAGACCCGGATGCCATATAGTCCGAGCCTTATACCTAATTGAATTCAGAGCCACAGTGTCGGTGACCGGCCGTATTGAGAATCATTAACTTTGAATTTTATATCTTTTTACTTGCACTCACGGGGAATTTATATCGTAAAAAATACACTTAATGTCCAACCGGTTTCCTTATTTCTGAATCATGGAACTGTTGTTGTGCATTGACGCACCCAATATTTAAATATATTTCCGGAGGCAATATTTCTGGCAACTTTCTGACATAGACTTTAATCTGGTTGGTAGCGCCTTGGAGTATCTTTCTTAGTGCTCTTATTTCTGTCATCTTTGCAATTTTCCTTGACGACATTCCGCCACGTGCAAGATCGTATTGTGATAATTTATTTAGTGTTTATCTCATACATTAATATGGTCGATTTTTTCATGAAATTTTTATGTTCTGTCTTTTGCGTCCCATTCTGTATTTAAAAAACACCGAAAAAAACAACATAACATGTATCATACTCCTGTTTTGTTACGTACGACATTAATTTAAAACACACATCCGTAATAGGTCAGTTATACATATTATACTAAATAGGTGTGTGATAATGTATATTGTATATGTGTGGCGATATGACCAAATGATTTATCGTATTGCTTGAAATTCTGCGATTGAATGGACAATTCAAGACATGCATTCGCTCTCTAGTTACATTTCCTCGAGAAACTTAAGAGAAAACTCGTCTTTATGCATTCGCTACCTCTTGAATGCATCAAATTTCTCCTCTTTTATATATTTGGAATTTTACGTTCAACGGCTATCGCGGAATTTATAGATAGAAAATTCCCGACCTAGCCGCCAAGTTTTCTACAAATCCTGTTATGAGTACACAAACCTGTTACAATAAGTTATTCGCGACTCTAATAATAGATCCAGTTGTCATCTTTTTAGCTACCTTGTTGGTGAGAAATATACAGCCTTACTCAATCAATAATCAGCCATTATGATTGTTGCGTATGTAGGCTCTGAGAATCGGTGTCGTCAATGTAAATGTTTTTATATCGACCACACGGGAGAACATTAAAGTTTTCCCGTCGTTTATAATTTTCTACGAACTCTATTAATATTCAACTTTATGTGGTTATACTTTTCTGACTAATTGGCTCACCACAAGTTCTGCGTAGTTTTAAACTTTAATATCGTGTTCTTGATAACCTAAAGTATCATTTAGATTTGTGCAGTCATCGCAACAAGACTTAAAATAAATACGTTTTTTTAGTGAATTAGTAATTATAGTGTTATGTGAACTCAGTAACGTTTGACTAAACAGTGATTGTGATGTTTTGAACCATGTCCACCGGTGTTTGGGATCTAGTGCCTGTTAGGTGTCGTTGGATTGAGACTTTGCGGTATTGCGGGAAAACGCTGCTGCGGAGACAAAGAAGACTGCTCAGGCGGCTGAAAAAGGTATATACATTTAAACCAGGATACATATATTAAAAATTTTAAAACCATCTCAAAAGTTTTCGAGCCGATGACGGGACTTAACTAAACCCGCGACCTTTCTCTTGATGCGCAATTGATTAGCGCATTCTTGTATCAAGAGGGTTCGAATCCCATCAGCCTCGGAAATTTTTGAGATGGTAGGAATATAGAAATATTAGGATTCCCCGAAGTGTAAGATAACAAAGGGTTGTTTATGTTGTAGCCCTTTAAAATAATAATAAATTTATTAGAGTAGTGTTATAAATATTATCATTAACGCAATCAGGTGGTAGAGATCTTGAACTGCAATTAACAACCAATATAATCGAAGTAACTGAGTATTGATGTCATCAGCGTCCTCGGGAAGCAACCTAAGTTGATCGAAACAATAAGAAGTTGTGACATATTTTTGAACTTAATCGATTGCACTCGCTGTATTCAAATTTTTCTGTATATATTGACTCGAATAATGTGACTCAGGTTCAGTTTCACCCAAAGCTTACCTGGAATTAACGTTTAGCAAATTTATATTCTTAATATTACGAAATCAAGATTCCATCATACTTACTGTGAGTATTCGTTTATTTTTGACACATTGTAATTATAGAATCGTACAGTTAACTAACTTCCGCCGGCAGCTTCGAACGTGTGATTTATCATTAAAAGTAGCCTATGTCTTTAACCCAGGTCATAATCTATCTTTATACCAAATTTCATCTTTATGGTATCGGTAGTAACAGACAGTTAGACAGAGTTACTTCAGAATTTATAATATTGGTGTAGTTGGATATGTGTACAGAGTTTAACTGTATCATGAAATCGTGATTGATATCTGAAATTAATTAATCAGTACATTTTATCGCTGATAGAAATCGAAATATTTGAAAAATGTTTTCAACACTACGCAATACAAATCTACGTGCATAGTTTTTGTATGATGCATCTCGTAGTTTATCCTACCATTGTGTTATTTCTTTCCTTATTTACCTCATTAGAAATGCTAGTTAATTTTATTTACTTCTTGCTCGAAGTTGTTGCATCTATTTCATAATATTTAGGTATATATACCTACCTTGGTAGTTGACCTAACTTGACTTGGTGTTATCAATAAATATATTGTATACGGGATTTATCACGTACCGTCTTATCGGTGTTTCGACAGACAATGTTTCGGTTCAATTCGTGAACCTTCATCAGGGTGAGTGCGATCCGCTCGGAATAACGTCTCGCCTCGCATATTTAGTTATTTCATTATGAACTTCTAAATCAAATCAAGTAAATGTTATTACAAGATATAAGAATTAAAATACCCAGACATCATGGTATGCAATACGCATGAATCACTTTTATTTTTTATTTATTGACCGAGCGAAGCGAGATCTCCAAATCAACTTGGGCAAATCGGCGTTGTATGTATGTATGTATGTTTGTCCGAGGATAACTTTCGAAGCATTTATCCGATCATTGTGATATTTGGTATATAGGTAGGTAATGATGGCACAATTTTGGTGTGACTCAATGAGTTAAAAATGTTGGGGGGTTGTTGAGATATTGGGGTTCAAGAGGGGTAAAAAACATGAAAATGAGACTATTAGGTCAAGTGAGACGTCAAATGAAAGGTCTTCATTAGTACATTTCGACCCCGTTTTTACTTTTAGTAAAGTTTTTGTAGTTTGTGAGTTATTAGCCATAATAAAAACTAAACTTTGACAAAATTCACTGGGTACACCAGTGACTCCACAATGCTGAAATTTGGTGTTCGTGTAGCTTTAGTGACACAAATATAGGCAAAAGTCTGAAATCCAGAATAACTGCATTTTGTACCCAAAAAAGGGCAACCACTATATATGAACTCCCGTTCCCTGTAATTTGAATGAAACTGTAGGTCAAGTTAATTGGTTGTTTATTGCGTGGCACTATTTTGATAATCAAAGATTACGAATAATTTTTTTTTGTTTTTATGGTAGACTCGCGAGATCTCAGTTCGGGGCAAACCACTAGTTTAATACTTTATTGCACAAAAATACACATTAAATATACAAAAGGTGGGCTTAATGCTAATATCATTTTCTACCTGCCAACCTCAGAGGTAACAAAAAAGGTTGGCACTCAAACAAACTTCAGCACAACATTAACTTATTGGTACTTAAAAAGCAAGGGTAAAATCACCTTTATATAGAGCTGAATTTATTAAATTGATTCGTAAAAGCTTATGGACGTGCTCAACAAGTCTAGATTTAAATAATTATCCATACTAATAATATAAATACGAAAGTAACTGTTTATTTCTTTGTTTGTTTAGAAGTTTGTTTGTTTGTTACCGTTAAAGGACTGAACGGATCGTAATGAAATTTGGCAAGAAGATA
The DNA here is from genome assembly GCA_963924445.1 of Philereme transversata. NCBI lineage: Eukaryota > Metazoa > Arthropoda > Insecta > Lepidoptera > Geometridae > Philereme > Philereme transversata. The sequence continues at coordinate 15,539,149 of OZ004340.1, forward strand.
GGTTATATCCTGGGGAAGGACACAGGCTATCTTATGTTAAAAAAATAATCTTGAAGGGACATCGATATTGAAAGTTCCGTATAATTTAACCGTCGTTCATTGACGTGGATTCATTTACATGAAGTGTCGCGTCACGTTGACATTTCATTCTGCATTTGATTTCTTTGATAATTTATTTTGCAACGTTTCCCGGGTCAGCTAGTTTATTATATATAGGATAATAACTCTAATAAAACTTGTTTCTTGTCTGATTCTGTATTGGCTTGATCGCGGAAGAATAAGCGTTTAAATTAACATTTCAAAATGGTTCTTGTGATTTTGGTAAATAAAAAGTAATACATTTTATTAACAGAAAAATACAAGTTTTTAGATATATATCTCATCCTAGAATACAAAAGAAACAGTAGAGCCATCTAAAAACCGTTGCAAATTACCTATAGAAAGCTAAACTACTCCTTATCACTACCAGGCGGCAGTGTGTTAAACTAATTTGATAGACTAGTGGTTCGCCCCGAACTGAGATCTCGCAAGTCTCCCATAAAAACAAAAAAAAAATTGTAATCTTTGACTATCAAAATAATGCCACGAAATAAATAACCAACTAACTTGACCTAAAGTTTCATTCAAATTACAGGTAACGGGAGTTCATATAAAGAGGTTGCTCTTTTTTGGGGTACAAAATGCAGTTATTCTGGATTTCAGACTTTTGCCTAGATTTGTGTCACTAAAGCTACACGAATACCAAATTTCAGCATTGTGGGGTCACTGGTGTACCCTGTGAGTTTGGTCAAAGTTTTGTTTTTATTATGTCTAATAACTCAAAAACTACAAGGATTAAACTAAAAATAAAAATAGGGTTAAAATGTACTAATAAAGACCTTTCATTTGACGTCCCACTTGACCTTATAGTCTCATTTTTTTTACCCCTCTTGAACCCAATATCTCAACAACCCCCGACATTTTTAGCTCATTGAGTCACACCAAAATTGTGCCATCACTACCTACCTACATACCAAATTTCACGATGATCGGATAAACGCTTCGAAAGTTATATTCGGACAAACAAACATACATACATACAACGTCGATTTGCCCAAGTTGATTTGGAGATCTCGCTTCGCTCGATCAATAACTGAAGATTTCGTGGTTCGCCCGTGCAGTATTTCTAATGAGAAATATACTACATGGGCGAATCCTGAAATATGTAGGTTCAGTCGATTTTAGTTACATAGATAAATGCAGACATATGTTGCCTTTTTACATGCATTTATTCGATACATTCATATTTTTTTAATAAAATTACTTAAAGGTTATACTCATGAAAGGTATTTATTGTTAGTATCCAAATTCGATTGTATGTAAATTGACATAAAAATAAATAAAAAATTTAATTACATTTAAATATTGGACCTTTGACATCTGCTGTATACTTAAACATCAACTTATCCATACGATATTATAAATTTGAAAGTCTGTTACGTTTTCACAACTAAACGATTGAACTGATTTCGATAAAATATGTTATGTCTCATTTTTACCCGAGTGCGCAGAAGGAGGGCAATGTTTTTATTGACAAAACACGCGTACGAAGCCGTGGGAGGAAGTTAATTCATTATAATTTTAACAATGGCATCCTCACTACGTTATTCACGCTAGAATAATAAACGCAAAAATGGCAGAAATGGAAATAAAAAATAAAAACTTTAGTTTGGAACAAAACCCTGGTACAACAATATTGGAACACGATATCTAGGACTTCTGGCTCAATGCTCAAAGTGGGTACATAAAAAGATAGGACAATATAAGTAGGAATAAACAAAATGCCAGAAATCGAAAATTCCAAAGTAATAAGTACAATTTAACAGGCTAACAATGACATTATATTAAGTTCTAGGAGTCTAAATATAAGGTACACAGTACACACGTGCAAAATATCCAAGCCTTAAATAAATCTAAAGTCTAGTCTCCGTACCCGAAAACGGTTGGGTGGGATTATTATACAGTGACATCGTATGTTAATATTACTTTGTGAATTCATAGAATTTTAGCAGGTCAAGGCAGTGTTTTGGTTTTTCTACGTTGCCGCGTCGTCTGATGAATCATATCCTTTCATTACATTTTTATTACGTTTTTATCACTTACTCGTATCTCTGAGTCATGGATTATTTCATTCAAGTTGTTAATTATGAAAAATAACTTTATATTGATTCGCTATCGTGACAAATTTCGGGCTAAAAATATGCTGTGATCAGCTCTGAGTATTTTTTATTTATTCTGGTACATTGTTATGTCAATTTCCTATGTGTTGTCTAAGCGTAAGCATTTGATTAAACCAAAATCAAATTATTAGATATTAAAATATTATGATTAAATTTGACTTTGAGTTCAAATTTTAAATAAATAAAACAAAGTCGAGTTAGTTACACCATTTATAACTCAAGAACGGCTGGACCGCTTTTCATGATCTTTGATTTGTAGGATTTGTCTCCACCCCGAATAGCAGAACAACTATTAAACTGTCGGAAAAATTTACGCAAAAAGAAATTATGAAGAAATTTTCATTTTCTCATACATAGATGCAGCTAATAATAATAATAAGTATGGCTAGACATTTCACACAACGCTATCTAGCCCCAAACTAAGCAGAAGCTCTGCTTAGTTTGGGGCTAGATACTGTGGGAACCAGATAACTGATAGAATACTTATATACTTTTTTTGATAAATACATATGTACCTACTTATAACATATAGAAAAACATCCAGACCCGGAACAAATATCTGTAAATCATACAAACATTTATTCCGCGGTGGGAATCGAACCCGCTACCTCCTGCGTAATAATGGCCGATTAACAATTCTACCGGCGACGTACATTGGCAGCCCGCGTCATATGCATGTCAAGGCGGTACGAAGTTCAGCGGGTCAGCTAGTATTCCATAAAATTAATGTTCGACTCCAAAATTGCCATTACAATTACCTACGATTATTTATTATCTATACTAATATTATAAAGAGGTGAAGTTTGTTGATTGTAAGTATATAATTATATTTGATAAATTATATAACGATACCTACATACATATATACGATTCTAAAAATTATGTCAATGATAGAAAGCTACACTATCCCATGCGTTTGTTTGTTTCTCAATCAAGTAGTACCGGTTGAACCGATTTTGATAAAATTTGGTACCACCAAAATTTGACCACGCGTGTTTAGCCGCGGTCGGAAGCTAAGGCTCGGACTATATGTATGTTATACGGGCTTGTCAGAGACCGGTTTTAATGACCCCTGACCAATCCGTCGCACAACCAAACATTTGAATTTTTCCTGCATCGACTACACACGAGGCTATCCGACACCGATTTTTACCTGGAAGCAACCGGGACATGCTCCGAAATCGCAGGATCGGGGAGACCCGGATGCCATATAGTCCGAGTCTAAGGCTATATTTATTTGCAAAAAAATCCGTGGCCGGGGTTAGGTCAGCTAGTGTAAAATAGTCATGTGCCCTACCTTTGTTCCCCCCGTGACTCTCAATGGGGCACCACTAAAAAGGGTATTCCAATTTAAATATCTAGGGCATCTGGTAACTGACGACTTGCGAGATGACACCGATATAGAGAGAGAACGCAGAGCATTGTCAGTCCGGGCGAATATGCTCGCCCGCAGATTCGCGCGATGTACAGACGCGGTCAAAGTGACTCTTTTTAAAGCGTACTGTACATTGCTGTACTCTGCGAGTCTGTGGTTTCAGTATACGCAAAGGGCTTACAATGCTCTGCGAGTCCAATTTAATAATGCGTTCAGGGCGCTGTTGCGGCTTCCGCGCCTCTGTAGTGCCTCAGGCATGTTCGCCGAAGCACGAGCAGACAACTTTGATGCCATCTGGCGTAAAAAAACAGCCTCACTAATGCGCACGGTGCGCGAGAGCGGCAACACCATCCTGAACGTCATTGCCAATAAATTCGACTGTCCTCTGAAGTGGAAGCTCACGCAGAGGACTAAATCGCAATTAGTGATTAATTACTAACTCCCCTAGATTTAAGCTTTTTACTAACAAAATAGATCCATTGTTATCTGATAAAATAAATAAAAAATAATAATAATTCGTGATGCTGGTCAAAGTGCTGGAGTTTAGCAATATTACAAGTCTGTACCTATGTGGTTGTTTGGGTTTGAATATAAATGCCCCCAAAATTTGGCATATCGATTGTTTGTAAGATAATCATGTATGTCGCGATGCCGCCCCGGTCTAAGTTTTGCAACAGTCCGGTAGGCGTGCGTTGCGCCATGGACCGGCCGGCGCGGCGGCGCTTGCCAAACCGTATACTGTTGTTTATTATATCGTATGAGATTTCACTTTTGCTAATATTGGTATCCTGGGAAATGGTTCGATCTTTTCTCTAGTAAACACATGAGGCTTAACACCTGTATGCCTCAAGTTAATAGACGCAGGGCAGTACCAGGCAATACTTTGTTATAGGCGATGGATACCATTAAACATCATGTGGCCATATGTTACTGCCATAGTTATAGAATAATGGTATCTTCTAATACAAGCATATTTTTGCTTAAAAGGAGATATCTAACCATAACTATTTATAAGTTACCGAAATAAACAATTTTATTAATTTATTGTTATTATCTTCAGTATGTACAAAAAATGTCTGGAAAAACCAAGAGTGAGGTTTGACGGGTGCGATGAACGGCGTTGTTGATAAGATCAGAAACAAAGAGTACACTTATTTTGAAGATATGGCGAATATGGATTACTCATCATATTCCTATCATTGTTATCTATAAATGTTGCAATGAAAACAAGTACCCACAGAGGACTGTTGCGGCCACAAAAAAATAACGCAAATTGCGGCCACAACGTTAACAATCCGAATATTTTACCTAAGATTAAAATCAACACTGGTTTGACAAATTTAGTACCTATCTACTACATTTAATAGGTATGAAATCGTGAAGCTAAATTACATAATTTATGCTTCATCTAAAAGTAAGAGTTCTGTTGAATACGGCTTTACTCTCTTTTAATTTTGCATGAATATTCAAAACATGTTAACAGGTAGAGCAAAGAAGTTAAGGTATTTGCATTAATTATGTCTTCTTAACTGTATGAGACTACATTATCATAATATTATTTTACCTCATGTGACGATATTATGATAACATCATTATCATCGCATCGTATTATCTTAAAGACTTGATGAGTTAATTCGATTGTTCGCTCGTTGGAAAACGGCGAGTAATGAAAACAATGATTACCTATATCATTAATCTCGTCACGTTCATTAGTCGTCACTGAAAAGTGGTAGATTATCTAAACAGCTGCAGCTTGGGATTTGATTGATTAGTAAGCGGAGGCACGTAGATATGCCGTAGTTCTTGTAGGGGTTAGTATCAGCTAGGCCGTCTGCCAAAGCTATACGTACCTATGTGTTGCCAATACTAAGCTCTTATCAAGAAGTACGTATGAACAAATTATCGTTCTGCCAGCCAGGCACAAAAGAGCTGGCTTACAATTCCTCATAATCACATTTATGGGTGACGACGACTCCTAAACAAACAATCACTTGACATTCACGATAATTGAGCAGCAGAAATGTCGCAAAAGCATATGCGTATCGAATTAGTTACGTCTTATTATACGCAAATCAATGAAATTGCCTGCGTGCATTCATAAATATCAGAATACGAGGCATGCCTTTTAAGTTTTGTCGTTTGAAGAAAAAAACACATCTAGAACCTTATAGTACTTTTTATTGTTTTTCAAAGTATTCACAACGTAGCTTAAAATACTTTTCCATTCGCTCAAACCAGTTATTATAACATTTATTCCACTCTAAAGTGGGGTGTTCAAAATGGCTGTCTTGAAAGCGTCGACTGCTTCTTCACCGGACTGGAACCTTTGACCACGAAGACTTTTCTTAATTTTAGGAAATGTAAAGAAATCGTTAGGGCTTAGGTCAGGACTGTATGGAGGATGGTCAAGAATTTCTACTTTTTCCTGCTTCAAATACTCAATCGTTTGACGAGCGCTGTGTGAGCTTGCGTTGTCGTGGTGCAGGATGATGCGTCGCTTTGAGTTAGATTTTCGAAGTTCGGCGATGACTTGTGGTAAACAAACTGTAGTATACCACTCTGCGTTAACCGTTCTACGATCTTCAAGTGCAATAGTCGCAACATGGCCGGTTTTTCCAACGAACGTGGCCACCATCTTCTTTGAAGTGCTTCGAGAACGAACAACTTTAGTCGGCTTTGGCTCGTCTTGAAAGACCCAGATTGTAGATTGTTGTTTGGTATCAGGATCGTAGGCATAGATCCAAGATTCGTCACCACTTATGATGTCGTAGACGTGATTTGACTCCCCTCGGTTGAACCTTTGCAGAGTTTTCTTACACCATCTGACGCGGGCCGCCTTGTGATCGTCGGAAAGCAGATGCGGTATCCAACGGCAAACTAGCTTTCTCACACCAAGCGCTTCATGCAAGATCTTCTGAATGGTTGTCCCTGAGATGCCTAATAGAGCCTCTATCTCTCGATACGTCACATGACGATCTTCGAGAATTAGTTGTCTCACAGCAATGATGTTATCTTCAGTGAAGGCGGATTTTGGGCGTCCTTCGCGAAATCTGTCACTAACACTAGTATGTCCACGCTGGAATTCTAAATACCAGCGTTCGACAGTCCGCAGACATGGGGCTACATCACTGAACACAGATGTTAGCTCTTCTAAACACTGAAGCCGTGTCAGGCCTCTTCTAAAGTTGTAGAAAATTATTGCACGAACATTTTCCTTAGAAAGATTCATTTTCGTACGTGACCTGACAGATTCAAATCGAAACTGTGACTAAACAATAGCATTAATCCTAATACTTTCAACTGTTTTGAGATTCAAAATGTAAACACATTCGAATATAGAACAGTTCCAAATTCAAAATTGCCGGAAAATATGGAAACGACAAAACTTAAAAGGCATGCCTCGTATTCATCATTTTTACTTATTTGAAATGTCATTAAAAAAGGGTTCTTTTAGAATTGTCTTTTACTAGCTTCCGCCTGCGGCTTCGCACATGTGGTTTGTCAATAAAAAGTAGCCTATGTGTTAACCCAGGTTACAATCTACGTACATACCAAATTTCATCTAAATCGGCTAAGCCGTTACGACGTGATTGAGTAACAAACAAACAAATAAATAAACAGACATCCAAACTTTCGCATTTATAATATTAGTGTGATGAAGTAAAAGTGCGCAATTTTATTGATTTTGCAGGAATAATAAGGCGTAACTAATTCTATACGCGTAAAAGTTTTTAATTATCAAACTCATCCTGCAACGAATCAGCCCATCATATCATCCCCTAATATGCGAAAGTTTGGAACATGTTTAGACATTTCTGCTACTCAGTTATCTAGTGAATCGTCAGTGACATTTGCATAGGAGTCTACTTGGTGACCATAACCAATGTTTGATAAGCGACTATCACTAGTATAATCAATTTCAATGGAAATCGGTTACCTAAAGTTTCTCTCAACGATTTAGTTAAGCTCTGCCCGTAATACGTATTGATCGTCTATGTATTTTATGTGTATGAAGTCGACCGGGCTGAGGGAATGACACACAGTAAAAGGCACTGTCAATTCACCTATTTAGAGCCGCCAACTTGCCAACTGGTCGAGAGCACCGCCGCGCTGTATAAAATCATATTCAGTAATGTAGACCTGAGTTCTTACTTGATTTTTTGTTTCCAAGTTTCTTATAGAGTTTTCTCTTCTTTCTAGGCGTACCTGCACAGTTGGCGCTCTGTCGAGGAGCTGAACATGTTGGTGGGTGCGAAGGTCTGCGGCGCGACTCCGCTGGTGATCGCCTGCCGGAACGGACACTACGACGTCGCCGAGTACCTCATAGAGAGATGCAAAGCTGATATTGAACAGCCTGGTTCAGGTGTGTACCCTTTACTGCTACCGTGTACTAAAGAAGACTGCAAGACTTGTGTCTTCAATTTGATAAAGCAACTTAGTAAGTTAAATTGGGTCTTTCAGTATCGATTCCAAAGCCTTTTTTACAGGGCATACTTTAACGTAGACCAAGAAAAAATAACGAACAAACTTCTATTCTTTCAATCTCACTGTTCAGTCTTTGGGTCAAAATCGTTTTGTTTTCTCGAATTTATCATAGTTCTATGTTTAGCTCGAGACAAACATAACATCGACGGAATATCGTACCCGCGGACGTGCTCTTTATTCGATTCGGTTACTGCTTTGATTGACCTTCTGGCTATCAATGCATTACGACCGCTTTCAATTTAACGATGTTATGTATTCGGTTTTTGAGATATAATCTGTCTCTCCGTCGGTCGTTCGATGGCTATTCTTTACTGCTTATATACGTATGTACGACGCACACGGCGTATTTTTTATATTTTTTTATTAGATGTTGACAAAGCTATAAAGGCTCACTCTTGAAAACCACATCGCTATAAAATACGTAACATGTTACGCACGTCTAGATTATGACCCTGTGTGTGTACTACGAAATTAAAAAGTGTCTTTCTTTTACTATATCGCTTGGTTTTTTATGAAAGTGTTGTGGCATTCATTGCCTCGCAACACGCGCAAAATGTTCCAAGTCAACAGCACGGAAACACTTCGCCAAGATCGAAATTTGGTACGTCTGCAATTGGGCAGTTGCTTCTTCGCCAAATTTTCTATTTCATCGGCTTGTTCGTCAACGCTCTTTAACGACTGCGATGAAATTGGTTGTGACACATATCAAAGTCCACATGTTCCCGACTCAGTACGGAAATAACCTATTCAAAATGTGAATTTCCAATGTTTAGTTTATCCTTTTAAACATTTTAAATCGGTTCGAAGTTTTTGATAAATGGACTGCACATGGCTTGTATATCGTATCGTTTATCTAATTTCAACAGCCCGCTGGATCTCACTGCTGGGTAAAGGCCTCCCTTCCCATCTTCCATTCATCCCGGTCTAGGGCTTCTGACGACTAGTTCGCACTGTGCGCGACGAATTCGTCCCGCCATCTCTGCCTGGGCCGGCAACGCGGTCTTGCGCCTTGTGGGACCCACTCAGACCTTATCCTGCCCACAAGTCATCCCGCATTCGACATATGTGTCCAAAAGTGGGATAGAGCCCCACTTCAAATAGTCAATTTACCTGCTTTTTGCGTAAGATCGGCCATTTATGTCTTAGAGCGTAGTATGGTGTTTCTTATGCGGTCTATGAGTCTAACGCCCAATATACTTTTATGCTATTTATATTTTTCTGTCCGTATTCTTTGTTCTATAGCAATAACCAGGTTTACTTTAAAAGTTACCACTTGTTAATCATAAATCACTGCACAACAATGATCGCTCACCATTGCCACGAGTATTTGTCAAGGTAGAAATAGCTATTGACCAATCTGTTGACGCAATTGGTTACGAAGCAGGGAAACAACGCGAACGATTAAACTGTCCAATAAATAACCGATTTACGTTTATTGGATTGGAGTGCTATCAGATTTCTACAAAATTCTCAAATGTGATTGTTTCCTTATTCATTAAGTAGCATCATCATACTAGTAGCATAAAAAAACGCTTCAAAATTAATTGTAATTGTAGAATTATGCATGGATTCATTAATTTTCCTACTCTTATACTATTATATGTAAGTGGACTCCTTTTTCCGTATTCGAACTTTAAAGCAGTCTACACACTAAAGCCGCCGTCCCGCCGGACGACACAGCCCGGTGACTTCTTGTCGGCAGCTTTATTTTATTTATGACTATCTTAAAACAAAGCTGCCAGGTTGGGTCAGTTCACAGATCAGTTCTGCACTTCTTTGACTTAATTAAATCAGCATAAGATTGATAGTAGCTTAGATAATGTTGACTATTTATGAGACACCATGAAATTTTGAACGAAAGTTCTTAGCCAGGATCAGTCAATAATTTATCCATCTATCTCAGAATCTAACAATATTATAAACTTCCAGTAACATTCGACGGCGAGACGATAGAGGGCGCCCCGCCACTATGGTGCGCCGCCGCCGCCGGTCACCTCCCCCTTGTGAAGTTGCTCGTCCGCGCAGGCGCGAACGTCAACTCAACTACACGGACTCACAGCACGCCTCTCCGAGCTGCGTGTTTCGACGGACATTTCGACATCGTCAAGTTTTTAGTCGAGAATGACGCCGGTAAGGACGAACCCTTTTTAAAACTCATGCCAATTTTGACATTGGTATAATTTAAATTATAAAAAACTACACGCATGCAGCGTAAAACGCTGCTATCCTGCGTATACTATAATGCGCCTTGTTCCTACTCATATAACGTATTAAATGAATATGATTATTTTGTCGTGGCGGTGGCACAAACTTGGGGAGGCCTATACTCAACAGTGTCGGTCAGGCTGTGGATGATGATGATGGTTATTTAATTTTTTTATATGAGAACTAAATACGGGATTTATCACGTACCGTTGTATCGGTGTTTCGACCGACCGAGAACTGATATGTTCAGTTTTTTGAATACCAAAATTGCCTGTAAGAGTACATAAAACAACAGAAGCAACATTGTGACGTTCCGCGTACGCAGATCATACTTCAAGTTCCTATCCGAATGTCGTTAATACATCACATGCCAACAGCCAAGTCAACAAATAGTACTCGGCAAGTTGTAATTGTAAGGAACATCGGTACGTAGCAAAGTTGGCAATGCTTAAGCCAGGTCTATGCAGGAATTTATAGACGTACTATGTACTCGGTAGTACTAGGTTGAAGGTATGGTAACAGTCGCGCCGATACTAGACACCAAGTATTAAGTTACATAAACTACGAGGCTTAAAGTAGTCGCATATGATGTGTAACATCTGACCACCGCGCGCGCTCATTGGTCAAACCAAATAGCGCGCGCTTCCCCGATTTTCTGTTAATTTCCGTCCCTTTTGCCAAAATCACTCCCACAAACCAAGAGGAAAGATGTTACACTTCAAAATAGATTTTATATAGTTTGATAATGGTACAGAATGCAATTGTAACTGTAGACAAAGTTTGAGGAATGGTTCTGCACGTATTCGAGACAATAAGACATTCAAACTAAGAATGAAGATGAAACTCAGTTTTCTCATACTTTGCGACAACTTTAGACAATGCAGTGTGGATCGACTTCTTTCCACTACTTATCTTCTATATATATAAAACAAAGTCGGGTTAGTTACACCATTTATAACTCAAGAACGTCTGGACCGATTTTGATGATCTTTGATTTGTTGGATTTGTCTCCGCCCCGAATAGCAGAATAACTTATATATCGGAAAAATTGCAGCTAATGATGGCCGGTTGACAATTCTACCGGGGCGACGATTGGCAGGTACGAAGGTAGGCGGGTCAGCTAGTAATTAAATAAAAAAAATATTGCTAAATAAAGTCGCACAGAAATGATGTCCGTACTATTTAATATTTTACCGACATTATTATATGATAGCGAACTTTATTATGCTACCACCTTCAAATAACTCCTTCGAAACGGCGTATTAAAAAAGATTGACAGAGTACCTCTTAAAAGTGATGCAGCAAAAGTATGCCTGCCCGCTGGTAAATACAGTATTTCACGCAATTTGATTTTACAATTTTGTCTCAGATTCTAATCCCATCTCTTTCTTTCTTCCAGACATAGAAATAGCAAATCGCCACGGGCACACGTGTCTAATGATAGCGTGCTACAAAGGACACATCAGAGTCGCCAAGTACCTCCTAACGCTGAACGCGAATGTTAACAGAAAGAGCGTCAAAGGCAACACGGCGTTACACGATTGTGCGGAGAGCGGCTCACTTATGATACTCAAACTGTTGCTGGGGCAGGGCGCGTCTATGGATGTCGACTCTTATGGTAAGCAAAATCCCATCAACACATTAATTTTAACTTAATTTGAAAAAACCCACTGTATTGTACACCTGAGATCCCTTCACTAAAAAGGAAAAGTCTTTGGACTGTCTGACCTGATTTTCATGACACAGCTAAGTACTACCCGAAGTTCTTTCTATTAAAAAAGTGGCACTCCGGGAGTGCCGACAGAAGTGAAAAATTTGGCTCTCAATGTTTGAGTATTCAACATTTAAAAGCAGACTACACTACAGATACTTATATATAGAGGTGTCGGTAACGGTAACAGTGCCGCGAGTTTAATGGTTTTTTCCCATCTCAAAAAATGCCCAACACGCTTAAAGAAGTTTTCACTTCAAAAAAACCGCGTCCGAACCGTCGGTCCATCCGATCGTTATTTATCTATCTCTGGTAGCCATCAAAGTCTGGCTTTCTTATGGCCTTTGACTCTTTTAGCAAGTTGCTAAATAGGTAGTTATTTTTCAATTTCTCAGTTATATGGTTCTTAAAGAGATGGGAACTATTTATTCCTCAAAGACTCGGTATTCACTTGGGCTCCGCCATCGGATCTGATTCCCCTTAAAATTCCTCTATTGCTTTGATTCATTTACTCTGTACCGTACTGTAGTGAAGTGCAAGCAGAACTGTTTAAGCTTCACCTTATCCCAGGGTTTCTCCTTCATCAGAATCGTGAATCAACTTATCTCAAGTGATTTCTTCTACGAAAGTTTCTTTCATCCGATATTTTGATGTTTTTCTCAAGCAATTGTAAGAACTGTTCTTATAAATTAATCTTAAAACGCACTAGCGTTTATGTCACAAACATTAGTGGCATTAGCGTTTGAGACATAGACGCTGCCGTCATTGACTAAATTTGTGCATAAAAAATGATTACGGAATTTATACAATATTTTTGTAATAAAATAATAAGTCACAGAAACTTAAGGCCTTTGCACTGCAGAGGGACAGTACGGGCTCTAACAATAAATAATAATATTTTTTGCGCATTTCAAAATGGCATATCAACCACTTGGTGATTTGAATGCAATTAAGATTAATGTCAATAAAATTTAATTACTAATTTAAGAAGAACGTGTTTCTACGTCATTAATTACGCAACGGTGCCAAAGTGTATTCACATTATATAGGATCTTATATCAAACATAATTAATTATTATCACGTTAGATCGAGCAATTAATTTCTAGAACGACAAATTATCACTAATTTCACCCCAATCCAATGCCAATTCTTAAAATAAATAGGTAGGTACCTATTTCTTGTTCGATCTTTTAAGTAATTAATAACCTACCTAATTGATCGAGCGAAGCGAGATCTTAAAATCAACTTGGGCAAATCGGCGTTGTATGTATGTATGTATGTTTGTTTGTTTGTCCGAGGATAACTTTCGAAGCGTTGATCCGATCATCGTGAAATTTGATACATAGGTAAGTAGTGATGACACAATTTTGGTGTGACTAATGACTAATGTTGAGGGGTTGTTGAGATATTGGGGTTCACGAGGGGTAAAAAAAGTTAAAATGAAGCTAATTTGGTCAAACGGGACGTCACATGAAAGGTCTTCATTAGTACATTTAGACTCCGTTTTTATTTTTAATAGTCCTTATAGTTTTTGAGTTATTAGCCATAATAAAAACTGAACTTTGACAAAATTCACACCACACCAGTTACCCCACAGTGCTGTAATTTGGTATGCGTGTAGCTTAAGTGACACAAATATAGGCAAAAGTCTGAAATCCAGAATAATTGCCATTTGTACCCCAAAAAAGATGCCCAATTTACATGAACTGCCATTACCTGTGATTTGAATGAAACTGTAGGCCAAGTTAGATGGTTATTGATTTCGTGGCACTATTTTGATAGTCAAAGATTACAAATAATATTTTATTCTCCTACAGTTTGGGTTGTTGGTAGCAGCTTTCTAGGGTCCCCGCGATTGTAATAGGTTATTTCAATAATCATCAATTTATATTTATCTGCCACCACTGCAAACTAAGACTATTTGTTCTTGATACTTATGTGTTTTTGAACCAAATAAATATTTTGAATTTGAAGACTCGTGTTACATGGCATTGCATTGCGCCTTTCAGCCTGAGGCATACAACTCTTGTCCATATTGTATCTTAGTATTTTTATTTGAATGTTCCAGGCATGACTCCATTACTAGCAGCCTCAGTGACGGGACACACGCATATAGTAGAACATTTAATTCACGCGGACTACGGTCTGGTTACAAGGCAACAACGTATCGACGCGCTCGAACTATTGGGAGCTACGTATGTCGACAAGAGGAGAGATATGGTCGGCGCTTTGGCGCTGTGGAAGCGGGCTATGGAGGATAGGTAAGGATTTAAATAATCAAAATTTTAATTTTAAACTTCAGCTTAGCTATATAACACATTCTTAGCCCGGAGGAGCTAACAGTTATCATCCCTAAGAATATTCTACAGTTTTAGCGCAGAGCTAGCAGAGGGTTAGTTTCGAGAACCGTAACTAACAGTGAGTTTTACGGAGATTGTTTAAAACCATGGTATATCTTCGCAGGTTCCCCGCGGACGGCAGTGAACCGATTCCAAAGCCGAAAGACATCCCTCGTATCGAAGCGTACGATTACGCAGTAGAACCCAACGACACACAGCAATTGGAAGAGTTACTCGCAGATCCCGACGCGATGCGGATGCAAGCGCTAGTCATACGCGAGAGGATCTTAGGTATGTTGTACTCTACATCTTTTTAATTTTTTTTTATTGATGATAGCCAAATGCTTGACCACTACCTAAGTGAGGGTGTGGTCGAAGATGGAGCACGCTTGCCTAGAAATAACCTTATTATTAGCTGTAGATAATAATATGAAGTGTTCTATTATTACACAAAAAAATTTAAAAAAATAGAGACTTAACAAGTGGTTGAATTGAACTTACTCAAGAACCGTAACGCATTTTCTTTCAAACCTTCCGATATTTTTAATTAGACAAATTAAATGGAAACTCTTAACGTTTGTTATATTACAAAATGTTCGTGGCTGTTTTATAAATCATGAGAGTGAGCGTCATTTTAAAAAGAAATGCAATGTGCGACCGAAGCAGAATGTAGATTTTACGTCGAACCAAAACGATATGAGAAAAACTTTAATGAAACGGAACGGTGATTTCACTAAACGGAATGGTTATTTCACGAACCTGAACGGCGTTCCGGTGCGTTCACTTACACTCAAATGCATCACTTAAACGAGTCCATATTATCTTGATATACCATTAGTACATTTTGTCTTAGTAGTTTTGTAATAACCCGTAATCCCATTTTATTACTGCAATTATCTTTTAGTTTTATTTAACTAAAATTTTTCTAAAATGTGTATGCTGTTTAGTTACGCCTTTTTTAACTGGTTGCTAAACTATACAGGGCGTCCGCGATACAGCACCTATTACGAAACTGTTAGTATATTTGGGTCACTTTTTTTTTAATCTTGGAATTTTCCGTATGTGTTCAGATAACACTATAAAAAAATACTATTTGAAATAAGCAACGCGACATCTCTTGTCAATGTTGTAAACTGCAACGTTTGGCATTGAGCAGGTCAAAAACTGTACAAGTTTTCCTGTAGATGGAGCTAACGGCGTTTTAGTTGTAATCTGAATTATCTCACTAAGTTCGACCCTGACGTAACAGAGCCTGTAGCACAACTGTAGTGCATCCTCGTATTGAGGAAGGTTGCGAGTTGAAGTAAAATTTTTGAGATGGTTTAAAAATGTTGGTACTGTCAGGTCCGGCGCACCCCGACACGTCGTACTACGTGCGCTACCGCGGCGCCGTGTACGCGGACGCGGGCCGCTTCCAGCGCTGCCGGCAGCTGTGGCATCACGCGCTCGACATGCAGCGCACCGTGCTGCCGCCGCTCTCGCCGCTCACCCAGTCCTCGCTCTACAGCTTCGCGGAACTATTCACCTACATGTTGACTGAACGCGCTCGCCCGCCGCTTAGAGGTATACATACATCCTTACACCAGGGGTTCCTAAACTTAAAGATAGCGGAACACCGCGCTCATTTTATGGAACCCCATATCAAATTATTACAAATCGAAGACACTGTTTTAAATTAAATCAATTCCATGCTACTTATCATCAAAATAACCTATTTAGATATACTATCTAATGCAGGTATTCTAAGCCCGAACAATATCATCACGGTGTGAATGTGATACGCCGTATATTCATTAATAACAAATATATGTAGATACAAAAAATTACCAAAAAGGCTTTTACAAAAGGATTATTTTCAGCAGTAAACGTTCTATAGCTGATATTATGATGATTAATTAGGAGGTCTTCTGACTGACACAAACTATGTTAGTATGAAGTCGGGTCTGCAGGAACTCATCACATTCCCATGCGCTAACACCACAACAACATCCACGGGGATCTTGGAAAGCTGCATCCATCAAACCAAAGTGCTGTTCCATTACTTCAAGGAGTTAGGATGGCTAGGGTTAGGATGGTTAGAAGGGGGTACTGCACAATACACCCCAATGCGAGACGTCAGTGCAAATCTTATTACCCTAGAAACACTAGAATTAGGAGGACTATCACAGTTAGCTCATACGTAGCTATTCTTATTTTCAGGTCGCATCGTCCCCCCAGTAACATTTGAAGACATAGAACCTGTCTTCACGAAAGCGCTCGCCGAAATCAACCGCGGCATGATCCTATACCACTCCAAAATCATACTCGAAAAGGAACAAACTCTAATAACTTTGCAACGAGTGCTCGTGATCGCGTTGCAACTAGCCGCATTACTCGCTCGCCTGCTCGACCAGCCCGACTGCACGGATGAGGTCTCCCGACAGATACACAAGGCGGTTTATGCTCTCGTCAAGTTAGATATCAAGGTAAGAACTGACGATATGCACAGGGTACATCAGACATCAGTGACCCCACAGTGCTGAAATACGGAATAACCGCAATTTATATCCCTAAAAATGTAACCAATTAATATGAACTTCCGTTACTTGTAATTTGAATGAAACTGTATGTTAAGTTAGTTGGTCATTCATTTCGTGAATACTTTACACACTAGTTTAATAGCCAACGTTTTTTTTGTTAGTTTTTACGAGAAACTTGCGAGATCTCAGTTCGAGACGAACCACTAGTCATAGTCATAGTATCAAACTAATAATATAAATGTGAAAGTTTGGATGTTTGTTTATTTGTTTGTTACTCAATCACGCCCTAACGGCTGAACCGATTTCGTGTGTTGATACATTACGATACATTTCAAACATATGCTACTTTATATTGACAAATAACGTGTGCGAAGCCGCTGGCGAAAGTTAGTTTATACTAAACTAGCTTCCGCCAGCGCTTCAAAAGTGCGGCTTCGCAAGCGTGGTTTGCCAATTTAAAGTCAACAATCCAAGTTATAGTCTACGTACATACTAAATTGAATTAAAATCCATTCAGTAGTTTTTGCGTGAGAGTAACAAACATCCACACACACACACAACACGCGCGGCTTAACTGTGCACTTATCTGGAATGCGACCCCACTCCCGCTTCCCCGCGCGGGGCCCCGCGCTTGCCTGACGCGGTCAGTAGCGAAAGCATCACTGACGGTGACGTCACAGTGCGAGGTGCACAGTTAACTCGTGCGGGTTGTACATCCATACAAACTTTCGCTACTTATAATGTTAGTAGGATGTGTATTTGATAATAATGTTTTGTTGTAGGTTCGCGTGGGTCGGTGCACGCTGCACATGGCGTGCTCGGGGGACGGCAGCCGCGCGCGCTCGGGACGGGCGTGGCACGCCGGCGCCGCGTGCGGCTCGCCCGAGCCGTGCAGCGCCACGCTCGTAGCGCTCATGCTGCGCCTCGGCGCCGCACCCGACGCGAGGGACGCCGCCGGCAACACGCCGCTGCATCTCATCTGCAAGGTAACTCTATTGCTCGGCAGCAGCGTGCGCGGGCGGCCGTCGCATTAAGTCAAATTAATTTTTTAAATTAAGTAATTCAAGTTTTTTTTCATTTTGATTCAATGAAAATTAGGTACTACATGGAATCTGCAAATGTTCTTAAGTTGGCGCAACAATATTCTTTATCCATTTAACCATTTACATAAAAAACTTGAAAATCTACCTTCTCATACATTGCGGCGTCTTTAGACTGTGCCATATGTATGAATGGTGGAATTTAACCTCAATATTCGATTTAAATAGATCTAGATTACGGGCAGAGCGGACTCCTAAAATGTGTCGCTCTACTAGTAATCATAAAAGCTTTTTCACAAGTGTTTATTTCCAACAGCTAAACCCGTGTCCGTCGGAAGTGGTCCGCGAGCTCCTAGCGCACGGCGCACACATAGACACCGTCAACTACGACGGAGAAACACCCGAAGAGATCCTGAAGCAAAGTCAACAGTCCCTCACATCTATGGTAAACCCTCTCAGGTACACAAGTCTGAAATGCCTCGCCGCGCGAACGGTTAAAAACTACAGACTACCTTACAGACATGTCTTACCCCAATGCCTTCATTCTACAGTTATCACGCATTGAACGGGTATAACCAATCGCGAGGAAATTGTATAATAGTGTATAGGCACGGTGGATTAAATTGTCGATGATAAGAGTTGGCTCCTGAGTTTTAACCTCATAAATGTTGATATCATTGTGTAATTAATCATACAAACTCATATTACAAACAGTTTGTCTGATGGTAGTAGACAATAGTTCACAAGCTGAGTTTTAACACACTTAGATGCTTTAATGTTTGTATAAATGATTATATAAACTCATAATACAAATGGTTTATCCAATTTTAGATGATCTCTTCACGGGCTAAGTCTAGACAACCAGCTATAACTGTGTATGTTAAATCTTTTTGGTATCCTGATATATTTGTATAATTGATTATTCAAACTCAACAGATGAAAAGTTTTTGTCTATTAACAATTGAGTCATTGGTACCTTCCACAGACTAAGCTTTAACCTAAATTAACATGATTGTAGAATTGATTATATCTGTTTTGGTTAGTGATGTTGTACACATTCAACACTAGCAAGATTTTTTTGTGTTAACTCTGTAGAAATCCTTCCCATTAATGACTGTATAATTAATTATACAAACTCATAAGCCAAATGGTATTTCTGATAAGTTTTACTACAAAAAATATCTCCCACAATTAATTATGCTTTGAGCTTATATAAATTCTTCCTACGACGGTTTTTTTAAATTCAGTTATGAAGGGCCTTCTTATACCCGGGATAATTTGAGTCTGACTAAAAAATATTAAAACTATCCCGGTTACGAACATAATTTACTCTGAAAACGGGATGTTTACCTTGATTTGTTAGGTTTAGAAATTAATAGTTTGAAAAAAGGTTTGTTAATCGTTTGACTTCCAAGAGTTGTGTAATTCCATTGTGTTCCATTTAAAAAAAAAGTTATAAATGAGCAATAGCAATAAATTTTTTATACGATACGATGTTAGCACAAGCTTAGGCCCAACTGAAGTTAGGTGGTTACTATTGTAGGCCGTCCTACGCTGCGCTTTCCAGTGCGTGGTCTCCACTTGAGAAGCTTTGTGCCCCGCACACTGCCACTTCAGCTTGCTTATCTGGGCTATATAAGTGACTGGTTAGTCCACGAATCTCCTCATTTCTGACAGAAATACTAAGCATAGCTCTCCATATAGGACGGAGCCTTCTTAAGAGGTACATAGTGTTTCACGTGCCTGTAATGTAAATGTAAACCCAGATTGAATGCACGGTTAAATAAAGTTATGGTTTAAGAGTAGACTAGGCGTAGCAGTTTGTACGGAGGCCATCATTATCAAGACTTCAAAATATGCTATTTTATTAGAGTTGGATAAATACTGAATTATATAAACTATATTTACCATATTTAAATTAAAACGGTACTTATTTACACACATAATTAATAAATATACATAGATATTTAAATATTATAATACATATAATTGTAATGAAAATACAATTCACCATTATTGGATTAGGTACTTACAAGGATGTTTTTTGTTTGAAATTATTACTCGATATGTGTTTTGCCATAGATTCACTGTAAATACTGATTACGTTAGTAGTAATAGTTTTTGATCATTTATTTTGTAATAAAACGAAGCAAGCGGGATGGTGTCCACGGGATGCGATTTATAGATTTTATAGCGAGTAATGTTAATTATATGAACGATTATCCAGATAGTTTTGATTGACGTAAAACTTATTGCTAATTTGGACTCTCTTACGTTCACATAAGTAATTTATTCCTTTGATGTCATAAATGCTTGAACTATGCCATTTGTCAGGTTGCCGTAATTATTGTAAGATCTTTTTGAGGCTATGTATTTTTATTTGATTTAAAACCACCGTATCGATTGTTACATATATATAATATAATTCGAAATGCTCAATATTTTTTGTGCCCTTTTAATGTTATTATTATGTAAATTGAAACCCAGGAATTGTACATTTTTACTCCATACAAACACTTTTATAAGTTTTTATTTTTGTATAATCGATTGTTTGAATAAAAACATCAATATTCATACTAGATTTTGGAGTACGTAAATAAATATAGCGCTGTGCTAGATAATTATAATAGTTACTATAAACCATAACATTATGTATATATCAATGTTGTATCTAATTCTAAAGTATAGTAAATTGTATGCTATCCTATGATAAAAAATAGTGTGGTGATGTGCTTTGGAATGTCAGAATTGAGTATGCCAGCGCTTATTCAGCAGTTAGTGTCGTCATCGATATCGATAAAATCGTATTCAAGGCCACCAAGTGATATTCGCTTTTAACTTAGTATTTCTTAGGTTAACGCGCCGGACTGGGCATCGGTTAATGTTCGCGTGACGCCATCTCTAGTCCACTATTCTTAGTACTGGTGAAACTTATACTATGTGTTTTGTTATGTACGACATTAAATGAAAACACGGGTAGGACTAATGGCTAGTATTGTAGTAAAATAGGTTTTTTTTCCGATTCTTTACCATAGAAAATGTTAAATTTTCTATGGTAAAGAATCAACAACCTTTCAATTCAAGTCCTAATATAACAATGAAACAGCCTGTATAAAATAGTTAAACAAATCATATTCATTCATCATGTAAGTAGGTACTTGTTAAACCGACTAAGCGGCATCGTCGCAAAGGCACCGCCGATTTACATCGAAAATTGTGTATTAGAAATGTATCGATTACTGGATACATATTTATGCTACCGGTATTAAACCCACCTCTAAAATCAGTTAATACGATTCCGGATGTGTGTTTTAAATAATGTCGTACATAATAAAACAAGTTGTATACTAAGGGGCTCGTACACAGACAATTTGTAGCTACAATGAGGGGTTTTCACGGCCATGTTTTTATAACTGCTAACAGATGGCGTTGCTCTGTCATACGCTGATTATCAAAGAAAAGTGAATTGTCAATGTCAAATGCCATGCTATCATTATTTTCCGAGGAACCTGAAATTAAAACATCATTTGTGTTTGTTTATATGACGAAGTGAGATGGTTTTAGACAAATTTTGATGTGTCTGAGATTTTGGCATATAAACCTTATTTTTGCCGACGTATCTCCAGACACCGCCATCTATTACGCTAGTTGGAACTAGTTTTTTTTAATCGAAATTGGAAAGCCCTCATCGTATAGTATAGCCATCGAGTTCTTGCTATAACATAGTACAGCCCGGTGATATTGCAACTATATTGATATAGCAACACCGGGTTCGATGTCTAGCGGGCTATACTCTATTTAAAGTTCGCTGCAAATTATGTAAACAAACAAATGTCACTTTTCCATGAGTGCAATGGGGAGGGTATGATTATCCTCTCCTTCGCTCGCGTCAAATTGTCATTTCTTTGTATAAAAGTATATAGGTTACAGTGAACTTTAAGTATGTATTGCACAATAACACACAACACATTGCAGTAAGAGAGTATAGCTGGCAATATTGCTCAGCAAGATGCAATTTTTTATTGCCTGTTTACGAGCCCTTTTATGTCTTGACGCTTTTATCTTCTGCAGATATATAGGTAAAGTATCGCGTTAAGAAAACTTATCTTGTATATAACAATAAAAGCTTCGCATATAAGCCGTTTATCTGTAGCGGAAGAAGTCTCTAGAAGTAAATTCCTGTATTTAGGTAATCATCATTAGTTGTATTGAAAAATTTAAAAACAAATTAGTAAATAAGTAGGCATATTAAAGTTACGTATTAATTGGTATTGTTTATTAGCTAGTTGGGTAAAACATTTAGAACTGAATTATTATATTTGTTGTCAACAGCGAGCGTTGATAGTTCGTTGATTTTTGTGTGTTTTAATCAACCTGTTTTATTTATCAACTTGTAAAGCGTGTTTAGCTTCAGTTCAGCTGTCTTTCTTCCTGTCTATTATTTACGAAGAGGAAAATACAGCTAAACTATACTTTAGCACGTTTATAAATAAGACGGATATGATTTATAAATTAGTAATACTGAGTGACGATTACATGCTAGTTATTTTATGAAATTAATAAAATGCTTTAAAAAATGTATTGTTGTATCATTATCACAAACAGTCGAATTCAAGTCGTCCGGTGCAGGAAGAATCTGTGTATATGGGTAATGCGGGACCCTACATTAACTGGCTGCGACTGCGGGGCATGGCATACCATTAAAAGCATGGCCCACATGCTTATCTGTCCTCTGTGCCCACCACACAAAGGACGATTTAAACTTAGCCACTGACAACGCAATACAAGTGGCTAATTTTTACTCATCCATAATGTGATTGAGAAGTGAATCGTTTACTCGAAGAAGAAGATATCACAAACAGCTATTGGTAGGTATTTTATAGTCTTGCACAACGACCCCTAAACGTATTTAGCAACTAAACATGTTAAATTTGACGTATTTGTATGATTTCACAACTCATCATATTTAGCCACTAAATACGTTTAGGCGTCGTGTCTCGCAAGTCGCACTAATCTCTTAAACTTTGACGCTTAAAAACTATTTGGCAAACTTTTGCCAGTTGCAATCTGAACACTCAAAGGATTGTAACAATTTAAAAAAGTGTCAACCTAAAAAGTATTTTTTGCCGTGTTGAGCCCTGACACAGCCCGAGTACGAGATGGAGGGACTAGCAGATTGGAAATAATGGGGGAGGGTTTTGCCCAGCAGTGAGATGTAGAATATTGAAAATAATAATAGCATCACGAACGACGTGCGTTCCATATTCCTTTTATTAATAAATGTTGCTATTTCGTAGATGTACAGGCATAGGAGAGTCAAAATTCTGAGCTCCGGGCTTACAGCTGTCAGTTTTATGCAGCTTGCATATTGCTCTGATACACTTCTTTTAAAAGATGAATATATGTTCTTTGCGTGTGGAGTTAGCCCAAAAAATAATTCCATACCTTTTAATACTGATCCTACACTCCATAATAGGCAGTGTTCGTAGAATACTCCATAGCAAGCATTTGCGGCGAGCGCAGAGTTAGTTTTTGTCATAAGACTAGACTGTCATAAGCAATTACAAATTATAAGCTAGAACTTTTCAAATACTTAGCTCAACTACTTATTCATATATTTTTGTATAAATAAACTAGCTGACCTGCCCGCGGCTTCACAGGCTTGAAATTTCCCGTTCCCGTGGGAACTTCGGGATAAAAACTATATAAAACACTCGTCGAAGTGACGTGACACTTCATGTAAATGACTTAACATCAATGAACAACGCGGACGGTTAAATAATATGCATATTATCCATACAAAAATACTAAAATCGCGATAAAAATGGGGAGGTAGGAGGGTGAAAAATACTTTACAACCTATGCTAATACCTAACAAACAATATAAAAAAAATCATTACATGTTAGGTCCGTAAAACCTTGTGATTTTTATTTTTGTCAGAAAGTGACCACACCTTCCAAATGGTACGCCGTTGCATCACCATTTAGCGTACAAAACATGGGTGGATAACAACATAGCGCTCATAAAAATGTATGAGCCTTCAACTATGTTCGTCTAACGAGAGGGCTAGGAGGCAGAGGAGATAGTTATTCCGCACCACTGGTAATAGTGACAAATGAATATGTTTCGATATACTTACAAAACAACGCGTTCTTTCCAGGGGTCGCTATTTACATAAACTGGACATAAATATGGTTTAGGGGTGACTTGGTTTGCTGTCGAAATCTGAGGTAGGCACCTAATTTACTACTGTTTTGTATATCTTTTTGATGAATATCTTTTTAGTTTCAGTCGATTGATACACGTTTTGTAATTATGCGCTATTAACTTTAGAGAATAAGTACCGTCACAAGTGGTGCCTTTGTTAGGATTGGCTTGTAGGTTCATTTTTATGTTCAGGGTTTTTAGTGACCAAATAATATTTTAAAAAGAGGAACAAAAAAGTTTATTCCTTATTACTATGACTTTTTAAACTCTATAATTGTTTATGCAGCTAGTATTTTTCAAACTTTCGGGATCACTGTACATAATTATTGATTAATACGGGTATTTATCGCGTATGTACCTTTTTTATTTGTTATCCCGACGTTTCGGCTGTGTTGCAACAGTTGTGGTCACGAGTACACGAGTAGGTACTAGTGTAATAAAGACTAACCTTTCTTTTTTGTTCCTTTTAAAATAAGATTTTTATTGGAAACTCTCGTTGGATCAGAATGGCCACTAATAACCCTGAACATGAAAATGTACCTAGTCGTGCGTCGGGATAACATATAAAAAAGGTACATACGCGATAAATACCCGTTTTAAGTCAATAATTATTTAAGCACCTAGTTACCCATAACCAATTTATTAATCTAAAATCATGCCAATTGTAGAGACAACTAAGATGGATTAAGATCGCAAACACATTTAAACCCTCTACCTATACAATTCAACCCTAACAAGTCAACCATTACAACAACAATATAAAATCCGTCGGGTTAAATAGACCCATTGAAAAAACACGGCACGCGTCGCCAATACGTAGAAAGACGTCGTTAACCAAACGGGCTATTGTATCCCAGGCTATAGTAGGTACGTCCCAGGCGGGTAGTTATTGCACAAATACGGGTAATTCGCGGAATTCCAAGGGCTGTAATCTGCGGGAAAAATTGCGCGCGTGGTATATTCGACCGGTTGTATCGTTGTAGGGTTGAGTGATGTCTGTAAAAAGTAAAAATAATTACCTGCAAAAGGGTGAATCAACTCAGTTATTTGTTTCCTCAAGGTGGTCAGACATAATTCGTCCATTCATATCGTCCTCTATCTAGTAAAAGAAGACCTATTTAAGATTGATGGGATCCGTTCGATGTAGGCCACGCACGATCGGTCAATCTAGAAATCTATGGCGAAGGCCTATGTTCAGCAGTGGGCTTGATGGCTGATATGATACGGATAGTCTTACTCTGAACAAAAATGGGGCCGCTTCACTATTCCCAAGTGTCAAAATTAAATAGGTATGCTGTGATTATTGTATGTACCAACGATCACATATAAATTATGCACTACTCGTATCACAGCCTAGATACCAGTTTATATGTGGTACCTACTAAGGCGAAAGTTTAAAAATGCAATAGTTTGGACTCTGAGAACAGAGTGGTCAGACATAGAACTTTGTTCGTGAAACTGAAGAAACTGGGTTTCCCAATCCCTCTCCGTTTTGCAATTATTTTTCTAACTACATCTCAAAACTCAAACCTCTTGGGCAACGACTCTCATAAAGCAAACTGACTGCATCTTTGCGTCGCAATTCATTTAATTGTCCAACATTTTCTTAAATGTATCAACCCTACATTGTCTCCGTTGTTATTAATAACGGTAGCATATTACAATTCAATTTGAGCCGGCGAGCCGGCCCCGGTAATCCGCTTGTAATCCCACAGATAACCTGAACAATTATATTAAAAGCAAACATGAATTTTCAAATCCCGCAATCGCTATTATTAAATTGAATATAATTGCATTGTCAGCTGAGCTGTAATAACTTTGTATTGGCAAAGGCTTTAAACTTGTTGGTGCTGCATTTTGGTATGGAATTGATTGAGTCGCGTAGGTATGAGATTATTGTATGCTATCATTCTGTCCAAATCAGATGTAGTTACTTTCTTAAGAGCCAAATAATTCATTACACAATAAGAATTATGAGGTTAATTCCTCAAAATCAGCCGTCGGCCGTTTTTTTATCGCCCTTTAATATCTTTCAAATCTTTCAAGTTCAATAAAAACTTAAATAGGTAACAAAATTTACGGAATAATACAAGCCCCAACCGGACAATCCAACCACCAAATCTCATCACTGGTGGGTGGTAAGAAACTGACATAGACAGTATCATTGATCCGTGAAGTGTGGGTCCAGTCTACATTGCTTTAGAGTATATTTAACCTCCCTTGACTTCAGTCAATTCAATATTTTCCTTGCTAAAAATATGCAAAGTTTTCTCCATATTTATGTACTTAGGTATAACAATAGCCAACCCCTAAATTGAAATAGTAAGAAACATGCAATCTCATCATACTTACTCCGGCGGTATAGGCATCCACTTCGAGTATCGAATCGCTTTGTAATCGGGTTAGACTAACTAATGCCATTTGACGGTCCACTGGGCCGTTACTGCGGCTCAGGGCCAGATCTAGGAGTACAAGTTTGTAGAGATCTGCACTGTTCATTACGTCTCACTAGTTCATTACGTTATCGCCATACAAAATACTAGTTCAAAGCAAAACAATCTGTATTCATTGCAATCATCAGTCATTTTCAAATGTCTTACTGTAAGTATACTTACTACTTCAAGCAGACTCGGTGGAGAGGCGAGCTATTGCAAGACATTTTTCAAACTTTTGTGATCACTCTACCTACAAAATTATTGATATCAAATGGGTTAAGTAAATTAAAAAAATCGGCATCCGTTTTGTCTCTAAAAGTCGAAATGTAGTCGATGGATTCACTTGAAATTTATACACATTGTTGCGCCATTGAGGCACTTGATCGCTGTCTACAAGACATTCAAAGCAATCGAAAGTTGATGGGGGGTGTGGTAGTGTTATTGGCAGGGGATTTTAGACAGACTTTACCTGTTATCGAGAGAGGCTGCAGCAGATGAAATTAACGTATGTCTAAAAGCCTCATATCTGTGGTCTAAAGTTGAAAAGCTTTATCTTACCACTAACATGCGAGTCCAGTTATTCGGCGATGTCGAATCAGAAGTATATGCTCAAAAACTACTAGAAATTGGTAGAGGCCACCTAGACACCGACCGAATACACATACACGACACCGAATATATTTCTATAAGAGTGTTTTATATACATTTTATCCGAAGTTCCTGCGGGAACGGTAATTCCAAGCGTGTGAAGTTACAGGCGTATCAGCTAGTAGGTAATATTTTGTCACACACAAAATCAAAGCAAGCAAAGAGAGTGAATAAAATTAAAAGAATGTAATTATGATAGCCTAACTATTCTTTCTTTTTAATGTGCTTCTGTAACCTCATTACCGGTGCCCCAATAAGCCGACCCTGACGCTGGCTCTGGCAGGTTTACCGAAGTAAATAACCAGATGTAATTTACGCAAGAGCGACTCTATTTTCCTCTTTCTCGACTAAACACAATAAGAAAACAATGATTACGAAATATTCGACAGTGGTTTACGTAGAATTCAGTAAAT
The DNA here is from genome assembly GCA_963924445.1 of Philereme transversata. Classification (NCBI taxonomy): domain Eukaryota; kingdom Metazoa; phylum Arthropoda; class Insecta; order Lepidoptera; family Geometridae; genus Philereme; species Philereme transversata. The sequence goes on from OZ004340.1 coordinate 15,566,747, forward strand.
ATCTAGATACTACGTAGTAATGGTCAGATTTTTGATTGGTGGTCCCATATCTAGTGTTTGCTTTGCACATCCCTATTGGCGTGAATTTATAATCTATGGTCGAATAACTGTCATGGCACCACGTGCTACGCTAGCTTTAAAGAGAAACCATTGTAAATGAGGTATTATGATACAGATCTTATTTATATAGAAAAAAAACCAAAGTGTCCAGACACAAATTACTCTATACTGTACAACTGCAACTGAGTGTACAACTATACTACTTATCCATTTTTAATAAATAAAGTAACTAAAATTGAATTACAGGTGCATAACCACAATAGTATAACATTACAATAAAATTAATAATACTAGTTAACTATAGCCATAATTCAATAATTTTAATAAATTCATTTATAAATCAAAGTTTCTATTTAAATTCGGATAAAATAAAATGACAATTTAACATTACAGTAAAATTGATGATAACAAATAATAATAATTGAATACACTACCTAACTTTGGCCGAAGAATATATTGTATTCGAAATAAATAGCACCTTTCTAATATTCTCTACTTTAACAGTAGTTTATTTTATACATTTGTGTAGCTAATTCTTAGTCCGACCTTACATTACCACCCAAGGCTTGCATCTGAATAAAACTGAGGCACCTATCAATTGAAGATGATTTAAATAGCTTGCGGTGACATGTCGCAGCACGAAAAGTACTGATAACCTCGGATAAGCTGACCAGATCTTCATTACACATAGCTAGACCCTATCTAACACAATATAAGTAGAACTATTGACACGCTAAAGGCCGCTGCACACTAGCGTTTGTAAAGCGTAGGCGTTCGATGAACGTATGCGCAGCGCAGACGCCGCGACACGCGTCGCGTTATCGCGACGTTTCATCTGCAATTAATTAAACGTTGGCTAGTCAGGCGCAGACGTCACACAATTTCGTTGTCATTTTGGTATTATCATTAAAAAAATGGATTCTGAAAAGGAAAATCTATTGATGGCTTAGCTTTTAAAAAAAGAAAACGAGAAAATAAAACTAATAGGATATGGGAGAATCCGTTAAGGAGTATGCGGTCAAGTGAAAGTGATTATTTTGTGCTATAGAGTAAACAATTAAAAAATGATTCAAAAAATTTTTACTCATAGATACTTTCGAATGGCAACTGGTGCAAAATATGTAAAGTGATGTACAATATCAGGATACACTTTTGAAGCTTTGTGTATTGGCTGAAGAAAGACCCCTCCAAGATAAACGAGCTTTGTATTTAAAAAATTACGATGCCACATACACATAGACAAAGGCGTCTAACTTATAACACCCCTATTTTTGCGTGGGTGGTTAAAAACTGGTAAAACTGTTTTATCTTTCTGACTTTCTTTTATCCGAATTACCTTCCCAATTAACATTTTATTTATACATTCTTCGTATTTGCAAAATTAATAACAGCGCGTTTAATTGAATTTTGCGAAACTCTGGCCGAGGAAAGCCCGGAGGAGGCTGGGGTAGGGGGAAGGCTTCCCGTTTTAACTTTCCGGACCGCTGGATAAACACTACCATTTGTTGTTAGTATTGAATTCGACTTAGGCTATTTAAGGTGGATCGATTCCTACGCAAACGTTCTGTGGCGATTCACTAGCTAACTGAACAGCAGAAATGTCTATACATATGCGTATCGAATTATCGATTTTTCGAATTATCGAAAAATCAATAAAATTGCACACTTTTATTCATAAATATCTATTCATTATTTTTTCTTAATGGAAATGTCATAAAAAAGTTATTTTTCTTGGAATTTATGAATGATAGTGAGTAATTTTATTGACTTTTTCACAATAATAAGACGTAACTAATTCGATACGCATATGTTTAGATATTTCTGCTATTCAGTTATCTAGTGAATCACCACAGAACGTTTGTGTAGGAATCGATCCACCATAAAGGCTATTTTTTCGTGTCTATCAATGTGTTGTACCACCTGAAACGATTAGATTGCTTTACTTGAGTGGATTGTTTAAATAATCGTGCAGTAGTCGAGAGTGATATAGAAAGTGTTAAAAAAATTTATATATCGGGATCCACTTCAATTCGTTTCGGAATTTGGTTTCGGATGTGGTTGGCTATTTAGCAATAAGACTGCCAATTGTATCTCTTAGATTTACATTTTGTTCTATTGAATTGATGGTTTATGGTATGCAATAACGTATTATATTCTATCAAAATTAAAATCTTGATGATATAATTTCAAAAAGGTAAAGGTAGATGACTAAGGTATGACAGGTGGAGGGTTACGACCGAATGGTGGCCGAGGACTGCCTATAGAAGGGTAGTACGTCTGGCAGCGAGATGGGTGGACGAATTCGTTAAGGTCGCGGGCCGTCAGTGGGCGAGACTAGCGCAGGATCGTGGCGGATGCCACATACTTGGGGGGGGGGGGGGCTATACCCACCAGTGGGTGAATTCGGTCTGTGGTTGATGATGATGATGATAATAATAAATTAAAATATCTAATATGCGTATCAAAACAAGAAAATGAGTGTTAAGTATTTCACGTAGCACCTCTACGAGCCTGCTACGCGTATTTTAATGTAACGAATCTTATTTCTAGCCGTTCGCTACTATGTGCTACTAAAATAGTAGTAAAAAGTATGAGAGAAAGAATGATCATATCACGCAGAAAAACAATAAGCTGGCCGATTATGACGTCATTCGTCATTTTGTTATCTCTGTTTCAGTTTGTTGCCGTAGCTTTTTAAGTTGTGGAATTTATTTAATTAACTCTTCAAAACATTAAATAAAAATGATCTCTAATGGGCCCCACACAAGACAACGTTTTTTTTGCATAAGCCTTGTGAAACGGTTACACAGGCCTCTGTGGGAAGAATTTGTTCAAAAATCAAGGCTTGCGCATAGAAATCGTTGTGGGCTCAATAAACATCACATTTTTACTTCCTATTAGATGAATTCATTACGAAAATTAGACTCAAAATAAGCACGATTCTGATTCGAAAAGCGTCCATCTTGGTAGCGGCCAGTATTCAATTAACTAGAGCCTCTGCAGTGCCTCACACTTTTAGTTATGTCGGTATTATGTAAACACAATGTTTTGATGAAGTCTCCACGTCGCTTGTAAAGTACATAAATACCTTTAATGTTTATGTAATATTGCTTGTTTTAAGATAAATAAGTTAGTATGTGCTAATGGCCAATCCTCAATAAAAAGTAGGTACGTTTATTGCTATCAATAATTCATGAGATGTAGTCACTTCTAAATTTCATATATTTGTGGTTCTAATGAGTCATCATAGTCAGATTGAATAGGTACAAATTACTACAAAAAAAGCAATTGATAAAAAAACGAACGGCAACTGAGTTGTGGCAATCGGCCGGACCATATAGCACGATTTATTCGTAAAGAGGATATTATTATACACTAGCTTTCACCCACGGCTTCGCACGCATGGTTTGTCAATAAAAAGTAGCCTTATATCTCAATGCAGGTCATAACTATACCAAAACTAAATTTCATCGAAATCGATGCAGGCGGTTAGTTCTGAAAACGAACCAAACAAACAGATACGCACAGAGACAGAGTTAATTTCGAATTTATAATATTAGTGTAGATAATTGAGATACATTGAGACATTTTGTTATAATTTCGAGAACTTTTAAGGCAAAAAATATAGATCTGTTTGGACTTGAATTGACCACCCAAAATGGCCACTTTCAATCCACAAACAAGGTAAGAAACGTTTGATCTATATTCGAGGGTTCGATTCCCGCCGCGGTCAAATGTTTGCATGATCTACAGATATTTGTTCCGTGTCTGGGTGTTTTTCTATATTATAAGTATGTATTTACAAAAAAAAGGATATAAGTATTCAGTCAGTTTTCTGGTTCCCATAGACAAGCTTTGCTTAGTTTGGGGCTAGATACCAGTGTGTGAAATGTCCAGCAATATTTATTTATTTATTTATTGAATATGATCTTTGCCAGATACTAGTAACCTATTACTCAATTATTTTTTTACAACATCAAACCACCATTCTAATAAAAGACATGCACACTACCACAATATTACAAAGCACCTTTTTTCAAATGCACGACAAAAAACCCCGTATACCAACCGCTCAGGGGTGCAATTCCCAAATTTTTTGTTGTTTTTTTAAACGCCTTGTCAGGTATGGTATCGGAAGATCTTTTCGTGCCAATTAATAGAGGATTATATTCGGTTATTTACGTTTAAACGAACGACTGAGATGCACGGACGTGGGATTAATACTAATTGGCTACTGAAGAGTTTTTAAAGAAGAATGCTAATAGGTGAGTTAAATGTGGAATTTGGTGATGTCTGTGTACGATTAAGTGATTAAGAGAACACATACTACCATATGCAACTGCTTCTGTCACACCATGCCAAAATATGCGTAGTGCAAAAAGGACTAATTCGCGGCGAGAACGAAAAGCGCATCGTAAATTCGTAACACCAAAACGTGTCGGTACCTACTCTCACGTGATAAATCCTGTATAAACAAACCGCTACGTTTAAGAGTAGTAGCGTTCCTTATGAAAGGGCTCGCCCGGAGAAAAACTACCACCATACCTTTTCTACCAGTAGCATTGCTGTGTTCCGGTTTGAAGGGTATGGTTGCCGTTAAAATTACAGGCACATGAGGCTTTCCACATATCTTAAGTTGATAAACGCAGTGTAGTTTAGGGCACGTTTCTAAAGAGCGTGACCTACGAGGCAATACTTTGCTTACCACTTAACATCAGGTGGGCAAACTGCATTTTTGTAGATTCATGTAATAGTCAACAAGCAAATAATTTCGTAAGCCTATAGATACCTATATACAAAATAAAGTCGGGTTTGTTCGAACACTTATAACTCAATAGCGGCTGAACTGATTTTGATGGTTTTATATTTGTTTAATTTGTCTTTGACCCGAATAGCATTAAAAGATCGGAAAAATTCACGCAAAAAGAAATAATGAAGATAATTCATTTTCTCATACATAGATGCAGAGGGTGATGTACATTGACAGCCCGCGTCATATGCATGTCAAGGTGGTACGAAGTTCGGCGGGACAGCTAGTTATATATAAATAAAATAAATATGGCTGAACATTTCACACAGCGCTATCTAGCCCCAAACTAAGCAGAGCTTGTACTATGGGAACCAGATAACTGATAGAATACTTACATTCTTTTTTTTTGTAAATACGTACTTCTAATATATAGAAAAACATCCAGACCCGGAACAAATATCTGTAGATCATACAAACATTTGTTCTGCGGTGGGAATCGAACCCGCTACCTCCTGCGTCTCAGCCGGCTATTCGCCCACTGCACCACGGAGGTAGTCGTTATATATATATATGTATAGTTATATTTCCTTCTGCCATTCCCCACCAATTAAAGCCAAATCCAACGGTCATTAAGCTAATGTCTCGACTAACAGATTAGTAAATGAGCGGCCGAACCCGGGTGTCGCCTTACCTACTGCCAAAGTGATTAACTGTTGGTTTCGGTGCCACTTTTTAATTTAGTCTAAATAATGGAAGAGACGGATTTCTTTAGCGAAAAAACCACCCATTATATACAAATATTTATTAGTTTATTAGCTGTAGGTATGTAGCTTAAAAGGTTTAATCTAATCTAAAGCCAGTTGGATCCCACTGCTGGGCCAAAGCCTTCTTACATTCGTATTAATCGTAATTTCTCGGTAAAAGTGTATTGACATAATCAAGGCATATTTATGTAGGTATATCAATTAGTAATTTGCCAGCGGCTTCGCCCGCGTTGTTCTGGGGTGTAAAATACATATAGAGACTTTGACATCTACTTTTTAACCCATGGGAACTGATTATGGAATAAAAAGAAGCCTATGCATTAATCCAGGTTATAATATACGTAGATACAAAACTTCATCGAAATCGGTTTAGCCGTTTCGACGCAAACAAATAAATAAACAAACATCCAAACTTTCGCATTTATAATAAGAAGAAAGAATAAGAATAAAGTTTATTTTACCAAAAAGAAGAACATGCAACTTACATACCAAATTTAAAACTAAAAACAAACTTAAAGGCAATATCAGTACATCATAGTAATAAAAAAACAGATAGATCATAATATAGGTCATAATGTAGGTCGGACCACAGACCAGTATAAGTTAACAATATAAGTAAAACAAGTTTACTTATACTGGTATGTGGCAGGACATAATGTAGGTAGGTACGTGGATAGAACTTTCCTATGTCGAGAGAAGTTCCATCCACGCACCCACGTAAATGTTTATGATTTTAAAACGATAAGTAGGTACCCACAAGTAAAAATAATTTCAAAAAAGTAGGTATGTAATGTTTGGGTGAACACTAGCCCTCACACTAGGATTCCCTGTGTCGTGAGCAGCTAGTTTCTTCCAGGGGTAATAAAAATACTAAGAAGGATTTTAAAAATAAATAAACTAAAATAGTTAGGTATATCTGAACACACTTAATATTAGTGTGATACTAATATTATTAATTAAATACTACTAATATTATAAATAAACTAATACAATTTAAATGGATTTACAAAGCAGCGCGGCCGCAGCGCTGCAGACGCGCTGCCTCCGCGCAGCACGTTGCGGCAAATTTGAAGGCGCTCTAAGACGCCACGCTAGTCTTCCGTTCCGACTGAATCTAATTTGCGGGCATTTATTGATTGATTTTTTTTTTAATTGGATAGAACTTGATTTGATCACAATCTCACCTGATGGTAAGTGATGATGTGGTGTAAGATGAAGCACGAAGATCTAGAAGAAACCTATTTACTCTTACCTTAAAGAGGCCCGGAATGTATTCTTTAGGCAAAACAGACGACGGCAAAGTGTTTCATACCTTAGCTGTACGCATCAAGAACGTAGAACCAAAACGGTGTGTGCGAATGGGTGGTATATTGACTAGGTACGGATGGTGCTGAGCCGTGCGCCTGCTGATTTATTGAAAATACTTTATTGCACTTATAAAACTAGTACAAAGGCGAACTTAATGCTAAAGAGCATTCTCTTCCAGATAACCTTTGTGTATTACTGTAACATCAACATATTAAACCATAAAATAAAGTATTATATAACTATGATATACAATTGTATGGCTCAAGGGTAACAACGCGCGAATATTTCCATAGGCTACGGTAACCGCTTACCATCTGCTGGGTCGTATGCTTGTTTTCAAATTCAAATTCAATCGTGTATGTGCTAGAATACACAAAAATTACATTAAACGGTCTTAAATTTGTAGAATTAACTTAAATTTAAATTACCTTAACTTTTAAATTCACTTAAATTTGTCGAAAAATTACATTAAACGGCTTGTGAATGCATGTAGGTGTGCAAATATTTGTCAGTTGATATTTATTTAACAATATAACTTTTGAAACTATCATGGTTATTAACACTATTTGTACTAAAAACGGGATATTTACCTCACAAATCATGGTAAATATCCCGTTTTTAGTACAAATAGTGATTTATTTAACAATGTCAATATCCTAAATTAAAACTCAAAATTAAGTCGCCCCCTTAGTTTTATTAAAAAAAACACAATAAGCGGTGATTTCTTCCAGGACACCTTACGATGGACAGGACTTTATGGAAGAATGGGACAGATTTGTTTCGAGCCTACCGTATTAATTCACAAAATATTTATTTATCAACAAATGCAACGTATAAAGCACCGTTTACAATGAGTTAACGATACAAAGGTCACCGCATACTGCACTCGACAAACGTGCGGCGTGACGGCACTTCATTACGTCAGTATTGAACAATATGCGGTAGGGATGCGCTTGTCGATAAATATTGTCGATGTGACCACAGTCTGCAAAATGCAGTTGATAATAAATCGGATTATAGTTTTGTATTTGCACTTCCATGGTTGGAATTAGTTATTGGTAGTGTCTTTTATATCTCACTAGTTGACTCGGCGAACTTTGTACCTCCTTGACATGCATATGACGCGGACTGCCAATGTACGTCACTGGTAGAGTTGTCAATCGGCCATCATTAGCTGAGTATCTATGTATGAGAAAATGAATTTTCTTCATATTTTTTTGCGTAATTTTTTGTGTATTTTAATATTTTTTCTGCCATTTGGGGCAAAGACAAATCCAACAATCAAAAATCATCAAAATCGGTACAGTCATTCTTGAGTTATAAATGGTGTAACTAACCCGACTTTGTTTTATATAGGTACATATATAGATAATAAAAGATATAACTATATTAACTAATATATTTGCGTATGGATTTAATAAAATACACTATTTGTACTAAAAACGGCAAGTAATGATGGTACAACGATCATATTCCTTTTAATACATAAACCTGAGCTTACTATGTACGACGTTAAGGTGTGCTAAAAGAAATTCCACTTTAGCTGTTTTTCCTTCCAAAATACAGAATACATTATCTACATACCTCTTCCACAACTTGATTGGTAAAGGGACAGACGAGATGGCCATATTCTCGAAATACTCCATCCAACTTAATCCTACTTTCCGTAATGTACCCGTGCCGATTTCTGACCACCTCGAGCTTCTTGGTATCTCATTAACACCCACTCTCAATTTCGGCTCATATATTGAGTTGAAAGCCCAGCTGGCCGCTAAGAAGCTTGGAATACTTGCAAAGGTGAGCCAATACTTCACACCGGGACAGTTGCTCAACTTATAGCAAGCACAAGTCCGATCATGTCTGGAGTACTGTTCTCACCTCTGGGACGGATCAGCGAAGTACCAGCTAGAGGCTCTAGATTCAATTGAGAGAAGAGCCAAGAAGCTCATTTGCAATGACGAGTTAGCAAATGCAAGGCTCCATAGCCTCGAGCATCGTCGAAAGGTTGCAAGCCTCTCAGTTTTTTATCGGATACATTTCGGAGAGTGTGCTGCGGAGCTTTTCAACCTGATCCCACCATCCCCATTCTATGATCGGACAACCAGACGCTCCGCGTTGCGCCACCGCTACATGGTAGACATACCTCCCATACGCACAAAGCGGTACTCTTCCACCTTTATTATGCGCACCGCCAAGGAGTGGAACGCCTTGCCTGAGTCTGTGTTTCCTGATAACTACAACCTAGGGATCTTCAAGTCACGAGTGAATAGGTTTCTTCTAGGCAAGCGTGTACCATCGTAGACTGCATCATCGCTTACCATCAGGCGACATAGTGGTCAAACGCTAGCCTATAATTTATAAAAAAAAAAAAAAATCCAAATGTTGGCCACCACGGGAGCACCAGAACTACCCATAGCTACTCCATCTATTTGGAGATAGTATTGCTCCTTATATATGAAGAAGTTAGTAAAAAGAACTTGATCCAGAAGCTTGACATACTCTGCCGAGATACCGTCTTGCTGTATTTTCGCCTCAACCACCGTCATACAGTCAGCCGTTCAGGACGTTAGTAAAGAGAGATTCTACTTCAAAACTGACCATTATCTCATTATCATGTACCTCTGTCTCCTTAAGTACCTGTTTGAAATGCCTCAAAGCCTTTACAATGCGCATGCAACCGCACCGAAATACCGTGATACTCAAAAACTCACAAATCATGGTAAATATCCCGTTTTTAGTATATTTTGTGTTAATAACCATGATAGTTTCAAAATAATAAAATACGTTTTAATTTTCAGTTTTATTCTTTCAGTTACAATATTATGAAACTGGGACTTTGATCATGATTTAATTTTGTAGTAAATTCATTAAATTAATGACGATAGTTTAGTTCGATACTAACTACTTATCATAGTTTCAAAAGTTAGTTATAATATTTAATTTAATAATATTGCTCTTAGAAATTAGAACAAAATACAACTTAATGCTAAAAAGTGTTTCTTTGGACCACATTTGCAAAAAGCTGGGGACTTTTTTCAAATTATCTGCAACAAAGCTAAATTTTTTGATCTTTGCAAACTAACGTTGGTGTTAGAATTATGCTACATCCCTATTTGGTCAATTGATGTCTCTACAGGGGTGCGCAACCCTTCATCGCGGCTTAATTTCATAATTGAGGGTGAAATCTCTTCGGCGACGGGCCGTATGTTCATTATGACGCGTCTGTTTATTTCTATAAGCCTCATCATTTTCTGTTCAAGGGTGTTTTATCTCGATTGCATATTTCATCGGTTCTATTGTGACAATAAATCACAGTTTTAATGGCCGTATGAAGAGTGGCAATTAAAAGTGTTATACTTTAACATTTTTATATTGTAAGATATAAACCTTGTTACCATAAGAAAGTTTAACCCTGTTTAACGCGAGTTTAAAAAATTCCTTACTATTTTTTGTATAGGATTTTTTCTTAACAGTGTTTAGTGGGTGTTTAACTTTTTTGAGGAAAGACCTAAAGTTATTGCAAGATTGTTTTTTTGAAGTAGGACTATTAAATTATTAAAAAACTGCTCAAGTAACAATAAATTGAACTTACTCAGTCTTCAGTATTTGTAGTATTCCTAACTACGGCTCTAGATCGATAGATAGATAGATTGTCTTTATTGTACATAAAATATAGCCTACAACACTTAGGGATAAGGAAAGTAGTTTCTGAGATTACCCCTACAAAAACACAAACAACAAACTTTACATTTTTATAATAGTATAACAAACACTTACACTTACACACTTAAATAACTAAAAACAATAGAAATGCATAATGGGCGGTCTTATCGCTTATAGCGATTTCCTCCAGCCAAACTCTAGGTAGAGAGGATTAGGTACAAATATTACAAATACAATCAATTATTACCAGCCTACTAACAAACACAAAAGTTAAAAGCTCTACTATCATCTCCCTAGCTTCAGAGTTTTGCTGGGAAAACAATCTTTTTGGGGTGAAACTCACCTGTCCGTGTCCTCTATTTCTGTCTATGGTTTATGTGTTTTCTTGTGTACAATAAATAATAAATCAGTTTTGCCAACACCGATCAACTATAAAGTTATACATGATAAAATACCTGATAATCCTAATAAAGTTCATCCACTAGAATTCAGGAACAAGAACGCTGGGCAGCCAATAGCTTTATTTATACTACCTGGGATTGTAGCAAGCGTATGAACCTGATGTTAGCGAACTAAGGGCCAGGAACAAATATTTGCATTAAATGCAACAAAAAAAAATTAAAACCGCTCACAACTTTTATTCGACCTAATTATTTACTGCAAATATCTTTGATTTAAATGCCAATATGTTAAGTAACGGTTATAGAAGGTTGTCTGGAAGAAATCACTTTTAAAGTGGTAAGACCGTCATAATTATTTCATATTAAACATTATTAATAATAATTCTTAAGGTAATTAATAAATAATTTTCATTCATTCATGACGATAAATCACTCGAAAATTTAACGTAAATTAATTCATCTCTAAATATACCAAATATCTTATCAAAACCGTTCCCTAAACACGAAAATTCCCTTAAACGAAAACAAAATCACAGAACCGTAAATAACATAATACAATCACATAATACCTTCGCGTTCGCGTTTAATCGAACAAACCAGCGAGAAACAATTAATACAGTAATACTTGTAATTTCAATCACAAAATTAATTCAGTTCTACCACCTTAAATAAGTTCAGGGTTTGTCCAATCGATATAAGGAGAGGGCCTTAAGCGGGCGGGCGATAGAGGTAAATAAGGTTTTGGTGGCAGCCCTATTGGGTGCTACGAGGGTGGGCGGGGCTTGATTATAGGGGTGTGGCTTGTGTACGTCAGTGAGACTCAGATGTGAGTTGGCCAGTGTACGCGCACCTTTACTAGCGAGAGGGCTAGCGCGTTTTGAAGTTGGTTGAATTATGTTTTGTGTGCTGTGAAGGGAAGATAATAAGGTAAGTTTTCAATTTCAGGACTTGTGTAAAATTATTAAAAAATAGTTCTATAATCTTTGGATCGGAAAGTGAAAATTTTTTTCAATAACCTATACTATTCCACTGCTGGGCAAAGGTCTCCCCCATTTCCTTCCATTCCTTGCGTTCTCCAGAAATCTCCTGCCAGTCAGAGTGGAACTCATACAGATCGTCGCGCCAACGTTTTCGTGATCTGCCTCGTTGCCGTCGTCCTGTAGGTTGCCAGTCAATGGAGATCTTGGTCCACTTGGTGCATTCGAGTGACATGACCCGCCCAGTCTCATTTGAGTCTTGCAGCCTTGTACCCCACATCGATGATTCCGGTCATAGAGCGTAGAGTAGTGTTGCGGATGAAAGTGAAAATTAATAATTAAAAATCTAATTAGCTACTTACTTATTAAAAATATATTATGGGTCATTATTGTTATTGTATTGAACCATTTTAATCTTTAATTTTAAATTATATATTATTTAAGTCTTGTGATAAAGTGCTTATATATGTAGGTAGTGTGTAAATAAAAAATGCATTCAATAAGTGTGGCCCAAGAGCTTGTGCTTCTCTGGGTCAAAAAGATTTATTTGCATTAAAAAGTGTACAATAAGGTCTTAAAAACTAGATAATGGCACTTTTACTTGTTGGCCCTCTGCCAGCCGAAAACTAATGATTACTGAGGACACCTTTCTACAATAAACAAAATTACACAAAACAAATTCATCAATGCATAGGCATTGCATTTCAGCGAGTATCGAAAACCTTTGACATTAATAATTAACTAGCTTTCGCCAGCGGCTTCGCACGCATTGTTTGTCAATAAAAAGTAGCCTATGCGTTAATCCAGGTTATATTCTATGTATACATATTAAATTTCATCGAAATCGGTTCAGCCGTTACGATGTGATTGAGTAACAAACAAACAAACATCCAAACTTTTGCATTTATAATATTAATGTGATTATGTATTTGATTTTATTTTATTGTTTTAATTTATGTGATTAATTTCAATATTTATACGCTAAAATGGCGAAACCAATTTCTTTATTAAGCTTAACCGTCTATGTACCTAGGTTTATAGAAAATAATCGAATTATGAATTCGTGAACCTTCATCAGGATGAGTGCGATCCGCTCCGAATCAATGTGCGAGGCGAGACGTTAGTCTCGCCTCGCACATTGAACGAATTAAACCGAAACATTGTCGGTCGAAACACCGATAAAACGGTAGGTACGTGATAAATCCTGTATTTATAAGAATGATTGAAATAAATCACGAAAGTTTTCTAAGTAAAAAAAGAGATATGAATTATTATAATTATGAATTATGAGGCAACGGACAACGCAACAAGTCTTTTGGATCCATTTTCATCTTTAGAGGGATCATGCTGTAGGAGGCTGTAGATACTTAAGTCACCAAATAATACCGGTACTTACCTGATTAAGTAAATTTTTATTCTATTTAGAAAAAGTGTAGGTAAATAATCGATTATTGATGATCCAAAGAATATTACATTTTTCAAGTACTACCAAAATTTGAATTGATGGGTGAATCATTATTATGATAGAATGAATGAACCATCATTCATGTATATTAATTGAATATAATGGATATAATGGAAAAGGTCCATTCACGAATGAAGTGAATGACCTTGTGCCAGAATTCTTAATTATTACCTACTTCATCTTTAGAGGGATCAGTAGGTGGCTTTAGATACTTTAGTCATCATTTCAAGGACTAATTCTCTAATCAGTGAATTAATGTTGGGATAAAGTGTAAATTAAAAGAGAAAACGTGGACAAATGGAATACTCTCAACAAATTCATGACAATGGAATAGTCTCAATACGGCAAGCTCCATCATTAGCCACATTTAAAACAAGAGTGAAAAGATTTTGTCTGTCAGAAACGTCGTAGTATCGCTATAGATATATATGTATGTATGTTCCATCCAAAGGTTGTCTGGTAGAGATCGCTAATTAGCGATAAGTCCGCCAATTGTATCCATAGATTTACGTAGTTGTTTTTTATATGTATTTGATTCGTGGTGTGTAATAAAGTATTATCTTATCTAATCTAATCTAATCTAATCTATGTTTATGTATATTTTCATTTATTATAGATATATTATTGTCAACGTAGGTATATTTAATTATGTATATTGTTTTCTTTTATTGTAAGTAATCAGCGCTCACCCCCCTCCATTATTGTAATTTTATAAAACTCCTCTCCATTCAAAGGTTGTCTGGAAGAAATCGCTTCTAAGCGATAAGACCGGCCATTATACTTGTTGCTTTGTAAATTTTTATTTTTATGTTTGTTTCTTGTGTGGTGTAGAATAAAGTATTTTAATTCATTCATACTCTGTGTTAAAAAATAATTATTTCAACAACAGCAAAACTTATGTACGTAAGCTTAAAAACTGTCATTTTTGGCACAAAAATGTTTGGTTTCTCTAATAAAACTTAATTTATTAAGTTATGTTATAACATCATACACATCTAGGTATACTAATATTATAAAGAGGTTATGTTTGTAAGGATGTAGATTGTAGGGGGTAATCTCCGGAACTACTCATCCAATCCTGAATTTTTCCACTAATAGGAAGCTATATTATCCCTGAGTGCTATCTTTTATTTTAATAAAAATCCGAGTAAAGCGGTTAGTCAGTTAGTAATACCATAAAAATATACGCATCGTGCTGTTGAGTCCCTTCTCATTTTGTTTTTTGGTAGGTTAAACATCGTACACGGCACGACGTTTAGATGGATCTTGGTAAAGCAGGTTATTTTTAGACCCAGCTATTCCTAAACGTATTTAGCGAACTCTGGTTTCCCTTCAACACGTAAAAATCTTTCGCCTTTTACGTATTTAGCGACTAAACATGTTTGAAGTTGACGTATTTGTATGATTTGACAACTCTCTATATAATATTTAGCCACTAAACACGTAGGCATCGTTGCGCAAGTCGCCCTAAGTATTGAAGCTTATAAATTAATAGAAAATACTTCATTCACACCATAGAACAAAACAATTAAATAAAAACAATATCTATAAATAATAAATAAATATCGCTGGACATTTTACACAGCGCTATCTAGCCCCAAATTAAGCAGAGCTTGTACTATGGGAACCAGATAACTGATAGAATACTTGTATACTTTTTTTTTTGTAAATACATACTTATAATATATAGAAAAACACCCAGACACGGAACAAATATCTGTAGATCATGCAAACATTTGTTCCGCGGCGGGAATCGAACCCGCTACCTCCTGCGTCTAAGCCGGCTATACGCCCACTGCGCCACGGAGGCAGTCAAATCTATGTGATACAATTGGCGATCTTAACACTAAATAGTGATTTTTTTATGTTATTTCTGGGGAAACAGGCTTATGGCCCACCTGATGGTAAGCGGTTACCGTCGCCTATTGACACCGGCAACACCCGGGCTATTGTCGATGCGTTCCCTACCCTATAGGAACCTTTTATCATTTCTCTTAAAGCGTCGATTGTCGATGATATGTGGATGAGCTTTATTACGCTGTCGAGAAGATTTTTATCAAATAGACTTTGGATGGAATGGACTATGTAAATATTACTGTGTACTTAATACACACGTACTTATACTAACTAGTTGTTAGTGCACAGTGGTCGAAATTCGACTGCAATTTTTTTTAGCTTAATTCCAGCATTCCCCTTCCTTCTTCATATAAACTTTAAATTTGCCAGAAATCTCACTCTACCGTGCACGCAATAAGCTACAAAGATTTATCTTCACATACAACTTATAATAGATGACACAAGAATAGATGTTATTTGATAGTAAACCTAGCTGTAGTTAGTATCAAGGTGAAGGATGCGGGTTCGTAATTTTTGTGGAAATTATAAATATCTCTCTCTGCACATGTATTTCACGCAATCTATATGTAAACACGTTTTTTACATAATACTTGTAGAAGCACAAGCTGGAGGGCCTCCTGATGTTAAATGGTCAGCGTCGCCTATAAACTCCTGCAACACTCGTGGTAATGCAGCCGCGTTGCCTAACACTTAATACATTATTTACAGCTCTTTTGAAGGCGTTCATGTTGAAGCCCACCGGGAAAACCGGAATTCCACATCTTGCAGGTGCGTGGAAGAAACTAGCGGGTGAAGAGCATCGTATGAGCAGCCCCGGATCTAGGGGGGGGGGGGGGGGCAAACCGGGGCACCTGGCCCGGGCGGCAATTTAAGAGGCGCCAAATGTAATAAAAAATGGATGAAAAAAAACTTTTTTTTTAAAGTGCTTGGCATCCCGCGGATGATGAGCAGAAATTTGATGTGGGCCCCCTCTTTTCCAGTGTGAGGGAGGGGAGGGGGTGCTACGATGAAGGAACGAGAAGTCGGAAGCAGGGATTCAATTGAATAGCTCTTCAGAACATTCGCCGTTATATATTTTATTATAGAAAACGCTGAGCGTTCTGATGTCACGGCGTAGACTCAGCGTAGATATTTTTTTTGGTTTAAATATCACTTAATTTTTTTAATAACAGTAATGTTTAAAAATAGCACTTAAAAACCACTAAGGTTTGTAGGGATAATGCTATCATAATAAAAGTCTACATCATAAAGAACTGAAGCTCGGAAGCGCTCAGTCCTTAATACATTTAATATATAATTAACTTAACATATATTATACGTGATTGAAACCAGGTAAATAAAGGGAATTTAAAATTGGTACAACAGTAGATTAGATAAGAAACATAATTTAAGTTTAAATTTTATGTTTTTAAACTTAATTGTGTCAGTTAAGTCAGTTGGTAGTTCATTAATTAACCGGGGATCTAAGTAGTTAGCTGACCTCTCTCCGTATGTATTGTTAGCGCGCGGTGTATATAACCGGGTTCGAGCAACTGCTCGCGTGTATACCGGGTGTCTAATGACATTCCTAAGAGTTTCATTAAAGAAGTGTTCTTTTAGTAACATATATATAAATTGAGTGCGTACGGGTAAAATTTTACAATACCTAAAATCTAGTCCAGAGATCTAGTCCGTCCTGTGCTCTCCTTTCAAAAAAAGTGCAAAAGTGGGCATGTATTGAAAAGTAATGTTGGGATTTGTATCTAACTACCCTCTTGTGAGATATTTTGACGGGTCTGCAATGTAAGTAGGAGAACCGGGGATGTCTATCAGGGAGGTATATTCGTGAGCATTGTTTATTTATTATTTTAAAACATAATTTGATATGACAACAAGTGATAAATAATATTCGTGTTCTTGAAATTCTAACAATAACTAAAAACGTATCAGAATTAACTCATTATTTATTTATTACCAATTACAAGCGCTAACAAAATCGTTAAAAAGTCAGTGCACTCGAAAATTACATTGCTTACAATAAAGATAATCTGTAGATTAAATTCGTGTCCCTCTTCATGTACAGTCAGCTACATAAGTCGATTTACTACCTAAGATTTTTATTTTTTATCTTGTTATCAAGATAAGTCTATGATAGATGGACAGATAATAAATATATAAACAAATATTGCTGGACATTTCACACAGCGCTATCTAGCCTCAAACTAAGCAGAGCTTGTACTATGGGAACCAGATAACTGATAGAATACTTATCTACTTTTTTTTGTAAATACATACATATAATAACACCCAGACAGCGAACAAATATCTGTAGATCATTCAAACATTTGTTCCGCGGCGGAAATCGAACCCGCTACCTCCTGCGTCTCAGCCGGCTATACACCCACTGCGCCACGGAGGCAGTCAAAATGGACACATTTATTTAAAAATAAGAAAAAAAATTACATATATTGGAACCCACATACAACATTGTAACACATTAACACACATTTCAATGAAAACATAGTAAGAGATAAACAGAGAAGTAGCTAGTTACTTTGAAATAGTACCCACTAATCACAAAATAGGTAAGTAGGTACCATTCCGTGTTCCTATTACCGTATAGTAGGTAGCCTACCAACCCAAGCGGTTCTATAATAGGTAATATAGTAGCCCTTGAGCAAGCAGGAAATCCACCCACCCAGACAATGATGGTGTTGTGTTGGGACAAAATGGTATATTTATTTATGTATTTAGATAAATAATAAATATAAAAAACAATAAAACAAAAAAATGTATTAGATTCATTAACTTCTTTGTAATTTATTAACTTTAACAACATTTGTCATTTATTAGAATAGAATAATGCTTTATTGTAAACCAGGCATACTTAAATAACTGGTTAATGCTCAATATATAAATGGGCGGCCTTATCGCTGAAAGAGATTTCTTCAGGCAAACTTTTTACCGTTTTTAGTGAAAATTGTGTTCATAACCATCATAGTTTTAAAAGTTATATCATATTATTACATTACTATAACAATTACACGTATCCGTATGAATTTTTCGCACATGGATTACTTAAATTGTTTTTCAGTAGATAAGCAAAGAGGTTGGTTGTTATAACCTGCTTAACTAAACAAACCAATCGAAAATAGCGGCGAAAATCACTACCTCTCAGTTGCACACAATTGCGTCAATAATGTGCATATCACAACAATTTTTGATTTTGTATATTTTTAGCAAAGTGTAGCAAATTGTTAATTTATATAACTCTTATTATCTGTAAGTTTGAGATATCAAAGAGCATTTTTGTTTAAGGTTTTTTTATCAAATTGCTGGTTAATTTAATACAAAGACATTATTAACAAAAAAAAACATATTAAAAATATACAAAACAAACAATAAGATCTAGCTGACCGTACCACGTATTGTTTAACAAGAGGGCCCTACGAGAGGCCGTAATTGAAAGACAAACAGGGGGCGCCGATTCACAGCGAATTCATTACTCCGACATTAACTTGATGCCTTCATTTTCCTCTGCCTGTTTAATAAAAAAACCCTAAGTAGAACCTATAAAAAAAAACATTAGTTTTTAACAAGATATGTGATTAAAGCCCATATGAAGTAAAGCGTAGCATGTTTTTGATATTTACGTTTCTGTCTTCTACTCGTATGAGCGTAGAACCGTAGCGCGTTTCGTAGTACTTCGTAGCATCGCGTAACAAGTGCTACGCTGCTACGGAATTCGCTTCGGCTTTTGGGAAACTGGTTGTTTGATGTCAGCCTTTCTTATAAACTTGCTTATTCAACATATAGAACAATGACGTCCTTCTCTCTCCAAAATATTGTTGTGCTCAACAGGGTCCATAATGATCATGTATCAATTACCGCCTATTATTGCATTAAAAGATTGAGTATTGAGTATTCTTTGGAATCGTTTGCAATGGTAGTTTCCCATCCGATCCAAGACAAAATACTGGGTGTAAATAATTATATCTACCTTTTTAGTGTTCCGTAGTCAAACTAGAGACAATTTTAGTTTTGCCACGGCTACCTGTCTCTCTATTCTAAATTATACTATAAGTAGACGTAGACGTAGACTCTAAGTAAAGCTGAAATTTTGCATTTGATAATTTATGTCATAATTGGGTTTGTAAACAGCTCATCTAGTAGGTGATCATTTTTTTTACGAATTATAGGCTAGCGTTTGGCCATGATCTCGCCTGATGGCACGCGATGATGCAGTCTACGATGGTACACGCTTGCCTAAAAGAAACCTATTCACTCGCGACTTGAAGACTCCTAGATTGTAGTTATCAGGAAACATAGACTCAAAGCGTTCCACTCCTTGGCGGTGCGCATAATAAAGGTGGAAGAGTACCGGTTTGTACGTATGGGAGGTATATCTACCATGTATCAAAATGAACAAAATTTTACTTACAAATAACATTTTATTTTAAAATAAATATGAAACAGCCGTACTGACTACGGAAGCCTTAGCTGTACGTGGTCCAACACGCACTTACCAATTTAGTTATTCTCTGTCAGTGCTTTGTTGGACGCTCGCTTGTCCGCCTTATGAAGAATACACACCAGAAGCGGTGTATGAACGCAATACTTATAATATATTTCTTATTACTTATACTTAAACTTATATTACTTGTTTTATATTTCTCATGTTACGTTATTGATACAAAAAAAAAACAATTGTGGGAACACAATTATAAGAACCAAGATGAGTTGTTCAATTCAATTTATTTTCAAATCCATCAAAGTTAGCAAGTCGATAATCTTCTTTACAAACAATAAATTTAAAACAGGGTAAAGCTGAGGAAATGTATGTTTTGAAGTAACAATGTCTTTTTTTTTCGCGGTGTGAATTGAACTGAATCGAAACCGGACTCCTACGTCTCAGGCAGTATTCGCCCACTGCACCACGGAAGTCGAAAATATGTCAAGATAATAAAAAACGAAGTGCTGAACAACGTCCATTAAATTCCTCGGCATTTTCTGAGTAGATTTTTTGGTAATTTAGTTCACAAAAGCATTTTTTCGTCCCTAACAATGTCGAGGGAAAGTTAATAAAGTCTGCATCGCGTAATTCTCATCAAATCAAGTCAACAGATGTCATTTCGAGGCGCGATCAATTCAATTACTTCTACAAATATATTCAAGGAGTTTTGTAAATATATTCACGACGATTTGCATGTTTATGACAACATTTTTGTTGATGCTATATTATTTAAACTCCGATGTTTCTTTTGACAGTTCCAGTTTTTGGTTTTAATAGGTTTTGTAAAGTTTATGATTAAAAGATTTGCTTTTATAGATAAAGCGTTTGTAAATGTTTTCTTTTTATGTCTTTTATGTGTATTTATTTATTTTTATAGAGTCCCACTGCAGGGCAAAGACTATTCCATCATTTTTTTTAGTTGCTACATTAACGAATTAAGATTTAATCTTAAACTATAATGTATCGTTTAATACTACATACTTTAAGTTTTTTTAAGTTGAATAAAAGACAATCAATGGTCAATGAACCTTACTCTACAAGAAACTGATAAATTTTATAATAGAGTATCCTTAATATAGCTATAAAACTAAGTTAAACCTAGATATATACCGTGCAAGTCAAAACCAACACACCATTACACAAAGAAGCTCGCTAATGCATCAAATAGGCCTCACATCAATATTGAATCCCACAGAAGCAGGCGTTCCACAAAATTTAAGAAAATTAATTTTGTCATATCAACAATGGATGGGTTAGTTAGGCATTCAATTGTGCTAAAAATCCGGGCTTCGGAACCGGCTGTCAACAGCTTTTGTTAGGACGAGAACGGGAACAGCGCTTAATTTTATATGCCCGAGCTGAATTTGGTGCTTTGTTTATCTTTTTAGGTACCCTACATGGTTTGGATTCTCTTGCCAAATGTTAGTTGGGTTTTTGAAAACATTTTTCTTGAATGTTGCGGAAATTTGATAGATTGTTACTTTTTGTGATTTATGTGGACTTTGTTAGACTGATGGTGACATTATAAGGCGCCCGGTTTGCACAACAGTCCCTAACCGTATTTAGCGACTAAACATATTTAATCTGACGTATTTTTTTTATTTAATAACCCTCTAAATCATATTGAGCCACTAAATACGTTTATGTATCGTTGTGAAAGTCGCCCTAAGCGATTAAACCATAAAAAAATCCAGTAACGTATGCAAAAAACTTCAAAAAAAGGTATTTCCGTTATATAACTATTTTTCAGTTTAGCTACTTTTATTTTAATTAGAATAGAATAATCATTTATTTGGTACACACAAAATGACACATGAAACAATTTTAAAGCACAGTAGATACAATTGAATCCAATAAAACAGTTCTACTCATATGTCTGAGTACCAAAATGGCATTCAGCTCAGCACAAAGTTGGATGTTAAGCACCCAAGGCTAATTTTGAACTACATAATAAATTGGTAAAATTTTAATTCTTCTTCTTCATACAATGTACACATAATACAAATGATCAGTTAATCTTCATAAAAATGCTACATACAATTTTGAGCCCTAAAAATAATTTTAGTATTTATTTACTGACTAGCTGACCCGCCCGCGGCTTCGTACGCGTGGTTTGTCAATAAAACATTACCCTCCTTCTGTGCAGTCGCGTAAAGTAAATCCTATGCCTCAAGTCCATTCATAATCTATCCAGGTATATAGGTACCAGATTCCATCGAAATCGGTCGAGCCGTTAAGTCCTGAAAAGGTAACAAACAGACAGAGAGACAGAGTTACTTTCAAATCGGTATTTACGTAGATTATAACCTGGATAGGCTACTTTTTGTTGACAAACAACGCTGCAAAGCCGCTGGCGGAAGCTAGTTATATATATTAACCTTTCTCTTGAATCACTCTATCTATTGCTGAAAACTGCAATCCGTTGAGTAGTTTAAAAGATCTAAGGTAACAGACAGCGGAAGCGACTTCATTTTATACTATGTAAAGATAATAACGGATTAAACCGACTTTCCATTTAAAAGTTGTAAAAAATTGAATATAATATTCAAGTATACCTTTTTATTGCGTATAACAACTAAAACTTGGCCTTCATGGCATTGCATTGCGTCCCTCCTCCGATACAAAGTAAAAAGACTCGTGTACAAAGCAGTAATGTTTGCATTGGAGTGATCTCACTAGTCTCCCTAAAGTTGTTCCGTGACGGGGTTACTAGGAATTTTGTTCACAGAGGTTCCGTGGGTCTTCCGACATTCCTGACCTGAATTTGCCACATGCAAATCCGGTTTGAAGGTATCATTATAGGAAGTGGTAACAGGTATATCAGGTGAACCATGGGTCTGTGCTGTTTGTTTAATTATTTATTGCATAAACAAAAAAAGTACAAATGGAGGACTTAATGCATTTTCTACCCGCCAAACCGTGACAAAAAAAAACTCATATTAATTAATGATGTATGTGCTGTCGCTATATCTAGAAAAAACCTCCTTAATGGCAGAGCACAGCAATGCGAGTTTACTTAATCCTATATAAAGTTTGTACTTATCTCTGAGTGTATACTTCTGGCTCTCTCCACGCCGGGGTTCGGCCATTAAATATTAATCGTCGAATTAACTCCGTGTCTTCACCCCGACGGCTCCAATTAAGCGCACAAAGTACTCGTACCAAAGTAAATAACGTCATTCGTCGCGAATTAATTTTGTAACAGACTGGCTCGCTTGTGTCACTACAAATCATTTTCTTATATTCGGGTTCATTGGTTTAGTTACGGTTAATTTTAGAGACTGAACAATGAATAGGTAATTACTGATTAAAACGGGTATTTATCGCATATGTACCTACCTTTTTATACTTTTTTTATGCACCCTGTTGCAACACAGTCGTAACGTCGGGACAACAAATAAAGAAGGTACATACGAGATAAATACCCGGTTTAATCAGTTATTATGTAGAGTGATCGCGAAAGTTTGAAAAATACTAATGAATAAGTATTTTTTTGGTAAGGCAAATTAGTATGAAGAAGATTTATTATCAAAAATATCATCAATTATTTACTAATTAAAACATACTGACAAAAGAAACAGTTCGATCATCTAAACACAGTTGCAAACGATCTATAGATTGCTCAATTGCTCCAGATCACTTTAGATATTAGTAGTTCCATGGTACAACAGCCTATCAAAGGATAAAAAAAATATATCAATCATCATCATATCAGCCATAGGACTTCCACTGCTGAACATAGGCCTCCCCATAGATTACTAGAGCGACCGGTCTTGTGTGGTAACAATATTCATTAAAATTTTAATATTTATGATACAAAAAACTTTCTCATCATACTAATACTAGTTGACCCGCTGAACTTCATACCGCCTTGACATGCATATGACGCGGGCTGCCAATGTACATCAATCGGCCATCATTAGCTGCATCTATGTATGAGAAAATGAATTTTCTTAATATATTTTTTTGCATGTATTTTCCGATATTTTAATAGTTATTCTGCTATTCGGGGCGGAAACAAATCGATTATGGAGTCAAAGTTCGTTGTTTGTAAGGTTGTAAGTCTTAAAAACTACTCAACAGATTCTTAAAATTTTTAAACTGATGTATAGCTACACTATCCTTGAGTAGTAAGACTATATTGTATTTTGATAAATATCCGCCCAAAAAAAGTTGGAGCGGTACAGCTAGTATTACACAAAAAAAAACCCTTTATCCTGATTAAATGTACTGAACCCTCACCAACACTGGAGTGAAACTTCTACATGAATAATACAATCCTCTGTGTAGCAGCTTTGAAATCCGAAACGTAGTTTGTTTAAAGGTAGCTCGCTCCCGCACTATTGTTCTCGCTCGCTATACAAATTAAAATGAACTTTTGTGTAGAGATAAAATTAAACTCTTGAATTAGTAATCTGTGTTTGAATTCGAGTTATTTAAAATGATAATATTTAGAAATTAAGTAAATGGATGAAATACTATTCAGTATTTACGAGCTCAAAATTGCCGAACGAGGCGTGGAGCGGTACATGTGGAGTATGTTTTCTGTTCACGTATCCACCACTATTTATATTCTGATATGTTTAATTATCATCATCATATCAGCCAGAGGACGTCCACTGCTAAACATGGCCTATGTTTAGCATCTCCCATAGATTTCCAGAGCGACCGAACTAAAATACCTAAATCAATGAATATAAATATAGATCTAATATAATTATTGATTAAAACGGGTATTTATTGCGTATGAACCATTTTTATTTGTTATCCTGACGTTTCAGCTGTGTTGCAACAGTCGTGGTCACGGGTGGACTGGAGTACTTGGAGCTACCGTCGAGAAGTGATGGCAGTTGCAGCAACCCTCACTTGGAGAGAAATTCAGAATTAACACTTAACATTAAGAACACTTCAGAATTAGACATGTCGGTATGAAGTGTACGGTTAGTGTAGTGTGTCGTAATATGAACGAGGACATTTCTAATTTTGAAGACAATGTGAGGGTAGTTGCTGCAGCTGCCATCACTTCTCGACGGTAGCTCCAATTACTCCAGTCAAATAAAAAAGGTACATACGCGATAAATACCCGTTTTAATCAATAACTACGTACAGTGATCGCGAAAGTTTGAAAAATACTATCGATATAGTTTTGTAACAATCGACTTAATCCCCCCTTTTACTGTAATCCAATATTTCTAAACTGCACTGGCCTTTAAGGGTCACTCAATGGCACCCTGTACATGACGACATAGTCCGCCCTTAAGTCTGCATAACGGATAACCTCCACTAATAGAATGTGCAAACTTCTAGAAATGTGACATTACGATGACGTTTTTATGATAGCTTTGTTTTGTTAGTTATTTATTATTATTAATTAGTTATTATCTTATGTTTGATTTTATACGAACGTTGTACATGTATATCACGCGGGCTGCCAACGTACGTTGCCTCGGTAGAATTGTCAATCGGCCATCGTAGGCTGCATCTTTGTAGGAGAAAATGATTTTTCTTCATAATTTCTTTTTGCGTGAATTTTTTCGATATTTTAAAAGTTATGCTGCTATTCCGGACAGAGCCAAAAACAACAAATTAAATATCATCAAAATCGGTCAAGCCGTTCTTGAGTTATAAATGTTGTAACAAACCCGACTTTGTTTTATATAAATAGATTTATTCAAATTAAATACAGTACCACGATTTAAGTTACATGCTTCGGCAACTTTCGTGTTTCCGAATTAGTAGGATTATGCAACCAATTTCCGGCCGCCCCGCGACTAGTGAAGGCTCTCCAGACGCCAGCGAGCTTCAAACGCACGTGCGATTCCACTTTCCAGTATTTGAAAGTATATAGATTACGATTTATTCCGTAGTTCCGATGATAGATGAAACTTGCTGAGGAGTCTATCTTAAATCGCAGTACTGTATATTAGTACAAGTAGTTCAACTGTAATATATAAAGATTGATGACTCCGTGGCGCAGTGGGCGAATAGTCGGCTACTACATAGGTTGCGGGTTCAATTCGAACAAATGTTTGCATGATCTCCAGATATTTGTTCCGGGTCTGGTTGTTTTTCTATATATTTATAATATATTATAAGTAGGTATGTATTTACAAAAAATAAAGTATTTATTTATTCTATCAGTTATCTGGTTCCCATAGTACAAGCTTTGCATAGTTTGGGGCTAGATGGCGCTGTGTGTAATGTAGCATTATTTATTATTACTATTATTTATCTGTAGTAGATAAAGTTAGTGATAAATGCAATAACTTTTTCTCTGAATCTAATTATGTGCACATTTATTACTACAAAGTTATGTGGGCCACATCGTCAACGAAAGTAATACACAATGGGCTACAGTGATATCGGGCCACTAAGTCAACGAAATAATAAAAATGGGTCACAGTGACACCAGACTTTAAAATCAACTAGAATAATGCGAAATGAGCCGCAGTGCCATCGGAACAAAATGTGGGGCATAAAGTCAAAATCCCATTATGCAGACTTACCGTGGAGGGCTATACAAGGCCCGTAACAATTGAACGGTGGGCTATTGGTATCTATAAAGATTAAATAAATAGTATTTTAACAAACGAACGACTAGTGGTCCTCAAAGGAGCACTTGTAACAAACATTTGGGAGCGGATCGGGTTTTTTGTAGGGTGACTAGGCGTAGTAATCTTCTAATATATAAAAAATCTCGTGTCACGGTCGTGGTCGCACTCCTCCGAAACGGGTCGACCAATTTTAATGATTTTTTTTGTACATTTGGTGAGAATAGTTTGTAAAGTATTTTTCACCCTCCTACCCCCACCCCCCATTCTTTAATCGCGATTTTAGTGTTTTTATATGAACAATATCCATATAATTTAAACGCCTTCATTGACGTGAACTCATTTTCATAAAGTATTGCGTGATTTTGCCAAGAGGGTTTTATATAGTTTTTATCCAGAAGTTCGCACGGGAACGAAAAATTTCAAGCGTGCAAGACACGGGTGGATCAGTTAGTATATTATAGATTTCCAGGAGTCTATATCATATATCCTCTTCAGAAGAGTCATCTTATGTATCATTTGAAGCTTTATAATCATATTGTATTTGTCTATTATTCGTAAAGTGGACATACATTTGAAATAAAATGAATTGGTCTTATCCTATCTGAATTATTTTGAAAACTTTTATTGCTAAGTTAAAAGATCTCACTTCAAATTATTAATTTTCTGATGACTTTAATTCGCTATCTTAATATTTTATAAGGGGGCGTCCATTAATAAACGTGAGACGTGTGAATAAAGTGTTAGTAAGAAAGAGGGGACTCCTCTTATACAGGTTATTGCAACTTAACAGAGGAGATCCCAACACATGTAACCCACAGTTCTTGTAAAATAATAAAGAATTTTAGATTTTTGTTTTTTTTAATAAGTGCGTGCTCTTCGAGCCAATATTTTGTTTCATTTATTATATTCTTTGCGAAAATGGGTTACATAGCAATAGATGATAAATATACATAAAATTTAGAATCTCCATAATCAGCTTATGAGCATGCAATGTTAAAGAATGTCACGATTATTAGGTATATTATAAAATAAAAAAGTCAATGGATAAAAAAAATGTCCACCGATACAATAAAATGTCACCAAATACAAAAAAATGTCAACGAGTACAATAAAACTAAACAAATGTTATGGAAACTTAAATTCGGAAACTTAACTGAAACTGTTATAGGCGATGGTTACCACTTAACATCAGGTGGGCTATATGCAGTTCCATTTTCAGGTGGTATAAAAAACACCTATCAATTTTCGACATCATCTCCTTGTGACCTAACGACCTCTTTTCCTTTTCGATTTACAAACTGATGGTCACTCTAGTGACCCTTCTGCAAAACTCCAGTCCCTTCAAAGGAGATTACAGAAAATGTACAACATTCTGTCAACCTACGATCGACAGCTTTCTGTTGTGGTGCGATTAGTTTGTTGTATGGTATGAAAGGAGATTTATAAATCCATCTTACTTATGTCACCCCATTTTAAAATGGACGTAGAATAAAATGGTTAATAACTCTTGTAAACGAATGTAACAAGTAAATATTTAAGTTATACATTTCTACCCCTTACAGCTATTTAGTAAAAGTAACTTTTTAACAAAAATATAACCGTCTTTACCAAAACTACTGAACCAATTTTGATGAAATTTCCTTGGAACCAATCTGAAAGTATATATTTTCAAATAAAAAAGATTTTCCCAAAATGATAAATGACGGAGTTCGGAGGTGATAAAAATAAAAAAAAACAAAAAACGAAATTGAGAACCTCCTCCTTGTTTTGAAATCGATTAAAATTATTAAGGTCAGCGCGTTCCGTCGTCGATCACCATCAGGCAGGATTGTTGTCACATGAGGGTCTATCGTTAACAAAAAAAACTTTTTCAAATATACACAGAAAAAGCTCATATCAAAAAAAATTATGTTAGAAGATTAGATTAGAAAATTCTTTATTGCACTAATAAAATAATAAACAGATAAACTTAATGCTAATTAGCATTTTCTTCCAGCTAATCTTTGTGTAGTGTAGATTAAGTGGTAGTGCCAGAAAATAGATGAACAGACTTTAACTTAGGTATCTTTAACTTTAACATAAACTTGCAAAAGTTAATAATAATTATAATACACATACATAAACAAAATATATGTATAACTACACCTACATAAAGTGCTCAATTTTGTGAGTAGGTAGGTACAATGCAAAATAGTAGCCCTTTTCACTCATATCAACATGATGAGATCGAGATGAGTTCCAGAGGAAAGGTGTGAACACCGGCCGCGCTCTGCGCAGTAACAAGCTCGCTCACGTCCTCGTCACGCCCGCGCACAAGCTGTGCAAGTCAGAGAGGTCTGTATATAACTAGTCAGGTCATAAATTCTGTCACATGTTTAATATAAAATAATTGAAACAGGTTTATTCATTATGTAACCATTTATATACCAAAATGAACTTAACAAAACATAGATTCTTATGACACTAAAGTTTATTCAAAATGACCTCCGTGATTTCGAATACAGGCCTTCAATCTGCGCGGCCAGTCGTCTATCGCAGCACAAACGAGGTCCATGTCAATATCGGCGGCTGCCTTAATCAAGGATGTCTTGAGTGACTCCAAATTGGGATGAGGCTTTGAGCACGCCTTTTCCTCCAAGTGTTGCCATATCTTGTAATCTAACGGATTCAAATCTGGACTGGAGGAGGGTCAGTCTTCGTGCCGGATGAAGTCGATTTCACGCGCCGCCAGCCAGTCTTGTGTGCTCTTCGCTCTATGAGCTGGTGCCGAATCTTGTTGGAATACCCAGTGCCTGTTATTGAACATGGTATGAGAAACAGGTTCCAAAAGGTTCATCAGGACTGTATTTTGATACACAACTGCATTCGTTTTTACACCTTTCTCACAAAAATATACCTCTGTTAAGCCCCAATAAGAAACTCCCAACCATACCATGAGCGAGGATGGAAAATGACCTCGTTGGACACGCGGAATACGGTTGCTCGCTTCTTCACTACTGTGTGCGTACACCTTATCATTTTGTTTGTTGTAGCTCTCTTCTACGGTAAAAATTTTTTCATCCGAAAAAAGAATTTCCCGATATTTTTTTCCCGCGTACCGCTTCAACAAAGCGCGGCATCTCTTCAGTCTCAGGTCCATTAGACGAGCATTCAAACGATGTCTTGTTTTTCTTCGATATGCCCGAAGCCCTAAGTCTTCATTTAACACCCTTTTCACCGTGGTCCTGTTTAACCCCATCTGAAGGGCCAACAGTTTTTGCTTACGTTTGGGATTTCTTTGAATTCGCGCCTTCACAGCTTTTATCACTGCTGGAGTCCTAACAGACCGAGGGCGACCACTTCTTGACCTGTCATCTACACTAGAGTCTTCATTGTATCGTTTGATGGTGCGATAAACGAATCTTTTGGTTATATTCAAATTTTTCAGTATGTCAAAAATTTGAATTGGCGCGTAACCGCAACGATGCAACGCAATAACTGCAACACGGTCTTCTTTAAGCGTCCACTCCATATTTAAAAATGAGTAAAATTCTAAAAAGTATACAATTTTATATTCATGAACAATTCGAAATTCGAATTCTATAAACTTTTTTGTGGCCAGCATTCTAAAAGAAAAGTTTTACTGTGTGACAATACTTATGACCTGACTAGGTATCATGGGTCCATCGGTCTACAACAGGCTGCTGGACACGATTAAAAAGGACGCAACTTTCACCATAATATTTAAAAATAAATTAAAAAAATGGCTCATAGAGAGTTCTTTTTACTCCGTAGACGAGTTCTACACATTGTCTATTATTGAATTTTGATATCCATGAATTTATTATAAGTACAATTAATTAATTATGTTTTCATTAGATATATTTATTAATGCTCAATATTGAATTTATTACTTTTGTGTTTGACTTGTAACTTGGCGTTATAAATAAAGAATTGTATTGTATTGTAGTACTAAAAATAATGTACCAAAAACGTACCTTCAATAACAGTATTATAACTATCAAAATATTGCCGACAACCGTAGCAAAATCCCAGATTTTTCTAAAAGCGATTAGTTGCGTTACAAGTGGAACACATGTGGATCGTCCTCGGGGATCGCTATCTATGGCCCCCATGTATCATGGCAACACCATATGGCAAGAGGGATCCATAATTACAAGTGTTTTACTATTGTCCGCGAATTTTTGTAATTATGGTCAGCTGAACCGTGAAATATGCAGAATGATGTATGACTATAAAAAAATAGGAGGCCAGATTTGACTTTTTTCCTTACGATTATCATAATGCTCCATTGTAGCCGTACATTATAATGTTTGTAAATAAAAAAAGTACATCTTTTTTTAATTTTGTGTTTAAGCAATCTGGAGATGGAACAAGCTTATAGTCCACCTGATGTTAAGTGGTATCCATAGCGTATAACAGAGAATTGCCTTGTAGTTAACACACCTTAGAAACATGCTCGACGATGCTACCCTGCGTCTATCAACTTGAGGCATACAGGTGTAAAGCCTCATGTGCCTGTAATTTTACAGGCACCCTTCCAACCGAAACACAACAGTGCTATATAATGATTCTAAAATTATAATAGTAAGTAACCCTTATCTGACTTATATTTAAGTAAGATGTTCTGTATTTATTTGTTTTCTACGTGTTTACTACGACAGCGTTATACATACATACATATTGGTGGATATTTCACACAGTGCTATCTAGCCCCAAACTAAGCAGAGCTTGTACTATGGGAGCCAGATAACTGATAGAGTACTTATATACTGTATTTTGCAAATACATACTTATAATATATAGAAAAACATCCAGACCCGGAACAAATATCTGTCGGGCATGCAAACATTTGTTCCACGGCGGGAATCGAACCCGCTACTTCCTGCGTTTCAGACGGCTATTCGCCCACTGCACACTGGAAGTCAACGTTGCCTAAAAAAATAAGATTAACAACAATTCTAATTACCTAACCAATAAATTAAGTTTTTACAACTAAAGACTGTGAATAAAGACATAAGATATTCATAATTGATCGAGCGAAGCAATACCTCCAAATCAACTTGGTCATATCGGCGTTGTATGTATGTATGTTTGTTATCTAGCATAAATTTCGAAGCGTTAATCCGATCATCGTGAAATTTGATATATAGGTAGGTAGTGATGGCACAATTTAGGTGTAACTAAACTAAGTCTAATAAAAGATCTTTGTGAGTACATTTCGACCACCTTTTTATTTTTAGTTTAAACCCTGTAGTTTTTAAGTTATTAGCCACAATAAACACTGATTACAGTTATTTGACAAAATTCACAAGGTACACCAGTGACGCCTTAGTGCTGAAATTTGATATGCGTGTAGCTTTAGTGACACAAATATAGGGAAAAGAATGAAATCCAGAATAACTGCAATTTCTACCCCAAAAAGTGTAACAATAACATTAACTCCTGTTATTTGAACGAAACTGTAGGTCAAGTAGTTCATTATGCATTTCGTGGCACTATTTTGATAGTGGAAGATTACAAAAAACATTTTTTTTGTTTTTATGGGAAACTCGCGAGATCTCAATCTCGCGAGTTCGGGACGAACCACTAGTATTATTATTAAAAAACTATATTCATTATACTTATAAAACAAACAAAATCACAGAAAAATTGGTGTAAAAGCTATTAAGAAAACTATTACAAGTAATGACCTAATTTATTCGGAAATCACCGCAAAACAACGCATAATGTGTCCCTCCAAAAAAGTAACATATGCAATCATTACCATAATGCAATGTCGTTTAGTTAATCAATTATTTGCCATCCCTACTGTAGGGGTGGCACGAGTACACTAATCATATCCATAATGGCACAGCTGATAAAGAGAATAGCTATTTAAGTTTTTAATTTTTTCAATTCCCATCTACGCCACAGGTATAACACACCATCCATCCAAAGGTCTGGTAGAGATCGCTACTAAGCAGTAAGACCGCCAATTGTGTACTTCACTTTGACATTAATTTTTTTATTTTACAATGTTTCGTGTGAAGTTTATGCTGTTCTTGTTTATTCTACAAATAGTTTTCAAGACAAATTCTACAAAGTTAGTTTTTGACGACCTCGGTGGCGCAATGGGCGAATAGCCGACTGAGACGCAGGAGGTAGCGGGTTCGATTCTCGCCGCGGAACAAATGTTTGCATGATCTACAGATATTTGTTCTGGGTCTGGATGTGTTTCTATACCTATACTATAGTATGTATTTACAAAAAAAAGTTAGTGCTTAGTTTGAGGCTAAATAGCGCTGTGTGAAATCTCCATCAAAAAAAAAACTGACAGAAGATCACTTCGCGTACAATTTTCTACTTTTGCCTTTGCATACTTACCTGTTATTTCGGTTTGAGTTACTCTTTTCTTAATAAATTGAAATAAAATTAAGTTTAAAGTCGTTTCTGTGTTATTTTTGTATATTTTTCGACGGAAAGTGACAAATCTGGGGTAAAAATACTTAGGGAACCAAATTTCAGAGCGTTCACAGGGTTTACCACATAATTTTTTATGTATCTGCACAATTATCTTTAGTAAAAGAAAATATTGCCGAATCCACGCTTCTACATTGTGGCAAGGTGATGCCCTAAAATGTGATAGCTGTCTCCTTTCATGAGCTATGACAATGGTCCCTTCGTCATCACCTCGAAGCGCCTGCGGCAACCCTATGTTGATTTTAACATAGGGCTGGTACGTTTAAAGTCGTCCATCACTTTATAGCGATGACATGTTTTGTTACACTGGGTAAGGGAATTATAAAGTGGCTATTAAAATGATAAGAGTAGAAATCGCGCATTGACTGTCTTTTTTTAATTAATTGCATCACATATTGGGTGCTCTTTTAGAATATAGTTTTACAATCTGTTCTTAAATGATTAGTTTAATGAAATTATCAATAAAGTAGAAAACATTTCTTCAGTAAATAGGTAAAATATAGTTGCAACTGTAATAATTAAACTATATTTAACATTTACGAAAATTCAGCTTACCATAATCTTATCTCGTTTAATTATCTTAAACTGCGTATATTTAATAAATATGAATAAAAGCCAAAACATTCAGACGATTTATCTAAAGTGATCAATAATTAAAATAAAATTTATGAAGAAAAATCCTCTTACTCCAGGAATGCAGGAAAGCACTCTAAATTGTTCACAGTCACAAGCGTACAAATTCGACACGTCAAAACTTATTGAGTAGATAGTTTAGAATTCTACCAACCAGCAACCCTAAAGTAGGGGTGACAGGGGCGTTATCCCATACATTATCGCCACCCCTGGCCAATTGATATTCGATACACTGAATTCACACGCAAAATGGTTATTTGTATAAACGATAACTTTTGCCCCAATTTATTGGTGGCTACCGTGCAGTTTTATTGGGTGAATAACAGCGAAAGCGTAAATTGAATAGTTTTGTGGATTTTCTTCGTTTGTTAATGATGGTACGGGTAGTATATTAATTATAGCTGTCAACGACTTCGTTTATGTGTCCGACTAAAAAAGTCAACATCAAAAAAATTACCCCAAATCCTGCTATCTATGTCCTCCTAGTTTTGCTGGAAAAAAACTCTTGTTGCGCTCGCCTTTGTACATGTCTTTTTTGTCTGTAGTCTATTTGTGTACGATAGAAAATATTCAAAAAGAAAATACATACAAACATTTAAAAAAATTGGTACGAGCTTCTATAAATTTTTTTGTGTTCGTGATATCCGGTATTATAACTATGCAGTTTACTTTTTACCACATATTAAATTGTATCATCTTTGCAGAATGGAAGCGACTAACTTGGCTCTCTCTCCGAGAGAAACGCTGAAGCCTCGAGGAGAAAATAAAGGGTTGCAGCTCACCAGTAAACCAAACCAGGTGAGATCGATACTGTAGTTCTTACCAGTATTACCGTCCCGAAAAAGTTTATGGCGGTATCACACTGGCGATTTGCGAGCGTCTTTCAAGCGAGGCGACTTGTGAACTTGTTGGTTGTGAGCTCGCCGCACAACGCTACGCGGACGCCACATTTCCTCTACAGATACCTACGAGTGCCTACACTCGTTATCTGTGCAACAAACAAATAAAGTTAGTTATTTTAGAATTTATATTATTAATAAGGATTATGAATAAGGATTTTTCAGTATAATATTAGTAAGCCATAATATAAGGATTTATTGGTAATTATTGTTTACATGTCATATAGGTTAATTTTATAGTTATATAAGCAACATTTTAAGAAATAAGTTAGACTAACTTTTGAAACTATCATGGTTATTAACACTATTTGTACTAAAAACGGGATATTTACCATGATTTGTGAGTTCTTGAGTGTCCCGATATTTCGACGCAGTTGCATGCGCCATGATCACGGGTAAACTGAAGTCTTTGCGAGTGACACTCAAGAACTCACAAATCATGGTAAATATCCCGTTTTTAGTACAAATAAGTTAGACTGTTGTGGTATTAGCATAAAAAATAATTAAATTAATAATTAAGGATTCATCGTAGACTGCATCATCGCTTACCATCAGGTGAGATCGTGGTCAAATCTATAATGTATAAAAAAAGACATAGACAATCATTTATTCAATCATTTTTATCAAAAAGTGGCACTCCGGGAGTGCCGACAGAAGTGAAATCTTGAATAAAAGCAGACAACACTACAGGTACTTATCTGTATACATAGGTGTCGGTAACGGTAACAGTGTCGCGAGTTCAATGGTTTTTTCCCACCTTAAAAATGCCCAACATGCCTAAAGAAGTTTTTACTTAAAAAAAATGATATCAATAAGGATTTGGCAGTACGATGAGCAATATTCTTTGTTTTCTTTATCGAAGTTTACAACGCATAGCCACTGGCCCCTGGGATTTCAAAAGAGGGAGTAATCCTTATGGTGTTAAGGCTTTTAAGGTACTAAAAAAGGAGTTTTCCAAATTAAAAAACACTTGGTTAAAACTTGGGGAATAATTGTTGTAATATTTTTCATTGAAGTGGGGGGTCCTGCTGTGATAATATAGTGGTTAGGAAAAAAACATCTACTGGTACGTTTGAACTAACATTTCATACATCAGGTCAGCACTGTTCTTCTGTATGGCGTCCCCATCGTGTCCCTGGTCATCGAAGGCAACGAGCGCCTCTGTCTGGCTCAGATTTCCAACACTCTCCTCAAGCAGTTCTCTTACAATGAGATCCACAACCGAAGAGTCGCATTGGGCATCACCTGCGTTCAATGCACTCCGGTGCAGTTGGAGATATTGAGGAGAGCTGGAGCAATGCCTGTGTCTTCTAGAAGATGTGGTAAGTTCTTTACACCTCATCTCCATTTGGATATATAAAGGGTCTTTAATTACAAACTATGGTTGTATTACATAAAAATAAATTTTATAAATTTAATGCGTTGAAGCGTCGACGCGATGATTTGGGCGCTTTTTACAGGGACTGGCAGGTTTTGGCACAGGAACGAGATAAGTGGGGGGATGAGGGGGGAGGTCTTTGCCCAGCAGTGGGACAACATAGGCAAGATAAAAAAGATGTAATGCTGCTTGACAAAATATTAGGCACTTTCGCATTGAGCCATTGAAACTGCATTACTAAAAGCCACAAATTACTAAAAGTTACTTCGTAAAAATCGCTAGGCGATTAGTGATTTAGCGATCCCGCCTGGGTCAACGCAATGGCAATCGTTACCTATGCAAACACTCGGCTAAACAAAACTTTTTGTGTATACAAAAATAGCTGTTTGAATTAAAAAAATATTTTATATATCTATTGGTCTCTAAAATACTCCCACTCATTTAATGTAAACTGAATTGAAAAACCTTAATATCAGTCAAATGTCTTATCAGTAATGTTTTCATGTCACGAATGTGCTTTAGTGGATTTTTTAACAGGAAAAGGATGAAAAGGGTTAAGAGACATTCTTTCTGAATAGGCGTATATTTCTGCCCTAAACTTATACAGCCAATTGTAAATGTATTTCAAATCAATGTACACCAAGCATTTAAATATTATAACTTGTGGAGTATCTGCTATAAAAATATGCATTTCTAACGTGCGTGCCCTGCGAGGCAATTCTGTTATGGGCGATGGTTACCACTTAACATCACGTGAGACATACGCTTGTTCCTCCAACACCATAAAAAAATAAGGGATTTCAAAATAAAAGTTATAGCTTGAAACTACTGTATATAATTATAATAAAAGCAATTAAAAACGTACTAGTATAATTGTTAGTATTCTTTGGTAATATCTAGAGAAATTTTTGAATTATTATAAATTTATCATCATGCTATCTTGTTCATCTAGGTATGATAACCAGACGTGAAGCAGAAAGGCTGTGCAAATCATTCCTAGGTGATAACGCACCGCCAAGACTACCTGATGATTTCGCGTTTGCTGTTCATCATGAGTGTGCTTGGGGCTGCCGAGGTGCTTTCTTACCAGCTAGGTAAATATTTTGTTGTTGTAAATTGTGTTTATTTTTACCAAATCGATAAAAAAGGACACGTTAATAGAGACATTTGGTAAGCATTTATATTATATATAAGCAGTTAAGCAAGTATAGTTAAGTAATACCAATATGGAAAAAAAAATTGTGTCATTGACACAAAGAATAATCGCCAAGCCATTAAAATGACAAAAAATGGCATGCAAGAGTGCGTCGATCAACTTAAGACATACATTTCAAACTGAAACACAGCAATGCAAGCATTAGTGCTAGGTGGCAGAAGTAGGAAAATAACTCTGCTACTACTCTATTATACAAAGACTTAAAAAAAATGTAGCAGTTAGTGGCAGGTTACAATGGGCTGACTATAGAGCTCGCCTGATTAGAGCTTGCAATCCGTTTACTATATTCTCTTTCTCTTTCTAATAAGTCAAGGGCCCAGGATCCCTTATTTCATGCTGTCTTCTTAATTATTAACGCAGGTACAACTCCTCCCGCGCGAAATGCATAAAATGTGCGTTCTGCGGTCTCTTCTTCTCCCCCAACAAGTTTATCTTTCACTCTCACCGCGTCGGCCCTGGGGATAAGTACGTGCAGCCTGACGCAGCCAACTTCAACTCTTGGAGACGGCACATGAAGCTCAGTGGGACCCCACCTGATGAGGTGGTGCATGCTTGGGAAGACGTCAAGGCGATGTTCAATGGAGGGACTAGGAAGAGGATGTTGTCTGCTGCTAGGTGAGAGTTTATTCTACATCTACCGTGACATGAAGCTGACAGCGGTTCGTGTAATAGGTTGTTTTACTATAACCGTGATGAAAAAACGGTGCGCAATTTATGAAAGAAATAAAACGAACTATGGAAGACCACTTACGCGCCTGTGTGGTCTTTTTTGTTTTTTTTTTTCTTTATTAATAAGCTTGATCACAACGGCAATTATGCCGCTCAGTTGTTACAACAAAAACACATTACTAACGAAACAAATAGGTAAATAATCTATTGAATTAAAGCTCAACTGAGACCATCAATGATCTGAGTTGAACTTCAACTCATAAAGCATAACTAAATATTTAATTTTATCTGAAAGTGGATTTGACAATATAATGTTGCAATCAGCAGATTCTTTCAGAAATTGTTTACAATGATGTTGTAATAATATAATTTCAGACAACAACAGAAAATCTCAAGATGAAATAAGATTTAGATTTATTTATTAGGTCCACCAACAGTTGTTATATGATATAATGCTAGAGATCTTATGTTTATATAATATAGCTACATGCACAACCAATTACAGGCGAACACAACATGCACTAAAACTTTGTTGACAAGCGGATATAGCTGTTTCACAAAAAAGATGTACAAAATAAGTGAAAAATATATAGTTTACTTTATATATATGTATACAGAAAACAGGGGTGCAGATATAATGCCGCATTAAAAAGTAACAGATAACATATATAAAAAAATAAAAGTAGCAAGAGCAACCATGACAGATCCAACACAATACAGAATGAAAACCGGAAAGTAACAGTGTTGTCAACGAATCTATTCATAAAATTTTCGACTTACTAGGGCCCCTCACACAAGATCGTAATTTTGCTGGGCAGTCAAAATAATTGTCCCGATTAGTTTGAGCATTAATAAGCTTACTTAGTCGAGGTATTGAAGAGTTAGCGCCTATAACGGTGCACCTGAAAGGAATAGAAAGTGGTTTTATTTCATAGCGAGGGATTTTAAAGGGTACCTTATATTTAATTTTCTACACTAGTTGGAGGCAATCTATTAGATTTCTTACAAGATTGCAGAATGTCTATAGCTCATATAAATATATAACTTAGTGACTAACATACTTAGTATAAACCTTAAAACTATTTGCTGGCGCGTAAAGTCGGCGTCGAGTGACGTGTGTCTCAAACTCTTCCTTCGTAAAGGTCGAAGGATCTGCAGTCGAAACACACAACGATTTGAAATTATTGTGGCGTGATTCCATCTGTTCGACCCTTAACTGTACATAGGCCTTCACATATTTCACGTCCTCCACCTACTTTACGTATGACGCTTGAATTTCATACATTACAACCGCTGTCTTACACGCTCACGTCACGTACACGCTGCGCACACGCATTCGGTTTCCACGGGCCTTTATTTAAAGATGAATTAAAAATATATATTTAGCTGCCGGTCAAACTAAAAAAAAATATGTTCAGGGAATCTCTAAAATAAAATATTCTTATTTTTATTTATCTTCCGAGGTGTTAGAAAACTGCCTAAACGATACCTCATCTTTTGTTTATCTTTTGTAATATTTTGGTTTTGTCTTTATGGTAAAAGTAGATTTAATAAGTTCAGCTTTAATTTGTGCCACAGAAGGGTACCATTCCGCAGGCCCGAACCGGAGCCCGAGGCGAAGCGCCCAGCGCCCAGCCCGCCCAGCGCTCATGCACCCGTACCTCGGCTCGCAGACTACGTGTGGGGAGCCAGGCTGCCGCTCCCATATGCTATACCCTGGCTCAAACCCACGTTGTGGACTCCAGGTGAGGTGCAGAATGTGTATGTTGATAGTTTTTTAACCTCTATATTACCTCTGGGCCCTTTAATGCCACTCTAGTCGATTTGCTTTATTTAGATACATAATGAATATAAATGACTAAAATCAGTATAAAATAATGTCTTTAGCAAACGATCTATAGATAGCTCAACTGCTCCAGACTACTGCCAGACGGTAATATCCATAAGATACTAGCTGCATTGCATCGTAATTCTAAAACGTATGCATAATATCCTGGTTTGATATAGCTTTATGATAAAGGGGCCTAAATACGTTCAATACACGCCCTGTCTTGGCAAAATTCTTACTGTGACTACAAAGCGAGAATACTAAATGAGATTTAACCGTCAATTCACCTTTGTCCCAGGAGCCCTAACAGCTTTAAGCGGTGTAGGGTCGATGGAGGAGCCCCGTGCATTCAGGCCGGTGCGACGGATGGACTCACCAATCTCCCCTGGGTCACCCACAAGGTCACCTAACAGGTAAGAAACATACAACTGTGCAGATGTAGATAAGATTGTTAGGGCGCTGGAGGCATATGTGTATGTGCTTAGGCGATCGCTAGCTCTTATCTGTTTGTAAAAAAAACTAAGTATATTGTATATCTAGCTACTAACTAAAGTAAGTTACAAAATATCGAGAACCTAGTGTCTAGTTAAATCTAACATTACATACTCTACATACATAATCTCTACATAGTTTTTAGTTGATAAATAAATAATAATTAAATAAATAAATAAATATTGCTGGACATTTCACACAGCGCTATCTAGCCCCAAATTAAGCAGAGCTTGTACTATGGAAACCAGATAACTGATAGAATACTTATATACATTTTTTTTTAAATACATACTTATAATATATAGAGAAACAACCAGACCCGGGACAAATATCTGTAGATCATGCAAACATTTGTTCCGCAGCGGGGATCGAACCCGCTACCTCCTGCGTCTCAGCCGGCTATTCGCCCACTGATTGAATTGATGATTGACTGAATTGTCACTTATTGAGCTGTTATGACACGTGAACTTACTAAAAGCAAACGTTGTGTACCTGATGTAGGTATAGACTTGCTTCAAATATTCTCCATATACCATATCCTAAAAAGATCTGTTCTTTGTTAGTTTCGATGATGTAATGAAGTTAAACACTTGCGTAAGCATGATTATTATCTACTTGTCTCGATGTTCTTGACTTCCTTTAGTTCTATCTCTATCTCCTACCACCTAACATTGTACCTAGATTTACAAGGAAATGAATTGAAAAAATTGAATTGAAAAGGTTCAAACACATTCTTAGATGATTGGCAGCAATACGCTGAGACGTGGCCAAAAGGAGTTTGAGCTTTTTTAGTTATTGCATCTAAAATAATTGTTATTATAACTAAATTTATAGAATAATCATTCATTATAAATTCTAAAACAGAAAATATAGTTTCAATTCCCATAATTTAATATTCAACAAATAATAATTAAAATTCCAATATGATTTGCACAGACTATAGGTACTTACTACTCACATACCTACTTATTTTTTCTCTTCTTGTGTTATTTATGTTTGTTTGTACTTAGTAGTCCGCCTTGTGCGAAAATATGACCACGTCTCTGAATTTCGCAATAAGCTCAAGCGGTTACCCATTCGCTGCCGCAGGAATACTCATATTCTCTTTATCATGTCTAACCCTTCTAGTCCTTCTTATCTCAGAGAGCGCTTTGAGTATCTCCATCACTCAAATCCTCGAGCCTTGCGCTCCTCTGAGACCTTGCAACTTAAAACTGTACACTCTTCTAACTTTTATCATAACTCCTTCACTGTACAAGCTATCCGTCTATGGAACTTTCTTCCTCCACACATTAGAACGCCAAATCACTTCCCATCTTTAAAACAGGTGTAATTAAATATTTGTCTGCGCTACAATGCTGATTTCTCATCTATCTTTACGTTATCGCTACTCTTGGCTTTATTTCACCCTTATATTATGCACCTATATGTACCTACTTATTGTATTTTATTTAATATACCTTTTTATCATTAGTATGGAATATTTATGTACTATACTATATTAATATGTATGTACCTAATCCATGGATGAATACTTATATATATATTTATTTTTCTACTTATGTAAGTACACTGTTTATTCAATGTTTAATTATATTTATTTCTTATTTTAAATGCAAGTTTATTGCAGCAGGTCTCCACTCTCCGCGTCATCACGGCGCAGTCACTCCCCCCTTCGGTCTCCGCTCCGTTCCCCAGCCCGCTCACCGCTCCGCTCACCTCAACGCTCCCCGCTCCGCTCACCGCCCCACTCACCGAAAAGCGACCGCGATAGCGATGAAAGTGTTGATATCGAAACTACTGAGGAAGATCAGCCTAGGGATATGGTAAGTTTAAATTCTAATTGATTTTTGCGGGTTTATTTTAAGGTGGTACATCTAATTGTATTGATTTCTGAGTTACGAAAGGATAAGTTATGCTAACCTTTGTTAAAAAGATTACAAATCTATGCTATATAATATAATAAAAAAGAAAAATTTGTATTTTTGTATGTTTGTAACGAATAAACTCAAAAACTACGGGTCCGATTTAAAAAAATTTTCACTATTAGAATGCTACATTATCCTTGAGTAACATATGCTACTTTTTATCTAACTGCTCAGAAGGAGGGTAATATTTTTATTGAAAAACTACGCGTGCGTAGCTGCGGATCGGTCAGCTAGTACTTAATAAAAACCATTTTTAGCTACCTAAATACCTACCTACATATAATCGTTTACTTAATAGTTATTAAAATTACAACCAAATCCCCATAATCTTCTGCATATATACTTACCAAAGCAAAAGTAAAACTAAAAAAAAAGACGTGTGGCACTCGGAGACTGCCGCGGTAAAGCTATTGCATAGCTGTTTTTATCAACTTATGCAATTATAAATACGATACGAGGGGGATTACGCATGCGCAGTAACGCCGATACAACCAATGCCACCTAGAGGCGAGTTGCTGAACTAAAGAGACAAGCGTGATATTTCAAAAAGTCATTAAAAGTTCTGCTATTCATCGATAGATGGCAAAACTAAAAAGTATCACCGCTGTGCCGGTCGGAGTGGGGGGTGTTAGGTTATTTTCGTTACGGAATTTCTGGATTCGGTCTCCACGCTCAAGGCCCGCGATAGAAGCTATGCAATAGCTTATAATAGTGCCTAATATAATATATTAAAGTGTCGATTAAACTGTAAACAAACTGTAAACTGTAGACAGCATACCTACCTATTTAGATACGAAAACATGGTCTGCCTTCCTGTTGCTATACCCTACTAGTGTTCATAATGTTCTTCTATCTACATACTACCTGTAACAACTTTGTCGCCATGTAAAAGCATTAAATATATTGAGTAATGAGATATACGTGAGGTAATCTGAAGTGGAAGACCAGCGCCGCAGCATATTAAACCACTGAATTGATTGTTATTTCATCCCCGAACAGACCTTTTAAAAGCTTTCTTACACCTAGTAGTTGTTGAGTTGGTAAACGAGTTGTTAATGCATTAATTTAATAACTCATTTGTTCACACAGTTCCTGTACATCCAAAGGTTGCATGGAAGACATCGCTTTTAGCGATAAGGCCGCCCATTGTACCTTTGATTTTGTTGTGTGCTCTCTTATGTTTGTTTTATTTTTTAATAGTGTGCAATAAAGAAATTATCTAATCTAATCTGATTTAATGTGTTATATTGTTTTTATTTTAAATTTCTTTTCTTTTTATAAATCTCTACAAAGAATTATAGTATCATTATTATAAATATGGTTCACAAATTGAACCGAAACATTGTCGGTCAAAACACCGATATAATGGTACGTGATAAATCCCGTATTTATAATAATCACGAAAGTTTTCAAGTAAAATTATAGTATCATTCATTTTCTGTTTGGTTTCGGCTGTTGAGAAATTTTTATTTAAACCCTACTGTGTGCTAAACAGTTCCATAATAAACGTAAGAAAACAAAAATGAATTCCTTTTAAAAATGTCGCAACTTTCATCGCAAACCAATTGAACGCTACCTTCAAATAGGTAACTCAAAATCTTTATATAATGTATAAATACAACGTAAACGTTCTACAGATGCAACTTAATACGTATTGAATCGTATTAT
This sequence comes from Philereme transversata, assembly GCA_963924445.1. Lineage (NCBI taxonomy): Eukaryota > Metazoa > Arthropoda > Insecta > Lepidoptera > Geometridae > Philereme > Philereme transversata. Next base: position 15,610,211 of record OZ004340.1, read on the forward strand.
CCACTCGAGTCTGCTTTCGAAGCAAACGGAGCCGAGTTCAGATCCAATTTAGAAAGTTGGAAGAGGAAATTTTTCCAATCACCTTGGCGAGCGAGGTAATCGAGGTGATTAGATTTTTCTTCGGGTTTTATAGAAAACTGCGGTAGAAGGAAATTGTTTTTCACAGTTAGTTTTAATGGGACTAGAAATCTTCTTGTTTGGTTATCAAATATAAGTTTATGATGCGCAGCGGTTGCCGTGTCACTTCTATTTTGGTTTTACCTGAGCCTCATCAAGTGTTTCATCCCTTCTTTTGTGTCACCAAGTAGTACTTTGCTAGGAAGCTATTCATCCACTGAAATACAAGTTTGTTCATCACGTTTTGTTACAATTTGCACGCCAATTATCCGTGAAGTTTGTAAAACGTTTTCTTACTTTGGTACATGGTATACTAGCTTTCGCCAGCGGCTTCGCACGCATTGTTTGTCAACAAAAAGTAGCCTATGTTTGAATCTAGATCATAAACCATCAACACACCAAATTTCATCGAATTTGGTTCAGCCATTACAACATGATTGAGTAACAAACAAACATCCAAACTTTCACATTTATAATATTAGTGTGTTTACAGTTTCTTTACCATGCTATCATGTATACTATAAATACATAACATTTAACTTTAAAAGTTATTTACAACCTTTAATGGTGCATCTCTAAACATTTTGAGTAGTACTTAACTACATATCTACTTTATTAACTCAATAATAAAATTACTTTAATAATTTGCATGAAAATCAAATCACAGAAAGTAAAGTCGAATAATTAATGCATTGGTTAATTATATTCAGTTCTAAACATTAGCTATTTAACTTCAGAAAACGTGCGCATTTCCTCTAGAGATCGACGCCATTCTCGCAAAATGGCCGCCGTTTCAGACATAGTACAGATCCAACAGTATGAGAATTACAATTATTCCAAACAAGTACTACACCCTCACGACTAAAACTCACGGTAATCTGAATCGTATGAAAAATATTATGCCAGTTTCCACCAAAGTAGAAGAGAGCAAATATTAAAGAATAATTCAAAAGGTACCTACATAAGAATTTTCGAAAACCATGCCTTAGTCAAAGAGCAAAGGTTGAAATATTTTTTTGTTTTTTACATCTTCAATTTCACCAATACGTAAAATACGTATCTGCAAAATCATTGTCAATTGTATAATAATAATTCAGATAATAAAATTTAAAAAATAATATAAATTTTCAATGTCAAAATTTATGCATTTGTATTCTTAAAGTATTTTTATTTTTAGTGTTATCCGAACACTTACGCCCTTCAAGTCCCGTCTAGGCTTGAAATTTTTTGCGATGGTTTTAAAAACCTTGGAATTTGTATTAGTGTCATAGCAAAAAGGTGTTTAGCTGCATTTTTATCATATTTGATTTATTGGGGATGTTGTCATTACCCACTACTTCTCTTGCACTTTGCTCTCGGCTTTCGCACATCGTAAACTGTATAATTACGGGCGTTGAATCTAAATGAACTTCATTTCGGTTTAAATAAGGGAAAATGTTTAATTTAGTACCGATCGGGCCGTGCGACCAATTAATTGGGGATTTTCGATTTAGTCCGCTTTTTCAGAGTATTCTTTGACTGTGACCGTTGAGTAAGCCGTTACTGTGGTAATGGAAATAAAAACAAAATGTTTATAGGTACCTGCGTTCCGGTGTTGGTAGTGTTGGCAATTACTTCGTAGAACGAACTCTTTGTAGTAAACTCTTGAGTAAAACTGGCGCGTTTTTTTGAAAAGGACAAGGGCTTGGACAACTTTTGAAACGTGCAACAACATGATTGTTTTGTTATCGATTATTGAAAGGACATTGTACAAATCATGTAAAATCCTTTACCTCACCAAATCGCGAAAACATATTTAAAAGTGTCACTATAACCCTTCATAAATTCATAACTCCTCCCCATCCAAAAGTTATCTAAAAGATCGCTTTCTTTAGCCATAACACCACAGATACGTTTATACCTCGAGAATTGAGCCTCTTATACTCGTATCTCTTACACCTTGCAAGCCATACTCTAAGAATAGTTAGGTACTTATAAATAACTAGCTGACCGGCAAACGTTGTTCTGCCATATAAATTATCAAAAAAATCAAAATAATGCAGAATGAAATGTCAAAGTGACGGTACACTTCATGTAAATGACTTCACGTCAATGAACGACGGTTAAATTATATGGATCTTTCAACCGCTAGTTCACCCCTTTCAAGATTATTTTTTGAAACAAAACATAGCCTATGTCATTCCCCAGAATATAATCTATCTTTTTGCCAAATTTCATTACGATCCGTTCAGCCCCTTAGTCGTGAAAAGGTAACAAAGTAACAAACAAACGGAGTTGCTTTCTCATTTATATTATTAGTATGGATATGGAGTCGTAAAAAAATCATTTGATTTGACGTAAATTCCGAGGCTTTTTTATCTATGTTTATTTACGCTACGGTACAAATACAGCGCTATTTACTTAACACGTTTGCGCATTTTGAATGGCATTAAATAGGCTTTACGTTGTAAATAAAGAGGCGTCGAAGCCTTAACGATGACGCAGGCGGTAGTAATTACCGGGCGTTAAGAGCTCTTCCGTTAATCCCTTCAAAGGGATACTGTAGCAACTGTTGTGTAATCTGTGGTATAATAATTATTCTATTATGGATTGGGTATAATTTTGAAGGTGATTAGATACGTTAAATAATAAGAAGCAGTACAGTATAGGGTTATGGTATCATTATGATTGTACCTCTTGCGTTCCGGTTTGCTACCAATCCACTCAATAAATTGGTAAACAGTTAAATTAATAATTACTGCTAAAATCGATCTATTAGAGGTCTTTGGATGGTTATTGGAAAAGTATTAGAAACAAACTAAATCGTGCCACAATCTCTAACTCCAAACGCATAACGGTCGTTTTTATTAGGGGTAAAAACGCAATCAAATGATAAAATGTACAATCCAGTTATACTGCGAAGTTAGTTGTTGAGTGCTTGAGAAAACTTCTTAACAAAAAATACGAACCTTGTAACAGTCGCATATGATGTGTAACATCTGACCACCGCACGCGCTCATTGGTCAAATCAATAGCGCGCGCTTCCTCGATTTCCTGTTATACATTTCCGTCCCTTTTGCCAAAATCACTCCCACAAACCAAGAGGAAAGATGATACACATCAAAAACTGATTGCGCGCTTGGTGACAGAAATAGGTATAAATTCTTCTACGAAATCTTTCACAAGGAGTCTTACTACTATAGATACCTCATTTGTACTGATTAGGTATTTTAAACTCCCGGCGATTTGGAGAAAATATAAAAACGTCAACATGCAACGTGAGACGATGACCTGGTAGGAAGAGTAGTGAAGTATTTTAGTGAATCATCTAATCGCATCGCCATATTAATTGTTATATTATAGACGAATTGATCAAGTGAGAAACACCACGCTTTGTTCGTTGACCGACATTACCGATGTTGTAGAAAAGACTGCCAAGCTCAAAAGGGATTGGGCGGGACACGTTAGCAGAATGCACCCTGAAGACGCGGTCGGGGTCGACCAAGAAAGCGTTGGCGAGATGATCTTGTTGCCTTAGAGCAGGAGTGGTGGAGTATCGCACAGGATAGGGTTAGGTAAAAAGACTTAGGGGACACCTTTGTCCAGCAGTGGGATAAACTATATCGAAAAAAAAATTGTAGACAGATCAAACCAACCGAGATTAAATTGTAGTCGCTAATCGGACTGGTCCGGACTCAGGTGAGATTGAATAGCTCAACCATTGCTACACTAGGTTGATCTCTGTAACAACATCAAAACACCTGCTACATAATGGATTGTTGATTTTTGGGTTTAGTTTATGGGTTTTAAGATCATCATCATTATTATCATCCACAGTCTGACTTCACCCACTAGGGTAGAGGCCTTCGCAAGCTGGTGCTATCCACCACAATCCTGCGCGGGGCTCATCCATTGACGGTCCATTCTTTTACATCAGACAACAGAAAAATATCTAGCGTTCATGTAAGTATTGGTTTGGTATAGGTAGCATTTGCGTTATAATGAAACTACATGCTTGGGAATCATTTTTGATATAATATTTACTTATTACCATTTTCCGTTCGAGTACCCTGACGTTAGGCGCGAGTGTGCTCATGATAAAGTCTTAAAACGTCGGCAGAAAGACCATAAACCCTAACAGCTCATTAATTGTCTGTCAGGTGCCATAGGAAGCATAGGAAGGTTAAAGATCAGTGACCCTAGGCTGAGGTAATGTAGTGTAGCTAGCCGTAGCGGTGAACAAGCTGAAGCTCTAACTCTATCTCTGACGTTGTCTATTTTTCACAGTAGGGTACCTACGAACTCTGGATTCACAATTATTTCTACAGTTACCCAGCTGTTCTCTCCAAGCTGTGGTAGCTGTAGCAACAATCCGCTTACTCCCGGCGCCGGCGGGCCTTTCAACTTATTGAATTGATTGTTTGGACGCGCTGTGTGCTTAGCGATACTTGTCATCGTCTGGTTGTAATTCTGCCCTCATAACGAAGAAGGGCACAACTAACAAATTGTAAAAGTCGAGATAAATGGGTTTAAAGTTTTTCGATGTTTTTCTGACATAATATACTTTTTATAATGAATTTATAAAATATTTTAATGCAATTAGTTGCATATACATAAGATCTCCCTTAACATTGTTTTATTATTTATTTATCTTATCCCATTATTTTTAAAATCATGATTTTTACTTTTAACTTAGTACAAAAAATAAAATTATAGTATCAATTTTACATCAAAAGGTCACAACTAGCCAATTGCGACTTTTTAATGTAATACTGTTTTATATATTAAAATAAAAGGTCACATTCTACGCAGTTGTGTCTTTCTTATGTAATAACATATCAGCTTATTTTGGAAATTATTTTACTTAGAGGTAAAATTACATATTTTTATTATATTGAAAAATATTTCAACTACCTACCTAACAGGAGATTTGATTATTTTTTTATACAAATGAAACGAAAATAATATACCCAATGAAAAAACATTTATTAAATCAACAAGTTGACCTTCTAATTGTTTGCATATTTAAAGAGATCACATCATACTTACTAATTATTACCTAATCATCCTTCTCGCACAGTTGTAATTATTATTAATCAAGGTGAAATAGTTATATGGCACACAAAAATAATTGAGATCACAACAAATAACTATGATAGACTATGTTAAGTTTATAATAAAATTGTACCTGAAACTTTATTATACCTAATTTTAGCTAGCATTCCTTTTTGATAACAAAATAACTTCCATTTGTTGAAACTTTAAGGAACTCTTATTACACAGTTAAAGAGATCAATTATTACACTTACATGAATAGAAGATTTTTTTTAACAAATATTATTAATGAAAATAATAGAATAAAGAAACATTAAATAAATCAATCAACAAGTTAACCTTCTAACTCTTTGCATATAAAGAGATCACATCATTTGGCCCCTCCATTATTCTTACTTAATTATTCACCTAATCATCCTTCTCACACAGTTGTAATATTATTAATCAAGATTAAATAGTTAGATGGCAGTTAACATTAATTGAGATCAAAATAAATAACAATGATAGACTTTGTTAAGTTTATAATAAAATTAAATCTATTTGAGCTAGCATTCCTTTTAGGTACCTATATCAATAACGTTTAGATTTGTAGGAACTTAAATTACACAGTTAAAGAGATCAATTATTACACTTAGAACTATGAACGGAAGATTATAAAATTAATCAACGTTGGTTTAGAATGTTTCTCTATTTGTTGCAACAATATTCGTTAATCTTCATAAGTTTGAGTGAGGTCAGCAGAATTATCATTAACTGCCAAAGTCTCCCAAAAAACTCTTCTATTAGAAGGCATGAGAGGACCGAGCTTTGCCAAAATAGCAGACTTTCTTATTGATGTCACACCTCTCTCAACCAACTTTTGTCGTGGTGGCGGAGTGCCATTTTTTATATTCTTATTCTTAAGAAAATCTAACTCTAATTGATTTTCTGTGCTGTGGTTGATTTTATACAGCAGTGATGTAAATCCTCTCCGAAAAACAGTTTCACACATACTGTTCATATAAGCACGAGGTCTGGAATGTTGTAGTTTATATAAAGATGAACAGTCTTCAAAGTCATAAAAGTCTTGTACAGTCATATTTTTAACTTTGGTGTTTGGACCTGTATCGGACACGGCTTTAGTAAAGTCTTCAAAGTCGTAGACTCGTTTCGCCTTTTTAAGAGAAAGCTCCACTCTGTGGTGGAACTCATCTGCAGCCATGAAAGTGTGGCCGACCTCCAGATACCGCAGTGTAATAGTCTCAAAACTAACTTCGGGAGAGTTTACTAGATGAACCATATAGGAATACAGAGTCCAATTTTTATTTTGTGCTGCGCAGTTGTCTAACCACAGCACGATATGCTTCAAGTCTCGATTTTCTAAGAAAAACGCTCTGAAGCAACTGATTATATCCTCTTTTTTTCTTCCTGAGACACCTTCATGCCATACAGATGCAAAGGTTTTACCAGTCTCGTGCATCTTTTTATCTCCTATAGGAACAAAACTCTGGTTGAACACGATGATTCTGGGACAAAACATCACAGTTTTGAATTCTTCCATACGAGGTAACATAATTACCTTTTCCAGATCAACCGCAAAATATATAGTGTCGGGATCGCTGCGTTTCTGCGTTTGGTTATCAGCGTCTTCTTCGTACTTTTTACGCGCTGAAATATACCGCTCATGATGAATTTCGTATTTTTTACATTCTTCGCAATTTCTGTGTCTAATTTCTTGGTTCGGGTTGTGAATAATGAATTTTTCACACACTTCGCATTGCTCATGCCCCAATTTCGCAAAGGAGATGTTAAGTTCTTTAACGATTTTTCGGTACAAACAGTATGATACTTTGATGCTAGGCTCTTTTTCACAAAAATGATCGTACATCATGCGAATATTGAGATCAGAAGGCAGATACTTTCTATTTGGTGCGTGTTCTCGTCTGTAATGAGATACAACAGGACAGAATGACATTATGTGTTCTTTTATTTTTGTACTATCTATTTTTCGTGGGTTTTCATGGTGACCACGTCCATCAGTTATTGTTTGTGGACCTTGTTTTTTATAGTAACTGTCCAGGATATTCCGCACTGCCTTATTATTTGTTTGGTTATATCCCAGAGTCGTCAGGAAAAAAGTCCTGCATACTTGAACTTTATCGCAATTTTCATTAACCAAAAAATATGAGACAGTTTTTGATCGTATGTATTCTTTCCCTTCTATTTGATCATCAGTTCTCTTTTTTGGTCGAGCGGGTTTTGTTTGAGAAGTGTTGCTAAGAAAGAAGCATTTTTGTTCGGTCCATGACATTTTCCAAAAATTTCGGTTTATAACTTTTCGTCTTTCTTCAGAAAAATGTGTTGAGCACTTCTTTTTACAAATATTTTCACTGCATCCAACTTTTACCCAGTATTTATTCATTATTTTAGAATCTTTTTTATTTTTTTTCCGATCCTTTGCGTTTATGGTATATTTCTTTCGCTTTCTTATAGCTCCTGTCTTAGTCAACTCTATGTTATTGTCTGTTATTGTTGTTTCAGCGTTAGTTTCATCTGATGAGTCCATAATTACAGTCCTCTCCAAGTTTTGCTGAGAGCATGGTATAGAGTCTGATTCAGATTCAGAATCTTCAGCAAAATATTTGACCCACATTTTTTTGGTGGCTCGTAATTCTTGTCAAATATTGAATCATCAGAATCAAAATCGGAGACTCTGGTGGTATCGGATTCTGAGTTGTGGTCTTGCACCAAAGCTGGCGTCGAGTCATTTTGAAAGCCGCTAGTGGATGGATGTGTTTCATATTGAGTACTTTTTTGTAATGCAGCATGAACCAATCTTGCGCTTCGTGACTGCATAAGTAGGGTTTTCGATGTATAGCTGGAACCAAATTAAACACTCAATTACGAACAATTCTAAAACTATAAAGCAAGTGGTACGTAGATATGTATCTAGCGATAGGAGTATGTTCTAATTCCAGATCCTAAACAACATCCATACTAAATTTCAGCCGACATGTTACGACATGGAGTAGTTGTTGACCTAAACTCACCATGTACCTATACACTTTAAAACAATTTATTTATTTTAGAAAATCGAAACCCCGCGTGACTATTAAGGCTAAGTCCAGATGACAGTACAAATCTTACAAGATTTCATTAACTGGAATGGATTCCTCATGCACCTTTCCTTATTGTATAAAATTATTATTTTGTTTTTCTTATTATGGACTAATTGTGAAATATTTAGAGGGAAAATCAAAAGTAAAAACAAACTGCCTACACCGGCAGCGCGGGCGCCGGTGTTAGTCGGCGCATGATTTGAGAGTAGGTAAGTTATAAATAGGTACGAAATCATTATAATTACGTAGGTTAATAGCTCCGATACTTCAAATAACTCATGACGGCATACCAAGATCAATAACTATTTAAAATGGCCACGCAAATAAGCTTTAAAATAAATTTGACTTACCGGCAAAAACGAACATGCGTTCCACTTTACACTAACGGCACTACTGACGTCATGAAGGATCCGACCGGAGTTGACCGTTGACCCCCACCTCTCTTCCGTATAATAATATTACACAAAATAGGCCTAACTGGTTACTTGAGCCTTTTATTTTTAATACAATGATTTTAATAGTAATGTTCACTTTAGATATAAAAGGAATATCTGCCAAATCAGCCTTTTTAATGTAACACCTTTTAAATAAGCCTTTTTTATTTAGCAAAACAAAAATAATAAGATATGGTGAAAGCCATATCTATGCATTTGTGCTTTTTTAACTTAATCATTGTAATATGTGCCTTTTTGAGTTAAAAAATATGAATTTGGATGTTACTTGTGCCTTTTAGGCTTATCGTAGCTCTTTGCTTATCAAGGATAGATTTTTCTTTGAAATTCAGGCAGATGCGCCTTTTTTTCCTGATTCCGAATATGTATCTAACTCAAATCTGAAAAAAATGTTAGATGTGCCCTTTTTCGTTACAAGGGCAGAATTGTAGGGCTGGTTCAAAGGTCTTTACTCGTTATGGGTAGATAGAAAGTTGTTTATTGCGTGTCTTTACCATGGTAAAGGTAGTCAGTTTTATTATATTAAAATAAATTTGTTGCCGTCATTCCATCTAAGGTACTATGCCAAAATATAAATAAATCTAACGACCTAGTGCCATCCAATATGGTAGAGGCAGATGGCAGTAGGTCATTAGGGTTTTTTTGATTTTATATTGATTTTAAGTAAATAATTTTTGAATCACAGTTTGTTTCTTGCCCATTTAATTTATTTTCCGAATGTACCTACCACAGATAAAAAAATAAAACATTTACCATGTTAACGTCGACGTAATGTATAAGGGCAAATAAAAATTGCAATAAAGGACAATTTTTTTATTACTAGCTGTTGCCCGCAACTTCGTACGCGTTACACTACTAAATGTGTAGGTAACGTAGAAATAAAGCCTATGTGTAGCATATGTGGTAATCCAGATTCTAATCTACGTATATACTGAATTTCATCGAAATTGGTTCAGCCGTTACGACGTGATTGAGTATCAAACAAACAAATATAAAATAAAATTAACATCCAAACTTTCACATTTATAATATTAAGTGTGATTTGCAGCTAAACTTACTCTTAATAGATATACTCTTGATTGCACACTAAATAAAAATAAAGTAACTAAGGAAATATACAATTAATAACGGTACCATGGGCGGTCTTATCGCTAAAAGCGATCTCTTCCAGACAACCTTTTATGAATTACATAGGTCTTTACATTTCATGTTCTTTGGTCTTTTAATGTTTTGTTATCAGTTCTCTAATATTTAACCGTTTTAAAGACCTTGATTGGTTTTACAATTAATTTGTTTTTGGAATATTAAACTCTATTTTTCTTCGTTTTGAGAGAAGTGTAAATAAGGCATTAAGTTTTAGGCAATGCGACTGCAGTAACACCAGTCCTACAGGAGTTTATAGGCGACGGTGACCACTTAACATCTGGAGGCTCGTCAACTTGTGTGTGTATGTTTAATATTAAAAAAAACCCATTTATTTTAATATGTAAAGAAAGTTTATGTTTCCCACAAAATAAACGGATAAAAATATCAACCCTAGATTACCGGGCCGTACAAACACGGCTGGCATATAAATACATTCTCGATACAGTAATCCAGCGAAGTGACATTGTTATTGAATACTCTTTTAATTACGGTAATTGATGGGGTCTAGTTACCAGCCGGGTCAACTTTAACTTTGCATTGTTCAATTATTATTATTCATTTATTTTATTCAGATAGAAATACATACATACATTACACAATCCTTAAAAACACAAAATCTCAGTTAAAAAAAAAAAGTACTTAAAAAAAAATTATCACAATATTACCACAAATGTATACTAATATTATAAAGAGGAAAAATTTGTATTTTTGTATGTTTGTAACGAATAAACTCAAAAACTACGGGTCCGATTTAAAAAATTATTTTACCATTAGAATGCTAAATTATTCTTGAGTAACATAGGATATTTTTGACCTAACTGCGAAGAAGGAGAATAATGTTTTTGTTATAAAACTACTCGTGCAAAGCTGCGGATTGGTCAGCTAGTAATAAATAAATTAATAAATTAAAATGTAACATTATATATTAAAATTTTAAATTGAATTGCTACATGTACATATTATATCAATAAGCTTGTGAAATATATATCTGCCTTTATTACCATATTTAATTTTAACTTTGAAACAGAATTCAGTATTCTACATTAAGGTAAGTTTAGCAACTTATAACCAAAGAGGCGGTTAGTATCTCATTTAAACTCAGTGGTTCGATTTCACGTTAATATTTAGAAATCATTATTAGGGAAATCACACCCTAAACAAAAAATGCCATAACTATTAGGTACTCTCTATACTTCAGTAAGTATCTGATTTTTTAATATTGGAAAGCCTTTTCATTCAATATAATTTTTTTATTGGTTGGTCATTTTACAGGAACATCTTTTATTCCGTTTTCATACGCATATTTGTATGCTTTTGTCATCAATTGTCCGTAGTTTCGTAAATAAACTCATTAAGATATTTTTTAAAGATAAATAATAGATTATTAAACGAGGGGATAAAGCACTGTCTTGCGTCACGCGCGCTATATTGAATCCCGAACGTTACGAAGAATTCTAGAGTTAACTCCCTCACTCCGCTCGTGAGTTACTAGAATCCTGAGTGCAGAGAGGGATATAAGCACGCCCAAGATGCAGGCAGCTTTATTCACGAGGAGAATACTCTACTTTTCACACTTTCTGCGAGACAATAAAAACCAAATCTAGGTTGGTGCATTCTGTGCAGAGATTAGTTCGATTTACGAATAAGTTCTTATTGTGTGGGGTATCTTTGGTTCAAATTTTAATACAGATGAAGTTCTAAATTCATATCAATCACATTATGCCCGCGCGAGCATAATGAAATTTAGTATAACTTAACTCCCGGTCCAGCAGTAGGGATTTAATCACCTGCTTTCGGTGAGGTTTACATGATATATAATTTGACATTGTCGAGCAGGTGGTGTAAAAGATATTTATTTGTGATATATATTTAAATGTGTAGGTTAACATACATATAACATAATGATTTATGTGCATACTGGATTTTAATGAAGTGGTGGTAACAACATGTTTTACCAAGAGTGGTATACAAATAGTGAGATGGCGTGCCAAAACATATTTTTAATTTAAATATATTTATATAATATATTTTAATTTAACATATTTTTTTGAAATCTTCATCATCGTCAGCCCTTCTCATCCCACTGCTGGGCATAGGCCTCTCTTCGTTATCGCCATTCGCCTCTACCCTGCGCTGCTCTAACCCACATACGACCTACGATTTTTATAATGTCGTCGACCCATCTTGCCGGCGGAGGACCGGCAAGGTGGGCATTATTTATTTTTGAAATAAATCATAAATATTTATTTATATATTATTAGATAACTTCACAATAACTAGATTTCAACCTACGCATTGCAACGCTGCACTATAAATTGAATAGGACCGATGGCAGCCAAACACAATTAATATCGAAGCAACATCATTGTCTGTCCGTCTGTATGTCGAGCGTGTAATTAACTCCGCTGCTCACCCCCTGGAGACCGCAGCGCGGTGCTACGGGACTTGTCATTCCCATTTTGTTACTTAACATATGTATAAATTGTTTTTGTAATTTTCATTTAAAAGTAAGGATTTTCAGTGGTAGAAAAAAGATTTTAATGAATTTTAATCCTATAAATTGTACTCCTTATTTGTATAAGGAGTACAATAAATAATTATTTCAGTGCTTGTGAACTGACTGATCACACTAATATTATAAATACGAAAGTTTGGGTGTTTGTTTATTTATTTGTTTGTTACTCAATCACGTCGCAACGGCTGAACCGATGTCGATGAAACTTAGTATTTACGTAGATTATAATCTGGATTAACACATAAGTTACTTTTTATCTCATTAATCAGGTGCCATGGGATAAAAATGGGGTGTCAAAGATTCTATAGAAAAATAATTTTGGTCGTTGCGCGTGCGAAGTCGCTGGCAGGTCAGCTAGTAAATAATAAAGCAAGCACTGAACACTACACAATGGGTGGTATTATAGCTAGAACGATCACTTCCAAGCAACCTAAGGATGCATCTTCTTGTTCAACAGCAATGTTATGTTTTAATCCATTAGAACATTTTGATTTATTATTAAAACAATGGATGGCTCGCGAAAATGTTTTTTTTTACTACATGAGTAAGGAACAATCTAAATAGCCCACTACAATATCCTACTGGCATAGGTTAATTTGTTAGATTTAACATTGTAAAATCAAATATATATTTAGGTATTTGATTTTAGAGTTGAAAGTACCTACCTCTATTGGATTGCATGAAACTGTGTACATACCTACTTTATAATAATTTTCAAAATCAAACCCACCACAATTTGGTATATTGATATCAATGTTTCTATAATAATGATGTAATTTAGTTTAGCAATAAATTGGCACAATAACTAACAGCAAAAAGAATTCCCTTAACAGAGTGCGAACAATAGAATGGGGCCATACATTAGGGCCCAAAAAGCCGGCAAAATTAATGTTCCGCACATTCTGGCACCAATAAAAATGGCTGCCAAATGTCATCTCCCAAATGAGGTAAATAAAAAAAAATCTAAATGTCACTTCGGCATTTAACTAAAGATAAGGGCGAAACATACTCAACACAATATTTAATTTCATAGATAAAATCTTTTTGTCAGTAATGTACTTGAAATTTGATTATAACGGTGTCACATAAATTATGGACATCGTAATGGGACTTTGTTTTAATGAATTCTATGTTTGTTATGTGTTTGAATTGTCATTTGTTTGTGAAAGGTTTTAATAATATTTCATAAGTAAAATAGAACCATAGACGGATGGATCAAATAAAATGGATGAACATTGTAAATTAACTTGAATAGAAACGTAGAATTCTTGACACGCTAAGAAGAAGAAGAAGAAGAATTAACTTTCCAAGCTAAAAGTAGTTTATGGACCAATGACTGAGTATAGAAACAGTCACGTTTAACAATGGTGGACATGATATGCGTACCAATTGGAACAGGTAGGTACTGCACTTGAAATACTAGTGCAATGTGCGTGAATCATGTATAAGTACGAGCTGGAACATTTTGAGTGCTTCACTTCTAATCTAATGGTGACCTTGCTATCTCTATTTAGTCATCTATAGAAAACTATACTAACACCATTTTTGACTAACCACAAACAAAGATACCTATCCTGTGACCTGTAAAAATATCGTAGGCGATCTTTAAACCTTTTTTATTAGTCGATGCTAATATACTACGTGCTTTGTTATGAACGGCATTAAATGAAAACAAGGGTTGTAAAATAAGTTTTTGAAGTTATACGTCTTTTGGCGCGTTTGGAAAAAAATATGGGAGTAACATTTTTACGATGCACGCGCACACCGACAGACAAAAAGCGACATTATGAAGTTAGCTGATAACTGACTCTCAAGTTTCCGTGAATACGAGTACTCTTAACTATATTTATTAATTTATCATTTTACAACAAAGATATATTTACAAACAAAGAGTTATAGCATAAGGGATGAAATCTTTAGCTATTTTTGTTCTGTTACGCCAAAGAAGTATAACTGTTACGTGCGTACACACACACGTTTTTTTATAAAATTAATTACCATAGAAAATTTTTAATTTTGACACATTCTTAATATCAAGTCTAATATCATTCTAATATATTATAGTTCTAATATCATTGAAACAGACTGTATAAAATGGGTAAACAAATCATATTTATTCCTCATCTACTCGTAAGTAGGTACCTGTTAAACTGACTAAGCGGCATTGTCGCAAAGGCGCCGCCGATTAAGTTAATAAATGTTTATTGGAAATGTATCGATTACTAGGATAAATATTTAAGCTAACGGGTATTACTCTTAAATTATTTAATACGATTCCGAATGAATGTTATAATTAATGTCGTACATAACAAAACAGGTTGTATAGAGAGTAAAAAATTACAGGCAATTCTTACGTACAAATACCTCAATTCTGGGGTCTGGGGAAGGTGGTGTAAGTTCTCCAACGTCAGTACCCTAGTCACGTACCTAATAGATACTTTACTGGAATGGCGCAGACGATTCAATTGTATCACTTGATGTTCGTATAAATCAGTGCAATTTTGTTATCTCGAAAGTTTGTTTCAGTCACGTAAAGTGATTATATTTGAGGACTTTGAGGATTGGATAACGTGCGTAGGATTTTATTGTTAGGTACTTTATTGTGTGGTTATATAACAATGTTTTTTTAAGTATTTTTATAGTAATAGGGTTATATGGGAAACTGGAGCAGTTAAGCTATCTATAACACCTTTTATGACGGTTTTAAATAGTTTAACTGTTTCTTATTTTTTATAAACTAAATGATTAACCTAATGGTTTTGTTGGTGATTTTGAAAAGTCGAAAACTAAACATTATTCTCGTAGTTCAATTATTAATTGTTATAAGGTTGTCAGAGTGATTACGTTTTTGAAAGGTTGGTAATAAGTAGCGTCTCATTTTTTGTGAGTAGCAGCAACTGCAACACGCGCATTACACATTTTTTTTAAACATTCTTACTTCCGAAGCTTCCTTGTATCACATTGCGATGTATCTTTCATTGTTAATAAAAGCCATAAAAACGATTTACCATAAACATGAAAAGCTCTCTTTGTTCCATACAATCAGAATTAACTAACTCATGGAAAGTTTAATTTGAATAATAACGGCGACACGCGAGGAAAGTGTGTTAATCGTACAAAACCTGTTTATTTATTAAAGTATTGAGGCATTATGCCACTAGCCGTGGTTTCACGTAAATCATTGTACGGAACTATCGTTGAATTGTTTATGAGTTGACATAGAGTGAAGAAGATTTAGAATAGCCAAAAAAATTGTGTTACTTGTATAATAAGAGTATAAAATATTGAAGGAAATTTCATACAGCGCTATCTAGCCCCAAACTAAGCAACGCTTGTACGGGAACCAGATAACACATAGAATAATAACAGAAATAATATACAATAAACAATAAAGACTAAAATACAGAAGAAACAGTTGAATCATCTAAAGACCGTTGCAAACGATCTCTAGATAGTTCAACTGCTCCAAATCACTACCAGGCGGAAGTGTCCCCAAGACACTGGCTGCATTGCCCCGCTGAATTGCGATGCTTATGCGTTGACCCAGATAAGCGCCGTCGCTTCAACCAGACGCCCAGAAAGAATTTTGAAAACGCGATGGGTCCCGGTACCCCATAGACCCAGGATCTTGACCCCAAACGGCTCAAATACGTCAGTTCTGTCGAGACTTCCATATTTGCGCCACTTGAGATCGGCTGAATTTGAACTGATAGAATACTTATGTATACTTTTTTGTTGTAAATAATTTTTATAATGTATATTAATATTAATAATTTTTAGGTATATTTCACTTATATGAAATAAAAAGTCTATAAAACACATCTAGTGCGTCCTGCACCCGGCGGCCATCAGTTCTTCGAGCTAAAAGTGGCCCACCTACTATCACTTCAGCTTCCTTATCCTATCAGGCATGTAAGGTAAGAACATCTAGGAAATGGTGCTACGCATAGTGCTACGACGTAGCAAGCTAGCATTGTCTGTTTTGTTTCGTTAATTCGTTTAGCCCGGCTTCCACAACGATCCCTAAACGTATTTAGCGACTAAACATGTTTAAATTTGTCATATTTGTATGATTAGACAACTCCTTCAATAATTTATGTATGTTGGTTCGAGAATATAATTCTTTATTACACAGTATAAAAACTGCAAAGGGAGAACTTGATGTTAAACAGTATTTTCTACCAGAACTGTTTGATCGTATTTATGTCACTTCTGCACTATAGCTGATAAAATTCAATCTATATAGGTAATTTGATTCCATAATCACTTTATGCTGAATAACACATGGTTCCCAACAATCTTTTTTAACAACTTTAAATGCACTTTTATGTAAGACCCATTTACACTATTACAGAGACTTAGGGTTCATCACGAGATTTAATTTTATGGCCTAGAATTTGACAGCTGTTTTGATTATGAGTAAATTAATAAAAAAAAAATGAACTACGTTACTTTACCTACTAAATTATTGTTTTTACCATCCTTTGCTTTTCCAGTGCTGGGCCTGCCTTATACTTCTACTTATCTCGATCATGTGACCTAAGAAAAGCGTCAATACATCGCTCCAACGCTTATCAGGCAATGTTCTAACAATGTAACAATCTTTAAATACGCCTCGACTAATCTTATTTATAATCCTTTTCCTCCAAAGATTCACGAACCCCATTAGTTAACCATTCAATGTAAATATTATTATATACTAAAATTAACTTATTAAAATGTCGGAAAAATTCACTCAAAAAATGCAGCGGGTGACGTACATTGACAGCCCGTGTCATATACATGTCAAGGCGGTACGAAGTTCGACGGACTTAATAATTATTCTGCTACGGGGCGGAGACAAATCCAATAAATCAAAAACCATCAAAATCGGTCCAGCCGTTCTCAAGTTATAAGTGTTCGAACAAACTCAACTTTGTTTTATTTATGATTACGTTGCCCATTGCTTGTAATAAGGTGCAAAATAAAAAGTTTTCGTTCATTCATACCAAACTAGTATCGATCCGAAATTATCCACTAGCTAAACAGAGAGGTAGAAAGTGTTACATTTTGAGTACCACTTATAAATCGCAGTCATTGCATGGCAGTTATTAGTTAAGTGATGGTGAGGGCATTATTTAAAGCTAGCGTGTCACATCTGATAGCCAACACAGATAAGACTCTCGTGCGCAATTGGAACTCGTTCAAACACATGTATCACGGAACGCCAAATGTAAATGCCACGGGTATGACATACAGGCAATTATCTGAAATTCAGGAATACTAACTTTACTAAGTAAAGAAGCGGCAGTAGCTAGTTCATTGTCTTCAAGCAGCAGCAGCAGTAGGCCTGGCAGCATATGTGCCGACATCACTAGGTGGTCTCATGCAAACCGCGTATGGACAGGCCGCTGTACCTGTAGAAGTTTTAGGCAATTACATCAGTTTTTCTATGGAGAGTTAACATAATTAAAAAAGGTTTAAAATGTAGCGATAAAACCCCATTTTACATGAATAATCTGATATGGAGACATAAAAAAAATCTAATTCAAAATTGGCTTGTGAAAAATTACGCTATTGAAAAACAATGAAAATACCGGGTAAACAGTAATTTCGTAGCACGTAGGAGGAGCTACGAACACTCTTAGGCAATCATTTCATTCAAAAGACATCAATGAGTTACAAATTCACGATTGACGAACTTTGATGCGGCATGCTACTAAACTGTTTAGTACCATGCCGCATCAAAGTTGACTATGACTGTTATTTCCTTCGGACTGTATTCACAGAGAAATAACAATGGGTACTTGAACTTTAAGGTGTCGGGTAGATATAATGCTTTACTGTACATCCCACTTAAATTAACAAACAATATTAAAACAAATAACTAGACACCCGGAAATGCAAGTGGCGGTCTTATCGCTGAAAGCGATCTCTTCCACAACCTGTAGAGAGTTGGCGAGTAGATTGCTCATAGAAACTGACAATATCTATCATTTATCATTAAGGTATTAAAACTTGCATTTACAGTTATGTATAACGTTGCGATAAAAAAAAATTGTATTCACAGCCATGTGCCTGGCCATGCCGCAGCGCCCCAACCCCTCGCCCCGAGGACTGCTGGGGAGCCCTAGTGCCCAAGGTGGAGCGCGATGAGGAGCGCATGGAGCCCTGGCGTCTACCCGACCTCCGTCCGTCCCTCCACTACACTATGCATAATCGTGGTATGTCTTCACTTTAAAGGATAAAACAAATCTGCGATTGTATTCATTTATGCGGAGTAGGATTGAACAATTGTATGAAATAGCTGATTTATTTACGCACACATAGTGGTCCAAGTTGGTTTTTAGTGTTACCTACTTTTACCCAATGAAGATTTCAGTAGTCTCAGGGTTCGTGATAAAATAATGGGAATCGATCCAACCAAAATAACACTTTTATTCAGCACTAAACGATGAATACACGAACTTGGTCACACGTAATCACAACACACTAATTCACACCACTGTTGCACCACTTAAAGTCACCGAAATGATCGCACGTATAGCTTAATCCAGACTTACTCGCGAGCAACTACTGTCCACGCGAGACCCTTCTCCACGTCAGTCCTCCAGGGCCTCGCTGAGACTCACTCACTCACTGAGACTGACTGTCCGGCCATCTCTCCGGCCTATTTATATCGCACACATTTCGATTCTTCGAGAACGATGTCGATCCTTCCAGGAAAGGGTCGGTGTTTCGACAGAACGACCCATCCCCATTGTGCGCAATCGCAGACAATAACAACAATAACACAGCAAGACAAAAGCGCTAGAGAAACTTCGATTATTACTCATTGTTTAACAGCCTCGGCGTAACAATATTGTTACATTAGAAATTGCGATACCTTACCAATGGATTTTAATATTGAATACGAAAATAGATGTCAATTACGGGAAATACGTTGCGGCAAATCAAAACATCCCCATTCTACCACGATCATTCAAGCAAACGCCACGTGGGGAGTATCGATTAGTTAATCCCGATTTAATTACGGGAATTAACGGCCAATTACTCGATGTTTGCATGACTAAGGATCAAAATCTTACGTATATTTCTAATGGAAATGAAAAGTAAAAGAGCGTTCACTATTTTTTTGTTATAAAATAAAAAGCATTTATTGAGGAACAACAAATATAAAAACATGAAACGATGATGCCTGTATAAGTATGAAAACGGTGTTACAGACACCAAAGCCCTCCTCCTTTACAGCAATGAGTTCCAATAGGTAAATGCAGGACCAGATTTAGGGGAGGGCAACTGGGGCTACAGCCCCGGGGCCTCCACAAAAGAGGGGCCCCCACACTCTCACGCATAATGGACCACATACAGCGTTCGAATGCGGAAAAGGGAGTCCACCAATATAACATAATAGAGACTTCGGAAAAAAAATCAAATCCAGTCTGGATTTGATTTTTTTTAGTAAATACTAGTAAACAACTTTTCTTTTGATATTTTTTTCGCGTTTTACCTTTACCTACAGTACTTTGTTCAAACATGATTATATTAAATAATAATAGAAATCATCGATATAATTTCGGGCCAGATGGCCTCCACTCCTTTGTTGCTCCGAGGCCTCCAGACTTCTAAATCTGGCATAGGGTAAATGGTACATAAACAAAAACTAAACTAAAAATTAGAGTAGGTAACAAAAACTATTTTAGTTGCGTACATTATCTGCTGTATCAAAGAAATTTATAATTACGTTCCGACGACGAATCTAGGAAAAGGTGTAGTTAGCAGTTTAGCTATGCGATAGATAGTTACTAAGAAATCCACCGCGCCAGCTAAAAGGCTAACTTCAAGCTTCATCTTCATGGCCGCGAAATATAAAATGCCTGTTCAGATATTTTTTATTGGGGGGGGGGGTGTCCTACGCAGCGCTTTCCAGGCCGTAAGTTCGTCGATCTATCTATGGGCGGGAGCCCATTGCTAATCCTCTAAAACTACCAGTTATCTAAAATAATAATGTAAGCGGATAACTAATGTTGTCGGGAGCCTAATATTCTTTATTATTAATATTCTTAATAGCTTTATTACATAGAAAATAGTCATTAACATTTTTTTTAACTTTTCAGATAGAGAAAGCTGCGTTGCCTGCGTTGCCCCACTTCCACTTATCCAGCCACCTGCACCGGCGCCTCATTAGTATTTTTTATCAAGATCTCTATATTTTAGAATTGTGCCTGAAATTGTGCAAACAGCAAAATATCAAACATTGGCGCCATCTAACGCAGTTTATCAAAATTATAACTCTAGGTAGATGGCGACGATTGTAGTATGTAAATAAAAGTTGCCATAAATGAAAAACTTTCCAGAAATAATAACAATTTGTATTAATTAATTATTCAAACCTTCTTTTATGTAGGTTTTTAATTTTTGCCAGCCAATAGTGAATGAATATTAAACAATAATTAGCTGGATTAAAACTAAAATTAATGTACAGTACAAAAAAACATCTACATAAATTGTATTCGTCAACTGTCAGTTTCCATAAACTAAGAAAATAATTAATAATAATATTTTGAGTTCACATGAAGTTATTAATCGTCCATAGTAAATATGTTAGAATTGATTAGATTTGCGCCTGGACTAAAAAAAAACAAAACCTAATTCAACAAGTATCATATAAGAGTATAACAGTTGACTTCTAATAAGTTCAACTGATATTGTAAAGAATAACCCGGTTTTTGTACATAGTTTTATAATAATCGAAATCAAGTGTAGTTTTATAGCAAACTTTGAATTCAATTCATGGTAAAATTAGATATAAGTACTTAACTTACTATGCTATGTAGTATATTGATACCGTAATTTTATTTGTCTGATACAATTGAGAATATTCATTGTACGTTATAAACTACAAAAAGATTATATAAGTACATTTATATAAAATATATAGGTAATTATGTACATATTTGTATAGTGAATATGCTTAATATTATTTTGCAAGCAAGGTAGACGTAAAAATCTTATAAAATTGCCGTTAGCTCAAAATGTTTGTATCAAGTTGAAACAATAAATTATACAAACTGAAATAATAAATTAAAAAATAAATATAATTTCTATGTGCATTACTTAAGTAAACATTGTAAATATCGTTTAAACAATCTTGTTTAAGAATTATGCATCATCTATATCATTTTAATATATTTTAATTTTTAGGTACCTACCTCCATATAAAATAATTTTAAATCTTGCTAATTAGGTAAGTAATTATTAATTAAAAATGATTAAACATATCATGAACATTGATAAATAGAATGTATTGTAAAGTTAAATAAATAAATATTTGTAAATTATTGTATTTAATTTGTTAGTTAGCTAATCATATAAATTGTACGTATCTATATATTTAGTTGCCGCACAATGAAAACCAAATAAATATCTAGTCATTTCAAATACTGCTTATTTCAATTAGACCTAAAAAAATATCCCTTTATTCTTCATGAAGATCAACAAACTGAGTAAGACCATTATGATAAACGAATGGTAATTTTTAGATTAAAAACAATAAACAGTCACATACCTACATAGTCTTGATTTTACACTAAGATTCCCTGTAATATTAGTCTCAGTAACTACAAGGACCGGTAAAACAAATATGGTCAAATTCGCAACCCATTGCGTCACAGCCGATTTTTCGCCTTCTTCGCCTTAAAAGTCACATTACATAGTGACACTTACTTTGCTTACCTTCAGCATTTTATAAGTACAATATAGTGCTGAACCTACAACCTACAAGATAAAAAGAAGATTGTATGCATAAAACTCAGCTATTCGCTTTAGAAACTTTTGTAATATTTTGTTCAACCGAGATGGCAAACTTAACTATAGACAAAAGATGGAACTAAATAATAAGTTCTGGCAACACTTCAGTATTGTCAATGTCAACGTCAATACGTCAAAAGTCTATGTCAGTCCAATTTGTCTATTCCTTTTCCTGACAAATTTTCTCCCGGGAGGTTGGTTTCGTGTTTGTAAAAATCTAATTTAATCCCGAAAACTACGAAATATTAAATGAAATCGCGCCATGGCGTTCCTAACGATAGTGTATTCTAATCAAATACGTGTTTATTTTGGTGGATGTGATAAAACCCGTGATGTTATAAAATGATAACCTCTTGTTGTTGTATGGTGATTGTGACGAGCCGCTCTGTGTTTCAGAAACAAAAATGGGTCGTTACTCGAAGGAACCGGATAACCCAGCGAAGTCATGCAAAGCGCGTGGCTCAAACCTTCGCGTTCATTTCAAGGTAATTATCGTTAAATTGGCATTTGTATACAAAACTTGTTCCACATGTTGGAGCATCCCGTAAATTGTCAGTGAGCCGGAAAAACCTTCATCTTCATACTGTAAACTAAGTCCTTGGTTCTCAATTTCTAAATATGTACTTTTGTGAGGTAATCCATAATTCTTCTAAGTATATTTGGTTTAGCTTTTGAGTTTAGCTAAGAGAAACCTCTCATAGTATAATTAATCACAGATCTATGCTAGACAATAGTATTTGTAAAGTGTCTGGAATCCAAGCATTCCATATGTTAAATCATTTAATTTTTAAAGTAAACTTTAGGTTAAATATTTTAAATCAGTTTCCAACCCAAATAATATTCAAGGTTTTTTCATTACTTCATTATATTTACAATTTTCTTCATTTACATGGTTATGACACTTGAACATTGCTTTCCAGAACACCTATGAGACAGCGATGGCAATTAGGAAACTGCCTCTGCGCCGTGCTGTCCGTTACCTCAAGAATGTGACAGAGAAGAAGGAATGCATTCCTTTCCGCCGTTTCAACGGTGGTGTAGGCCGATGCGCTCAGGCTAAGCAGTTTGGCACCACACAGGGTCGTTGGCCTAAGAAATCAGCTGAATTCCTGCTCCAGCTTTTGAGAAATGCTGAATCCAACGCTGACTACAAAGGTCTGGATGTTGACAGGCTGGTCATAGATCATATTCAGGTATGTTGTTTTCTCAGTATATTCTGTTTACAAATCCATACATAATATAAATACAAAAGTAACTTTGTTACTATTTTCATGGCTAGCCCAATTATGATGAAATTAGGTAAATATGACATAGGTTACTTTTAATTGTTAAACCATGCATGCAGAGCTGGTGTTGTCATATTTTTGTAGTAAAGGTCAAAGACTGGACGAAAATTAATGGTACCCAGTGTTTTTTAGTCCAATGAAGGATTTAAATGTTTTGTGCAGTTGATCAAAATGCTAAGAGGCATTTTGTTTTGTCAACCATGTAATATTTAGCCTTCAAATCAAGATCTAATTAAGCCAATTTGTTTCTAACCATCTCGCTTTACTTGTCATAAGTTTCTACATTACTATTTGGTTAGTTAATATTTTGTGCTGCCTTTATAGCTTGTCAGTATGAATAAAACATGTTCAAACTGTTTTCAAAAGGCAAATATCAATGGTAACTAGTACACATGAAGCAAGTTTTGAAATACAAACTTATTTCCTACTTGTTACTGACATTTGTTTTCTAGAAATTTATAACTATGTTGTGATTCTATGTCAAATGCCTAAAATCAGATGCTGATTGCACAGATTTTAGATTTTTTGTCAGGGGTGGGTCATCATCATACATAACTGTTCCCATTAGATGAATTTGAAGATATTTAATTACTGATATATTTATTGCTAATACAAAAATACCCAATCCCATTAATTCTGTACAAGGGTACGTTTTTAGTCACAGAACTAATGAGAAAAAAAATCATAGTACTAGGTGTTTTTTTAATTCAAAGATATTTAATTACTGATATATTTATTGCTAATACAAAAAGACCCAATCCCATTAATTCTGTACAAGGGTATGTTTTTAGTCACAGAACTAATGAGAAAAAAAATCATAGTACTAGGTGTTTTTTTAATTCAAAGAAAACACTAGTTCGGTTAACAGAATTACTGGAAAAGTGACTAATTTGGACTGCCCACTGTGACCTTGTAATGTTTTTCTTTAGCATATAGGTACCTATACCAGTCTGCTAAATGTAGGTTGTCACAAGCAATATTGAGCAATATAAAGAGTATCATGATTGTTACATATATGCTTACTGAAATACACTTTATTATTGAATAATTCAACTTTAAATGCAACATGGACTAAACTCTTATTGTTGTGACTGTAATTAACGACTGTATTTTATTATGTTTTATTATTTTATAGTCAGGTGTTCTAATTTTATCTTTTGAGAATAAAATAGTTGTAGCTGACCTGCCCCTTCGCACATATTTTTATTGAAATAAAATATAGCCTATACATATATAGCACTCAGGAATAGTCTCAGTGAACGAATTTTTGAAATTGATTCGTTCTGGAGATTACTCTCCACATATAAATAGTAGATAATGGATTGATCACAAAGCGTTTTGTCAGTGTTTTGACCAGCAATATTTTGGTTCAATTCATGGGTGTGAGTGCAATCCACTATGCATCTTACCTGATATCACATGAAATTGTAAATCAACGTCTGTCTCTGACTGTACCTTTATGTTAGTGACTGTTTCTTAACTCTGTGGCTAGAATTAAATTTGACTTTCTTCATTCCAGGTAAACCGCGCACCCTGCCTGCGCAGGCGCACATACCGTGCGCACGGTCGCATCAACCCCTATATGTCATCTCCCTGCCACATTGAGGTCTGCCTTAGGTGAGCCTTATGTAATGTTTAAGTAAAAAAGCTTTTTCTATTTCTCATAGAACATACATAAAGTTTAATAACTCTAGAGTTTAGATTAGCATAGACAACAGTTACAGGTAGCATCATTCACACATATTAAAAATATGGAAAATCTACTATTGATATCAAATGTTTTATTGTTAGACCTTTGCCCAGCAGTGGTCCAGAATATATTACGAACTTTAGTATGGTAGAGATCTTCCAGTTTAAATTGTGCAGCTGAGTGGAGACCATACATTGGGATGGCCCCACCACTAGATGGAAGAGTTATGATATGATATATATAATAGATAACTTTTCATCATGAATGCGAGGAAATTAAAATGTATTTTTATAAGTTTGTTGCTAAAAAGAACATTGCGTTCCCGGCAAAGATTAAAGCCACACACGGTATCAATTGGTTTTTTTCACTTATTATGAATGCAATGAGCCTCATTTTAAAATTTACTTGGACCGTAAATCGCATTTACGGAGCCGTTATCGAGTTTACAATGACCAACTTTCAAGCATGAGTGATGAAAAGATAATGATGTCTACGCCATTACCAAACAATGTTTATTCAATGCCAAGTAAAGATGAGAAAAGTCTTTTACTGATACTATGATTAGATGTCGATATTGACTGCTACAACTGGGTATGAAAGCTCGCAGGGGCTGGCCTGACTCATGCCCTTACTGGTTTTATTTCAGTCATTTTAGTATGGACCTTCACGGAACCTTGCTATGATAAAATATATATATATAAATAGTGAAAAGGTACAGTGCATTCTATTAAGGGTTTGTGGGAAGTTCGAATTACCTCTTTAAATGTTTCTTTCATACACAGCATGAAAACTCATCATCAGCCTACATTAGTCCACTTCTGGACATATTTGCCTGTCCCAATACACGCTACTGAGCCTGGTCATCGCCTCTTATCCACTTTCTGCCAGCTGCCTTCTAAGTCATTGCTTAACCTAGCCGGAGCATTTTCATGTTTGCCAAGATGCAGTCTCCATTCAAGAACTCAGTTTACCCCGACGGTTGTCGTTTCTTCGGTCAACATGGCCAGTCCAACTGCTCTTCAGCTTCTCAGTATGATCATTATTAGTATATGCCAAGACTCGTGGCAAACCAATACATGTTTCTTTACTTTTCAATACAATTACTGTTAATCGATAGGTGCTCGGCGCATCACTAATTTCTCCCGTTAGCGTTAGTTAGTTAGTGATTAGTGATGCGCGCGAGATAGCAATATCATCGTCGCTTGTCCCGCGTTTTATGATCCCGTCTGCCTGGAGTGTTAGCGTCTAGTATAATAATTTGGATGTTTTATGTAATTTAGTTTGACAACCTTTAGTAGATAATAATTTATTAAAACTGGTTTTTATCGCGTATCTTTTTTGTAACTTTTAGTAGAACAAAGAGGATAGCCCCTAAATATCTTATATTATAGCACATAAATGGAAGATGGAAGTGCCACTGGGCTTATTCCATACATGCACAGCGCGAACTATTCACCAAACTCTAGCTCAATGGCAGATGCAAGAAAGAGATTAAAAAAAAAATGTATTTAACCTGTTGTATTGTTTTCCAGTGAAAGAGAAGACACTGTGGCCCGCGCCGCGCAAACCGACGACGCACCCGCCAAGAAGAAGCTCTCGAAAAAGAAGCTCGCTCGCCAGAAGGAAAAGATGATGAGGGAATAGATATCTAAGGGTTAATAAACGACTTTACCATCAACTGTGGTTTTACTTAGTGCTAGCACCAGTGAAGTATTACGTTTTTTATCCAGGGCCCGTAGCCAAACAAATTACATTCGCTACGAATCTATTCATTTCTACATACATTTGTTGTCGCTGTATCACGTGGTATTTCCATAGCATGTGTCAAATCCCATACATTTTCGGACTTATCGACTAACGTCATCGCTAATCGACTGTAACTTGGCTAAGCCCTCAGGTCATTGCTTGTGATCTTCCTAAACATATCCTAAGGGTCACCCTATATGACTTCAGAAACTTGTTTAGGGGCCTTAGGTTGTTAACATACCAAAAGTCCTCTCCCTAGGTGATGAGCGGGGGGGGGGGGGGTAAGGTACGAATTTTGGGTTTTTCGCTTATATCTCGAAAACGGTGCATCGGAGAGAAATAGGTACATATTTTTAGATAATAAAATGGAGTTCTTAAAATTATCTAAAACTTTTATATCATATGTTTTTTTCTAATTCCTAACCGTTTTCGAGCTCGGAAAAAGTTGAAATTTACAAAAAAAATCAATTTACGTCAAAATATTCATAAACATTGCATCATATTGTCTAAACCTATTCATAAACGAAAAGTATGAATAGGAAAGAAGTTGTAGATTTTTAAATTCCCTTTTAGAATATATATACATATGTTGATTAATGTCCAACCCGCCTAAAGTTACAGCCAACCAAGAAGGATATTCTTCTGCCTCAAATGGTATTTTGGTATGTTAACAACCTAAGCCCCCTGAACAAGTTTCTGAAGGAATCGCTTAGTTACCTGCTCACTCTAAACCTCATTTTGGGTCATTTATTGACTGGACTACTATTAGAAAGTGACAAAAGTTCTCTGTGGTGTGCGTCTCCCTCGGCTCGTGTTTTTTCGCTAGCAGTAATCAGTACTGTTTGTATACTAGGTCCATGATCCATAGCCTAGCAGTTTTATCAACCGTACAGTGGCAAAAAACTGACGCGACTGTCCATGGTTAGTGAAAACGGGTGCGAGTTTCCTAATGTAAGAGTTCGTCCGCACTAAGCCACATTTGTATTGCAACTTGTGTGTGGACGTACCCTCTTATATATATTTTTTGTATTTCAGTTTATATGACCTCGCAATCAAAGTTCTCAAAATGGTTCACAAGAAAACGGAGAATGATGCACCAAAGTTGCAATTGTGGCCCTGATATAAACAGTAGTTTTTTATAAAAAAAACTTATCAGAATTATAGAACTTTTGTAGTTAAGTAGTTGTTTAATCCATTTCCATCATGTTCCATTTATTTTTTAAATATTGCTTGAACTATGGGAACCGGATAACTGATAGAATACTTATTTTAGTTTATTTTTGTTAATAAATATATTAAATCTATAATAAGGTCAGCTAGACCTTCCCGTGGCTTCGCACGCGTGGTTTATCAATAAATAATAATTAAATATTGCTGGACACTTCACACAGCGCTATCTAGCCCCAAACTAAGCAGAGCTTGTACTATGGGAACCAAATAACTGATAGATACTTATATACTTTTTTTTCGTAAATGCATACTTATAATAATATATAGAAAAACACCTAGGCACGGAACAAATATCTGTAGATCATACAAACATTTGTTCCGCGGCGGGAATCGAACCCGCCTCCCTCCTGCGTCTCAGCCAGCTATAGCTCAGCGCCCACTGCTCCACAGAGGTCGTCTTCGATTTCTAAATTAGTGTTAGGCCTATTTTATTATTTAGCATGGGCTCGCCTATCCCAAAGCTGTAATTTACTTTTGTCCAAAAAATATATTAACGTTCTTCCTTCTTAAAGACTGCTGAAAACAGGCACCAGAGGTTTTCAAGTACAAGTAAAATAGATACAAATCGTAGACCTACCTAGTACTAAATTAGGTACTATTACACAATAAGCAACACGATTGTTTGGAATCAATATTTATTGGTTAAAACGCCTTTTCGTTAAAATCAACTAACCAGACTTCAAATCTACCAAGTAGGTAATTCGTTTAAAATTATTATATAACTACATACAAGTGTGAAACTGCATACTTGGGTAAATAATTAGTACAGATAACTTATTCTAGGTTTACACAGCGCCAGTAAGTTTACAGTAGCTCGCATCCGAGTAACTACCCACAGCTAGTGTTCACTCGCCTCTTCACGTCATCCGAATTTTAAATTCGTCAATTGAACATGAAAGTCAAGTAACTCGCACACAACTCGTAACGTAGTACTCGATTTATGAACGCAGCGACTCTTCTTATGGGTCTTTGATTACACATTAACAAATTGCACTAACACTGCAACTGTCTACTTGCAGGTCAGTAGCAAGGTGTAAAACCTAGCTATAAAATTAATCAATAATCATAGTAAATAAAGCTAACACTAAAACAAATTTTAAAATGCAACTCACAATTTCAATGTAACCCTCCTGCCCCAACGGCCGGGGCCATCAGTTCTTCGAGCTATGCTAATCGGCAATGCCTTAGCCAATTCAGCCATAGACAAATGAACGGCTCAATTATTAGGATCTATGAGATCGACTAGGCGCCGATGATAATGAGCATGGTTTTTTTGGGTTGCATTTTAAATCATGTTAAACCATTAGTGTACACTATATCATAAAGTAACACTAAAATGTTCACTCCATCCATCCAAGTGTAGTCACTGAAACATACAAGAAAAAGTAAAAATCTGACAAAATGAGCACTATTCTTTAAAAACGGTAGATACTCCAAGTATATCGTGTATCCCCGAAGTCATTACATAATAGAAGGTACTATGAAGTGCAGAGTAGATATATAGGTATTCCAGAATTTCCAGTGGGTAGTAGGTCGGCCAGTGTGATGTGAACCTAAGTCTTCAATACTGATACGATCAGATCATCTGCGTACACTGACACGTGATTTCACTGTCACTGTAGGTACTATTGAGCGGTGGTCCATCACCGTCCATTGTAGTGTCTTGTTGAAACTTTGTATCATTGTAACACTCTGTTATTAAATCCATAATCCTAGACATGGGAACAAAAATTAAACTGGAAAGAATGTTCCTAGAATACAACAATCCTCGCACCGATCCTAGTGAAAGGGTTGGATTTCATTGTTCTTTTAATACAGAGATGCAATCTGTTGACTGTTATTTTCCTCAAGAGTCCCTAGTTTGGGCTAGGCACTAACAATCGATGAGTCATCACATCACTATGGCTAGTCACTGAGAGATAGAACACTAGCCAACATGGTTACAACTGAGCCTTAGCTCAGCACATTTTTAGTACTACACATTTAGCATCACTATGCATGTATGAACCACGAACGCTCCCAGATACAACAATAATATTTCTTTTCTTAGCGTCCGATTTAGTTCACGTCACAATCTAGCATACGTGGATAGTTAGCCAGAATATAAATGGCCAAATCCCGTAAATGCCTTGTACAATTTGACACAATTCAACTTTTTACAGCAATTTTGTGAATAAACATATTCACTATTATACAGATGGTTTTTTATAAAACCTGGAGATGGAACAAGCATATGGCCCACCTGATGTTAAATGGTAACCATCGCCTATAACAAAGTATTGCCTCATCGGTCACGCACCTCAGAAACGTGCCCTACGATGCACTGCACTGCGTCCATCAATTTGAGGCATGGCTTGAGTATGACTGACCTGTGCCAGTAATTTCACCGACAAACCTTCAAACTGAAACAACAATGCTGCTTGGCGGCAGAAATAGGTATGGAGGTAGTTCTCCGGGAAAGCCCTCTCACAAGGACGTTACTTATATTGAAGAAACCCTTATATTATAGTATATTGCACTATGGAAACCCTTTTAACACATTTTGCCCTGACACAGCCACTTATTTTATTAATTACTATGAAAAATCGATTTCAAAGACGTCTTTGAAACCATAGTTGATCACTGATTACATACAGTAATATTGCTGCATTTTTATATCAACCATTAGAAGGTACTGATTGTAGCATTATTTTAGCTCCAAATCTCCACGAAATTCCTTTTTTCTGATTTGTAAGTGTTCCCGTAGCATAGTCGCGTCAGCTCCAATGGATCAACAATGCATAGTCCATTCATTTTCAATCAGGCGTCTCCATTTTAAAACTGAAGTATTTTAAAAGCATCTGGACTTCTGAATCTGAAAAATACTTTGGCATCTTTATTTCAAGGTACTTACAAAGTCGACGACTGTAGTAGGTATTTCCACAACCTCTACTTTGCCCATTTTACTTCTATGGTCTGATCGTCAACTTTAGCTCTATTGTACATTTCTGCAAAACGTTGAGGAATCTATTCCATAGTTATATGTTAGCGATGGATGTAAAAATTGCCAATGGTTAAAATTAAATAAGAGCATGCAGAATTTTTAATATGCTATACTTTGCTCACAATGGAGAGTCTACAAATAATAAAAAAAATGTGTACTTGACAAGAAACGTAGGGCCGAGGCAGATGGGTAAGAATGTCGATGATTATATCTACTTGGGCCTGTTAGCAAGTTTCGAAAACAGGCAGGACAGGGAGATCGATCGCAGCATCGAAAACGCCTGGAAACGCTGCTGGTCTGTTGCCTCGAAAATAAACACCACGCTGCGTTCGTTGACAGGCATTGCCGATGTAGGATTAAAGATAGCCAGGCTCAAATAGGATTGGGCGGGACACATTAGCAGAATGCACCCCGATAGGTGGGCTAATCTAGCTACAACCTGGAAGCCTGATGGAAGACACGGTCGGGGTCGCCCAAGAAAGCGTTAGCAAGACGATCTTGTTGCCTTCGAGCAGGAGTGGAGGAATATCGCACTGGATAGAGACAGCTGAAAAGACTTCGGGGAGATCTTTGCCCAGCAGTGGAACAATAAATACAAAATAATGATAAAAAATACTTGGTTGAACTTGCGTACATACCACTCGCTATCAAACTTTTAACTGCCCGGCGACGGACTACGTATGGTCTTGGCTTCGTGCATGCACGTGCCGTCGCCTTCGAAAGAAAACCGATCGATTATGATACGTGATGACCTCTGTGGCGTAGTGGGTGAACTTCTGGCCGAGATGCAGGAGGTTGCGGGTTCTATTCCCGCTGCGGTGTCTCGCAGCGGATGTTTGCATGGTCTACATATATTTATTCCAGGTTTGCTATTTTATTTTGCGGTGTTTTTCTATAATAATTATTATGAATTTAAAAAACAAAAATGTATATTAGTATTCTATCAGTTACCTGGTTCCCATAGTACCTACAAGCTTTGCTTAGTTTGGGGCTGGATAGCGCTGTATAAAATGTCCAGTATTATTTATTTATGCGTATTACTACTAATCGACTAGAAAGTAGATGCTAGTGCTGTCTATGCACTTCCTACAACTTGTTTAAGTTTGACACCCTATGTCTGTGCGTCTGACTGGCTGTGGCATCATAGTTCCTAAGCAGATGGACCGATTCGGACACGATCTCTTTATTATATTGTTACGAGCTGAGGGTTCGGGATAAAATAATGGGAATCGATCCAACCAAAATAACACTTTTATTCAGCACTAAACGATGAATACACGAACTTGGTCACACGTAATCACAACACACTAATTCACACCACAGTTGCACCACTTAAAGTCACCGAAATGTTCACACGTATAGCTGAATCCAGACTGACTCGGGAGCAACTACTGTTCACGCGAGACCCTTCCCACGTCAGTCCTCCAGGGCCTCGCTGAGACTCACTCACTCAGACTCAGACTCGAGACTGACTGTTCGGCCATCTCTCCGGCCTATTTATATCCACACATTTGGATTGTTCGAGAAGGATCTCGATCGTTCCAGGAAAAGGGTCGGTCCCTCGACACAATGGCCACTCCATTGTGCGCAACCGCAGACAATAACAACAATAACGCAGCAAGACAAAAGCGTTCGAGAAGTTACGATTATTACTCATTGTTTAACAGCCTCGGCGTAACACTGCCCCCTCCTAAAACATGCTCGTCCCGAGCATTCTTAGCCTCATATCGCGGCAGCCGATCAACACGAACAATTTTAGGCGCACCTCGCGCTGAAGATGTAGCAACTAGAGGAGCCACATTGCCGTCTCCAGTACTTCAGGACACCCAGAGTCCCTTTCTCATCAGCGATCCCAATTCCAGCCTCCAAAACACGGCTCTCATGATTTCTATCTGTTCTTTCACTTCCTGGAATTACTTTCCAGATAAACCGAACGATTCCCTCATCAGTCGAGCCCAATTCCAGCCTCCAAAACACGGCTCTCTTGATTTCTATCTGTTCTTTCACTTCCTGGAATTCCTTTCCAGATGAACTGAACGATTCCCTCATCAGTCGAGCACGCTCTTATGGCCAACGTCGCTGATCTTCCTGTTGACGACGCTGCTCTTCTTTATCCTGACGTCGCTGTTCCTCTTGCAACCGAGTCTGCTCCACCTGTTCATGTCGCTGTTCCTTCTGCAACCGAGCCTGCTCTTCCTGCTGACGATGCTTCTCTTCTTAATGCTGACGGCGTTGTTCCTCCTGCAACCGAGCCTGCTCTTCCTGTTGACAACGCTTCTCTTCTTAATGCTGACGGCATTGTTCCTCCTGCAACCGAGCCTGCTCTTCCTGTTGGCGACGCTGTTCTTCTTTATCCTGACGACGCTGTTCTTCTTGACGACAAAGCATTGCCATAATAGCAGCAAGATCGCCTGTCACAGGAGCTTGCCCCATGGATGATGATGATGATGATGCTCCAAATGATTCGGTGGCGGCTGATTCCATCTCCATCGGCTGACGACTCTGCCAAGCTTCTTGAACCAGAGACTCCCCAAACCGCCTTTCATCCATTTCCTGTTGTCGTTGACCTCTCGTCCTGACACCGTCAACGTTATCCATTGGTAGAACCGGCATTATTTTATCCCACTTCTGACACCAAATTGTTACGAGCTGAGGGTTCGGGATAAAATAATGGGAATCGATCCAACCAAAATAACACTTTTATTCAGCACTAAACGATGAATACACGAACTTGGTCACACGTAATCACAACACACTAATTCACACCACAGTTGCACCACTTAAAGTCACCGAAATGTTCACACGTATAGCTGAATCCAGACTGACTCGGGAGCAACTACTGTTCACGCGAGACCCTTCCCACGTCAGTCCTCCAGGGCCTCGCTGAGACTCACTCACTCAGACTCAGACTCGAGACTGACTGTTCGGCCATCTCTCCGGCCTATTTATATCCACACATTTGGATTGTTCGAGAAGGATCTCGATCGTTCCAGGAAAAGGGTCGGTCCCTCGACACAATGGCCACTCCATTGTGCGCAACCGCAGACAATAACAACAATAACGCAGCAAGACAAAAGCGTTCGAGAAGTTACGATTATTACTCATTGTTTAACAGCCTCGGCGTAACAATATTATTAATAGAAAGCTAGTTTAAGCGGTGCAGTCCGTAGCTGTCAGTTATAAACCCCCTACGCAAAAGGAGGGGTTCTGGAGTTTTTTTAAAGGATACCGACACAAGTTTCTGCGTCACATCTGTTCCGGAAGGTGACGCTGGCAGTTCCTTTGCCAGACGTCTTGACGTCGACTAGCTTGCCGATTTCGCGCATCTTTTCCTTCAGGTCATATAGAGTTACGCTTGAAGGTAGCTGGAAAAACATACTTTAAATGTAGTAAAGAAATAAGAATAAAATAAAAAGAGTGAGGGGAGGACCAGGGACAGAATTCTCGACTTTGTTAACTATGACTCTTAGGCTGGTTTCAGAAAAATGCATATGGTCCGCGTACTAGTGGAGTTTTTCAAATAACGAAACGAAACGTTGAGCGAATTCAATCAACGTTGCATTAACTATCTATTTTTTCAACGTACTGCGTTTTAGCTGGTTGCACGCAGCGAATAGCAAGTTGGCAATGCACCAGGAGCTAGAAGCGAGCGAGTGAATGGTTGGCTACAACGAAGCGTTCATTCTTTCGAGCCGTTGCGATGCCTGCTAATTAGGAAATTAGTTGTTCACTTTACAACGTGCGCTATGTGAGGCGTTGAGAAAATTAGTTGAGAAATTTAGATGGTTATGGTTCGCTATATAACGAGCGCTGGTTGCGAAGCTTGATAACGTAACGTTAACCTATCTAAGCTAATTCGCACCCATCGATAGTCCGTACGGGCTCTCCGCCTGGGGGCCGTCCGCAGTGCTTTAAAACGAGTGTCAGTTTAAAGCGGATATTGTCTATATGCGGGCTCCGCACGTCGTGTAACCGTACGGAGCAAACCGCAACAATGTAAAACGATGCTCTAAATCCTCGTGTATCAGAGGTCCGCACGGACCTTAGGCATTGCTCAGAAGCCAGCCTTAGCGACCGTATACGGACGCAAAGTCTAAACGATCCGACTGTCAGTCAAGGCTGTAGCGATCTTGCTCGGTATCTCTGCAGATACCTACTTGTAATTAGACTTGGATTTATCCTAGAAATCAGAACGTTTATTTGCTAGAATAGTATAGGTACATACATTTCAATGTTACATTTTGTCGTTACGGCAACCGATAATATTAGGATTATTATAAGGAAATAACGAATGTGCTTACATATTTGAAGATAACTGTGGATACTCGTTTGTTATATCTTTCAGTTTCTCTCTCTCTACTGCGAGTTTCATCTGCAAAATGAATACAAGGTACAATTATTTTAAACCTTTGGCCATCTTTTCGATACTCAGCTGAAATTTCCAACGAACCTTATTTTTTCTTCGTATTGTCAAAATCAAATGGACAAGTGCATTCTCCCCAGTCTCACATACGGTGCACAAACGTGGTCCCTCACCAATTTTCAAAAGTCCCGCCTCGGTGTTTGTCAACGAGCTATGGAGCGCAGCATCCTCGGAGTCAGGTTCACAGACCGTATAAGAAACTCAACACTGCGCTCCAAAACACAGATAGCTAACGTGGCTCTGACATCCGCAAAATTGAAGTGGGCCTGGGCAGGACACGTTTGTCGTATGCCAGACGAACTATGGGCGAAAGCCACTATAGAATGGGTTCCAAACGGATGGCGGCCTTGTGGTAGACCCAGGCGGAGATAGAGGGATGAACTGGATCCATACCAGAAAGAGTGGCCTTTGACATGCAGTGGGACTCTATGGGCTGATAATAATAAATAATATTGTCAAAATCATTTCATGGACCAATGTGGGTGGACAAATTTAGGGTCAATGGGGTTGAAAATTACATGTAACTTTTCTAATACTTTCTACCACTGGCGACTTTTTTACACAATATTTGATCCATGGAATGATTTTGACAATACAAAGAAAAGAAAAAATAATGTTAAAGGGGGTTGAAGATTGTAACATTCCGTGCGAAGCCGGGGAGGGTCAGCTAGTTAATATTATAAGGCTAAACATACTGTAAACCAAAGAGATATTGAAAAATGCTGAGTTAAACGTTTTTGTGACTTCTGTTACTTACCCTTATATTTTTCGTATTTAGGTGAAACATTTCTGGCGTTTTCGGGCGACTTGCTATTACGCCTCATTGCTGCAAATAGTTTAAAATATTTTTAACCTTAAATATGCAGGCTTATTTTTTATACAGTGCGTCGCAAAAACATGTATGTTAACAATTCAATTTTTGGATGGAAGGTGCGTGAGGTTTTGTGACTGTTTTTATGCAATAGTATTATTTACTGTTTTTGTATTATTCGTTTTAACACACTTTTATATTATTCTTGACATTTACTTATAATTTTATAAAAAATATGACTTACAATGGTAATTTTTTTATTCATGTGCCTAATTAATAATTCGAACTTCAGGGCAAGTAAATCGAATTTACTTGACCTGAAGTACCTATTTTTATTCCAAATATTATTAGCATGACATGTACCTATTGTAATTAGTATAATTGGCCATGGCCGTTCTAGTTACACAAATAAACAAATATGTAATTAAAAATGCCGGCTGAGACGCAGGAGATAGCGGGTTCGATTCCCGCCACGGAACAAATGTTTGCATGATCTACATATATATGTTCCATGTCTGGGTGTTTTTCTATATATTATAAGTATGTATTTACAAAAAAAAAGTATATAAGTAATCTATCAGTTATTTGGTTCCCATAGTACAAGCTCTGCTTAGTTTGGGGCTAGATAGCGCTGTGTGAAATGTCCAGCAATATTTATTTTATTTATTTATTTTAAATAATTCTGATCTCCAAACAGCAGACTTAGAACTCTTAGGCTCGGACTATATGGCATCCGGGTCTCCCCGAGCCTGCGAATCCGGAGCATGTCCCGGTTGCTTCCAGGCAAAAATCAGAGACGGATGGCCTCGGATCGTGTGTAGTCGATGCAGGAAAAATTCAAATGTTTAGTTGTGCGACGGATTGGTCAGGCGCCGTTATAAAACGGTCCCTGATAAGCCCGGCCGCCATATATGTAGTCCGAGCCTTAGGAGATCCAAACACCGGACGCGGTTTGAGCGGCCGGCGCCGGCGCAACAATAAATAAATAAATAAATATTGCTGGACATTTCACACAGCGCTACCTAGCTCAAATTAAGCAGAGCTTGTACTATGGGAACCAGATAACTGATAGAATACTTATATACATTTTTTTTTGTAAATACATACTTATAATATATAGACCCAACAAATAACAACCAGACCCGGAACAAATATCTGTAGATCATGCAAACATTTGTTCCGCAGCGGGGATCGAACCCGCTACCTCCTGCGTCTCAGCCGGCTTTTCGCCCACTGCACCACGGAGGTTGTCAAATGTTTTGTATAATTCTCTACAAGGGACAACACCGATGCAGCGCGGTTCATATACAGAATGGGAATCAAATTAAAGCTTAGTTTAATGGTGTAGATCTGTTCCTATCTAATTTGTGGCTCATACTCTGTCCGTCACCAAGTCTACTGATACTCGAACAATGTACATACACCTTTGTTAGATTCTGAATAACCATTCGATAACCAGAATAAGATTGAGAAACTAATATCAAATGCATTACCTTTAATCTGTTTCTTTATCCAAGGTTCTTCAGGTTTAGACTTCGAGGTAGTTGGCAGTGAAGAATTAGAGTACGCTGGTTGCTTATTCGATGTACTAAGCGACTTAACCTCTACCCCAGCAGATTTAGCCGAGGGTTGGAGAGACGGAATATTAAACTTTATGCCCCCAGGTTTAGGGGCGACTTTCGTAGCTTTATTATTTTGCACATTAAAGGCAGATTGTACGGTTGCTTTGTCGATCGAAGGTATGGGTTGGCCAATTGGTTGGACAGTTGGTTGGGAGGTCATCGTTACTGATAAGTTTGATAAAGTTTGATGCTGGTGATTTGGCTTGACGGGTTTTACCAAATTAGGGGGTGGTATGTCGAACCGAGATACAGGCTTTTGGTTATTCGAATCATATAGTACTCCCGGCCTAGCGATGCCGGGT
Organism: Philereme transversata; assembly: GCA_963924445.1. NCBI lineage: Eukaryota > Metazoa > Arthropoda > Insecta > Lepidoptera > Geometridae > Philereme > Philereme transversata. The sequence goes on from OZ004340.1 coordinate 15,648,455, forward strand.
GCATTAATTAGGGTTACTGGTTTTAGGTTGCTGAAGTTAGATTGCACGATTGAACTCTGAGGGTGTGTTTGCGTGTTGGAAGTTGGTATATTTGGTTGTGTTTGCCCAGGTTGCATATTAGCAAGAGCAGGTTGGTTATTCAAAGGTATTGGAGTATTCCAATGCGCAAGTTGAATATTCGAAGGTTGAGCTGCCAAGTCAGTCTGTATGTATCCTTGATGCACGTTTTCGTAGTGATTTTGCGGATTTTGAACTCCTGGTTGAACATAAGGACTATTAAGAAGTTGTATATTTGAGTAAAAAGGATGTTCGTATACTTGCTGCATATTTCCGTATAGTTGACTTTGTACAAACTCAAGATTGTTATGTCCTGGTTGCATTGGCGTGTTCGCGGAAATGTTTGGTTCAACTGCTGGGGTCCAACTATGTGTTTCAGCATTTGGGGCTGACTGTGCCATATTGTTTGGGTTCTGATTTTCCTGTTGTCGCTGAACACCTAGCATACTCATTATACCAGCAATTGATGATATAAGAGATATGGCGTTTAGGGGGTTCCGTAAAGGGGCATTTTGGTCTTCAGGTAAATTCGGTGTATTTTCTTGTTTGCTATTATTCTTTTCCAGTTGCGCTTGGGATTTTAGGGCAAAAGCGAGTTTCAATTTAACTTCTTCGACTTTTTGTTTTAATTGTGTAATTTCGAAATCGAATTTGGATTTTAATAACCCTACTTCTATAGTCGTCCGAACACTTTGCATGGGAGCTCCTTTTGGTCCGAGACCTGGTCCCACGGCAGTAAAACCTTCGCGTATGTGTGTACTCTTTGATAGGTCTATCTTGCACATTTTGACTATTATCATCCGGTTATTTATAATTTGCTGGTCGAACATTGTTACTGCCTGGAAATTATTATAATATGTCACATTAATACTCTAGACTCGTTAGTTTCATAATTCTCACTACTCTGCCCCACAAGTGGGGATTATTTGTTTCATAACATAAAAAACATTTGTCCTACAGCATGTATCTAAACCGCATTATTGCGTCGCAATCGGCGACCCGTCCACCGCGACATTAAGGTACTTTTTCATACTAATATCATAAATTAGAAAATAACACTCTCTGTCTGTTACGTTTTCACGACTAACCGGCTGGACCGATTTCGATTAATAGTGTATATAGGTAGACCGGGTTAAAACACAGGCTTCTTTTTACCCGACTGCGCAGAATGTTTTTATTGACAAACCACGCAAGCGAAGCCACGTGCGGGTCAGCTAGTGTGAAATAGTTTTTTTCGTTTGTGTCGATGGTTCTTTTGTTAGATTAAGATTGATTTATCTATTTACCATTATATGTAGCTCAACGACTCAACGGCTCATTTAAAAAGTGCCTTAGTGTAATGTAAAAAATGTTGTTCCAAATTATACGAAAGTTAACTGAAAAATATAAGGCTTTCTAGCATTAAGTCCGCATAAGTACAGTGTACAGCTTGATTTATTTTGCAATTAAGAATTTCCCTTTTACCTGAACAGCTTCTAGTGGATGATCATATTGAATCCTTACAGCTTGATGACGACCAATGAAGTATGTTTCAATGTTGTAAATGATGCCCGCGGGTGAGAAAATTTTCCACAGCGAGCCATCATCAATTTGAAAGTCCATCTAAAATTAAACAATCAGTGCCTTATTTATGTTCCTATGTAATTTAGTAACAATTTTCATGATTCAAATCAGCCATACAAGTCTATACCATTTTTAGTACCGAAAATCAAACTAGATGTCGTAGTAGATAACCATTAACACCACCAAAACATCTTACATGATATTCAAAGCTAAAAATAAAAAAAAATCAATTGCTTTACGGCCCTTACTATTGACACAATAAACATAAAAGAGTCGACCGAAGAAAAATACTTGGGTCTTACTGGACGGTGGCCTCACGTGGAAGGCTCATATATCCAAAATTAACTCAAAGCTATCGTCATTACTAGGGTCACTATATGGTTGTGTGCGATGTCTTCCTCGTCGACTATGCTATACTATCTACTTTGCATTAGTGAAACCCCATCTAGATTATTTTGTTGAAATTTGGAGCAGCGCCAAAAAAACTACAATCAAAGACCTACAAATCAAACAAAATAAAATACTAAAACTTCTTTTTAATTATGATTTTCTAACACCAACCAAAAAATTATATAAAGAAACAAAAATAATGAACGTCTTTCAAACATATTGCTATAACCCATGTATACTAATTTAAAAAATCATAATCGATAAAATTCATACACAAACAACATTTAAAACAAATAGACAAAAGGGAAAAAGAGTTCTTCGTAAGTAATGCTGATAATATTAATTTAACTAAGGTCCGTACGAATTATGAAAAAAAAAGTATATGTTTTGATGACTCTAAAGTTTCCAAATCCTAGAAAAGAACGCGCTGGCGAAAACTGCTCGGAATATTGTATAACGAATTAACTTGTTTTATCCGACTACGTTGAACGTTCAACGTAGTCGCGACGTGTGGAGAACGTGGATTTTTATTTTACTCGTCTACGAAGTCAACTAGTTGGTTCGTGACAGTCGACCGTCGTCGACGCGTTCATTGTACGTGGACGGTTGATTTAACTAGTTCATTCATTCAACTGTATTTGAATTTTTGAAAGTATTCTGAAAGTGCCTTTTGATGTGGAAGTGACCAATCAGAGTTAGGTAATGGCCACATTACGACGATACGATGCCATACTGTGAAAAGTTACGGCGCGACGCCGCGTGTATACAGTGTGGCCCTGGATAAAGTGCAACCCCGAAAGGGGGTGAAACTAGATCAAAAATTATCGACAAAAAAATAGAAAAAAAAATTAAAAAAAAATTAAAAATTAAAAAGTTGACCACTGACCCAGTGGTCAACTTTAAATGCTCCTAGCCAGCACATTTTTTATGTTAGAACGTAGGTTTTTATTTTATTTAAAAGCTATTATGATAGACAATAATAAAAAGTCATAAAAATTTCTAGTATTATAGGCTTAATTTTAAGATTTTTGGAGTTTATTGGAAATTAATTAGCATTTAAAGTTGACCACTGACCGCCAGTGGTCAACTTTAAATGCTCCTAGCCAGCACATTTTTTATGTTAGAACGTAGGTTTTTATTTTATTTAAAAGCTATTATGATAGACAATAATAAAAAGTCATAAAAATTTCTAGTATTATAGGCTTAATTTTAAGATTTTTGGAGTTTATTGGAAAAAAACAGCCTAAAAAATTTAATTTTAATACAAAAATTAAACTTTAAGTCACGATAGCCACTTGTTTGTCAGTTATTTGTTATTTTATCGTCATCGTCACATATCTGACATGATTATGGTTTTTATTTTAACAAAATAGACCTACTACTTTGGAAGAAATAATTTTTTTATTAAATAGAGTCATTAGTGAGCAATAAAAATTTTAATACATCAATAAAGTATATACGATTTTTTTTTAAATTTTTTTTTTCTATTTTTTTGTCGATAATTTTTGATCTAGTTTCACCCCCTTTCGGGGTTGCACTTTATCCAGGGCCACACTGTATAAATAAAAATACTTACATTTCTTACAGTAACGACATTTGTTAAGGGTAATTTTATGCCAAAGCGACGCAAATACGACGCATTAAGCCCAAACGTCTCTGTGTCGCTAAAGTCAACCACTCCGTTTATAAAAGGCTTGATGAGGCTATGATTTCTTATTGGTGGTCTGAAACAAATATAGTTACCGTCTGAATTTGAATGTATTATTATCTTACTGTCTACTTTCGCGCTAGGGCATGCAAAATCGGATGGTAATCCATAACCGTTTTTATAAAGCTAAAATTAAGCTAAAAAGTACAAATGTTACGGTCGGAAACTATAGTCGAATTACTTAGAGAGAGTAAACTGACATATCGAGTGTTGCCACTTTATCATGAGAAATTGTGCTGGATTAAAAGATTTAGTTCATTCGCTCATTTCAGTTCAGTGAACTATCTCTTATTTATTATTCTAAAGTCTTACTAAAACTCTAAAGTTAGTGTGGTTAACTAACTAGGACATCTATAAATATATTTACAATTTGCTTTAGAGCTCGAATTGGCTCTTTATAAAATCATTCATTAAAATTGTAGTAAGATGGATAAAATCGTTATTAAGCGTTAAGATCGGCAATTGTATCATAATATAATCTATGGAAGTTTTACGTTGTTATTTTTTATTTGTATTGTTTATTGATGTGTAAATCTAATAGTAAAACCACGGCAGACCAGCGCTATGGCCGAGCGAATCTGCCATAGCACAAGCAGAGTGGTGGCCATTTTTGTTACAATTACCTCTTTGAGGCCTTTAAGATTCATTGGTGATAAAATAAACGCATTTTATCTTTATCTATAAACAACACTTTCACACACTCTCACCTCAGAGCCGTCCCTTTGGCTGGTATATGTTTACCAATATTAAATTTTTCAATAACATATCCTTTTTTATTAATAATTGGTCTGTCTTTGTCATCCCATTCAATTCTCGATCCTAAAAAATAGGGAAATTAACATTTATAAGTAAAGTAAAATATTTTTTTTTTTCACATAATACAGGTAAACAGACAGCGTTACTAACTGGTAACGCTACCCCTGCATGCTTTTTTTTTGTTTGATTTCCATACATTTTAAGTTTGCAAACACACTGAAACTACTGCGTGTACCTAGACCTAGATTAGGCGCGGGACAAATACTGTGGGGGTATAGGGCTATGGCGAAGCGCGGGCGAGGTGCGGACGCGGCGCCCCGGGGCAGCGCAGAACAGGCGCGCTAACGGTGTCGGAAAGGCGAGGCGTGGGCGAACACAGTGGATGCATTTGGGACATTCTAGTGTTTGATTTTATCACGACAACATGACGTCTTCTTCGTCGGATGAAGAATATCTGCAAGCTCTGGTGCATTTGGAGAACTTACAAAAGATCAGAAGTATGCGGTCCACCCTGAGTGGCAGCAGGACAGGAGCATGCCTCTGCTAAGTGCGGGTGCGCCGAGGCGAAGGAAGCAGCGCCCGCGCCTCGCCTCTGCCCGACGCTCTCTTGTATTTGTCCCACGCCTTATATTCGAAGACCTTGGTGACGCACTGGGCAAATAACCAGTTGAACCAATAAACGCAGCAGGTTGCGGGTTGGATTCTCGAACACCAAACAAATGTTTGCATTTCCTACAGATATTTTGTTCCGGGTCTGGGTGGTGCTCTATACGTGTTTTGTAAAGTACGACATTTAATGAAAACACGGGTACGGTTAATGGCTAGTATTGTTGTATAATAGGGTTTATTTCAAATTCATTACCATAGAACATTTAAAATTTTGACACAACCTTAATATTATGTCCTAAAATATCAATGAAACAGCCTGTATAAAATAGGTAACCAAATCATACTCATTCATCATGTAAGTAGGTACCTGTTAAACTGACTAAGGGGCATCGTCGCAAAGGCACCTACGATTTACGTTAAAAAATTGTTTACTGGAAAACTGGAACTGTATCTTTTTACTGATTACTGGATAAATATTCAAGCTACCGGTATTAAACCCACCTCTAAAATCTGTAAATACGATTCCGGATGTGTGTTTTCAATTTATGTCGTACATAACTAAACATGTTGTGTATCAGTTATCTGGTTCCCATAGTGCAAGCATAAGCTTAGTTTGGAGCTAGATAGCGCTGTGTGAAATGTCTAGCATTATTATTTATTGTAATAACTTACGGTCATCATAAACAACCCCGAAAACCAATTTGTTGTCCCTGTTCCGTGAAACGTTTGACAATAGCTTGTATGCTTTAACAACAGTTAGAGCGTCCTCGTTTCGCCATTTTATGTAAGCCATATTGTATGTAACGGATGAAGTAGTATCTATGTATATATTGGCTATTTTATCGCATAGTTCCTAAAATAAAAAGTCACATATAATCACACTAATAATATATATGCAAAAGTATTAATGTTTGTTACTCAATCACGTCGAATGCTGTGCGTATTTTGATAGTCAAAGATTACAAATGATATTTTTTTGTTTTTATGGGAGACTCCCGAGATCTCAGTTCGGGGCGAACCACTAGTATGTACTTTCAAAACACGACCTTCAGTCGCTTCAGTCTTAGCTTAATTCCATTCTGTGCTTTTCTTTTTCCTAGTAAATGTTTAATTTACTTTGTAATACATTATAAGTTGCTATATTACCAACACTTTACATTATATAATTATAATTTTTGTCTTAAATAGATATAAGGCCCTTCTGGCCCTCCACTTGCATCTACTTTTTGACTCTGTCTTACCAAATGTTTGTTCTTACAAAATACATTAAAATGTAAAAAATTAAATACGTACTGGTGCCGCATGCCATGTATATTTCTTGATCAATGTATAAATACTCTCAACACTGCACATGTGTTTGTGTAACTGAAACAGTCTGATAACTCCTTTATGTCTCACATAACCTAATGGTTTGGAACGATGGCGGATATGTAATTTACCAAGTTCTAAAACAAAAAAATATAAATTAATACCACACAACAGATTTGCAGTTAAAACAGGATATTTACCATATTTTTTGAGTTTTTGAGTATCACTATATTTCGACGCAGTTGCATGCGCCATGATCACAAATAAACGTGAAGTCGTGAAGGGTCTTTGCGAGTGGGTGGTTATTGGCAGATATAACGATCTACCCTCTTTCTCAGTCTCTTGCTAGGAATGTATTCACTAATACTGTTACTGCCACCGGTTTCATCCTCGATCATAACTCGATTCCGACACACAACAATCACTGTATCAGGACGCGTAATAGGCACTTCGCTTCTTCGGTTCTTACACATTCTCACCACAGGATTCCAGGCTCCAAATCGCTCAAAAATTCAGAAATCATGGTAAATATCCCGTTTTAACTGCAAATAGTGTTTATAACCATGATCGTATTCAAAGTTACACATAGATCAGTCTCTCTGGAAGTCTGTGAGAGACCTATGTTCAGTAGAGGATCCATGGCTGAATGATGACGCAAGAGGATTCCAAGCCGTGGTTTAAATTAAGAAAATACTTACAGTACAATATAGATTTATAGTTTTTAGACTTCTGGACCAAAGCGTTAAAAACGGACGGACAAAGTCGCACCGTAAGGTCGATCCGTCTGTCACAGCTGATAATCTCAGCTGTTCTGAACCTATTGGCTTGACATTTGCGCACGGCTCAGTACCAACCGTACCTATAATATACCACCCATTCGCACAAACCGTTTTGGTTCTTCGTTCTTGATGCGTACGGCTAAGGTATGGAACACTTTGCCGCCACAATCCGGGCCTCTTTAAGGTAAGAGTGAATAGGTTTCTTCTAGATATTCGTGCTTCATCTTAGACCACATCATCGCTTACCATCAGGTGAGAATGTGGTCAAACGAAGTCCTATCCAGTTTAAAAAAAAAGCGTAATTTATCGTAGAGTGCATCATACGTACTGTGTAAAGCGCACCACTCTGCGAATTCTTCATAGTCTTTTTCAGTTATGATGGAATCTATGTCTGAAATAAATGACCACTAATTCAAACATATTGCTTAGACATAAGACTTTAGTCATATTGACGACCTCCGTGGCACAGTGGGCGAATAGCCTGTTGAAACGCACGAGGTTGCAGGTTCGATTCCCACCGCGGAACAAAAGTTTGCATGATCTACAGATATTTGTTCAGGGTCTGGCTGTTTCTCTATATATTATAAGTATATATTTATAAAAAAATGTACATATATAAGTATTCTATCAGTTATCTGATTCGCATAGTACAAGCTTTGCTTAGTTTGGGGCTAGATAGCGTTGTGTGAAATGTCCAGCAATATTTATTTATTTATTTACTTGATATACTTAAAGTTATTTGAAAATTTTCAATTTTCAATGGTTATGAATTTGTAAAAAACCTATTTTACAAAAATACTAGCCATTAGCCCTACCCGTGTTTTCATTTAATGTCGTACATAACAAAATACTCAGTATACACTAATATTATAAGTTATTTATAACAATGTAATGTTTGTACAGGGTGTGGCGTAATGAGTGGATAATAGGGTACCTGCGGGTAGGGGTCATTGTGGCGGTTCAGAAAAATATTTGTTATGCTCAGTAAAAGTGCCTCGGTTTTCGAGATATTCGACATTTTCGAAATTTAAGAAATATTTCACCCTTCGTCACTATTTTTGGCGCCAAGACTGCAAATGAATTTTTTTTTTCTATCTGTTTTTTGGATAGTATTCTTGGATAGATGTGCTATCGAATGGAAACTATTATTTTTATAACACAAGCACAGTTATGTTTTTAAAATAAGATTTCACTAAAATTTTACTTGCTTTCGTTTGTTTTCCTGACCTTTACCCTTCTGTGGTGTAAAAAAAATGTATGGTCACTTGAATGCCAAATTTAAAAAAAATTAGCCTATTTCATCGAGATTCCGAAATGGTATATTACATGGTATTTCCACAAGTTGATTCAAAAGTAATTCCTATTAAAATGGGTAGAGCTAATTATTATAAAATTACAAATAGTACTAAAATTTACTTCATTACTTAAAATCACCTAAAAACGTTAGTTTAAAATTCGGTAATGAAATAAAACGAAACAATAAATTTTAAATGCATTTCATTTATTAAATTTACTATTACAAAAGGTTGTAACAGTTTTATAATATAAAGAGAGAGAGATATGTATCAGTTAAAAGTAAAAGAGAAATAAATAAAAGATTGTTATGATTTGATACATTATTTGTAAAATAGGATTCGGTAGAGCGGGTAGGTACTTACAGTATTTTCTTATACTTGTGGCAAGGCAACAGAGGTTGACAATATTTCCTTGGTTTATCGATGGTAGGTAGTTAAAACTAGAGATTACAATAAAAGTGTATGAATACTAAGGAATGTTCGCTGGAGGAGCACAGAATCTTGGGCTTATGGCCTTACAGCATGACAAAATACACGTGGTAGTTCTAGAGGGTATGATTGTTACCGTTAAAATAATAAAATGGGCGCTATCTGACGAGAAGTGCGTCAGAAAATATAATAGGGTTTCTAAGGGTTCCACCCGGGTAAAAATATGGATTAAATACACCTATTATGTTGTTCCGTCGACCGTTCCTGGCGCCAGTCCGGAGAGATGATGTGGTGCAGAGCAAGCGACGGTAGACTCGTAGCAAGGTCGAGGCTCCCGGAGGGTGGCGGCTTAGCTGGTCGTGCGGAAGAACCGTCAAGCCTTCTTACGGCTTGGATAACACGTAGGTGATGATGAGAAGAGTCAGTTTAAACCCAAAGAAAGGGTATAAATGTATTTAAAAGATACAAGACCAAAAGAAAACCGACTTCCTGTTTAAGAGAAAAAATACGAATTAATTTAAAGAGAATGGAATTAGACGGGGATTACACATGATAATTGAATAGGCGAGGCACTATTACTTACCAGATTTAGAAGCGTGTTGCACAGAATTTAAAAGAAAAGAGTAGATAAACACACTGTCACAGCAAACTGAGAGGTTAACTTTTGTGTGGAGTAGAAAGAAGTTTCTGCTGTGGTCTTCTGGTGAGGAAAAGGCCGAGGATGAACGGGCGTTGGCTTTTATAGTAAGCGCAGCCAACCCGCTATCTTTTTAGTAACCGTTGAATTTAATTATCACGTACTTCGATTGCATGACGCAACAATATAGAATAAGTGTTGCCATAGAGAAGAAACGAAATCCATCCGTCAGTCAAAATAAAGCATTATTTATGGCCACATTCTGTACAGTGCTTTACAACGCCATCTACCGCACCCATGGCGAACTACAGTAGGAGTACTAGAAAAGATGTCTTGATGTGTGAGATCGTGATATGATAATGCGCCGCCATGTCGCTAGATGTCGTGTTCTGTAGTATTTGTTTGTATAGTATGTAGAAATGTTAATTAATTTAAAGAATGTAGCGTGTATTGAAAATTACACGTTACAAGGTGTTCGAAAAGGCCACCACGTGCTCTGATGCATGCTCTGCACCTTTTGATAAAAGATCTTTTAATCCTGTTCGCAATTCTTTGCTCTGTGATTTTCTGAGCAGCTAATCGCACACGCTCCCGTAGCTGGTCCACTGTATTGATTGGGTCTTTATAAACCTTTTCTTTAAGGCATCCCCAGTAAAAAAAGTCCAATGGGTTGAGGTCTGGTGAACGAGGTGGCCACAAAATTGTCCCCAAACGACCGATCCATCGTCGACTATATGTTTCATCGAGGTATTGTCGAACATTTCGGGCGTAATGAGCGGGGCAACCATCGTGCTGCAGCCACATTCTTCTTCTATCTTCTAATGAAACATCTTCTAATAAAAATGTAAATACGTTTCTGCAGTCAATGTTCCAGACAATTCGAATGGTCCGATGATTTTGCCATTTAGAATTCCAGTCCATAAATTAATTTTGAACTTGTACTGGGACCTGTCTTCTCTGGCCAAATGAGGGTTTGTACGCTGCCAACTGTGCAGATTGTGCATATTAAAATACCCATCTTTTTTACACGTGGATTCGTCGCTCCACAAAATTTTATCGAAGAAATCGGGATCAGCGTTCATTTTTCTCAGCATTGTTTGGCAAAATGCAACTCGTGCAGGGTAATCTCTTGGCTGCAAACATTGCACGCGCTGGTAGTGAAAAGGATGTAATTTTTCTCTTTTTAAAATTCGGTGCACTGTTCTTGCTGACATGCCAGTATTAGAGGCTATTACGCGCACAGATGTGGTCGGATCAGCAGCAATTTCATCAAGTACGTCCTCTTCATTATGTACTTGTGGTCTCCCAGAACTCGTGCCACCGATGCCACTTCCAGGAATTCGACCTTCCATGTAAGCATTGTGTACGCGAATAAACACACGATAATCGGGATGGCGTGCATTGGGAAATCTTTCCCGATACAGTGCTGCTGCTCGATTGGCGTTACCACCACACTCGCCGTAGATTAAATGCATTTGCGCATATTCAGACGCAGTGTATAGCTGAGGCATTGCAATCAATATGCAATACCAAAAAATCCAAGTTACAAAGCAAATCAAGTCCGAGATCACAGCACAAAATCGTTAGGTTCACAAAATTAAGACGTCCAAATCGCTAGGCAAAACAAAGTCCGAAATCACTGCACAAAATCGACGAGTATCAATCCAAAACAGCATAACACGTTGTTGTACGGGAGTAGTATGATAGCACACTGACTCGAAAATCATAAAAATGCGTTACGCGAAACGATAGTTCTCTTTCACTCATAGCATGAAAGAGCAAGATAGACAGTGTCGATTGCCGCTGGGCCGGGAACCAATCTGTTCCAAGAATTACTAGTAGTTCTGCGAACAGTAGACAATTATTGCTAATAATAGTTAAAAATATTTCTTTAAATTACGCCTTGATAAGTTTGGTAGGAATTTATTTTGAATCAAGTTGTGACAATGATATGTAATATACCATTTCGGAATCTCGATGAAATAGGCTAATTTTTTTTAAATTTGGCATTCAAGTGACCATACATTTTTTTTTACACCACAGAAGGGTAAAGGTCAGGAAAACAAACGAAAGCAAGTAAAATTTTAGTGAAATCTTATTTTAAAAACATAACTGTGCTTGTGTTATAAAAATAATAGTTTCCATTCGATAGCAATCTATCCAAGAATACTATCCAAAAAACAGATAGAAAAAAAAATTTCATTTGCAGTCTTGGCGCCAAAAATAGTGACGAAGGGTGAAATATTTCTTAAATTTCGAAAATGTCGAATATCTCCAAAACCGAGGCACTTTTACTGAGCATAACAAATATTTTTCTGAACCGCCACAATGGCCCCTACCCGCAGGTACCCTATTTACACCACACCCTGTATATCCAGCTTTCACCCGCGGCTTCGCACGCTTGGTTGGTAAATTTAAAGTAGCCTATGTCTCAATCCAGGTTATAAACTATCTATATACCAAATTCCATCGAAATCAGTCAAGCCGTTTAGTCGTAAAAAAGTAACAAACAAAAAGACAGAGTGATAGAGTGACAGAGTTATTTTCGAATTTAATATATTACTTTCAACTACGGTATAGACTAGAACCATACCATCCAAAGGTTGCCGGGAAGAGATCGCTCTCAGCGATAAGGTCACCCATTGTATTGCCTTTTTAGTTTTATTTGAGTGTTATATTGTTTCTGTATGGTAATTACAATATATAGTTATATTATCTTACCTGGCGGTGGCGCTGGGGTAGAATTGATGTTGGACTTCCCACTCTCCGTTTCCATTACTATGTTTTGTAAGGCAGCTGTGAACATAATTCAATGCAATTAACTTTTTAATTAAAACATAACATTTAAAATAATCCGACGAATTAAGAATTTCCTTTTCTTGAAGTCGGTTAAAAATACAGATTGCTGGGAGCCGTTGGGTGCAGGCCGCACAAGATCGGTCGCTCTGGAATTTTATGGGGGAGGTCTATTGCAGCAGTGGACGTCGTGTGCCCGCTATGGTGATAATGATAAATAGATTTTTCTACTCGTAAAAATGTGCGCAATTACACATGCTGAAAACGGTGAAGGAAAACCTCTCGAGGAAACTGACAAGTCCTAGAAGCAAACATGAAGGAAATCCTCTCGAGGAAACTGACAAGTCCTAGAAGCAAACATTAGAAGACATGTCTTCGGGTATTCTGAGTGGTAATGGACTTGCAACCTGTCAGCCTGTCACGTGAATGCTTCTCTTATATGCAAAAGGTGGGAATATATCAAACGTAAAGTTTGGACTTGCCTTTAACTACCCCCTTCTGGGTCTCAGGTACAGGCCGCGTACTGGGTAAGAGATCCGAGAATTTGTAAGAGAAAAAGTGATCATTGCGGATGCAAATGTGTCTAAATATCGGGATACTCAAAAACTCACAAATCATGGTAAAAATCTCACATTTTGTACAAATAGTATTCATAACAATGATCATTTCAAAAGTTAGAACTGAGACTGTCTATCATGGGGATTTCTATTGTCGTAGGAGCGTTGTTTATTATATTATTAAAAATACTAGTGTAACTTAGTTGCCAGAGTCTGTGTTTCTTGATAATTACGACCCTAGGGGTCTTCAAGTCGCGAGTGAATAGGTTTCTTCTAGTATTTTTTTAACTTTCGCGATCACTGTACATTATTACTGATTTAATGGGGTATTTATCGCGTATGTACCTTTTTATTTGTTATCCCGACTTTCCACTGTGTTGCAACAGCCGTGGTCGCGGGCAGACTGGTGAACTTTGAGCTACCGTCGAAAAGTGATGGCAGCTGCAGCAACTACCCTCACTTGGTATTTAGAAATGGATAACAAATAAAAAAGTACATACGCGATACCCGTTTAAATTAGTAATTAGGTTTCTTCTAGGCAAGCGTGTTCCATCGTGGACTGCATCATCGCTTACCATCAGGCGAGATCGTGACAAATGCTAGCCTATAATTTATTAAAAAAAAAAGTGGATAATCGGGACCTATCATTAAGGTATTTGGACATTTATATAATTTTTCATCACAAATTAGTACCCAGTAAGTAAGTTAAGTTTCTTTGATCTTTATAAATAAATTGCAGAAAACTACTTATTTTATTTAATCCAAAAACTTCTCTAGAACCTTACCTGGTAATGATTGTAGATTGGATTGTTTGTTCTTCTGATACTCGATTGGACTATTGTCACTATCTATTTCCATCTCTACTTCTTGCAATACAGCATCTGTATACAGGATATTTAAGATTCCAAGAAATTGTGTCTCTTAAGAAATTACAAAAATTTATAATAATCTATTTTTTTACAATGATCATGCTTGATAAATAAACTTATGGCATATTAATTTACACAAATAAATAAACTCGTAACTACCGAGCAAAAATTCAACTAAAAAAACATAATATTTAAAATGAGGGTCATTGGAAAAATATTTCTCTGATCGCCGCTAGGATGGACCAAACGTTGGCGCAAATGTGCCAAGATGCCAACCTGACGCTGTGGCACATGAACAAGGGGCCAATTCACGTAATACAATTTTAAAAACACAACGAAAGTTGACCCAAATGAGATTGAATTATGAATTGAATATATTTTGACATTCTGCTACATTAATACAATATATTGGGTTGATATAAATAAAGTGTATCATCGCATGCCAGTCAACTCATACCACTGTATTGTCAGTTACGTGAATACCGTTTATGACATTTAACATACCGAGACTAGATCGATACTCGAATTTTACTATTTTTAGTTACGGGAATTGGCACCCAGAGTTCATAAAAGAACAGTTGCAATATTCGAACACAATGTCTTACTGGGAGGCCTTTGCCCTGCAGTGGGACAGTACAGGCTCCAAATAATAATATAATAATAATAACGTCTTACTGGGTTCATACTTCTAAGCTACCTACCATCTAAGCATAAAAATGTATATATAGGTACATGTAAGCAGAATAAATGAATATGAATAAATAACAAAGAAAGTAATTTTAAATCCATAACAGTTAAAAACATAGACTAAAATTTAATTACACTTTGCAAGGTAATTACGAGAATGTGACACACTTGTGCATTGCTGCACTGATCTCTCGTCCTCAAGTCGTCTCGTCCTCAAGTTGCACGTTTAATAAGTTAGGTAGGAAAGTATTATGGGGACCTTTGGGGGAGGCTTATGTTCAGCAGTGGCCATCGCTGGTAAAATGACGATGATGAACTTTAAGATTCATACCTGGTTCATTAGCTGGTTCCGATTGAATTGTTCCATCTGAAGATGCTGGGCTGGCAGCATCGCTATCAACCTTTGTGACATACTTTAATGCATATACTGCTGAAAAATCATAATAAAATTATCACAATCTAATATATAAAAATCTCGTATCACGGTTGTGATCGCACTCCTCCGAAACGGGTCAAGCGATTTTAATGTTTTTTTTTTGTATTTTCTTAGGTATGAGAATAGGTCGTAAAGTATTTTTCAGTTCCCTACCCCCACCTCCCATTTTTTATTCGCGATTTTAGTATTTTTGTATGAACAATATCCATATAGTTTAACCGTCGTTCACTGACGTGAAGTCATTTACATGAAGTGTCGCGTAACTTTGACAGGAGTGTTTTATATAGTTTTTATCCTTCGGGATTTTTAATTAACTTCGTTTCCAACGGGAACTGGAAATTTCAAGCATGCGAAGCCGCGGGCGGGTCAGCTAGTATTTTATAACAATTCAGACAATTAAAAAAATATTTAATTAGCAAGGTTGAGAAAAAAAGGAAAATAAGAAATTGCTAATGTCCGTAATAATGACCTGTACTTGCATGAGAGCAATACAATAATATGAAAGGTTACTGTGATAAATAATAAACAAATATTGCTGAGCATTTCACATAGCACTATCTAGCCTCAAACTAAGCAGAGCTTGTTCTATGGGAACCAGATATTAGTTAATAGAATACTTATATACTTCTTTTTTTGTTAATACCTACTTATAATATATAGAAAAACATCCAGACCCGGAACAAAATATCTGTAGATCATGCAAACATTTATTGCGCGCGCGGTGAGAATCTAACCCGCTATTTCCTGCGTCTCAGCCGGCTATACGCCCACTGCACCACGGAGTTGTAATAAATTACAATTCCATTATAATTACCTGGTGAAGTTATATTTTCGGTACTTTCTTGTGTAGGGACATCATTGGATGAATGAGCATTGCTGTCAGAATTTTCGTTTGCCGTCAACCAAATTGGTTGAATTCTGGCGCGTTTAGCTGGCGGGCAGTCAATATCAAGTGAAGTTTGCGGTTGAGGGCTGTTAGACTTGATTAAAGGACTTTCATCTTTATTTTCAGAAAAAGTTGGTTCTTTTTGACTTTCGCAAACATATTGCTGTTTGGAGACAATCGGTGATGGTTCATCATCGACATTACAGTCAGTCCGTTTCATTTCTTTTTTCAATGCAGCTGGATTTACTACGGCAATTTCTTGTTTAAGAATAATTCCAGGTTGTTCCACTGGAGTTGTATCTACTTCTACATACATTTTTTCACTTTGGTCTTTGTCTAACAATATTGGACATTTGGAAACTTGAATTTCTGTTTCAGGATTAGTGATTCCTTTACTTTCTTCGACATTTACTTGCTTGACCTGAAATGGTTCAATTGTCTCGGTATTTTTTAATTCGCTATCATTTTCTGGCAATTTTGTATGTTGTTCCATACTTTCTTTAGTAATTGATGTTTCTGATTTAATGTCTCCTACATTTACATCTATTGCTTCATTTACTTTCGTGTTTTCTTGGGAATGTTGCACTGTTGCACTATTAGTAACATCTTCTAGTAAGGAATCGGGAACATTACCCTCTGTATTAGCAGAATCATCTATGTTTTTATCACCATCGGAAGGCATTGGATCTTTTTGAGTACTCTCTTGTATATGAGTTTGTGATTCAATAATATTTGTCATTTTATCTGTAACTTCGTTTGTTCCGTTTTGTGCATTGTCCAATGGTAGACTTTTATCACTACCTTCTTGCACAGTGATAAGTTTGACTAAAACCGCATTATCTATATTATTATCTATATTTTCAGTAACTTTTGAATCATCTTGGCTGTGCTGCAGTCTTGGACTATCTATAGCATTGATTTCTTTTTCGTTAGTAATTAGACTTTCTGGAATACTTTTTTGTACCGTGGCATTCTGTGATTCAATGTTGGTATCTATCTTTTCTGAATTTTCTTCAAGGTTTTGAGCTTCTTTTAAGGTTGTTGAATTTTTAACACTTTCTTGTCTACAAGCATCAGGCTGATTATTAACATCTTCATTAATTTTTTCAGAAGCTTCAGTTAAATTTTTTTGTTCATTATATAACATTAGATTCTCATTTGATGCTTCATGTATAGGGGCTATTGGTTCATCAATATTTTGGGAAACTTCTATTTCGTTTTCTGTTGATAGTTTTTTTGAAACTATTTCTTTTGCATGATCTAGAAACAATAAACTGTCTACAACATGTTCTTGCATAGCATCAATCCCTGATTGAGTATTGGTTTTATCTGAGGCTAAAACTAATTAAAATCTTAATTTACACATTCATTGAAATGAGAACGTTTTGAAAGTTGGTATATACAATGTGTAGTTGTAAGTGAAAGTTGGTAACCATTTAATTAAAATTTGTTAGCCTTACCTGTTGCTGGTCCATTATTTTCAAGGTCCATCTCTTTATCATCGGGTGATGTCTTTTCACTTGCCTTATCTAGCTCTTGTATCTCAATTTGCTCAGTTAATGGTGACTTAGAAGCCAAGTTCTCTTGGACAGAAACATCTTTTACTGAAGACACAGGCCTAGCCAAATTAGGTGATTCTGTAAATAACAACCAAGTAAAAAACTTAAAAAGAGAACTCATATATATATTTTAAAATTACATTTAATATTGCTGATGTACCAGCAAATCTTTAACTTCTTGTTATTATTCCCAGTATATTTCAGTATTTGCTTCCATGCTTCTGAGGGCATGCTCAGATGTTTGTATCAGCTATGAAAGTAGTCATATTCGAGACCTTTAAGCAGTCTAGCACCAGATTTGGTACCTACCATCTAAGGTTAATAATACATTATTGTATGGATGTGATGTCTGAGTGATTAAGAACTTAACTTTTATTACACTGCAATATTGTATTGAGCAACATAAAGGGTTGTCTAGATTCTTACTATGGCAAGTTATGTTACTAATTATGAGCACATAAAACATTATACATGTTGCAATGATTTATTCTTAAATTAATATGATTGTTTACCTAATTTCACATCATCTTCTGCATCAATATCTTGCATAATATTATCAATATCTTCATCAGTTAACATGGGAACTACAAGATCATTATCAGTTTCCATAGGTGAATCTTTTGTGTCAGACTGATCTCTGCTCTCTTGAACAAGCCTCTTTTAATGGAAACCTAGATCTACCGCAAGATGCTGTAATGATTAATGTAATGATTAAACAAGGTGGACATAAAGTGTTGACACGGTCAAAGTATGCATTGTCAAAGTAGTTTTGATGACTACTTGGACGCTATTTTGATTGTGGCAACACTGATCAAAGCACTCTTGGCTATGTAGGCCATCGTGGCCTCTAATCAAAGCAGACTTGGACCATATTCTACCACATAGCTACTTGGATGTCAATTGCCAAAACGAAATGGTGTTAAGTGGAAAAACTATATTGACTACTTGAAAAATAAAGAAAATGATCAAAGTAAACTATGTTAGTATCACCCGGTATCAAAGTGAACTTTGACCTAAGCTACTTTGCCCGCAACAACTTTTCAACGCAGCAATCCCTCAGCACTTAGGACTTCAAAATATAGAAGAGAATAACTAAGTAGGTGTGTTTTGTCTTGACTTGTAATAAGCAAAGAATTTATTTGATATATATTCATGGGTTAGTTAGTGAACTGGAATGTGGTCCATCATGCATCATGGCTTTATTTAAAATAATATAAGTATGTAACCATTACTTACATTATATTTTATCATAGGTGGGCTGACCTAAAGCTTACAAATTCTTCTGGGTCCGTGGTAGATATGAAGGGATAATGGTACATGGTACAAACTTAACCCAATATGGCTTTATTAAACCATAGTTAAATTTGTTTTATGAGGATAGCAAGCTAGCCCAACTTCGCCCAGAAGCATACAAGTTTCCTGGGTTAGTTTTGGTTTTAAATCTCATATAAAATGTACAATTGTAAATGAGCTGAGTGTAAGATATGCTAGTAAAACTAACTGTGTTGAATGGTTAGTAGGTAGTTAATATTTACCCATTTTGGCAAAATTATGCTGAACAGACTAGAAAAATAAAAGCTTGCCGTGCCAAGAAATGGAAAGTGTCTCGTCCAGAGGATTGGATTTCACAGTACACTTTGCAAAATTGAAGTGCCGCCGTATTACCTTTTCTTCTTTGACGCTTCTTTCAAGAATCTTGAATCAAAATGTACGTATGTAACATGTAATATTTTATCAAACGTACGTATAGATCACCGGGCCTACTGCTAGGCAGGCAGGCAGCCATCGTATTCAATGCTGCCAGCTTGAGTTTACGATAAAGTAGTACCTACGGGATTTCCAAAATTAAAGCACGTAGGCATAAACCTACTTACCTACTATATAGGTTAATGAAATGTCTTATTTGTCGTGGGTTATGGCTAAGCTCATATTATCTTCACCAGTTATCATGGTAACTTAGACATCATTATTAGTTTTCATAGATGGATCTTTTGTCAGACCTAGCTCTGATCTTTTGAAAAAGAGACTCTTATAATGGAGACCTAAATCTACCGCAAGAGGCTGCAATTCAATGACTATTATAGACATTAAAACTCGCTGGTGTAAAATAGTAAAACCTTACCTTTTGGTACGTTCTGGCGACACCGCAATATCGACATCGAGCGAATGATTCGATGTAAATGTCAGATAGCAATGAATGTCATACTGACAATGACATTACTATTTAGTTTTTTACCCGACCATGGCATAGCCAAAAGGAAGGGTCTGTTTAGGTATGTATGTTTGTATTTACCTATGTTCCACCGCACCGTCGCGCCTAAACTATTCGTCCCGATTTTGATGAATGAGGTGTCAATCGATTCGTTACTGTGGTGCGGGTGGCATAAGACTATTATCTTTACCCGACTACAGCAAATCCGAAAGGAAGAGCTATGTCAATCGATTCGTTTATTACATATGGTCCGGATGACATAGGCATTAAAAAAAACTAAATTTTTTTCAATGCATTTGAATAAAACCCTAGATTATTATACCTCGTTAGATAGCTGATGAAACGTAGATATTTTAAAAAACATCTGCCGAACCATTGCCATAATATTTTTTTTAGATATCCCTTAGAGAAAAATAAACTTTCTAATATTTTTTTTTATTTCTTAACTTTCACTTGTCTACTACGGTCTATTCAATTAACTTAAGCACTATTTTAATGATTGACATCCTAAAGCATCTTATTACACATGTAAAAATGCAATAATAATAATAATAAGATACACAAAATAAACAAAAATAAATTTAGTAGCCTTAAAATCGGCAATTTTCAATAAAAAAATTAAAAGTCGAATATCTCGAAAAGGGTTAAGTTTAGGGTAGGGTGTTTCATAGTGAAATAAGTCAGAAATGATGGGTACTCCACGCCCTTAACGGATCTAGCACGATTTTTCCTGTAACCCTGTATAACAAAACACGTAGGTAGTATAGCTTGTTCATGCAACCCTTTGCCCTGCTCAAAATCAGGCGTTTAGTACTTAATCTTGGTTTATTCATAGTCTCTATAATGCTGTTGTAATTTTCGAGTACCTACCTATCAGCCTCTATCGTTGCAAAATATTTTAGAAGCCTTGCCTTGTGGGTATAAGAGAACGCCACTCCACTTTTATCACTGTGCGTCAACACCACAGTAAGGAAATCCAAAATGAGCCTTGTGATTACATTGAATAAAGAACATTTCGCATTGACGTAATTAAGTGGTGGGGCGTTCATATTTAGAGTAGACCGTCTCTACCTACGTAATAATCACACCCGGTACCTAACTTACTAGCGTGAGTTAATTTCGGCCTCTTGTTTCGGGGCTGCGATATGTATACTAGAAACTTCGTCAGATATGCGCAAAATTTGAACATCACTCATCGATGTTCATGTGTAACGATGCTACCTACAATCGCATCGGCTAATACCCAGGAGTAGCTTAAATCAGGCTACGACCACTTATTAGATATAACATACAATTAATATGCGATGGATAATCCATCTGAAACAATCCATCATGGATTGTTTCAGATTAAAAGCTCGGCATGGAGGTTTTGGGTTAGGAAAGGTAAAAATAAACAACATTTCTGAAATAAATGTTTAATAATGTTTAGGTAAACACCTACCTACTTATCGATGATCAAAGAATGTCACCAATAGAAATTAAACCTAAGATCCTACATCATTCTCAAAATCATATAGCTATCCTACCAACTGGTCAATGCATTCAGGTAGGTGGTCTTACAATATAAATTAATAACTATAAACAGTACCTGTCTAGGTACTGTAAACCAAAACTTTATTCTCTCCTACCTACACTTCAGTCAACTCAAATCAACTTATTCTTTTACTGTCTAATAATTATCTTCGCTCCATCCAAAGTCAATTCTTCACTGAAAAATAGAAATAACAAAACAGTTAAAACAAAAAGGTCGGTAAATAAACAAAGTTAAATCAACCCTAAAAAATCAGACATTTCTTTTAAACGACGAAATAAGTAGGTACATTCCTTTTTATCGCATCAAAACTCATGTTCTTTCGATGATATTTATCATACCAATTAATTAATTCTACTAGTTCAGAATACAGGTGAGTATAGAAATTATTATAATCGAAGAGAAATTAACCTACTATTTTAGCGCTTAGACAATCCACTCCGACTGCGCCAATTAAAAATATCTACGAGTCATTATCCAAAGAATTATGAATGCCTGTGCCTTCCAATTTAGGTATCTATCGACAACTACGTACCTATGTATCTAAGACAACTACGTATGTATCTTAACAATATGTAGGTATATTACATAGGTAAGGTGCCATAGACAAAAGACAAAGCTTCTGAGCGTCACTGAATAAAAATAAATCGTCAATTAGGTAACTTAACGGGCCAATAGTCTATTTACAGAGTTATAACAAATAAGGGCGACTTGCGCAACGATGCCTTTCGTATTAAGTGCCTAAATATGATTAAGAGTGTAAAATCATACAAATACGTCGAATTAAAATATGTCGCTATGATCGCAATGCAAGCCGGTAATGCATCAGCTCTTTGATTATAAACTCTCCTAGATACCGCATCGCGATGGTATGACGATTTATAAACACACCCTACTTGATATCGGGTAGTGTGCGAAACTGAACTGTCATACACATATCATCGCGTTATCATATCATCTAATAACCATAACCTAGGTTGAGTACGGTACCTCAGCACAGAATAACTAATACACTGTAACTTGAGTCCACCGTACTCACCGCTACTGGTATTTTTTATTACCCTAAAACATTTTCATTGGACACGATGTCCATTGCCGCGTAGTTTTAGTCTTCATTTATGTAAGTTTACAATCAAAAGCCTACGTGCATATGGCCTATGTTCAGCAGTGGACGTCCTGTGACTGATACGATGACAATCAAAAGGGTTCTAATAAGTATCAACTATGAACAAGCTGAACGATAAACTACCAATGCCAATATTATCTTCCTATGTCACTCATAACAAAGTAAATCACCAGCAGCATAGCTATTTTGTTTCTTCACCACTTCGCCTTGATATCTAGGTAATTTAGGAGTTTATCGATATATTATTTCAAAATAATCTTTGACCACTACTTTTAATGTTGTATTACCACATTACACTAACATTGACTGATATAAATAATATAGGCTTAGTAGATTCACCTATCAATTGTTTTATTTAGTGCAATACATAATTTTATAATATATCAGACTTTATTAACTAGTTTTTACCTTA
Source organism: Philereme transversata (assembly GCA_963924445.1). NCBI lineage: Eukaryota > Metazoa > Arthropoda > Insecta > Lepidoptera > Geometridae > Philereme > Philereme transversata. Next base: position 15,671,057 of record OZ004340.1, read on the forward strand.
CTGGCAAAGGTTTAAGGTTATTTAAGAAAACTTTCGTAGCACAGTGGCCAAATTCGACCATAATTCATGTTTTTTCAAGCTTTATTTTAACATTAGCTCCTTCTTTTCTATATACACTTTAACTATGCCAAATCTCACACTCCTCCGTGCGCGCATTAAGCTTAAAAACGGGTTCAAAGTTTTCTCTTCACACATTTATAGAGAATGAGAATTTTCGTTCATTAACTACATCCAGCCAATTATCTTGGAAGGTGATGGAGTATCAACAGCAACACGCCCCCAGCAGGCGTCTACTAGGCACCCATCACCTAGTAGAGGCCTGCCTGCCTCAGCGTCAGCCACCCATCATCAGGCATTCACTGCAACACAACCATTGCCTATCTGTCCGGTTGCCGTGAACCGCCTTAACCCACTTAACTTAGCAAATTGATATGTCACTAGCATATAAGACCTCCTAAGAGGCAAATAATCACATTTCTCTTCAGATAAGTACACAAACAGTCGTTTATCCGCGACTGATTGTGTATTAGCTTAATACTAAACTCATTATTCATTTGGTTAAATAAAATTACACTACCGTTCCTTCCAGGAAGAACCTTCTTTACTCCATTCTAAGGTTGTTTGGAATATTTTGCCTTAATTAATAAGACTGCCTATTGTGCATTGTTGTTGAATTTAATTGTTTAAAAGTTGCTTTGTACTGCTGTGTTTATTATTCAATAGAGTTCTATCTATTGACGCAGTTTGAACAGTTTTCATTATTTAGATAATTTATTGGCGAATTTTTAGCTGTACGATACTGAATGTATTGCTTTTGCTTATGTCTAATATAAATAATTCTCATAGTTAGCTAGGTTTATCAGTACATTTAGAAAATGGATCTACCAACTCTTGTTGCTTCAGGAAACCACACACATGGTCACAGCTGAAAAGCTCACAACTTGAATTCAGTTGAAGTTTTACAAATAACTTTATATTTCTACGATCAGAACCACCGTCTGTCATGTAGGTGTTCCACTTCATTTCACTATTACAATCCGGGGGCAATTCACGTAATACAAGTTTAAACATAACGAAAGTAGACCTAATTGAGATTGGATTATGAATTGAATATATTTTGGCATTCTGCTCATTAACATTACAATTCTTGATATAAATAAAGTCTATAATCGCATGTTAGATAGCATTGTATTGTCAATTACGTGAATAGCGTTTAGGACATTTAAAGTAACGAGACTAGATCGATACTCAAATTTTACTATTTTAAGATACGGGAATTGGCCCCCTGTTGTTACTACACAAAACAATCGCAAAATTTCAATGCGATTCAACTCAGATTCGGTTCAGCCATATCTTTTATACAGCAAACTATTCGATTAACTACATCAGTTATTTGGAAATGCCCTAACTGAACAAGTTTTATTAATCTATCGAAACACAATTCTCTATCAAGTCATTCAGGCTCTTTTAACTCTCAAGCCGACTTCTATAATAATAAATCTTTATTTCAGGCAACAATATGAAAGTACAAGATTTTAAAACTTAATTCTACGGATCATATAAATATATACCTTAGTGGCTAACATACTTTCTTAATATACCTAATACTTAAAACTATTTGCTGACACGTAGTCTGCAACGTGTGACGCACTTGCGCTGTACCTCATAATATTGAACTTCAACTAAGCTATAATCTATATTTGGCATCCAAATAACATGTAGGTATCATACTTCTAAGCTTTACTTACCAAGCAACTTAGGTACGAGTGTATACCACTTACTCGTTTATACTTTTCTGACTTCAATGGTTTGGCCGTCCACTTTCGATTGATTGAACAATCCTGTAATAAATGCTAAGGAGAATTATGTCATTGGGAGCGAAGCGAGCCCTCCAATTTACGAAGTATTTCTTAATTTTTGATTAAGTTATTCACGGATTTGGAGTCTATCTTGCTCGCTATATCATTACCTGTTGGTCGTGTATTTCTTAAACTAAGTAGTGTGTGTATAGCAAGTGTAATAGACTGCATAAGTATGGTCATAGTTCGCAAAATGGTTAACAGCGGTTTGGTTATGTCCTGGGTAGTGAAATCACAAGCTTTATACAAATAATCTAAATAAAGTAGGTCCCCTTATTCGCACACCACTTATGGAATGGGAAATCAGCCCAAATGCTTTAGAGCAGCGTTATCACACTGGCGATTTGCGAGCTTGTTTCCAGCGAGGCGATTTGTGAACACTCTCGCTCGCGCGCCACACTTCAATCAGTCGAATTGTTACGCCGCGATACAAAGAGAAAGAGAAATATGAAAAGGTGCAAGATTGAGCCCTCTCAGTGGGAATCACTGGAAAGGAGTGGACGATTGATTCAATAAAATGTTTACAACTTTTAAGATGAACGCAGGCAAGATCTAGATAATAAACGTGATCACCTTAAAAATAAACCACTTGCCGACATACACTATTATTATTTAAACGGCACTCTGACATGCACATTATATGCACACACCTGTAAGGCCAAAATTGGATATGCTCGTTATCTAAAAGCACACCAACGGAACCAAACAGGAAGTTTGTCGCCATAGCCGAAATCAGCCTGGATGACATCATCGTCATTGTAACGCCGCGAGCAGGGAGCGAAATCGCTACGAACACGCAGCGATACCGTTGACTGATCGCCTCGCTGGAACACTCGCAGATAGCGCCAGTGTGATAGCGCGCTTAGTATACGTAGAACTTTGTAGTCGATTTGATAAAGGATACTGATACACTTGTCCGCTTCGAAGTTGGAATAGAAGCTGACTAGCGCGCGGCCCGGGCCGGTCATCTCGACCAGTTTCACCTCGCCGACCTCGCGCATCTTGCCCTGCATGGCTTGCAGGGTCACGGTATTGGGCAGCTGTGTAACAACATTCATTTATTGACGACCTGGAGATGGAACAAGCTTATGGCCCACCTAGGGACCAATTCACGTAACATAAAATAATAAAATTCGAGTATCGATCTAGTCTCGTCATGTTAAATGTCCTAAACGGTATTCACGTAACTGATTGAGTTGCGATTATACACATTATTTATATCAAGATAATATTGTAATATTAGTGGAGCAGAATGCCTAAGTATATGCAATTCATAATCCAATTTCATTTGGGTCAACTGTAATGTTATTAAAATTTTATTACGTGATTTGGCCCCCTGATGTTAACTGATAACCATCGCCTATAAGTTATAACAGAGAATTGCCTTGTAAGTCACGTCATAAGTTACGTCCATAAACTTGAGGCATACAAGTGTAAAGCCTCATGTGCCTGTAATTCATCGGCAACCATACCCTTCAAACCGAAACACAGAAATGGCGGCAGAAATAGGTATGGTAGTAATTCCCTGGCGAGTCCTTTCACAAGGAACTGCACTACTATCATCTATACTAAAATCAAACTGCTTGTGTTCATAAAGATAGTGATAGATACATAATGGGTTATTACATTTAAAGATTTGCAGTAGGAAATAATCCCATAAATAGCGAACCAGACAGGATTTGAACCCGCTATTATACTCTTGATACAATTTTATACAAATGATTAACGTAACATAACAATGTTACATTTGTACCTATTGGTTTGGTATTTAGTAGGTACCTACTTACATTTGTAAAAAGAAGCATAGTCGATGATTGCGCTGAAGAATCTTGTCCATCTGAAAGTTATTTCAATATTTTAAAATAAATAAATAAATATTGCTGGACATTTCACACAGCGCTATCTAGCCCCAAACTAAGCAGAGCTTGTACTTTGGGAACCACATAACTGATAGAATACTTATATACATTTTTTTTTGTAAATACATATTTATAATATATAGAAAACACCCAGACACGGAACAAACATCTGTAGATCATGCAAACATTTGTTCCACGGCGGGAATCGAACCCGCTACCTCCTGCGTCTCAGCCGGCTATACGCCCACTGCGCCACGGAGGCAGTCAAAAACAATTTGATTTGTTTAAAACAATTGTACAATTGTAGTTGTCTCTAAATCAATTTGGGCTAATCGGCGTCGTATGTATGTATGTTTGTTTGTTAGAGGATAACTTTCGAAGCATTGATCCGATCATCGTGAAATTTGATAGAGGTAGGTAGTGATGGCACAACTTTGGTGTGACTAACGACGAGCTAAAAATGTTGGGGGGTTGTTTAGATATTGGGGTTCAAGAGGGGTAAAATAAAAATCAAAATGAGACTATTAGGTCAAGTGGGACGTCAAATGAAAGGTCTTCATTAGTACATTTCGACTCCGTTTTTAGTTTTAGTAAAGTCTTTGTAGTTTTTGAGTTATTAGCCATAATAAAAACACAGTGCTGTAATTTGGTATGCGTGTAGCTTAAATGACACAAATATAGACAAAAGTCTGAAATCCAGAATAACTGAAATTTGTACCCCGATAAATAGTAACGAATTAACACGAACTCCCTTTACCAGTAATTTGAATGAAACTGTAGGTTATTTGGCTATTTATTTTGATAGTCAAAGATTACGAATAATATATTTTTGTTTTTATGGGAGACTCGCGAGATCTCCGTTTGGGGCGAACCACTAGATTATTTATAGTCTTGGGTTCGACTCTGTTGTTTGCTAATTAACTGAAATTTCACAAAATACGATCTTATTTCATTCACGGTAAAGACCGAATTAGCATGCATAGCATAACCTATACTTATTTTAGTTTAGAATTGCCTCACTAGTATCTATTTAGAGATTTAAAGATGTTTACTGTCAAACTGTGGTCCTCCAAAACCGGTGTTCATTTGCTGGTTCGGTCCAGATTGCGGATGCATATTAGAGAACCCAGGTTGCATATTAGAGAAACCAGATTGCTGATGGGACTGCATATTGATACCAAGATGATTGTTCTGCCCTTGAATAAAAGGATGATTGCCCTGCTGCATATTTGGAGGCCCATTTTGCATATTATTAGGCCCACTTTGCATATTGTTAGGCCCACTTTGCATATTGTTAGGACCACTTTGCATATTGTTAGGCCTACTTTGCATATTGTTAGGACCACTTTGCATATTGTTAGGACCACTTTGCATGTTGTTAGACCCTCTTTGCGCGTTGAATGGTCCTGATTGCATATTGTTAGATCCTCGTTGCATGTTATTAGGTCCAGATTGCATATTATTAGCTGGCCCTTCTTGCATATTGAAAAGACCAAAAGGCATATTATTAGATCCTCTTTGCATGTTGTTAGGTCCACCTTGGGGTCCACTTTGGGGCCCACTTTGCAAAATATTGAAAGAGCCAGATGGCATATTATTAGAAGGTCCACCTTGCATATTAGAAGGATCACCTTGCATATTGGCTTGCATTCCACTTTGATTGTTAGCTTGAGCTTGTTGAAATAAACTACTCAGATCCGTATTTAAGCCAGCCATATTTTGGATCTTATTGCCCAATACACCCATATCGTTTCCTGTGTTTTGTGGTAAAAGAGATTGCAATAGTTGCATAGGCTGAAGTTGATTGGTGAAAAGACTGCTCAAAGCAGCTAAAGGATTAGCTACATTCTGTAAAGGATTTGCTACACTTTGCACTGGATTTACCACATTTGGCAATGAATTTGGAACATTTTGAACAGCCGGTGTGTTCAGTTGCGATTGCATCAGTCCCATCACTTGAGCCTTCAGTTCGTCTATAGTTTCATTCAGTCTCTGGACTTCGGTCATAATTTCAGCTTTAGCTTTTTTCAGTTCGACTGAGACTCTGACGCCCAGCATTGGTGTTCCGTTTGGTCCCAGACCGGGGCCGAGAGAAGACGATATGCCGTCAAGGTGTTTTACCATTGGTAAACTGTCGATTTCACATTTTATGGTCATGTCGTATATGTTTTTGTTGTTGAACATTGATACAGCCTGTAAATTAGCAAAAATACATTTTAATATTTGTTGATAACAAATGCAGTTCTTTGCTTATCTTCGGTATTTTTCTATAAATACTCCTTGGAAGCAGCTCCTTATCCATCATCACATCAGGCAGAGGACATACTGCTAAACATAGACCTCACCCTATGGTTCCCAGCCACCTTTACAACTGGACTGTTGGATCAGAAACCTTTCTGCCCCAAAAACCTAAGTTCTTCGAGCTATGTGTCGCTTCCAATGCCATTTCTTAGTTGCGAATCCTTTCAATGGACCTCCGAATCATCGTGAGGACTCTTACAGAACACCTTAATAAACACGTCTAAGGTCACTCCGTGAAGCCTGCGAATACCCAACAAAACTTCTGCTCTTCCGGTCAGAGTTAGGCTGGACAGGAATGCTAATTTGAGACTCAGTTGACCCCCTAAAGACTTTAGTCCCTATCAGTACGAGAATCTCTTGAGTTATGAAGAGAGGTTAATTAAATTTAATGTTCTAATTTTGGAAATTCATCGCACATACTTCGATTTCGTATATCTGTATAAAACATTACACTCTTTAATCGATTCCCCAGAACTATTGTCTCAAATCTCCTTCAATATTAAGTTTAATGCTCGTAGATCTAACCAAACTAATATTTTTGCCTTATTTACATATAAAAACAATATAATGTTATTATAATCCATTAACAAGACATAACCTACGAGGCAATTCTCTGCTATGGTTACCACTTAACACCAGGTGAGCCATAAGCTTGTTCCATCTTCAGGTATAAAAAAAATCAGCAAGAATTACCTGAACAGCTTCAACTGGGTGGTCGTATTCAAGTCTCGCGTTGTAAGACATACCTCTTTTCAATATGTGCACAGTAATAAGTCTACCAGCTATCCCGAATACACTGCGCATCTTAGCTTCATCGGCATACTGCTCAGGTAACTGCAATGTAGGAAAAACCAATGTTTATAATTAAACTAGCTGTTGCCAGCTGTTTCGCCCACGTTGTTCTGGGGTGCAAAATTACATATAGAAGCTTAGACATCCCATTTTTATCCCATGGGAACTGATTTATGGGATAAACAGTAGCCTATGTGTTAATTCAGGTTATAATCTAAGTACATACCAAATTTAATCGAAATCGGTTTAGCCGTTTCGACGTGATTGAGTAACAAACAAACAAATAAACTAACAACTAAACTTACGCATACCACTAATTTTATAAACGCGAATTTTTCTATGTATGAATTAGGGTTTCGGCTTTCCCGAGTTTTTTTCGTTCCCGGGAACCGGGAATAATATTTTCAATTTCCCGGGAAACCGGGATTTTTTTACTGTTATTCATTTCGTTTTTTAACTACAAAAAGTCAAGAAAACACATTATGGATTAAATAAGTTATTTATTTGACTCTAGACATAATACTGAGATACTGAGCCGTCCATCATTTTTCACGTGTTCGTTTAAGATTTTCTTGATCTCTTGCTTTTTTCTTCAGCAAATTCTACAATTATCTTCATAACCTGCGACATTTTGGAACTTGTGAAACAAGGCTTCGAATCACTTCACTGTGCGTGATCATCCGAATCGAAAGTCCATCACTAGCTACCAACTTCGAGACGATTTTAACAATACTATAGGGCTTCTTGTTCAACTATAGAAGTCTGTTTGTGTGGCCCTTCCTTTTTTTTGGTGGTTGTGGTGAACTTGTGCAGGTAATTGGCGCCGGTGAAGATGCCAACGCCAACGTAGTTTCAGCGGACGCTTCATTGAGTTGATCTTTTAAATTTATGCTATGCACCTTTAACAAATGCCTTGCAAGTCCACTGGTCGATGAGCCTTTACAACTGGATATTTTTGGACAGCGATTATATTGTGCTTTATCTAGGCCTTTTTTCTTGAAATGATTCCATACTTCGGATAAAAGTCGACCTTCCATGTTGACCTATAACAAGTTGAAAATATTAAATGTACTTATTGAATATGTAGTAAATTTGAGTTGATAAAACAATGAACACGACAGGGTTTACTTACCAGAGTTTTAAACACACAAACTTTCACTAACAAAGAGATATTACCGGTGAACGAATGCCAAATGTCACTTAATTTAATAGGAACGGACAACACACTGCTCGCCACTGACTGGTCGGTCGATCTGATAAAACAACAGAACCAGTTTATTTAGTTACACTGAAATGCGCAAGGTGAAGGGGGAGGGGAAGGGCACAGGCAAAGGAACTTAAATATTCTAGGTACGCATAATTAAGCAAAAAGATCGTTATCGAAATTGCACAGCTCCTGCGTAAAAACAAAGAAGAGCGACTATAATAGAGACGAATAAAACAAAGAAATGCAGATAGGTGTTATCTAGTTTTTTTCTAACAGTTCTGTAAAGACAAAACAAAGGAAACCCATTTTTTTTCTCAAAAAATTACCACAAAATACTCATCTGCAAAGTGATGGCTGACTGAAAAGCTGTGGAAAATTATTAAAGGTTTTTTTAAGGGCAGCATTGAGTTAAATATGACTATAAAATACAAAGTTCTAGACCTATCACATACTTTTGAAAATTCCCGGGAATTCAGTAATTTTTCCCGGTTCCGGGAATGACTTTATTCCCGGGATTTCCCGATATTCCCGGGACCCGGGAAAGAAACCCTAGTATGGATGTTTGTTACTCTTTCACGTCGGAACGGCTGAGCCGATTTCGATGAAATTTGGTATGTACGTAGACGGCTACTTTTTATTGGTAAACCACGCGTGCGAAGCCGCGGGCGGAAGCTTGTTTATAATACTCTCCTACGGAGTGTTCGAAATTTGGATGGATTATGGGTAATATTTCTTACCATAATAATCATTTATTGATAATAATCATTATAATGAAAGAATGAAATGAAATGAAAGAAGTGACTACTGATATGACGGCTGATAGAGTGAATGAATGGACAAACGATGTTTCCAGAGAAGATTGCATTCGTTGCAGATTTGGACGATATCCTCTGGATATAGCCAATCTAGATAGAGGATATAGAGGATGTAGTATGGAAGAAAAAGACATGTTGTGCCGAACCCACGCATTGTGGGTTTAGGGCAGGATGAACTGGCTTACTGCTGGGACTTCCCCTCTTCGCGATTTAACGCTGAGAAATCGCCCCCCCCCCTTCTCCCTCCAATTAAAAGAATACCTTATTGCAAACTGTTTTTATAACTTACAAGAATATTTTGATTGTAGAAAAGAAATGTTAGGATTAGGAAATACTAAAAAACACAAATAATAATAGATAACTAGCAAGGAATAAAGGTAGATACATATAATATTTTAAGTAGATAAACAGTACCTAAGTTAAAGTAATATGAGAGACCTAAAATTTTTGTAAAACAAACATGAAACAATAAATATCTTTAACTATGACTTCAGCAATTATAATATCTAAATCACTCACATTTCGTACAAAAACCTTTCTCGTTAAAGGTGGAGTTATACCAAGCCCAGTTAAGAATTGAATGCTGAGACCATATGTTTCGTTCATATTATCATCATCTATGGCTGGCTGTGGTGTGTGTATGTAGTCTTTTACTCGGCCTCGAGATTGTTGTACTCTGTGAAAATATATTCATTTTCATATCAGCCATAGGACATCCACTGTTGAACCCTGTTCAGATTTCCAGCGATTCGACAGCGACGCGACTACAATTGGCTTACGTAATAAGGCTACCGGGCTACCGGCACCATTGCGCTAAGAGACATGCATACCATCATAAGTACTAGAAAGCTATAATATAACTCAGATCGGTTCGGCTTGGCAAATATTGTCTGTCGTAACTCTGACACTGTTGTTACCTCCTAAGGAACGTGCTCAATCCCGTATTTTTTTTTTATAATATGTACTTAGTGAGTATTGAAAATGTGTAATGCTACTTACGAGAAGTTATTCAATTTTGTCATTGGAGCTCCTTTTTGTGCTGAAAAGATTGTTTTTCCTGCTGCATGAACAGCTGAAAATGGTAACCATTTTTAGGGTTAGGGAAAAGATTAAACTCTTGGGAAACCAATAGATTTGGCGATGGCAGGTGGTGGGGCGGCCCGAATGGTGACCAAGAGGACAAACGCCCGTAGCAGACCACCCACCGGACTATATTATAGAGACAGTGGAGGGTAATGGATACAAATAGCACAGGATTGATTGGAGTGGCATTTGAGAAGTGAGGCCACCCAGCAGTGAGTCCAGAGATGTACAAGATACCTCATATAAAGTATCTGGAATACAAGTAACAAGACACTTATAAATGGTATTTAGAATAGAAAAGAAAACGCTTTATTGTATGCCACACTTAAATTAACAAGTCATATTTAAAACATATAACTAGATACGCGATAGTACAATTGGAGGTCTTAAAATACTGGATGGAAATTACGTATGTTCTAAATACTTTTTTAAAATGAAATACTTTTTGAGAGAAAACATATTTTTGCCAGAATGCAACGCTGAACCATAGACCAAACAGTCTCTTGATAGGTTTTAAATTAAAATTATAAGGGTGCGTTCATATTAAAACTCAGTCATGGTCCTTATGAAACCTAAAATGCTGACAATCATTTTTGTTGCTACGATTTTCTACTTACTTTCATTAATCATATGAACAAAAAGCTTCTTTCCATCCACTTTTTCAGAAGTATTCCTTAATTTTTCAAATGTCTCGAATCTCTTCTCGTTTGAATTGAACATTATGATACTCTCATGATATTTAATGTTACTAGAGTTCCCTTTAACAACAATATAGGATATATCTGCTGCAATAGTCTGAAATACACAAATTCTCTCAATTTACTTTGATTGATCGGTTGATGAGCTGGAACCAAGCTGTGGAAGAATAAAAAGCGAAATGTACTCTTCATTATGTGAATGATTACTATGTAAATATAAATAAATAAATATTGCTGGACATTTCACACAGCGCTATCTAGCCCAAATTAAGCAGAGCTTGTACTATGGGAACCAGATAACTGATAGAATACTTATATACATTTTTTTTTGTAAATACATACTTATAATATATAGAGAAACAACCAGATCCGGAACAAATATCTGTAGATCATGCAAACATTTGTTCCGCAGCGGGGATCGAACCCGCTACCTCCTGCGTCTCAGCCGGCTATTCGCCCACTGCACCACGGAGGTTGTCAATAATAGGAGGTAATATAGTTTTAATTATTACGGTATTCACCTACTACAAGACTACAAGTATCTTCACAATAATACAAGCTGATCTACCCTGGCTTCACTTATGGATAATGTAGCTTCCTATCAGTGAAATCATTTTCAGAAGCAGATCAGCAGTTTTGGAGATTACCTCCTACACACAAACATACGCACAAACTTTGCCTCTATAATTTTAGTGCAGATAAAATACCTATATAAGAATCAGTTGAGCCTTGCAAGTGCAAGCATATATTTAGCTTAACTTCTCCAGAATACTACCAGACGGAAGTGTCCCCAAGACACCAGCTGCTTTGCCTATAGAATTTCAATCCTTATTGGTTTACTCTCTCTTGTTGTTAAATCTCTCTTGGATTCTGGGAAGGAACTAGAAATTGTCAACAGACAACACACAACTGCTTATATGCAAAGCCATATTGAAACCAATCTCGATGTATGGAATTCAACTATGGGGATGCACCAACAACTCGAACTTCTTTAAACCTTACAGTGATCTTAGAATATGATGGTTTAGACCGATGATACCCAAAGTGGTTTATATCGATCCCCTCAGGGTCGACTAAAACCTGACAGGGGTACAGGTAATTAAAAAAAAATTCGGGGTTCCATCAACTGTAAAGGCATGACCTTAATTTTGGCTTTCCATGAATAGAATAATCCATATACATACCTACAGCTATTTTCTCAGATAACATGTTTTTTTAAGTTTTACACTACAGTTAAAATATCTTCCAAAGTAGTACTATGCCAACTGTCAAAAACACATACACACATAATTTTAGGTAAGCAGGGATCTACCCAAAAACCGAAAAATATGGCAACTGGTCTACAAGACAAAAAAGTTTGGGGACCTCTGCTTTAGACAATAGCAAATGTACCATGGTTCGTAACTAACACTGATGTTCATGAGCTCTTAGAAATGAGCACAGTTAGAGGAAATCAGGATAACTGCTGCAAGATACATGGAGAGCTTAGCACACCATTCCAACCAACTGGCAGTCCAGCTTGTCCAACCGACCTATCAAAAAAAATTAAAGAGAGCAGACTTCCAAATACTAGATCAGAAATACTAGCAGGACGAGTTGTGCACCAAATGTGGAGCTCAAGTGACATGACAGCACATCCCAGAACACATTTGCTTATAGTTTGACTATGTAGTATGTGTTTGGGTCACAAATAAAAAAAAAATTATTTACTCAGATAAGCATCAGTCTCCAAGCACACATCGCTTGATTAAGTTTATGTGTATGATGGCTCCCCACTAGGAAAAGTGACCTATGAATGGTTTCTGGGAGCCAGTTAGTGCAGGCGGCACAAGATATAATGTTGCTTGGAATAGTTGGAATCAAAGCGAAAGCCTAAGTTTAGGTAACAAGGGTTTTTAATGAACATACCGTATCCTGACAAACTCTCTTGATATAACTTAACACATGATGCCATTTCCAATTAATAGGCACATTAGTTAGTCTCACATTATATGTTTTTCCAGTAATCCTGTTTAATTTATATTTTGCTTTAGGAGAAACATTTGATCTTATTGACATGTTTGAGGGTGTTGGACTCGGAGCGACAGGAAGAGACTCATTGTCATGTTGTAATGGGGACCTTGATCTACTGCGAGATGCTGAAAATAAAAAAGGAAAGATTACCTACTGTACAATCCTGTTAATTGAGCACTTCACTATACCGACACCTTCGGTAATCCACCACTAAACCAAAGGACGTAAACCGTGGTACCAGTTAGCGAGTGCTAGGTATCCTCTCAATTTTTGATGGTAATTAATCCTCCAACAAATATTTTTTTTCTGTGTTATTTTGCCTCAACCACATGACATTAACAAAACAATCTCCCCTTGACACCCGTCCCCTATGGTATTACGAATAAAGGGGGTTAATTGGGGGTGATAACTATTGTCAAAATTTTATGAAGTCGCTGTTCATAAGTGCCCCGTATGCTACACCACAATCGGGGAGGTAGTCAGGCGAGGACCCAACTATGAATCGGAGTTACGGGCCCCGAAATCTACTTTTTGGGTGGATTTACCTACCGGGGTTGAGTTTACTAGGACTTACCCATTGGTTAGCATCAATAACTGCTTGCAAGAGATGTAAAGTTCTGTGATCACTGAAACTTTCAGGTTGCGCAAATATGCTGATATTTATATTAGGCTAGTAGGCAACGCGGCATCGGTATTTAAACGAGAGCCACACAAAACTCTCGAGAATCAGAACGAAAGCCAAAGCCCAAATCTTCTAACAAAAACATGAAATGAAGCACAGACCACAGACCACATATATGTAATGTACTACGCCACAGATAGACTGACTGACAGACTTGAGTTAGGTAGTCGTCCAGAGAAATACAGACCATTCTTAGAATAATGACCATTATTCTAAGAGACTATTATACCAGTGCTACCAATGTAAATCTCTTGATTCCCCGCTACGATATTAATAAAGAATTAAACACTGTTTCATACCTGTGTAATCATCAAAAAATTTAACATTGGAATGATTTCTTATGATCTAAAAAAATCTTTTACAATTTGGTATACTTCAAACAATTTATTTACCTCCCTTTCGATATGACTGTTCGGTTCGAATTTTATCAGTCACCCCGTTTTGGCTATCCCTTGTTTGGTATGCTCTAAAGCTACAATGGATGGTAAAATTATTGAGGCTTCTACAGTGTAAAAAGCAGTCGGTCTCGATTCTCCAAAATTCCCCGATTTTAGTCATTCCCTGCGCTCTCCTTCTCCTCGCGCTTGCTACCGAATTCCCGCAAATCGGGGAAATTTTCTCGCAACTGGCAGCACTGCTACGCACAAAAATAATAAAATACATTATGTATGTACCCTGGCTTTGACTGCGTTTTTGGTTGTCTTATAAGGATCATAACTAAATGGTTCTATGTCGTCGAACATTTTAATATATGTCGGAGGGAGCCTACGCTATGGACCGAGTAGTTGGTGCGATGAAAAGGTTGTAGGTAGTTATAGACGTAAGGCCGGTTTAAAACCAATAAAACTAATTCGTTTAAAATGAAAAAAACCGTTTCAAACCAAAATAAACCGTTTTTTCCGTTTAAAAAGGTTGGTGTTGATGACTATGTTTTTCTTTTGTTATATAGGTACCTACCTAACTACATTTTATGAGTGCGTGAAGTTAGCCCAACACTTTTGAATAATCTGAATTCTGACAATTGTGCTGGTTTTAGGTTTATTCTACATTGTTCTAGAATATTACATCTCTAAAGTCAATAATACCGCTGGAAAACGAAAATACCGGTTTTCGAAGCCAGCCCCGCACTTATGGATTTATGAAATTTTGATGACTGTTCTGGATTGTTCTAGGTTTGTTCTACATTGCTCCAGAATAACAGCATTCTAAAGTTAAAATTGAAGTTTGAAATCGCAAAAACCTGATTGCACCCTAGTCCCGCACTTGTTGATTTTTTAGTTTTTTTAATTGTTCTGGATTGTTCTAAGTTTGTTCTACATTGTTCCAGAATAAGAGCAATCTGTAGTCGAAATTGAATTTAAAAAACGCAAAAAAACTGTATTCAACGAAGTTTTAAAAGTACGGGATTAGTGCCGCACTTCTTGATTTTCCAGTTTTTGACAGTTGTTCTGAATTGTTCTAGGTTAGTTCTGCATTTCTCCAAAAGAAAAAAAATCTATCATCAAAATTGAAGCCAGAAAACTGAAATACCGAAGTGTGAAGTTAGCCCCGTAGATACTTTTCAATTTTCCAGTTTTGACAGTTGTTCTGAATTGTTCTAGGTTTGTTCTGCATTGTTCCAAAAGGAAAAGATTCTGTAATGAAAATTGAAGTCAGAAAACTGAAATACCGAAGTGTGAAGTTAGCCCCGCACTTTTCGATTTTCCAGTTTTTGACAGTTGTTCTGAATTGTTCTAGGTTAGTTCTGCATTGTTCCAAAAGGAAACAATTCTATCATCAAAGTTGAAGCCAGAAAACTGAAAAACCGAAGTGTGAAGTTAGCCCCGCACTTTTCGTTTTCCAGTTTTTGACAATGTTCTGAATTGTTCTAGATTTGCTCTGCATTGTTCTAAAAGAAAAAATTTGGGTCATCAAAATTGAAGTCAAAATACGCCATAAAACAAAAATGAAAAACCAGCTTAACTAACTTATAGTTAAGTTTTAGTTTGTAAGTTTCAAGTTCAAGTTTTGATGTACTTATCTAAATAACTAGGTAATGTTGTGTTGCAACTTTATTACTTTTATTTTAGTATTTCCCTTAGAGCAACTATGCAGTTTCCATAGAGAAATAGGTACGTCGTTTCCCAGTCTATTAGTATTTCTCTATGGCCTTTCGTCAAGTTTTGGTTTGGTAAGTTTTTCAAGAAAATTCAAAATTTCATAAACTAAACAGTGTTACTAGACAAATAATGAAAAAGCAGAAATCAAAAATCTCAACAAAGCAAAGGATACCTGTCGGAATAGCTTTAGATTTGCGAAAGGTAATCGAAGAGAACCACAAATTGCATGACCAGCTGTTTGAAGCAACTGATAAACAGCATCAGGAAATGACCAGGGCTATAGAATTAAAAGAGAAAAACAATCAATTGAAACGGCAATTGCATATAGCTAAAATTGAAGCATGCCGACTTCAAGAAGACAATATTAGGAGCAATACTAGTGGTAAAAAAAATGCGAAGGTCTCTCGAATTTAATTTAAAAAACATAGAAAATGCCAATGAAATGTTAAAAAAGGAGATAACTTTAGCCAAGCACAAGAGGATTGAGGCTAGTTACCACGCCGCAAAACTTGCTGAGGCTAACTATTATCTGCTAAACAGCTATTGTGAAGTTCGTCAACAAATAAAACGTTTGCAGCGGGAAAATGATCGATCTACATGAAAATCATGTAAGTAGGTAGACATTTTAAGAGGAGAGATTTTTAAAATTCATATACATAATAATAATTCCAGTTGTCTTTATGGCGCTGTGAAATGGGTAGGTATTCTTGATTTTTCTCATGCACATGTCATTTTTACGATTCCTCTCCAATAATCCAATAATCGAATGACCCACAGAACAATACTATCCTGAATGACCTTTGCTAGCTTTATCTTCCGACCAAACCCTGTTTCCTACTTTGCGCGTGGGTAGTTTTGGTTGCCATTGTATGTAGGTAACCCTTTTGTTAACTCAAACAAGCAACGCCATTTATTAGCAACACGGAAAAGCTTGATTCTCATCAAGCCGATGCAACAATATGCGCAAAGTTTGAACAAACATTTGCACTTTGCACCTATCGTCAGTTGTTTAAAGTTCAAACTCCAGTGCCACACTTGGCGAATGTGTAAGCATTTGCATATTTGCGCATATGTGTGGCGCCGGCTTTACATAACAATAATTCACGAAATCCCCACTGCTATGTTCCCACCGCAAGGGTAATATTGGATTTTTTGAAATCCCCACGGCTACATTATGCCCAGAGTTTTTTTTCTGAGCAAGATCAGATGAGCAACGTATAGCAGATCAAAATTATATTATAGATAATTGCATATCATCACACTAATATTATATCACACTATAATATTATAAATGCAAAAGTTTGGATGTTTGTTTGTTACTCAATCACGTCGTATCGGCTGAACCGATTTCGATGAAATTTGGTATGAGATTATAACCTGGATTATTACCACATAGGCTACTTTTTATAGACAAACCACGCTTCCGAAGCCGCGGGCGGAAGCTAGTAAACAATAAAACCATTAAAATTATCACAATTTAAATTAATGTATAAGTAATATAATTAAATTAATATATGTCTTATCGATAAGTAGTAGTAGTTAGGACTATGCTTTAGTTTTCACCAAAAATATTCGAAAGTCTATGACAGTGCCTATGCCGTAGAATAGGTATGCACTATGGTAAATAGCGTATTATATACGCGCAGACGACGCGCGTTTACGCGCTGGCGCCATAGATTACAAAAAATTCTCTATCATCAAAGGTACTTACCTATGCTGGAAGAAAACTGTTATAAGAGTCGCTTTTTTTTCATGTCCAGCCTTCATCAAGTTTTTCATGGCCCAATAGCCCTTCCAGGCGTTTTCTGTGCGTCTTGTAACTTCTGCATCTGGGCTGCTCTGGAAGAACTATAGGTACCTAGGTTAGTCAGGTCGTCCGTGAAGTCAACACTGGCTTCAGTAGAAGACCAGCGCTCCAGCATGGCATATTATGCCATATAGCATAGCATATTTGCATAGCGTTCAGCATATTATGCTGAACTGAAGGCACTTTCGCCATCACACTGGATCATATTGTGTTAAATGTGCCTTTGAAATTGTACTTAATTTTAGATATAATATGAATATATTTAGTTTAAAATTGTAAAGGTTATATTTTCTTATTTTCCTTACCTACTGCTCTGAAAAACTATAATAAATATTCTATCAGTTATTTAGTTCCAATAGCTTTGCATAACTTTGCATAGTTTGGGGCCAGATAGCGCTGTGTGAAATGTCCAGCATTATTTATTATTACTTACAATAAAGTGTTCAATCGCTGAAACGCGGTATAAGTCGTGCAGAGGCCCTTCTATCAACAAATATTAATCTTGCCGATGATTTACAAGCCAATTGTCTCAGGCAATTCAAGGGGGTTATTACTGTAGCATATAAATATTAATCATTCCTCCTTCCTTGTTTTCCCGCCAGTTCGCCGATCGCCGCTGTAGCTGGATCATGTCCCGCGCAGCAATATTTTACGCATGCGCGTTGCTTGTAATCGTCAGTTCTGCGCCGGCTCCACCAAAGAGGCCTGAAATCAAAGGTAGGCAATGTATCCTACAATCCTCTTTAATATTATTTGATACCTATACTCGTAAATGGGAAAGACTGTAGTGTTTGCATAGTTTATTGCTGCTAAATTCTGTCGTGGACAGATTTGAAGGAATTTTGTATATGATAGATTAATTAATTATTTTAATCCGGATTAACACAATAAAGGTCCTACATCCGAACTAACAAACTATCCGGGTGTGGTATACGATGAGCAAATAAAAAGGTGTGTGTTTATCGTCTGTGGAAGCCAAAATTTTATCCCTTTGCTCTCCCTAAGTTTTTTTGGTCAGAACAGAAAAAATATTTTATTGAACGAATAATATTAATAAAAAAATATTACAATCTTGATAAAAAGTTGTATTGTAAGTCGTTGAAATTAGATCGTGACATGAATTTTACGGGATTTGATTTATTACTTTGATTTGACGTGTAGATATAGCTGATTCCGGGGATTTCAGCTTGAGATTATCAATGAAACGGTTGTTAACAGCCAAGCACCCAAACCATCTAAAAATGTATCGGAATTGGTAAAATAATCCTAGCAATTTTTGAAACCGGCTGCTAAATACCTACGAATATTTCAATCGTACGTCACATAAAATAAACGTAGCTTGTTTAAAAATCTTGACCCACAGCTTGATGAAAAGCTATAAAATGAAATGAGAAATGCTTGAAATTGATCTTGACAGCCGGCAAATGGGGTCATTGTTACAGTAGGGTGACAGATTGTACCAGTTACATTCTTGTGACTACTGCAAGTACACAGTAATGAACTCATACGATTTAACACCAAAATTAAATCTACTAATGGTTCGCTCCGAACTGAGATCTCGCGAGTCTCCAAAAAAAACCAATAAAAATATTATTCATAATCTTGGGCTGATAAAACAGTGCCACGAAATGCTTGACCGTATGCTGATGGACCAACTAACTTGACCTACAGTTTCATTCAAGTTACACGTAACGGGAGTTTATGTAAATTGCTTACTATTTTTAGGGGCAGAAATTGCATTTATTCTGTTCAGTTATTAATTTCAGACTTTTTCCTATATTTATGTCACTAAAGCTACACGAATACCAAATAGCAGCACTATGGGGTCACTGGTGTACCCTGTGAATTTCGTAATAGTTCAGTTTTTATTATGGCTAACAACTCAAAAACGACGAGGACTAAATTAAAAATAAAAACGGGGTCAAAATATATTGATAAAAACCTTTCATTAAATGCCCCATTTGACTTAATAGTTTATTTTGATTTTGTTTACCCCTGTTGAACCCCAGTATCTCAACAACCCGCTAACATTTTTAACTCATTTAGTCACACCAGTATTGTGTCATCACTACCAACCTATATATCAAATTTCACGATAATCGGATTAACGTTCGACAATTATCCTCGGACAAACAAACATACATACATAGATACAACGCCGATTCGTCCAAGTTAATTTAAGGATCTCGCTGCGCTCGATCAATGAACGGATTTATTACTTTTATTGATGAACATAATTACTTCTGCCACCAAACAGCGTTGTCAAGTTTCGGTTTGAAGGCTTTACACCTGTAGGTATGCCTCAAGTTGACAGACGCAGGCGCAGGGCGTTCCTTAGGTGCGTGACCTGTGATTTATTTTAAAGCCTTGGTTACCATTTAAAATGGTACTGACAATTCCAATTCAGACCAGCACTTGTTTGTTCCATCTCCATGTATTATAAAAAAAAAAATAGAACAAGCTGACGAGTCATCTAATGTAAAGTGGGCACCGTCCCCCTATACGCCAATTGCATTCATACCATGGTATTGAAAACTCATTGCTTATTATGTACTAAAATACTTTTAAAAAAAATTTCGTCTACATTAAAGGATATATGTTTTTTTTATCCTATACTTTCCCACTGCTGTGCAAAGGTCTCCACCATGTTCCTCCACATCTCACGCACAAACTTCTTTTTTTATATAGGGTGTCTCAATAAGAGTGCACTTTTTAAATTTTGTGTAATTTTTTTTAGTTTATGTGGCAACTCTGAGATTTGACAACTGTCACCTATGATTATTCCGATTAATAAAAACGAGCGTTACACAAAATAAGAACTAGTTATCACTGTGAAAAGTCATTACAAAAAATTGTGAAAGTTACTTCTCACAAACTTCGTGGAATTTTTGGTCGAGAAAGTACACCTAATATGTCCACAATTCGAAAAATCGGCGTTCGCTTCACTTTGCTCTATTGCCCATTGAACGAATTGCCGACGCTTTGCATAGTTTACTGGTTTAAGCTCTTAAGTAAGCTAAATCTAGTAAGGGTGAAGGTGGAGGTTTTTCGTCAAAATTAATTGCGTAGTGCTTCGTGAAATTTGAAGTTGTTGAGCACGATGCCGAATTGATGTTTTCGGGTTTTCGGCCACACTCTTGTATGTTTTCGGGTTTACAGCAGCAATATTTTCAAGAGATCTACCGGTACGTCGACGCAGAGAAGACTTACTGTCCACAACCGACCCAGTTTCTTTAAATTTTTTGACTTCTCTTCGAATTGTCTCAGCGTAACTTTCTCCATTTTAATAATGAGTTTTCACATTGATAACACGTTATTATTTTGTGTAACGCTACATTTTTATTAAACGGAACAATCACAGGGGATATCTGTCAAATTTCAGAGTTGCCACATGCACGAAAAAAAATTACACAATTTTTAAAAAGTGCACTCTTATTGAGACACCCTTTATAAAAATATTTTTATATACATTAAAGTAAAATATCGTACGACAAGCAGAGGTATGCAATATTCTTCTCCGAATCAAAATGCAGTGTTACTTTTTCTCTGAGTTGACAAACTTTTTGTGATCTACATTTTGGCATCGTCGATATAACCTCTGATTAATCAAACTAAGCTGTCAGGTAAGCTACAACTTCAGCATACCTACACACTTTTTACCGTCTCATGCTGCACTATCTTTAAACTGTTTTGTTACTCGTAATTCACCCTTTGCCAGAAGCATCCTGGCAACAATGTGGGTCATTCAGCCGCGATCTAAGGCGCCGAAGGTACAATGACACACTCGAACGATTGGTGGCAGTGTGTCGACGCTCTAAATAGATCAGAGGTGTGAGTTGTGGAAACTAGGGCTGCCGAAGATACAAAAAAAAAACTGATACGCTGCGCGGTAAAGCCAGCTCGGATTTTGGGGTATGTGCCCAGGAACCTATACGATCCCGCCATCCCCTTTCCATCAAAGGACAAGCAGAGCACGGCTCAGTACCATCCGTACCTACTCGTAGTTGATATACCTACCACCCATTCGCGCACACCGTTTTGGTTCTACGTTCTTGATGTGTACAGCTAAAGTCTGTTTTTCCTAAAGAATACAATCCAGGCCTATTTAAGGTACGAGTGAATAGGTTTCTTCTAGATTTTCGTGCTTCATCTTAGCAGGTGAGATTGTGGTCAAACAAACATCTATCCAAATTTAAAAGAAAAAGCTGGCTAGAGTTGTGGAAATTAGGCTTGTCAAAGTGCAATAAAATTAGATCCATATTGTAGCACGCTAAAGGCCAGATGCTGGCGGAGAGATAGCGGGGTGTGTGATACAGGTTGGCTGGTAAACTGTACCTACAACCAGCCAATATAAGTGGCGCAGTTTAAAACGGGATTGCATGAGCTCATAGTCAAAGTCCATAACCGTAATATTTGGGGAACTCGTTTGGATTGGAGGCTCGTCATGTTGATATTATTCTCCTACGCTAGAATTATAAATATGATGGTGTTTGGTAATGTTGTTCTGAATTTGTAAGGAAAATCGAGCAGTCAAAAATCATAGCACAATGCTTTATGTCAGTTAATTTTACCGTGTTATTCAATTTGCTGGTTTAATTGTCCATTTGGTACACCTACAAAAGATCTAATTGCCCTTCTTTTTGCAAAAATGGTAAATCCCCACGTGCATACTTGCACGACGTTTTTGCGTCCAATTCAGTACGATCGAACGCATAGGCCGATAAAACTTAGACTATTAAGTTCTGAATTCAATCCATAATGCTTTATTGTAATTGTTTATAATGTTCGATCTCACTTGCTCATCGAGCATGAACATTATGTGTAAAGACACCTTAAGGCACTTGTCTCACCGTCGGCGATGAGCGAGAAGCGAGCAGAGCTAGAAACTAGAAACGAGTTGGCGAGCAGCGAGAAGCGAGTCTGTAGTTCCTATAGTTGTCTCGCTGGGCTATAAAGCGAGTTAGCGAGTGCGGCGGCCGATACTCATCATCTCACGGCGTGTGTTCTGACCGCCAAGCGAGCATCGCTGAGCGAGTGTTGTAGTCACTGCGACAAAATAGTGGAGAGCGAGTTCTCGCCGGCAGTGTGAACGGCTAGAGATCAACTATTAATATATGTGTCTCTTTTACTGACACGGAATCTATATCTTTTGTCGTTTCTTGAGCGACAAAATAGTAAATAGCTAATCGCTTTCTCGCCGGCGGTGAGACAAGTGCCTAAGGAAGAAAATAGGAGCAGGCAGCTAAATTTAAAGACATAGTATATTAATCCTTTGTGGTTAGTGCATTTTTCATGGTTTAACCAGCATCGCATGTGCAATGCCATTTGAGCATCTGATAGAAAACACTGAAAATTTATGTCAGATTAGACCGAATACATGCATACTGTTTGAATGATTGTGCCAACCCTAAAAATGACCCATTCATCATTGTAGAGCGGATCGTGTTGCACAAATCAAATGGTGTCCAAACTGAATCTAATTGAAATGTTTGAAACGGGCGGCTATTTTCATATTTCCGAAACAGAGCTATTGCATTACATAAATTGCAAGTGAGTGGCTATTTTCGAATTCGGAAATAGCCAATCAACCATAAAAAAATGTAGCTCCTCTTTTCTGTTCTTAAAACTTTAATTATTCGTTAGAATTCCCTCCTGCTTCTACGCCAGTGTTTATGTTTTACCATAAACACTCTGTCATGTAAAATACACTTTTGAAATAATGCCGGAAATCGGCCATTGGACCGCTGTGAATGATGTTGATGTGAAATAATGTAATAATGCTGATCATTGAAAACGATGAAATTGCAAACATAGGTCTAATCTACGAGTAGAGTATAGTGAAATAAAATCATTTCCACTAGGTATCTACCGAACTAACATAATCTACTTAGTTGGCATCAAAAATCAACATTCAAAATTGATTGCAATAAAATCTTTTACATACCCACCTATTTTGCTTTATACCTATTTTTTGCGTATACTCGTACTGTCCTACAGAGCCCTTCCATCTTTCAAATTTTTTCTGTCCTTTATAGAAGCCTTTACTTATTTTATTTTAATTTTTAAATCTATTTAAGAAATGTAGAGTAGTCTGTACAACAGGCCAATAATACAAATATTTAGGTCTTGTCTAAGTAGGTACTTTGAACTTCCTCACCAGAGTCTGACGTGTGCCAAAATTGTGCGTAGGAGCGCATTATTGCAAACTTTATGGTTTTGTGGGCACTGACGAAAAATGTAGGTCAGCTGTAATTTTTGAATAACTGACTTGATGTCTCACTGTTCTCAATTCTTTAAACACGAGGGGACGGTTTTTTTAATCGGCAGTTTTATTTTGAACCGCCTCAGACAATATTGCTTGGGAATAGTTATTAAATTTACGTTTGCACCATGTTTTTTTAGGATTACTTCCAACTGTCTGCTGAATCTGTTACAGAATAATAATTGTGATTGCAAGTGTGTGGAAATGTTGAATTTGACACTAGTCCGGTACCTAATGATAAAATCTGGCTCCCTACCACATCCAAATTAATATTATAAATGCTAAAGCAACTCTGTTTGTTAATTTGTTTGTTATCTTTTTATGTCTAAACGGCTGAACGGATCGTAATAAATAAATAAATAATAAATAAATAATAAAATCTTTATTCATTTTTCATATTGCTGAGATTAACATTACGGATTAGTATCTACTTATAGGTAACACTTTATACATTGCCTGAACTAGGAGGACCTGTATCTCAGGCAAAAAAAACTGGACTGGTGTAACTAATGAATACTCAAATTAACAAAACTTAAAATCTATTTACATAATGAAAAAGAAACCTACAAAAACTAAGTGCACACGTGTTATACAATATTTAAAATCCTACTTTATTACGTTTAGTAACTCCTCAGTTTCCTCGTATGATAGATTGGATAGAGCAGACTGTAAGGCTCTTTTACAGTTTGAGAAATTCATTGAGTGGATGTTTAATTTACGATTTATCCTTTTGTACAGGTATGGTCCTAGGAACATTAAAAATCTGGATGCAAAAGCATGTTTTATTGGGGTGTTGTTACTGCGGACTATATCTTTTCGTCTTTTGCTAGTACTTTTAGTGCTATAGGGAAGTGCTCTGTGCTGCCTTAAAACTACGTTTAGTATAAATAGTTGCCTAACTGTTAGAACTTTACATGACTTATATAATAGGTTGGTTGGATAGAGAAAGGGACGAAAAGTGGATACCTTAAGGATTGCTCTTTGTGCCCTTTCTGCGGCTAATAAAAAGGTTTTACACGCTCCTCCCCAAGATGTTATACAGTAGGTTATGATTGACTGACATAAAGCAAGGTATACTTGCATAACTAGTCTTGAATCTGCAATACAGCGTAACTTCTTAAAAACAAATATTAGTTTTCGAATTCTATTACTTAAAGTTTCAACATGTTTTTTGAATGAGAGAGTTTCATCTATTATAACGCCAAGGTACTTGATATTATTAGTAAATAAGATGACAGGGCAGTTACACAAGTTATCGTTTATCGGATAAATGCATTGATGCGCAGTAATATGTTTATCTGGGTTAGACATTGGTGCAGACTGTGATTTCCGCATAGTAAATTTTATGCATTTTGTTTTATCAGCATTAATGGTTAGTAGGTGTGCTTGGAGCCATTTGTTTACAGTTTCAAAGCCACGTTGTGCGAGTTCATGCACTTCCGATTCCGTACTAGCTGAGAAAAGTAAAGCAGTGTCATCGGCATAGCATAAAATTTTTCCGTGATCTAATTGGAGGTTGCATAGGTCATTAATGTATATTAAAAATAAGGTACTTGATAAAATACTTCCTTGGGGCAAGCCGAAAGAAGTATTTCCCAGATCTGAGCTGATGACATTGTCTATTTTGACGCATTGACTACGACTGCTCAAATAGCTGGTAAGAAGCTTATGCTGATTACCTCGTATGCCTATGTTTTCTAACTTGTTGAGTAAAGTAGGGATAGAAACGGTGTCGAAGGCTTTTGCTAGGTCTAAAAATATGCCTATTGTCTTATAACCTTTGTCAAGTTCCTTCCCTATGAATTCAGTGAGCTGGTGTACAGCGTCAGAGGTAGACAGTTTAGGCCTAAACCCAAATTGAGTGTTAGATAAGAGTGATTTACTTTCTAAGTAATGAAATTTGGAAGGAGATAGATTATGTTCTCAAGAAGAACATAGGCTATTTTTTGTCTCAAAAATAATCTTGAGGGGGGGTGTAATAGGGGTTGAAAGTTTGTATGGGAAATCCATAATTCCTTAAGTTAGGGATCTGAAAACTCATATTTAAGCTTTTGGTAAGAAATAAGGAAATACGTGTTTCACCTTTTTTGCAAAATTATCCCTGAAGGGGGAGGGGGGCGGGGTGGATAAAGTAAGGGATTAAAATCATGAGGCATTCTTTAGATGTACTCCCTAGGCACCGTTGGTAATCAGCTAGTAATACATAAATAAATAAAATACACATATATTTCCTCTTTCACAGCAGTATTATACAAGTATTTTTAGTATGATACAATATTTATAGGTACAAAGGTATTAATTAAAAATCTGTTTTGTAAGAGGGGTGCCTAAATCGAGTCTAATATTAAGTATGTAATTCTTGGCGATTATGTTGTTTACGCTAACTAAAATTGTGTAAAATACAAACGGTCTTATTTTGTTCCCACTAAAGTTCAAATTAGAATGACATTTAAAGTGACATTAGGTAAGTATTGTATAGTACACTAGAATCTGGCTAGTCACGTTTTAGTTAGACCATCTGTCTTCATAACCACTGTCATGTAATGTGTTTGATACGACACTAATGTAGGCATAGTAGAATACCTCGTAGCACCAAACTATCAAAATGATTGAATTTTAGTTATTTTGTTTATGTGTATTTGTAGTTTTATTGTGTTAGGTACCTACTTAGTTCTATTAGATGTCAAATCAAAATTAAAATAGCTTTATTTATTTTTTCTATTTTTTTATTGATTCCTCCGTGGCGCAGTGGGCGAACAGCCGACTGAGACGCAGGAGGTAGTGGGTTCGATTCCCGCCGCGGAACAAATGTTTGCATGATCTACAGATATTTGTTCCGGGTCTGGTTGTTTTTCTATGTATTATAAGTATGTATTTACAAAAAAAAGTATATAAGTAAGTAATCTATCAGTTATCTGGTTCCCATAGTACAAGCTCTGCTTAGTTTGGGGCTAGATAGCGTTGTGTGAAATGTCCAGCAACATTTATTTATTTATTTTATTTGGAACATAAAACACAGTACAGAAACAAAAAGGAAACGGTGATACCCGCAGGAGTAAAAATACTGTGTTGCAGGACGGTTGCAGGCTTCAACGCCCTCCTCCAACCTTTGGATGGAATGGACTGTAGGGGCATTACCTGGGGTGTAATGGTGTACCTAACATACTACATGTACATACTTATACTTAAGATATAAAAATGACATAAATGAATGAACCTAAATAATAATTACTTATTTAAGAAACATATTAATTAATAATAAATACATAGATATTTAACGACAAATACTCAAATAGTGTTCTCTGAGCATACGTTTAAAAATGGCAAGTGACTTGGCACATCTGATAGCTACCGGCAGCGCGTTCCTTAACCAGACAGCCTGCACAGTAAAAGACTTATCAAAGTAAGAGGAGGGAGGAGTGTATAGTTGGAGTGTGTCAGACGAACGATCGAGAATTGTATTGATGGAGGAAATGGAATCGTTCTTTAAGATAGGAGGGTGAGGAAGGGTTAAACAGGGTGTTATATAAATGGTGAGTTTTGAAATTTGAGCTTACTGCGAAATTCGGACACAAGGTCATACTTTCGCAAGCCGAAGATGAACCGGATGCCAAAGTTTTGCAAGCGCTCAAGTTTATCTAGCTGCTGTTCAGTTCTGGAAAATAAATAAAAATTGGTGGACATTTCACACAGCGCTATCTAGCCCCAAACGAAGCAGAGCTTGTACTATGGGAACCAGATAACTGATAGAATACGTTTATACAATTTTTTAGTAAATACATACTTATAATAAAAAGAAAAACATCCAGACCCGGAACAAATATTTGTAGATCATGCAATCATATATCCCGTGGCGGGAATCGAACCCGCTACCTCCTGCGTCACAGCCGGCTATATGCCCACTGCGCCACGGAGGTCGTCAATGTATGGGGGAAGTCTATTTTTAGCACTGGACGTCTTATGAATGGTATGATGACGGAATTATAGACTTTCATCGTCTAGAGATTTATTTTGATACCCATGCTGTCATGAATCTTGCGATCTCATGCTACGTAAGATTTATTAATTGAAATACGGACGAATACAGACCGTCCAAAGTAGACCATTTTTATACGAAATAAGAAATTATGAAGGATTTATCAAACGTAACAATTTTACTTGCCTCTTACTACCCACTTGTGGGATATCATCACGGGCTTGCATACATGATTCCAATTGCAAACGTGACTTTAATAGAATGGTAAACAAAAGTCACGTGTATTGGGTTGGCAATATCCATAAATCTTATGCGCATGCGCTATGGAAATTTTCTTAAGTGAAAAATGGTTTTACCAACACGGAAGTCTGTACCAGGAATAGGACAGTGACGTATAAAGTGTAGGTATTAGATACCTACCTCAATACAATACTCGTAATATGCCTGTGGGTAGTTGGGCTTGTAAACAGTTTCAAATATCATTATTATAAATACGGGATTTATCACGTACCGTCTTATCGGTGTTTCAACCGACAATGTCTGTTCAGACCAGAGTCTGAAGTTATTAGGAATACCCGAATGATAAATAAGTCACCGACATTTTCTGTTCCCAACAAAACATCTACAATAAACTTTCAAAATTGCGAAAACGTAGCTAATAATAAAATAAATTTGTAATTAGGTCATATAAATATTCGTCAGTAACTAAAAGCATCTCTAATTTATTTTCTCATAGAGAGTGATGAAAAGCAGAGTGTGCTACAAGTTACCAAAATTATTTATCCTTGAGTGACGTACTTTGAATCCCTCGCTACGCTTAGGATTCTACTTTAGAATCCTTCGCTTCGCTCTGGATTCAAACAAATCGCTCTCGCCCTCAATACATTATTTTGGTCCCTTATGACACACTCTACTATTATTCTATTCTCTAATAGGGCCCATCTAGAACATTTTGTTTCTTAATCTATTTCGTCACCCTGCTGTCAAATATAGCCTCCAACTCCTTTAAACTATACCTTTGCTGCGCAAGTGCGACGGTGACTCGCATTTAATTATTACTCTGCCATGTCAGTAATAAATAAATACTAATAAATAAATATTCTTGGACATTTTACACAGCGCTATTTAGTCCCAAACGAAGCAGAGCTTGTACTATGGGAACCAGATAACTGATAGAATACTAACTGATAAATACATACTTATAATATATAGAAAAACAACCAGACCAGGAACAAATATCTGTAGATCATGCAAACATTTGTTCCGCAGCGGGAATCGAACCCACTACCTCCTGCGTCTTAGCCGGCTGTTCGCCCACTGCGACACGGGGTCAGTTTAAATGATCATCAAAATTAACAGTGATATCAAATGAAATTTTAACTGCAAGTGGATTACTTGCCTCAATATAGTCCTACGAGTATCACCTGAATCATTCAGCTGAACACATTATTCAAACATTTTTTAAATTCCACTGTATAATGATAGGTTGAAAAAATATATATTACAAAAATGACAAAGGCCTTTTGATAATAATCGTTTAACGTAGCTTATAGACATTCGTTACAAAAAAGGTACAAATCGAGAGTGGCCTTTAAAAAATTAAAGGCCATTTTGAAGGACCCCATAATATTGTCGGTGTATACTTTCAAACTTTCGCAATCATTGTAAATAATTACTGACTTAAGCGGGTATTTTTACGTATGGACCATTTTTACTCAAGTACTCTGGTCTGCTCGCAACCACGGCTGTTGCAACACAGTCAAAACGTCAGGATAACAAATAAAAAAGTTTTATACGCGATAAATACCCGCTTAAATCAGTAATTATATACACTTCTATTTATGTCACAATGACTCTGGAATTCGATAATCACTTTGGCATTAACGATATTGTCTTCCTAATTCCTGGTTAATAATAATCAGGAAGGCGAATGATCCTGTTAGTATTAGCATAGCCCTCCGTCTTCCGCGTAGCAAATCGGGTACTGCCGGTTTCGCCAGGTTTTGCAACCATCCATCCGTGATTGATCATTAAATGTAACGATCGAAACTGAGATATCCTTGTTATTTTAATAAATAAAACCAATCGCTAATAAAAAAAAAACACACAGATTTACAAACCCGTACTGGTGTCAGTGCTAATATCTACAACATGGAGATGGAGCAAGTAAATGAACAACCTGGGGTCCAATTCTACTAAACCAAACGCTTCGCTATGACAATGGATCATCTTTTATAAATTTTTTTTATAAATTATAGGCTAGCGTTTGATCACGATCTTGCATGATGGTAAGCGATGATACAGTTTAAGATGGTACACGCTTGTCTAGAAGAAACCTATTCACTCGCGACTTGAAGACACCTAGGTTGTAGTTATCAGGAAACACAGACTCAGACAAGGCGTTCCACTCCTTGACCGTGCGCATAATATAGGTGGAAGAGCACAACCGCTTTGTCTACAAGCGGTTGTCTACCATGTAGCGGTGGCGCATCGCGGAGCGTCTGGTTGTCCGATGGTAGAAAGGGAATGGTAGGATCAGGTTGAAAAGCAAAAGGTATTATACCAACGCAATTTTTTTTCTATGACCGCGGTTGCTATGACAATACCATTGAAAATTTGTTATCTTATGACAGTAACAACAATCGCCTATAATAAAGTATTGCCTCGGAGATCACGCACCGTAAGAAAGTTCTCTACGACGCACTGCCCTACGTCCATCAACTTGAGGCGTACAGATGTAAAGCCTCATGTGCATGTCATTTCACCGACAAACATTTCAAACTGCTATGCTACTTGGTGACAGAAATAGGTATGGTAGAAGTACTTCCGCAGGCGAGCCCTTTTTATAAAAAACTCTACTACTATTCAAAATGTGTGTATGTGTGTCAGGAACGACCAACATTGCATGGTAAGAATAATGTCCAGCAATATATTTATTTATATTTTAATAGTGCTCGCACACGGAAGTTATATACATAACTTTGTATAACACGATTATAATTTGTAACAATTGTCAACAATGCTATACAACACCCTGTTGTGTAACATTATACAACTGCTGTGTGGGAGCACCATAAGATCTGCACTGACGTCTGACATGACCTTTTTTCTAACATGACCTCAACCTGAAGCAGCTTCACAATTTTAAAATTTTAGCATTTTCTCCAATTAATCTATAATCGGTATGCACTACTTGTCACACTAATATTATAAATGTGAATGTTCGGACGTTTGTTTGTTTGTTACTCAATCACGTATTTTAAATAACGATTTTGATAAAGTTTGTTTTGTTGATAGATTATGACCTGGATTCAAACATAGGCTATTTTTTATTAACAAACAACGCGGGCGAGGCAGCGAGCGTCAGCCAGTTTTAAATAAATGAATTTTGATGATTGATTTTGAAACCAAATTATTTTATTTATTATTTCTTGACGTAATAAAAAAGGAATGATGGGTTGATGGCAGCAATTTGCCTGTGTCCCCGATGGTGATGTTGACGTCGAAGATCACTTGATGAGTTCATGAAGTCAGTCAGCTGCAGAAGAGGGCTGTTCGTGCAATTTATAATATAAAAGAAAAATAGCGACAATCATAATTTTAATAAAATTTTAATACTAGAAATAAAGATAAACTCGCTGTTGCCACTTGTAGACTCCATAAAGTAAGTAAATCGTTTAAAGGGCAAGGTGTATGCTTTTATAACAAACTCCCAAGGGATGTACAAAAATTGACAATTAATAAATTTAAAAACGTAATTAAACAAAATCTTTATAAAAAAGCCTACTATAAAATATCGGATTATTTAGATAATAAAGAAGCTTGGGATTGAAATTGCTCCAACTCGTTCAAAATGTTACAATTTAGACGTAATTTATTTTCTGTATTATGTATTGTAAAAGGACCATTAAAAAAAACAACCAGCCTTGTTTCTTGCCTTTCTTTCCTGGCTTGGTCGCGAAGGAAGAGGCAGTACAATTGACGTTTCAAAGTGATCCTTGTGATTTTAATCTTGACGACCTCCGTGGCGCAGTGGGCGAATAGCCGGCTGAGACGCAGGAGGTAGCGGGGTCGATTCCCACCGCGGAACAAATGTTTGTGTATGATTTACAGATGTTTGTTCCGGGTCTGGATGTTTTTCTATATATTAGAAGTATGTATTTACAAAAAAAAGTATATAAGTATTTTATCAGTTATCTGGTTCCCATAATACAAGCTCTGCTTAGTTTGGGGCTAGATAGCGCTGTGTGAAATGTCCAGCCATATATATTTTTTTTTTATGAAAAAAATATTTGAAGTTGACTTTGACTTTGAGTCTTTGGCTTCGTTTGCTCGATTCACTGTAAGTTTTTAGTTATTGAATAGATACTTGTAAATGTGAATTAAAATTGTTTCAGAGTCCAAAATGGTCCAGGAGAAGACGATCGTAGTAAAAAGAATGCCAAATGCGTACTTCTATCCATTTAGTTTATGGCCATTACCAAAATTTCAATCAAGAGGTAAATTTTCCTATCTTTGGTCATAAACTTAAAATGATTTTTTTAAACTTTATGAGATAAATACTGTCTCGTCAAGTGGTTTTATATTAAATATATTTCTAACTAAGCATGACCTCAATCCGAAGACTATTTATACAGCCTTGTTATTTATATAACAGCTTTTAAGCCATTCACGTAGTATTACGGGCCGTGTTAGCTGTGCTTAGCTAATTAGAAGTGTATCTCGGCCTAAAAGCAATCAGAATTCAATTTATAATTACGGGCCTTAAATTTTGGAGTGAATTATATATATCTTAATGTTATTATAGGTAAATAACTAACAATTTTTGTAATTGTTGTAGATAATGAAGATGGCTACCAAACATTACCGTACAGAAATTTACAAAACAACCAGAGAAGATGGAACGAAAGATGAAGTGTTAAGATTTTTCAGAGTGTAATTAAATTTATTCTTAGTTATTTATATCAAAAATATATCTGTCGACTTTTTATTAAAAACTAACATTAATAAAAATATAAAATGATATTCCTCAATTTATTCCACTGTAAACCAAACTTGTCAGCAAAATTGATAAAAGCGCCATCTATTAGAAGCAGTTGAAACTACGTAGTGAAAGTTGCACAGAAATTCTCGTAGATGTAATTTCCAACACTTTCGTAGCAGATTCGAGCTTCGCAGTACTCTGCGTAGCACTTTGCTACGAAAGGGCGTAGTTTCCGAATTAAGGGTGGTATTGATTACGCATGCGTCATTCAGTTTGGGTCCAATACGTACCTTTAAAACATGTGTCAGTTGAATTAATATTATTTAGTAAAATAAATAATCTTCCAAGATGAGACTTGAAGTTTTATTTTTGTTTTTCACTTACGCCAGGAATTGTATGGGTGAGTGTTTATGATTTTCTTCTATTTTCCTTCTTTTTTAATGTGTATTTTTGTTTTGATATCATTTAATGCTACCTGCTCTTGATACCATTTTCAATAGTGTCTAACATATATTTTTCAGGAGTAAAACTTCTAGAAGCAAATCCAGACGTAAAGCGACTCTATGACGACCTGCTTAGTAACTACAATCGCTTGATCCGCCCCGTGACCAATGTGACTGATATCCTGACCGTTAGACTTGGCTTGAAGCTGTCTCAGCTGATGGAAGTTAATCTGAAGAATCAGGTCATGACTACCAACTTATGGGTTGAGCAGGTGAGTTGGAATCATAATTATTTGTTTTTCCAAATACTCGTATAAGCCCACAATTGCGAAGTACTATTTTGTTTTATATCATGGATCTGGTAGGAATCGAGTTGAGCTAGGCACGATCTTCTTCTTTCTTTGGCGGTAAGACCATCTGTTATACTTACATTTATATGCACATATATTTACAGCTTTTTGTTACAATTTTTTATTCGTTTTCTTTTGTTATATCTAGCTTGTAGGATATAAAACAGCATTTCAATTCATTCAATTAATTTATTCCTTGTAAATCTAGGTACAATGTTAGGTGGTAGAGGTTTTATATAAGCGTTAGATTTTGCCTTGCCAAGTATTTTATAATTAATAATAAACTAAACATTCAAATACAAAAACATTAAAAATTACATAATTATTAAAATCAGAAAAACGAAATGTCAAGAAATAGTAATTATGATTTAAGTTAGGATTCATGTAAATTTAATGTTAAAATTTATATCATTTTATTTCAGAATTCTCCTAAATATGTAAAATATAATAAGTCAAATTATGTATTATTCACAAAATTATTTATTTTTAATTAAATCGATTTATGATTTATGAACGATTTATGGTGACGTCAC
Source organism: Philereme transversata (assembly GCA_963924445.1). NCBI lineage: Eukaryota > Metazoa > Arthropoda > Insecta > Lepidoptera > Geometridae > Philereme > Philereme transversata. The sequence continues at coordinate 15,704,820 of OZ004340.1, forward strand.
CAAAATTACTTTGTCTTTACAATAATACAGTAAGCTAATCACCTAATCAGTTAAATATTATGTTAATGTTGTTATAAGAGATTGAGGATGGCCCCCCGGTTTATAAAAGACCAGATGGTTTTGTTATAGATAGTTAAGGTTAATTGTTATCTACAAAAAATTATATACACAACATTTTGCACTCAGTTAATTAAATGTTTTGTATTTTCAGAAATGGTTCGACTACAAACTGCAGTGGAACCCTGATGACTATGGCGGATTGGAAATGCTGTATGTGCCATCGGAACACATTTGGCTGCCTGATATCGTATTATACAATAACTGGGACGGAAATTACGAGGTAAGGTTTTATTTTTTTATATCAGTATCATCATATCAGCCCGCAATATCTCCCCGATAGGTATAGATATGTACCTTTCTTGTTTTCTGCCAGCCTCACAGGATAAACCTGTGCGTCACTCATCCAGTGTTTTCCGCGGGGTTTCGACGTTATCTACCAATCTCACCTTCGGATGCCCCGGATTACTCGGATTTTTTTACGCAAACTTAGGCTACCACTCTGTCAAGATTTTGCCCCCTCAGCCATCACCACTCCTGACCAGGCATCCTACTCAACTCCCTTTGTGATTTATTGCTATGCCCCCGATGTCAGACTTTCGTTCGAAAACGGAACTCAGTGTTGAGTTTTCTTTTATGTACTGTAGTCTGTAGCACTTGCCTCATCGCCGGCGAGTAAGCGATTAGCTATCAACTATTTTTTCGTTCAAGAAACGTACAAAAGATATAGATTCCGTGTCAGTAAAAGAGACACGTATATTATATGATTAAACGAACTTGTAAGTGAAGTTCGATCGATATTATATGAGTAAGCTTCATTTGAAGATAGTTGATCGCTGGCCGTTCACACTGCCGGCGAGAACTCACACTCCACTGTTTTGTCGCAGCGACTACAACACTCGCTAAGCGATACGAACAGATACGACAGCGAGACAACTATAGGAACTATACACTCGCTTCTCGCAGCTCGCCAACTCTTTTCTAGTTTCTAGCTCTACTCGCTTCTCGCTCATCGCCTACGATGAGACAAGTGCCTAAAACCAGTTCAAATAATATATAACTCTTTAATAATATATAACTATTTCCTTGTCTATCATATGACGGAAAATTCTCTCGTAATTTTGGTTAAAAAGTTGGCTTGGAATGTTATGAAAGAAAGTCGTGTTTTGTTATGTACGACATTAAATAAAAACACGGGTAGGGCTAATGGCGTGTATTGTTGTAAAAAAAGTTTTTTTTTAAATTAATCACCATAGAAAAATATGACCAAAATCTATGCTCAGAATCCGAGTCAGTTTTAAATTGAAATCTGGCATACATACCTTGGTTGAAGACTTAACAGGAATATTTTCTCACATTATGTTCTTATCCCTCCATCTCCGCCTGGGTCTACCACGAGGCCGCCGCCTGTTTGGAACCCATTCTGTCGTGGCTTGGATGAACTGGATGCATACCAGAAAAAGTGGCCTCAATTAGCCAGTAACCGGGATTCGTGGAAAGAGGGAAGGGAGGCCTTTGCCCTGCAGTGGGACTCTACGGGCTAATAATAATAATAATGTTCTTATATTTTCAGGTCACTCTTATGACAAAGGCTACCCTCAAATCCACAGGCGAAGTGAATTGGAAGCCTCCAGCGATCTACAAGTCTTCCTGTGAGATCAACGTGGAGTACTTCCCTTTTGACGAGCAGACTTGCTTTATGAAATTCGGTTCTTGGACTTATAATGGCGCTCAGGTAAAGTTAACCAATACTTCGTTGGTAAAAAGCCTTCCCAATGTTAAATTAAGAAAATTAAATGAAATTAAAAATATTTACATGATACGTACAAAAAGATACACGATATAGATGACGGGATACCTTAACTACTGGCTAACTAATTAATATTAGATTATTAAACGAGGGGATAACGCAGTGTCTTGTGTCACGGACGCTATATTGAATCCCAAAGGTAACGATGGATTCTAGAGTTAACGAGCGAAGCGAAGGAGTTACTAGAATCCTAAGTACAGAGAGGGATATAAGCACGCCCAAGATGCAGACAGCTTTATCCACGAGGAGGATACTATACTTTTGACACTTTCTACGAGACAATATAAACCAAATCTAGGTTGATGCATTCTGTGCAGAGGTTAGTTAGATTTACGAATAAGTTCTTCTTGTGACCCACTCTTTGATTCCAATTTTAATACAGATGAGGTTCCAAATTCAAATCACATTATGCTCGCGAGGGCGTAATGAATTTCAGTACAACTTTACTCCCGGCTCAGCCGTAGGGGTTTACATGACATATAATTTGAATTATCGAGCAGGTGGTGTGAAAATAACTAGTGGTTAGGGCCCCCGAACCGAGATCTCGCGAGTCTACCATAAAAACAAAAAAAATATTATTCCTAATCTTTGACTATCAAAATAGTGCCATGAAATATAAACCAACTTACTTGACCTACAGTTTCATTCAAATTACATGTAATGGGAGTTCATGTTAATTGGTTACTCTTTTTTGGAGTACCAATTGCAGTTATTCTAGATTTCAGACTTTTGCCTATATTTGTGATACATAAGCTACACGTATACAAAATTACAGCCCTGTGGGGTCACTGATGTACCCTGTAAATTTTGTCAAAGTTTAGTTTTTATTATGGTTAATAACTCAAAAACTACAAAAACTTTACTAAAAGTAAAAACTGGATCGAAATGTACTAATGAATACCTTTCATTTGACGTCTCACTTGACCTAATAGTCTCATTTTCATTTTTTTTACCCCACTTGAACCCCAATATTTCAACAACCCCCAAAAAATTTTTAGCTCATTGAGTCACACCAAAATTGGGCCTTCATTACCTACCTATAAAGCAAATTTCACGATGATAAATGCTTCGAAAGTTATCCTCGGACAAACAAACATACATACATGCATACAACGCCGATTTGCCCAAGTTGATTTGGAGATCTCGCTTCGCTCGATCAATTCTTATGTATATAGGTGCCTATTTAGGTATAGGTGTAGGTGCTATTAGGTGCCCGCTATTCTTGATTCTGGCAGCGGTCACGGTTCCGGCGAGGCAGAGGATGTTAAAAATCACTGGAAGATTCCCAGCTGCTAAAACACAACGACCCTGACCTTGGCGTGTTACAACGCCAAGACGCTGAGAATGGACGAAAGATTACTTGAACGCATGTCGTTCGCCGGCAAGAAGGGTCGATCACATTATAAAAATCGCAGGTCGTACGTGGGTTAGAACAGCGCAGGACAGAGGCGAATGGCGGTAACGAAGAGAGGCCTATGCCCAGCGGTGGATAAGAAGGGCTGATGATGATGATGATGATGATGATGATAATGATTCGGTACCTCCCTATCTCCCCTCCGTCCATCGCGGTCCACAGCCAATTCTGATCTATTTGGTTTGAATATATCCAGGTCATATCTCCATCTTTTTCTGTGCCTACCACGCTTGCGTCACCCGTGAAGACGACAGACCTTTACCCAGGAGTGGGACAAGTGGGTTAATTAAAAATAAAATAGATCTTTCATTCCTCCACTTTGCTTTCCATTTAAATGTTGCCTGGAAGAGATCGCACTCAGCGAAAAAGGTCTCCCACTTTTTAGTTTTATTTTAGTGTTATATAGTTTCTGTGTGGTAATGACAATAAAGAGTTAAATAAATAATTTAAATAATGCTGCGTTTTCACACAGCGTGCCCCTAATATATAAAAAAGTATATAAGTCATCAGTTATCTGGTTCCCATGCAGTTCACAAGCTCTGCTTAGTTTGGGGCTAGATAGCACAGTGTGAAATGTCCAGCAATATTTATTTATTTTTATTTAAAATCATCTAGCTAATCTATGGGAACCAGATAACTGATAGAATACTTATATAGGTACTTTTTTTTGTAAATACATACTTACAATTATTGAGAAACAACCAGACCCGGAACAAATACCTATCTGTAGATGATGCAAACATTTGTTCAGCGGCGGGAATCGAGCCCGGAACCTCCTGCGTCTTCACCCACTGCGCTACGGAAATCGTCGTTATACAAATACAAAAATATTTATTTTAGGTAAATTTTTAAATTCTAGTAATACAACAGTTATATTTAATACGAATCAGGGGAGTTATCTTACTCGTATCTTATGCCTCTATGCTCGATATCTTTCTTCGTTATGGAGTTATAAGTAAGTTTATTTATTGTCAGGTGGATCTGAAGCACATGGACCAGTCTCCAGGCAGCAGCTTGGTTCACGTTGGTATAGACCTGAGTGAATTCTACCTGTCGGTCGAATGGGATATACTGGAGGTACCTGCTACGCGGAACGAGGAGTACTATCCATGCTGCACTGAACCATTTTCAGGTTATATATTATAATTTTTTATACTACCTGGAGATCGAACAAGCATATAGCCCACCTGATGTTAAGTGGTAACCATCGCCTATAGAAAAGATAGCCTCGTAGGTCACGCACCTTAACAACGCGCCGTGCGTCCATCAACTTGAGGCATACGGTCTCATGTGCGTGTAATTTTAGTGTTTTCAATAAAATAATAATAATAATGGTGACCATTTCACACACCACCCCAAACTACGCAAAGCTTGTTCTATGGGAACCAAATAATTGATAGAATACTTATATGATGGCGCTTCAAATTAGTAGAATAATTTTAAACTGATTTCTTTATTTATCGATTTTTGTGAGTGCTATTCCGATAGTTTTCAGTTATTAATTAGAATAAGTTTCGTAAAGTTAATGAGTCAATTGATAAAGTAATAAATAAGTTATTTTGATTTTATATAATTATTTTTTAACTAATTGATTAATGTTAATGTAAGTCAATCGTTTAATTTTGTTTGCTGTGCTGTAAAAGAGCTGACCTCTGAATAAAAGTATAAAAGTCGTTGATGGTATTTTTTCAACAAGTCATGGACCCCGCTCTTACATAAATATACGTTTTTTTGTAATTACATACTTATAATGTAAAGAAATATACCCAAACCTGGCAAATGTCTGCAAACCATTTGTCCCGCAGCGGTCGACAGGTGCCACAGAGGTCATCAGGCTATAGCTTTGCTCTTTTTGTTGCAGATATAACATTCAAGCTTACAATGCGGCGGAAGACCCTCTTTTACACAGTTAACTTGATCATCCCCTGTGTTGGACTAACGTTTCTAACTGTACTGGTGTTTTATCTACCATCTGATTCCGGTGAAAAGGTGAGCAAATTTGACTATGAAAATTTATCAAAAATACGTTTTATGTTTGATCAGTGCGTGTTACCAGTGATGACATATGGTACAGAGACGTGAGCGCCATAAGAAGACTCAAGGTTGCTCAGCGTGCTTTAGGACTATGCATGGTGTTTCTCTACGAGATCGAATAAGAAATGACGAGATTCGTAGACGAACCAAAGTCACCGGGATAGCACAAAAGATTAGCTAAAGTGGCGAGGCACATAGCTCGAGGAACTGACAGCCGTTGGGGCAGAAAGGTTCTCGAGTGGAGATCACGCACTGGAAAGCGCAGCGTAGAACGGATGAAAAGACGACCTGATGAAGGTTGCTAGTAGCCGTTGGGTGCAGGCGACCGATCTTGTGTTAACAGTTAAACAAAGGCCTCCCCCATATATTATACATCCTTTGTGGACATCCTTTGGCTGATATGATGATGAAGATCGTGGAAACTGGCGTCAGCGTAGTCTAATATAGGGAGTAAGAGAGACTGAGCAAGCGTTACTTTTGTGACAGTTTTCACCACTAAATAGCTCTCAAAACAGCCTTTTTTATAAGTTCTCCGTGGATTGCTGCTAAAGCGCTTTGGTTTACAGACTAGTGTGTTAGTCTAAGGAACATAGAATAGAATAGAGCAGAAAAGATAACTCTTTCTTGAATTACCACAGAAACAGAAATAATACAAAAATAAGTACCAGGCTGGAATAAACTAGGCAATACAATCGCATTATTGAGGCCTTATCGCTGAAATCGATCTCTTCCAGGGAACCTTTCCATGGAGCGAAATTTACGGAGTGCGGTGTACTTTAGAGGATACATTTACATTTAATATAATGTGGTCCTTTAATCTGACATCTCCATAACCTATTTTAATTAAATTAATAATGCTCGACATTTCACATAGCGCCATCTAGCCCTAAACTAAGCAAAGCTTGTATTATGGGAACCAGATAACTATTGCATATTTTTTTTGTGAATACATAACTACTCATAAAACATAGAAAAACAACCAGACCCTGAACAAATCAATCAATCAATTTAGGTATTGCAAATATGGGTTAGTAACAGGTGGTTAGTGATACAGTAAAAATAAATAAATAAATACAGATAAATATCTGTATATCAATGCAACAATTATTCCGTGGTGGAATTCGAACCCGCTACCTCCTGCATCTCGAACAGCTATTCGCCCACTGCGCCACGGAGTTATGGAAATAAATGAATTTAATTTGATTTGAATTTTAGCTCACAACAATTTTTTTGTTCTCAGATCTCACTCTGCATCTCCATACTCGTATCACTCACCGTGTTCTTCCTCGGTCTGGCTGAGATCATCCCACCCACGTCCCTGGCCATCCCACTGCTGGGAAAATACCTACTGTTCACCATGATCCTCGTCTCGCTCAGTGTGTTAGTCACTGTCTGTATTGTCAACGTGCACTTCAGGTAATTCCACTTAAATTATCAATAAGTTTTTTTTCTAGTCCTTCTTCCAATAAAATTATTTTCCACTTGACATTATGATTATTACCCGATAGTTTGACATACCTTTGTTCTTCTACTGTATTATTTGACATATGCCGCTTAAACTATTTTAATTTAATTGATTTGACATGTTTAATTCTATGTTTAATTGCTGTACTTTTGAAAAGGCGCAAATCCAACTTGCAGTGCCCTTACAGGGTATATGTACTTATGTACTTCTAAGCTACCTACATCTAAGCAAAAAAAAGTATATGTAGGTACATGTAAGCAGAATAAATGAATATGAATATGAATGATACTGGCGGGTTCTGAGTCTAGACCGTGAAAGTGAAAGTGTTACAGTACGGGCTGGTAATAAATAAATTAAGATTTTGAAAAACCCCCGAGACCTAGAGTAGTAGTAGAGTTCAAGAGTAGTAGAGTTGCTTGTGAAAGGGCTCGCTCGGGGAAGTACTACCACCATCCGTATTTCTGCCGCCAAGCCGAATTGCTGTGTTTCGGTTTTAAGGGTTACTTTACTTTAGGTGGACCATAAGCTTTTCCATCTCCAGGTAGCATAAAAAGAAACCTAAAAAACCTTTAAAACTGTCATAGCTAAGAACGACCTCAGTTAAACAAGCTTTTCATTTAAAAAGCTGCGTCCGAATTGGTTTATCCGTTTGGAAACTACGATGCCACAGACAGACAGACACAGAGACGACATGTCAAACTAACATCTCTCTTTTTGCTTCAGGAGTTAAAATTTTTACTAAGAAGTAAAAACAATGTTTATTCCATAGAAAGCAAATAGTGTTTTTGTGCTCTAGAGAGTAAATAGCAGGAGGACAAGTATTTTATCTTTTTATCTATAATCACGACCTCAAGTCAAAGTTATAAAATTCAAGTATAAGCTGACCTCGCATTGTGTAGGCTTTCCATACAATGAGAGGCCAGCTTATACTGGTAGTGTGTATGCAACCTGCTTTGTTATGTACGACATTAATTTAAAACACACAACCGGGATAGAGGTGGGTTTAATACCGGTAGTTTGAATATTTGTCAAGTTATCGATAGGTACATTCCCAATAAACGATTTTTAACGTAAATCGGCGGCGCCTTTGCGATTAAGCCGCTTAGTCAGTGTAACAGGTACCTACTTACATGATGAATGAATATGATTTGTTTACCTATTTTATACTGGCTGTTTCATTGATATTTTAGGACTTGATATTAAAATTGATTGAAAAAATTGAAAATTTTCTCGTACATTGTATATACATGTTTAGTACATTGACAAGAGATGTCGCGTTGCTTATTTCAAATAGTATTTTTATTTTTATAGTGTTATCCGAACACATACGGAAAATTCAAAGATTTTTAAAACTATTTTAACTGCGTCGTAATCTGAATCATCTCACAAATTTCGACCCTGACGTGACATGGCCTGGTGGCACAGTTGGATAGTGCATCCTCGTATCAAGAGGAAGGTTGCGGGTTCAAGCCCGAAGCTAGGCTTGAAATTTTTGAGATGGTTTAAAAACCTGTTATATAACAGAAGTTTCGAACACATTTCAGTTGGAAACGTTAGGCCACACAACAACGAATGTGTGCCGCACGTGATTGCAATTTTTACGTTTTTCGTCAAATTTAATGGCCTTTTATTAGTGCGTGTACTTTGTATCTAGGTGTAGTATCCTAAGATCAAAGCTTTTCTATCTAAAACCAGAATATTAGTAGCCGTGGCTAAAATATCAGCGACTACAGTATGGGGTTCTTCTAAAAGGGTGGTTAGAAAATTTTAAAGGGTCGGCAACGCGCGAGTAATACTTTTGGTATTAGGTACTCGCGCGGTGGGCCGTATGCTTGTTTGCTACCTTAGTAGTTAAAAAAAAAATCTGCCTAAATGGCATAATCATATAGGACATAAAGCATTTTATTTTATTATTATTATTTTTAATCATTATTTTAAATACGGGATTATAATAATGTTCAAAATAAAAAACAATAAAGTTTTATAAGTAATTTTTTTACTTCTTTAGTTTGGAAAAACTGACGGCCGTTGAGGCAAAAAAAACGAGTGTGCTTTAGACCACAAGACTGGGGTAAAACTTCTTTAATATATCCCTCTCAACTTCCGTTCGCCTCGCCCGATCACACTATTCGTAACGCTCTCGTCACGCATTCACCAGCTTACTCGCCAAGTCAAGCGTGCGTAATGAAGTTTTATTTCAAAAACCTTCTTGAAAGAAAACCACGCGAGATGCACTGCTAGGAGCCGTTGGGTTCAGGCCGCACAAGATCTGTCTCCTGGAAGTCTATGGAAGAGGGAGTGGATGTTCTATGACTGGAATGATGATGAAAATTACCACTTTAGTCTTACAAAATAATCTAAAACAAAATTAACGTTCCACAAACCCTACACGTTTCAAAAATCAATACGTAATAATTTCACGAACCAATTAGATATCGCGCAGAATCGATATGGAAATCGTGTCTGAATGATAAGTGCCTCGTTACATTAGATAGTTACAAGCTTCCGCCGGTGGCTTCACATGGAAATGTTTGCTACTTTTAAATCATTATCATATGATTATTTTTTATCACTGGTATTTCACATGTCATAAATTACAAGCAATGTTTTTTTATTATAATGCCGTAATATCACACTTGCTATTTCCGAAGTAAAAAATCACGGGCAATGATTTTTCATTATGATACAGTAATTTCATACTTGTGAAAAATCACGGGCAACGAAAACGCCCGAAGAAATGCGAACGAGTGTGATTTAACCGATGAAAACCGAAGGTGATTTCATTTGAATGATTTTTAGCAGGTTATGCGGAGGAAAGGAGTATGTGTGACATATGATTCTTTACACGTGATACGTTCCATTCCTAGTGGTTTATTAATAAATAGTCTCATAATGAATCTACATAATGTTTGAACACATATAACAAATATACAGAGAGTGAGTTACATTTGAACGTATAATATAGTTTGTTAATAGCACAAATGCATGCATAAAAAGCCTTAATGTTAACTATTTTAGGGTAATTTCACGATATATCGTAACCTTAAGGTACCTAGCCTATACGATATAAATAAACATTATTATTGAAGTATGTAGAGAGTAAGTATTTAGTACGTAGGTGTAAGTATGTAAGAGTTGGCTTATACCCAACAGAGGGTACAGACGGGCTCAGATGATGATGATGATTGAAGTAGGTCAGAATCGTAGCAACTGGAGTTCCATGGTATCTGCCTACCCCTCCGGGATAAAGGCGTGACAGTATGTATGTATGTATGTATACAAAATCACACTAATATTATAAATGCGAAAGTTTGGATGTTTGTTTGTTTGTTACTCAACCACGTCAAAACGGCTCAACCGATTTCGATGAAATTTGGTATGTACGTAGATTATAATCTGGATTACAACATAGGCTACTTTTTATCACATAAATCAGTTCCCATGGGATAAAAATGGGATGTCAAAGTTTCTGTATGTATTTTTGCACCCCAGAACAATGCAGGCGAAGCCGCTGGCAACTGCTAGTTATTAAATAAATAAATATTGCTGGACATTCCACACAGCGCTAAGTACAAGCTCTTGTACTATGGGAACCATATAACTGATAGAATACGTATGTATACTTTTTTTTAGTATATACATACTTATAATATATAGAAAAACAACCAGACCCGGAACAGATATCTGTAGTCCATGCAAACATTTGTTCCGCAGCGGGAATCGAACCCACTACCTCCTGCGTCTCAGCCGGCTATTCGCCCACTGCGCCACGGAGGTCGTCAAATTTATATTATTATAATAATTAGTAAAATGTGGATTAGCTGACCCGGCCAGGCTTCACAGGGGTAATAAGTATGTAGGTAGCGCATGTGAAAACAGAAAAAAGGTAATTATATATTATATATTGTTCCTTTTATTATGTATTTATATTTATTAGCCCGAACAAACAGACACACAAACTTAAAAGTGACTATTTTATACTATATAGTGATAGTGCCTTGTTAGTAGTCTATATGAGTCACTACTAATCAATAGGATGTTTCATATACCTATTAATTAATAGAGATAAGTTCCTTTGATGGAATTAGGGTGGGGTTATTGTTTCTAGGAATGGAATTAACAAGACTCTAGACAAAACAATAAACGTAACAATATTTGAATATTCCAATATATTTATTATGATTGAAAAGTTAGAAATAGTTTTGGATTTAATTGGATATTTATTAGGTAAGTTTCGGTTTTGTATAGTTTTATTCCAACCCTATCGTTAAATTTTAACTTTTGATTAACAAATTACACGCGGATAACGAGCGATTATGCGGCTTTTACTATGTATACTATAATATTAAAAAGAGGAAAGATTTGTTTATTTTGTATGTTTGTAACGAATAAACTCAAAAAGTACTGGTCCGATTTCAAAAATTCTTTTATGATAGAATGCTACATTATCTCGGAGTAACGTAGGCTACTTTTTACCCAACTGCGCAGAAGAAGTTTAATAGTCATAGATTAGTTATTTCTTGACGACCGATTACTTCTTATTTTTAAACTCTACTTTGCACTCTCAGTTGAGGAGGTTAGAAACAAAAGGTGACATTTACCTACACATTTTAGTTTTTTCAGTAAACTAAGAAAATAAATATCTAACCACTACTGTTTTTGAATGAAAATGTTACTATATGTTCCGGAAGCAGATATTTAGGTTGATTTTACGAAGACAACTATTCTCTTCATAATTCAAATAAATAATCATAACAATATATTGTTATTATAACTGGTTGCCAGTGCAAAGTGGTTGAAATTCGACCGTAATGCTTTTTTTTATAGTTTTATTTAAGCGTTCGTCCCTGCTTTTTAGGGTTCTGTACCCAAAGCATAAAACGGTACCCTATTACTAAGACTCCGCTGTCTGTCTGTCTGTCCGTCTGTCACCAGGCTGTATCTCATGAACCGTGATATTTAGACAGTTGAAATTTTCTCAGATGAGGTATTTCTGTTGCCGCTATAACAACAAATACTAACTAACATACTACAGACATGATTTTTTTGCCGTTTTTATAGAACCCTTCATGCGCGAGTCCGACTCGCATTTGGCCGGTTTTTTATAACTTTAACTATGCGATATCTCACACTCTTCTGTATGCGCAATAAGCTTAAAAAAGGGTCCACCCGCGACGAAGGCTGTTGCAACACGATCGAAACGTCAAGATAACAAATAGAAAAGTTACATACGCGATAAATATCCGTTTTAATCAGTAATTAAGGGTACAAAGTTTTCTCTTCACGTATTTATATATTAAATGTTTTGTTTGTACGACATTAATTTATAACACACATCAGAAATCGTATTAACTGATTTTAAGAGGTGGGCTTAATATCGGTAGCTTGAATATTTATCCAGTAATCGATACATATCTTAGTTACATAACCTACTTACATGATGAATGAATTTGTTTACCTATTTTATACTGGCTATTTCATTGATATTTTAAGATTTGATATTAGGTTTGTTTCAATACATAACATTTTCTTTAGTAATGAATTTGAAAAAAACCAATGTTATAACAATACTAGCAACTAGCCCTACCCGTGTTTTCATTTAATGTCGTACATAACAAAACACGTAGTATAGATTGTTCAGTTAACCATCAAACTTCAAGCAATATTCACCAGCTCTATCTGAAACTGCTGACCTGTAAAATGGCACGCTAAATAAAGGCGCACGCTATAAATCAGTAGTGTTCGTTGTAACGTTGTCACTTCGATAACGGCACAATAGGCGTGATATATGAACGATGTCGCACTCTAAACTAGAGAATGCTCTTATTGAATGGGGTGATGTATGAAATTGAATCGTTAAAAGTTACGAAGCTGGAAGGCCGTTAAAGCCACGTTAGTCTGCAAAACGCATTGTTCTACGTGCATCTGCACGTAACGGCTTCCAGCAACCTTTATAAGATTATCTTTCCAAGTAACGAGTGCCATTCTACGTTGTATTAGATACATATATAGAAAGATATACTCTTTATTGTATACAAAATATAAAATAAATAACAAAAATAATATACAATAAATAATGGTACAATGGTCATGTATTATCCGGTGCATGGTCTTGATAACCATTCTGCCCCAAAGGCCGTCAGTGTTTCTTACTATGTGCCCCGCCCGCTGTCATTTCAGCTTACTGATCCTATGAGCTATGTCAGTAACTTTAGATTGTCTACGGATCTCCTCATTAATGATTGGATCTAGTAAGTAAATCCAAGCCTTTTCCATAGCTCGGTAAGCTACCTTCAGCTTCTTAAAATTAGCAGTAGTAATTACAGTAAGCATTAAAATTTAATTAGTTTTATTTAATTATTTAATTCAAGTGACATTCGACTCATATTAAATTCATACACACAAATAATGAAAATAAAATAAAATACACATAACACAAAATTATCATAAATCATTTAAATAGTCAGGTACTCACTCACAAATACTCATAATGCTCTTTGGAAAGCCTTGTGTGGCACATGGAGCTTTCAGCAGTGGTTCAGGTTGGGTCAGTCAAGGCGGTCTGCAATAACGCTGAGGAGGACGTTGGTGCTCGCCCGCACCCGACGTGCCGAGAATGCACAGCGCAGGCGCATTGTCGCATACAAACAATTGACGCGCGCCTCCGTGAACATTCCCGAAGCACTGCAGAAGCGGGGAAGCCCCAACATCATCCTCAACACGTTGTTGTCTTGGAGGGCTGTGGACGATCTCTGAGTATAGTTTCACCACAGGCTGCACCTGTATAATAAGTGCAAAATGCTCTAAAGAGAGTTATTTCTAACGTTTCTCGAACATAATAAATAAAATAAGTTAATGAGTATAAATATTTAAAAGCTTTTCTTTTAGCTTACTTCGTCCGATTCCATTTAAAACATGTTAATGGAATATCCCAAACCGTATAAACAACTCGAAATGTAATGTAACTCGTAATGTACTCAAGTCATTACTGAAAGCGTTAATGACACGGTTCAGGCGAATTTTACATTCACATAAAATGATTTCACGTTGCAAGATTTTATAGCGGGATTACATTGTTACTTACATTTTCACATGTAAAAGTAGTTCACACAGTAATCAGTTTAAAACAAGTGAATAGCTTAGCTACAGAGATATCGGATCATTTAATTTTTTTATACTTTTTGAAATCGTGTTAACAAAATCTTGTACTCTATGTTATTGTCGACGAATCTACGAATCCTTTGACACCCTATTTATCTAAATGTACCCAGTCGAGTCGTTAATTAAGACTATCATTTTTACACACTTAAGCGCATAGAGATATTTTAAGTTTTCCTTAAGATTGAAATGAATCAAGTTTGTTTGGCTTTAGCTATATTATCAACTAGCTAATTCGCGACTTCGTACGCGTTACACTACTAAATATGTAGGTAACCTAGTAGAAATAAAGCTAAACTCGCTGTTGCAACTTGAATTGGCACCACATTTTTATCCCATGGGACCTGATTCTTGGGATAAAAAGTAGCTTAATCTACGTATATACCAAATTTAATCCAAATTGGTTCAGCCCTTACGACGTGATTGAGTAACAAACAAACAAACAAACAACCAAACAAATAAATAAAAAAACATCCAAACTTTCACATTTATAATAGTGTGATGAGTCATCACGTAAATGTGAAAGTTTGGATGTTTGTTTATCATGAACTACGTGACAATGCCTTATTATAGGCGATGGTTACCGTGGGTACCAATTAAGAATAGTCTCCCCCCATCTCGTTCCGTGGGTGTCGTACGACGCAACAAGGAAAAAAGCTGGGGGATGGGCTGCAGCGTCCCCATTACAACTGCGCTTGCCAGCCCTCATGCATAGCGTGGCAAGTACGGGCAAATCCCCCCAAAACAAATGAACATTCGCTTTGGAAATCAATGGGGAAGACCAATGTTCAGCAGTGGACCTATGACTGATATGATGAAAATGTATTTATTACATTGTTGATTCTACACACAGGTCACCATCAACCCACACCATGTCTCCATGGATGCGCAAGATGTTCCTGCAGCTGATGCCCAAAATCCTTATGATGCGGCGCACCAAGTACTCCCTGCCTGACTACGATGACACCTTCGTCTCCAACGGTTACACCAACGAGCTGGAGATGAGGTATGAGTAAGTGCTTTTATCATTACATTACAATACTTATCATTATATTTTGAAACTAGCTGACCCGCACGCAGCTTTGCACGCGTTTGTCAATAAAAACACTACCCTCCTTCTACACAGTCAGGTAAAAAGTAACTTATGTTCCACTCCATTTCATTACCTATCTACCTATATACCAATTTTTATCGATATCAGTTCAACAGTTTAGTCGTAAAAACGTAACAAACAGAGACAGTTATTTTTGTATTTATATTATTGATCGAGCGAAGCGAGATCTCCAAATCAACTTGGGCAAATTGGCGTTGTATGTATGTATGGATGTATGTATGTATGTAAGAATGTATTCATGTATGTATGTATGTATGTTTGTTTGTCCGAGGATAACTTTCGAAGCGTTGATCCGATCATCGTGAAATTTGATACGTAGGTAGATAGTGATGGCACAATTTTGGTGTGACTAAATGCTAAAAGCTAAAAATGTTTTTATAAAAATGGTTTTTGAGATATTAAGGTTCAAAAGGGGTAAAAAAAATATGAGACTATTAGGTCAAATGGGACGTCAAATGAAAGGTCTTCTTTAGTACATTTCAACTCTGTTTTTATTTTTAGTTTAATTTTTGTAGTTTTTGAGTTATTAGCCATAATATAAACAAAACTTTGACAAAATTTACAGGGTACACCAGTGACCCCACAATGCTGAAATTTGGTATTCCTGTAGCTTTAGTGACACAAATATAGGCAAAAGTCTGAAATCTAGGATAACTGCATTTTGTACCCCAAAAAATTTATCCAATTAACATGAACTCTCGTTACCTGTAATTTGAATAAAACTGTAGGTCAAGTAATGTGGTTGTTTATTTCGTGGCACTATTTTGATAGTCAAAGCTTACGATTAATATATTTTAATTTTATGGGAGACTCGCGAGATCTCAGTTCGGGGCGAACCACTAGTTAGATGATAGTGCGTGATACCGTGATTATGGCGCATGAAAATGTGTCGAAAAATATAAAAACTCATAAATCACGGTAAAATATTTTCAGTAAAAATAATCCACATAATAATTAACGGTTAGTCTTATAAAGCAGACTCAAGAAAAGTAAATATCGTAGGTGTTCGTAGATATCCTGTTTTTATTCTGGATTGTTTATTTGGTATGGGTATTGTTTTCACTAATATCAAGATATCTACCGTAAATCATGTACGCATTGGGCGTGAAAAAACTCTATTAATTTTTGAAACTATCATGGTTATAAACACTATTTGTACTAAAAACCGGATATTTACCATGATTTGTGAGATTTGTGGACTCTGGTTCAAACCATTGGATCGAGATACACAACCCACTAGTAATCTGTGATTGCCTCCGTGGCGCAGTGGGTATATAGCCGGCTGAGACGCTGGAGGTAGCGGGTTCGATTCCCGCTGCGGAACAAATGTTTGCATGGTCTTCAGATATTTGTTCCGTGTCTGGGTGTTTTTTCTATATATTATATGTAATATATGTATTTACAAAAAAAAGTATATAAGTAATCTATCAGTTATCTGGTTCCCATAGTACAAGCTCTGCTTAGTTTGGGGCTAGATAGCGCTGTCGGAAGTGTCCAGCAATATTTATTTATTATTTATTTTATTAATTGTTAAAAAAAACTCAACTGAGTGACATTACATCCCAAGACTGGTTCAAGAGGCAATTGAGATTACCAAACACAAGAATTTCGATCGTGAAGATGGTTTTCAACTATCTGGAGCCTGGAATCCTGTGGTGAGAATGTGTAAGAACCAAAGAAGTGTAGTGTCAATTACGCGTCCTGATACCGTGAGTGTTGTGTGTCGGAATCGAGTTATGATCGAGAATTAAACCGGTAGTAGTGATAGTATTAGTGAACTCATTCCTAGCAAGAGACTAAGAAAGAGGGTAGATCGTTATAATATCTGCTAATAACTACCCACTCGCAAAGACTTCAGTTTGCCCGTTATCATGGCGCATGCAACTGCGTCGAAATATCGGGACACTCAAGAATTCACAAATCATGGTAAATATCCCGTTTTTAGTAAAATAGTGTAAAAAACTTTGTCAATACCTTGACATGACGCTATTAAGGCCTAATTCCACGTTTTTTTAAAACATTTTGGTAGTTTGTTTTGCTTGTTAGCAATCATGACGAGAATGAAAAAAGAGAAATTTACAATTTACCATTATTGTAACTTGTGTTACTCATTGCAGAATGAATTCTCTTTATTAAATATAACTAATTATAGGTATAAAATATACAAAATAAATCAAGATATTTAATCCATTTACCCAAAGACTAGTAAAAAAGCTTGTCAATCAACAAGTTACAAAATTTACAAAATTAATTTAACTCAGAAACAATACCCAAAAAGAATTCAACTCGCAAATAATCGGCTTCCCGATCGCTCCAGGCTTTCCCGACCGCATTCATCGGTATGCTGTTGTCCGGCATTACGGCTATGATGCACCTACAAATTAATAGCCGTTCCGGTATTATCGGGATTCCGCCAGTTTCAACCGCTTTCGGGCGGTTTTCGCACGTTTTAACCGCTCCGTGTAAACCACGGTCTATAAGCTTTTGGATAGGGAGCTAGTGGTATTGGTTTTACATTATGCTTATTTGCGGTGGTTTAACTATATTGCAAATTGGTCGCTCTGGAAATTTGTGGAGAAGGCCTATGTTCAGTAGAGGACGTCTTATAGCTGATATGATAATAATGATTATGACATTGCAAATGTATAGTATTTTATGTATTACACGCTGGTAATGACGGCAATTACAATCAAGTTAAGTAATGTCAATTGTTCTTCGATTCCCGCCGCGGGACAATCATCATCGTCAGCCTATCTCATCCCACTGCTGGGCATAGGCCTCTCTTCGTTGTCACCTTTCGCCTCTGCCCTACGCAGTTCTAACCCACATACGACCTGCAATTTTTATAATGTCCTCGACCCATCTTGCCGGTGGACGACCTGCATTCCTGGTTCCATCTTGGGGCCAACACTCAGTCAACAACCTGCTCCACCTGTTATCACCGCGCCTGGCCACATGTCCTGCCCAACTTCATTTGAATCCCAATATATGCTTGCTAACTTCTTGAACTTTAGTCCGCTTGCGAATTTCAGTATTTGGGTACTCAGTCTAGCAGTCTGATGCTGAGCATGGCGCTCTCCATGGCTATCTGTGTGACTCCTATGTGTTAATCCTATGCACAGTCTCGTTTGTGAGCGTCCATGTCTCAGCACCGTAGGTCAATGTTGGCAGGACGCATTGCTTGTAGAGGCGGGTCTTCAGATATTGTGGAACGGTGGAAGATTTTAAAATATCGTCCAGCTTGCTGATATTTGTATAATCTTCAGATATTTGTTTCGTGTCTGAGTGTTTCTTTGTAAAATATATAAATACTAATATTATACATTCGAAAGTAACTCTGTCTCTCTGTCTGTCTATTACGTTTTCACGACTAAACGGCTAAGCCGATTTCGATGAAATTAGATTAGAATAGATTATAACTGGAATTGAGACCAAAGCTACTTTTTACCCGACTGCGCAGAAGGAGGTTTTTATTTTATATTTTACTGTTTATATTTATATTTTTTTTAGATGCTCCTGCATCTAAAAAAAGTAGTGTATCATGTGTGTAGTATGTAAAAGTAGGGTGGTGGGTCCGATTCCCGCCGCGGAACAAATGTTTGCATGATCTACATGTGTTCCGGGTCTGGTTGTTTTTCTATATATTATAAGTATGTATTTACAAAAAAAAAGTATTTGAGTATTCTATCAGTTTTCTGGTTCCCATAGTACAAGCTCTGCTTAGTTTGGGGCTAGATAGCGCTGTGTGAAGTGTCCAGCAATATTTAATTATTATTTATTTTATTTATTGATAAACCACGCGTGCGAAGCCACGGGAAGGTCTAGCTGACCTTATTATAGATTTAATATATTTATTTACAAAAATAAACTAAAATAAGTATTCTATCAATTATCCGGTTCCCATAGTTAAATATTTGTTTAGTTTGGGGCTAGATAGCGCTGTATGAAATGTGTTTAACAATTCACACTGTTTTGTTTATTAAATCTAAAATTTCAGAAAATAATATACAATACCGGCCACTGGCTCCCGATCTATTACCCAATAAATTGTGTGCTGAATAGAAATGATTTTCGCGATCATAATTTGTGTTGTTTGGTTGGTAATGAATTGCGCGTCGGCGCGGCGGCGGGCGTAACTAGTAGGAATTTCCATTTAGCCCTATGTTGGTATAACGATTTTATGTTGTCTATTGATTACAAGTGGTTCGCCCCGAACTGAGATCTCGTGAATCTCACAAAATAAGTATTATTCTTATGGCGATTTGCACAACAATGCCTAAACGTATTTAGTTGCTAAATATGATTTAAGGAGTTGTCAAATCATATTAATACGTCAAATTTAAACATGTTTAGTCTCTAAGTACGTTTGGTGATCTATGTGTATGCCGGCCTTAATCTTTAACTAATAAGTGCCACAAAATGCATAACCAACCTACTTGACCTACAGTTTCATTCAAATTAGATGTAACGGGGGTTCTTGCGTTTGGTTATGTTTTTAGGGTAAAAATTGCAGTTATTTTGGATTTCAGACTTTTGCCTATATTTGTGTCACTAAAGCTACACGAATACACCCCACTTGAACCCCAATATCTCAACAACCCCTCATTATTTTTAGCTCATTTAGTCACACCAAAATTGTGCTATTACTAAATACCTATGTATCAAATTTCACGATGATCGAATCAACGCAAGTTATCCTCGGACAAACAAACATAAATACATACATACATACAACACCGATTTGCCCAAGTTGATTTGGAGATCTCGCTTCGCTCGATTAACTAAATACCTATTTGGTACCGTGTTGCCCTAGTGGAATGTACGGACTTCTTATTCGGAGGGTTCGAACCCCGGCTGTGCAACGATGGATTATTCTACAAGATGAATTATGTGCACGTACGAGTATCTATCCAAAACTGTTAAGGAAAACATAATTGAGGAACGGCATGCCAAAAAAACAAAAAATCTAAGGCATATGCTATCATTAGTTAGTATGCAGCAATGGGTTGTCTGCAAAGGTTGTCTGGAAGAGATCGTTCTTAGCGATAAGACCGCCAATTGTATTATCGAGTATCTAGTTATATGGTTTATTAATTTAAGTGTGGTGTACAATAAAGCGTTTTCTTTTCTATTATAAATGGTCTTTAGCTACTATGTAAAAAGAGGGCTTGATATCAAATATGTGGTTTGGACTTGCATAAGACTATCTATCTCCGAGTGATATAGCTTAGCGGTTGACAATTTTAATTCTAAAGCAAGCAGAAAAGAAAAATAGGCATACAAATATTCTCGTTTAATTATTGTACGATTGATTCAATGAATTTTCCCCCCATTATTTTGTGCAAACTTCTGTTGTTCCGTTATAACCACAACTACACGCGTCGTTACTGCCGGGGCAGGAATAATAGTAATAATTGGCTGTTATTTGTTTACATTTAGGCTCTTGAGTCTTGCAATATTATAATAAGATTTGGTATTCACTGAAGCTGATTTGAAATGTATAAAGAGGTATGAGAATTTTACTTAGAAAACTTTCGTGATTTATTTCAATCATTATTATAAATACGGGATTTATCACGTACCGTCTTATCGGTGTTTCGACCGATAATGTTTCGGTTAGGTTAGGCGAGACGTTATTCGGAGCGGATCACACTCACCCTGATAAATATTCACGAATTGAACTGAAACATTGTCGGTCGAAACACCGGTAAGACGGTACGTGATAAATGAGGTATGAAAATATTTGCCAGAGTCCACGATTCGCTATTTTTTCATCCGAAACCTTGTTTAATTGGGTTGGGGACATACAAACGAACAAAAAATGGCATATTACCAATTGCCCTAACAGAAAGCTTCTTAACCTTTCCAAAGTGAAGGACCACTAGTCATGTAGAAAATCTAACATTTCGATATAAAAACAAGGGAAAGACAACAAGGTATTTTTTAAAAAGGAACTTATTTATTATCACACTAATACTATAAATGTGCAAGTTTGGATGTTTATGTATTTGTTTGTTTGTTACACAATCACGTCGTAACGGCTGAACCGATTTCGATGAAATTTGGTATAAATGTAGATTATAACCTGGACTACCACTCTAATATAACTAATTCCACGGACCCCTTAGTGGTCCATGGACCCCAGGTTAAGAAACCCTGTCCAAAAGTTCACGATATGCAGATAATTCACACAATATACACGTTTCAAAGTAAGTAGATAAGGAACCTTTGGTGCGCGAGTCTCACTCGTACTTGATAGGTCTTGTACTAAGCTGTTTGCGATTCTATCCGCTCCGCTATGGTAGACGAGCTACTTTAAACGTTGTGTGATAATAGCATTAATATCAATGTTTGTTTGTATCCGGCTTTGTGAAGCTTTTGTCATATTAATTGTGTGTGTTGCTGATAGGTAATTATAAGTTGCGCTGTTTGGTTAAAATCAATACGGCATAGATAAACTGTATTGCTATTACAGTATACATTGTATACAGTATAGAACTGTAGTAATTTGTCTACTGGTAATATATCATTATAAACGGAAATCTCTTTCATTCTACATTATATAAAACAAAGTCGGGTTAGTTACACCATTTATAACTCAAGAACGGCTGGACCGATTTTGATGATCTTTGATTTGTTGGATTTGTCTCCGCCCCGAATAGCAAAATAACTATTAAATTATCGGAAAAACTCACGCAAAAAAAAAGTAAATTGATTTTCTCATACAGCTAACGATGGCTGATTGACAATTATACCGGCGACGTACATTGGCAGCCCGCATCATATGCATGTCAAGGCGGTACAAAGTTCGCCGGGTCAGTTAGTAGTAAGATAAAACATAAGTTTAAAATCCTAAAAATCAGAATATAGACCAAATGCACTATTTGTAGTTTAGGAGATACGATGGAACCCCTTCTTTTGTTAAGTCGTAGTTGGGTAAAACGAAAACACACGAACAGCATGACTGGCAGATATTGATATTAGAATTAATTCCTCCTGATTTGATTACAGACAGCAACCAAGACAGGTAAATAAATAAATAATGCTGGACATTTCACACAGCGCTATCTAGCCCCAAACTAAGCAAAGATTGTACTATGGGAACCAGATAACTGATAGAATACTTAAATATTTGTTTTTTTTTTGTAAATACATGTAATATGTACAACCAGACCCGAAAGAAATACGAGTATCTGTAGATCGTGCAAACATTTGTTCCGCGGCGGGAATCGAACCCGCTACCTCCTGCGTCTCAGCCGACTATTCGCCCACTACGCCACGGAGGTCGTCGAAGGTTAGGTTAGGTAAAACTAAATAAAAGCTTGTAATTCACTGTCGTACCGTAGTGTGAAAGTGTTTAAAAAACCTTTTTTTCAACAGCAGGGACAGCTTGACTGATGCTTTCGGAGACTCCAAATGCGACAATGGGGATTATCGCAAATCACCCGGACTGGAAGATGATATCCTCAGTGCCAGCGCTCACCAGAGACCCTCTGGTAAGAATATTAGCTTTTTTGTTGTTATATTATATCTTAAAATTGAATTAATACTAGTGGTTCGCCCCGAACTGAGATCTCGCGGGTCTCCCAAAACACAAAAAAAAAATTTTTTTTGGGCGAATCGCGCAACGATGCCTAAACGTATTTAGTGGCTAAATATGATTTAAGGAGTTGTCAAATCATACAAATATGTAAAATTTAAACGTGTTTAGTCACTAAATACGTTTAGGGATCGTTGTGCAAGCCGGCCTTAATCTTTGATCAATAAAATAGTGCCACGAAATGGATAACCAAACTACTTGACCTAGAGTTTCATTCAAATTACAGGTAACGGGAGTTCATGTACATTGGTTACTCGTTTTGGGGTAGAAATTGCAGTTATTCTGGATTTCAGACTTTTCCCTATATTTGTGCCACTAAAGCTACACGAATAGCAAATTTTAGCACTGTGGGGTCTTTAGTGTACCCTATGTATTTTGTCAAAGTTCCGTTATTATGGCTAATAATTTTAAAAAACTAAAAAACTTTTAAAAACTACAAAGTTTATACTAAAAATAAAAACGAAGTCGAAATGTATTCACAAATACCTTTTATTAGACGTGCCACTTGACCGGATAGTATCATTTTGATTTTTTTACCCCTCTTGAACCTCAATATCTCAACAACCATACATACATACATACAACACCGATTTGCCCAAGTTGATCTCGCTTCGCTCCCTCGATTACGTTATTTTAACTGTTGTTATTTTTGTGTGTAATTGTAGTGGCATCTGGAATGTAATATAACTAGTGATAAGAATTGAATGTGTTAACCCGTTTTGCCTAACAATCCCTAAACGTATTTAGCGACTAAACACTTTTAAACTTAACGTATTTGTATGATTTGATAACTCCTTAAGTCATATTTACCTACTAAATACGTTTAACATCGTTGCGAAAGTTATCCTTAGTTTCACCATGTTGATGCAACTAATAAATAAAACAAAAATGAAATGAAAAATGGTATTAATATTAAAAAAGGTAAAATTTAATGGGGTAATGTCTGAAACTGCTGATCTGATTCTGAAAATTCTTTATTAATAGGACGCTACATTATCTCCAAGTGCTAGGCAATTTCTTATTTTGATAAAAATCTGTGCGAAGCCGTAGCGAATCAGCTAGTATTGCATAATTGTCTTGTGTATTCGCTAAAGTATAACGCTAGAATACTCTTGGTAAAGTGATTAGCTAAAGCGGTGATAAGCGGTTTACCTGCTCCATCGTTAAACCTGTCATAGGTTCTTCCACTGCATAATAATTGCTGCAATCTAGAATTATTAACTGCATGATGTACGCCTCATATGTAAATGGAAATTTCACTGGCTTTAGTAATACCACTACCCATTTATAATCTTAATTGTATTGTTTGTTTTCCAAATAGAATAAAATAGATAAATGATGCAACTTCAGGAATTGGACCCAAGCATTGTCGGTTCGATAAAATGATACGTGATCGATCCAATAATTGCATTTTCAAAATTATACTATATATAGCTCGATTACCACTCACTGATTGATTGACTGACTGACTGACTGACTGACTCATTGACATGTTTGTTCTCCCAGATGCCACCTCGTAGGGTGAAAATGTTTGGTGGGATCGTATAGAGGGAGTTCCGATGAGTTGGGAATAAATCCTAAAGTCCCCCTTTTGTCCCCCATTCGCTCCCATCCACCTCGTATCTCGGAAAGTATAGGTCTTAGAGCGTTGGTGCAAAAACTAATGTTGCAGAGGACATTTTTTTATATCCAGATCCATGAAAAAAAAATTGTCTTTCATACAAAAAAAAAATTGTCCCATACAAAATATTTCTGTATGAATACCGTAAACCGTATATTTCGTTTGCCGTAATTTTCATACTGTTTTTGTAGGGAGCCCACGGCTTGTGTGTACTATAAAATTACTGTAAATTTGCTTGATTCTATTTAATGGTGGTGGAGGGACATGAGATAACTTTCATAGTTTTTGCAATGGTCATCATCATCATTTTGGAACATCCAATTTTTTTTTTTTTTTTAGTATGCAACGTTCATCATGTTTATTTTAGAACATCCACATTTTTTTAATTATGCCTCATCCACAATGATCACTTTGGAACGTCAATTTTTTTTTTATTATGCAACAGCCACTGTGATCATTTTGGTACATAATTTTTTTTAATTATGCCTCATCCACAATGATCACTTTGGAACGTCAATTATTTTTTTTTATTATGCATCATCCACTGTGATCATTTTGGAACATCATTTTTTTTTCAATTATGCCTCATCCACTATGATCACTTTGGAACGTCAATTTTTTTTTTATTATGCAACATCCACTGTGATATTTTAGTACATCATTTTTTTTTAATTATGCCTCATCCACAATGATCACTTTGGAACGTCAATTATTATTATTTTTTTATTATGCAACATCCACTGTGATCATTTTGGTACATCATTTTTTTAATTACGCCTCATCCACAATGATCACTTTGGAACGTCAATTATTTTTTATTTTTTTATGATGCATCATCCACTGTGATCATTTTGGAACATCAATTTTTTTTAATTATGCCTCATCCACAATGATCACTTTGGAACGTCAATTATTTTTTTTTTATTATGCATCATCCACTGTGATCATTTTGGAACATAATTTTTTTTAATTATGCCTCATCCACAATGATCACTTTGGAACGTCAATTATTTTTTTTATTATGCAACATCCACTGTGATCATTTTGGTACATCATTTTTTTTAATTATGCCTCATCCACAATGATCACTTTGGAACGTCAATTTTTTTTTATTATGCATCATCCACTGTGATCATTTTGGAACATCATTTTTTTTAATTATGCCTCATCCACAATGATCACTTTGGAACGTCAATTTTTTTTTTATTGTATTATGCAACATCCACTGTGATCATTTTGGTACATCATTTTTTAATTAGGCCTCATCCACAATTATCATTTTGGAACGTCAATTATTTTTTTTTATTATGCATCATCCACTGTGATCATTTTGGAACATCATTTTTTTAATTATGCCTCATCCACAATGATCACTTTGGAACGTCAAGTATTTTTTTTATTATGCAACATCCACTGTGATCATTTTGGTACATAATTTTTTTTTAATTATGCCTCATCCACAATGATCACTTTGGAACGTCAATTATTATTTTTTTATTATGCAACATCCACTGTGATCATTTTGGTACATCATTTTTTTAATTACGCCTCATCCACAAAGATCACTTTGGAACGTCATTTATTATTATTTTTTTTTATTATGCATCATCCACTGTAATCATTTTGGAACATCATTTTTTTTAAATTATGCCTCATCCACATGATCATTTTGGAACGTTAATTTTTTTTTATTATGCAACATCCACTGTGATCATTTTGGAAAATCAATTTTTTTTTGTAGCACAAATTTTTGGTGGAATCGTTATTTTACGGTCATCATCGCCCTTGCCATCATTTTGAATTCTTCTCTCACTTCCTTTTCGTTTTCGAATGTTTCTTCCACATTGATATCCTCTTTAATTGTTTCTATAACTTCGAAATCCTCTTTGATGGCATTTTTACTTCAATATACTTTTGAATTGTTTTTTCTATTTTTCTATTTTCTTCAATTACTTCTCTTACTTCAATATCGACTCTATAAAATTATGGGTTTTAATACAAATCTTAAATCGCTCGTATCTTCTAAACGGGAAGAGTTACCCCCAGCAAACTTTTACAAAATATTGGTACTAATTTTTGGTGGATTAGTTTTTTTAATACCATCATTGCCCTTGAGATCCTTTTTGAATGCTTCTCTTACTTCGTTTTCCGCTTTGAATGCTTCTTTCACCTCGATATCCTCTATTTTTGCTTCTTCGACTTTGATATCCTTTTTAATTGCTTTTTCTACTTATATATTTTCTTCAATTGCTTCTTTTACTACAATTTCCACTCTACAAAATTATGGGTTTTAATACAAAACTTAAATCGCTCGTATCTTTTAAACGGGAAGAGATAGCTCGAAGAAACTTTTACAAAATATTGGTATAAGTTTTTGGTGAAACCGTTTTTTATTTTTATCATTGTCCTCGACGTCTTTTACTCAATTTCCTCTTTAATTGTTTCTGCTACTTCGATATCCTATTTGATTGCTTCTTTCACTTCAATATCCTCTTTGATTGCTTCTTCCACTTCAATATCATTTTTGATTGCTGCTTCCACTTGGATATCCTCTTTAATTTGATTGCTTTTTCCATTTCGATCGTCTTTGATTGCTTCTTACACATGGATACCCTCTTCGATAACTTTAAACAGCTCGATATCCTCTTTGATTGCTTCTTCCACTTTGATATCCTCTTTTATTGCTTCTACCAATTCGATATCATCTTCGATTTCCTTTTGATTGCTTCTTGCACTGCAATATTCTCTTTGATTGCGTCTTCATCTTCGATATCGTTTTTGATAGCATTTTCACCTTGATATCCTCTGTGATGGCTTCTTCCACTTCGATACCCTCTTTGATTGCTTCTTCCACTTCGATATCCTCTTTGATTGCTTCTTCCACTTCGATATCCTCTTTGATTGCTTCTTTCACTTCGATATCGTCTTTGACTGTTTCTTCCATTTCGATATCGTCTTTGATTGCTTTTTTCACTTCGTCATCCTCTTAGAACGCTTCTACCACCTCGGTGTCCTCTTTGATTGCTTACTCAACTTTAATTTCCTCTTTGATTGTTTCTGCTACTTCGATATCCTATTTGATTGCTTCTTTCACTTCAATATCCTCTTTGATTGCTTCTTCCACTTCGATATCGTTTTTGACTGTTTCTTCCACTTCGATATCGTCTTTGATTGCTTTTTTCACTTCGTCATCCTCTTTGAACGCTTTTTTCACTTCGTCATCCTCTTTGAACGCTTCTACCACCTCGGTATCCTCTTTGATTGCTTACTCAACTTTAATTTCCTCTTTGATTGTTTCTGCTACTTCGATATCCTATTTGATTGCTTCTTTCACTTCAATATCCTCTTTGATTGCTTCTTCCACTTCGATATCGTTTTTGACTGTTTCTTCCACTTCGATATCGTCTTTGATTGCTTTTTTTACTACTTTATCCTCTTAGAATGCTCTTACCACCTCGGTATCCTCTTTGATTGCTTACTCAACTTTAATTTCCTCTTTGATTGTTTCTGCTGCTTCGATATCCTATTTGATTGCTTCTTTCACTTCAATATCCTCTTTAATTGCTGCTTCCACTTGGAAATCCTCTTTGATTTGATTGCTTCTTCCATTTCGATATCGTCTTTGACTGCTTCTTACACATGGATATCCTCTTTGATGGCTTTTAACAGCTCGATATCCTCTTTAATTACTTCTTCGACTAAAAGGAAAACACGCGAGCTGCGAGCAGCTCGCGCACAACGCAACCTCTAGTATAATATATAAAGTTGATTATAAGCGTTCGTCCGCGGCTTGCACGCAAATTCAACAAATTTCATTAAAATCGGTCCAGCCGATTTGTCGTGAAAATATAACAAACAGACAGATAGAGAAATTATTATTAAATTATTTAAAGATATATATTGTGTATTTAATAGTTTATCTCCAGGTGACTAATTCATTACAAGTTACGTTTATAAAATGAGAATCTGTTATTGGCATTAAGTATTAGCTATAAGAGTTTTTTAACATTGATATCACATCATCATTAAGCACATTTTTAGCAAGTGTTTTGGATGTTTGAAGAAAGGGTGCAGTATACGAAGTTATGTTATAGAAATGCCAGTGTAATCCAAAAGGCTTTCTCTTTCATAGTAACGGAGTCGGAGAACATGTTGCCTCGCAACCTGTCTCCTGAAGTGGCCGCTGCCTTGCAGAGTGTGAGATTTATCGCTCAGCACATCAAGGATGCCGATAAAGATAATGAGGTCAGTGACACATTTCAGCACGTCAGATGTTTATTTATTTATATACTAGCTAACCCGGCGAAGTTCGTACCGCCTTGACATGCATATGACGCGGGCTGACGTCAATCGGCCATCATTAACTGCATGATGTATGAGAAAATGAATTTTCTTCATAATTTCTTTATTCGGGGCGGATACAAATCCAAAAAATCAAAGAATATCATAATCGGTCCTGCCGTTCCTGGATTATAAATGGTGTAACTAACCCGACTTTGTTTTATATATATAGGTAATATTTATTCACAAATAGGAACGCTAACAACATACATATTTTTATACAGACGTGAAATTTTAACTTATGAGGTCAAGGATCGATCTGTAGGTATGCCTATTATAGGCGTACACAACACTAAGTTGAGTTAGACAACATATACAGCCTGTTTTGTTACGTACGACATTAATTTAAAACACACATCCGGCATCGTATTAACTGATTTTAGAGGTGGGCTTAATATTGGTAGCTTAAATATTTATCCAGTAACCGATACATTTCTAATAAACAATTTTAACGTAAATCGTCTTTCAGTTTTGCGACGATGCTGCTTATTCTGTTTAACAGGTACCTATTACATGATGAATAAATATGATTCGTTTAATGTATAAAATAAAAATAAAAAAATGATTGTTATACAGGCTGTTTCATTGATATTTTAGGACTTGGTAATAAGGTTGTTGGAAATTTTTAAATTTTCTATGTTAATGAATTTGAAAAAAACCTATTTACAACAATACTATAAAAACACGTAGTATAGGCAGCATAAACTCTAAGATTTCACGAACCTATTTATTAAAACTGCCTACAGTTATACTCTCACTGTATTGTACTCAATCGTCTACATTAATGTTCATCCTTCAATTTACTTTTATATGTAAACAAAACATAAAATAATAAAAGCCCAAAAATTACTAACATTTTGGGAGAAATTCATACCGGAATCGCCGGTGCTCTTAATTATCATCGGATAGTAATAAAGGGAGCCAAACTTGTATATTCAGTCGCTTTAATATTCATGCGTCCACTCGAAATGGTTTTGTGTAGCGAGAAAAGTAATGATGCGGGGTGATGAAAAATGTTTTACAAAGAAACCCCATATAATATAGGTTTTATCGGAATATTACGCGGTAGCGTGTCAAGCCTAGTTCAAGCTAACAGAACTGGCGAGCAGCACCGTGTATAATATTACACGAACCATTTAGAGCCACTTTTGACCCCCTCATAACTCAAAAACAATTTCATATAAACATGTCAAATTTGGCTCATATATTGAGACTTGCGAGATACATATGTGCTACAAATTTCATGAACACACCTCAAACGGTTATTTCGATATTAACGTCCAAAAATCGTCATTTTTATCACTGACCTATCATAACTCTAACCCAGTTCCAGATGACCTCCAAAGTTCAAATTTGGCATCCAGGGAATAAATCAGAAACTAGTATTTTTTTATAATTTTATTATAATTTTTCAATCAATTGATTCTATTAGGAACACTTACTTTTAGTGTCTGTAATGTAAGAATCAGCAATCAAAATTGATGACAGCCGGTCTTTATGTGGATTTTAAGGTTTTCACGTAAATATAATTAATAGAAAATAACACAAAAAAGACAAGTATACCCCATAAACGTAGGAAAATACAGGAGATTAACAAACACCATTTGGTATTAATTTTATTATGAATAAGTAATTAAGTAGATACATAGATTAGATTAGATTAGATAATACTTTATTGCACACCACGAAACAAATACATATAAAAAAAAAACTACGTAAATCTATGGATACAATTGGCGGTCTTATCGCTAATTAGCGATCTCTACCAGACAACCTTTGGATGGAATGGACTGTGTAGACATTACCTGGGGTGTACCTAACATACTACATGTACATACATACTAATACTAATTATATAAAAATAAAAAATATAAAACTTACATAAATAAAAACTACATGAATCTAAATAATAACTACTCATAATAATTTATAGATACATACTTAGACTTATTTAAGAAACAAATAATTAATAATAAGTACATATATATTTAGCGACAAATACTCAGATAGTGTTCTCTGAGCATACGTTTAAAAATGGCAAGTGACTTGGCACATCTGATAGCCACCGGCAGCGCGTTCCATAACCGGACAGCCTGCACTGTAAAAGACTTATCAAAGTAGGAGGAGTGTACAGGTGTCCTGAGTTGGAGTGTGTCAGATGAACGCAAGGATCGAGGATTGGATTGATAGAGGAAATGGAAGCGTTCTTTAAGATAGGAAGGTGAGGAAGGGTTGAACAGGATGTATATAAATGCTGAAGGATGTGAGTATCCCGGCGAAGGCGTATGGGTAACCACTTGAGCTTACTGCGAAATTCGGACACATGGTCATACTTCCGCAAGCCGAAGATGAACCGGATGCCAATGTTTTGCAAGCGCTCAGTTTATCTAGTTGCTGTTCAGTGAGATCTAGATAAGAAGCATCAGCATAGTCTAGTATAGTACATACCTACTCATAATTTCTGTACAAAAAGTAATGATACCCCATGACAAGCATAAATATGAATTGAGAATTGACTTGAACGACAAAAGAAGTGAGATCTAAAAGGGTGCCAAGTTCGATGGTCAGTACTGAAATTTACTTATAAAAATATAAAATATTTTATAACAACTTACAATATTATTTCTTTTTATAACTTAGGATAATATATTGAAGCCTGACTTGACTAGTTCTCATATACGAATTATTATTAAGTACCTACTAAAAAAGTCATGGAAGAGCCCTATGTTCGATGGCTAGCAAGCCAAATTTTCGGAAGAATAAAATGAGAACTTACAGCATTAGAACTTGCGAAGGCTATAATATAATTCGTATATGAAAACTAGCTAAGTCAGACCTTAGACTTCAATATATAATCCTAAGTTATAAGAAGAAATGATATTTTAAGTTGTTATAAAATATTTTATGTTGTTATAAATACATTTCAGGACTGACCATTAAATTTGGCATCCATTTAGATCTCACTTCTTTTGTCGCTGAAGTCAACAACCAAGGCATATAATTATCATGATATTAAACTTAGCTTTCATTTCACATTTATGTTTTTGATGGGATTTATGTTACGAAAAGGTATACCTTCATTAACAGAAAGAATATACAATTATATACATCTATCTCAAAATATAAAAGAAGCAGTTAAATCATCTACAGACCGTTGCAAACGATTTATAGACAGCTCAACTGCTCTAGATCAAATATTCAAATACGGTTAGAATTGTTCCCAAGACACTGGCTGTATTAGGGCCAGTGCTGACTGACGGCATGGCATGGCATAGGATTTTTGTATATCGAAATGATTTTAAATCTTATTTTAACACCCTTAGCACTCACATTTCGGGATGCCATGGTATGTCACAGCTTGCCGCGGCATCCCGCGGTTTCCCTGTGATATCAACGAAATGTGAGTGCTAAGTGTGTTAAAATAAGATTCAAATCATTTCCGCGTACAAAAATTCTTTGCCATCCCATGCCGTCAACCAGCGCCGGCCCTTACGCCGGTGAATTGAATATTTGCAATGCCTATGCGTTGACCCAGATAAGCGCCAGCTCTGTAAACACAAGTCACTTCAATCAAACGGACGCACAGAAATAATGGTCTGAAATGGATAGAATTCGTAGAACTTGACAATTTTCCTAAAAATAAAGTCAAAATTCTAAAACATTTTTTTAAATGCCCTGATCTTTGTACGTCTGCCTTAAAATCACCTGGTTTGACTTCGGCTTTTGCATCTGAGAAGCTGACGTACTGAATTTTCCACACAGATAACTGATTTTTACCTAGGATCTTTTTAATAGAGGAAGTGAATAGAACGGAAGTGATACAATACTTTGTTGGACAAGGCTTAGTTGGACATAAACTGTAATAGAGTCCATTCACGTCCACGATTTTTTTGCAGCAAGCCTTGCGCAATTCTAGAAAATTGAACAAACTATTCTCCCAAAAGCTTGCGCCGGCCTTGGACAAGCCTAGAAATTTAAACAAATTCATCCCGCAGCGGCTTCGTTGACGTGTGTGGGGTCTATAAGATAATACAATTATTATGGGCAATGTCAACCGCTTGACATTAGGTGGGCAGTAAGACAATACCGTCATCTCATCCTACTTGAAGAATAAGATATATTCCATTCTTACATCCAGTTAGGCTTAATTTACATTGCCGCGGAACGGAATGAAAGCTAATTCATTGTACCTACATATAGTAATGAATTGTATGTCAATTGTGTAATATACAAACTGACTGATCTCATCCAGGCCGGTTTCGACCACGGCGACCGTTCTTCCACTTTATGAATTACGTTCATGCGCTCTCATATGACTTATATACCTACCCTATCTTTGTTGTGAATGTGCGTTTGCAGATACTGCATGTAAGGGCATTATGTACAAACTAGATACGATACGAGCCGGTCACACGTCTTCTGAATAATTTTTTGGCTTTCATATTTTTTGGCTCGTATTTATTTTATTCGTTACACAATTGACATAAAGTTCATTAAGCTATGTACAATTTTGTTAGAAAAATTAGCTTCCATTCCATTCCGCGGTAATGTAAATTGAGCCTTAATGTGTTGGTAGCTCAAGACAATTGCAATCACAACAGCCGTTATTTAAATACCACATTCCTATCCCTCAGAATCTCGATAAATTCCCGCTAAGCACTCCGTATTTTGCCGGGATGTTTACGATTGCATTCGTGCTCACGCGAAATTGCAATGAAGCAAGCACTAAAGGTAAATTCAATTCTACACGAACAGGACTGTAGTAAGTATAGGTTACAGTGGGGCTTAAAGATATTCTAATAAAATCTTTGTCCCTATTCTATCGACCTATGAGTAATAATAACAGATCACGATTATAATTATAAATTATTAGCCTGGCTATTAACATTAAACCACCATGAAACGGAATCTCTTCTTATCACACCAACGTGATAGTCACACATGAATAAACGAAATCGAACTTATGTATAAAAACAAAAATATGTAATAATCTATCAGAAAAAAGAGAAATCAGATATAATATATTTCTCCAAAATAAATAAACATTATTCCATATACCGAACTTCCCTCCCCCCCCCCTCCCCCTAAACACAATTCAGAACCCTATATTAATAGAATTATGTAGCACTAGTAAAATAATAGGTCTTTTCCTATGAAATTGCCGTTCTTCAGTACTGGTCATTTCAAATAGAAAAGAGTTTGGAATGGCTTTGTATTCTAAATTCAAATTAATTTTGTTTTAAAAACATGACATTCTTTTTACAAACTCAGTCTTTTGTTTATTGATTAGCGTTGTATTTTCACTACATTTGAACATTTTTCGTCATAATGGATACTTTAAAATTCGTGTAATTATGGAATATGAGTTCCGTCGTGGTACCAACGCGACAACATCAAAAACGTTTACGGAGAGAACTGTACAAACGAACGCACAATCCGTTATTGATTTTCCCGGTTCCGTTCTGGAAATTTTGACTTGAAAAATGAAGCTTGTGGTCGTCCGGAGACTTTGGTCAACAATGATGAATTAAAGGCGATTGTGGAAGCTGACGAAACTCAATCTACAGCTGAGCTAGCAGCAGCTTTTGATGTTAGCATCAAAACAATTTTGATCCATTTGCGACAAATAGGCAAGGTAAAAAAACTTGATAGATGGGTGCCCCACGAACTTAACGATCGCCAGCGCAACGTACGCGTCGAGACCTGCCTCGCGCTGCTCAATAGGCAAAGAAATGAAGGAATTTTGAACCGAATTGTTACGTGCGATGAAAGATGGATTCAATTCGACAATCGAAAGCGCTCAGCAAGTTGGTTAGATCCTGGTTCAGCACCAAAGCAATGCCCTAAACCAAAAATTACCTCTAAAAAGGTGATGGTCACTGTTTGGTGGTCTAGTGCGGGTGTGATTCACCACAGCTTTTTATAAAACGGCATGAGCATTACTGCAGATGTGTACTGTGAAGAACTGGAGACAATGATGGAGAAGCTTGCACATCGGCAACCAGCTTTGGTCAATCGGTCGTCCCCACTACTCCTTCACGACAACGCGCGACCCCATACTGCACAACAGACAGTCTTCAAGCTGCAAGAGCTGGGGTTGGAAGCTCTCCCTCATCCGCCATACTCACCAGACCTTGCACCTACCGACTATTACTTTTTCCAAAATTTAGACAACTTTTTAGTGGGTAAAAAATTAAATTCCCGAGAGGCAGTACGTAATGCCTTTGAAGAGTTTGTTGCCTCTCATCCAGCTGATTTTTACAAGAAGGGAATCAATAAACTGCCAATGCATTGGCAAAGATGCGTCGATTGCATGGGTGATTACTTTGAATAACAGAAATAAGAAAGTTTAAAAAAATAAGTACTTTCACTTATTCCATACAAAACGGCAATTTCATAGGTAAAAGACCTAATATTTAAAATTATCAGAAAAATCCATTACTCCATTGCCGGGATTTGAACGCACACCCTCCGAATCAGATGTTGGGAAACATCCACTAAGCCGCCATGGCTCTTTTTATGTAACAAAAAATAAATATAAAAACAACGAAATAAGTTGTTGTTCTTTTTAAGAAGATACGTATCCACCACTACAATCAGCTCTCCTCAAAGGCTTGCTGAAAAACTATTATTAAGTTTAAGCTCGTCTTTGTAAAAATAAATACAGATTATAAGGTGTAAAAAATATTATGCGGTGTTAGAGCAGAAAAAGTTTTATGATTTTTTTTTTTATAAATTTGACCACGATCTCGCCTGATGGTAAGCGATTATGCACTCTACGATGGTACACGCTTGCCTAGAAGAAACCTAAATCAAAGAAATTTAATCTAATATATGTACTTATGTTCAAATAATTTCGTAATTATAACCGATAATAAGTCGATTGAATTAGATAGATAATTCTTTATTGTTATACCAAATTAGAATAAATGAACCTTCAAAACTTAAAGACTAATGTTGGTACAATGGGTGACCTTATCGCTCAAAGCGATCTCTTCCAGGTAACCTTTGGATGGACTTGATTATACTTATTACTACTTACTAGTATTTAATCATAACGTCACCAAAAAAAATACGGTTCTAAACTTTTTACGTATTTTTTTGTACAATAAAGAAAAAAAGACTTCCCATCTTACGTGTAACTTCCCCTTTGTGCCAAGTCCTTGTGACGCCCCTTGCAAGAACTACTCGGGACGAACATCTACAAAGAAATCGCTATTGCTTTCAAACATACTTTGGTAGACTTTATTTGTGCAGTGCAGGAGAATGGACGGGCGGGGTTTAAATGGATCAAAGCGGAATTGCCTTGCTTTACTAATGTAGAAATGTGTGGTTTCCAGCTTTGAGCTGTTCTTGATTGAGGTAAATCTCACAGTTTGGAAGTTATCGTGAACTTGTTATGTTAGAGTTGAAACTGAAAATGCGATACGGAAATTTTGTTGTCCAGTTTTTTTTACGAGATTTTTGTAGATAAAATAGGACGTCCACTGCTGAACATAGGCCTCGCCCATAGATTCCCAGATTTACCAATCTTGTGTGGCTGCATCTAACGGCTCCCACCAACTTTTATCAGGTCACCTTTCGATCTACTGGGGGCCGTCATACGCTGCGCTTTCCAGTGCGTGATCTCCTCGAGAACCTTTCTGACCCATCAGCCGTCAGTTCTTAAGTCTACGTGCCCCGCCCACTGCCACTGCAGCTTGCAAATCCTCTGGGCTATTTCAGTGACTTTAGTGTGTTTACGAATCTCCTCATTTCTGATTCTGATTCTCGTAGAGAAGTACGAAGCATAGCGCTCTCCATAGCATGAAGATAAATGTCTGATTTAAATTGTTATAACCTTAAAAGCTGTCAATGTTATGTTACCTATTTTTGAACAAATAGCATTTGTAGTGTTATCCGAACACATACGGAAAATTCCAATATTTGAAATAAGCAACGCGACATCTCTTGTGAATGTACTAAACTGCAACGGTTGCCATTGAGCAGTTCAAAAACAGTATAAGTTTTCCTGTAGATGGAGCTAACAGCGCTTTAGTCGTAATCTGAATCATCTCACTGATTTCGACCCTGACGTGACAGAGCCCGGTAGCACAATTGGATACTGCATCCTCGTATCAAGAGGAAGGTTGTCCCCATCTAGACTTGAACATTTTTGAGATGGTTTTAAAATCTTGGTATTCTTAAACAATAAAACTATTTGTACTTGTTAATTATCAAGATTCAAATCTCATGAAAAATCACGTGCGAACACCTTTAACATAAAACTCTTAACATATGAAACCAATTGCCTCCAAACAAACCTTACAACTAGTTTCAAATAAATGATTCGGTTTGCAAGGTTGCTGGTGAAATTACTGGCACATGCAATTTACACCTGTATGCACAAGTTGATGGACGCAGGGGAGTGTATCGTAGGGCACGTTTCTAAGGTCCTTGACCTACGAGGCAATACTTTGTTATTGGCGCTGGTTACCACTTAATATCAGGTGGGCCATTGCGCTTGTTCAATGTCCAGGACGTATAAAAAATCGCACCTTAAATAAATACAAACAAACAAACAGTGAACATTATAACAATATGTTTTGTATCAGTAGTTTTTTTCAGATTATTATGTATAAATAATATATTATGGTAGAAATACCCCCTATTCGCACAAAGCGGTTCTCTTCGACCTTTATTATGCGCACCGCCAAAGAGTGGAACGCCTTGCCAGAGTCTGTGTTTCCTGATGGCTACAACCTGGGTGTCTTTAAGTCGCGAGTAAATAGGTTTCTTCTAGGCAAGCGTGTACCATCGTAGACTGCATCATCGCTAGCCATCAGGCGAGATCATGGTCAAACGCAAGCCTATAAAGTATAAAAAAAATGTTACTAACTTTATAAAACTGGTAGAAGTTTGAAAATAAATCTAGTAATTTAAGTTTTTGCAGACAAATACACACACTACCTAAAAGACACGAAATCCTTAAAAATACATATAACGGAACCATTTTAGATGATTACTGCCCCATAAAATAAAAGTATTCTCAATAAATAAAACTAATTAGTAGGTACCCTCGTTTATCAGAAGGTGCTTCTTCAGGGCGAATTAATTAATTGCTATGTGCTATGACTTAACATATTTATCATTTGGAAGGCAAACAAGTTTAACTTGCCAGGTATTTACTTAGTTGGAAACGAAATGTTTGAATGCATTATGCATTCGATGTAAATCTATTTGAATCTGCTGACGTGGCGTCACCTTAGCTCGACACTGCAAAGGCAAATAATACTAACTCATTCGTACTTCGTATTACTTCGTAAAGAAGCGATACTACTCTTTCTCGCCAATTTTTTGTCCCTCGCAACGCAGCAGTAGGTCTGGTAGTATTGCCACGGTAATGATAACTATACAGTATTGTGACTCGGCCCTGTTCTTGAATTATTTACCTGCACCCGCGCGGTACGTAAACACGCGATAAGGCTGCCCGCCTGCAGTATTTTAATTTCATCTACGTACTTGAATTTCTTTATAGTTTTATGATTGTATATTTTCATCATCATCATCATTCTCAGCCCGTGTCGACCCACTGCTGGGCATAGGTCTCTCCTTGTTTCTGCCACTCTTCCCGATCCTGTGCCAGTCTGAACCACGTACGACCCACGGTCATATGGATGTCGTCGACCCATCTTGCAGGTGGACGTCCCCTATTTCGATGGCCAGTTCTCGGCCTCCACTCTGTTAGTGCCTTAGTCCACCTGTCGTCACTACGTCTGGCCAAGTGCCCTGCCCAACTCCACTTGAGCCCCAATATTCATTTGCTGACGTCTTGTACTCTAGTCTGCTTGCGAATTTCGGTATTGGGAACTCGATCTAAGAGTGTGATGCCGAGCATGGCGCGCTCCATGGCTCTCTGTGCTACACTTATTTTGTGCACAGCCTCCTTCGTGAGCCTCCATGTCTCGGCACCATAAGTCATAGTTGGCAGGACACATTGGTCATAGAGACGTGTTTTAAGACATTGTGGTGACATATTTTATATTAAAAAAATGAAATACGATCTGAATGAAATAGGAACTGTTCAATAAAAATACATGTGTGTTTTTTAAATTAGTAGTCTTAGTAAAAAATCCACCTTTTTAAATTTGATACATAAATATATTGATCGACTGAGACATACGAAAAGCTTTATTGTTAAATTTAATAGTATAAAAAACCCGCAACAAAACAACCAAAAGCAGCACAATATAGTCTATTCTTGCTCTTTGCCATTTTAAGTTAGTACTTGTACTTATTTCAATAAAATATTCACAAATCGCACGCTTACTGCTTACAAAACAAATCACACCGTCCGTCACTGCGGCAACATTACCCGTGTTGCGGCGCATTCGCGACTGGTAGAGTACCGAGTGGGTACCGAAACGAGAAGCGTAGGTATGATTCACGTTCCGACCGTTTGTATAAAAACAGAATACTGTATAGATACCATTACCGTGGTATTGTCGTGCCGACGTTACCTACTCGGTTGTCACCGCTGCTTGTGTGTCATTCACATATTCGTTTTATATATGCCCCACTTGATTGGTTTAGCTCGATCGTGTGCGATTAGGCCTTTGCACCTGAAGAAGTAATGGTAATTAAATCAGTTCGTTTCCATGGAGTGTCTGTCTAAATCTGTTCAATTTCTCTTAATTAAGTCTTGTTGCTGGAAAAAACAAATATGTATTAACGCATACAGAAACGATATATTTTGTACTACTGATCCGCACAGAGAGTGGGAAAGAGCGATATTCAAAATGTCTTTGAAATCGCGCTAAATCCAATTTAAATATTCAACAGGTTTTAGTTGATGGAACGCTGGAATATTTTGCTTTTATCACAGATTGTAAAAGGACAGCTTAGTCACTTCCTGTACCTAAATTCGTAAAAAAAATACCACAGCCTATAACTGCTATCTCGTTTCTACTGTTTTTCTATAACCAATTAAAGTTCGTTACTTCAAAACTTATCGCCTAAAATATCTCGGCTTGTACGCTCTATTTTCAACGTTGAGTGTACTTTGCTTTGCGTGATCAAAATACGTAAAGCAAAAACTTTTTACCCATTTTTAAGCTTATTGCGCGCACGGAGGAGCGTGAGATTTGGCATAGATAGATAGATATACCTACTCTTTATTGCACACCAAACAAAATTAAATATCCAACAATAAAGGTAAGTATAATGGGCGGTCTTATCACTAAAAGCTTTATAGTTTATATGGTGAAGGAGGGGCGAATGCTAAAATTGAGAAACAAATTACTGCGATCGATTTAACCCACTGTGCAACTAGCAACTAGTTAGGATAAATTGGCATAAGATGAAAATTATTTAATTCCATACTCTGTAAAACCTAATAAGTATTATTTGATAAAATACTACGCCATGGAAACAATTCACAGCATCATCTTGTAACGTTAAAAGTTGCATTGACAAGCATCAAGATTAGATCAAAACTACGATCTCGGAGTCTCAAAGTCCAGAGTGAAGGTTCTTTAGGCAAGCGTGCTTCATCTTCGATCACACCATCACTTAGCATCAGGTGAAGTAGTGGCAAGACGCTTGACTATAACCAATTAAAAAAAAAAGTAGCACTCCGGGAGTGCCGACAGAAGTGGTAACTTGAACAATTACGAGATACGTAGGTATAAACAGAGGCGTCGGTAACGGTAACGGTAAAAGTGTCGCGGGTTCAATGGTTTTTTCCCCATCTCAAAAAATGCCCAACGCGCCTAAAGAATTTTTCACTTCAAAAAATATGATCACTTCCGTATTTAATTAAATTTACCAGAATGTTCGGATTTTTGTAAAAGATCACTTTTCTCTTTAAGATAGACAAAAGCCATGCGTGCAATAATTTACCAATTTAGAAGTAGGTAATCTTCAATTGATGTAAAAGGCTTTAAGGGTTTTTAGATCGAGGTCTTGCATGCTCGTAAGCCGCCATCTTTTTTCTCTAACTTGAATTATCAAGATGGCGATTGATAACAATAGCTAAATCTCTTCAATTATATTACAAGTAGGGGAGACCGGGGCAAGATGGGATATTTAAGAAAAAATCCGTCATAGTATGAAAATCAAAACGTTTATTAAAAATCTCTTAAAACCAAGGAACACTTACAGTTTTAATTAAAATAATTATAATCTTTTATTACGCTAAATCACATAATTTTTGGCACATAAATGAACTAAATAACACATGTCAAATATCCCGTCTTGCCCCATGATCGGGGCAAGATGGGAAATACAATGGGGCATAATGACGACACATTTAATCTGGTTGGCAACGTTCACATATATGTGCCTCTTCATCGTCATCGTCTACACCTGCGCAGGAATTATGAGCCCAGCCATGGCACACGCTACAAATAACCCATCCTTCAGTGGACTCTGAATATAAGTACCCGCAATATATGCAAGGACAGTCATTTTCATCGTTTTCAGATGAATTAGTATCCGTGTCACTTTTATTTTTGCGTCTTTTGCTTTTATTCTTTTTTTCAGGC
Organism: Philereme transversata; assembly: GCA_963924445.1. Taxonomy (NCBI): domain Eukaryota; kingdom Metazoa; phylum Arthropoda; class Insecta; order Lepidoptera; family Geometridae; genus Philereme; species Philereme transversata. The sequence continues at coordinate 15,745,958 of OZ004340.1, forward strand.
TTCTTTTTTTCAGGTTTTTTCTTTTCAGTCTTTTTATTGTCAGGTTTATTTTTTTCAGTCGGCTTATTTACTTTTTGTATTTTATTTATATCTCTAATGAGATCATTCTTGTACGGAGAAGCTGTAAGTATTGCAGTTTTACCGCGTTTTCTTGTTTTTCTCTCTTGGGTTCTTACTTCCTTGGGTATGGCTATGATATTTTCTGGGGTCACAGAAAACGAAGATTTTGCTGGCTGTATTTGTCTCTTAGGGGTCTTCTCTTTAATTAAGTGTGCAGAAGTTGAAGGCTGTGGTATAATCTCAGTGTTCATTGATTCCGCAGCTGCACGATCAGCAGAAGTATCTTTTTGTTGTCTCTCAGGGGTCTTCTCTTTAATTAAGTGTGCAGAAGTCGAAGGCTGAGGTAAAACCTCAGTGTTCATTGGTTCCGCAGCTGCACTATCTTTTTGTGCATTCGATATAGCAATCTCTGGTTGTGTTGCCTCTGAAGGAGTTGACGTTGATGTTGTTGGAACCAGAGATGTTGAGTCAAGGTTTACATTTTCAGAAGGCAAATTCGTTGTGTTTGTTGTTTCAGCCGCTATAAAGTCTGCGTCTGTGAATACATTTCTGTCAAGTGGCCATATTCCACATTTCCTAAACCCGTTTATAGCTGTCAACATCGTAGCTGCTTGTAAATATGCTTGCCCAAATAGCTTTGCCACTTGGTAAGGTGTAACTACGCGTCCGGGATGATTTCTTAGCCACTTTTTCACTTCTGCACCATAATAAGTACTCAGCGGTTTCATGAATGCCACGTCTAAGGGCTGTAATTTGTGTGTACAATGGGGTGGTGTACACAACAGTATTACATGATGCTCCCTTGCGTAATCTATCAAATCAATATTTTTTGTGTGTGACGCATGACCGTCCAATAGCAACAAGACTGGTTTTTCTTTAGTGGGTTTTACGATTTCTACAAACTTTTTGAACCAATCATAGAATAATTGTGAAGTTATCCAACCATTGTCACTACAGGTCCCCCAAAATCCCGGTGGTGCATCATCCAGCAACTCATTCTTCATTCGTTTTCGGGCGTAGATCAGCATTGGTGGTATATATGTTCCAGCGGCGTTAAAACAGATTTCAGCCGTAACTAATTGCCCTCTTTCTGCAGATGACAAGCAGCCAACTTGCTTTTGACCCTTAAGTGACAATATCTTTGACTGACTTTTTGGCACAGTACTAACGGCGGTTTCATCAACATTATAAATCCTGTCAGCGGTAAAGCCATGCTCTTCTACAACTGTTTCTAATAATGTGAAGAACTCATTTACTGCCACTTTGTTAAAAGCCATAGCTCTAGCAGCAGAAGTTGGCTCTGGTCGTCTAAATGAAAGTTCAGGATGCCTTTTTAAGAATCCACTGAGCCAGTCTTCTCCAGCCATTCCAGTCTCTGCGTTAAATGGGTTCTCAATATGATTTCTCTCAGCTAACTGGAAAGCTAAAATCCGAAGCTCTTTGCCAGTTATCCCAAAAAGGCGTGCTTCCATTGATTTAATGTACTGTGATAATTGTTCTTCTTGTTCTTTATTAAAAACTGTTTCGTAGCGTCCTAATTTCTTTTTTCCGTAGTCATTATCTGAATCAGTATCGGCATCTTCAGCACATCGAGCCTTTCTCACTCGACGTTCCAAGGTCGATTTAGGTACGTTATATGTAGCTGAGGCTCGTAGAAATCCCATTGTCTCAGAAAGCACAGCTCTAACAGCTCTTCTCATATCGTCTTCTTCCCATGTTCCACGATCCGTTTTACGCTTATAATTTCGTACCATTTTAACTGCAAAAAAAAAATGTCATTAAATAGGTGTCAAAAAATTCTACACGGGGCAAAACGGGATACTATCCCATTATGCCCCGACCTTTTTGCCCCAACAGACACATTTTGAAAAAGTAATAATAGTTTTATCCTACAAAATTATTCAACGAAGAATCTGTTGAAATTCTTTAGTTTTGACACTATTATAACAAGTATGCGTAAAAACGTTACATTAGCACTAATACCTACCTTCGTGCACATCGATTAAACACAGAAAACTTCGTAAAAATCCGCAAAAAAACAGTTTTTTCTCGCCGCGCAGCCAAAACACGTAGTGACACGTACGCACCGCTCGGACTCGTGTGACGCGACTGAACATCGCGCGAATGGCGCCGTGTTCGGCTCTGTTGCGTTCACAAGACACGCACACAAGCACATTTCCCGTCCTGCCCCGAGCTTCGTCTTGCCCCGGTCTCCCCTACATCCCTAAAACCCTTAGCAACTGAAGTGTGCCAGATGTTCTTCCACACAATATTCCGATAAATCGTTGATACCATAATTCTGTGTAAACACCAACAGAATAGAGCCCTATGAAACATTTCAGGACACGAAAATTTATGCATTACTGGCATTATAGTAACAGGGGTTTTACAGTTATTGTTAAGTATTTATTTACATCTATCGAATGGTTTATGAAAAAACTCAAAAAAATACTTATTTACTTTCGTGTAATAAAATATTCGCAAAACATTTGTTTATAAACAAATGTTTAGAGATCCGTAGACGAACGAAGGTTCATGACATTGGGATTCGAGTTATGGAGCTCAAATGGTCCCTTGGCTAGACGTGGTGATGACAGATGGAGCAGGGCAGTGACCAAATGGGCTAGATGGGTGGACGACATCGTAAAGGTCGCGGGCCGTCAGTGGGTGACTAGTGCAGGATCGTGGTGTATGGCACAAACTTGGGGAGGCCTATACCCATCAACGGGTGAAGTCAGGCTGTGGATGATGATGATGAAGAGTAGCAGCATAACTCATACTTTCATAGTTTTCCCTTGGTATGTTAATAAGGAATTTCCCTAAACCGAAATTCTAAATTCATGACTCTCACCTGTTTCCCTAAATAGTACACTAAGCCAAGACAATGAATATCTACAATTAAGGGTGTTCAGATTATTTAGGATATAAAAATAAAATGTGTTTACAAACTCACACCGCGATGTCATACTCGAAGTTGGAGCAAACTCAGTATTTTTCATACACACAACTTCACCGCAAATGGCTTATAAACTTCCAAGTAATCTGACCAACAAAGTATGTGAGACTGCAGTCAGATAAATCCTTGAGCCATAAATAAAACTGTAGTAAAAATATACCAGCTCGAGAAAAGTGCAACAATGTTGACGATCAGGGGTTGGGACACTTTAAAGGGGCTAAAAGAAAGATATGATTTTTACTGCATAGTATATCCTACCGATAATAAAAATGCAAAAATGTGTGTGAAGTTCACATACATAGTGTACCAATTTCAAAACTAAGATGTGTAAAGTATTAGTACATTTCCTTAAAAAAAATTTAGTAGGTACCTATCAACAATTTTCAGTTAAAAATCATGAAAAATCGTGTGTTTTTTACAACTTACATTAACCGCACAATTTTTACCGAGTGAAAACTATTGATTTTCGAAGTCTTCGAATAAACATAGTTCTCGTTATTGAGAACAAAACACCCATTGTTTTCCCCTTCCTATTAAATCAAAGCCATTTAATAACCCAGCTTAAAACAAACAGCAAAGACCAAACCTATAAAAAATGAATCTTCAAGCCATAAATAAATTTGTCTAAATTACCACAAAACCCTGTAATTAATAGGTATTATTATAAAACAGGAGTCGGGAGCGTAAGAAATTAGGCGGAGATACGCTTGATAATTAGAAGTCATCAAGTCTCCTTCATTTGAATATACACTGTTATAATTTTCAGTGGTTATTCATTATGATGTACAATTCGCTTTTTCACCCGACTACCATGTAACTCAATTACTTTTATGCGAAGGCAGTTTGATTGTAATGAAGTTAAGAGAGTATTAACTTGTTATAATGAGTTATCTACCTTTTTACCGGCATACTAATAAAAACGTAATATTAAAAACTAACCTTACATATACCAATAAACTGTTACATAATGAATACGGATACTTATCGCGTATACAACTCTTTATTTATAATTCTGGCATTTATACTGATATGACTGTCCTCTGATGTGGAAGCTCACGGAGAGGACTAAATCGCAATTAGTGATTAAGTACTAACTCCCCTAGATTTAAGCTTTTTACTAACAAAATAGATCCATTGTTATCTGATAAAATAAATAAATAATAATAATATACTCAAGTGGCTCCCTATCCTTCGTCGCCGGAATGCACATATTCTGTCCCTTCTTTTTAATATTATTTTCAATCCTTCTTCACCATTCTATAGGAGAGTTTTGTGTTCTTGCACTAGGCACATGATCAAAACCTACGCTCATCTGAAGCTCTAAGTCTCCAAACCTCTGTCCACAGTTCTCAATTTTATGATGCCTCCTTTACATTTCAAGCTGTGCGGCTGTGGAACGCTTTGCCTTTGTTTATCAGATCATCTAAATCTCTTCCTATCTTTAAAGCTAAGGTATAACTTTCTTTATCTATGCACTGCTAGTTTATCGTTATGTTTATCTCCTTTACTGTTGTTTATATATATATATATATATTTGTATAAACATTTCTATATATTTAGTTTATTAGTAAGTAAGTATAGCTAGTTTATGTGGGTTTATGAACACCGCCGTCTTTTTGATTTTGTTTTGTCTTGTCCATCCAATCCATTGTCTGGAAGAGATGGCTTTTAGCGATAAGACCACCCACTGTATTAACTTTATTTTTGTGTATTTCTTTGTATGTTTAGTTTTGTTTGGTGAGCACTAAAGAGTATTCTATTCTATTCTTATTATTTTGTGTTGCATTACCAACAGACGTGGTAAAGGGCAGAATGTTTTTTCGGGTTTGAGTGAAACTGCCTGTCATTTTAAAAGAAAACGATGTCTACCTTATACAGTGAACTAAATATATATAATTAGCAATCGACATTCTTTAAAATGGTTTATTTACTTTCATCCCCATGATCTACGATTTGTAATTGTCTTCATAACACTCGAAACACCCTGTTCAGTAGGAATAAAAATCATCATTTATTCTTCAGCTCTTCTCGTCCATCGGCTGTCCTCTGTGATCATTTCGGTTCAACGTCGAACGTTCGATCTTTAAGATTAGACGCAAAAACTTTGAGTATCTACGTACAGGGCTTGTAAACGAGCAGTATATGGCAGATACCTACTAAGATCCAAAGCCTCGAATACCGCTGTTAAATTGCATGCATAACGAGCTTTACAGGTCTCATTTTGATTCATAATACAAGGCTCCTTTACAGCCGCATTTTGTAAGATTTTTCCTTTATTTTTTTTTGACATCAAAACATTAATTACTGATTTAGTATTGACATTGATTGATTCATTGACTTATTTGACATTGTTTCTGTGTTTTATTGATTTTTGTTTTATTTTTATTATTTTAAGTTGACATTATTTGATATAATAACTTAATTAGTCCCGATACCTGTCTGTTTGAGCTACAATAATGTTAATTCTATCACAATTGTTATTGTTATATTCTAAATTTGACGTAACTTAGTGTTTTAGCATGTACCTACAGTGGAAAATAAATGAAATGAAATTTCTCTCATTTTTTGATTCCTCTCATTAAAGGACAACCAGGCGCACGGCTCAGTACCATCAATACCTCGATTAATGCGTGCGTATAGCTAAGGTATGGAACACTATACCGTCGTCTGTTTCCTAAAGACTACAATCCAGGCCTCTAGATCTTCGTGCTTCACCTTACGATGGTAAGGTGAAAGTGAGGTTGATCATCGTCATCTGAATCATCAGTAAATATCAATCGCAATATATCTTCATTTGACCACAATCATCAGATTGTGGTCAAATGAAGATATATTGCGATAAAAAAAGTGTTGTTTTCTTTTTTTTATCACGAATATAACTTTGTGGGGACTTACCACTATGGTAACTCTTCACGTACGTAAATGCTTGACAAATCGAATGGCGCAAGACGTTGTTTATTGTATCCATGAGTAAAACCACGGGTAGAAGTTACTAGTTACAGCAGTACCTATATCTGTGTAATTTCCCGTACCCTATGAGGTAAGTGTTATTGCACTAACACCCCTAGGTCCCCCGTGACCGATTCGTTTCTACAATGACCCACCTCTATTACAGTATTAGTCCTGATTTACCTCAATTATTCGAGAACTTGATCGATTGTGGATAATTTGTTCAATGCCTTTGGAATTTTTTGCAGTGGTGCTTTATTTATTGAGCTTTGCAGGGAGGGTTGGATTAGGGTGAGAAAATGGCAATGGGGAACGTAACTACGGAGTTAATTATGTCAATTTGACGAAAGAACGGAAATTTCGAAAAGTATCTTGACTGTTTTTATGGTTTATGTTTGTTTCTGGACTTAATTAATTTCACACACTGTAATCTCATACTGCATTTTAAATTATTTTTAAGGAAATCCTCTCATCAATGACCCACTTTCAGGCTTATTTCCCTGGACATTCTATTGTGCATAAATGCGTACATGCCTGTTCGAAAGAATTGTTTATATGATCTAGTTTTGGTTAAGTATTTAAATACGTATTAGTTTAAAGTTTAGCATAGCAACGGCGCGATTTAATGCATTTCTAAGATCCGATTTCAATACCGTATCCATTCTTCCAAGAATTTTTTCCTATAATGGATTATTCCTTATCTAAATCTAATTGCGCCGTCTCATTACGTTTGAAGAAATCAGCGCAATTTAAATTGATATCGATCGTTTTCCGTTAGATAATACCTTCGCTTTTTCAGAAACGGGAACCATATTTACTGGAACATTTTAAATAATTTTATCTTTATTTTATCTGTCCATAAATGGTCAATTGAACGATCCCTTAAAACACACATACATATTTTGACCGAGTTTGCAATATCTGAAACTTTGTAAGAAACTTTTCTACAATAAGTTTTAATACGATTGAAAGAAGGAAATATTGTTTTCAAGTAATGTTGTTTAGATTGTTTTCTCGTGAAAAACGAATACACTGGTTGGTTCAGATTAATTCACTTACTCGATGAATAATATACAAGAAATGTGGTACAAACCCGAATTTCCCTGTTGTTCAATTACATGCGAAATTAGATTTGTCTGATCCAGTATACTTACTTTTCTTTCCTAAATCAAGCCGCTGTTCTTATTTGTTCATATAGATCCTGACCATCCAAAAGTTGCCTGGAAGAGATCGTTTTTAGCGATGAGACCGCCCATTTTACTTATGATTTAAAAGTTACTTTCTTTTATATGTTTATATTTAATGGTGTTAAATAAACACATTTTCTAATCTAATCAAAATAACCCTAATTATCCCACTATTAAAAAAATTATTGAGTACATTATTTTTTGTTTATTCGGAAGAGATAATCTAATCAGGTTGTTCATAAGGATTTCAAAGTTTTTTGGTTTGTTCATCGTTTTTTACGTGTGCCCTGATAGGCCAGTGTCCTGAAGGCCAATTTCCGTAATAAAATATATTCTAATGTTTGTCTCGATCTACGTCTGGCAACGCAATGTTTGACGAAACTGAAGGATGTCGCTACACTTATAGATCACAATGCGACCAAAAGCGGAATAAAGTTAAAAATACGAGAACTGGGGAAGTCTCGATGTTTTTTTTTCATACTTTATAGGCTTACGTTTGACCACGATCTCGCCTGATGGTAAACGATGATTGATACGATGGATCACGTTTGCCTAAAAGAAACCTTTTCAATCACGACCTGAAGACACCCAGGTTGTAGTTATCAGGAAGCACAGACTCCGGCAAGGCATTCCACTCTTTGCCTCTTGATTGCTAAATGGGTTTTAGCAATCAAGAGGTTTGTTATAGGATCTAGCATGTTTATGTAACACATAATTTTGGCTATACCTATAAGGCATGCCAGTTTTTTATTCTTCCAATTGGCAAAGATGAGAACAAAATAAAGTGACAGAGTTAAACTTACATACTGTGCTATCTTCTGCGCCCAAATCCCCGGTTCATCAAACAATCTCGCTTCATCAAACAATACCGTGTTAATTAAATATTGTCGCCGAAAAAGTTCGTTTGCATATTCGCGATTTCGGGTCGCAGTTTTCGAAGCGAATTGGGTCGAATGTTTTTTTTATTTGAGGGACAATTCATGTCATCGGTAGTTCATAGACAGACGAGGCTGTTTTGGGAAATGGAAATAAATTTTGGGAGGTCAGTTTTGCCTTTGGTTGTTTAAACTAGTATTTTAGTTAGTTATTTTCAATTATTTTCAACCATCAAATAAGTTAGATTGATTGATGTTTGTATGGATTACTAATTTGCCACCGTAACTGGAGGTTCGATTCCTATATAAACGTTACTATCAAACACTAGATAACTTAACAGCAGAAATGTCTAAACATATTCGTATCGAATTACTTACATCTTATTATTGTCGCAAAATAAATAAAATTGCACACTTTCATTCATGCCGCAACTATTTCTATACGCATATGTTTAGACATTTCTGCTGCTCAGTTATCTACTAATATCACCACTGAAAGTTACTCGTAGTATAGGAATCGAACCACCACGAACGAAATCTGGCATCGATGCATCCTGGATTACCAATACTCTACTTTTTTTTGTATAAAACAGTAGATTTAAAAAAAAGGAACTTTGAAAGGTGGTAGCAATAACACAGAAGCTACTTGCTACTTTCAAAATATAGTTTTTCAGAAATATTGTATATCACAAGGAGATCCTTATGAAGATTGCTTACCAATGCCAATACATTGCCAGTTTTTCACTTATTTGCATAAAAAGTACAGTGAACTTGGCACAAGCAGTCGCCAAGTATGACACAATAACCCGACTAAAGCTTGGTATCCACTAAAGCGGATAGTCTTGTCTTATTCGTTTTATATGCATTAAATGGCATGCCCTATGTATTTTGGAAATGAATCTCAACTGAATATCCGTTAAGCATTAACAGAAGCCATCGACTTAGACCTAAACCTAGGATTACTGGGACTTATGGCTGTCTGTCAGGCACGTCTTATATGAAGAGACCTATAAAAATATATTTTACACTGTGAATGTGTAAACACTTAGTTCAAAGAACTAATGGGCGTTGGAAGGCATTTGTCTCACCGCCGGCGATGAGCGAGAAGCGAGTAGAGCTAGAAACTAGAAACGAGTTGGCGACCAGCGAGAAGCGAGTGTGTAGTTCCTCTAATTGTCTCACTGGGCTTTAAAGCGAGTGAGCGAGTGCGACGGGCGATACTCGCGCCACTCGCTGAGTGCGTGGCGCGTGCGTTCCATTCCGCTGGTTCATCTCACGAGTATCGCTGAGCGAGTGTTGTAGTCGCTGAGACAAAATAGTGGAGAGCGAGTTTCCGTTCACACTGCCAGCGATCAACTATTAATATACGTGTCTCTTTTACTCACACGGCATCTATATCTTTTGTTCGTTTCTTGAGCGAGAAAATAGTTGACACGCCGGCGGTGAGACAAGGGCCTAAAACAGGTTTTTTTCCAAATTCATAGAAAATTTTAAATTTTAGAATAACCTTAATGTTAATGAAACAGCCTGCATAAAATAGGTAAACAAATCATATTCATTCATCATGTAAGTAGGAACATGTAAAAGTCGCCGCAGATTTACGTTAAAAATTGTTTATTGGAAATGTATGGATTACTGGATAAATATTCAAGCTACCGATTCCAGACGTGTGTTTTAAATTAATGTCGTGTTTTAGCAATTATCGATAATAGCCAAGCTCTTCTAGCATTTATATCCGTACCTCTATAGAAGACATGAAGCCTTAACATAGCACAAAAATTATTCCATTCACGTTTATACGTCCCCGCGATAACCGCACTTCAGTTTTGAAGCGGGATGTATAAATAGCACCCTGAGGCTGAATAAATTTTAAAGCCATCTCGCGGATTACGATGGCGATTCATTTCTCGTTTCATGGTTTATTAAAAGCGATTTTGTATCGATTTGCATAGTCGAAGGCTTTGAAATTGAAGTAGGTATCTATTTTAGGTAATCCAAAGTTTGGAATTTTGAAGGTTCAGACGATTTAAAATACATGGCTTAGAATTAATTTGATTTCAATTATTATGCATGTTTTATTCGAATAAAAGTTCGCAATTGTATTAGGGTTGGTACGACCTGACTACGTCTTTTGCATTTGTGTTTGATTAACCTGATTAACTGTCTTTTGTGCCCTATGACCTGCACAAAGGACAGTTAATCAGGTCAGCCATAGTCTGGATATTGGGCACACAGACAGATGGTTAGCGAAGGGTCTCGCATTCCCCATCTACAGAGATTTTTCCTACAATGCCCAATTGCCCAACCTGAGTTCGGACTCGATTATAAGATTTTCAGACCAGCCACGCAAGATCATGTTAAAGGGGAGATGTTCGTGTGGTGCTAAGAAGTCAGGCGGTTTAACGTTTTGTGTTTTACGCACAAATTAACGTTTTGTCCGGCCGGGCGGTGGTGTGATCGTAAAGTGGATATTTATGGTGTTGGTACTTTTGGGTCGCCCGTGTCATCTAAAGCACGAAAGATCTTAGTTGAAAATGCAACTAACCGCGTAACGTGGCTTAACTAAGCAAGCTACAATGCATGCTTCTTATTTTGTGCCGCCAAATGTGACTAACATAGATTTTCTCAAAAAAATCACGATTTCAAACCGTTTTGATTGCTCCCTATGTAAAGCTTAAATGATAAGTGATGCCGTTAAAAAAATATGCTCCAAAGCCAAAAACCATCACGAGTAAATTGATTTTACGTGCTTTCACTTACCTCCTCTGAAAAATATTTTATTCACCGGCAGTAGCCATCATCGATCAACTCCCGATTGCGTCACTCAATCAAAAGTTAAAGGTCACAAAACGGTGCCATTATTTCAAACGTAGGCTGTGTTTGAACAGGAAGTAGGGTGCAAATCCTTGCCTGCTTACTGTCTAAAAGTAGCTTTGCATATCCATACTTCCATATTAATATTATAAATTCGAAAGTGACTCTGTCTAGTTTCTCTGTCTGTCTGTTACATTTTTACGACTGAACTGCTGGACTTCATGACAATTGGTATAAAAATAGACTATGTCCTGGATTAAGACTTTGGCTACTGTTTATTGACAAACAACGCGCGCGAAGCCGTCTTTTATAATTAATGTTGCTGTGTTTAAACATTTTGGCATGTTGTAGATCTTCGGACGGCCCATGATAACACATCGGTGCTACCTAGGAATTACTGAATTGCAATAACTTACGTAGTTAGGGCAACTTGTTATAATTTAGCTATTCCTAGGTACTACCGACGTGTAAAAAGTGTATACTATCATACATTCGTGGGTACCTTACTTATTTTGTAGATATTTATTTAGCCGCTTGTGTGTCAAAACCGCCTATAATTTCTATGTCTTGTAGACTCTCTAGTACTCGTAGACTGAAGAGTTTACCCTGAGGGCAAGGCTCTTTTAAATTAGACGTTCATAGAGATGTAGTGATGCCGAATGCCGAAAATTCGAATACCATGGCTATAACTCTAGAAATAAGAAAAATATTCTGGCCCTTCGTTGTAGATTACATGTTATAATGTACAAATTTAAAACATTTCTTAATATAGTTTATTTACATTTAACTAAAGTATGTAGGTACCATTTTGTTCGATAACTTTTTGCCATCTTGTAGGTAGGGACATGATCCCATTGCTATAGACATTTAGGGGCTTCTGATCAAAATACCGCGACAAGTGGTTTTGGCAGTCCTCTTGTGATGTTAACCTGGCACTGCCTAAAAATTTCTAAAGAGACCGAAACAGGTGGAAATCTGAAGGTGCAAGGTCAGGACTATACGGCGGATGCATTAACACCTCCCAGCCAAACTCTCTTAATTTTTGCTGAGCGGCTAAAGATGTGTGAGGTCTAGCGTTATCATGATGAAAAACCACACCCCTTCTGTTGATTAATTCCGGCCGCTTTCTCTCAATTTCTTGCTTTAATCTCATCATTTGTTCGCAGTAGAGTTTAGAATCGATGGTCCTGCCTGGTGGTAATAGCTCATAATGAATAATGCCCCTCCAATCCCACCACACACACAGCATCACCTTGTTGCGAGTTAACCCGGGTTTCGCCACAGTCTGTGAAGCCTGACCGGCCTTTGACCACGACCTTTTTCGCACGTTCTTATCGTACGTGATCCACTTTTCATCACCAGTTATCAGCTTCTTCAAAAATGGTTCGGTTTCATTACGTCGTAATAAAGAATCACAAATAAGTACACGGTTCATTAGGTTTCTTTCAGTGAGCTCGTTGGGTACCCAAATAGCGAGCTTTTTTGTTTACCCAGGTTTTTTCAAATGCGGCAAAACTATTTTGTGGTCAATTCCCAGTTCTTCAGCTACGTCGTAACTACTGATATGCCGATCATGCTCCACTTTTTCAAAAATGGCATCAATTTTATCCGTAATAGGGTGACCAGAGCGACGTGTATCTTTGACATCAAAATTTCCGGATTGAAAACGCTTAAACCAAATTTGCGCTACTCTCCTGTGAGACACTGCACTAGGTCCATAAACATCGCAATTTTTTTTCGCGGCTTGCATTGCATTTTTACCTTTTTTGTAGTAAAATTTTAAAATGTATCGAAATTCTTCATAAGATTCACTCATCTTTACAGTACGAAAAACAAATAAAAATCACACATTTTCCTAATTTGAATTTGGAATTATCTTCTTTAAAATTTAAACTTTGAATGATATCAAAACCAGCCAGATGTTAATAGTATAGCCAGAGATTTTATTACAAGTTCATACATACTATAATGCGAAAAGACTTTTTCCCCAACCTATTATAATAAAATTCCCATGAACATTAGAAACAAATCTGACATTGAATTTTTTAATTGTATAAAAAAACAATTATTGCATTAAAGTTTCTATAGTACGTACTGACGAGGCTTTGTCGGATAAACACATTTTTTGTGTTGAATGACTATAGTTTTGTAGTTGGTACTAAGTGGTAATATTTATACAATTATTATATGTATGAAACAGTAATGATACACATACCTGACATCAAAATAATGTTTTTATTTTTAGTTATTTTAATTTGAGTTAGCATCTATGAATAGAAATAAATTATTATAACTATTCAATATACTGTCTGACACATCTAAGTACATGTAAAACGTATAAAAATGACTATTATTACTCTTATGCCGTTGTGGCGCAACTGTTGCACCACTAGAAATTGTCATAAAAATTGCTAGTTTAATTTGAAGGTACAATCAGCCACTAATCAGAATGTGTAGAATAAAGAGTTTTTTGTGAAAAGGCTCGTCCGGGGAAGTACTAGTACCATACCTATTTCTGCCGCCAAGCAGCATTGCTGTGTTTCGATTTGAAGAGTACGGTTGCCGGTGAAATGACGGGCACATGAGGCTTTACATCTGTATGCCTCAAGTTGATGGACGCAGGGTTTGCTGTTCCATCTCTTGGTGGTATAAAAAAAATGTACACCATTGTACATTGTTTACTGAGCTGAATGGTAAAGTTAACTTGGCTAGGTTGTTTTAAAATCCGCAGCAACAATAGGAATTATTCTTATTCTTATTCAAGGGTGGGGGAATAAAAGATCTGTACTGACGTCCCGCATTGGGGTGTATTGTGCATTATCCCCCTTCTAACCTGACCCCAGCCATCCTAACTCCTTGAAGTAACGGAGTAGGACTTTGGGTTGGTGGCAGCAGCTTTCCAGGGTCCCCGTGGATGTTGTTAATGTAGTAGCGGTGTTGGTGGAGGATGAGGATTCGATGACCCTTCGCAGACCCGTTCTCAGTCTGGCGTCGTTTGTGGCAGTGCAGTGAAGTATCATGTGCTCCACAGTCTCTTCCTCCCGAAGGCATCCGCGACAAAGTCCACTGTCCGTGCTCCGGTCTTCAAGAGGTGATGGTTAAGTTAGCAGTGTCCCGTGATGATTCCCACCATCATCCTTAGATCTTCGCGTTTCATCTTTAACAAGGTGTTTGTTGTTTTTCTGTTTTTTGCCGGAACAATAGGAATATTATAGGTCAGTTTGAAGCCTTAGGCTGCCTGTCTATCTATCTGTAGCACCTAGGCCGTTTGTAACTTCTAAACTGATCTTCCTACCGATTTAATTTATATGTATAATAGATATTTGCGAAATTATGCTATATTTGCGGAAATTGGAGTAGAAATTATATTATTAATCGTTTTGTTTTGAGATATTATTAAGAGTAATATAAACGCCTGTAACCGGCTTGCCACTTAAAAGTACATAGACATCCCTATTTATATTCTCAATGAAGAGCAGACGTAAAAATGTTCCGTTCAGTTTGTTTGCCATCTGGACGGGGTTAATGGTGGTACGTACCCTATCTCGACTTTATGGACAGCCCTTGAATTACAAACAGACTCAACATCATTAAAAGTTTGTAGAATCTAAATTCCATTATTTCGATTATACAAACCATCTATAAGGCGCCAAATGGTTGCCTATAATTAGACAAACACAACATTGCCAATTTTAAATGTTATCTATACTAGTATTAAAGAGGTAAAGATTGTAAGTTTGTTTGGATGTTAGGGGTAATCTCGGAGACTACTGATCCGATTCTATTTTTTTTCACTAATGGAATAGTAGATTATTAAACGAGAGGATAAAGTAGTGTCTTGCGTCACGGCCGCTATTCGTCGTGTAACGAAGGGTTCTAGAGTTACTAGAACCTTGAGTGCATAGAGGGATATAAGCACGCCCAAGATGCAGACAGCTTTATCCACGAGGAGAATACTCTACTTTTTACACTTTTGCGAGACAATAAAAACCAAATCTAGTTTGGTGCATTCTGTGAAGAGGTTGGTACAGTTCAAATTTTAATACAGATGAGGTTCCAAATTCAAATCACATTATGCTCCCGAGGGCAAATGAAACTCAGTACAACTTTACTCCCGGCTCAGCCGTAGGGATTTAATCACCTGCTTTCGGCGAGGTTTACATGACATATAATTTGACATTGTCGAGCAGGTGGTGTGAAAACTACATTATCCCTGAGTTGCAATAGGCTATTTTTTATTTTGATAAAAATATGTGCGAAGCCTGAGCGAGTCAGCTAGTAATAAAATATAATTGTATATTTTATAATTATTATTATACTAGTGGTTCGCCCCGAACTAAGATCTCGCGAGTCTCCCATAAAAACAATTCTTTGACAAATCTTTGACTATCAAAATAGTGCCACGAAATGCAAAATCAAACAACTTGGCCTACAGTTTCATTCAACTTACAGGTAACGGGAGCTCATGTAATGTGGTTTAACTTTTTTGGGGTTAAAATTGCAGTTATTCTGGATTTAAGACTTTTGAGTATGTTTTTATTACTTAAGCTACACGCATACCAAATTACAGCACTGTGGAGTCACTGGTGTACCCTGTGAATTTTGTCAAATATCAGATTTTGTAATGGCTTATAATAACTCAAAACCTATAAAATCTTTATTAAAAATAAAAACGGGATTGAAATGCACTAATGAAGACCTTTAATTTAATGCCCCATTTAGTCCCTAATAGTCTCATTATTTTTACCCCTCTTGAATCCCAATATCTCAACAACCCCCCAACATTTTTAGCCCATTTAGTCACACCAAAATTGTACCATGACTACCTACCTATGTAACAAATTTCACGATGATCGGATCAACGCTTCTAAAGTTATCCTCGGACAAACAAACATACATACATACAACGCCGATTTTCCCAAGTTGATCTAGAGATCTCGCTTCGCTCGATCAATAAATACTAATGGTGGTACCAATGAACTTTTCTACTCGCAATTTATACGGGATATCGCAATACTAGCAATAAAGGGAAACATCGTGAAGAAGCTTGTGGCTGAGTTAGCTGACCTTGTCTGAAAAGGATATATTTTTTTCAATCGGTTTCTAGGTTCGCTATCTGTTGAGATTTGTTTTCTTTTACTTATGAGGTTTTTATTCAATTAATTACTATGTAAATAACACAGACGGCCAGTAAAGAATACTAGTACTTCATTACGAGTAACAATCAGAATGTGGAGTGTCACTTCTATACGTAACATTAATTAATTAATGCCAAGACAATTTTTCAGTGGCTTTTTCTGTAGCGTTTATAATCTTTTCGCATCAGTTATTCGGGGTGACGTCTTGAGTTTTAGACCGTTTGTTTGTTTTAAAAAATTAGATCAATTATTATTTGTTTCAATAGAGATATACCTGTGTTTGTTGTGCTACATTTTTTTAGCTCTTCATCTTTTCACATATTAAATCCAATGCTGAATACAGACTTCTCCACAGGTTTATTAGATCGACTAATCTTATGCGGCTTGCATCTTAAACTAGCAAACTTTGTGTTGCCGTTTTATTTCCACACACCTACTAACTCGATAGCTGTTATATTACTACTTCATTCGATATTGAATTTCCTATAAAGCTTTCAAGTAACGAAAACTTTTCTAAAAACGTACTACGTTCTAGCATTGACTCCTAATAACCCAAACCTTATTGGGATCCAACCAACCGCTTCTATCCCCGGATAGAGCTCAAGACGGAAATCCTATTCTAAAATCTTTCGATACACTCGCACCACTTCTAAGGCGGAATTTTACCCGTGCTCCATACACATTGCAAGTTTACGCTGTCACGAGAGCCGCGGATACTGGGATAAACAAGCAATGTATGCCGGCTTATGCTGTGCGAGCAGGCGAGTGGGATCAGCTATATAGCTAGTACTGCTGCGTGAACATTATGTCAGTTACTGTGTACAGTGTGTTTAATAAGAACGTGACCGGGATAAAAAAATAAATTTGTGAGTTTTTTGCGAAACGAAAAATACGTGCTGGTAGCCCAACATTTTGTCCACGATGCATCATCAAACAAAAACAGTTTCAATTTTGCTTCGCAGAGCGGACGTTTTGCGAGATGAGTAGGTATGGTTCCCGCTATGAGGCAGTGTTTCTTTGTATGCATCCCAAAGGACCCGAAATGTCGCGCGTTCAGTGCTAAGTACATGAATAAGTCTAAGACGTTCGTGACCAAGTGGGTGAACCGATATTTAGATGCAATATGTTGATGACCTACCAGAACGTGGTACAACGAGATAGACGGCGTCCGTCGAGGATAAAAGGATTAGTCAACTGTTTTTGAAAAATCCACGCCTCTTTGCGACCTGCACAAAAAAAAGGATTGTGTGGTTTTATGAAACCACGATAAAAGTGAAACTTTGTTTCACATTATAGACATTTTTCCTCGTTGGCACAAATGAGTAATAGTCTATACACTACACGGTCAGCTGATGCGAACTATAGGCGCCGCCATATTGGCCTCGGCTGCTCTGACGAGCGCCTTTCACTTTATCCCTACTCCGCGGCCGACCGTCAAGCGACATGCAACACACAGACGAAAAAGTTTGAGACGATGTAATAAAAGTTTCACTTTAAAAAATTAAAAAAAAAAGGGAATATTCTAGCTATAATTAAAACACGTTTAGTGGAGATTAAGTTAATACCAAAGCACATCAAAGAAACCGCTCCATTCAAAAGACCACGTTGAAAAAAGGTTGGCCTGGACGCGATAAAACTAAACACGTGACTGAGACAAGTATATCTTTTCTGACTAGGCATCGTTTTGGGCAACTAGTATCTCACCTTGTGCATGGTCAATTGCCGATAACAGACTTGTCGAACGAACTGTTAAACACCCGGTAAAGGTGCATGTTTGGGGATGCTTCTCAAAAAGAGTATTTGGCAATTTGAACTTGTTTACTGGTTCTCTGAATGCTGTCAGGAGGAACATAATATACCAGAAATCATTTCTATCATCTGCCCAAACGCTGTTCTCAAGGTCTAATGAAACATGGATATTATAAGAGGACAACGACCCCAAACACCGAAGTCGTCAATGCACCACCTGGATACTAGAAAATCGCATTGATGTTTTGGACTGGCCTTCACAATCTCCTGACGCGAACTCAATTGAAAACGTTTGGGCGTTGATAAAGCTTTAACTAAGAGGGGAAAAAACACTAACCGCTGCTGAGCTTACTCGCAATATAAAGGCTATATGGAGATCATTATCGCTAAAAAATTAACCGAAAGTATGTCTCGAAGATGCCAAGCCATTGTAGACAATGGAGGAGACTCGACACCTTATTAATAATAAAGCATCCTAGTACGTACGATTAACTATGTGCTTATAGTTTTTCAAACGCTAGAAATCATTTTTTATAGATTAAGCCAGTCACGCTTTTGTCTTAAATATGATCAAAAATAAAGTGCGTACAAAACCATACATTATTTTGTAAACGCGTGACTTCTGTATCATGTGAATTGTTGAAATTTATTGGGATGATCCATTTTCCTAGTTCTTATTGTTAGTTTTTTTGAAGGAACTTCTGAAATCTATTTGGCAGTTTCGTAGATCAGTTACTAGCAGTTACCTTGTTTTGAAAAATGCTGTCTCCCTATTGTTATTTAACAGTAAATTTTAGGGTCTACCCTCAGATTCTAAACTTACTTGTGATTTAAGATCGTAGATATACTGATTAAAAAGACGGCTCATGATCGCAATCGAATACAGACTGTAAAACTGCTGGCAAACTCGTCTCGTCTGCTGCTGAGCTGATGAGAATATGATGATCTGTGTTTTGATATGAAGGGTATGGTGTCCGGTGAAATTACAGGCACATGAGGCTTTACACCTATATGCCTCAAGTTTATGGATGCCGGGCAGTACATCGTAGGGCACATTTTTAAGGCGCGTGACCTACGAGGCAATACTTTGTGATAGGCGATTGTTACCACTAACATCAGGTGGGTCATTTGCGTGTTCCAAACCCAGGTAACATAAAAAAAAGCCAGAGTTCGGCTTATCAGCTTCTTTATAGTAACTCTATTCTTAGTACCCTTTATTAGGAGGTTTCCCATCTAGTAAGGGATCCTCCTACTCTACTCTTTTTAGTGCGTGGTCTCCACTTGAGAACCTTTCTGACCCAACGGCCGTTAGTTTTTTAAGCTATGCATTCACTGTCACTTCCACTTGATGATTCGTAACTGTCTACTAGTAAGTCAGTAGCTGGCAGTTACAAACACAGCAAGTGTAGCAATGTAGTATCATGAGAATATATAGGTGGTCTCGTGTGTGTAGCGAATTTTAAGTTCTCGTTTTACCAGGTGCATGTGTAAGTGCATTCAGTATATTTTATGGTGAGCTTCTTATAGATTGATATTTCGCAGTAAGTTTTCAGTTTTATAGAGGAAGCGGTCAAGATAAACACATTTTCTTGCTACTATGTAAGTCTTGTAAAAATAGATGTTAGCAAACTGAAATAGAGTTCAACTGACTCAGCACCATTATGTTTCATTTCTTGGTGCCTTTATGCTGCACTTCAGCTAATTACTATCAGCTCATTATTATTTAAGTCTTCAAGCTATGGTGTAGGGCCTTCGGGTCTTCTAGTGGGTACACCAGCGTCTACAAACTTATGTTTTCTGTGTGCCATCTAGCTAGGTCTAGCTTATTCATCAGGACCTTTCTTGCCCTCAATAATAGGCTAAGCAGTAAAACAAACGACAATAGGAGCCCTTAGCTCATAAACTCAAACAATAAAACAAAACACTTGAATTCATTACACAGCATCGATCCGTCCTTTAAACTTTTCAAAAGAAAATAGCGGCCAATTATGCTAAGCAGGCAATTTACTCGGAGCGCAAGTCTTGTTTACTTGTTTTTGAGAGCCGTAGTTTAATTGAACCTTTGAGCCTTGGAACTGAATTTAAAGTATATAAAATAAACCTATTTTATAGGCCCAAAAGACCTATCAATGTTCGGTTTGATCGAGATCCCGTGGGTTCGTTTGAAGAGGGAACCAAACGAGTACGTAAAACAATGAGTGCTAATACGACGAGAGAAAATAATCCGATGTACAATAACACAAGAATTCACAGTTAAATAGTATTCTTTGAGTACATGCCATATTGTCAAATGTGCAAGACCGATTTCTAAAAGATGTTTTTCTTCACCGTTTATTATTAAAACGGCACGTATCACGTCTCACCACTTGTTGCGACATCTTCAAAATTATATCTCCAACAAAACCGGCTTCATCACTGACATATTGCTCTGAGCGCTTCTGAGCTCTTTAACGCTAATCCCAAAGAGGAAATTGTCTCTGGAAATACTTCCGCTGAACCGGCCGTCTTCAAAGGAATCATGAAAAAATGCCACTTGAAACTTTTGGTGGTTCTAAAGGGTTGAGGATTAAAACAAGGGGAAGAAAATGACATTAAGAAAAACATTTCCGTATCGCTTGTTAAGGAAGTGTTTGAGTATTTTGGTGTATAACTCTTTGGAAAGAAACGCGCTGAACCCTTTCACCACACTATTTCTTTTATAATTTCTCACTTGACTCTTTTCAAGTCTACCTACTGAACAAAAGAAAACTAACCAAAACACCCAGAGAAACTAAAATGTAGAACTGATGCTCAGGATATCGATTTCAGGCCTATAAAGCATCTATAGTGTGGATAAAATACACAATACATCTTTAAAACAGGCCGCATAAATCTACCCACTAATAAATTTACCATGTATTCCCCACCCTGTACATAGATATTATATCAGTTTGTATAAAGCCTGTGCATAGACGATATATCAGTTTGTATGGAGCTGGAGAGTCCCGGGGCGGCTGTCAGGGAAGATACCTATTTATTTTAAGCAGAATTTTCTCGGAAAATTTTTATATATTCAACGTTTATACTGAGAAAAATGAAATAATACTAGATCTGTTATTTTCTGTGTAAAGAAAAATCAGAAATATGATGAAAATAATGTAAAATGGTACTTTAAGTATGTAATGTGTACGGGCATCTACAGTGTCACTATCTTATTAATCCTGAATATTCATGTAGGTATGTATATGTATAAAAAGAAAAAATCATGAAAATGATTAATCTGCTCGAGCTCTACGGCATCCGGCACGGCGCGTTCAGTCCGGCTGCGGGCGCTTGACGACATTGCAGCGGACGACGCGCTGCGAACGAAATAACGACGTTATTACGTAAATTACGACGTTTCTATGTTGAATTTTCATTTGAATCACCGGAATGATCCTGAAATCGAGGTTTTCGATCGGCGTCATAAAGAAGGAAGTTTTTTCTCATTTCGCTAGTTCGAGTCTAGGGCGACTTTTAAAAATCTTAGAATGCGCTTTTCTACTTATTAAATTAAAATGTAATTTCCATTATAGTAAAATTTGCAATCTTTAATATTTAAAGTACTTCCCCTCAGTGTGAGTTTATACATTCGTGGGTCTCAATGTATAAACTCAAGCACCATACTTGATCTCGCGAACTAGGTACGAATTGTACTCACAATACCGAACAGACTACAGATATTAACAATATACGAGAATGATAAATGGTATTTTTACTAAAAACGGGATATTTACCATGATTTGTAAATGAGTGTCCAAATATTTCGGCACAGTCGCATGCCGTAATATCGTTCAGATGTAAAGTCTCCGTTTCAGCTCACTTAAGTGCACTTCTACGAAATCTAGTAACTCTCTTACACACTATTTACTAACCCTATCGGTAAAATAAAAGTCCAAATTTCCAAGTGAGAGAGAAAAGAGACGACTAATTTCCAATCAATCGGCATTCAGATCTTCAAATTCGTTTGCTTGTTGGAAAAAATCTACATTGATTGTACCTGATTTTTATACCTGGAATGAATAATTCATTTCATTAATTTCCATTCTTTCATATGCTATTTCTTTTAAATTGAACGGAGATTTACAAAGTAAATGCTTCGAGGGCGAATTTAATAGATGTTATAAAGTTACTTTTGTTATTATAAAGATTCTAGCTTTGCGCATGTAAAAATAGTTTAGTTTATTTTGCTGCTTTTCTATTTAATTGCATTATATCAAAACTATCTTTATTCCTTGCAATCGTAAGGTTAGAAGGTTAAATATTTGGATTTCTATAAATATGAGTAGAGTAAATAGGTACCTTCTAATATTTAGACCACATCATGGCTTACCATAAAGTTTTCCCGTTAAATATGTTCCGTGATGGAACTACTGACGAAGATTATGTGTGGTTGTGGTCAAATGAAGACATTATAAAAAATATATTTTGAAAAGTCATATTAAGGTTATATATCAGAGCGTTGGAGACGCGATTTTTTGCTTTGGTACAAAATTGCACCTGGATCCAAATTTTACCATTCAAATTAAAAACAAGTGTGAATTAAATTTGATATATGTTATCGGAAGCAAATCGAATAGCTGCATAAACTTTATTTAGTTTTAATTTGTTAATTCGGCAATTTGCCAAAAGCACTGGCTGCATTCTCACGTACAAGGTAAAAATTCAGAACCGCGGTAGAGTTTTAAGTTAGTATTGAAACTAGATATCCGTAGTCGCAAATCGAATAGCCGCATTGTTGTCAACACAACAGCCGGCCATTTTGCAAAATTAGATCTGCCTTATGTGGCGGGCGAAGTTTGTGTTGGCACGGATTATGCTTTGCCGATTATTAGGTGAAATGTGCAATTAGTTGTTGGTTTTCGATACTGGCGGTGGAATGAATTCGATTTTATTGAGCTTTAATGAGAGATTTGCTGTTGGTGTATTTATCTGAAGACTCCTAGAGAGTGTAGAATAATCTACAGCGTATATAAGCTAGTAATTTTGACCGTCTACCAATCCAAAAGTTATGGGGTTTTGCATTATCGTGTAACATGGGTTAGCGAGGGGTAAGCCTTTCATTACGTATTGCGTGATAGATGTACCCAAACTTCGATCATATTGTTGATCGAAGTACCCAAATATAACAATCCTTAAAATCGAACTTCACTGATAGAACAGTAATCGAACACTACTCTATTTTCCATCCAAATATTCATATAATTTATTATTCATATGTTAGGCACAAAAAAGAGAAAATAAAAATATATTACTACAGAGATTACGAAAAGTAAGTTTGGAAAGGAATTCTAGGTTAAACTTTAGTATTGAGGGCAAGCTCCATTGATATATATCTTTGATATTGATATATATATTATGTATGATAAAATTTGTAACCGATGCTTTAAATTTGCACAAACTATTACTGAAATATTCGTACGCAAAGTTGGTAAAAACAAAATGCAAATAAGCAAAATCTTCTCAATTTTAGAAGCTGTTTACTTCACTATTCAGACCTGAATTTATGTAATATAAGTATGATAAGACATTGTTTGTGTGTTTTTCTATGACAATGTTTGGAAATGGTTATAGTGCCAAGGCATTGTTAAATAGTTCAATATCATTGAATTCAACTTCTGTGGAAATTATTAAACCATGGTTTTAATAAAAATATTGGTTTTAAAACTTCTTATTAAATTGTATATTGGTACTCAATTAAACTATATAGGTCTTACCACAAAAAAAAATAAACACTGTTTAGCGCGTGTTTACTAAAAACCTAGATTAAAATTGGTAGGAAATTTGTTAAACACGCGTTAAACAGTTGTTTAATTTTTTTGTGGTAACAAGGTATGTTTATAATTAGTTATTTATTGTCGTAATTAAAGCAAAAATAAACAGCATATCCAGATTTTATTTTTTATTATTCAACTTGGAGTCGGAACAACTGCAGTTGGAGTTGGCCTACTGATGTCAAGTGGTAGCCATCACCTATAACAAAGCATTGCCTCGTTGGTCACGCAACTTAAAAGGAAATCCGGGAAGCAAGACATTTGGAAAATAAGTATTTAACAAATCTATTGCTGTCGCGCTGTGCCCTATATGCCCTATGTGCGTGCGATAGAGACAACTGCAGGTCGGACTGATTATACCTATTTAAAATAGACGAAATCACTGTTCCGTACCTAGTCCCTGTTTCCTCCTCCAAAACGGAACCGATTTTAATTTTTTTTTCAAATATGTAATAAAAAGGGGTTTGGCTATGTTTGTACGTTTCGTTTTTTTAATTATATTCGTCAAATTTGTTTGCTGGATGTCTGAAAAGAGGCAGTAAAAATTAGCAATTTGTGTGACTTTAGAAGGTTCCTAGTTCTTATAATAATTAACTTTTGGAGAAAAACTAAACGTAGGGGCATGACCGTGATACTTGTAGATTGTATGGTAAAAAATATTTGCTCTAGTATCACTATCCAGAGAGGAAACAGGGGACTACGTTTGTATGGGCGAAACGCAGCCCAGATTTCCTCTTAAGAACGTGCCATACGATGCACTGCCCTGCGTTCATCTACTTCAAGATCTGATTCTGCATTTAAATCCATTCCACCTAAACTTGGCACAATAAGAAGTAACTGTAAATATATGTAATAACTGTATTCTTTTCCACAGGTGGTCGAAGACTGGAAGTTTATGTCCATGGTGTTGGACCGTTTCTTCCTTTGGCTGTTCACGATTGCCTGCTTCGTAGGCACCTTTGGAATCATATTCCAGTCCCCCTCGCTGTACGATACCAGGGTGCCGGTAGACCAGCAGATCTCCTCCATACCTATGAGGAAGAGCAACTTTTTCTACCCAAAGGATATTGAGACTATTGGTATTGTTCGATAAATTGTTTTTTTGAGGAGCTTCAAAGATAATATACGTATTCACCATAAAATGTTTTACCGTATCGACTTCAAGCTGATTTGATCCGAGCCATAACAATTGGAAGTTTATTTTATTATAACTTTGTGTTTTGACAGGTTATGTATGATACGAAACTAAAAATATTTTTTGGATGTAACAACTGAACATAACTCCACTATAAACAAAAATGTTTTTTTTCTATGTTATTTTTCACAACTACCAACCAACCCAATTACAACTGGGCTTGATCTTTTCTAAATGCAATATTTTGACGAAACTTCTCTGACATTATTAGGAAGCTCCTGTTTTTCAGGCGCATCTTTTTTTAAAATCAGCCAAAACTAACTTACATGGATGTTCTTGACTTCACATGAGAGTCGTAAGTATCAGGAGCCATGGTACCACAACACAGAATCGATAGATTTTACAGTTTTTTGTTTCTAAGAGTTTTTGTTATTAGGAGCCTGAAATGTCTCACTTTACTTCCGGTCCGGAGTGCTATGGCGGTTCAGCCTTCTAAGTTCGAGTCATATTCGTCTTCCCCCGTAACTATTCTATGGTTAGCCGCGGTCATTTTGTGTTCCGTGGGATCCACTCGGTGGTAGGTTTTTGGCACAACTCATCCGTCATGCGGCAGCTGCTTTGAAGGGTATGCGTGCCCATGAAATTACAGGCACATATGACTGTTCACATGTATGTTTCATGGCTACAATGCAATGCCATGTAGGCCAAGTTTTAGTAGCACGTAACCTTAACATCATATGAGCCATATGCTAGTGCCGGCCGACGCAAGATCATATTAAAAAAAAGATTGGACTGCCCAGATATAAGTTTGTAAAATCTGTACTTAAATCAAGGTTTAAACAATTCAGCTATTTCTATTTATTACTAGTTACATATTCCTCTATCATTCACTAGTTTGTACTATATAAATTTGACGACCTCCGTGGTGCAGTGGGCGAATAGCCGGCTGAGACGCAGGAGGTAGCGGGTTCGATTCCCGCCACGGAACAAATGTTTGCATGATCTACAGATATTTGTTCCATGTCTGCGTGTTTTTCTATATATTATAAGTATGTATGTACAAAAAAAAGTATATAAGTATTCTATCAGTTATCTGGTTCCCATAATACAAGCTCTGCTTAATTTGGGGCTAGATAGCGCTGTGTGAAATGTCCAGCAATATTTATTTATTTATTATTTATTTACTTATAGTGTTAGTGACACGGTATCATAACTTTCCAATTTGATATACTTTAGAAACTATGTCAAAGTTACCTCAAGTATTTGTTTAGTAATAATTTGTAGCCAAACTAGGTTAAGATTTTGTGTCAAATATAATCGGCTGTGAATTTTTAAGTTTTAATAATTTTATATTTGTAGTTAATCTTCCTTGAATATAATAAAGCATAAGGTTACTATTCAAAATATTGTTGTTTTATTTAAATTTAAAATTAAACCCAAATATTATAATACAGCACCCTCTCATTATCAACCTATAGCAGTCCACTGCTGGACGTAGATCTTTCTCAGGGTGCACCGAATGGTGACAGGCAAATAATGGATGGAAAGATGGCAAAGAAGAGCTGGGGCTATTGAGCCCGATTTTCATCTCTACTCATCCATTCTTTATCCGCAAATCTTCATTCCATCTAGTCGAATGGCGACCTACACTTCAGAAGCAGCAGCTAGGCTGTTCAGCGTTTGTTGCAGTTCCTGCACCGACTCTGCCATTAAGACGATATCGTCAGCAAATCGTAAGTGCGAGATGCATTCACCGTTGACGTAATCCCCTTTAAACACTAATCGACAATGTCTTAACCAATTCGGCCATAGGTCTAGTGTCATTATTGTTGAAATGATGTTACAAGTATATGATTAAACGTTATGTATACAAAATAAGTAACTTTTGAAAGTATCTTGGTAATGAATAATAATTAATGTTTTATTTTAGTGTTATATTGTTTCTGTGTGCTAATTTCATTTAAGAGTTATCTTATCTTATGAACACTATTTTCACTAAAAACGAGATAATTACCATAATTTGCGAGTTTTTGAGTCTACATTTAAAAATCTATCATTATATACACCATTTATAACTGAATATGTACTTATATTATTTTGATAGTAAGTTAGGTTAGTAGTTAGTTGTTAGTAGCTATAACGTCTCAGCATGTAAAAGTAGCTGTATACGAACTTACCTAAGACAATTAAAACTAACATCTATATCAATCCTTTATTCAATTTCATTCCAAGGTCTATCCAGATTTAATCTCAACTAGTCTCGTGATCATGTCAAAGAGGCTGAATGGGCAGTCTTCTATGTACCGGTCGCAGTTTCCCCTCTGGCCCTCAGCTTCAGCGATGTAGTACTCATCATCTAGACCTTCTTCTTGGGAGGACGATGGCCTGGAAACAGAAACAATAATTTAAATACACATTTCCTTACAGCTTAATGCTCTTATTTCATGTTTCCTTTTTTTACGGAATGGTTTCGATCACATTTATATACGTAAAATTGCTGGTTTATGCGCATAGCGAAAGGAGCGTGACTAAATTCTTATCAAAATTTGGATTGGCCACTTTTGACATCTTATTAAATAAGCCAATCAAACAAACCAACTAGTAACTTATAAGCAGAGATGTAACGGAGCTTCGATTCCGGTTCCGTTAAGTCGGAACTTCCGATTATTATTACACTTTCGGTTCCGACTTCGGTTCCGATACTTTTGTATCGGATGTTAATCGGAGGTCGAACGAAACAAAGCGGGCGGCGCGCGACGGCCTGTGCCGAACAGGTTCATACATGTCGCGCGGGGAATCCCCCGACCCCCACTACGTGCATTCTATCATCAATTATTTTTTCACTTGTTATTATTTGTTACGCCCACGACACGTTTATAGGTTATAGATAATTGTTTTGATTTTTGCGGCTTATTATCAATGAAAGTGATCTGTTTTTGTGTGGGATAATGAAACCTAAATCCAGTTGTAACCAAATGTAACACTCTACTTTGGGTTTTAAGTTTTAATTTTAATTAAACTTTAAATTCATTAATTTTATCTTTTGTTTATTTGGAATTATGCCAATTTTTTTTCACAGTTGTTTTTTATTTTATAATAAAAAATAAAAATGAAAAGAATTGACTATAAATCATGTTTTATTTGTCCTTAAACAAACTGACCCTGCCTCCGATTTCGATTCCGATTCCGATAAATCAAATTTGAAAACTCCGATTCCGATTTCGGTTCCGATAAAACTACCTCCGTTACATCCCTACTTATAAGTAAGAGGTGTTCGCGGTAGAGTTGTCTGAAAAAGTGTATTGACAAAAACTCTTTACTTCTTGTGTACATTATGTAACTATCTCAGGCCAAAAGGCTGACTACCCGTCGATGGCCAAATGGCTAATGGCAAAGGACATTTAATGGACTAGCTAGACTCAATAACCAAACGAGAGGAGCTACGCGAAAACATATCGTGATAATACGATTGGCGGTCATATCGCTAAAAGCGAAACTCCTCGAAATTCATAAACGTTATTCTTCTGTCTGAATAAAGGACCTTCATGTCTGTTTGTGAGAGTGTTTGTTTGATTTTATCGCCTAAATCAAAATTCACACACTTACGTGAAGATAATGTGCATAATGTGTCCCAGAAGACCGTTGTGGTGAAGTGGCGTTTCAGCAGCTTCACAAATATTCCTCAGCATGCATTCTCTACCGTTCATCCCATTCCTGGAATCAAGAGTATTACGGTTTTATTATTAAAATTTAAGATCTTTTGACGCAAAATACTTCGTGTTATGTTATGACATTAATTTAAAACACACATCTTGAATCGTATTTATAAATTTTAGAGTTGGTTTTAATATTTATCCAGTAATCGATTCCAATATACAATTCTTAACGTAAATTGGCGGCGCCTTTGTGACGATGCTGCTTATTCAGTTTAACAGGTACCTACTTATTGAATTTGAAAAAAAAAACTATTTTACTACAATACTAGCAATTAGTCAACCTGTGTTTTCATTTAATGTCATACATAACATAACACGTATATATTTATGGGTAGTATTTGCATAATAAGTATGAATGGATTTAAAAATAAATTTTAAAGCTCTGAACAACAATGAGCTTGGTTGGTGTAGCAAGCATCGCGGGTTCAGCCTACATGAGATTAGCATAGGACATCACTAGCTAGAAGGGCTACTACTCAGCAGTGGCCGTTGTGAAATCAAGAGTACTCACTCTTTAAATCTGGTTTCCAAGACCGTGTAAGCAAGTTCTCTTGTGATACTTCGACTTTGTCGGGAGCTGATGACCTGAAAGCAATATTGCGACATGAATACAATCTCATAATCAGTAGTAAAATGTTATGGGTAAGTAAGTATCATTTAGGGCTGCGACCAACACACAGTTTCGGCCAAAATTTATTGAGACTATAAATTAAAATATTCTTGTTTTAAATTTTTTTTATATATGCCTAACGTAATTTAGATTAGATAAAGACGATATGAATTTAATTTTCAAGACTATAACTACGGTTACAACTAAGATTTCTAACACATACGGAGGTGAAAAAATACCATCGGTTGTTAAGGATGGATGTAAGACTTACTGGTAGATTAGGAAAGAGCACTTCATCAATCTCGGTGATGTTTGACAGAGCGCTGTAGTTGGACTCGAAATTGTATGATACGAACACGTTCTTGTCCGGAATATCGATTGGCACAGCTATGGCGAGAAACGTCTGAAATGCAGTTTACAAATGTTTATTAAGATGGTGCGTAGGTTTCTTCTATATAGATCTTCGTATTTCATCTTAGACCATATCATCGCTTACCATGACCCTAGTCGAAAATGTATAGGATTTGACACATGATATGGAAGTATCACGTGATATATCGACAAGAAGCCTATGTAGAAATGGAATCAATTCGAAGCGAATGTAACTTGGCTACGGGCCCAAGTGAGATTGTGGTCAAACGAAATCTAACCAGTTAAAAAAAAGATTTCTATACAAACAATCAAATGCGGCTTATACGATCAGAGACTAGAGGGCTTAGCCAAGTTACATTCGATTAGCGATGACGCTAGTCGATAAGTCCGAAAATGTATGAGATTTGACATATGCTATGGAAATATCACGTGATATATCTACAACATACCTGAGGGCTTAGCCAAGTTACAGTCGATTAGCGATGACGCTAGTCGATACGTCCGAAAATGTATGGGATTTGACACATGCTATAGAAATATGACGTCATTCAGCGATAACAAATGTATGTAGAAGTCGAATAGATTCGTGGCGAATGACATTTGGCTACGGGCCCTGTGTAGAAATCGAATCGATTCGAAGCGAATGTAATTTGGCTAGAGGCCCCGAGTTGATCAATTAAATAAACTCGTCATTATCAGCTATAGGATGTCTATGTACCTACATTTTGTGCGGACTGCTACCAATGACTTTCAGCAATCTTTATTAGGTCGTCTGCCCATCCAGTTTAGGGGTCATCCTACTCTGCACTTTAAAGTGCGTAGTTTCCACTCGGCAACATTTCTGAACCAACAGGCAATTCTCCCCGCCCACTAATACTTCAATTACTGATACAAACTCTTGACTACTTTAGTTGCCAGTTAATTTAGCTTGGCTTACAAACTCACTTACGTTTTATCAGTTTAATTTGTCTTTTGCTACAAAATCGAATCATCTCCGCTTTACCTTTGAAATGTTAATGCTCCACAATCAAAGGTCGGGCATATTTCAGATGTCGCGATTATATTACACATCAAGAACATACTCTGAGCAACTGAAACGTTTCTACGAATTCCTCATCTCCCAGGCCCTGTAGGTATAATGTACCTACCTCACAGAGTAAGAATAGCAGCTGCTTTACTAATATTTCACTCTGAAAACGTTGGAAACGACAGATGGTTGATCCATTTTATTACCATCTCGCTTTTTAAATTACAGTATACTAGTGGTTCTCCCCGAACTGAGATCTCGCGTGTCTCCCATAAAACCAAAACTATATCATTTGTAATCTTTGACTATCAAAATAGTGCCACAAAATATTTAACCAAATAACTTGACCTACAGTTTCATTCAAATTACAGGTAACGGGAGTTCATATGTTTTGCATACTCAATTTAGGGGTACAAATTACAGTTATTCTAGATTTCAGACTTTTGCCTATATTTGTGATACTTAAGCTACACGCATACCAAATTACAGCACTGTGGGGTCACTGGTGTACCCTGAGAACTTTGTCAAATTTTAGTTTTTATTATGGCTAATAACTCCTACAAAATTTTTACCAAAAATAAAAACGGGGTCGAAATGTATTAATAAAGACCTTTCATTTGACGTGTCAGTTGACCTAATAGTCTCATTTTAATTTTTTTTACCCCTCTTGAACTCCAATATCTCAACAACCCCCCCAAATTTATAGCTCACTGAGTCACACCAAAATTGTGCCATCATTACCTACCTATATACCAAATTTCACGATGGTGGTATAAGCGCTTCGAAAGTTATCCTCGGACAAACAAACATACATACATACATACATACAACGCCGATTTGCCCAAGTTGATTTGGAGATCTCGCTTCGCTCGATCAAAAAACACGATTTTGTGTTCAAACATCACTGAATTACATTGCAATTGAGTGGGCTATCAATCGCGTATGTCAGAACTATAAATATTACCAAGGGTGGTAAAACGAGTAGAATTTAAATAGCTATTAGTAGAATTTAGTAGAATAATTAATTACAAGAATTAGTAGAATTTAGTAGAATTGCTATAGTAGAACTGTTAAGCTTTGGGACCCTTTGGGCGATCTAAAAACTGTGACAGTAAAATTAGTCACTAACTCATACGAACTTTACTCTAAAACCAGCAACAATAAAGTTTATTTTGTATTATCTGTTATTTCAAGTAATATAGGCGCTTACGCAAGAAAATTAATTAAAATTCTCACCCCGTAAAGACTCGTCGGTGGAAAAATAAGCGATCTTTTTTGGTCGTATCTCCCCGAAGTAAACGCGAGGACGTACCACCTGGAATTTGTAATGGGAAATTCAATATCATTATAACAAAATAAGCAATATCATTTTATTTTAAAATACCGTCTACTTTACTTTAAGGACGAACATTAAAGTTAGAAGGTCACTATTTTTTAGCGTCATAAGGGTGAAATTTTCGTATCTGAAACTTGCAAATACTTAGTACTGTAGTCATTAATTACAATTTGTTTCATCAATTCTGACTCCTAACTTAAAACAGGGGTGTTTAAGTTTGAAAGCTTTGTTTATCCGTCTGTATGTATACGAGTATGTGTGTTGAAAGCAAGCTGCAGGCTTACTCCCCAAAGTGATTCGATTCTGATTTTGTTTTTGATTCGAACTCGTTTCTGATTCGAACTCGATCCAAAATCTTACTCCCGAACCAATTCGAATCGAAAACAAAGATCGACTCCCAGTTCGAGTTCTAACGGTGTCGTTATGCGTATCCGGCTGATTACGTCATCGTCAGTCTTTGGTTAGATTCTTTTGAGCGCTTGGATATTTTTACTTGTCTGTCATTTTCGCACTTACAAAACAATTTGACATTGTTTTAGTAACACTATCAAGCTAAAACTTAAAAAATTACATAACATTTAATAATATTTTTTGGGAATAATGAGTGACGACAAACAATTAGAACGAATTATGCCTATATTTATTCTGTGCAATGAACTGTCAAGTGTCAATGTCATAAAAATATAGCGCGGTTGGCGTCAAATTTCAAAATATTCGTAGCTACAAGAAGTGTGCCAGCCACTACAAAGATTTTGTTAATTAATTTATTTTTGAATGAGTCTGTGTAAGTACAAGACTAATTTGAACTTTTATAATGAAATTAATTATTTAAGTGTGCATACAGTGTGTGATGATGAGCTTCTAAATTATGTTTGTGTCATTTCAGTGTATCTAAACAATTAAGTATGTCTCGTCCATCATATACCCAGATGGAAAAGTTGGTGCAATTCCTTGAAGACAATCCAGGAATCGCTAAAGGACATGTAAAATCAGCTCAAGCTCGCCATCTAACAAAATTAAAGTGGGACGAAGTAACTCTTACATTAAATTCGTTGGGTGGCGCAACGAAAGACGCCAAAACATGGGCCAAGGTAAGAGCACTACTCAGGGAACACTTGAGATAATGTAAATATTTAACTATCCCAATGAACGCATAATACTGTATTGACTTGCCCGGTTAAAATTAAATAATACCTGTATCATTCCCATATTCATTGCTAGCCTCCGCCTGCGGCTTCGTACGCGTGATACCCGTTTAAAATAAGCTTATATTACTCAGTGAAGAGGGAAATCGGTTCAGGAATTCCAGCGATTACAAAAAAACATTTACCTTTTTATAAGTACTTATAGATTTTCTAACATTTATTTAAATTACGTTGTTTTCAGTTTTGGGCTGATAAGAAATATGCTTTAAAAAAACAAGTGGCCCAACGCAATGCTTCTGCTTCCCGGACTGGTGGTGGAGTAGATAGGCTGCAGCCTATCTCAGAATTAGATTAAAGGTTAATTTTTGTAATGGGAGGATCCAGCTTCGCAGAAGGTGACCAGGAGTTGAGTGTCCCGCTAATTGTTTCTTTAGTAAGTTTCAATTATTCATATTAAAAAAAACTCGCTGACCCGCCCGCGGCTTCTCACGCTTGAAATTTCTCGTTCCCGCGGGAACTTCGGGATAAAAACTATATAAAACACTCTTGTCAAAGTGACGCGACACTTCACGTAAATGACTTCACGTCAATCTACGACGGTTATATTATATGTGTACTAGCTATTGCCAGCGGCTTCGCCCGCGTTGTTCTGGGATGCAAAAATACATATAGAAACTTTGACATCACATTTTTATCCCATGGAACTTATTTATGGGATAAAAAGTAGCCTATGTGTTAATCTAGGTTATAATCTACGTACATACTAAATTTCATCGAAATCGGTTCAGTCGTTTCGACGTGATTGAGTAACAAACAAACATCCAAACTTTCGCATTTATAATATTAGTGTGGTTGTTCATTTAAATATACTAAAATCACGATTAACAAATGGGGGGTGGGGGTAAGAGAGGGTGAAAAATACTTTGCGAGCTATTCTCATGCCTACAAAATATACAAAACTAAATTAAAATCGGTCGACCCGTTTCAAAGGAGTGCGACCACAAACACCGTGACACGAGATTTTTATATATTAGATTGTAATAAGCGTGTTGATGAAGTTAAAACACGATTTTTAATTATTTAATCAATTAATAGGCCGAAGACCCACTGAGACAGGAAGATATAGTGGTTCAGATAGAGGGACCCATACCCAGTACCTCACAAGCTGTGCATCCACCAGCTAGCCAATCGTCAGTTCCTTCCAGTAAGTATTAAACGAAATAGCAAACTATTTTTTATAAACCTATTCATTAAATGATAATATTTTAGATGTTTTGTATGTAACCTCAGTAAGTAAGTATAAATTTAAATTTTCATATTTGTTTATTACACTTAAATTATAACAATACAGAAAAATTCTACTACACTACATTTAAAACAAAGACAAGAAATAACAAAATTAAATCTAGAGAAAAATAAAGAATTTAAGTTACCTACAATTATATTCTGGAAGAAATAATTTTAAGCGATAAGATCACCCATTGTATATTTCTTTTGTTTTGTACAATAAAGTGTTCATCTATCTATTATCTACACAAAAAAGACACCCTATGAAATATTATTTTTATAATTGACCAAAACTTAACAAAATAAAAATGCATGACATTAATAAGTTGATGACAATTGAATCCCAACTTAACGAATATTATCATTATGATTACAGCCTCAAGACGTAGCCCACGCAGACCTAGGCGATTGCAGCAGAGCCAACTCCAAACAGAGCGACAACGGCTCATAACAATAGAGGAAAGGAGAGTGGAAGCTGAAGTGGCTAATGCTGACAGTTGGGGAAGGCTTTGTGCAGGCAGTCGATAATTTGGCTAATGCTTTAATTGTATGCGGTGACAAGATCGCACAAGCATTAGAAAATAGAAATTAAACGAATAATATTAAATATATAATAAAATACATATTAGGTAGTAAATTAACACAACAAATTATATTTTAGTAAATTAAAGCAACACGCAACATGCGTTTATTATTTTGGCTGCATTCTGTGGATCGTAGTGTAACACCCGGTGACGCAATAAACACCTCCATCTAGCTTTCAAAAGCCCTATTGTACGCTCTACTGTGTTCCTGGCGGAGCAGTGTCTCTGCGTGTAATGCTCCTCAGGAGATCCAGCTTCTGCATTTAAAACAGGTGTCATCATATATGCTCTCTGAGCATACCCGGAATCACCTATAATAAAAAAAACCTCTGTAATTGGTCAGGCACCACAACCATACAAAAATGAATTGGTATGATCCTTATCGGGTCAATAATTGATTTTAGTATGCTATTGTAATTTAATTTACTTACCTAATAAATATACAGTTTCACCACGACTTTTTAATTCTAATAAATGTGCCTTTACTGGGTGCTGATTAAATATAAAAGAATCATGGGTGGCACCCCCAAATGTAGCATCTACACTTAAAATATTCATGTTGCTGTCACAAATCTGAAAATAAAAGAGAATAATTACAATTAGATAATGAAAATATGTACACATAGGTACATGGACTTAAAATGCTAATGTAAGCTTACAATTTGTACATTCCTGGAATGATAATGTTTCCTGTTAAAATATCTTTCTTCATGCTCTGTAGGTCGAATGATGGCCACATGTGTTCCATCAATGCAACCTTCCACACTTGGTATATGAAATTTTTCATAAAATCTGTAAAAGAAGAACAATATATAATAATAATTATTACAATCATGCTGTCACACACACATAATAATGTCTTCTACTTACTTTCTTTTAATAACATTTCTTTCTTCAGCAGTTTGGGGAAACTTTATATACTTTGTTAAAATGTCTCTGTGCTTTAAAAATGCTTTTGTGACTTCTCTTATAGCTTTTGATACGGACTGTTGAGTCATTACCATACCATTTCTTCTTACTACTATTCTTTGGTAGCTGCCAGTACCGTAGAATGACAATGCAACCAAAATCTGTAAAGACAATTATTTTGTTAAATCAATTGAAGATGAAGATTGTATAGAAAATACGCGGACATTTATTCGGCGTATCCTGGATAATCAATTGTTTTAAAATCAATTAGATGTATAGAAGACAGACACTTACGATTTATTTTTAAAACCTAGAAGAAATTCACCTTGCAGAAGAACAGAAATATCACTTCGTCTGATTGTTTGCTTCATGAGCGGTGTTAAATCTTCTACCAACACATCATATAACTCCTTGGACAAACGATAATTTCTCCGAAATTCTTCAGAATCCATTTCCAATGTCCGGGTGTTGTAGCGAATCATTCTTTGCATATTTCTTCTCACCCGAATGTCCATACGGTTCGCTTCTTCAAGAACATTGAAAAACAACGCAACGCGAGCCATAATTACGACGAATTTGAGGAAATATCACAGTAAATCACAGTAAACAATCTCACTCGAACCAAACAAAGTAGCCATTTTGCTATCGTAACATTTGACGTCTAGCTTCGATCCTACAACTCGATACATAGCTGTCATCGAGAGTGGGGAGTAAGGATTTTTCGATCCTAGCGACTGAAGACGATCATAGTTAGTTCCGATTTGAGCCACAGCACGATCGTGCGCTCGTGTCGATTTCAAGAGTACGAAAAGGCATTAGATTCGAATCAAATTCGATTGATTCAGAACTCGAAGCTGTCGGGAGTAAGCTAGCTGTTCTTAGCGACATTCGACTGTAATTAGAGCACCCATATATATCAACAAAATTTAAAATTTGTAAATAAAAAAATAGATTATGGACATTGTTGTTATAGAATTGCGGTTCGAAGATTAAATAGGTACAAGATTGAACCAAGACAAAAGTGAACCAAGAAAAAAGTTGAATACTCACAATGTACTTAAGAAAATTTTCCACTTCATTTTGACCACAATGACTTGAATTGTTACTTAAATTAAATATTGAGAAGTCTTCGTGAAGATTATTAAACCACAGTATACATTTCTTCACAATCGAACAAATAACAAACAAACACCAAACTATACGTATAAACACCAACTAACGATAGAATGCGCAAGCGCTGGTGTGTGTTCTAGATTTCTTGAATTCTGAAAATTATCGCCCACTCGCTAAGTAAGCGGACGACAGGGAAAAGTAGATCGCCATCTTTTTAGGCAATGAAAATTTAAATTATATTAGCTTAGTTTAGATAACCTAGTTAAATTAAAATGTTCCCCTTTATTTATACACAAATAGATTAAGTACAGACAAAAAGGGTGTGTATAAAGGTGAGCTTAGCCCTAATAAGTGTTTTCTTACAGCAAACCTTTGAAGATAGAGATAGTTTTATTAGGTAGACACACAAGTGTTTTTTATTTATAGCTATATTTTTTGAACTGGCTTAGAGTAAACATTACTTGATTCTAAATCAGATTTTTTTTATTAATAAATAAATAAGCTAGACATTTCACACATCAATATCTAATCCCAAACTAATCAAAGCTATGGTAACCAGATAACTGATAGAATACTCATATTTTTTTGTAAATAAATTCTTATGGGACCGGAAAGAATGGCGTAATAAAGTGGAGGCCTATACCCAATAGTGGGTGTAGACGACGGGCTGAGATGATGATGATGAAGAAACTCTTATAGATATAAACCCAGACCCGGAACAAATAATGTAGATCATGCAAACATTTCTTCTGCGGCGGGAATCAAACTCGCAACCTCCTGCGTCTTAGCTGGCGTTTGCCAACTACATATGCCACGGACATTGTCGATAACAGTCAACCGTTTAACCACTATTCACCTGATTATAACCAAACGAAGAAGAGAGAAGTAGAAAAAGAAAAGTAACCAATTAAATAATCATAACCATTTATTGTTTTTAAAACTAGGTTATTTAAATTATGGGTGTTCATAAAAAATAACAGTACATTTTGGTCATTGAAGTCCATTTTTCATTGAATTAAATTTTAATTTGAAGTCATTGTCAAGTAGTTTCTCCTGAAATAGTGAACAAACGTATATATATATATATATATAGGTATATATATATAAATAAAATAAAATAATAATAGAAGGTTGCACTCTTAACTATCGCATTTACTGTACAGGGTGTCCCGTTATGGTCACGTGTCAATTGGAAGCCAGCCGGAAAGATTTGGTTCACTGTGTGGTAATTGGCCCAGAAGAAAAGTGATACATGGTTGGGTCACGAATTTGTTGCTAACTGAAAAAATTGCTTGAAAAACTACAAAATATATAATGAAGTAAGTAACCACTAATACGTACTTATATAAAGTGAATGTTTAGAAAGATTATAGTGATCATTATTATAGGCTCAAAGACAGCTCACTGTTTTACTGCGATCTCTTGTGCTCTCTCTCAGCTACTATGTCAGTGCTTAACACCACTTTCCATCACCAAATCTGGCTAAGCAGAAGCTTATCATCACTTATTTAGAAAACAAATGAAATTAATTTCTTATTACAAATCTATATATATATATATTATAAAACAAAGTTTTTTTTTATACTATAGAGATGAAACAAGCCCACCTGATGTTAAGTGGTATCCATCGCCTATAACAAAGTTTGCCTCGTAGGTCACGCTCCTTGGTGACAAATGTGCCCTACGATGCATTTCCCTGCGTCCATTAACTTGAGGCATACAGGTGTAAAGCCTCATGTGCCTGTAATTTCATCGGCAACCATACCCTTCAAACCAAAACGCAGCAATACTGCTTGGCGGTAGAAATAGGTATCGTGGTAGCACTTCCCCGGGCGAGCCCCGGGGAAGTGCTTTGTGTGAAAGTGCCATTTCACAAGAAACTCTACTACTCTAGAAAGGTTAGTTGGGTTAGTTACACCATTTATAACCCAGGAACGGCGATCGATTTTGACGATCTTTGATTTGTTGGATTTTTCTCCATATTTTTTTATTCATGATATTTTATTGGATAGCAGAATAACTATTAAAATATCGAAAAAATTTACA
The DNA here is from genome assembly GCA_963924445.1 of Philereme transversata. Lineage (NCBI taxonomy): Eukaryota > Metazoa > Arthropoda > Insecta > Lepidoptera > Geometridae > Philereme > Philereme transversata. The sequence continues at coordinate 15,784,758 of OZ004340.1, forward strand.
GAAAAAAAAGTTAGGAACTAATTTCATTTTCTCATACATAGATGCAGCTAATGGTGGCCGATTGACACTTCCACCGGCAACATTTTTTTTAATTTTTTTTTTATTATACCACTAAGGTGGCAAACAACTATAACATGAAGCTTATTTAAAAACTTTCTTCAATAGCTATTGATCTAAACTAACTAAACTGACTGGTAGATAATGCTATTAGCATGAAGTCCTCTTAGCAATATTCTGTTTTGTGTGAAAGTATTATTTAAATAAAATATTAAGCATTTTTCTAACTTTCGCGTTCACTGTACATAATTATTGGTTAAAACGGGTATTTATCACGTATGTACCTTTTTTATTTGTTATCCCGACGTTTCGGATGTGTTGCAACAGTCGTGGTCACGGGTTGACTGGAGTACTTGGAGCTACCGTCGAGAAGCGATGCCAGTTGTAGCAACTACCCTAACTTGGTCTCCAGAATTAGAAATGTCCTCGTTCATATCCACGACGTCGGGATAACAAATAAAAAAGGTACATACGAGATAAATATCCATTTTAATCAATAAAAATGTTACGCTTCTAAATAAATACATTTTATTTTATTTTATTTTTTTCAGTGGGATCGAGTGGGCTCATTAGATAACAAATAAGAATATTAGTGCAATTATAAACCGAGATACAATCTTTAAAAAACTCCATCCTCTTTTAAATGAGTTCTGGGGGGCAATTGCGCTAATTTTGAATGATATACCAAAGTAAAACCAAAACAAAATCGTTACCTTATGCACATTTCGTATCGAACTGACACGCGTGACATCACTCAAACCTACGTGAGTTCCAACGTTAGACACGTTCAAAATTAACACGATTGTCCCCCTGTTCGTATACTGAATTGTTTTTTGATAGATTTACGGACAGTTTTTAATATTTCAAGCTATCAATCACATGAAGAAGCCAAACTTATTGAATATTTTCAATTTAGAACGACGTTAAAAATTCTGAGTTATCAAAATCAAATCATTCTTTATTTCAAGAGACTTTCGGCAATAACTCACGATTCGCCTTTGATGATATATTATGCATTAGCTCTAGCGAATTTATCTTTGGTCTTGTAGAGTCGAGCATAGTGATGTGCCACATTTCCGTGTTTATATTCGTGGGTTGTCACTGAAAGTAATTTTTATGATAAAGATTGAATTGACAGATGAATTGAAAACCTACTCCGTTTTTTGGAGTCGGTTAAAAATTGCCTTTGTAACATAAATTAATCTATACCCTCAATATTTCACATAATGGTCCTGTCAGAAGGCCAGTGCTGGCTGACCCACCAGCCATGCTAAACAAGGGTACATTTTGTAACCTACTTATTATTTTAATTTTTCTCAATTGGTTTTGTTTAGTGTCTTACAGCCAACAGTCCAGACCCTGTACTCTGACCCACAGTAAGTTCCTTGAGACCTATGTTCAGCAGTAGACATCCTACGGCTGATATAATGATAATGATATATAAGCTTGATCACTAGAAAGCAATTATGCGTAAAATATAACATTCCATGTCATACGATCGAGGTAGAAAATCCTCCCCGAAATCTGATCCACAATTTTCCGTACCACATATCACTGGTTTCCGTATTCATTGTTAAAGATCACGTCACTGGTCGAGAGTCCCGCAAATTGGCTTTACGTCGTCCTGACAAATGTAATCGCAGAATTTACGTGACAAAAGCTCCTCAACACGAAACGTGTTTACATGTAGCTCCGCGATCTTAATGCCGATTAATTGCAAGCTTAATTATATACTGCGGGATGTCTTTATGACTTTTGATTAGCTGGCAAGCTTGTTTGAGTGATTGTTGAGTGAGAGAATTTAGGTATGTTCTAGGTCCGTAGGTGTTGCAAGCTAAAACTTCACCTCTAACCTTCTTTTAAAATACCTCAGTGTCTGAAGACAAAAGTCTTTAATCATTGTGTGTTACCAGTGATGACATATGGTATAGAAACGTAGTCTCTCATTCTTTCGCCTATGAAGAAGGGTCAAGGTCACTCAGCGTGCTATGGAGCTCTCTCTATAACACGCTGAGCTTGCTCGAGCTACACGCTATACTTGGTGTTTCGTAGGCAAACTAAAGCCACTGACATATCTCAAAGGATTAGCAAGTTGAAGTGTAAGAGGGTGGGGCACATAGCTCAAAGAACTGAAGGCCGTTGGTGCAGAAAGGTTTTTTCAACTCAATGCTTTAGATTGCAAGACCCTACCGCTAATTCCCACACGTACAAACCGCGTGTGGATAGGCCGCTACGCCTGTTGAGGTAGGTTATTAAATCAGTTCGCTTCTATGGAGTATCAGGGGCTGGAGTACAGATTTCATTCTCCTTGTGTCCTTATTTGAAATATTATTGTAGTGTCCCAGCGGGGCTCATATTGTAAACTATACTAACAAGACCACACGACCAAAATGAAACAACAATGAAGAATATAATATAGTGTATTAGTATTCACATGGAAACTCCATCTAACTATGTTAGTTCTGTCCTCACACGACTAAAATTACACTTTATTTATAAGACACCCTTTATTATTTACTTTGAAAGTCAAGAAATAAAGCCCGGTTTATATTGTATCCCGAAATTCAAGACAAACACGGAATGCTTTACAAGCGTTTCAGCAGTTCGGGCAATGCCATAGTAGAGGCAGTTAGTACCTACCGCCACTTGCCTTGTCTAGGCCAGGTATAATAATTGCAACGTCAGTAAATGCAGGAGCCAACGTGTATTTAAGGCATAATGTTTTCAGACCCCGATTCTTACTTGAAAAATGGCCCACAACGTAAGGAAATTTCAGGGCATTTTTTAGATTTAGATATTTTCTGCAAATAGTTTAATAAAAAACTTTTAGTAGTTTTAATGCCTTGTAACGCTCAGACACGTCATCTATCAAAATTTTCTTGCTTATCTCATATTTAATTTCAACGTATTTTTAGTTCGCTTTATTTTGTGTTGTGCTATATGTTTAAAGCTAACCGCCTGTTATGTCGAAATAGAACTACGTAAGTCCTGTAGGCAGTTGATTTATACAGCACAGCGTATAGCAAGTTGCAGCTTTAGCTGGGTGAAGGACGCTACTATAGCATTGTACTGTACCTGCACTTTTATGAATGCTGCAGGTGTTTTACTGTAAAGCATTTACACTGCCCCATTCATTGCTGTTTACAATCGCAATGCCGACGCGGCGAAGCATCTCGATCCGAGTAATCAGGTCATTCTTGGCGCAGATTCAGCGGCCAACTATGCTTAATGAATTGTTTATGTTGTACCGAATTCTCGGTTACCTAACGGTAAGGTTACCTACGTTGATGATTGCCAGTTTTTAGCCCAACATAATAAAATTATTATATTCGCAGACAATATACCCAAAATGTTGTTCTTCCGTTGTGACCAATTATATGCAAATTATAGATAAACTATATACTATTTATCAGTACTAGGGCATTTTATTATAATGTTTACTTTTTAATTCTAGATGTAAGTATTTTTATGCAAATAGTTCTCCATTGATTGTTTTAAAAAAATGAGGGTTTCTTGTAGTCTAGTCTTGTAGTAATTTTTACTATACAAGCTGTTTTGTTATGTCTGACATTAATTTAAATCACACATCCGGAATTGTTTAACTGATTTAAGAGGTGTGTTTAGTACGTTTAGCTTGAACGTTTATCCAGAAACCGGTAAATTTCCAATAAACAATTTTTAACGTATTTCTGCGGTGCCTATATAATAAATACAATAAGCGAATTGTAACTGCTCTAACCGGAAAAACGGAAAAAAGATTGGCCTATCTGATGGTGAGCTGTTACAGTAGCCCTATGAACGTTAGTAGCTACAAAGTTGAATGTGCTACATAGAATGACGGCAATGCGACCGAAAGTTAAATGTGTTCAATAGAATGCTCATAATGCAGCCGCAAAACTGAAGTTCAAATTACAATACCTGGGTGCAGAAGTCCACTACAATCTGCCATTAAACCTTCCGGCGAACGTCCATCCATCCGTTCATTACAACATCCAGTAGCAATTTAGAGGCGTGCTAATATTTACACTCTCCGATACCGATGGATAAGCCGATATTTCGGTTACATCGAGATGAAATTGCTTTGTGAGTGATTTTAGGCAAAGGACGCAGATTGAATTTTGACGGCGGATGATGTACTGAGAATGTTTGTGCATGCGTAATTACAAAGCAACTCGATACTGCGGTGGTAGTGTGAAAAACTATGCAAACCGATCGGAGTTAATTAGATATTTACTCTGAATCGGGTAAACTGCCAAGCCCTGGTGGCTTAGGGGAATAAGGCATCCCCTTATCCCCGTCTTACAATTCGGAGGTTATGGACCCGAATCCTTGCCCCAATGGATTTTATTTCTCGATACACGTATCTACTTATTTAAACGTTCTGAAAACGGCGAAGGAAAACATCGTAAGAAAACTGACATGTCCCAGAACCAGAAATTCGAAGGTCAGATTCCATCGGATTAGTATTCTAATAAGCGGGGATTGGCTATTTTAAGGTAATTGAAACATTTTATCATGGTTAGATCAACAGGGTCATGATAACCTAAAAACCTGTCGCTCTGAAAATTGATGTGCGAGGTTCAGCAGTGGGCATATATCTGAAATGATGATGACGCATGATATAATTATAAACAATAATAATTTAAATGGAGCTTTTACTTAAAGCAGGTGGTCAATATACATAGAGATATCATTCAAAGGACTTATTCGGCAGTGCTTGTAAAATCTTCCACACTCGTCGTCCAGTCCGTGGTACTCTGCTTCGTAATAACAGTCTTGAAGGTCGTCGTCTTCTGATGACGAGGGTCTGGGTATGAACAGCAAAAATAAAGTTTACATTATTATCATTCCACCTAGTCTATTTACTATTTACTAAACACTAGTGGTTCGCCCCAAACTGAGAGTCTTCCAAAACACAAAAAAATATATTTATAAGGCGACTAATATTTTTATAATAAAAATATATTTATACGTTTAGGGATCGCTGTGCAAGCCGGCCTTAATCTTTGAATAACAAAATAGTGCCACAAAATGAGGAACCAACTTACTTGACCTACAGTTTCATTCAAATTACAGGTAAAAGGAGTTCATGTTATTTGGTTAAATTTTTTTGGGGTAGAAATTGCAGTTATTCTGGATTTCAGACGTTTCCCTATGTTTGTGTCACTAAAGCTACACGCATACAAAATTTCAGCACTTTGGAGTCATTGGTGTAGGTACCCTGTGAATTTTGTCAAAGTTCAGATTTTATCATGGCTAATAACTTAAAACTACAAGTTATAAACTAAAAATAAAAACGGGGTCGAAATGTACTCACAAAATTAAATACCTTTTATTAAACGTGCCCCTTGACCGGATAGTGTCATTTTGTTTTTTTTTATCCCTCTTGAACAACAATATCTCAACAACCCCCCCCACATTTTTAGCTCATTTAGTCACACCAAAATTATGCCATCACTACTTACCTATACTCACTACCTATCAAATTTCACGGTGATCGGATAAACGCTTCGAAAATTGTCCTCGGACCAACATAACTACATACGTACATACAACGCCGATTTGCCCAAATTGATTTAGAGATCTCGCTTTGCTCGATCAATAAATAGGCGATGTAGCTTTAAAACTAGTAACCAAAAGTGATAGTATGAATGAATGAATGAATGAAAATTCTACCTTACAAGCTAGACACAACAGTTAAAACGAAACAAAAAAATAAATTAATGTAAGCATAATGGGTGGTCTTATCGCTTAACAAAGCGATCTCTTCCAGACAATCAGATAGTATGCCATGCATGAGCCCCATGGTCGAATAATTCTGAGCTAAAACAACTACCGAGTGGGTTCTAAAGCCCTGTGTAGAGCCCAAGTGGCAATGGTGGGATGAGCTGGCCTCTTACGTTAAAGACTAGCCAAAATATTATAAAATAGGGATTGAAGAGAGGGATACTTCAGTGGAAAACATCAGGTTTAAAAATAATAAATAAAACTACTGCTAAACAAAATGAGTTTGAGCATGACTAAGGTCTAATAATGTCTTAAAATTTCTTTACAAAGTCTTTTGTCCACCTTCTTGTAATTTGGATCACCAATCTTTGAAAATCATTGAAGTATTTGCAAAAGAACTGAATCAGAATTGGCTTGCACGAGAATTAAATATAAATAAATAAATATTGTTTGACATTTCACACAGCGGTATCTAGCCCCAAACTAAGCAAAGCTTGTACTATGGGAACCAGATAACTGATACACATGAACGTATATACATTTTTTAAAAACTAAAAAAAAAACAAAAAAAAAAAATTAAAAAAATACTATAAAAAAACTAAAAATAAAAAAAAACTTAAAAAAAAAACTACTACTGTTAAAAACTACTTTAATAATTTTGTGCCCTTATTAAACAAACGCCAGCCTTATTTCCATCATTAACTACTTCGCGAACGTTTTATACGACCTAGATATCGAACAAGCATTTGCCCCACCTGATGTTAGGTGGTAACCATCTCTTATACCTAACAAAACATTGATCGTTAGTCACACACACTAGAAAGGCGCCCTAGGATGCAACTTAAGGCATACAGGTGTACAGCCTCATGTGCCTGTAATTTTACCGGCAACCGTACCCTTTAAACCGAAACACAGCAATGCTGCTTGGCGGCTGAAATAGGTCTGGTGGTAGTACCTCCCCGGGCGAGCCTATAGGGAACTCTGCTACTCTACACATCTTGTGCTTGTCAGTTTAAGGCCGGTTCCTATATCCGTCGGTAGCCGACTACGACTCGTATCTCCTTGAAAAAGTGTCAAACTAGTGTCAAACTTTTGACACGTTTTCAAGGAGAAACAAGTCGTAGTTGGTTACCGACGGATATAGGAACCCGCCATTAGTCGACGAACAATTAAACAGTGCCCACACACTATTACAAAAATTTAGGAGTCTTAATTCTGTTTCCACATGCTGGACATCTAATCCATTACACACATCATCAAATCAAATCAAATAAAAAACAGTTATTTGTGACAGCACCAATAATACGAACGAAACAAACACACACAGGAAACAAATAAAAAATAAATAAAAACTTACAAGACATAGAGTCTCTCACCGCATTCACGACATTAATTTAAAACACATATGCAGAATCGTATTAACTGAGTTTAGAGAAATACCGGTAGCTTGAATATTTATCCAGTAATCGATACATTTCTAATAAACGTGGTCAAACGCTAGCCTATAATTAAAAAAAAAAAAAATTTTAACGTAAATCAGCGGCGCATTTGCACCACACAATTGTACTAAACATTTGATATGTTTAATTAAGTTTTTATTAACAATTATGGATCTTTGACATCTGAAGATAAATAAATGAATTGAATTTGCGCTGATGCCACTTAGTCAGCTTAACCGGTACCTACTTACACGATGAATGAATAAGTTTTGTTTACCTATTTGATACAGGCTGTTTCATTGATATTTTAGTACTTGAAATTAAGGTAGATTGAAAATTAATAAAATCCCATGGTAATAAATTTGAAAAAAAAAATATTTTCAAGAACACTAGCCATCAGCCCTACCCGTGATTTCAATTAAGTCGTAAATGCGGTGACATGTAGTATATGAATAAAAATAACATTGCAGAGTGTGTCAAATCGTACGTACCCCATGCGAGTGTCACAAAAAGGCTCTAACTCAGCATGTGCTGGGTTGCAATTGCTACCCAGCGCTTATCTTCCTTTAAAGCTTCTTTGAGTGAATCACGGCCCACTAATTAAAACAGCTTGAAAATAAATAAACAACTAAACGAACAAAATTACGCCAGGATAAATATAATGTTATTTTGGCATATTTTTTTATTTTTATTATTTTATCATTATAACGAAAACTCTTACAACATCATTCTTAATTCCACGACTTTTACAAACTTTCTACAACAACCCAAAAATTGATGTTAGTCACGCACGTTTTCCAATTTTTAGTTCTGGCATTCCTTCCTTGCAATATTTTCCCGTTACATCGAATAAGAAGTGATAAATGGGTTAATAAATCATCAGACTCATTGATTTTAGGCATGCGTATGCCCCCTGACTCCCAAGTTTGGTGGAAGTTGTAAGGCATGCATGTAATTCTGATCGATGACCGATGAGCAATGCCAGAAATTCCGGAAGTCTTCAATTCAAATAATAAATAAATAGATTTATAGCCAGCCTTTGTTACTAGCTCACATAATCTCCCGTTCATATCTTGCTACTAGTGGAGATCACGTCCAGACACACGACAGCGACGTACTACGAAATGTAGTAGGTACGTCGCCCTCCGGCTAGATGGAGTGACGATTTACGCGCTGTGGCTGGCAAAGATTGGATGTCAGTGGACTGTTATAGGTTGATGATGATGACATTACTAGCTACGCAGGGTTGCGCAGAACCAGGCCAGATAGGACAGACAAAGTAAGTCATGGAGACTTCAACACCAAAATAATTTCTCGCGAGAGGAGTATCATCCGTTTGCAAGGTCTGTTTGTATGTTTGTTTTATATATGGCTTCTTCTTCTATAAAAAATTAGTTTGTATTTCATCATCGTCATCCACAGCTTGACTTCAACGCCTGCTAGGTATATCAAATGCAAATACTTACGTAAGGATTAAGTGGAACAGGTCCCCAAGAAGCCCGTTGTGGCTGAAATGTGATGTAGAAGTCTCACAGATAGATCTGAGAAGACATGGTCGCCCAGCGTATCCATGCCTGAGGAATATAAATAAAAAAGTATACATAAATAAATGAATCATCCACTTCCATGAAGTAAAAATCCTCTCCATCCGAAGGTTGTCTTGAAGAGATCGCTTTGTTAAGCGATAAGATCGCCCATTTGTATTTATTTGTTTTATTCTCTTTTCCGGTTATTATATCTGCTTGTAGGGCATAATAAATAATGTTCTAGTGGGCAAAATGCCACCACGCAAAAAATACATCTTCAAGATGCAAGGGCCTAAGTTTACTTAATGAAACTGCATCATTTGCAATGTACCACAGGTGCACCATAATTTTACTACATTTGCCATTAGACATAAAACCACTTAAAACTATTATTAACCATGCTAAACTCTAGAAACCAGCAGTCCTTACACTAAAGTACCAGGGAGTCATAAAAGCGCGGAGCTATAGCATTTCCCTGTCCAGTACATTTACTCCAAAATGCGTACTTTACGCCGCTCTCCGCTCATTACAACAGAAAGGAATAATAGTTACCGAAGAGTGAACTTTCACTTCGAGCAATACTCAAACTTAAAGTTGGCATATGACAGCTCAATTCCATTTGACAAAATTAGACGATCAGTCGCAGACGCCTAAATTTTCCACCGCGGTGAACGATCACATCCAACCGATATTTTAATCTAACCTGAATAGATAAAGTTTGTTTTTGAGTGACACAGGTTTGCTATAATCCTGTAATTCTACCGGTAAACACGACTCGCTAAGCTTCTCCGATATATTACGGTTGAACTTACTAATTTGCCGAGGTGTTATGCTCTCTTGGGATTGTCACAGATCAACGTGTAGTTGCTTTCATTATTGGACCGATTATTATTATTATGAATAATAATATATTGCTGGACATTTAACACACCACTATCTAGCCATGATAGAATAATTATATACTTTTTTTTGTAAATACATACTTATAACATATAGAAAAACAACCAGACCTAACATTTGTTCCAGGGCGGGACTTGAACCCGCAACCTCCTGCGTCTCAGCCGGCTATTCGCCCACTGCGCCACGGAAGTCGTCAAATATTATTATTATTCTTAAAACTATTACAATACAAAGACACATGCTTTTAACAAGCAGAAAGAAGGCAATTAAATACTTTCTTGTTACTACCACATGACCATAAAATATCAATGCCACCCACGCGCCAGTCAACTCGCACGCAAAGAGCTGCGACACGCAGTGCGGAGCGGACCCACTCAATGGTTTACGAATTAAATCGAAACCTTGTCGACCGCAAAACCGATAAAATGGTTCCCGATCAATCGCGTATCACACTATTATTATAAATCTGTAAGTTTGGATGTTTGTTACTATGTTTGTTACGCAATCACGTTAGTTCGATCGAGTTGAACTGATTTCAATGGGTATATGGATATATCCAAAGTTTGGATTACAATGAAAGGGAACTTCTACTGTAAACATTAAGATGAAAGTATATTTTAACAACATAAATCCCAAACACTTACTCTCTCTCTCTCTCTCACACACATAACCTCACACACTCCCTGACAAACACCTACACACAAACATCACTCACTCACTGATAGAATAATCATGAGACTTCATAGGACGTCTGTTACAAAGTGTTTTTGAGTCAATATTTTTTTTTATATAGGATGTTTGATAATATACGCATAAAAATGAAAAGGGTTATTTTGATGAGCATAGTAAATAAATTTGTAATGTTTACCATAGGAATGTGAAAATTATTTTGGCATGTAAAAACAAACACCTTATTAAACGTATGTTGTGCTATTGCATAATGGTTGCTATCTAACTACAGATACTGTATTGGTGACGTCTCGAGATAACTCTTGTTGTCCCTTTCTAACCCAAAACCCGCAGCAATTTCCGAACGAAAAATCAAATTGGCCTTCATTTTTGGGTGTCGATTGCAAGAGTAGGCGTAGTTTTATATCGAATTAATCACCTAACCTTAGCCGATTTTCTTTAAAATTTGATAATATAACTAGTAGTTTTTTTTCGAATGTCTTTTTTTATGTTTTGAGAAACCGTTCCTTGAATATCGTCCGTATATTACCAAACACCCTGTATATCATGACTGGAATTTAGCATAGGCTACTTTAAACTAACAAACCACAAGTGCGAAGCCGCGGGCGGAAGCTAGTTTATAATAATTATTTGTTTTGGGAAAATAAATAGCTTTAAACGAATAGTGTTGCAGATAGTTGTAGAAGCAACTGAGAAAAACTAGCCTTTATGATTTCATTAGATCACAAAAAGTTTCTTAGTGGAATTATTATCGTTGAACAGATCTTTGTTTTAAATGGAAATGCAAATGAAAAATAACGTTATGGTAATGGAAACAGACGCTAAACTTGCATTTTTCCTATCGCCCTCTCATTACAAGGAAATTACCGTTATCGGATTGAGAGCAGAAATGAAAAGGCAAACGCTAACCAGCTAACGAGGCATTTCATTGAATATTAGTTTAGCCGCAGAGTAAAAAAGAAGGTATAGTCTATTTAGGTAACATAAAAACTGAACCCAGGGGATTAGTAAGCTGAAGTAGCAGTGGGCGGGGCACACAGCTCGATGAATTGAAAAGTTCTCGAGTGGAGACCACGCACAGAAAAGTGCAATGTCTTTCCCCTAGATGAAAAGAGACATATTACATGTTGCTAGAAGCCTTTGCGCGCAGGCCGCATACAATCGGTTGCTTAAGTTCAGTAGTGGAATTAAGAGTAGTAGAGTTCGTTTATTTCTTTGTTCTTTATTGCACACAAGAAAATACATTTATAATTACAGAAAAAGAGGTCATGTACAAAGGCGAGCTTAACCCTAAGAAGAGTTTTCTTCCAGCAAACCTTTGAGGCTAGAGAGAGAAATGATTTTAAATGATGAGAGATGATGTTCCTTCTGAAAGTCATCCGGGAAAGTTCTGCCTATTTCTGCCAAGCAGCATTACAGTGTTTCGGTTTGAAGGGTATGGTTGCCGGTGGAATTACAGGCACATGAGGCTTTACACTTGTATGCCTCAAGTTGATGGACGCAGATCATGTTTCTAAGGTGCTACGCATTTATTTTAAGTGTTGGATATGATACACACACTGGTAAAAATATAGGATCATAGAAGCTATCTGAGGTATCATAGTAGCAATTTGCGAGCGTGTTTGCAACGAGGCGATCAGTCAAGGCGCTCCCTTTCGCCGCGTACGAAACCGTAGGTTCGTAACCAGTTACGGTAGAAGTAAAATTCATCGTTTTACGATACTACTGAGCGTAATGAGCTCGCTACCTCCCACGCCAACCTACACGCGGCGTTTTTCCTACAATACGACTGAGCGAAGAGCGGCGGGGCGCGCGAATGTACAGCAAACGCGGCGTCCACGTTGCGGCAAGTAAACTCGCCTCGCTGGAAACACTCAAATCGCCAATGTGATAAAGCCCTTAATGAGACATGCAGAGCTAACTAAACCGCGAGTTTACGAAATCAATATATTAGATAGGTACTGCTGATACATGTACGAACGGTTCGTAGGTATATTGTGCTCTTTATTATTTTTACTCTTGGGTTTTAATACTTACTTTTGCAGCATTGATTCAATTAGAGTGTAAAGCAAGCTGCGGGTTATGATTTCCTGTTGTTTTGCTGCTCGCTTCTCTCGGCTCTTTGATATCTGAAATGAATATTTTTGTTGTTTTAAGCGAGTTGTCCTAGAAACTAAATTCATTACACTAACGTGTACCTACTAAGGGTGACCTGCACAACGATGCCTAATCGTATTTAGTGCATAAATATTCAAAATTAATTCCAAATTATTTATTTGGAACATAAACAAAGTACAATAGACAAATGAAAATGTTAACAACTGCAAAAGTTAAAAAAACTGAGTAGCAGTTTCAGCGCCCTCTTCCAAAACCAAACAGAACAACGTTCCAGCTTCAAACAAGTCGATACAAGTCAATGTTTATTCTAATTATGATTTTAAGTTGAATACTGCGTGTGTTTGAGTGTGTGTGTGAGTGCGTATGTGTTTGCGTGTGGTTAATTTTGCTAGGTAGGAGAAATCAAAATATTCTCGGTATTATCGTACGTGATTAAAAGATTGAAGATAATATGTAATATGTTTAAGAGAGTTGTCAAATCATACAGATACATCAGATTTAAACGTGTTTCGTCAAAACATAGTAGTTTAGTGCAAGCTGCCCTAAATTAATTCGAGTTGTCAGTCCAATAAACCAAAAAAAAAAAAAAAATTCCATATAGTTTTTGAAACCATTAGTTATGAACACTATTTTTACTAAAAACGGGATATTTCTTATTTTTATCTTATCATACGCATGATTGATTTAGTGACAGTCAAAAACTCAGAAGTTGAAGTATGGGTTCTCGTTTGTAGTGTTAAAATTGCATTGTCAAAAATGTAAATGATTATAGATTTTTTTAATAAATTTGGGTTTTGTGGTAAGTAGAAAAATATACCCACAGAATATGCCTGGACATTCTATGTGTAGTTATGGTTTTTAGCGTCGGGAACACTTCAAAACAAATGCTAAAAAAATCGCACTGGCTGACCCGCGGGGATATTTTATAACTATTTTTTCGGATTTTTAATCCATAATACTACTCACTAATTCGGATTAAACATAAAGCTCGGATACCTTTCCGACGCGGATTCAAAGGTTGATAGTTTACAAAATAGCGTTCTCTGATTCGATATCGAATCTGAAAAAGAACTGACGGATTGAACATCGGATCAGTCCGACGTTTTAAAATAACCAGTTAACCAAATCGTTCCATCTGTTTGGGAACTATGACGCCATAGACAGAGACATAGGTGTCAAACGTACACCCTTCTTTTACAATTCAATTATTGTATTTATTCAATTTTAAGATGTCAAACCTCCATATTTGTTGGTAACAAAGTTAATTAAAAAATGTCAGATGGATTAGTACAAAGTATAGGCATAATTTAACAAACAAAATTCAAAAACTAATAAAAATAGTTTAAGTTAAAGTCCCTCACTCAAGTCCTAGGAGCCAACCTCAATCTCTGATAGCAATATTTGAATAATATTACACTGACATTTAGTACCATGACCCCCAATTATTAAGCTTACTTTATTATTGTAAAGGCGAAGCAGTTTTGGTGACGTCACCATAAATCGTTCACTCAAAACGTTTCACATTAGAGCTCAAATAAGGCGTGAAATTATCCTGAAAAGTAAGCAAATCGTGTTTATTTTCGCAATGTTTTATACTGAACAAAATTAAATATAAAAGCATTAATACAACATAAGATTATAAGAGTAATATTTAAAAGTTTTGTGGTTCAAATCGAAGTAATGTTGCTACAAGTTTGAAACAAAACGGTCTTGAAACATGATGGTTTTCTAAAAGATTGTGGTTGGCGCCCTGAGCCAACAGTCGAGTCAGTATTCAGTCAGGTGAGTCGTATTTGTCAGCTATGACCTGCAGGAGTTTATGTTGAGGGTAAAAAAGCGATTCTTACCTCAACATCGCCCAGTAGAGGTTCGAACCAAGTAGCGTTGTCTACATTATAATAATTAGCCTCGAAGAACCACGCTACACTCACTAAATGATTCGGCTCTGAAAGGGGTATGGACACGGTCACGAAAGCCTGAAAATTATAGATGACACATTATTTCCTGATAAGGTAAATAAATAAATAATGCTGAACATTTTACACAGCGCTATCTAGCCCCAAATTAAGCAAAGCTTGTACTATGGGAACCAGATAACTGATAGAATACTTATGTAATTTTTTTTTGTAAATACATGCTTACAATACAATATATAGGTATATATAGAGAAACAACCAGATCCGGAACACATATTTGTAGATCATGCAAACATTTGTTCCGCCGTGGGAATCGAACCCGCAACCTCCTGCGTCTCAGACACGCCTCTCGCCCACTGCGCCACGGAGGTCGGAGGTAGTCATGGAGTTTCGGAGGTCCGTTTAAAAAAAACATTCCCCACTTTCATATACATATGTAGCACTATATGGTGCTCCGGAACTAGTATGTTAAGCCTGAACAGGGTGATTCCGGCCATGAGAATTAACAATTATTCATAAAAAAAAAACATTTTTTTCAGTAAACAGTTATTGATCTTTCATGTTTTACTTTAAATCAAGTGTTTTAGACCTTTCCTAGACCGCTACCGAAAAATATATATTGTTTTTTTGAAAAAGAAAACACAATTTTTACCAAGTGATCCTTCAATGCAAATCATCGAATTCACAAAAGTCGTAGATTTTGGCGTTACTTAAACGTATCATCATGCAACTTTTTTTAGCCAGACAAACAGACAGACGGGCATGGTAAAACGGAAGTTAACGTTAACTAACGTAAACGTAGTTCGAACTATAGACGGAACCCTAAAACAGGGCATATAAAATCTCATAATGTTAAAACGTAGATATTTTAATATTTAATACTTTTTTAAACAAATAGATACTTTAATATTAAAATGTTCATTGATTAGTTTATTTTATTGTGTAATTATTTTTTAATTGTAAAAAGCGCCCGCAGTAACTTGCGACGGTAAAGGGCAAACATGTATAAAGTGCAATTATCTAGATTTAAGTCCTTATTTACGCAATAAAATATCTTGTATCTCTGTTGCAGAGGACTGACAGCCTGGACTAGCGAAAGTTATTATATTAGTTGCGATAAAAAAGAAGAAATGTGTGAGGGCAACATGTAAATTAAAACAAACTCACAGCTGTAAGCCTTTTTTCGTTAACCTTAATATCTAGAATGAATGAATGAATGAAAATTCTTTATTAAACCTTACAAGCTAGACACTACATAAATAATAATAACAAGAAAACAAATAAATGTGAGCATAATGGGCGGTCTTATCGCTTAACAAAGCGATCTCTTCCAGACAACCGTTGGTAAAAAGGTGTAAAAAGAATAAACTTTATAATAGAAAAAGAAGAAAAAATACTTAACCTTAAATACATAAAATATAAGGTACAAAAATAATTGTAAATAAATAAATATCACCCATACTTACATACAGGGTGTGGTGTAATGAGTGGATAATAGGGTACCTGCGGGTAGGGGCCATTGTTGCGGTTCAGAAAAATATTTGTTATGCTCAGTAAAAGTGCCTCGGTTTTCGAGATATTCGACATTTTCGAAATTTAAGAAATATTTCACCATTCGTCACTATTTTTGGCGCCAAGACTGCAAATGAATTTTTTTTTTCTATCTGTTTTTTGGATAGTATTCTTGGATAGATGTGCTATCGAATGGAAACTATTATTTTTATAACACAAGCACAGTTATGTTTTTAAAATAAGATTTCACTAAAATTTTACTTGCTCTCGTTTGTTTTCCTGACCTTTACCCTTCTGTGGTGTAAAAAAAAATGTATGATCACTTGAATGCCAAATTTTAAAAAAATTAGCCTATTTCATCGAGACTCCGAAATGGTATATTACATATCATTGTCACAACTTGATTCAAAATTAATTCCTACCAAACTTATCAAGGCGTAATTTAAAGAAATATTTTTAACTATTATTAGCAATAATTGTCTACTGTTCGCAGAACTACTAGTAATTCTTGGAACAGATTGGTTCCCGGCCCAGCGGCAATCGACACTATGTCTATCTTGCTCTTTCATGATATGAGTGAAAGAGAACTATCGTTTCGCGTAACGCATTTTTATGATTTTCGAGTCATACTACTCCCGTACAACAACGTGTTATCCTGTTTTGGATTGATACTCGTCGATTTTGTGCAGTGATTTCGGACTTTGTTTTGCCTAGCGATTTGGACGTCTTAATTTTGCGAACCTAACGATTTTGTGCTGTGATCTCGGACTTGATTTGCTTTGTAACTTGGATTTTTTGGTATTGCATATTGATTGCAATGCCTCAGCTATACACTGCGTCTGAATATGCGCAAATGCATTTAATCTACGGCGAGTGTGGTGGTAACGCCAATCGAGCTGCAGCACTGTATCGGGAAAGATTTTCCAATGCACGCCATCCCGATTATCGTGTGTTTATTCGCGTACACAATGCTTACATGGAAGGTCGAATTCCTGGAAGTGGCATCGGTGGCACGAGTTCTGGGAGACCACAAGTACATAATGAAGAGGACGTACTTGATGAAATTGCTGCTGATCCGACCACATCTGTGCGCGTAATAGCCTCTAATACTGGCATGTCAGCAAGAACAGTGCACCGAATTTTAAAAAGAGAAAAATTACATCCTTTTCACTACCAGCGCGTGCAATGTTTGCAGCCAAGAGATTACCCTGCACGAGTTGCATTTTGCCAAACAATGCTGAGAAAAATGAACGCTGATCCCGATTTCTTCGATAAAATTTTGTGGAGCGACGAATCCACGTGCAAAAAAGATGGATATTTTAATATGCACAATCTGCACAGTTGGCAGCGTACAAACCCTCATTTGGCCAGAGAAGACAGGTCCCAGCACAAGTTCAAAATTAATTTATGGACTGGAATTCTAAATGGCAAAATCATCGGACCATTCGAATTGTCTGGAACATTGACTGCAGAAACGTATTTACATTTTTTACGGCACGAACTTCCACTTTTATTAGAAGATGTTTCATTAGAAGATAGAAGAAGAATGTGGCTGCAGCACGATGGTTGCCCCGCTCATTACGCCCGAAATGTTCGACAATACCTCGATGAAACATATCGTCGACGATGGATCGGTCGTTTGGGGGCAATTTTGTGGCCACCTCGTTCACCAGACCTCAACCCATTGGACTTATTTTACTGGGGATGCCTTAAAGAAAAGGTTTATAAAGACCCAATCAATACAGTGGACCAGCTACGGGAGCATGTGCGATTAGCTGCTCAGAAAATCACAGAGCAAAGAATTGCGAACAGGATTAAAAGATCTTTTATCAAAAGGTGCAGAGCATGCATCAGAGCACGTGGTGGCCTTTTCGAAAACCTTTTGTAATACTAAATTTAATAAACGAAATGCATTTAAAATTTATTGTTTCGTTTTATTTCATTACCGAATTTTAAACTAACGTTTTTAGGTGATTTTAAGTAATGAAGTAAATTTTAGTACTATTTGTAATTTTATAATAATTAGCTCTACCCATTTTAATAGGAATTACTTTTGAATCAACTTGTGGAAATACCATGTAATATACCATTTCGGAATCTCGATGAAATAGGCTAATTTTTTTAAAATTTGGCATTCAAGTGACCATACATTTTTTTTACACCACAGAATGGTAAAGGTCAGGAAAACAAACGAAAGCAAGTAAAATTTTAGTGAAATCTTATTTTAAAAACATAACTGTGCTTGTGTTATAAAAATAATGGTTTCCATTCGATAGCACATCTATCCAAGAATACTATCCAAAAAATAGATAGAAAAAAATTTCATTTGCATCTTGGCGCCAAAAATAGTGAGGAAGGGTGAAATATTTCTTAAATTTCGAAAATGTCGAATATCTCGAAAACTGAGGCACTTTTACTGAGCATAACAAATATTTTTCTGAACCGCCACAATGGCCCCTACCCGCAGGTACCCTATTATCCACTCATTACGCCACACCCTGTATATGTACTTACATACATATATATCAATAATAGTACATTGACATTACCTTCACTGTGTAGTTTTATTTGTAAAAAAAAGATGACATTAGGTAATTATTTACTTAAAAACCCAACACCATCACTCCAAAATGTGTTGTTCTAAAAGCGGTACTGCATTATACAGTGTGTCCCTGGATAAAGTGCAACCCCGAAAGGGGGTGAAACTAGATCAAAAATTATCGACAAAAAAATAGAAAAAAAAATTAAAAAAAAATCGTATATACTTTATTGATGTATTAAAATTTTTATTACTCACTAATTACTCTATTTAATAATAAAATTATTTCTTCCAAAGTAGTAGGTCTATTTTGTTAAAATAAAAACCATAATCATGTCAGATATGTGACGATGACGATAAAATAACAAATAACTCATAAACGAGTGGCTATCGTGACTTAAAGTTTAATTTTTGTATTAAAATTACATTTTTTAGGCTGTTTTTTCCAATAAACTCCAAAAATCTTAAAATTAAGCCTATAATACTAGAAATTTTTATGACTTTTTATTATTGTCTATCATAATAGCTTTTAAATAAAAAAAACCTACGTTCTAACATAAAAAATGTGCTGGCGTGTCAACTTTAAATGCTCCTAGCCAGCACATTTTTTATGTTAGAACGTAGGTTTTTATTTTTGATCTAGTTTCACCCCCTTTCGGGGTTGCACTTTATCCAGGGACACACTGTATATTAACAGTCTTCTGTATGGCATCTAGGATATTTAATCACCTACCCAAATATATTTTAGAAATTGAACATATTCATAATTTTAAAGTCAAACTTTAAAAAATACTAGACAAATTCCAATGACTTGACATATTTAATGAACTGATAATTAATCACACTAATATTATAAATGTGAAAGTTTGGATGTTTGTTTGTTTGTTCCGATTTGGTAAGTACGTAGATTATAACCTGGATTAACACATGCTACTTTTTGTTTATAAACAACGCGTGTGAAGCCGCTGGCGAAAGCTAGTGTATAATATTTGTAATTTATTTTGCATGCTTGTATATTGATCATGACCTAGATTATTTGATTACCAACGAGTGTAACCCATGTATCACGATAATATAATTAAATAATAATAATTTAATAAATAATAATTTATAAATAATAATTTAGTAAATAAGTAAATGAATCTATATCTTTATCTTTAAAATCATAGCGTTCAGTCACAAGTAGGGCTTGCAATCCGGATATCCAAATATCCAAATAATTCTAATATCCGTCAATTGTCAAATTCGGATAGTGACCATCAGTATATTCGGATAGTTCGAATAAAACGGATATTAAAATTCATCAAAAATCACGATTTTAATATGGAATTAACTACATCAAAACCATAATTTCAGAATTATGTGCAGTATGTGCATGACTCTAACAAGTAATGTGAATTTAAATTACTATTGTACACGTCAAACAGTCTAGTTAAGTTAGTGAGATCTAACTTTGAGAAAGAGGTCAGTCGACAAGTCCAACTCGGCTGGGCAACTGGAAATTGTTCGACGTCTTCTCGTCCAAAACAGTATCTCAAGACGAAAGTGTTTGATCAATATGTGGGACTTATGGCACAGAAACGTACCGTGGTCTCTCACTATGGGATTCATAAGAAGGCTCAAGGTCGCTCAGCGTGTTATGGAGACCAAGCATAGCCCATGCTTGGTTCTCTACGAGATCGATTATCGATCGAGTTACCTTATTGTCAAAAGTGATTTATATATTAATGGTGAATGTTGGCATAACTTAAACACTGTTTATAGCTACGTTTATAACTATTATTTTCTTTAATTATTCGGATACCAAAATCTTAAGGGAAATGCAAGCCCTAGTCACAAGTGAAATTTGCGATGCAGTGGCTCATTGCCAGTCAGAAGTCGTCTTGACTGAAAATAGTTCTTTCAGTTTACGAGATTGCTTACATAAAATGAACGGTAAATCATAATACTAAACTTACTCCATACTGAGTACTTGGCCCGAAGACAAGATACCTCCTCTGTCTATCTTTCACATCATCACATCCGACCAGCTCAGCAAATAATATAAGCCTGAAAAATAACAGAACTTTAGTCTAAGCTCAAAAACAAACAATTCAGCAACCAATAGATGAGTACCCACAATATTAACTTATACAGCATATTCTCGGCTTAGCCACACTATGAATAAGCTAAAAGAAATTAAGGCAAGCCGTACTGAGTACACAGCCTACATACTAGCTTAACGAACGTCGCCAGTTTTATTTGTACAAGGAATTTGTTAAATCGTCTCTACGTATTACCCAGCGGTTGAAATAACACATCATTGAGATGTCTTATTTCTCTCTCACGCCATTCTTTCGCTCGTTTCATGATATATTAATTATACAATATGTATTTTTAAATCTATAGTATACGCTATGGAGGCTCGCAAATGAAGGAAATAGCTAGGAGAATTCAGCTGGGTTGGGCTGCCTTTGGAAAACTGGAAGATGTCTTTAAATTTAATATCCCGCAATGCCTAAAGACCAAGGTATTTAACCAATGTGTGCTGCCCATACTGACTTACGGATCCGAAACATGACCCCTCACATCGAAGAATATATACACCATTAGAGTTGCTCGAAGAGCAATGTAACGAGCCATGCTAGGAACCCACCTCGCCGATCGTATACCAAACGTCGAGATTCGACGTCGAGCTAAAGTCGAAAATGTAGGTATACGAATCGCGAGGATTAAGTTAAGATGGGCAGGACACTTGGCTAGGCGGGATAACAACAGGTGGACCACGGCAGTTACAGAGTGGTTGCCAAGAGAGGGACGTTGACCTCAGGGCAGACCACCAGCCCGATGGTCTGACGATCTCGTAGCGAAAGTTGGACAGCACTGGATGAGACTTGCTCACGACCGATTGGACTGGCGACATAGAGAGGAGGCCTATACCCAACAGTAGGTGCTGGAGGCTGGATAGATAGATAGTATACGCAAAGACTCGTGGCAGACGAAGCCAGGCAATAAACATGTTTGTTTCTTTTTCAATATAATTTCTGGTAATTTCATTTGTTTTACCAATAGATATTCGGCGCATCACTAACGGCACCCGTAAGGGCTGCAAGAGCGAGCGAGGTAACAATATCATCGTTGCTCGCCCTACATTTTATGACCTCATCTGTCAGGAGCGTTGGCATCTAGTACGAGTATAGTGAATTTTTTGTCTATAAAAATGCTAGTTAGAAATTTGTCAAGGCTTAAAACATCAGTAATTTGTTACAAGTGTACGCTATTGTTACACATTTTCTTTTATTTTTTATGGTAAAGCGCTTGATCATAACCTCAGATGGTAAGTTAATTGTGTGGTTAAAGATGGAGCATGCTTGCGTAGAAAATACCTGTTCACGTGATAAGAGTAGTCCGGAAAAAATAGACGCTGGAAATGAATTCCACTACTTTTCTCGTGCTAACAATGAAAGTTGAAGCGAAATTGTTAAAGCTGTGATAACGAGAGCCAACGTACAACTTTATTGATTAAACGAATGTGCCTATATAACATATATAGCCTATATAAATTGTGTGATTCTTAATAAGTATGAGTTAAACCATATATTTTATTATACAATTCTATTGTGCGTGTGTTCGGAATTATTTCTTCCTAAACGGCTTGACCTGGATGGTTGTGTTCTATAGTTGGACCTGGTAGGCACTGTTGTCGAGACACATATATTTTTTCTTTTTTAGAAAATGTTTACCTCTTAATCGGTCAAGCCGTTTCGGAGGAGAAGAATTACAAACAGAACTGAAGCCGCTAGCGGGTCAGCTATTATGTATATAAATATAAATTAAGTTTCAAGAAAATAGTGAATAGTGAAATAGAATCAGCAAGGAGACGTTTTTAGGGTTCAGTAGACGAACTAGGAACCCATATAGTTTCGCCATGCCCGTCTGTCTGTTTGTCTGTTACAGTCATTTTATTTAAAATTATACTTATTACAGCAGTTGGACTTGTTAGTGTTATTGATACCTAATGCAATGCGCCTAAGTTACGTTTTACCTAAACTTTGGTTTACTTAATTGCTTATCAGAAATTCTAATTTGACTCTAGCAATAAAAGACAAAGTCAAGATAAGCTTGAACACACTCGTAGTAGCTACAGCTACTACTTTCCCAATAACAAATCAAATTATCCCCTTATTTCCCTCCAACGAACTTCAAATTCGAATTACTCAACTCAGTAAATTACGGGCTACAACAATTTCATTACCTTCCTCGAAGCCGGCACGAAGTGCCTACTCACTCATTTGTGTGTAAAACAGGTTAATGCTGGCTATCTGAGTCGCCTGTTCTTTATGATGTTTTTCATCACTTTTCTGAATGTTTTACACTAAGAATTGATTATATTTATCTACTAGCTGTTGCCCGCGACTTTGTATGCGTTACTTTCCTAAATGTGTAGGTAACCTATAAATAAAGCTAAACTCGCTGTTGCAACATGACTTGACACCCCATTTTTATCCCATGGGAACTGATTTATGGGATAAAAGGTAGCCTATGTGGTAATCCAGGTTATAATCTACGTATATATCAAATTTCATTACATTACGACGTGATTGAGTAGCAAACATATAAATAAACAAACATCCAAACTTTCACATTTATAATATTAGTGTGATACTCGTACATGATTTTTTTTAACTTCTGCCAGTATAATATCATCATCATATCTGTCAAAGGACTTCCACTGCTGAACATAGACCTCTCCCATAGGTTTTTAGAGCAACCGATCTTATGCAGCCTGCACCCAACGGCTCCCAGCAACCTTTATAAAAAAAATGAATTTATATTTGTATGTGTATAATTTAGAAGCGTGATAGAACTTCTTCAAAGCCACAACAATATAAAATACTGTTTAGGGCGTGTTTAAAAAATTATTATACAAAAAATGGTAAGGAATATTTAAACACGCGTTAAACAGTTGACTGGTAGAAAATGCTTTGAGCATTAAGTTCTTCATTTGTACATTTATCTGTTTGTACAATAAATAATTAAAACAAACAAACAGTTGTTGAACTTTTTTGTGTTAACATGGTGTAGTCTCATGAATAATTTCACCGGAACACAGCAATGCGTGCGTAACTGCTTGACGTGGTCAGATATTCCTACCGGTAAACAATCTGGTTGTTGCATTAAATAGCACAAACTCCTGCTGTGCTAATCAACTGAAGGCGCCTTCGAGTTGGAGCAGGTCTTACGTTACAGTTTCATTCTGTGTCTAATCATTAGTGTGATAAAGATGCCAACTTAAAATTGAAGAATTGGATTAATATATGTCAACATCATGATCCACAGTTTTTCCCCACTGCTGGGTTAGGCCTCTTCAAGTTTGTGCCGTCCACCACCATCCTGCGCTGGTTACACCTACTGACCATCCGTGACTTTTAATATGTTGCCCACTCGTTTCTTGCTGGACATTTCTGTAGGCACTTCTCAGCCCTATTCATTCTCACTCCTGAACATTTATGAACTTGTAGGCACTCCTCGGCCCCATTCGCCCCGGGCAAATAGCTGGCTGAGATGCAGGAGGTAGCGGGTTCAATTCCCGCCCCGGAACAAATGTTTGCATAATCTACAGATATTTGTTCTGGGTTAACAATTTATAAAAAAAGTTTACATCATATCTTAAAGATACCCGGATTGTAAACTTCAGGAAAACCCTAGTTAAAAACCTTAGATGTACGCATGAATGCGAATGAGTGGTATATCTACGAGGTTTACCAATGTTACCACTGTTACCAACGCGGTTTACCAATAAATAAATAAAAATAAATAAATATCGCTGGACATTTCACACAGCGCTATCTAGCCCCAAACTAAGCAGAGCTTGTACTATGGGAACCAGATAGCTGATAGAATACTGATATACTTTTTTTTGTAAATACCTCCTTATAATATATAGAAAAACACCCAGACAAGCAACAAATATCTGTAGATCATGCAAACATTTGTTCCGCGGCGGGAATCGAACCCGCTACTTCCTGTATCTCAGCCGGCTATACGCCCACTGCGCCACGGAGGCAGTCAATGATTAAATTCAAGAGAGTTTCAGCTACTATACACGGTTATTAGTTCAACGCGTACGAAGTTGCGGCGGATACATCTAGTCTATCATAAATTCCGAGCTAAAATCCCAACAAAAAAGAAATTAAAATTCTACTCTGAATATAAAACCCCTTTTGCTGAGTCGGGTAAAAACATTGAACTGCAGTTTCCGACCACACACTCCCATTAGACCCTTCATTTCAATAAATTAGAACAACCGGACCGCTTTGATGTGGTGAAAGTACGGGTAATTTGTATGTGCTGGTAAAATTGTAAGTCTTGTAAGCTGTTTCTAGCTGACATTTAAAAATACATAGGGTTAAGAAGAGCTACAAGTAACATTTTAACATTAAGATAACCAACTTTAGTTATAGCTTAAGAGTTTTTTTTTATAGGAAATATATAAGAAGAACACATTACGCGACCTTATAAAATTTGAAGGCTGCCCTGGATTTTTTTTTGAGATCCCATCATCAGATCCTGACTTGGTACCAACGGGACCACCTGGAAGGTATATTCATCGTCTACGAGTAATCGGGAAATATACATTCAAAAAAATCCGAAATTGAGATCCTCCTCCTTTGAAGTCGGTTAAAATATAAAAATACTGTAGTAAATATTGAATAAATTATATAATGTAAACAGGTATTTATCGCGTATGTACCTTTTTATTTGTTATGTACAGTGATCGCGAAAATTTGAAAAATACTAATGTAACCAGACTACCTGTTCACACACGAAAACATGGTCTAAGTTCCTCTTGCGATATCAATCTTTTGTATCAATCTGTTATATCAATTTGTCATATCAAGATTTAAAGGTAAAACTATAAATTTACTACCTGTAATAACTTAGTAAAGGCTAAAATTAAGCTAAAACAAGAACAAGCCTCGATATTTGAACAAATTCTTCCCACAGAGGCTTGGGCAAAGAAATCGTACATCAATAACGTGCCAATAGATAAATTAACATTATAATTTTCTTATGTGCCCGTTTAATACATACCGTTTAATACTGCAGACTACGTGACTATCCTTCGCAGCACTAGGACTCATATTTATCCTTGTAATCCATTCTCAGGATCACCAATTAATAACTACATGCTATTCTATTCATTTGCTATTCTTATACAAATTACTTCCACACTTCACACAAAAAACACACACACAAAACCTTACAATGGGTGCGCGATTTGTATATATCATGCGTCACAAACTAGTAATTACTGGAATTTCTCGCTCAAACCTTTATGATGGATAAACTCACTGAAATTGTAAATGAAATAGACAATACGGAAATTGCAAGGTCTTTTGAATGTAAAATTGAAGAACTGCCGTTTAAACTAAATGTAAGAGCATCAGACTTTACGATTGTTATGCAAAATATAAGGAGCATCTATTGTACGAGGCATGCCTTTTAAGTTTTGTCGTTTGAAGAAAAAAACACATCTAGAACCTTATAGTACTTTTTATTGTTTTTCAAAGTATTCACAACGTAGCTTAAAACACTTTTCCATTCGCTCAAACCAGTTATTATAACATTTATTCCACTCTAAAGTGGGGTGTTCAAAATGGCTGTCTTGAAAGCGTCGACTGCTTCTTCACCGGACTGGAACCTTTGACCACGAAGACTTTTCTTAATTTTAGGAAATGTAAAGAAATCGTTAGGGCTTAGGTCAGGACTGTATGGAGGATGGTCAAGAATTTCTACTTTTTCCTGCTTCAAATACTCAATCGTTTGACGAGCGCTGTGTGAGCTTGCGTTGTCGTGGTGCAGGATGATGCGTCGCTTTGAGTTAGATTTTCGAAGTTCGGCGATGACTTGTGGTAAACAAACTGTAGTATACCACTCTGCGTTAACCGTTCTACGATCTTCAAGTGCAATAGTCGCAACATGGCCGGTTTTTCCAACGAACGTGGCCACCATCTTCTTTGAAGTGCTTCGAGAACGAACAACTTTAGTCGGCTTTGGCTCGTCTTGAAAGACCCAGATTGTAGATTGTTGTTTGGTATCAGGATCGTAGGCATAGATCCAAGATTCGTCACCACTTATGATGTCGTAGACGTGATTTGACTCCCCTCGGTTGAACCTTTGCAGAGTTTTCTTACACCATCTGACGCGGGCCGCCTTGTGATCGTCGGAAAGCAGATGCGGTATCCAACGGCAAACTAGCTTTCTCACACCAAGCGCTTCATGCAAGATCTTCTGAATGGTTGTCCCTGAGATGCCTAATAGAGCCTCTATCTCTCGATACGTCACATGACGATCTTCGAGAATTAGTTGTCTCACAGCAATGATGTTATCTTCAGTGAAGGCGGATTTTGGGCGTCCTTCGCGAAATCTGTCACTAACACTAGTATGTCCACGCTGGAATTCTAAATACCAGCGTTCGACAGTCCGCAGACATGGGGCTACATCACTGAACACAGATGTTAGCTCTTCTAAACACTGAAGCCGTGTCAGGCCTCTTCTAAAGTTGTAGAAAATTATTGCACGAACATTTTCCTTAGAAAGATTCATTTTCGTACGTGACCTGACAGATTCAAATCGAAACTGTGACTAAACAATAGCATTAATCCTAATACTTTCAACTGTTTTGAGATTCAAAATGTAAACACATTCGAATATAGAACAGTTCCAAATTCAAAATTGCCGGAAAATATGGAAACGACAGAACTTAAAAGGCATGCCTCGTAATATGGACGACTTTCAATTAACATTAACGGAACTTAATTTTGAAGTAGATGTTATAGTACTGACAGAATGTAGACTTCAACAGAATAAATTTGTACCACATCTTACAAACTACAACTCTTATACTACGACAAATCATCTAAATCAAAATGATGGTGTGACCGCATACATCAGAAACGATCATAATACCCTTGTTAAAGAGATTCTATTGGACCATGCGTCTTGTTTACAAATCACTATTAATTGTACTGTTATTTTATGCATTTACCGTTCGCCCTCAAGTAAGAATGCCGAAAACTTCATAATCTCACTAAGCAATCACCTAGACACAATAAAATCTTTTGAGAAAATAATAATAGTAGGAGATATCAATATTAATATCTTACCTAAAAGTGAAGAACAAAGCTATGAAAAAAATAACAGACTATTTTATCTGAATTCTATGACAATGCACGGACTACTTCCTGGTCACCTACCTACTAGAGAGAACAGTTGTCTCGACCATTTTATACTTAAAATAAATAAAACTAAAAATACTGCTACGATTGCCATTATTCAAACATCTACTACTGATCATCTTATGATTCTACTTAGTCTTTCAAAAACTACCAATTCAGCAAATACACATAAAACTAAAATTATAATTGACTATGAAAAAGCTACACAATACTTACAACTAAACCTTATAGACCTTCTTCAACTAAACGATCCTAATATTTTAGCTAAACTACTAATAAATAAAATACAAAAAAGTCTTACAGACAATACTAAAACTATTAATATACCTAGAAGTAAGCGTATCATTAAGCCTTGGATCACACAGGGTATTCTGCGCTGCATCCAAAATAGAAATAATATGCAGAGAAAATTACGGTTGGACCCTAAAAATGATACACTTAAAATAACATATAGAAGATACCGGAACTTTTGCAATAACTTAATTAAAAAGCTAAAAAGAAAATATGATTGAGATCAATTAGCCAAATCCACAAAAAATAGTAAAGCCCTTTGGAAAAGTATTAATTTTATAACAAATTACAAAACTGCTAAAACACCAAATATCCAACTTCTCAATATAAAAGTCTCACCTGTAGAATCAGTTAATTTTGTTAATACTTACTTTGCTAGTATAGGGAAAGCTCTAGCAGAGAGCATCCTTCAACAAAACACAACACAGGCAAATACTAGTTTAATTCTTCCAAACAACCAGATTTCTTCTTTTGTGTTGCTAGATACGGACCCTAAAGAGTTATACAATGTAATTATGAATTTAAAATCGAAAAGTGCCCCTGGCTGGGACAACATTTCAACAAATTTCTTGAAATCAAGCTTATCTTTTATAATTCCTACTATTTGTCATTTAATAAACTTATGTTTTAGTCAAGGAATTTTCCCCAGTATCTTTAAACAATCAATTATAACGCCTATGCATAAGAGTGGAGACAAAGACGATGTAAATAACTACAGGCCTATCTCAGTTCTGCCCTCGATCTCAAAAATATTAGAAAAACTGCTTAACAACAGACTATTATCATATCTAAACAAATATAACATCATTTCTAAATCACAATATGGCTTCAGACAAGGTCTCTCAACAGAGGATGCAGCTACAGATTTATGTAACAACATCGTATATAATGTGGATAGGGGAAAGAAATGTATAACAGTATTTCTAGACCTTAAAAAAGCATTCGACACCGTCTCTGTCCCCATTCTTATTCTCAAGCTAGAAAAAATTGGCATAAGAGGTACTCCATTGGCATTGTTGACAGATTACCTCCACGAACGTAAACAAAGGGTTAAGATTGGCCAGGTTGTTAGTGAGGATGTGCCTATAAAGTATGGAGTTCCACAGGGTAGTGTGTTAGGACCTACCTTATTCCTGACATACATAAACGACCTATGCGATCTGGAAATAATGGACGGGAAAATTTACTCATATGCGGACGACACTGCCGTAGTTTTTTCTGGCAACTCATGGAATGATGTTAAAAAGAAAACGGAAAAAGGTCTCGTAAAGATTGCTAAATGGCTAAAATAGAATCTACTTACACTTAATGTTGCTAAAACGAACTTTATCTGCTTTACTATGTACAATCGTACTCAACCAGAATCTGATTTCAATATTAGGATACACGACTGTAATCTGAACGATCAACTTTCATGTACCTGTCCAAATATAAGCAAAGTAGAGTCAACTAGGTATCTGGGAGTTATAATAGACCAGCGACTATCATGGCACGCACATTTAGAATTGCTCATGAGTAGGACTAGAAAACTAATATGGATTTTTAAGAGCTTAAGACATGTAGCACCACAAAAACTTCTTAAGCAGATATATGTATGTTGCGTTAGCGCAGTCTATCATAACATACTGTATACCAATTTGGGAAGGTGCAACAAAAATTAAGTTCTTAGATCTTGAAAGAGCTCAAAGGTCACTGCTGAAAGTAATGTATTTTAAACCATACCTATACCCCACAGATACCCTATACTTATACTCTGAAATACTATCCGTAAGAAAACTTTATGTACTCAATTCGGTATTAAAACTTCATAAAACCCTGGAATATGACCCTACAAAACTTAAAAAAAGATTATCTAACGTAACTAATAAATCACATGTCAAAACAACTTTCGCAACCCGACAATATATCAGACAGTCTACCCACCTATACAATAAAATAAATAAAATTATGAATATATACCCAATGAACAATCACAAATGTAAAAGAATTGTTTCTGAATGGCTAATATCATTAAATTACGACGAGACAGAGACACTTTTAGAAATTGTTCAGTAATTAGTATTATAATATAAATCGAGTCGAAAGGCTAATCGCACACCTACCTATCACCACCGTAACATAGAAGCGCCTGTACTGTACCAACATTTTCTTTACGCCCAAACACACTCACTATACCCATGCACATACTCACGCACATACATTCACACACATATACTCATGCACGTCCTTACGCGCTCTCATACACACACCATCACACTCACACACGCACACACACACCCACTCACACACACACCCACTCACACACGCACACACACACCCACTCACACACGCACACACCCACACCCACT
The DNA here is from genome assembly GCA_963924445.1 of Philereme transversata. Lineage (NCBI taxonomy): Eukaryota > Metazoa > Arthropoda > Insecta > Lepidoptera > Geometridae > Philereme > Philereme transversata. Next base: position 15,815,042 of record OZ004340.1, read on the forward strand.
CACACACGCACACACAGACTCACTCACACTCACTTATTCAGTGTACATTATTACCTATATAAGATAAAATAAGTATATATATACATATATATATAATGTTAGTAATGTATTTTAGTTCATTGCTTTTTGGAATATGTATTTGTTTTTGTAAACCTTAAATGTTTTTCTTAATTTACGTATATTTTTTTTATATTACGGAAGAGCGAAACCTCCTAATACAGGTATTATTTACTTAAAAGGAGGTTTCAACTACTAGTTAAGATATTGTAAACACAAGTTATCAAAATAAAACATTTGTATTTGTATTAATACAACACAACTTAGTAATATAATAAGCTGTGGTTTTTCTCATGATGTTTTCCATCACTTTTTTGAGTGTAAAAGCATATAATTTTTGAAGTGAAAACTTCTTTAGGCGCGTTGGGCATTTTTTGAGATGGGGAAAAACCATTGAACTCGCGACTCTGTTACCGTTACCGTTACCGACACCTCTGTATATAAGTATCTGTAGTGTAGACAGCTTTTAAATTTTAAATACCCAAAACGCACGTAGTTGTTCATGTTTTCATTTCTGTCGGAACCACCGGAGTGCCACTTTTTTTCCGTATCGGGCGAACTACAAGTTATTAGAAACAGTGCATCTGCAGTGACCACACATTTCAATTTTCCCTTAGTTTCAATAAATTAGAAGCACGAGGAATAAACTTGGGTGCGCTTTGATGTGGCCTCGTCTGTACTAGGACGGCGATGTACACTTTATGCAGAAAATCCACTAGGCTTGGAGATCACTGTGGGAAACCGCACCTTGTCTTATCCACAACTACGTTAAATTAATAAAAAAATAGTGTTATACATAGGACCGAGATTATAATTCAAGCTAATTTTAGATTATATAATTCTCGTCCTCGCAAGGAAAGGCTTGCAACGGTTACCACGCGACGCGACGCTACGTATGAACCGACGGCAACATGCCGCATGACGTCCCTTGTTTCCCTAGCTGGAACCCTAGTTTCCCAGATTAAAAAATCGAAATTCCGGAGTATATTCCTGACATTTGATGAAAATTCCTGACTTTCTTGTAAATATAACATTAATATGAATTTATTTGTAATAAAAATATTGGGTTTATGTTATGTTTTATTTTACTCGTTATCTACTTAAATTGTAGAAATTCCGGACGGTTTAGGATTCCCCCCGCATTCCGGACAAGATCTATATTACCGGACAAGATCTATACTACCGGACATGTCCGGAAAATTCCGGACGTATGGCAACCCTACTTGTAACGCGCTACACAACACCCCACGTCTTCATAAACGTGCTCTAGACTTGTTAAGTTTTCTCCGCGTTCAGTTGGACGAATCAACACTGGATGTGTTTTTTTACCCTCGCGTCCCCTGTTCATCTTTAAAACTACCCACATATTCAAAAAAACTCACGGAAATCTAATTTTATTTGTGTTATATCTACGCTTTTTTAAATTTCATGAAGTTCGGATCAACCATACAAAAGTTATCGTCGGATAAACATACATACATATCAGAACACCGTGAGATCTCAGCTCGGGGCAATCAACTGAGATCTTAAACAACAAGTACTTGTTGTTTTAGAGTTACCAGATTACCAAATTATGCAAGACCTAAGTACGGGGCGATCTCGCCAAATGTTGTTACTCGATCAGGTAGCAACATGGAGTTATTGCAGTGCCCTCCCGGCCTACACGTTGTGAGCGCTTAATTGTGAAGCTTGTTCATAAATTATGAAGTTGACTGGTTATTAGATCGACGTTAGATGTTTGTGTGTGATTTTCTTTGAGGTTTTTAACATTCACAAATTCTCATAACTTATTCATAGAGCATGTGTGCAAAAATCCGAAAATCGTTAATTTGTAGTTATAACGCAAAAATCCACCCATATATGGAAGTTGGGGGTGATTTTTTTATCTCACGCATTCCATCTTGTCGGTTGTCGTTGAATAGGATTTTCAAAAACTTTTAAAGTTTTTAAACCTTGCTACGGAACCCTTCACTGTGCATGGTTCGACACGCGCTTGATCAATTTATTTTTTAGATTATTATTGATTTATATATTATTATCGAAAGTAATCAAGATCATACAATTATTAATACAAAACTTAAAACAACAGAATACATATTTTGCAATCAAAATGAAATCGACAGTTCATTGAAATTTTAAAATCCTTTCAGAATAATTACAATAAATCTGGCCCAGTGTAATGCGACTTAATAGTTATTGCTGATCATTGGGACGAAAGCTTATGGCTCATAAATGTTAAAGCATTCGCGAATCAGTATGTACAGTATTAATTTTAATATTATTTAAATACAGCGTATTCGGAAATGTATTTTACCCGAAAGGATGCAATCAAATAATTATCAACAAAAAGAATATACAATTGCTTACAAAGAAAAAATACAAAAGAATAGATTAAAATAGAACAATGATTTATTCTATTCATTATTGTAAAAGGTGTCTTATTATATGTATAAATATATTCCGTTTCCATCAGACATGCCAACTATTTACCTATTTTTAAAAATTAGCTCTGCAAACATTGTATTTCCTTTCGATATATATTATGAAAGTATACAGGGTTACAGGAAAAATCGTGCTAGATCCGTTAAGGGCGTGGAGTACCCATCATTTCTGACTTATTTCACTATGAAACACCCTACCCTAAACTTAACCCTTTTCGAGATATTCGACTTTTAATTTTTTTATTGAAAATTGCCGATTTTTAGGCTACTAAATTTATTTTTGTTTATTTTGTGTATCTTATTATCATTATTATTGCATTTTTACATGTGTAATAAGATGCTTTAGGACGTCTATCATTAAAATAGTGCATAAGTTAATTGAATAGACCGTAGTAGACAAGTGAAAGTTAAGAAATAAAAAAAAATACTAGAAAGTTTATTTTTCTCTAAGGGATATCTAAAAAAAATATTATGGCAATTGTTCGGCAGATGTTTTTTAAAATATCTACGTTTCATCAGCTATCTAACGAGGTATAATAATCTAGGGTTTTATTCAAATGCATTGAAAAAAATTTAGTTTTATAGGCGACAGTGGAGAAGAAAATTTATACTTAGCCCTAAAAAGTAAAATAAAATAATAGGTAAGCATGAAATGTCATTTATTAAAGATTTTCACACAACTTTTTCTTATTCTACAGTTCATGTTCAACATGGCCGCCTCTATTTCTGATACATTGTCGCATCCTTCTACGGAGACCAGTCTTTACTACTCCAGTGGTTAACGTGGTCCTCATTTTATTGGCTGCATCCACAATCCTTTCTCGTAAGTCTTCCACAGACGAAACTGGATTCGGCTCGCTGTACACAAGACTTTTCATGCACCCCCACACGTGAAAATCCATGGGGGTTAGGTCCGGACTTCTTGCTGGCCATGGCAACGGTCCACCTCGTCCTATCCATTTGTTTGGATAATTTGTGTCCAGCCAGTCTCTGACACTTCTCCTGAAATGGGCAGGGCAGCCATCGTGTTGGAACCACATGTCCCTGATCAGGTTGAGTGGCAGATCATCCAGCAAATCACTTAAGTCTGCTCTCAGGAAATTTTCGTAGCTTTCCCCATTTAGATTATCCGGGAGAAAGTAAGGTCCAATCAAATGATTGGAGATAATGCCCATCCACACATTCACGCTGAATCTTCGTTGGAACCCCTTCACTCTTTTCTTATTGGGATTCCTTAGCTCTTTTGGGGCCCAGTAATGGGCGTTGTGATAGTTAGTTATGCCATCTTTATCAAATTTGGACTCATCCGTCCACAAGATATTTCTTAGAAAATCTGGGTCTTCTACGTCAGCATTTAGCATAAATCTGCAAAAGTCCAATCTTCTCGCGGGGTCTCCTTCTTCAATAACGTGTACCGGCGTGTAATGGTACGGGTATAGGCCAGCAGTATGCACTGTAAACCACACTCTCCATTGCGAAAGTCCCAGATCACGGGCAACAATATTAGTGGAAGTAGTCGGATCCGCTCGAAAGCGTTGCACTATCTCATTGTCCTGTTCTTCGTCATCAATTCGTGGTCTTCCCATGTCTGTATTTCGTCTCAAAACAGAGCCAGTTTCTCGAAGTCTTCGATAGACTCTGTCAAAAACGGCCACATCCGGCACTCGACGACCGGGGTAGCGAGTTATGTATTCGTTGCGAGCTTGCGCAGACACACAATCGCAGTATCCGTAACAAATAAGCATATCAGCATATTCCTCAGGTGTGTAGGACGTCATCTTCAACACTTCCGTATCACAGGTACAAATCAGAGTCCGGTTAACAAGCACAGTAGTCACAAATCAGAAGAAATAGTCCAGAATCACAGCCAAGTCGAGAAAAAGAGCAAAACGATATCACATGTACGAAGCACAAAAGCAGACTGACAACCAAAACTGTTGTACCCCCTGTTGTATCCCAGCCCTAACCGGTCTCTACACATTTTTTCTTTCATTCGCACTTACATAAATCGTCACTTGTCTCGCTCGCACGGTGCGTCTTAACTTGAAGGACAATAGGCGCGGGACCGTTAAAACTGCTACCTGGAGCGTCCCAACTACTTTTTTTCCACGAAATGTAATACAAACCCTAGATTGTTATACCTCGTTAGATAGCTGATGAAACGTAGATATTTTAAAAAATATCTGCCGAACCATTGCCATAATATTTTTTTTAGATATCCCTTAGAGAAAAATAAACTTTCTAATATTTTTTTTATTTCTTAACTTTCACTTGTCTACTACGGTCTATTCAATTAACTTATGCACTATTTTAATGATAGACGTCCTAAAGCATCTTATTACACATGTAAAAATGCAATAATAATAATAATAAGATACACAAAATAAACAAAAATAAATTTAGTAGCCTAAAAATCGGCAATTTTCAATAAAAAAATTAAAAGTCGAATATCTCGAAAAGGGTTAAGTTTAGGGTAGGGTGTTTCATAGTGAAATAAGTCAGAAATGATGGGTACTCCACGCCCTTAACGGATCTAGCACGATTTTTCCTGTAACCCTGTATAAAAGTAGTTGTGGAGGTATATATTATATATGTATGTATTTTATATTTATTAATGTAAGTATATCTAGGTATATTATAGGTTTAGGTATTTATTTATTTTTATCCTACATAAATAGGTATTTATTGTAACACCGCCTCCTTACAGGTTTTTTTCAATCCAGTCCATCCAAAGGTTGCCTGGAAGAGATGGTTTTGAGCGATAAGGCCGCCTATTGTACCACCATGTTTTTAAGTTTTCTAGGTTAAGTTAATAATTGTGTAGTTGTTAATAGTTTAGTTAATTTGGTGTAACAATAAAGAATTATCTATCTATCTAAATTATATAAACATGCACACTTATAGATAAAATAATATTATTATAGTCCAGATTTTCTCATAACTATTTGAATGTGTAGGTTAGACAGATCAATGGTTACATATAAATATAGGTAAGTGTCCAAAGTATATTGATAAGTTTGTAGTAAAGAAGAAATAATGGATAAGTGATCAAAGAGAAAAGAAACTGCTGAATTATCTAAAGACTGTTGCAAATTATCTATAGCTTAACTACTCCAGATCACTACCAGGCTGAAGTGTCTCCCAAGACTCTGGCTGCATTGCCCGCTGAATTGCAATGCTTATAGGTACGTTGCCCTAGATATGCGCCAGCTTGGATCACGCGTCACTTCGACCATCAATAATCTTGAAAATTCGAAGGGTTCTGGCACCCCATGGTTTCAGGGTATCTACCTCTAGTTTAATTTACCCAAAATACTATATGAAAACATGTTCTTTATTTTACTCGTATTAGGCTATAGTTGGTACATTCACGTTAGACGCTATGTTTTGTTAAACGAAAATGTAGACCCTCTAACGGGGCCGACCAAATCACTGAGAAAATATAACGGTTCATTAGTTAGACGCTGTAGGCTTCGGCAAATATCCACTTTATCTACAGTATTTACACATCGACGACGTCGAGCGGTTCGACAAATTATAACCCTGTATCTACTTTTACCTATACTTGTGCTAAGCAAAATTCTTTGCCGGGTAAAGTCCTGGGTGAACGATGCTGCTCGCTGTAATTCTGCTGAATTTGGTTCTGGTCGTGTGTGGGAATCGACAGAGAAGGTATCTTGTATATCCTGATGGTGGTCCGGCAAGAGCGCAGGTTAGTTTTTATAATGTGTTTTAGATATTATATTAAACGAGTATTTATCGTGTATTTACCATTCTATTTATCATCCTGACGCTGTCTGTTAGCGATCTAGGCTGTTGCGATAGAGTCGAAATGTCGGGATGATAAATAAAAAGGTAAATACGTGATAAATACCTGTTTAATATTTGTAATTATGTATAGTGATCGCAAAAGTTTAAAAATACAATTATTTATTCACTACAACCAGTACACAATTTGAAACAGATTGAGAAAGAGAGAGACTGTTTATAAGAGTAGTGCAAAAATATAAAAATAAGAGAAACACGAGTTCATGAGAACAAAATGCTGTATGCTACGTACGGCAGCAAATGGACCTCCACTCAGGATTATCACTGCCATAATAGTAATTCTATGTCTTAATTATTTCCTTACTAGCTATTGCCCGTAACTTCGTACGCGTTACACTATTAAATGTGTAGATAACTTAGAAATAAAGCTAAACTCGCTGTTGCGACTTGACTTGACAGCCCATTTATATCCCATGGGAACTGATTTATGGTATAAAAGGTAGCCTATGTGGTAATCCAGGTTATCTACGTATATACCAAATTTCATTCAAATCGGTTCTGCCGTTACGACGTGATTGAGTAACAAACAAACACACATCCAAACTTTCGCATTTATAATATTAGTGTGAATGACAAGAGTATTTTATATTAGGTACCTAAGAAGTTTAAAACAATATTATTACAATATATAATATATATTAAAACAATATATAATATCAGCCCTGCTGAGATACTAATATTAATATTTATCTCAATTCTCATATTTTTACGACTTCAGCGATAAGGTTCATTTTTCAGCTTAATCATCATTGACATTGTTTATTTGGTATACGAAGGTAAATGACCTTTGCGGTACCCTTGCTATAGATGTTGAAAAGATTATCATAGTAAAATAATTTTTTACGTTAATTACTTCACTGTTTAAGAGTGAAGTAGCTTAATAAGTAGGTATTTTAAACAAAATTACTTCCAGCTTATTTTTTTTACAGCTCACAATTACCATCGTGAATTATCGTAAAATACGAAGGTTTTACATTATCCGGTTCGAGTAAACGTTTTCTTTACGGATCGGGCTAACGAAGCACTTTTTGTTCTGGAATTTGAATGCAATTAGGAGCCTGCCTTTGAAGTACAGAGTTAGTCCGGGGGACGACCGTAGGCAACCCTACCTGACAGATAACAGTCACTCGAGATCCTTAATACGTGGAATTATTAAAAAGAAATTGTGCTTTTCAAAGTAATCAGACATAGCAGTAGATTATTAAACGAGGGGATAAAGCAGTGTCTTGCCTCACGGGCGCTATATTGAAACCCGAACGTAACGAAGGATTCTAGAGTTAACTCACGAGCGGAGCGAGGGAGTTACTAGAATCCTGAATGCAGAGAGAGATATAAGCACGCCCAAGATGCAGACAGCTTTATCCACGAGGAAAACACTCTACTTTTCACACTTTCTGCGAGACAATAAAAACCACATCTAGCTTGGTGCATTCTGTGCTGAGGTTAGTTCGGTTTATGAATAAGTTCTTATTGTGTGGGCCTCTTTATTTTAATACAGATGAGATTCCTAATTCAAATCACATTATGACCACGAGGGCATAATTAAATTCAGTACAACTTTACTCAGTAGTAGAGATTTAATCACCTGCTTTCGGTGAGGTTTACATGCCATATGTTTGACATTGTCGAGCAGATGGTGTGAAAAATATAATAACTAGCTCATACTGCGTGAAACTCTTTAGTATACATACTAGGTTCATAGTGAAAAATATTTGTTAATAAAATTTTTTGTGAGACTTTTAAAAGAGCTTCAGCTTTTCGAGTCAGTGGATTGCTATTTGCGATATTTTTGTTATGATGTGTTTCTGTGAAATAAAAAAACCTTATAAAACAAACAAAGTGCAAGAGAAGATTTTGCTCGGAGTAGATCGCACTCAGCTTGGTGAAAATTCACGAATTAAACAGAAACTGTCGATCGTAATACCGATAAAACGGTACCTATTATATAATATAGATTAATTAGATTAATATGGATACGAGATTTATCATCTCGTATCTATATTAATCTAATATATAAAATTCTCGTGTCACAGTGTTTGTAACAAAACTCGTCTGAAACGGCTTGACCGATTCTTATGAAATTTTTTGTGTATATTCGGTAGTTTTGAGAATAGGACATAAAGTATTTTTCACCCTCCTTCCTCCACCTCCCCCCCCCCCTCCATTTGTTAATCGCGATTTTAGCACTTTTGTGCGAACAATATCCATATAATTTAACCGTCGTTCATTGACGTGAAGTCGTTTACATTAAGTGTCGCGTCACTTTGACATTTCATTATGCATTTGATTTCTTTGATAATTTATATGGCAGAACAACGTTTGTGGGGTCCGCTAGTAATAATATAAAAAAATGCTTATAAAACACTTGCCAGATCATCGGGGCAGACTGGAATAAAATATATTTTTTCATCCCAATTACCTATGCTAGGGCTTGCATTATACGGATAATACGGACTGTAGTGAACTTTACTATTCGGATATCCGAATTTTACGGATAATTTGGATAATTTTGGAAAAAGATTTAATAAAAGAAAATAATATTTATAAAAGTAGCTATAAACAATGTTTAAGTTATACCAACATTCACCATTAACATATAAATCACTTTTGACAACAAGGAAACTCGATCGATAAATCGATCTAGTAGAGAAACACCGAGCATAGCCCCCCTCCAAAGCACGCTGAGCGACCTTGAGCTTTCTTATGAGAATGCCTCATCCCGTTACTCATCCGAAATAGTTTTTTAAGTATTACTGGTATACAGTAAAGCATTATTCTACTGTCATCAGGAAGGGTAGCCTATGATCGTCTCCTGGCTTAAATGAGTTTTTTGTTATTCGTTCCATTTTGTTTGACTTGCTCGCTCATTCTACGTTGATTTCATTTAGCTTTGTTTGTACGGATTTAGATAATGTTTACTTATTCATTTTCAATCTGATTTTGTAGAGTTTCTTTGAACTGAAAACTGATTTCTATTAGAAATTATTGTACCATTCAAAATCCAATCATACTAATACTAAATTATGATTTTGAAAGTGAGGCTAGGTTCATATGACCGCGCGGTACCACGCGGAACTACGAACCGCGCGGTACAAGATCAGACTAAATAGAGTTCATATGAACTTAGCCCTCTACTGTCTCTCTCCGTCTGTTTGTTGTTTAAGTTTTCACGACTAAACCGCTGGAACGTAGGTATATGTAAATATATTTTGACCTGGTTTAAAATATAGGCTATGCTTTATTGATAAACCACGCGTGCAAAACAGCGTTGAAGCATGTTCATAATTTTAATAGTTTTAACTACCTACTCGTCTATTGTAAGCACAAGAACAATTCATTTTATTAAAATTCGTCAAATTAATCCTGTCTGTCAACCGAACCAACGTTTGCGTTTATGACTGAGCGGATAACGTCCACTGCTGAACATAGCCCTTTTTCATAGATTACCGAGCGATCATATGCAGCCTGCACCCAGCGACTCTCGACAGCCCCAGTAACCCTAATCAGGTCGTTTTTAGGGTTCCATACCTCAAAAGGAAAAAGGAACCCTTATAAGATCGATGTCTGTCTTTCTGTACATTCGATACTCGCTTGACTAATTTATTTAATTTAGTGGGGGCAGGCTTACGCTGCGCTTGCCAGCGCGTTGTGCGATTGATAATACAATTAAAAGAATAATGGCACCCAGGGCTAGGTTTAAATTCAACAATTATACAAGTACAAAAATCTTGATTTCGTAACAATTTTAGGTTAAAATACGTGCAAGGTTGAGTTCTATAGTAAAAGTGTTCGACCAAAACGCGTCTAGTACTGACATACAAAATTACTAAATTAAATTCCATATCTAAATTTCAGTTGCTGAAAAATTTGGTTGTGTTTTTTAAATGGCATCTTTGTTTTTTTATACTTTCAGTTCATCATAGGTCTCGGTGTGCCCGTGGACTTAAAAGAAGCATCTGTCACTGTTGGAACTGTCATCAAATTCCAATATGACCTGCCTACCAACAGTACTGAGTACACCAGCAGAATCTATGGCTTCGTCAACACAGTCTCCAGAGACATGGACGGAAACACTCCAACCGATGATGTAAATAACGAAATAGACTCAGATTCTAGAAAACTGAGCGAGACAGACATCGACGTGGACAATGAGGACAAACGGGACAATGATACGTTAGTCGATATCACTTTTGATAGACGAAGGAGGTCTTTAGCTTACTCTGAAGGTGGGGTGATAATGACTGGGAGTGGTGACATCAATACAGAAGTAACGTTGGAAGAAGCTATTCGGAGACAGGAGTTGATAGATCAGAATAATTTAGAAGAGCAGGAACCGCAGAGAATGAATCGATGGGACTTTTATAAGGTTCTTGAACATATGGCTGGAAGGTGAGTTTATATTTATTACAAAACGATACAGATAAGGGCAGGTATCGACCAAATTGTAGAGGAGATGTGTAAATTCAGCCAGTGGAATCACTCCAAAATCGTATCACCTCATCTACGTGGCGATACTATTGGTTGATTACAATCATCTCCTCTCCGCTCTACTTTGGTGGATACTGGGTCTAAGGCCTAGCGCGTACTAGGTACCCTAGATTCTGCTTCCAATAGATAGCTCCTTGAAGTTTGAGCACTTCTGCAGCCTGGCTGCAGAAGTGCGTGGGTGCGTGTGGTCTACCTAGCCATAATTTTACAATAAGGATCTGAATAACCCATTTGTATAAAGCTATGTAAGGATTCCCAGAGAGACTTGAGCTTAGGTTTTTGGCTGTAAATTCATTGAAAAAGTTACACTTGAGGTTTTTTTACGTTTGAGTATAGTTCTTGAATTTGGGGTTTAGACGAAGGGCAGATAGAAGAGACGTAAGATAAGCACGAGACGAAGACTTCGCGCCCCTTTCTTACAAAATATATAGCATCGTCGCGCCTGCGTCCTCTCTCTTTATATTTTGCGTCGCTACGCTTCTATACATTTTGTATGAAAAAACATTAAAAGGTTTCCACGTTTTTGCCTTGTTCGTCTGGTACTTTTCAAAAGAAAATTTGTAAGAAGGTTGTAGATTTGATAACTATTTAATTACAATTTAAGTACATTAAAATAAATTACAGGTCAACATTTCTTACAAATGTATTTAGTACAATGGGCGGTCTTATCACTAAAAGCGATGTCTTCTAATCAACCTTTGGATATATAGGATACTATCTAATCACGTGACGTTATGAGTTATATATATATATCTACAGGATGGTTTTTTGAGAAGGGTGGTGAAGGCCAAGTCCGAAATCACGAAAGTTAGAGAAAAGTCGTGAAAGGAGTCATGTCCTCGATTTATAAGAAAACAATAACAGCATATATAGGATGTCTCAATAAAGGTGCACTTTTTAAAACTTGTGTCATTTTTTTTCCATGTATGTGGCAACTCTGAAATTTGACAGATATCACCTGTGATTGCTCCGATTAATAAAAATGTAGCGTTACACAAAAGAATAACGTGTTATTAATGTGAAAACTCATTATTAAAATGGAGAAAGTTACGCTGAGACAATTCGAAGAGTAGTTAAAACATTTTAAAAAACTGGATCGGTCGTGGACAGTAAGTCTTCTCTGCGTCGACGTACCGGTAGATCTCTTGAAAATATTGCTGCTGTAAATCCGAAAACATACGAGACTGTGGCCGAAAACCCGAAAACATCAATTCGGTATCGTGCTCAATAACTTCAAATTTCACGAAGCACTACGCAGCGAATTTTAACGAAAAACCTCCACCTTCACCCTTACAAGATTCAGCTTACTCAGGAGTAAACTATGCAAAGCGTCGGCAATTCGTTCAATGGGCAATAGAGCAAAGTGTAACGAACGCCGAATTTTCGAATTGTAGACACATTAGGTGCGCTTTCTCGACCAAAAATTCCACGAAGTTTGCGAGCAGTAACTTTCACAATTTTTTGTAATGACTTTTTACAATGATAACTAGTTCTTCTTTTGTGTAACGCTCCATTTTTATTAATCGGAATAATCATAGATGACAGCTGTCAAATTTCAGAGTTGCCACATAAACTAAAAAAAAATTACAAAAAATTAAAATGCGCACTCTTATTAAGACTCTTATATATATTTTTTGAATATTTTACTTTTGACGGAAATCAACCCTAATAATTAAAAAAAAAGATAACCTGTTTTTCGAAGCAAATCGGTAAACGTCAATAGATACCGCCAGTTCTAAATCTTCGTTGACGATTCGTTGATTTCATGTTAATGGTTTCTAGTTTTCTTCCGTGTAAAAATAATAAAAAGTTGAAATTTGCTATTTCCTATTAGTTTTAGTAATACATTCCTTACAAAGGTTGATCCTTATCAGCAACTGAATCCCTTCGTTAAATATACAGGCTGTTTTTGTTAAATCGTTCGTGTCGATATCCGTCAAAAATAAAAAAAATGAAATATGCAGTTATTGTTTTCTTATAAATCGAGGGCATGACTCCTTTCACGACTTTTCTCTAACACTCGTGGTTTCGGACGTGGCCATCACAGCCCTTCTGAAAAAACCAACCTGTATATATTATGCTATTCTTCATCCTCCTTCCACTCGAACCTCTTAACATAATTAATTCAGTTAAACTCAAGGAAGTAACGAAAGGTGGATAAGAAAGAACCCCATGAATTTCATTAATGTAATCCGGCCACGCTAAGTCTGCATAACAGTAGAAATTGTCGGTTTTGTAATCTTATTTACTCTAAACATTACTTATTTATTGGTATTTAAATGGTAAATACTCATAATCATTGTCCTATAAGTTAAGTGTTGATCTACGGCGTGGAGCACAAAATATACCACAAAATTATCTACAGAATTCAAACGTTTTGCGTCGAAAAGGTTAATTTATATCTAAAGATCTTAAAATATCATTCAAGTAAATTTAGACATCAAAACAGCAATGCATGTTCGAAACTTGTTAATCAACAAATAGAGGTGTAAAATTGACAACATCATTATAATTTTGTAAATTGAAGTTTGAATACGTTTTTACCAATTTTAAATCAATTTAAACAACTATTTATATTATTATTATTTATAAGCTCCGAACTTGCCCTGCTGGTCGTCGGCGTGCTACAGAAACAAAAAAAGTTCCTTCTTATTTACCATGCAGACATAGCTTGGGCGGACTATAAATGCCTTTTTAAATATTCCGATATTAAAAATGCCGTTACGTTGAACGGTTTAAGCAAGTTTGCTAACTTCCTACGGGTTCTATAGAATTTTTAGAAATTTATAAATGCATTGGAAACTCAGGTACGGCTATTCAGGACGGCCTTGCTTGTTGCGAACGATCTGTGAAGCTGCCGAGGTGCCTTTTACACACGAACACGGCTTGCTGGGAGAAATTGGACATATACTATTCACGTAAGTATTATAGTGTAGACCCTAAGGGCCTTATCATACTAGCGAGTTGCGAAAGCGATTTGTAAACGCGTTCGTCGCGCTCGCTCGCAAGGTAAATACGTGCGTCCCGCCACACTATTAATATAAGCTGAGTTCCTTGCGAAAGCTCGTCTGGGAAGTACTATCACCATACCTTACTGCCACCAAGCAGCTTTGCTGTGTTTCGGTTTGAAGGTTATAGTTGCCGGTGAAATTACAGTCACATAAGGCTTTACACCTGTATGCCTCAAGTTGATCGACGCAGAACAGTGCATCGTAGGGCACGTTTCTAACAGGCATGACCTACTAGGAAATACTTTGTTATTGGCTATGGTTACCACTTAATATCAGGCTCCAGAAAACCAAAAAACTTTGACTAGTGTACTGTAGAAACATTAGAAACGATTGTAAAGTATAATTTACGTACTGTAACAATGCGGCGTGCACGTTCATATCCTCGGCAGAAATACGCTCACAAATCGCCAGTGTGATAACGCTCTAATTTACAAGGATATTAAATGGTGCTTGCTTAAGTGGTTTTGTAATCCGTTCCTATAGTTGTACTAGTTGTAAAGAACGAGTGAATAGTAGGCTGGTTTGTTGTCGAATGTTATATTAGCCTTACCTATCATAATTACAGTTGTATGTTATATTGTAGATTTATTTGTGGCAAATTTAAAATATGATTCTGAAAAACATCGACACCATATTATGGAGCTTTTAAAACCATTTCATTAGTATAAAACATCAAACATAGTTTGGGCTTCTCTCATTTCAAATAAGGTTCACGCTTAACTGTATTAGACATTGAAGTGTCAATGGATGGGGCACATAGCTCGAAGAACCGACGGCCTTTGAGGCAGAAATTTTAGACTGGAGATTACGCGGTGATTACGCGAAAAACGTAGCTAAAGATGGACCTAATATAAAGGTGACGAAGGTCCATTGGGGTAGGCCGCATAAGATCAGCCGAATTGGAAATCTGTAGGCCTAAAGATTTCCATAAAAAACCTTGTTGAATCTGTGTAGCTCCAAGCCTCCTAAACTCCTTGGGTGTGTCATCATTATCATCAGCCATATCAGCCACGCCCACTGTTGAACAAAGGCCTCTCCCATCGATTTCTAGAGTGATCTATCTTGTGTGGCTTGCACATGACAGCTCCCAGTAACTTTTATCAGGTGGTCTCTCCTTTCCCTCCCTCTCCTTTCCTCCAATACTTCAGCTTGCTAATGCTCTTGGCTATATCTGTGATCTGTTTGTCTACGGATTTCCTGATTTCTGATTCGATCTCATAGAGAAACACCAGGCACATCTCCATAGCACGCTGAGTGACCTTGAGTCTTCTTATGAGGCCCATAGCAAGTATATATAAATTAATTTGTAAATAATTGATTTCAGGCCATCATCAACCCGAGACGAGTTGTCCCACCATACTGACAACGAGTACCATGCAGCTGAGCGGCTCGGGAGAAGCATAGGCATCGACTGCGAGACCTTATTCCCAGACTGCGAAGGCTCAATATTGAGTACCTTCACTGAAATCGGACACGACACTTTGCATAAGTTCGGTCTTTTTTGAACAAGCGTCCTTAACAAAGTTTTGAAGTTTGGTTTGAGGAGAATTGATGATCGTCCAAAGATCTTTTATTTATGAACAGAAAAGGGCTTTGTTGCTAATAGAATTAGAGGTACTTTCATATGTCGACCGTATTTGCTTGACATTTGGAATACCAGTATTGTAATTAAAATACTTATAACCATTTCTAATATTGTATTTATAAAAAAATAGCATTATTTTCTCTAAAAGCTACTTCATTAAAATAACATCAGTGATTGAATTAAATAAATTGTTAATTATTCCACATTTTTTATACTGTACAAAATATAATGAACTAAAAGCATTTGTATTGTATTAGATTGTAAGTATTGAATTTTATTAGATTAACTTTTAGATAAAGTCATTAATTATTTATTTTATGTTTTAGGGCCTATCTATTGCTGGATGAAGGCCTCCTTCATGTCAATATTGTATTAGGGTAATTAAAATGTTTTATTGATTTGTGTTTTGCATAAATATTATCATCATCATCCACTACCTGACTACACCTATTGTTGGGTATATGCCTCTCTAAGTTTGTGCCATCCACCACGATCCTGCGCTAGTCAAACTCATTGACGGTCCGTGACTTTAACGATGTCGTCCACCTATCTGTCATCACCACGTCTGGCCAAGTGTCCCGCCCAAGACCATTTGAGTACCATAACTCGATCTAACAGTCTGATGCCGAGCATGGCAATAATAAATAGCTTTCTGCTAAAAAATAAAAACTATGGGTTATTATAATACATATCAACATAATACGCCTGGTGGAAAATTTAATACTAGTTCGGTAAAGAACCCGACCGCTGTAGAGCCCTTAGCAGGATTATAGATGTTTTTCTGATAAACCTTACATATCGACAAGAATTGGGGTTACTCATTATTTAGTAGTACTTAGTTCTTTGTGGGGCTCGCTCGGGGAAGTACTACTACCAGACCACGGTCAAGCAATGCTGCCATCAAGCAGTAGTTGATGGTCGCAGGGCAGTGCATCGAAGAGCCCGTCTTTAAGGTGCCTAACCTACGAGGCATTGCTTTTTTATAGGCGAAATGTAGATGAAATAATAACATAGCTACAATAATAATAAAATGTACTTATATACAAAAATAAATATATTATACCAATATTTTAATGCAATTTACTAAACATATCGACTAGTGAATATTTACAGTTTTGATAAAGTTGTACGCAGTTCAAAGAGTTCTGTCCGTGTCTATAAGCCTGGATGTAGGGGGACTCATGGTGTTCTGTTGTGAGGCTATCGACGTCATTGGTGGGGCTGAAAGGAGAAAAAAGCTTTATGAAATTCCGTGGTATAGGACAGCAACTAACACCACAGTACTAACGCGGTTATATAATGCTTGTAGCTTTTAAAAAATCGTCAACGTGCGAGTAGGTATACCTTTGGTGTTACAAACGTCCATCGTTTGCTTGTCGTTGTTTGTTTCGTTTATGTGTTTGTCTACCATCTTTTTATTCAACCTTAATTAATTTCATTTATTTATTATAAAAATGGGTACAGTAGCAACAGATGATTAAATACATACAATTTAAATCCTCCATAATCAGCTTATGAGTATGCAATATTAAACAATGTCATTTATAAAACACGATCATTAATTCAAAAATAAAAAAGTGTCAATGGATAAAAAAAAATGTCTACGAATACAATAAAATGTCAGCAGATAAAAAAAAATGTCAACGAGTACAATAAAACTTAACAAAATGTCATGGAAACTTATGGTGACTCTAGTGGAGACCACGCACTGTAAAGCACAGCGTTGGACGGCCCCCTTCTAGATGGAAAGACGACCTATTAAATATTGCTGGGAGCCTTTGGGTGCAGGCCGCAAAGATCAGTCGCTCTGGAAATCTATGAGAAAGCCTACGTTCAGCAGTGAACGTCATGTGGCTGAAATAATGATGATGATTGTCCTTCAATGATTATTTTTATGATAACCGTATTGTTGTAGACATCTAATCTTTCCAAAGATATTTCTCGTTATATTCCTAATTTTTCATCATTTAAGCTCTAGTGATAAAAAAGTAGGCTACGTCCTCTGGCTACGTTTGTTGCACTCAGCACTGCAACAAACATATCCAGGTTCTACTCACTTGTAATAATAGTAAAATGACACGAACGAAGAAAAAAAAACTTACTTGAGAACAAAGGAAGCTAGCTCGTGGAGTAGATCCTCTTCATCTTCAGAATGCAGCGGCTGAGCTCCGATCTGGCATAGTGCTTGCTTCACACACGAACCACCATCGTGACCAAAACTGAAAATTATAAATAAAATTTTTAGTAAATTTTGCAAATCCGATCATTGTATGGAACGAGGTATGAGAGCTAGTGAAATTATTGGTACATACAGCAACGCTAATTGGTAACCTCCCTGTGAGTGTGAAGGTTGAAATAAAAATGGGTAGAGGTACATTTTAATCTGTTTGATTAACTAAAATATGGATTACAATTACAAAGGGATGTCGGGTGGTGGAAGAAAGCGATGACAAAATGATGGAAAAGGAATGCTTGTAGACCACGAGGTAGACAACACGCCCTATGGTCGAATGACATTGTCAACGTGGCTGGGAAACGACTAACCTCGGCCTCTTCATTTTTACACCACAATCTCTCGATTCGATTGTTTTCATATTTGTTTATTCGTGAAAATGTTGAGCATAAGACGTTGTAAATGACGTGTGTTCTAAATATTTATATACGTGCTACATAAAATATAAATACACGAACCCTTCGAAATCATATAAAATTATTAGACACATGAATGGAAATGCACTTATTCGATGTTCAAATAACATCATAACGCGAGGCAACATTTTCGTATTTACCGAACTGTGTACGCAGTCAGGTGAATATTGTCGGACGGATTTTAAATCTCTTTCCCGTTTCGGCCGTTCTTAAAAAAGGGCTCCCGTTCTACGACGACCGACATGGATTAATAAAAAAAATAAGGGAGTAAAAAAAAATTGATAGTTAACTCTTTGTTGTTACACAAAATTACAATTACTTATCTTAGAAAACCCAAAGATGATTTGAATACCGCAAGATGGTATTATGGGCAGCTTTAGGAACAGATTTGAAAATATAATTATATTATGCTAAAAAGCCACACAAAATAATAAAAGAATGAAACACGAAATGAAAGAAAAGAACAGTTACACTAAAACATTGGCCATTTATCAGGTCAGACTCTATAAACTTATATTGGTTGAATTATGTAGTGGAAGGTGATTATAATTTTAACAACTACTGTACATCCTTTTTCTGCGAATAAATAATTAATTCAATTAAATAATAATAAATAAATCATTAATTCGTTCATTCCGCTTTAAATAGAAGCTGTTAAAATTAACATCCTATTACAATACATCCTAATAACCTCGCGCCAGTCTATTCGCGCGAAGAGGGCTGTGGCACGTAGATGCGAGGCGAGACACAGTGCGGAGCAGATCGCATTCACCCTGATGAAGGTTCACAAATTAAACCGAACCATTTTCGGTCAAAACACCGATAAAACTGTACGTGATAAATCCCGTATTTATAATAATGATTGAAATAAATCACGAAAGTTTTCTAAGTAAAACATCCTAATAGTTTAACACTGGGCATGTTGTGGACTAGTGGACCAGTGGCCACCAATATTGCCAATTTTACTAGGCAAAACGATCAGAAAGAGGGGTCTGCGCCTGATATAAGTCTGACGCCTGTCTGCGGCATCGTAGTTTCGTAAGGGATGAACTGATTCGGACGTGGTTTTTTTAAATAAAGCTATATTTACTGGGGTAGTTTTTAGCTATCTGTGGTAAAGAAAAAGTTAGCCGATCTGAAGATATCAGGACTTTTCTTTATTGGTGTTCATTCTCAGCTGTGAAATGGAAATTTAGTACTGGTTTTTTATTTCTCGGCTGTTTTTTATTTATACTTTTCTATCTTTCCAAATCTAGACCCTAGACTAAACCAACCATTGTCAAGGGTGGAAGCCCACCAAATAATGCTTACTTGGCGCGCTTGCTTGCTTACCGCCGTTATAATAACGGTCGGCGCTTTTGTGAAAATTTGAGCATTATAGAAAAGATTTTGTGTATTGAAGTTACAAGGAGTCTGAAATCGGCTTACATTAGTTCAGGGCGTCTACAGGATAAACGCTTCAAACCGTAAAAAGGAAAGGAAATACTTTTACTCACTTTTCGGATAGCTATAGATAATAATCATCATCATTATCATATTACTAGCCACAGAACATCTCCTTCGGAACCTAGGCCTGAAACCAACGGCTCCCAGCAACCTTTATCAGGCCGTGTTTCCATTTAATGGGGCGACCTCCCATGCGATACACTTTCCAGTGTGTGGGGTCTACTCGAGAACTACTTTGCCCCAGTCAACGGCCGTCAGTTCTTCGAGCTATATGGCTTAACTACTGCCACTGTGAATTTGGTATGTCTACAAATCTCCTCAGTCCTGATTCGATCTCATAAAGAAACACCAAGCATATACCCGCCAATATAACTATAAATATATATCAACTCTTTATAGATTAGCTTCCTCGCGGCATTTCACCATTTTGTTATTTTAGACATAGCGCCATCTCTATAACTTATGTAAACTATCGAAGAAGTTTGCCTATGTATTATTTTATTAGTGCAACAAATTTCTATCTATATCGATAAAGTGGATATGGAGAAATAACCATTTCTCCAGTGTCTTTAGTGTACAGATCATAGCTCTATCATATTGAACATATATGTTATGATATTATGTTCCATTCGGGCGCAGTGGGCGAATAGCTAGCTGAGACGCCTGTTGGTAACAGGTTTAATTCCTGCCGCGGAACAAATATTTGGATGATTTACAGATATTTGTTCCGGGTCTGGTTGATTCTATTAAAAAAATTGATGATTATCTAGTTCGCATAGTGATCAAGCTACAAGCTTTGCTTATTTTGGGACTAGATACAGTTGTGTGAAATGTCCAGCATTATTTATTATGTACTTCTGTAATAGGATTTGAACCTACGACCGTAAGATCAAATCATTTTACATTACGCTAATAGGGCTCAATACTTTGAGGAAACACTCGTGATCTTTTAATACAGAACCATTTGTTATCTACATTAGGAGCATTAGTAGGGCAGTAACCTCACTGAAGCTGTAGTTTCCTAGGAAACCGGCACCCTACTTAAAGACGGTCCTACAAGGTGCTCCGAACTATGTACGTTGTCCCGATAGAGGGTCATTGACCTCACTCAGAACAATGTTTGTTTTACAACAAGCTTCCAACCGACCGCGGTTTGCCAATAAAAAACATTACTGTCCTTCTGCACAGTCGGCATAAAGTAGCCTATGTCCCAATCTATATAAAACATTTTATCAAAAACGGTCCAGCCGTGTATTCGTGAAAACACAATAAACAGATAGAGAGTTACTTTCGAATTTTTATTATTAAGGATACTTAGTAAAAATCTATGATTGATTTTTGTAAAAAAAAACTGTTTCAGGTACATTTTGTAGGTGGTAGTTCTAGGGAAGGCGCAAAGCCTAATTAAAAAACCGTTGATTTGATTTTTTTTTGTGTTTGACATTAGTAAGAAATAGTTATTTTCGGTAAACAGTTTTCCAAGGGTTTTCAGAGTTTCAACCGTAAATCAATTATTTCGTATTGGAATGTTGTATGTTTTGAAGATTTGTTCTAGGAAAATCGAAATAATATATATTGGTCAATTAGTGTCGGATCACGCATAGTGAAGGGTAGTCAGTAGGAACATACAAAATATGTTCAAATGAGTAGTGAGAGTGATATTATAACAAAAATGCCCAGGTATATATATTATTTCGTAAACGAACTCCTTTGTCGAAAGAGTGTTGATAAAACCTCATAATATTAAAGAACCATACACTATACGAAGGAAAGAGTACAAAAATCACCCTTAACATCTATATAGGGGAGGCACCCTAAAAGCAACTTTAAAAAAATTACAAACAAAATAGAAAACAGCTGAAAATTAGCATTGGGTGCTTAACATCCATCATTATGTTGAGCTGAACGCCATTTTGGTACGCAGACACATGAGCCGAACTATCTAGATTCAATTGTATCTACTGTTCATTATAATTGTTCCATGTGTAATTTTGTGTGTACCAAATAAATGATTATTCTATTCTTGATTATTCTAAAACAAAAGAAAAGTACAATGGACGGTCTCATAGCTTTCAAGCGATTTCTTCCAGATAACAAAAAACTGACCCAAACTTAATCTTTCCTTATCACTTCTTCTATTGTGTATGTATTTTTATTTGATATTGGTATAATATAGTTTAGTCGATTATATTATGTATTACATTAGGTTTGTTGATTTATGTACCTGTAATTTATTTGTATGAGTTCTGTGCAAATTATCAGTAGTTTTCTTTTCTGTACACTACCTACACATCTTTATCTACAAGACACAAAGGTTATCTGGACAAGAATGCTCTTCAACATTAAGTTCGGCTTTGTACTAGTTTTATAAGTGCAATAATGTATTTTTAATCAATCAATGACATTTAGATGGAGACGATTTTGTTATGACTAAGAAATTGTTAAAATAAATAATAAAATCATATACGCACCCATTTAAAACATCCTCAATGTATTTGTAAAAGTGGAACAGCTTAGCATCATTCTCGTAGTTCCCACTAGATCTCTTCTTCCTCGAGTCTCCGTCATACCCTGAGTTAGCGAGCAGAATGTCCATGGGGATCTGGGTTCTATTCCATGGTAGTTGGAAGTTGGCTTGGAAGGCAAAGTTCACGTTGATGTTCTTTGCCAGACTTGGAGTTCCAACGCCGGCGTTGAACTGAAGAAAAATTACTAGTTAAAAA
This sequence comes from Philereme transversata, assembly GCA_963924445.1. NCBI lineage: Eukaryota > Metazoa > Arthropoda > Insecta > Lepidoptera > Geometridae > Philereme > Philereme transversata. The sequence continues at coordinate 15,837,270 of OZ004340.1, forward strand.
TCGGAAATTTAAATTATGAATAAATTGTGAAATTTAAATTATGAAAAAACTCGAATGATAGTAAACTTACCTGAAGAACCGTACTATTTGGAAAAAGCAGCTGTCTTTTGTCCCTATGCAACACATCTATGTCTGTCCCACTCGCACAGTAAAAATAAGATACAAAAATGAAAAAAGTATTTTGAAAATACATAGTAGATTTTAACTGTTCACCAGAGATACGGTAAATAAGTATGGTTCTACGGCTCTGTTAAATATTAGAAATGAATATATGCATGTAGCATTGTGGTAATAAGGGCCCTATTCTCAAAACTAGTTCAAAACTTCACATAGAACTATTATTGCTATAGGTGATACGATCGTAGGTATTTTTGTTTTTAATCATTTGTTATCTTTTTTTTTTGCACATCTATATTTTTTGGTGCTTAAGATCCGAAAAATATCGATAAATAGAAGAAAACTGATTATATTTAATTCGATAATCTATACGTTTACTCGTAGTTATGATCTAAGTAATTTTAAGATCAACTTAAAGTTTGCTTAAGGTTCACGACAAAAATTCTTCAGTTCTATATTTTTTAAAGCTTCAAAGTATTTTAATCATGGTAAAATGTCTGTCAAAATGATTATTATTATTTTGTAATAGAAGATTAGAATTTATTTGACGCAAAATCAATATTTTTATTAATGCGCACTTCAAGGAAATGGCCTCCCCAATTTTGTAGGTATCTTATTTGTAAAATGGCGCTTAGAAATCAACACGAAAGAAGTTTTAAAGTGAAGGCAAACGGAATGCCTCAAGGCAATTGCGACTACACGGAATAGACCCACACGACGTGACGAGATGTTGGATAAACATATTAGAGTCCGGCAGTCATGTGACTCGAAAATTATGGTAAGCCCTCATATATACTGGAGTGATGTTTGAGCTCGTTTGCAAGCTAAGGCGTTTGAAGACAGTTTTAAAATGTTTACTAGGTTTTAAGAAAATGCTGAGAGAGAATGCGTTAGTGTATTTTGTTTTTTATTATTTTTTATTTTAGCATCTGTATGATGAGTTCTTTATTTATTATGTATTTTTTATAATAAGTCTTTCAGCTCAGTGTGCCTCATGGCAAAGGCCCCCTCAAGTTTTTTCCATTGGGATCTATCTTGGGCAAGCCTTCTCCAGTTGGAGCCCGCTGTGAGTTTGATTTCATCCTCCAAAGAAAAGTAAAGTAAAGTAAAATATTTTTATTCATTAATATCACAAGGATCACTTTGAAACGTCAACTTTACTGCCTGTTCCTTCGCGACCAAGCCAGGAAAGAAAGGCAAGAAACAAGGCTGGTTGTTTTTTTTAATGATCCTTTTAGAATACATAACAATACAGAAAATAAATTACGTCTAAATTGTAACATTTGAACGAGTTGGAGCAATTTTAATCCCAAGTTTCGCTATCCAATCTTCGGTATTGTCCACCTCGGCTCCTCTTCCCATCTCGTGGATACCAATTGGTGACAATTTGGGTCTTTTAGTCTTATCATGTAATCTTTTTAACCGACTTCAAAAAAAGGATGAAGCCTTAGAACTCCGTAATTTATCAACAGATTTGGAAAATTCAATTTTTATTTGAAAGGATATAAGTACTTTCAGATTGGTCACATAGAAATTTCATCAACATTGTTTCATTAGTTTGGCTAAGCCGGTATATTTTTATTAAACCTACTTGTTATTATTTAATTGACAGTTCAGAATAGCTTAGCTATTTAATAAAATACTGGGTACAAAATTAACCCTTAACTACCTACCCGCGGTCTCACAGACACTCGTGAACATATTTTTGTGAAAATCTAAGTGTACGCGCCATTTTACATTTCGTGTGCCCATGTACCTTCTCCCCGCACACCGCAGTACCGTGCCTGTGCTCGTCGAGGTCACACGTGTGTTCGTTTGTCGGTGGTGAGTAAAAAAATTTTGCCAGCGGTCTAAATGACCGCAGGTAGGTAGTTACGGGAGTTTTTTTCACCAAATACTTTTATTTGTTTTAGTGTAAAATGGCATCTAATGAAGAAATTATTGCGCGCTGGTTAGAGGATGATCCTTCAGAAGAAGATGATTTACCCAACGGAGACGATAGTGATGTGGAAAGTGATATAGGAGAAGATTTTGTCTTAGAAGAGTTTCACGAATCCGGTTCTGAAATGTGATTCGCGCCATCGACAAGTTGATTCAACCATCTTTGGTTTTACTAAAGCCAAAACCATTGTATCGTTTGTGCCAAAACAAAATAAAGCGGTCATCCTAGTTTCAAGCATGCATCATGCGCCAGATGTTGATGACAGCTCTATGAAACCAGAGATTGTATTATTTTATAATCAAACCAAAATTGGGGTTGATTTACTGGATCAAAGATGCTCGAATTATTCGACGGGTCGTCGGACACGCAGATGGCCGCTGGCCATATTCTACAGGTTGCTTGACATTGCAGCATCGAACTCTTATGTCGTAAGTTTGTCCACCCTACCAGAAAAGACTGAGAGCAGATTCTGTTTCATGAAGAAACTGGCTGGACAGCTCACGAGGCCACATATGGAACGAAGACGACTCAACATGTCGATTCCGCGAGATATCAAGATGTCTCTTAGTCGGGTTCTTCATCTAAATGATGGAACGCCTCTGGCTGCTGCAGGGAGTAGTGCTGATGAAGATAGGTTGGAAATTCGAAAGACCTGTTCTACTTGTGACCCCAAAAAGAAACGTAAGACCCAATACTTGTGTTTTCAATGCAAAAAACCAATTTGCCTTGGGTGCTCCAAAATGGCGTGCATAAACTGCCGCGAAAAACTGTAAGTTGGTGACTTGCAATTTTGGTGAAATAAGTATTTTTTGATTGATATTTTTATTTAGATGTAAGAGTTGATTATTGAACTAAGCTCAATTAGTAAGGAAAAGTTCCTAAATTATGTTCCTTGGATCATGGATCCCATTTTCTAGATATGTTAATTTTTTTCGGTGTTTTCTGACTCTCTGAGAAGATTTTGAATTATGTGGTAAACAATGTTGATTTTTTATGTTTCAATAATTTTAATAAATGTTAAAAACTACTACAATTTGAAGTTTTAATTAAATTTAACCCCAAAAGTCATAGTTTTTCTTTGCGACAGCATTATATTCCAAGAGTCTCAGAGACCGCGGGTAGGTAGTTATGTGACAAAAATAGGGGGTAGGTAGTAGAGGGTTAAGATGGAGCATAGAGGGTAGCTACTAAAACCGTCATAGATACAAATAAATGCCATTATGAACCTAATTTTTACATTTGGGGAAATTTAATTCTGAATTTATACACAGATTAAAAAAAAACAATGCACTGTCAGTGAGAAATGTGGTCATATTCACAAACTTTATGTCATTCAATTCGCTTTATTTACTAAAGTCTATAAGAGATCATCAATTTGGGTCTGGGCACTGAATGTTTAACATATTGCATTTTTTTTATCCCAATAAAACGAGTAATTTTTGATATCTGTTCTCAATGATAAACCAGCCTTTATTTTATAATGGCAGCCCCCCCCAAACATTTTTACATCGTGGAGTTTTGGTTTGACTTCACATAGGCTGGTAGATTTGGAAACGTTATCAAAATGTGACATATTCATTGCAAATTTTGTGAACTTAAAACTTATTAAATAAGCTTTCAAAGAAAACATGGAGTAAGTGCTCATTATATTCTATACTTTATTAATTGATTAAAAATTCTTTATTGCACTAAAATTATTATATCTGTACATAGGCGAACTAAATGCTAGCAAGCATTCTCTTCCAGTTAATCTATGCGTAATGTGGACAATATATTTTGTAGGTAGTGCACGACAAGCAGCAGGAAAAGTTTAAGAAAAAACAAGACTAATTGTATGGTAGGGAACGTACCCATACTACGTGTCCCGTTCAGGGGGGGAAGGGGGGGGGTCTTCAAAATACCACGCTTGGTCACAGGGGCGGGAGAGGGGGCTTAGGTTTTCGTCACGTAGTCAATATCCTCTAGGGAAATATCGCGCTTTTTTGAGCTATACTTAAATATGGCGCGCAGTGTTTAGATTAGAGCTTTTCAAACTTGTACCTACCTCTAGAACTATAAGTACGTAATCTTGGCGTCACGCGGCAAGCGCCAGATTAATAAAAACAAATATGAGCCATATTATTATAATTTTAACTTTCTGTTTGCCAAAAATGATTTACAACCATTTTGAATTACTACGTGAAAAATAGAGGGGAAGGGGAGGGGGGGGGGAAGATTTGGCATATACTATGTATATAAAAAATAGTTAAAAATGGGTCACGTAGTATGGGTACGTTCCCTTAATTGTCTGTAGCTTATCAAAAACTTATTAGTTAAATTTTTTATTGAATGGACTTGGCCCCTACAAACCTCAACGGAAGATTAGCGCAGATTCTAACAACCTGCAGATGCTAAGTTGATACTTTTTTGCGTCCAAACTGTTTGTACACGTAGTTATATGTTTGGTCTTGTTATATTTGTCGTGTGTTGATATACTGTATTATTCTAATGTAAATAATATGCATTGCAAATAAACATCTTGATTCTGATAAACATCATATTTCACCTTGATCCAATATTAGACGCTTACCAATATTCAATCGATACTTTCATATGTTGAGATATTGATTTGACAAATCGATTTACAACACCACAAACAGCATGTAAGGACAAATCAATCGCTTCTATAATGATTGTATTCTGAGGAGTTGTTTGATATGGTGCCTGCAGGTTCCTTTTATCATCGCACCGCTCGCCATCGGCAGGGAATCCATCCACACACTTTGGAGGCAATGTGGTCGCGTACCGTGAGGTTCCAGAGGAATTTCCTCCCGCAAACACTTCGCTTGTGAAATGGTTTCCCTACCGAGGTTTTCCCCAGGGACTACAGTATGGGGTTCGTCAAAAAGGGTTGGCAACGCGCGATTAATACCTTTGGTGTTACAAACGTCCATAGGCTACGGTAACCGCTTACCATCAGGTGGGCCGTATGCTTGTTTGCTACCTTAGTGGTATTAAAAAAAACGAATAAATATTTATAAATAACTATTGTTTTCAGAATCAAATTGATCATTTTAATACTATTGGGAATAACTGAGGGTGTGATACCCGAAGTTTCTGATAACTCAGAAGAATTCCTGAGAGCGAAGCGACAGATCAACAGTTTGCCTTTAGTTTATCCGTATGGAGGAACGTACAAGGTAAAAAACAAATGGAAACTTTTTGTGTATTTCCTTCATCATCATCATCCACAGCCTGACTTCACCCATTGTTGGGTATAGGCCTCCATAAGTTTGTGCCATCCACCACGATCCTGCGCTTGTCTCACCCACTGACGGCCCGCGACCTTTACGATGTCGTCCACCCATCTCGCTGCCGGACGTCCTACCCTTCTATACCCGCTCATCGGCCACCATTCAGTCACTGCCCTGCTCCATCTGTCATCACCACGTCTAGCCAAGTGTCCCGCCCAAGACATTCTAGTTCCTTACTTATGCTTTATATTAGCTTAACTATTATGAATATCACCGGGGCCGATGGTACCTTTTTCCCAACCAGCCCCGCACCAGTCCAAAATCCGGGGCACGTCTGCTACCGGACCCGATGACACTTTTTCCCATCTAGCCCGGTACCGGGTCAGATGGGACTAATCCAACCTAACTAAGTAAATATCTAATGGCGCCCTTACACATACGTACATGTTCGATGAGCAAGTATGATCGAATAATCGGTTTGACGTTTGTGAGCATTTCAGTTCGACTTTGAACATATTATGTCTTATGTTTTATCGGTCAAACGTTCAATCTTGCCCGATTGGACGTAAAAACGTCAACCATGTACGGACGTGGGTACTAACCACAAGAAGTCGAATTTCATATCGATCTGAAGTATAATTATTATTTTGTTTATTGACATTAGGTTACTTATTCTGATAGCCATTTTACATGAAAAATCACAGTGAACTTGAAACATTTTGTAATATCTGTTTTACATCAATTACATTTGATTTGAACTGAAAAATAACTAAAAGATAACTGTCGAATCAAATTAGATCAAAATACTTATGATTTAAGCCGGCAGATATATGGACTGAATAACGTTTGTTCAGAAAAAAAACATTGATAAAATATCACCATATAATTAACTTTTGACGTAAAATATTAACTAATTAAAATGTAAAACTATAAATACGTTATATATTGAGATTTTGCTACTATGGAATAAAATGTGGATTCTTATTCTATTTATATATTTCCAGCTCATCGTTGGCCTCTCATCCCCTATCCAGAACAAGGACCAGGTGGCCCTTCTCTTCGCAGCCAACTTCCAGTGGCAATACGTCCAATACACTAACATCTCTGATCTGTCTCAGTACTACTTTATCAAACAGGTGTCGCGGGAGCAGAGAGATGCAGATGTTTTAACGCGGAAAGATGAGAGATTAGTCTTCTACAGGTCTATGGCGGACATGTTGACCTCGTAAGTATTTTTTAAGATAAAGATACTAGTGGTTCGCCACGAACTGGGATCTCGCGAGTCTCCCATACTAACAAAATATTATTAAATGTAATCTTTGACTATCAAAATAATGCCACGAAATGCATAACCATATCAAATTTCAGCACTGTGGGGTCACTGGTGTACCCTGTGAATTTTGTGAAAGTTCAGTTTTTATTATGAACAATAACTTAAAAACTACAAGGTTTAAACTAAAAATAAACATGGGGTCAAAATGAAGACCTTTCTTTAAACGTGAGATTTGACCAGAAAGTCTCGTTTTAGGTTTTTTTTACCCCTTTTGAACCCTAATATCTCAACAACCACCACACGTTTTTAGCTCATTTAGTCATACCAGAATTGTGCCATCACTACCTATATACCAAATTTCACTATGATCGGATCAACGCTTCGTAAGTTATCCTCGGAACATATACATACATGTATATATACATACAAACATGAAAAATATATTTGTTCCGCGACGGAAACCGAACCCACAACCTCTTGTGTCTTAGCCGGCTATCCACCCACTGTGCCACGGAGGTCGTCAACTCACTTGTAGTTGAGACACGCGCTCTTTTGTGCGTCATCAATCAAAGCCTTTGTAGAAGAATGAGTAAATGTGAATATGGTTTGACCCGCCGCTAAAGATTGGCAACTAAAGTGAACCATTCAAAATCGATTTATTTAAAACAATCTAAGACTACGTGAAATACATAATTTATTGTATTTTATTTTTGTTGATGAGCGGTGCTTCACCTTGTTTCCTTACTTTAATTATCTTTCTATAACCCTGATAATATTTAGGTAAATTTTTCGCCTAATTAGTAAACATTTTAAGGTTTCCTTTCAATTTCCAGTAAAGGTATGAACGGGCCTGATTGCGTGTTAAGAGCGATTTGTGAGGCCGCCCAGTATCCGGTTGAGGAGGAAGGCTTTGTTGGTGAAATTCTACACGTTATGCTCACGTAAGTACAAAAAAATACAAAAAAAAAATACAAATTACAAATTTATTTATTTTCAAAGCCCCCCCACTAGATAGAACGATGACCTGATATATATTGCTGGGAGCCGTTGAGGGCAGGCTGAACAAGATCGGTCACTCTAAAAATCTGTGGGGGGGGGGGGCTATGTTCAGCAGAGCAGTCAAAAAAATCTTATGAAGTAATGCTTAGGACAAGTCTCTAAGATGTCGATTTTGTCATATGTATATTATAATCATAACAATGATGGTTATATCATTTTACGCAAGAACTTTAAGGGTTTAAAATCCTGAATATCAGAAAATACACTGTACCTATAGCCGATTTACGGACTTTCAAATCTTATCAGGCCAAGCTTAAAGTAGGAAAGTAAATTCTTGGAACGCGCGGAAAATTTCAACTTGCGAATAGAACTTTTGAAATATTTCCAGTGCCTGCTTCAAAAGTTAGGTAACTATTTTCTTGATACCTGGACGATGCCTTGAAAGCCTTTGTGAAAAGGTATTTCGTTCTAAATCACTTTTTATTTTATGAGTGTATCTACTTATATAAAACTTTAAATTTAACGATAAATAAATTAACCCCTTCAAACAAACCTGGTATTTTGAACTAAACGAATAAGATAAAAAAACAATAACTTGAAAACTCCTGTACAGCCTGTCTAAAGGCTGCACCGATTACACTAAATACACCTGAAACATATCGAAAATACCAGAGCCCAATAAAAACAAAGATTAAAAGCTATCTATCCCTAGGAATAAACGTTTAATAGTTGGTCCAGTGTGTGTCACATAAATATATCGCCTTTCTTTTGTCTTATAACCATTCGAGATATGAACCTAAGACGACAGATACGAACGAGGACAGACGTACAGATACACAAACATAGAGACAGCTTTGCGGTCTTCAATCTGAGGTGTCATTAATTATGCATATCATACATGTTTTGCTGTTGTTAATCGATACTAGTTGGTCCAAGTTCGACCGTGATTCATTAATTCTATTTTTTGTTTTATTGTATGTATCATGTATCTGTTATTATTTAAATACTTATTATTTAACTTTTTTCTACCCTCCTTCTCTATGTCTACTTTCTTCTTTTTCTTCCTGCCCTTTTCCCACATTATGCAGGGTCGGCAGAACATGTATTTTTCTTCCATACTTCTTTATCAGCCGTCACCTCCGTTATCACTTCTTTCTTATTCTTCACACAGTCCATCCATCTCTTCTTCGGCCTTCCTCTACATACTTCTATATTCATCCACATTCTCTATATGTAGGTACTTTATTTATGCCTAATCAGAGACTCCTCCGTACGCGCAATCACACTGTAAAAGTTTGGATGTTTGTTTGTTTGTTAGTCAATCACATCGTAACGGCTGAACATATTTCGATGAAATTTAGTATGTACGTAGATTATAACCTGGAATAACACATAGGCTACTTTTTATCCCATAAACCAGGTCCTGTGGGATAAAAATGGGGTGTCAAGTCAAGTTGAAACTGCGGGTTTACCTTTATTTCTAGGTTACTTACACATTTAGTAGCGTAACGCGTACGAAGTCATAGGCAACAACTAGTATGCTTATAAAGGGGTAAAAAGTTTTTTCTTCAGGTATTAAATGATTGAGTTCCACTGACTCAATATCAAGCGTATAACAATTTAAAATCTTTTGTTTTTTCCGGAAATCGACTAGTTAATACAATTTTTCTTTTATATTTTTAGTCCTGATTATGGCAAGACTCCATTTGATGACGTGGACCCGGATTGGGAAGAGACTATGTCTCCATACCAGGACGCTGCAGTAGCTGGCAGGCAGATGTTCAGCTGTGCATCTATCTACAGCAGGTGCCCTGAAGGCCAGGGGGTGTTGGAGCTTATCAGTATTCTCAGAGACGAGTAAAAGACAAAATTAAATGTCATCTTCAAATGTCTGTGAGAGATTTACTAAAGAAGCCCTTAAACGACCCAGAGAGTGGTCGGACTACTGACGGTTAAACATCCACGCAGTTTATCTTCTTGCTTATACCGGAGCCACGAGTACGCAAAGCATTCTTCCACGATCTTGGTGCGGTTGGCTAGTTTTTTTTTATATTACATGGAGATGGAACAAGCAAATAACTCACCTGATGTTAAGTTGTAACCATTACCTATGATTATATATTTGTATAATATGTCGATTTATAATGTAATTTGACCATTTTAATTTGACAATGTATAATTTGTGTAATTAATGTTTTGAATTATTTTAAATTAATTAGTGTAATTGGTTCTAATTAAAAAATAAATCTAAAAAAAACACAAAACACATAAAACAAAGTTGGGTTAGTTACACTATTTATAACTTAAGAACACCATAACCTATTTTGATGATCTTTGATTTGTTGGATTGGTCTCCGCTCCGAATTTATATGAACACTGACAATGAAATTAAATTCGACGTGCACAACGATCCCTAAACGTATTAAGTGACAAACATATTTGAATTTGTCATATTTCTATGTTTTAAAAAACTCCATAAATCATATTTAGCCACTTAATACGTTAAGGCTGCCTGTCCATTGATGCGGAGAGAGGCAGCGGAGCGGAAAAACGAAGAAATATTAACCAATAGGATTGCATGAAATCTCCGCTCCGCTTTAGTGGAAAGGGATTTGCGAGCTAGTTTAAAAATTCATACATTATCGGAAGCGGCACGTGGTAGCGGTGCGAGGTAGCGGTGCGAGGCGGCGGAGCGGGCCGGCGGAGCGGGGCAGCCGAGTGAGCCGGCGGCGGGGAAACGGCCCGGTCTCGGGGGCGGGGGTATGGGATATTGGGATAGTATGTTGTAAGTAATTCGGTTTCTTCCGAGTCCAACATTTCTTCCTCGAGCAATGTGAGGTAGTAACATTTTAACTTTTGCGTCGACAACATGTCTGTTTTCCGTAATATGACTGCGTATGACTGAAGTGACCGCCCGCCGCCCTCCGCTCAAATGACTCGTTGCGTGAACTCGGCCTAGCTCCACACAGTCCGTTACTCCGCTCCGCAATACTCGCTAGCTCCGCACCGCTGTCTCGCTCCGCGTCAATGGACAGACAAAGTCCGCAACACCGCTCCGCAATACTCACTCGCTCCGCACCGCCGGCTCGCTCCGCTCCAATGGACAAGCACCCTTAGGCATCGTTACGCAAGTCGCCCTAAGTATATGCAAGGAAATTTTAAAAAAGTATGACATCGACAGTTGCTATCACTATCAATGAAATAAAATGTAATTAGAATGAATATGTCGCAAAAGGAAAATCACTCTCATGTTGGGAATTTTGCTATAGAATTATGTTTAAAAATTAAACTCATTTAAATTAATGTAAAACAGATTGGTGTGATATGGCAAGCAAACAGAAATTCCAAAAGTTAATGGGGGTGACCTTTACCTAGCAATGAGAAAATATGTTATTATTCTAAATACGGGATTTATCACGTACCGTTTTATCGGTATTACAACCGAGACCGACAATTTTTCGGTTTAATTCGTGAACCTTCAGCAGGGTGAGTGCGATCTGCTCTGTACTGCGTCTCGCAATTGAACCGAAATACTGTCAGTCAAAACACCGATAAAACGGTACGTGATAAATTCCGTATCTATAACAATAATTTAAAACATCACGAAAGTTTTATTTGGATTGAAAGTAAAAAAAACAGTAGTTGATTTTGCAACTGATACTCAGAAAAGTAAATCAGTTTAGTTATGATGTCTATGAGCGGCTGATGTTTAACTTTGTGTCGTTATAAATTATTACCTAAATAAACAGTTAAAAAGCAAAACCAACTATATTTGAAAGTACTAATCAAATATTAACAAAGAAATCACCAATTTACACAATCAAGTCAAAATTACTTACTCAGCTTATATTTTATCACTGAAATATATTTTTACCACAACACTTAGTCACAACATTAATCACAACAAGTCATAACAAGTTACGTCAAGTCAACACAAGTCACGCCGATAACGATCGCATAGCACGAAAGACGATAAGCAACTACCCGATTTTTTTTTCAGATGGACTAATCTCGCTGTTGGCCTCTGAGGCCATTGCAGCTTAACCGAACTTTCGGTGAGCGCAAATGGCGCTCTGCCCTGTAAGTTTTTTGATGAGGCAATTAGCGCAAGGGCACTACTTAGGTACGAACCTCGGCTTGAGCCGTTTCCAGGATGGGTGTAGGAGAGAAACGCCCGGGTACATGATTTTACCTCGTATAGGCGGCGGGCGGCGACTGATGGGACTCGTTGACCTCGCCGGCGAGGTCGGTGTATCTGTGAAGTGTTTGCTCTGTCTAATGTAGATAACTCAGAAATCGCCTCCGTGTTAGCGGAGGTGATTTTGTCATCCGGATCTCCGAGAGCGTGTCTCGGTCGATGGAGGGTAGTCCCCGCTTTGCGCTCGGGGGCCACTTTATATAGCAACGGTCGGTGGCAAAAGCAAGTTTCCTAACTCTAGTTATTTGTTATACGAAGTTATATACCGCTACTAGTTATAATACCGTTAATATAGAAGCTTAGCTTAAACTCGTAAGCCTTTGTTCTTCCATACAATAGTTCTATTACAACGTAATTCAAACAGGTTCGAGCATGTATGGTATGAAAAGCAACAAGTTAGCCTGAGAATAACATTGTTTTCTTAACTATTAGATTGTCTGGGAACTAGCGGCTCAAGATTTGCAAACGTAAGGCCCTGTTATAATCTTACATGTCAATCATCATTATCATATCAGGACGTCCACCGCTGAGCTTGGCCTCCCCGATAGATTTCCAGCGCGACCTGCACCCAACGGCTCCCAGCAACCTTTATCAGGTCGATGTAATGGCAGAACCGATTTCGATGGAATTTGGTGTGTTGTTAAATTATGACCTGGATTCAAAGATATGCTACTTTACGTTGACCAACAACGCGTGCGAAACCGCTGGCAGAAGCTAGTAATAAAATATTAAAAGTGTGTCCCTGAGTAAGAATAGGCAAAATGTCATTTTTGCGTAGAAAGGACAACTAACTACGTTTCGTTCGCATAGTTATGGTCAAAAAACGTGTGTCTTATGTGTTGGTATTAAGGTTGTTTTTCCTGTAACATGGGCAACATTTTCTTGTCCTATTCGTTCGGTAGATTCACAACAAGTCAACCCTCACCAAAATTGAGCTGACCCACAACGGTCAGATGATGTTTACTCGGCTGCCTCTCGAACGAGTGACAGCGCAACGGATACGAGTATCATTACCGAAATAACCCATCCAAAATCAGTCAAAGGCATTCCAAACTCGTGTATCGTGTGTGGATTTATTCAGACTATCTTTGTGCAAATCTATTAATAAACAATGAAGTTCCACTGGCCGGTGCACGTGTGATAAGTGCCGCCAGCATTGCCCAGCAACAGACAGCAAGCAAGCGCGCGTTGGGGAAGGTGATCTTCTGTTGGTGTTCTAGGTATGTGCGCATTATATTGTTACCTGAAGGATACTTTTTATCATACATATGACTACAGATTGCTATCTACATATCAAAGGTAATCGACTCAGTGTGATTCGGGCCAAGCCGTCACAAACTATTTCCCCTGGTGAGCCCTTCCAGGAACTCTACTACTTTTAGACTGTGTAGACTTTTAACACTGTAACGAGAACACAAGACCTATTTTCAACGGTTCATCGTCGCAATGTGAACTAACGCTTACTCACAGAGTTACTCTGAAACACTTGGGCTGTTCTTCGCTCTAAAATAGCATCTTATTGGAACTTTATCTCTTGTGACGATGGTTCTTTCCTGGACACCGTGCGTAAGGTATGTAGCTTAAAACGCGTTTTAATTTTGTTGTGTATTTATTATAACTGAGCGCTTTCGTGTTCGAAAGATACAATAAATTAAATATATTTGACCGTGGCGCATTAAGAGAATAGCTGGCTGAGTCCGAGTAATTGTTATGACACGTCTAAAAGTTTTGACATCAGAGTTGACCACTAGCTCAAAAGAACTTAATTACTTACACTTTTATAAAATTAATGATGTAAATTCATTACATCATTACATTTTATCGCCTATTCCACCGCGACCAAGCCAGAAAAGAAAGGTAAGAAATAAGGCTGATTAATCTTTTTAATCATCTTATTAGTTGACAACTTTTCAGGTCGTTTTGGATAGTAATGAAATACTTGGTTGCTGATAACAATTAGATTAATTATTGATTAAAACGGGTATTTATCGCGTAGGTACCTATTTTATTTGTTATCCCGACGTTTTGGCTGTGTTGCAACAGGCGTGGTCACGGGTTGACTGGAGTACTTGGAGCTACCGTCGAGAAGTGTGGGATCAATAATTATGTACAGTGATCGTGAAAGTTTGGAAAATACTTTTGACAATTAGATTATTTAGGTACTAACGCAATTTATCAAATTTATAACGTTTTAAAATTTGGACCATATGACGACTTAGCATTCTCAAGACTAAATTTTTTTGACATTTTTGTCATTGGAAATTGGACGTACGGCATTTGGACATATGTTACCCTAAGGTTTTATTTCATTATCGTTTCTTAAATTTATCGTTTTAGGAGTTTGTATCAATCAATCACTCACGGGGCTATTTACTACATTTAAGATAAGCGGATTACCACCTCTCATATTTATATATTGATAGCATAATTAATCCGATGTTGAAGCTTATCGGGCTTAGAGAATATTCCGTGTTATGTCGACAGATACCTATTAGGTTAGGTTAAATGTCCCAATTTATAATTAGAATAGAATATAATTATATTTTATTTGCAACATACAGAGTTAACACATAAAACTAATAAAAAAACCTACCTAAAGTAAATAATAAAATTAAAAAAAAAATTAAGATTAGTATCAAGTTTTTTTTAATACCCAATTTAATGTTCTAAATTTACCATAGTAATAATAGGTCTTTACCTATGAAATTGCCGTTCTTCAGTACTGGTCATTTCAAATAGAAAAAAAGTTTGGAGTGGCTTTGTATTCTAAATTCTAATTAATTTTGTTTTAAAAACATGACATTCTTTTTACAAACTCAGTCTTTTAATTATTGATTAGCGCTGTATTTTCATTACATTTGAACATTTTTCGTCATAATGGATACTTATAAAATTCGTGTAATTGTGGAATATGAGTTCCGTCGTGGCACCAACGCGACACAAACGGCACGTAACATCAAACACGTTTACGGAGAAGCGCTCAGCAAGTTGGTTAGATCCTGGTTCAGCACCAAAGCAATATCCTAAACCAAAAATGACCCCTAAAAAGGTGATGGTCACTGTTTGGTGGTCTAGTGCGGGTGTGATTCACCACAGCTTTTAAGAAAACGGCATGAGGATTACTGCAGATGTGTACTGTGAAGAACTGGAGACAATGATGGAGAAGCTTGCACATCGGCAACCAGCTTTGGTCCATCGGTTGTCCCCACTGCTCCTTCACGACAACGCGCGACCCCATACTGCACAACAGACAGTCTCCAAGCTGCAAGAGCTGGAGTTGGAAGCTCTCTCTCATCCGCCATACTCACCAGACTTTGCACCTACCGACTATTACTTTTTCCAAAATTTGGACAACTTTTTAGTGGGTAAAAAATTCAATTCCCGAGAGGCAGTACAAAATGCCTTTGAAGAGTTTGTTGCCTCTCGTCCAGCTGATTTTTACAAAAAGGGCATCAATAAACTGCCAATGCGTTGGCAAAGATGCGTCGATTGCATGGGTGATTACTTTGAATACAGAAATAAAAAAGTTAAAAAAAATAAGTACTTTCACTTATTCAATTCATAGGTAAAGCCCTAATATTATTGCAATCTAGCCATGTATAGGCTAATGAGTACTTTAATTTTGATCTACGAGTAGTTTTTTAGGATAACTTAAACTAAGAAAGTGTTGGGGATAACGATGAATTAGGATAACTTCAACTAAGAAAGTGTTGGGGATAACGATGAATAAAATGAGGGTAATTAAATAAATCAGCGGTTGTCTCAAGTACTAGTATTATAACTTTTGAAACTATCACGGTTATTAACACTATTTGTACTAAAAACGGGATATTTACCATGATTTGTGAGTTTTTGAGTATTGACTCACAAATCATGGTAAATATCCCGTTTTTAGTGCAAATAGATTTTAGATTATATTATTATTATTTATTATCAGCCCGTAAAGTCTAATGCAAAGTAGGCAAAGGCATCCCTTCCCTCTTCCCGGTTATTGGCTAATCGAGGCCACTCTTTATGGTATGCATCCAGTTCATCCCTTCATCTCCGTCTGGACCTACCACGTGGTCGTCGACCGTTTGGAACTCGTAGATTATATTAGACTATAAAAAACCTTGGGATTTAAATTGCTCCAACTTGATCAAATATGTTACAATTTAGACGTAGCTTATTGAACCTAATTGTTATGTATTCTAAAGGATAATTAAAAAGATTAACCAGCCTTGCTGCTTGCCTTTCTTTCCTGGCTTGGTCGCGGAGGAATAGGCGGTAAATAACTACTGATTAGAACGGTATTTATCGCGTAAGTACCTTTTTTACTTTTTGTAAGTCCACCCGTGACCACGGCTGTTGCAACACAGCCGAAACATCGGCATAACAAATAAAAAGGTACATACGCGATAAATACCCGTTTTAATCAGTAATTATAAGCAGTGATCGCCAAAGTTACGAAAGTAAAATTTACGTTTCAAAGTGATCCATACGATTAGTTTAGACATAGAGGATCGAAACAAAACGGAACGAAAGTCGTCCCACAGTCTGAGACTTCCGTTTGAAATTAATTACTTAAATATCTAGTTGCTAGCGCTTGCTAGTGACGTTTTATCATTTAATTAGTTGATAATTTTTCAGGTCTTTTTGGATATTATTTTCGGCATTGTTAGTAATGAAATACTTGGTTGCTGATGACACACGCTACATAACACGAAGACAGATCAACAGTATACCGTTAGTGTACCCCTATGGGGCAATTTACAAAGTAAGTAATATATTTAAAATCGTGCTCATGCATTTTAGGCAGATTGCTAGTAAAACTGAAAAGTCGGTGATTTTTCATATTTTTTTCCGTCTCCGTAAAATATTACGGAAAAAAGATCGTGGTTTCCATAGATTTCCAGAGCAACCGATCCTGTGCGGCCTGCAGCCAACGGCTCCCAGCAACGGCAACCTATATCAGGTCTTCTTTCCATCTAGTGAGGGGCTGTCCTACGCTGCGCTTTTAAGTGCCTGGTTTCCACTCGAGAACCTTTCTGCCGAGCCTGCTTCGAGCTATGTGCCCTGCCTACTGCCACTTCAGCCTTTTAATTAGTGCTATGTCAGTGACTTTAGTTCATCTCCGAATCTCCTCATTTCTGATTAGATCTCGTAGAGCAACACCAAGCTTAGCCCTCTCCATAGCACACTGAGTGACCTTGAGCCTTCTTATGAGGTCCATAGTGATAGACTACGTTTCTGTACCATACTGTACCGTCTTAAGACTCTCAGCCCGGCTGGCCCTACGATCCCTAAACGTATTTAGTGACTAAACATGTTTAAATTTGACGTATTTGTATGATCTAACAACGCTCTAAATCATATTTAGCCATTAAATACGTTTAGGCATCGTTGCCAAAGTCGCCCTTAATATAATTTGTGTAAATTTGCAGCTTCTCATCGGTTTCGCAAGCCCTGTGCCGAACAAAGACAAGATAGGGCTCCTCTTCGCGGTAAATTTCCAATACCAGTACGCACAGTTCACTAACATCTCACAATTGTCCAGGTATTATTTCGTCAAGGAAGTGTCAAGGGAATTACATGGAGATGGACTGGGAATTGAAGGAAGGGCAGATGAGCGGTTGGTTTTTTATAGATCTGTGGCTGGGATTATGTCGGCGTAAGTATATATTATTTAATCCAACTATATTTGCATATAGTTATATCAATCATATATGAATTATTATACAATTATTTACACGACTAAAATACATAAGAAATAGTTAATTCATCTAACTAAAGGTATCAGCAATGCGCTTCCCCTGTGTGACTACACGGAGGAAAATATACCCCTGGTTTTAAGCGGGATTCTGCACTAATTATAAGGTATTCCTCTTAAAAAACGACTAGGCGGCCAAACGCAAATATTAACAGGAAACTGATAAACCAGCATTACATACCCCATTACATAAAAGATCGGAAGGTATTTTTAGGTAAAAAGCATGACAATTTATTGTTCGTAGCAATTTATTTTAACATGACAATACCTATAGCGGTAAAAAATATCAGTTTATCGTTAAAGTGTGCGTAAACCCCATATATTAACAAAAGTTCTATAAAAATATCATTTGTACTGTCATTTTTTCGTTCTCACAAAATTCATTTTTCTCCGTGTACCTACCTACATACCGCATAAAATGGTATACGAGAATTTATTTATTTTTATTTAATAAGGACAACAAACAATTATACAATTAGGTTACCTAATAATACTTTTTCGGATACTTGATGGATATAAAACAGTAAAATGACAATACTTGCACTCATTTTACCTTCAGCTGTTTCGGTTACAAACTGTAAGCTGGTTTAAATATATAAAAAAAATCAGACAAGTGCGAGTCTGACTCGCCCACCGAGATTTCCGTACAATTTGTACCGACAGTTTCAATGATTGGTTACGTACTTTAAATAAAGACTATATTTTTTATGATTTAATTATAAATTTATAATTTTCAGATTTTCCCCTATACTTGTAGAATTACTTGCCAAATTTCATAGTTCTAGGTCAACGAAAAGTACCCTATTAATTTTGATTCCCTTGCGAGTGTCGAAATATACGTTTTTTTTTCGGCATAAACGGCCGTATCTTTTTTTACGTTAACTTAGAAGTTTGAGTTTTTTACAGCTTCAAGAGACTGTAGACTTGAATATATGGTTTTGGTTTCAACTCGATACATTTACGCGTTCCCGAGTAAAGGATCTTGACAGACATCCAGACAGACGGACAAAAAATGGTCCTATAAGGGTACCGTTTTTTCCTTTTGAGGTACGGAACTCTAAAAACAAAATTCCATTAAGAAACCCCACAGGTAGATAGGCAGGTAGTAGATTTTCGAACCCATTTTCTTGTATCAATCCAAAAGCTTTCTTACAAAACTATCCTTAAATTGGAAAATCTCGGTTTTCCTTTGATCAGTTCTACTTTATTTATTTAAGGAAAGGCATGAATGGTCCCTCATGTGTGCGGCGAGCGATTTGCGAAGCCGCTCAGTTCCCAGTAGAGGAGGAGGGTTTAGTTGGGGAGATCCTACACGTACTACTTACGTGAGTACTGTATTTTCAAATTACTTCATCTGTATCTAACGCGTATTCTTAGTAGCTCCATTCGCTAGTTCCACGATACTGCTTGTTTTTCAGTAGTTCCACTCTTTTTACTTTGAAAACTTTCGTGATTAACTTCAATCATTATTATAAATGCGGGATTTATCACGTACAGTTTTATTGGTGTTTCGATCGACAGTGTTTCGGTTCAATTCGTGAACCTTTATCAGGGTGAGTTCTATCCGCTTCGAACAACGTCTTCACTCTTGTACCACAGATAACGCTGTTGCAGCGGCAAAGTGTTGGCAATACAAAATTTTATTATTTAGTTTTATGAACCATAGCGACACGATGACGAAGAAGAAACTTGAAACCAGGCTCAAAGTTCTTGCGCTTAAAATTGCGTTTACACATCAATTACAATTGCGTTTACCTAAACGTCATTCAAGTGACAAGGTGAATGACGAGACGAACAGTATACAACCTGTTTAGTTGTGTACGACATTAATTTAAAACACACAACCGGAATCGTAATAACTGATTTTAGAGGTGGGTTTAATACCGGTAGCTTGAATATTTATCCAGTAATCGATACACTTCCAATAAACTATTTTGTACGTAAATTTTGTGACGATGATGCCGCATAGACAGTTTAACAGATACCTATTTACATGATGAATAAATATGATTTGTTTACCTATTTTATACTGGCTGTTTCATTGATATTTTAGGACTTCTTCGTAATAAGGTTTTTTGAAAATATAAAATTTTCTATGGTAATGACTTTGAAAAAACCCTATTTTACAACAATATTAGCCCTACCAGTGTTTTCATTTAATGTCGTACATAACAAATCACGTAGTACGCTCGCATCGGCTTATTTACGCCATCACTTCTACGAGCTGTTCGACTGGCGACAACACGTGAGTGACGAGCTCGATTCGCCGACAAAGTAATGACTTGACCTGACTCTGTCAACCTCATAGTAAACATATCCCCATGAATCTGTGTCTTGAATTAGATAATTATGTAGGAATACTTACTGTATAGTATTTATAATTATTCTGTTCTTAGGAGTAATGCGATGTGAGACTGTCAAATCGAATCTGTATAAGTTTGGATTAGCAAATGATGGTACTCAATATAATATATATTTTTCTTTTAAGATGTATTTACACAAAATGATGGGCTTCTTGATGTTTAGGATCACTGTATATAAGCGCCTGTAGCACTGCAGTAGAGACGCGTATATTCTATAGTCTTCTTATTTTTCAGTCCTGACTATGGCAGAACACCGTTTGACGACGAGGATCCTGATTGGGGAGAAGCGTTAGAAGAAATGTCTCAATACACAGACGCAGCCATTGCTGGTAGACAGATGTTCAGCTGTCCAGCAGTTTATGGGGACTGCCCTGAAGGCGAGGGACTGATGGAGCTCATCAGTACTTTGAGAGATGAATGATTACCTCAGCTTAAACTGGCATGTACAGGAAATACTTATTTCAGTTTAAGCTGACTTCGCATTATGTAGGCTTTCCGTAACATGAAAGATCTTCATATACTGGAAATGTATAGCTTGAACCAATATGATTCAAGGATGAGTGAATTTTACACTTAGGTTTAAAACACCTTACTATTACTGATTGAAACCAAACATTCGTCCTGTTACACTAACCCTTTGCAAAAACACATCCCTTCTATAAAGAGATGATGATTTTCTAAATAAATAAGATACGTAAACAATCCCTTACTTTCACAGTCTTCTGCTAGGGTTAAAATAATATTACAACCAACTAAGCACTCCGCTTCAAACCCTATTACCTAACCAACTTTCAAAGTCTAATTACGTCCTTAAAAGCGCTCCCAAGCGTGTTATAAAACGTCTGGAAGACTAGATGTTTGCAGGGGACAAATTAGGGGCTCTCATGTAGGGTGCAGGTCACGCGCTTGCTATCATTCCCTTGGAATATTTACTAAGAGTTAGAACTTTTTACTAGTGGTTTTCGAAGTTGCTTCGAAAGAAGGATAGCTTTTCTCTTCTCTCTTGGAAGAAAGTGTAGCTTTTTATTTCTTTATTGTGGCCTTTATACTGGTTAAAAACTGGTTAAGCCTAGAAGCAAGGTGCGGTATTAGGTGTGTTCTCATCGTCATCACGTTAGCTATAGGACGATCGATCTTGTGTGACCTACACCTTATGGCTACTAGCAACCTTTATTATCTACTCGTAGTGGTGGGCTATCCTACGCTGCGATTATTATTGCGTGGTCTCCAATCGAGAACGTAAAGGACGGAAACGTTGTAATGCTATTATTTAAGACCTCCGTGGCGCAGTGGGCGTATAGCCGGCTGAGACGCAGGACGTAGCGGGTTCGATTCCCGCCGCGGAACAAATGTTTGCATGATCTACAGATATTTGTTCCGTGTCTGGGTATTTTTCTATATATTATAAATACGTATTTGCAAAAAAAAGTATATAAGTATTCTATCAGTTATTTGGTTCCCATAGTTCAAGCTCTGCTTAGTTTGGGGCTAGATAGTGCTGTGTGAAATGTTCAGCAATATTGATTTATTTGTTTATATATTAGGGCCAACACATTAGTATCATTAGTATTACAGTTCAGCGACGCAAAGCAGCCAATGTTTTAGCGACACCTGGCAATGGTCTGGCGGCCAACTCCAATCTCCATCCAATCCAACCCAACCTCAATCTTCTATTAAAATAATATTACACTGACATTTAGTACCATACTCCTCCATTAGTAAGCTTACTGTATTATTGTAAAGGCGAAGCAGTTTTGGTGACGTCACCATAAATCGTTCACGCAAAACGTTTCACATTAGACTTCAAATAAAGCGTAAAATTATCATAAAAGTAAGTAATTCGTGTTTATTTTTGTAATGTTTTATACTGTACGTGGTGTAATCACTAGAAAGCACTAAATATATAATATTATTAGGATTATAACAGTAATGTTTAAAATTTTTGTGGTTCAAATCGAAGTACTCGTAATGTTGCTACACGCTTTAAACAAAACGCTTTTGAAACATGATGGGTTTCTAACAGATTGTGGTCGGCTTCCGGGAGTTGAGTTCTACATCTTTAGATAAATGTAGAAGCAAAAGCAATATATCATTGATATTACATACATTTAGTACCGAAAATAATAGGTTATATGCAATTATATATAAACATTAAAAAAACAATAACAAATGACTAGCAGCTATTGAGCTAGAAGACCACCAAATAGTTTGCATCTTAAGAAAAATTAATGTCGTTCAAGAAAATAAGAAAACCTATCGAGAACTCGTCGTACCTTTCTTACTCCAATAGGCAATCAGTCCACTAGTCGCCGATTTAGCCGCTTCGGGAATACATTGCTGTAACTAACTGGATTTACTTTCTGCTTAGTTCGCGCCGAAGTCTCTCTGTGGACGCGGCGACAAGGACGGAAGTTACAGTGACTTTACACACGGATAGTAGTTGGGTATAGTCACTAAACGGACAAACAAAATCCAAATAATTAATTAGTTTAACTTAATTTTTATCATAAAATTAATTTGTCTATTCCATAATGTGTGTTTGTTTGTTTAATTTATATAGTTTTTTGGGTTATATTGTTGTTTCTCGATTGTTTGTAAAATGTGTTTGTGCTTGTTAATTAGAGTAATTGGATTATGTATGCAGTTCTAATTATTAAATATTAATAATAAAATAATCAAATAAACTCGCACACACAATTGCTTAATTATCTCTCTCTCATAAAAACTCGTAAACTTTTATTCTGCCGATGAGTCAGCTGTTTCTAGGATTTTGTGCTAACTTTAGGACTAGGACTACGTGTTATGTTAAGTACGACATTAAATGAAAACACGGGTAGGGCTAATCTATAGTATTAATGTATAGGTTTATTGTTGTATAAATTAATTACCATACAACATTTTAAATATTCAATCAACCATAATTGGTTGTTGCTAATATATCAATGAAACAGCCTGTGTAAAATAGGCAAACAAATCATATTCATTCATCTTTCCATAAATAAGTAGGTACCTGTTAAACTGACTAAGCGACATCGTTGCAAAGGCACCGCCGATAAACGTTAACAATTGTTTATTGGAAATGTATCGATTACTGGATAAATATGCAAGCTACCGATATTAAACCACCCTCTAAATCAGTTAATACTATTCCGGATGTGTGTCATAAGTTAATGTCATGCATAACACAACAGGTTGTATATAATATTAATAA
The DNA here is from genome assembly GCA_963924445.1 of Philereme transversata. Taxonomy (NCBI): domain Eukaryota; kingdom Metazoa; phylum Arthropoda; class Insecta; order Lepidoptera; family Geometridae; genus Philereme; species Philereme transversata. Next base: position 15,860,355 of record OZ004340.1, read on the forward strand.
TTATTGATTAAAAGAGGTGTTTATCGTGTATGTACCTTTTTTATTTGTTATCCCTACTGCAACACAGCCGAAACGTCGGGTTAACAAATAAAAAAGGTATATAAGGTATGTACAGTGATCGCGAAAGTTTGAAAAATACTATAATATTTATGTATAATTATATTAATTCAGCCTAGTAATGTTAACGTATAATTATTTGCTGTTTCAAATAAATAAATACGTGGACTAACTGAATTTCAACTAAAATAGTCGATTTATACCGAATGTTTCTTCAATTATTACTTTATTCAGGAGGCTGAGACACAGAAGGTGGCGAGTTCGATTCCCACCCCCGAGCAAATGTTTCCATGATCTACATATATTTGTTCTGGAGCTAGGTGTTTCTCTATCCCACTAATATTATAAATGCGAAAGTTTGGATGTTTGTTTGTTACCCAATCACGTCAAAACGGCTGAACAGATTTCGATGAAATTTGGTATGAACGTAGATTATAACCTGAGTTACCTCATATACTACTTTTTATCCCATAAATCAGTTGCCATGAGATAAAAATGGGATGTCAAAGTTTCCATATATATTTTTGCATCTGAACAATGTGGACAAAGCCGCTGGCAACAGCTAGTATAATATAAGCATGTATTTAGAAAGAAAAGTATATACGATTCCATCAAGTATCGACAGTTAAAGTATTGCTTAGTTTGGGTCTAGATAGCGCTGTGTGAAATGTCTAGCATTATTTAGTTTAAAAAAAACTAATATATATGCTCCTTAAGATCTACCTAGCTCGCTTATTAATAACATAGGTTGATTGCCAAGTAATGTTTGAAAAGTATAGTAGATTCTTTAATTAAGTTGATAATATAAGCACAAATCATAAGAAACTTTTTGAACCTCCTGAATATAATAACAATAAACCAACAAACTTTAACAGCATAACTTAATTAAAAGTATGTCGTGGCACATTTCTTCCAAAGTAACTTGTACGCTGGTAAAGTTAATCAAAAACAGCTAAGCAACTCAGGTGTCCAAATACATACGCATTCTTAATCATCATAGACACCGTTACAATCTACATTAGGAGAACCATTAACGTCATAAACTTCACGTTAATGATGACGCCAACATGTATGTCAATATTAGAAAATATTAGTAAATAAATAAATAATGCTGGACTTCATATAGCGCTATCTAGCATGTATTATAAATTTATAAATTATAATTCACGAACTGAACTGAAACATTGTCGGTCGAAACACCGATAAAATGGTACGTGATAAATCCCGTATTTATAATAATAATATTATAATTCAGTTATTTATAATACCTATAAAATTACGTGTCATAATATTTGTATAAGTAGCTTATGTGCCTATAGCAAACTCAGTTGTGTTAAGAATAGAAGCCACGGCGACAAAGTTTCTTAAACTGCCTTTGAAATAATCGGAACATTTTTTACAATCTTGGTTACAGTTAGGTTTCTAACGAAATAGTATTTATACTCGTATAGCGTCTAGTGGTAAGTTCTAGCTCTAAACGGACAAAGAACGCGGTTGTACTATCGAGGACTAGATCTACTATGGATGGAACACGTATGTGACTGTCCCAGGCACAAGAGTGCCTCTTTTTTACCCGACTTCGTAGGAGGGCAATGTTTTTAGGGTGTATATAATGTATGTATGTAAGTCTGTTTATTTTAAGAAGAAGAAGAAGAAGAAGAAGAAGAAACATATTTATTCAGACCACCACATATGGACACAGAAACAAATGATACAAAAGAAAACACTATTAATAAACTTACTAAACTTATAAACTAACTAAAAATTATAAGTGTGGTGGTGAAAGGGTCCTCTGCTCAGCATTAACTACAGCATGTTGCCATATTTTGCACGTCGTGTAGCCTAAACAACTTGACGGATTTAAAACCTATCGAGTGAGGTATCAAAATGAAGGTTAAAATATAATTTATATTTTAAAAATTCCGCTTTTTTGATCCAAATTTCATAACAAAAATCTTTGAGCGATAAAAAATATTATAATAAATACGTGATTTCTCACGTACCGTTTTACCGGTGTTTCGACCAAAACTGTTTCGGTTCAATCCCTTATTTATAATATGATGGTAATGATGGTAATAAATCACACATAAATCATATATAAGATATTTATTTGCATAAATAAGTATACAATTAGGTCTTAAAAGCTAAGTAATAACACTTTAGACTTATTTACGAGCATCGCAAATTTCAATCAAGATAAATATCAATCATCAATCAAGTTTACTTGTTTTTAGTTTGTTTTGCCGACGGGGTTTTGTCTTTTTTCAAATTAGTCTTTTTTAAATTTACTTTTGTACTTATGGTGTGATTGGTAAATAAACACCTGAGTTGTTCAGCTACTTCTGACGGCGACTGCACATTTCTTTCAGCGCTGCTTGTTAGCTGGTAATTGTGTTCGCCCCGTCATTATACAAGACGAGGTCGATGGGATGTTGAGGTATTTACGTTACAAAATATTGAGGAATAGCCTGCGACTTCGTTCACATGATATAGGAATGGAAATGTATATCCACGGAGTACCTCCGTGGCGTCGTGAGCGAAGAGCAGACTGAGACGCAGAAGGTTGCGGGTTCAATTCCCACCGCAAACAAATGTCTATATGATCTACATTTATAGGTTCCGGGTCTGGAATTTTTCCTATAGCACTACTTCTTGAGGAAAAAAATTGTGCCACGGGATTAACAGAAGTGGTGCCACTGAAAATGACTTTTGGAGCAGTAATGTCTAAAATTACCCCTTTTGGGATAACACAAATATTATGAAGCACTTCTTTTACTCATCATATCAGTCATAGCCAGGACGTATACAGTTGAACATAGACCATTTAAAGAAATACAGATCCTGTTCTTCGAGCTATGTGGGTACCCTGCCCACTGCCACTCCAGCTTTCTTATCATTTGGGCTATGTCAGTGACTTTATTTTGTCTACAAATCTCTTCATTTCTGATTTGATCTCGTAGAGAACAACCAAGCAATACCCCTCTCCATAGCACGCAACTCCTCCTTAACTTTCATAGGAGTCCCATAGAGCAGAGGTTCCTAAACTTAACACCCACTTACCTTTAACCTACCACTTATCTTACAACCTTTATTATAAAGAAACCCATATCAAATGAATCCAAGCAGAATTCTCGCTAACTACCTACCTACTTGTATAACAGTAATGCGTTCTTCTCATCACATATTTTGCGCTATTTCAAAATAATATTTGTACTTAACTGTGGTTTTATTTAACAGCCAAAAATACAAATAATATCGTGGAACTCTAGCGATTGATACGGAAGCCACTTTAGGATTCACTGTCATAGAGACCACGTTTCTGTGCCATTGCACGCTTTCTATTTTACTCAATTTCACCTATTTATATTTGCTGGTTTTAAATGCTAGTTCGTACTTTGAATAGAGTTTAGTTACCGGTATTTTTTGGCACTTGATGGCCTTATAGATGCTTGATTTATTGCCTCGCAAAAGTTTTGTGTGCCAACTTTTTGTCCATTGGGATTTGTTAGAACAAAATTGTGTGCAAACATCAATGCATTACATATTTGGAGTAGATAAAACCGTTGGCGCACAGCTAAAATGAAAGAAACAAAGAAAAATAATATATTAAATACATATGAATAATGTATGATACGTGCTTTGTTATGTATGTAGGGGAGACCGGGGCAAGACGAAGCTCGGGGCAGGACGGGAAATGTGCTTGTGTGCGTGTCTTGTGAACGCAACAGAGCCGAACACGGCGCCATTCGCGCGATGTTCAGTCGCGTCACACGAGTCCGAGCGGTGCGTACGTGTCACTACGTGTTTTGGCTGCGCGGCGAGAAAAAACTGTTTTTTTGCGGATTTTTACGAAGTTTTCTGTGTTTAATCGATGTGCACGAAGGTAGGTATTAGTGCTAATGTAACGTTTTTACGCATACTTGTTATAATAGTGTCAAAACTAAAGAATTTCAACAGATTCTTCGTTGAATAATTTTGTAGGATAAAACTATTATTACTTTTTCAAAATGTGTCTGTTGGGGCAAAAAGGTCGGGGCATAATGGGATAGTATCCCGTTTTGCCCCGTGTAGAATTTTTTGACACCTATTTAATGACATTTTTTTTTTTGCAGTTAAAATGGTACGAAATTATAAGCGTAAAACGGATCGTGGAACATGGGAAGAAGACGATATGAGAAGAGCTGTTAGAGCTGTGCTTTCTGAGACAATGGGATTTCTACGAGCCTCAGCTACATATAACGTACCTAAATCGACCTTGGAACGTCGAGTGAGAAAGGCTCGATGTGCTGAAGATGCCGATACTGATTCAGATAATGACTACGGAAAAAAGAAATTAGGACGCTACGAAACAGTTTTTAATAAAGAACAAGAAGAACAATTATCACAGTACATTAAATCAATGGAAGCACGCCTTTTTGGGATAACTGGCAAAGAGCTTCGGATTTTAGCTTTCCAGTTAGCTGAGAGAAATCATATTGAGAACCCATTTAACGCAGAGACTGGAATGGCTGGAGAAGACTGGCTCAGTGGATTCTTAAAAAGGCATCCTGAACTTTCATTTAGACGACCAGAGCCAACTTCTGCTGCTAGAGCTATGGCTTTTAACAAAGTGGCAGTAAATGAGTTCTTCACATTATTAGAAACAGTTGTAGAAGAGCATGGCTTTACCGCTGACAGGATTTATAATGTTGATGAAACCGCCGTTAGTACTGTGCCAAAAAGTCAGTCAAAGATATTGTCACTTAAGGGTCAAAAGCAAGTTGGCTGCTTGTCATCTGCAGAAAGAGGGCAATTAGTTACGGCTGAAATCTGTTTTAACGCCGCTGGAACATATATACCACCAATGCTGATCTACGCCCGAAAACGAATGAAGAATGAGTTGCTGGATGATGCACCACCGGGATTTTGGGGGACCTGTAGTGACAATGGTTGGATAACTTCACAATTATTCTATGATTGGTTCAAAAAGTTTGTAGAAATCGTAAAACCCACTAAAGAAAAACCAGTCTTGTTGCTATTGGACGGTCATGCGTCACACACAAAAAATATTGATTTGATAGATTACGCAAGGGAGCATCATGTAATACTGTTGTGTACACCACCCCATTGTACACACAAATTACAGCCCTTAGACGTGGCATTCATGAAACCGCTGAGTACTTATTATGGTGCAGAAGTGAAAAAGTGGCTAAGAAATCATCCCGGACGCGTAGTTACACCTTACCAAGTGGCAAAGCTATTTGGGCAAGCATATTTACAAGCAGCTACGATGTTGACAGCTATAAACGGGTTTAGGAAATGTGGAATATGGCCACTTGACAGAAATGTATTCACAGACGCAGACTTTATAGCGGCTGAAACAACAAACACAACGAATTTGCCTTCTGAAAATGTAAACCTTGACTCAACATCTCTGGTTCCAACAACATCAACGTCAACTCCTTCAGAGGCAACACAACCAGAGATTGCTATATCGAATGCACAAAAAGATAGTGCAGCTGCGGAACCAATGAACACTGAGGTTTTACCTCAGCCTTCGACTTCTGCACACTTAATTAAAGAGAAGACCCCTGAGAGACAACAAAAAGATACTTCTGCTGATCGTGCAGCTGCGGAATCAATGAACACTGAGATTATACCACAGCCTTCAACTTCTGCACACTTAATTAAAGAGAAGACCCCTAAGAGACAAATACAGCCAGCAAAATCTTCGTTTTCTGTGACCCCAGAAAATATCATAGCCATACCCAAGGAAGTAAGAACCCAAGAGAGAAAAACAAGAAAACGCGGTAAAACTGCAATACTTACAGCTTCTCCGTACAAGAATGATCTCATTAGAGATATAAATAAAATACAAAAAGTAAATAAGCCGACTGAAAAAAATAAACCTGACAATAAAAAGACTGAAAAGAAAAAACCTGAAAAAAAGAAGCCTGAAAAAAAGAATAAAAGCAAAAGACGCAAAAATAAAAGTGACACGGATACTAATTCATCTGAAAACGATGAAAATGACTGTCCTTGCATATATTGCGGGTACTTATATTCAGAGTCCACTGAAGGATGGGTTATTTGTAGCGTGTGCCATGGCTGGGCTCATAATTCCTGCGCAGGTGTAGACGATGACGATGAAGAGGCACATATATGTGAACGTTGCCAACCAGATTAAATGTGTCGTCATTATGCCCCATTGTATTTCCCATCTTGCCCCGATCATGGGGCAAGACGGGATATTTGACATGTGTTATTTAGTTCATTTATGTGCCAAAAATTATGTGATTTAGCGTAATAAAAGATTATAATTATTTTAATTAAAACTGTAAGTGTTCCTTGGTTTTAAGAGATTTTTAATAAACGTTTTGATTTTCATACTATGACGGATTTTTTCTTAAATATCCCATCTTGCCCCGGTCTCCCCTACAACATTAAATGAAAACACGGGTAGGTCTAATGGCTAGTATTGTTGTAAAATAGGTTTTTTTGCAAATTCATTACCGTAGTTAATTTAAAATTTTCAAACAATGTTAATATCAATCACAGCCTGTATAAAATACTTAAATAAATCATGTTTATTACACGGCGCAAAGGCGCCGCCATTTACGTTAAAAATTGTTTAATGGAAATGTATCGATTACTGGATCTTTATTGAAGCTACCAGTATTAAATCTACCTCTAAAATCTGCAAATACTGTTCCAGATGTGTATTTTAATGTAGTATATAACAAAACAGGGTATATACACAGGTATTTACATATAAGTCTACTAAACGAAATATAATATAGATAAAATAAAAAATTGTGAGGAAACCCGTGGTTTTTAACTAAACAAGGTTTAGGTAACTAAACAAAGACAATGAGAGCTGAAGTGGGCGAGGCACATAGCTCGAAGAACTAACAGCCGTTGGGGCATAAAGGTTCTCTAGTGGAGTCCACACACTGGAAAGCGAAGCGTAGGACGACCCCCACTAGATAGAAACATGACCCGATAAAGGTTGCTACCAGGCTCTTTACTAATCATCTCCGATAATTAAAAGACCTTCGTTTTTATTGTGTTTCATTTAAAAGAACATTCACTGTCAAGGAACACACGTACACAGTTTTTTTGGGAAGTAAGTAAAGATATGGAATAATATTACATTTTATGGTAAATTACAACAAAGTATGTACAAAATTTACAATACCAAACCAACTGAGCAAAATACTTTTTAAACGATCTGTAGATAGCTCAACTAATCCAGGTCACTATGATTATGTAATATCCGTATATCGAGATACATCTAGAGCTGACAGAGGGCATGATGAAGTGGATATTTCGCAGTCTTCTCTTGTCATTGGATGCCATTTTGAAGTAGCTGACGATTGCTTTCTGAAAAGAGATTTAATATAAGTATTGGCTCACGGCTTCGCGTGCAGAAGTAGTCTATCATCATCATCAACTGATTTCTTTCAGTCCACAAGTCTCCTCAAATCTGAGAGCACGGTTATAACTACTATGACACAAATTTGAAAAATTTGTACGCAATTTTTTTCATATTGGTCTAAATTATTGTGTTGTTGATTTTAATGTTAGTGATTAATGTATTTAAATATTATTCAACCATATTCATTTGTTTTTGTAGTTTTATTTTATTTATAATTATGTGTTTCTTAAATAAACGTATATTCTCTCTTTTTAATTGAAAATTTATTGCCTGTAATAAATTAATTAATTGAATTGAAGAATAAATAATATTTTACAATTATTTACAATGGGTATACAAAAAAAAAACAGTTGAATCGTCTAAAGACTTTTGCAAAATATCTATAGACTCAGATATTATTTTTTGTTGTTATCTATCATGCGGTTTATTGACGATTGAACAATTTGCTTGCTCAATCTTCATCCCTTTATTTGGCCCACCTGATCCATTGCCTACAACAAAGCTTAGCCTCGTTACTGCATTATTAGTTATCTGTTTCCCATAGTTTTGCCTAAGTTTAGTTTGGGCACAAAATAAATAGGTACAGAAGGCCAGATCAGTCCAATCTTGATTACCTGACCTACGGCTCGTCCGTAGGGGTAAGGCTGGCAACTCCAATATTCTACAACCATTTTGTATAAGAACGTTTATTCAATGTCACGTAAATATTTAAACGTAAATTATCACAAGTAAATTCACAACCAGTTAACAAATTAGGTCACACAAAACATCATATACGTCGTACGCACGCGTCTATGACTGTGTGCATGCACCTGTATCGCTGATTGTACTAAGCTGGCCTTCTGTACTATTCTGTGGTTTAGGGCTAGATAGCGCTTTGTAAAATGTCCAGCATTATTTATTGCTCACCTGAATACCATTTTCAGTATTCTGTGGTATATCTCCTCCGGTTCAGATATGGCTTCCATATCGCAAATGGCTCGGCGAACGCAATGGAAACCATTCAGGCCGTTTCTGAAAGCATTCCTGAATTTTAATACTGTGCCAATTTATCGTTACGTTTATACGAGTAAAAGTCAAATTTGGGACATTTCAGATATTTTAATTGGAAACTACACATCAAAAATCGAGTTGGATAAAAAAACAGGATACGAGAGTGAACTAATAAGGGTTTGATTTTGATGCATATAATTTTTGGAATAATAACTTCTTTGGGCACGTTGGGCATTTTTTGAGATGGGAAAAAACCATTGAACCCGCGACACTGTTATCGTTACCGTTACCAGCACCTCTGTATTTAAGTATCTGTAGTGTAATCTGCTTTTAAATTTTGAATATCTAAACATTGAGCGCTAAATTTAAAATTTAAAACTAAATTTCCTAACGATTCAAAAAATACACACTTAATTTTTCAAGTTTTCACTTTTGTCGGCGCTCCCGGAGTGCCACTTTTTTTTTCTTCTAATGTATGGCGCCAAACCAGAGAAAGCCATAACTATTAAAAAATTGCTCCAACTCGTTTAAAAATGTTACAATTTATTTTACGTAATTTATTTTAAATAGTATTTTTATTTCTATAGTGTTAACCGAACACTCACGGAAAATTCTAAGTTTTTAAAAACTATATCAAATATTTTGAAGCCTAGACGGGACTTGGACAACCTTCCTCTTGATACGAAAGGTATGCGAAGATTGCGGGTTCAAGTCCCGTCTAGATTTGAAAATTTTTGGGATGGTTTTACGAAACTTGTTTTTTTTATTGTATGTATTCTAAAAGGATAATTAAAACTACCGACCAGCCTTGTTTCTTGCCTTTCTTTCCTGGCTTAGCGAAGGAACAGGCAGTAAAATTGACGTTTCAATGAATAAAGAATAAAAAGATTTTGAATTTAGATTTGTTTTTTGTGTAGTGCAGTTTAATATTTCATTATGTATGTCTAGTTAGTCTGTAAGTTATATCCACTTTAAAAAACCAATATGAATAACTTAGCTGTCGTAGCAAATGAAATAGAAAACATTTCTAAGTCCAATTCCTTTATTTGCTCTCCTGAAAACGCTTCTCAGTACTGTATGTTTGGCAACTCACTTAAACTGCTTCACCTAAATATAAGAAGTATTAACTGCAACTTTGATGCATTTTTGGTTTTAATGCACAGGATTAAATTAAATCTAGATATCTTAATTCTTTCCGAATGCTGGCTGAGCAAGTGTCCTAAACCACCTTCTATCCCTGGATTTATAACTCATATCTCTGACTACAAGACGCAAAATGAAGGAGTGGTGGCATTTGTTCGAGTAGACTTGGCCTGTTGCGTTGTGCCTACGATCCTTGCTGACTCCAACTCGTTATTATTAAAGTTTGACAATAGAGTTGCAGTGCTGGCAGTCTATCGTTCTCCCTCAAATAAAAATATTGATGAATTCCTCAATAGCCTTGACAGTATTCTTTCCCAACTTAACGTGTTTTCTACTATTGTTATAGCTGGTGACATTAACATTAACATTAACATTAACTCAAGCGACTCTAACTCTGATGAGTATCTTAACCTGGTCTCATCACATGCGATGCTCCCAGCACATGTTTTACCTACTCGTAATAGTAACTGTTTAGACCACATCATATTTAAATCTCCCTATTCCGCTGTAACTATGGTCCTTGACTGTCTGATCACTGACCACGCCCCTATTCTTTTTTGTATTAATATGAAAGCCGAACGTAGAGCCCCTAAAAAAACTACAGCCAAACTGGACCTCTCTGCAATTAACAAGGAGATAGTAGAAACAGACTTTTCATCAATTTTTACGTCAAGTGACCCAAATTCTGCTGCTGAGATTCTTATTAACTTGCTCGGCTCTATTATTCAAAAATACAGTCAATTTGTAAGCATTTCAAATAAAAAGCGCATCATAAAGCCATGGATTACTCCTGGTCTTCTAAGGTGCATTCGGCACAGAGACTCGCTGTACAGAAAATTTAACAAAAATAGGGAAAATTTTACACTAAAGACTATATTTACCCGTTACCGCAACTTTTGTAATAATCTTCTAAAAAAAGTTAAGCGCGAATACGAACGTGACGAGCTACGGAAGGCCAGGAATAATCCAAAGGCAACGTGGAATATTATCAAGGATATGTTAAACCTAAATAAAAAACAATCTTCCTCTGAGGAGCTACTGACACTGTCTTTAAACCCCTCCACCTCTCTCAATATGGTAAACAGTTTTTTTGCGAGTGTGGGAAAAGACTTGGCCTCTAAAATACACCAAATCCAACCCTATCCAACACCTACGAAAGTCTTCCCTAACCCTTCTAGTTCAGCTCCTCTCGACTCTATGGCTTTATATCCCACCGACAATGATGAGATAGAAAAAATTATCTTAAACCTCAAAACTAAATGTGCCGCCGGTTGGGACGGCATTCCTACTTCTGTTGTTAAGAGTTCTAGACACATCCTAGCCCCCATTCTCAACTATCTTTATAATCTATGCATGTCTACCGGCACCTTTCCCTCGGTATTTAAGAAAGCTTTAATTCATCCCATTTACAAAGGAGGTGACAGAGACAGAGTCAATAATTATCGGCCAATTTCAGTTCTCAGCGTGTTGTCAAAGGTGTTTGAAAAAATTTTGAACAACCGTCTCATAAAATACCTCAATGATAAAAATATATTGGCAGAAAACCAATATGGCTTTAGGAGAAACAGGTAACTGAAGACGCGGTTACTGAACTCACTACTGCAATTGCCAAAAATCTTGACAAAAAGCTTAAAACAATTGGTATATTCATTGATTTATCAAAGGCTTTTGACACTGTGTCTGTCCCCATCCTATTGGACAAACTCGAAGAGATTGGTATTAGAGGCATCACTAACAGACTTTTTGAGAGCTACCTCTCCGACCGCAGACAGGTAGTCGTAATAAATGATTTGTCCAGCAAGGAAGAGGGTTTAAGTTTCGGTGTCCCACAGGGGAGTGTTCTTGGACCCACTCTCTTTCTCATATACATTAACGACTTGTGCAATTTGTCTCTCCCAAACTGCAGTATATTTACGTATGCTGATGATACAGCTCTTCTAATCGGAGGTCACGACTGGGCAGCGGCTAACTCACTTGCGGAATCTGCTCTTAAATCAGCTCTGACATGGCTCTCCCAGAATCTTCTTACCCTAAATGTTCCTAAAACCAAATTCATAACTTTCTCCCCAAGCATCAGAACTCAACCTCCCTCCTCTTTCATTATCCGTGCCCATGCCTGTTCTGCAGCAACACCTAACCCATGCCACTGTCCCAAATTGGAGCGCACTCTAAGTATTAAATATTTAGGTGTCTGGTTGGATGGAACTATGTCTTGGCGGCCGCATATTGAGTGTACAGTGTCCAGAATCAGAAAATTAATGTACATTTTTAAGCAACTTCGTAACAGCGCTGACTTCCCTTGCCTTAAAATGGTTTACTTTGCTCTAGCTCAATCGGTCTTATCCTACTGTATTACTGCATGGGGTGGTTCTGCTAAGACTCTTATGTTGAGAGTGGAGAGAGCCCAGAGAGCTGTATTGAAGGTCATGACCTCTAACCCTAGACGCTTTCCCACTACTTCCTTATATTCAATCTGTGGAGTTCTTACAGTGCGACAGCTATTTGTCCTAGCGACAGTTTTGCGGAAACACAACGAACTCTCATTCGATCCAGTTTTGAGCTCCGTTAAGCGTCGTTCTGATAAGGTTTGCAGCATACAGCCCCACAAAACTGCCCTAGCTGGAAGACACTACTTTTATATAAGCTGTTCTTTGTACAACAGAGTAAACAAAGCTATTGACATTTATCCTCTGACATTCCACAGATGTAAAATTAAATGCAAAACCTGGCTTCAATCACTAACGTACGATGATACCGAGAATATTATGATTCCCCCTACCTAGCAAAATTACACACACGAGAACACGCACGCACTCACACAAACAAACTCCCGCACACACTCGCTTCTACACACACATACACACACACTCACTTCCACACACACACACACACACACACTCTCACTTCCACACACACACACACACACTCCACATAAACACATCACACACACACGCACACACATGTAGTATTAACTTAAAATTATAATCATTATTAGAGGAAAAAAAAAATTACTTATAACGACTGCTGGAACATTGTTCTGTTCGGTTTTGGAAGAGGGCGCTGACACTGCTACTCAGTTTTTCTTAACTTTTGCAGTTGTCAACGTTTTCATTTGTATATTGTACTTTATTTATGTTCCAAATAAATAAATTTGAAATTTGAAATTTGTTTTTTGTGTAGTGCAGTTTAATATTTCATTATGTATGTCTAGTTAGTCTGTAAGTTATAGTTATGGAACCTTGTAATTATTTTTGTTGAAATTTTACACGTTACCTGAAATAAACGTTATATTATAGCATATACGTTATATAACGATATATTATACAGACCGCACAACATTGGTCGCACTGGAAATCTATGGGAGAGGCCTATATTCAGCAGTGAACACCTGTGGCCGAATAATGATGATGATCATGTATTGCCCGCCCACGCTAAGCCTGCTGCGGTTTTTGTTACTAACCTGTCTAGTAAAGTCTCCAAGTGGTTGTAAACAGTACGCCTGTGTATTCGTATATGGTGGTACGGATGGAACGAATCCGGGGGGTCATCCCAGTTAATACGGAACCCTACCGCCTGCGCGAATATCTGGTTCCAGGGGACCATGTTCGCTTTGAAGTTCAGTCGTAGCTGCAAATAGTATTAAATATTTATGAGATGGAGATTAACGTAAACAACTTCCCAAGTAACTGTATGAAAACTTTGCGCTCGAAATCAGTACCTAAGTAATCATCGTTATATCATCCATTGGATGTTCATGCTGAACATAGGCTTCCCCAATAGACTTCCAGAGGGACTGATCTTGTGCAGTTAGGTACATTTTTTTTAGGTACGTATACCACTTAGGGTTACCGTAGCCTATGGACGTTTGTAACACCAAAAATACTACTCGCGCGCGTTTTGCTTGATTTCGATAATAAAGTAAATGTCATTATAAAAACTGCGTTAAGACTGATCATACTTAATTTCTCTTATCATGACTATAAATCCCGTATTTATAATAATGATTGAAATTAATCACGAAAATTTTTTAAGTCAAATTTTGTTATATTTATATTTTGTTATGATATTAATGTTGATGACCTCCGTAGCGCAGAGGGCGAATAGCCGGCTGAGACGGAAGAGGTAGCGGGTTCGGTTCCCGCCACGGAACAAATGTTTGCGCAATCTACAGATATTTGTTCCGGGTCTGTTATTCTACATATTATAAGTATGTATTTACAAACAAAAAAAGTATATAAGCATTCTATCAGTTATCTGGTTCCCACAGTACAAGCTCTGCTTAGTTTGGGGCTAGATAGCGCCGTGTGAAATGTCCAGTAATATTTATTTATTTATTTTATTTATAACGATAATAATAAAGTAATAACGATAATATATTATGAATTCCTTATGACGATCAACTAGAAACAGCTACCAGTAACTAATATAATAGGCATTAGCGATACTCACGAAGAAATGCGTTATATTCCTGAAGCTTAAGAATCTTCTCTCTCTGTGTAATTGCGATCCATTATTGGCCTCACCCACATCAATTAGGACAAATGCCACCAAACACATGTAGCTTATAAGGAAAACTTGATATAATTTGTTCATTTCGGCTCTTTATTTCTTATGTTAGTTGTGTTTTGGTTTGATCTTTGCCTGGAATTGGAAAAAATAAATTATTTACTATCATCATATCATCCATGGATGTCCACTCCTGAACATATTATATGCTTCCTCCAACGGCCTGCATCCAACGGCTCCCAGTGCAACCTTATTCAGATCGTCTTTCCATCTAGTGGGAGGTGGAAGACCATCCTACGCTGCGCTTTCCTGTGCGTGATCTCCATTCTAGAACCTGCCGTCCGATTAATAGACGACATTACACGACCAGTCGTCCTGGAAATCTATGGGGTAGGCCTATGTTAAGCAGTGGTGATGATAATTACTGGGAAGCCGAAAGCCACTTTTTTGACGTGGTTAGTGCGTAGATACGCTTAGTGTAGTGTGTCGCAATATGAACGTAGATCTTTCTAATTCTAAAGACCAAGTGAGGGTAGTTCTTGCAATCACTTCTCGACAGTAGCTCCGAGTACTCCAGTCTTTCCCCGACCAACGCTGTTGCAACACAGTCGAAACGTTTGTATAATACTTACTAGCCCCAAACTAAGCAGGGCTAGTACTATGGGAACCAGATAACTGATAGAATACTTATATACATTTTTTTTTGTAAATATATACTTATAATAATATATATACAGAAACAACCAGACCCAGAACAAATATCTGTAGATCATGTAAACATTTGTTCCGCAGCGGGGATCGACCCCGCTACCTCCTGCGTCTCAGCCGGCTATTCGCACACTGCACCACGGAGGTCGTCAAAATGAATTGGATTTGTTTGTAATGTTACTCTTATTTGAATGAATGAATCTTGAATACATAAAAAGGTAAATATTCGTTTAATATTAGTAATTACAATGATCGCTAAAGTTTCAATAATATTATCATTTTCAACATATTTTTGTAGAATACTACACTATAGCTGTGTGGAAGAAAGCCGAATATCACACTATACGAAATTACGTTACCCAGTTTCATTTGATCCATTTTTAGGTAAATATACTCCTATCAACTTATGGAACAAGTGGTTCAGTACACTAAAGTAATAAAGTAGTTTTAACACTGAAGTCGTGTACTTTCTCAAAGTCTACTTAGTTTTTTGCTAATGAAGGATGATTTTTCTTACCATAATATCAACTGAACACACTATTTTATAAACTGCGTCTAATTTTGTCAATTTCCATTATAAACTTATCAGGTTTTAAAATTCTCAACTAAACTAAACTCTCATGTAGCCTATTCGACAATGTAACTAGAAATTAAGACTTCAAATAAGTTGACAACGGTGTTTTAAAAGTAGGTTGTTTGTACGCGTGTTTATCGATGGCATTCCGTGTGTGTTTAGCCTAAACTAGTTTTAAGTAGGTGAGGTGTCTCTGAAAAATGGTGTGTGATATAACTGGATATAGAGTGCTTCGAAAATGGAGAGAATGTTAATAAAAGTAAGAAAAAAGAAAAAAGACAAGATTAAATAGGTGACCTCACCTGATAACATAATATAAAACCAAGTAGTACTATTGACACAAATAAGTATAATCTATACCAATATTACTAGTGGTTCGCCCCGAACTGAGACCTCACGAGTTTCCGATTACTATAAAAAAAATTATTTGAGTATCAAAATATCAAATATTAAATATCTTTGAGTATCAAAATAGTGCCACGAAATAAATAACCACCTACTTGACCTACAGTTTCATTCAAATTACAGGTAACGGGAGTTCATGTAATTTGGTTAATCATTTTTGGGATACAAATTGTAGTTATTCTGGATTCCAGACTTTTGCCTATATTTTTGTTTTTTAAGCTACACGTATACCAAATTACAGTACTGTGGGGTCACTGGTGTACCCTGTGAATTTTGTCAAAGTTCAGTTTATGTTATGGCAAGTAACTCAAAAACTATACGATCTTTACTAAAAACAAAAACGGAATCTAAATGTACTAATGCAGACCTTTTATTTGAAGTCTCATTTGACCTAATAATCCCATTATTATTTTTTTTATCACTCTTGAACCCCAATATTTCAACAACCCCCCGACATTTTTAGCTCATTTAGGCACACCGAAATTGCGCCATCTTTACCTACCTACGTATCAAATTTCACTATGATTGGATCAACGCTTCGAAAGTTATCCTCGGACAAACAAACATACATACATACAATGCCGATGTGCCCAAGTTGTTCTAGAGATCTCGCTTCGCTCGATCAATAAACAGGAAAGGTTTGTATGTTTGAATATTTGTAACAAATAAACTCAAAAACTACTATTCCGGTTTCTAAAATTCTTTTATCATTAGAATGCTACACTATCCCTGAGTAACATAAGCTACTTTTTACTCAACTGCGCAGAAGGAGAGTAATGTTTTGATTGAAAAACTACGTGTGTGAAGCTGCGGATTGGTCTAGTGTTATATAACTTTTGAGACTATCATGGTTATGAACACTATTTGTACTAAAAACGGGAAATTTACCATGATTTGTAATTGAGGGTAGATTTCTATATCTGCCAATAACAATCCACTTGCAAAGGCTTCAGTTTACCCGTGGTCATGGCGCGTGCAACTGCGTCGAAATATTGGGATACTCAAAAACTCGCACATCATGGTAAATATCCCGTTTTTAGTAGAAAAAGTATTTTTACTTTATTTTTCCATGAATAATAACACTCAAGTTACTATGATTAACATATTATTAGCAGTTTATTCATAGAAACCACGTGAAAGTATCTAACTGTAATTAAACTCTATGTACCTCAACGCAACCAAGCCTAGATGAATCAGACTGAAAAAGAGTCACAGTTTTTAGTTTGTAAAGAAATTGAAGACTCTTAAATTTTTAGCTTAGGTACAAATAAATATGAAATTCCTCCATGGATGAATCTCAGAACGGAATGCGTTTGAGAGAGGAGGTTGTAGAATTCCTGCGATTTTTTATACCTACAAATTTGATCGAGCGAAGCGAGATCTCTAGGTCGACTTGGGCAAATCGGCATTGTATGTATGTATATATCTATGTATGTATGTTTATTTGTCCGAGGATAACTTTCGTAGCGTTTATCCGATCATCATGAGATTTGGTATATAGGTAGGTAATGATGACACAATTTGGGTGTGACTCAATGAGCTAAAAATATTGTGGAGTTGTTGAGATATTGGGGTTCAAGAGGGGTGAAAAAAAATGAAAATGAGATTATTAGGTCAAATGGGACGTCTAATGAAAGATCTTTATTAGTAAATTTGAACCCCGTTTTTATTTTTAGTTTAGTTTTTGTACTTTTTGAGTTATTAGCCATAATAAAAACAAAACTTTGACAAAATTCACAGGGTACACCAGTGACCTTACAATGTTGAAATTTGGTATTCGTGTAGCTTTAGTGACATAAATATAGGCAAAAGTCTGAAATCCAGAATAACTGCATTTTGTACCACAAAAAAGAGTAACCAATTAACAAGAGCCCCCGTTACATCTAATTTGAATGAAACTGTAGGTCAAGTAGGTTGGTTATGCATTTCGTGGCACCAATTTATCAGTCAAAGATTGAAGCCGGCATGCACAAAGATCACTAAACGTATTTAGCGACTAAACATGTTTAAATTTGAAGTATTTGTATGATTTGACAACTCCTTAAATCATATTGAGCCACTAAATACGTTTAGACATCGTTGTGCAAGTCGCCCTAAGAATAATATTTATTTTGGCAGAATCGCGAGATCTCAGCTCGGGGCGAACCACTAGTTATATATGAATGCCTTTCTTAACATGAAATACGAATGCATAGAAACTAGCATAACGTAGTAAGTAGTAACGTGTTAATGATCCCTGATTACAAAAAGTTTGATTTACCAAAATATAGATTTCATCGAAACTCATGAACGTGTAAAAAATTACTACAAGTTTTTTTTTATTCTTTGAACTTATGAGGAGGTTTACCTTAGTAACCCCGGAAAAGTATGGTAAAGTTAAGTTAGTATTCCTGCCGCATGCCCACTTGCTAAGTTTTCAATTGCAATGATAGAATCCTACACTATCCTAAGCGCTATAGGCAATATTTTGTTTTGATATAAGTCCGTGCCTTCGAACGGTTGGCACTCGTGATTCGCCGGGTGATTTTCCAAGTTAGTAAATAAAAAATAAATCATTTACATTGCAAAAAGGTTGGTTGTACCAATACATAGATGTCATTATCAATACAAGTGTCATATTGTAAATCTAAACAGGGTTTTTTATACTAGAAGGAGATGGAACAAGCTTATGGCCCACCAGATGTTAAGTGGTAACTATCACCTATAACAGAGAATTGCCTCGTAGGTCACGCACGTTAGAAGTGTGCCCTATGATACACTGCTCTGCGTCCATCAACTTGAGGCATACAGGTGTAAAGCCTCATGTGTCTGTAATTTCACCAGCAACCTTTCAAACCGAAACACAGTAGTGCTACGTGGCGGCAGAAATAGGTATGGTGGTAATTTTTCCTCGGACGAGCCCTTTCACAAGGGTGATTCCACCTTGCCGTAATTTACTCAATTGATATATCAGAACAATATGTTAATTTTCTATAAATATACTTCACATAATATAGCGAGCATCCTGTAGATAATCCGTAACGGTGTCGCATATTTGTAAATCGTGATTAACGGATAACTTACCCAGCACTTATCCGACATTATGTTTCTACGTCTAAGCCGTAACCATACCAATACATATTCAAATTATACATTGGAAGGAATAAAACAGTGCTAAAATGTTTTTTTTAAATTACTTTATGATTGTTCTTTTGTTAGTAAATTCTGTGTTAAGTCATGAAAATAAAACGAGCGTGGTTTACACTCACGACAAAAGTGAAGTATTGTCTAGGCAGAAAAGATTTTTAATATTTCCGGAGGGCAGTTCGTTTCAATTGGGTAAGAATATTCGAGTTATTCAAACTTTCAGGGCGACTTGCGCAACGATGCCTAAACGTATTTAGTGGCTAACTTTCATAGAGCCTGGTAGAGTCGTAGACATTCTACAAAAATATACCTGAAAACATAATTATGTTACCATATATGCATTTTTATAATATCCTTATTTATTCACGTAACTCTTTGTTTTTTGAACTAAAGATAAAAAGTTCGCAAGAGTTCGTCGTAATAGATTCTTTCCATTCCAGTGAAATGGACGAGAAATAGAGACGCCTCTACTTTCCATCTTGTCCCAACGGATTAGCTCATTTTTCAAGGCTTTTTTGCGCAATGTTTTTGAAATTAAATTGAATAAAACAAGGTATATTCAGATTGTATATTTTATACCATTTAACGTTTAAATTTTTTTTATATAAAAACGCTTTGTACAGTACAGTCAAACAGTATTGTTTACATACTCTACTCATATCCAAATCCATATCCTTAAATATGCTTGATTTTTTGATAATTTTTTTATTTGAGACTTAATTCTTTCAAAATATCAAAAATTCTTTTTAAAACTTATTTAGTACTAACTTTTGATACTAAGAAGAAGAAGAAAACTATTATTATGGAAATTATTTTTAATAAACACGAGATATTGAACATGATCTGATAGTATTTACTCGTGATCATGGCGCAGAGTACTGTGCCGAAATACACTCATAATCTACCAAACCATAGTAAACGTTCCGTTTTCGTAAAACATACTTTTTTGTACTTCAGTTGTGTAAAGTGGTTTAATGATAAATACATAATGCTGTACATTTCACACAGCGTACTATTTCACTATGATCGGATCAACGCGGCAACGCTTCTAAAGTTATTTTCGGAATAACAAACGTACATGCATACTTAGGTAAATAACTAAATAATGCTGGACATTTCACACAGCGCTATCTAGTCCCAAACTAAGCAGAGCTTGTACTATAGGAACCAGATATCTGATAGAACACTTATATACTATTATTTTGTAAATACATACTTAAAATATATAAAGAAGCAACCAGACCCGGAACAAATATCTGTAGATCATGCAAACATTTGTTCCGATGCGGTAATTGAACCCACAACTAGGTATGCATCCGATACCGATATCGGCATCGGTGATATTTTTATGGCCGATTCAACGATACTTTTCAAATTTCGCGCTTTAATAATGTAGTAAACGCGCGTTTTGTCTCGTCTATTTCGTTGCAAACGAGGTACGAACTTAAGAATACTGTTTTTTAAACATCTCTTGTAACAATCTCATCAATCTTAATTTTAATTACTAAAACTATTAAATAATCTCAACCTGTCTATAGTTTTAAACGGTTTTATTTAGTTTGTCCTATTATTTGTTCTTTTTATGTGAATTTAAAAAATAACCTGACTTGTGTTTTATTTATTATACCATCATTTTTGATTTCAATAAGCGTATCGGTATCGATATCGCCGATATTTTTATAAGAGCATCGGTATCGGTATCGTATCGGCAAAAAGGCGTATCGAGGCATCCCTACCCACAACAACTTGTGTCTCAGCCGGCTATTCGCCGGCACGGAGGTTGTCAAATAATAAAAAATTAAGAGACATTTGTTTTTCAGTATTCTGCACAACCTACCCCGCAGTGTTTGAAATTGGTGACATATTCCTTTGGGGGGTGACAGCAGCCTTAGCCTGGGAGTTACCCCAGGACCCATACTCACCATTTAATCATAAAGCAGACCCCTTGCACAGGAGAATGGATTCTAAGATGATAAAGTATTTTAATGAAGATGGGCGGGTTATTTTTAAAAGACCGTATGGTATAAGGTAGGAAATTCAGTCCCGTAATTGTAGGTATTGTTATACAATTTTTTTTTTATAAATTTAATACCTACTCAAGTCAGATATCATTTGTATGTGACACTACACTACACTAAAATAAACAGAACGAATAAATAAAAACACTATAAAGTACTATAAAAAAAACAAGACACATTGTAAAAAGTCAAACGAGCGGTCACTTAGAAGCATTTTTATCAGACCACCTTCTTAATCTTTTCTAATAGCACACATAACTAAATATCCCTTCTTTTAACGTATAGCAATGAAGCACCAAAAATTTCCCCAGAAACCCACTCCGCAATTCACACCACACGAATTTCCACTCGCAAAACAATACTTCAATATTCCACAGCAGAAACACTCGAATTAACAGCTGACCATTTAAAAACTTTTCAGAAAGCTTATCGTGAATCCGGCGTTCGCGAAACGTAGCGTGGAGTTTAAAAAAGAGCATAATATAGACAGGAAACAGATGCACGCATCGAAAAACAACTGGGAGTTTTCAGGACGAGAGGAATTTCATAGGAGCACGCGCGCCTCGCTGTATCAGAAAATAGAGGCTATGTTACACGGGTTAGTTTAGCTTGGCATGTTTACTAGAAATATTTTTAGTGCTTTTGGCGTGGTTGTATGGAATATATACCTATATATAGTTTATGATATTTGCTGGACGGTGAGACGGTTACATTTTTATTTTATTTTATTAATTAGGAAATTGTTGTACTGCGGCTGTTTCTTTACATCACACTAATATTATGTATATATGTAAAATTTTGGATGTTTGATTGTTTGTTACTCAATCACGTTGTAACGACTGAACCGATTTCGATAAAATTTGGTATATACGTAGTTTATAATCTGGATTACCACATTACCTTTTATTCCATAAATCAGTTCCCATTGGATAAAAAAGGGGTGTCAAGTCAAGTTGCAACAGCGAGTTTATCTTTATTTCTAGGTTCCCTACACATTTAGAAGTGTAACGCCTGCGAAGTCGCGAGCAACAGCTAGTATTTCTATAAGATAACATATGTTGTGGTTATTTGTTGGGCACGTTACTTTGATATCGCTAATATGCATGATGTTGAAAAAATGCTTAAGATTTGTTGGCTTACCAACGAAGTGGATTGAAGTCTCGTAGCTGTAACAAAAGTGTTTTTAATATGTTAAAAGTCACTTCTACGCCCGTTTTCATATCCTAAATGTTATTTCATAGTCTCAAATATCACCTTTTTAACTAGAATAGTATTTTTTGGTACATTACCTATTAATACAATATTTCAGACTGGGCGGCAATGGAAGGGAATGTCTACTGAAAACCCTGTGTATAGTTGGCAAGACTCGCAACGATCCCCAAGGAAGCTTCCTACAGGAGATACTGAGAGCCACTTTCTCGTGAGAAAACTCATTTTGTGTTTTTTTATAAATTTACTAAGTAGGAATTGCTTTTAGCTCTATGCGCAGTTTGAAAATAGAATTATAAAACTATCCACAAAACCAATAGTAGAACGATCCTTAAACGTATAGTGTTTCAATTTAACGTATTTGTATGATTTGACGACTCCTTAAATCATATTTAGCAACTAAATACGTTTAGGCATCGTTGCGCAAGTCGTTCTAAATATACGCTTGTATTTTATTTATAGTTAGCGTGCCTGGTTCTTCTTAACAGACTAATTTAATTTATTTATTAATTGTGAAAAGGCTAGAAAATAAAACACCATATATGTCAGTTCTTCCATATGTATATCTCTACGTTAGAATTTTGGACACAGTACTAGAATACGCGTTAGTGCATTTTGTCTGCGATCTCGCCTTTACTGAAATGAAATGAAATTTGTTTATTTGCTTGAACATATGTGATAATATTAGGCCCATTATATATGTCCTACCACCATTGTTGGCATGCAAATATTAATATAAGTTATATTCGTCAATATTATTTAGACAATATTATATTATTATTTATTTAATAAACCAATATAACCAAAATTATATTTTCAGGTTGCCACAAGGTGCTTCGGATGTTGATTTAGAGGAATATGACCAAGCGTTCTCGGCATCTAAACCTTGTGAAGAGCAGTATCCGGAGTGCAATGATCCATTATCAGGCCCTGTTATGTACTAGGGGTGACTTACTCAACGATGCCTAAAAGTATTTAGTGGCTTAATATGATTTAGAGAGTTGTCATATCATAAAGATTCGACTAATTCAAACATGTTTAGTTGCTAAATACGTTTAGGGATCGCAAGCTGAGCTAGATGTAAAAATCATATGATAAGTTGGTCTATAGTGGCTCTAGGTGAATCATCATATGTTTCACCGGCACCTTTTTCAACTTTTTAATCTGACTACCTCCGTGGTACAGTGGGTGAATGACCGGTGGAGACGCAGGAGGATGCGGTTTCGATTACCACCACGGACCAAATGTGAATTAAAAAATGTCAATATTCTACAGACATTTTTTTTTCTATGTAGAATAAGTATATATTTATAATAAAATGTATTTATGTATTCTATCAGTTATCTGGTTCCTATAGCACAAGTTTGCCTAGTTTGGGGTTAGATAGCGCTATGTGAAATGTCCAGCATCATTGATATAGTTATTAATTTTGTGTACTGAATTGAGACACCAGAAACTGGCCACTCTAGACCACCTTTTTACTAACCAGACCAGGTTTAGTTGACCATTTTTTACAATCCATAGTGGCCGATATTTATTAGAACGAAATAGATCTCGATTATTGAAATTTGAGAACTATTTTGTTCCTATTACTACGCGTGTATTAGGCTGACCAGAAAAATGACAGAAACACGCATTTTTTGCATTTAAATACTTACATAATTAGTTTTTTTCTATTATTAACAAATAAAGCTTTACTTGGATATTTAGATGACAAGGGATGGGTGATCGGTAAGGTTCCTTGTTCGAGGTCAGTAAAGGTAGCTTTAATTAGTACTGTCTTGTAATGTGTTTAATGTGAAAAAATTACGCACAACCCTTTCTTGTGTACGACATTAATTTATAACACACATCGGGATCATTCTGCATTAAATTACTTACTTATTTTGTTATTTATTCTAGTATAAATAAATCAAGCTTTTTGACTAATTTGATTACATTGTCATACAAAATAAGTTTTGTTTTTTTTTTTTTTTTTTTTTTGCCTATTATATTTTGATTTATAAAATAACAAGTATTTGTAGGTAAATAACTAACAGTCTAAGTAATACAAAAGAGAACGGAGATCTCAAAGTTTACCTCATTTCATAATAATTGTATTGTTTTGTATTCAGCCTCTGGTATCTGAAAATGTTCTATTATTTTATCAAGGTAACTTACGTACCTATTGTTAGGAATTATGATTTAGTAATTTGTTTTAGATAAAACCATGTTTTTTTATAAGAAATATAAGTAAATAAATATAATATTTATACTAGTGAATAACACAATAGATTTTTATTTACTAAATGAAACAGCCGTTATGAATTCAGATCGTGAGTAAGAAGCATGCACCTGCAATTATTCTCTACGTACTCCAAATCTACCTTTTTTGTCTTTGTCTTACTTTTCAACTATTAGTCAATATATTACAGTTATATTGACACTTTGTGTGTTAATTTGTGCTTCATATAAACCATTTACACGACATAATGCTTCAAAAGTGTACGACAGTATGCGTAAAGGTTTAGAACCGATAGAATGTACTGCAATTTGAATTTGGATAAGTAAAACAATTTCATACTGGCCAGTTTTGAAATACGTTACAGTGTAGTAAAAAGAATATAGTGTCACGATCATAAAATTTAATTTTCGAACTTTCTTTGTCAGTCACAAAAACGGTTAAATTATCTCAGTGGAAGTGAAAAAGTTTTACCTACTCGAAAATGTTCAAACTTCGAACCTCTTTGTTAGCGCTGGCAATTGTTTTGTTATTTGAGGCAGTAATTAGTGAAAATGTTAGGAGCACGAACGGTACAAATGAATTTTCAGAGAATGAAACATCAAGAGTGTTGTCAAGACGAAAGAGGTTCTTAATATTTCCAGATGGGAGCTCGCTACAACTAGGTGGGTGAATAGTTATGTGTTTGGTATTTTGAGCGAAAACGGGACGACATTCAAGTCCTTTGAGCTTTAGTTTGGCTGAAAATACCTTCTAAATATATTCCGTTAAAATAATGCCTTTGAATTATGAAGTAGATTTATGGTTTGTATTTAATACATGTTTAGCATCTTGAGAGAAAAGGATAATGTTAATGTTATAATAATTTCAAAACTTTAATTTTTTTATAATACTTACTGCTATTTAAATATTTTAACCCCCAAAACATAAAGTAATATTGTAAATTTGAAACATATCTGTCTCAGTGAATTTCGGCTAAACTAAACATAATTTAAAAGCGTTTTTTTATCGTAGTTTGCTAGATGGTTCGTAGAAGAGGTTATTTTATTCCTCTGTCAGGGGTTTAAAAGTGTGGCTAAATTTGAACTTGTGATTCATAAAATTTTCAGTATTCTGCTGTCAAACCCCAGCCTTAATCCCCATAGGAGATATCTTTCTCTATGGCAACACTGCAGCGTTGGCGTGGAACCTTCCTACAGACCCGATGTTTCTGACGTCATTGAAGGAAAAGGAAGCCCAGAGGAGAGGGGATACCAAGGTCATTGGTTATTTGGATGATAAGGGAAAGGTGATCGCTAGGGTTCCTTATTCGAGGTCAGTAAAGGGAGCTTTAATTGGTACAGTCTTGTTGTAATGTGTTTAATGTTAAAAAATTACGTACAACCTGTTTTGTTATGTACGACATTAATTTACAATACACATCAGGATCGTATTTGCAGATTTTAAAGGTGGGTTTAGTATCGGTAGTTTGAATATTTATCCAATAATCGATGCATTAAAGATCAATCAATTATCACGGTGATGGCAGATGGAGCAGGGTGCTGACTGAGTGGAGACCCCAAAATGGAACCAGGAACGCATGTCGTCCACCGGCAAGATGGGTCGACGGCATTATAAAAATCGCAGGTCGTATGTGGGTTAGAACAGCGCAGGACAGAGGCGAATGGCGACAACGGAGAGAGGCCTATGCCCAGCAGTGGGATGAGAAGGTCGGACTATGATGATGATGATGAATCGATGCATTTCTATTAAACAATTTTTAACATCTTTAAACATCAAATCGGCGGCGATGACGCTATGTTAGTTTAACAGGTACCTATTAACATGAATGAATATGATTTGTTTACCTATTTTATACAGGCGGTTTCATTTATATTTTTAGGAATTTTAGGAAAATTTAAAATTTTCTTTTGTTGCAAATTTGAAAAAAAAGCCTATTTTATAATAATTAGCCCTACGCGTGTTTTCATTTAATGTCGTACATAACATGACACGGTTTATATATCGACAATTGTGAGTACCCAGACAAATATTGCACTGTTTTTAGGGAATAATATTAAGGTTATATGTACATTGTAATAAATGGATGGAACTTTTTGTTTATATTTAATAAAAGGAAAATCTTCATAACTCATTCTCAATAACCAACTCATTGGCTTAGCCGCGGGCTTCCTCACAATGATTCCATGGTAAAGGCAAGCAAATTAATGAATAATACCTTCACATTACAGGAGGCCAATTGTAAACCCAGCTTTTGCCAAAAGAAGCGTAGACCAGAGGTCGTTCAAAGAAAAGCTGAAGGTCAGACTAGACAGGATGAAGATGCATCAGGATCAGACTGAAAGAGAGTACCTGAAAGAAGGCCTGGATTCTAATAGTATAAGGTTCCATCGGAAAAGCAGGCTAGAGTTATTTGGAAAGCTGGAAGTTTTGATCAAAGCGTGAGTCAGTTATATGTATCTTATCTTCATTAAACATTATACGTCATGGAAGTATATGCTGAACACAGGCCTAGATATTCATTACACTTTAGTATACATAAGATTTACATTGAGATTGATTTTTAATAAACAAAAATATATTTACACTTTACACATTATAAAAGATGAAAAATCTTCAGTCATACCATCACTTACCATTAGGTAGTGGTCAAGCGCTTCACTATTTTTTTGTATCTTTTTATTCTGTTTTCTCCGTTTTAAAGTCTCATTTTATTGTGTATTGTGTGTTATCGTAGTAATTAAATGATTGTCTATGTGTAGTCAAAATCGAAATCTTTTTATTCATTAAAAGCACAATTAATTTCGCGACCATAGTCATAGACAAAATCTTTTTATTCATTAAAACCTCAAGGATCACTTTGAAACGTCAATTTTACTGCCTGTTCCTTCGCGACCATAGTCATAGTCATACATACATACTATATTGTTTCATGTTTGTTTATTAAAAGATGTTTAGTTCAAATACGTTTGGTCCAAAACATGAGCCCCGCTGGGGCACTACAATACAATAATATTATTATGCATGTAGGTACCTATACCAATATCAATTATAAACATAAACTAACCTATTTTAATATTAGTTATTAGTTACTTGTATGCGCACAGCAAAACAAAATAACAGTAAAACAAGTGACAATAAACTACCCTGTACATAGTTCCCGATGCATAAACGCTGGTAACGTTACAGGCTCGGGCAGGACGGGCGGCAATGCGTTCTCTACAAGCTATGCGAAGCGGCGCAACAGACTGAGCAAGGCACATTCCTACAGGAATTTCTTCGGGTTGTGTTCACGTGAGTACCCGGATTATGCTCTGGTTTTAAAAGTAGCGGTGTCTGGCATAAAAGGAGAACGTCACTTTGAGTTTTTCATAAGAAGTGACCGTGATAAAACGTCTCTTAAAAGCTTAAGTTCTGATTTCCTAGTAGCGGTGAATGTTCTACAACGGTGTAACCGTCGACTAACTTGATTTTGAACCAGTGTAATAAGTGGTGATTCACGTATCGACGAGGAAATTGTATCCATTCTTTATGTATCTAAATATCGTATTATATATTTGAAAAAATAATACAAGTCAATACAGGCGTCTTTTTAGACCATATCTTTGATTTTTCAAGTCGAGGTTTTTTCTAGAAGCGTGTTTCATGAAACCAATTCATCACTTTCTATAAGCAGTGCAGTGGTCAAACAACACAAAAATATAATACGTAAATAAAAAATATGTTGTTATATTTGTGGCGAAATATTTTAGACGATATGTAAAAAAAATTGAGCCGCTAAGTAACTGTCGTATTCAATTACGAAAAATGATACTGGTTTCTTAATTAAGCAATATTTACTTGAGGATTTAAACTACATAAATGAAAGTCAGAAACGCAATTGGTGAAACTTTTCTCGATACAATTATTTGTCAAAATCGGCTCTTCTAAAACACTAATATCGTTCATTCTCCGACTCTAGAAAAGATTTAAAGTTTTTTTTTACATAGTTATGTAGGTAATTATGGTATCTAAATTAATAGATAAGCATTTTTTTTTATTTCTTGGTTCTGATGCAATTCGAGGTTTTATCTTTTGTCGCTTACGTCATTTACTCCGGCGACAATGCAGCGCGGCTATGATATACATATGTTTGTCTCTTTCTTCACCTCAGCAAGTAAATAAATAGCATTGTCACTTTTTTGCATTTCCGGATGCTCCGCCCAATCGACACCGAAATTAAATTTGTGTATCGTCTTAATAGGAATATTAATATTATTGACTTGTAAATTTGAATTAAAAAGAATAATTTATTGTATTGTATTGTTCTAATGCCGTCACGTAACGGTCGCTGTAACTTAGGAAACTAAAGTTTTATAAACATTCAATACATATATGTAGGTTGCATTCAATATCAGTGGGGTAAAACCACATGAATATGGATGTGAATTATGTTGAAACGTATTTTGCATACGATGAGTTGGAATAGCGAAAAGATTTACTTATAGCATACTTACATAACTCTTTGCAGTATTGTATTTATGTCCTAACATTATTTGTGACAGAATGTCAAATTCATTACAATATTCAGATGCTAAAAATACCACTGGCCAATTAGTATAAGTTTCACGGCCTCCAAGTAATTTTATTTGACGGATAAAAATCATCCTTCCTTTATTTGTTTTCAAGGGAAAACAAAAGACGTATATATTTTTTAACCGTTGGATAGCGTTACTCAGAGATGGTCTAATAGACACTAAGTGACAGAACTTATTTTAATGTAAAATATCACATACTCTTGACCAGAACCCACGTTATTGAGAACCTGGAGTCTGGACAAACCTAGTACAGGGTGTCCGGTGGCTATTTTCATATTTCAAAGTATTGTTACATACGAACGCGAGTAGCTAGAGGGGCGCGGGGCGGGGCGATAGCGTCGTCAGCGTTGACATTTTTTTAGTCGCCATGGCGCGTTGGTCGGGAGAGGAGCGTTCTTTCGTAGTCGAGGCATACTTAACAAGCAATTTTTCGCTGATAGCAGCGCAGCGTAAATTCCGAAAACATTTTAATCTTCGTCGAATGAGTGAAGTGCCCTCAAAAACATTAATTCGATATTGGGTAGCAAGATTTCGTTCTTCAGGCTCCACTGTAAACATGCGTCGCCAAGGTCCAGTTGCATCTGTATCGACCGAAAAAAATATCCGACGTGTGAATGAATCAGTTTTGCAAAATCCACGGATGTCACTAAGAGTACGTTCGGCGGCTTTAAAGATCGCTAGATCAACATTGCACGAAATAATAAAAAAGAAACTCAAGTTACATCCGTACAAAATCCAAATAACGCAGAAACTTCACGAAAATGACTACTCAACAAGACTAACTTATGCCGAACGGATGCTGACAACTTTTTCGACGGAAACACGACTGCGCAACGTTTTTTACAGTGACGAGGCACATTTTCGTCTCGGAGGATACGTAAATAAACAAAATTTCCGTTATTGGAGTTCAGAGAATCCAAAAGAATTGCATCAACAACCATTGCATACGGATAAGGTAACAGTTTGGTGCGCTATTTCAGGGAATGGAATTATAGGCCCGTATTTTTTTGAAAATAATCATGGTCAGGCAATCACTGTTAATTCAAAAAGATATACTGAGATGATCAACAGTTTTTTAAGACCCGAGCTACGTAACAGTTCTTTCGCCAACAGAAATACCTGGTTTCAGCAAGATGGCGCCACTGCACACACTGCTCAAGTGTCCATGAATGTTGTAAGGGAATTGTTCCCACGAAAAATTATCTCCCGGTATGGTGACATCCCCTGGCCAGCTCGATCGCCCGATCTGAGTCCATGCGACTTTTTTTTGTGGGGCTACCTAAAGAGCATCGTTTATCAAAACTAGCCAACAACCACTGCTCAATTGAAAGAAAATATCCGGACCGAAGTTTCAAGGATTTCAAGCGACCTCTGCAAACGTGTTTTTGAAAACATGCGTGTCAGATGGGAAGAGTGCGTGCGTCAAGAAGGGCGACACTTAGAGATCGTTATTTTTAAAAAATAAATTCCTATTAAAATACTCGAGATTTCAATAAAATAATTTAGTTAACTTTTGTATTTATTTTATTATGAAACTTTGATTTGTAAAAATAGCCACCGGACACCCTGTATATTGTATAACCCGCTTTTTGTATGAGATTATCTAAATATATAAAACAAAGCCGGGTTACTTTTTACCCGACTGCGCAGAAGGAGGGTAATGTTTTTATTGATAAAAAACGCGTGCAAAGCCGCGGGCGGGTCAGCTAGTAAACAATAATAATATATTCTTTTAGATTACACAAAGGAAACGAGTTTGCAGATGAAAATCACAGAGAATACGACAATGCTCACACGACCGGCGAAGACTGCATCGCAAAATATCCAGGATGTAATCTCGTAACCCAATAAACCTTTGGACGATGATATAATAAAATATTGAACATTCTATTTGTTTTATTCATTCCGTTTTGAATCGACAATTTACAGATGTAATCCGCTGCGATGTATGCGGCTTTGTTTACTTACAATTCAACCAATTTATTCATAAAATTGACAGAATGATTCCGTTGAAATTCAGATTAATTTTTAACCCACATTTTCTCGTCGGTTTTACCGTAGTAACGTTGTTTTCAATAAAAAATAATTTTCGATCGTTAGATAGGTTTTAATATCCACTTCAATTAATTTAAAAATTCTCTGCGTTATTGCTGTTTAAAATGCAAAATAGCCAGTTGTTCTTTGACTTGCGGTACAAAAACTCACAAAAGCTTGAAGTTCATAATAAAGTGGGTAAAGTTAAACTGAGCAGTTGCAACACAAATCTTACAGTCACAAATGTTGATAACTTTTTTACACTTAAATATAGATTAATTTAAGATAAGAAGCAGTATGTAATAATTAATATTTTTTTAAGATACAGGCTATGTTAGATATATCATAAACCATTAGTTTAATCAACAGGGTGAGAACCACCGCCGCTGTCACCATGAAGGTATGATTCCGATATTGGCAGCAAGCAGCAGTGCTGCCGCAGCAATGCTGCTACTGTGGAGCTGCGCAGCAGTCCTGCCTGTCCCGCTGATTACGAGCAAGGCGACAGTTTTGCGCTGTTCGTGGTGATGCGATGTTGTATAGTCATTTATTTTAGTCGCTGTGGGGTCGGACGCGCCAATACTGCCGTGGCAGCAGGGCGACACTGCCGCGCAGCAGTGCTGCCGCTGCATTGCTGGCGAGCTCAGAATTTAATCTCACATAAACCTATAGATAATGTACGGGGACCAAGATGAGAATCATACCTTAAAGCAAACAACGAGATGGTAAGATTGGTTAGTTCAGTATTGATTCTTTATTCCTCGAAGCCTAAATTTAGATTATAACAAATCCAGTACACAATTACATGAATTAAATATCCTAGGTTAAATACCTTTTTCAATAAAGAATAAGGATTTACAAGGTTAACTGGAAGAGCATTAAGCATTAAGCTATCTAGCATTAAGTTCGCCTTTGCACAGATTATTTTTATTTTGTACAACACAGAATTTTAATTCCTTCATTTATATTATCAAAAATTGTTCCATAACTGGTTTTAAATTGTGAAAAATGAATGTAGGACCTGGATAAGGAACAAGCATAATGCCTACCTGATGTAAAGTGGTAACCATCGCATATAACAAAGTATTGCTTCGCAGGTCACGCACTTTAGAAACGTGCCCTACGATGCACTGCCCTGCGTCCATCAATTTGAGGTATACAGATCATCATCACACACATCGCATGACATGTTTATCTGACAATTGTCATTGAACGAGACTGGTTAATTTGTATTTGCATACAATTTTTTCTTTCTTTTTAATAATTTTTAATTAAATCTGTGTAATTGGCTTCCAACCACGTAAAATTTTTTTTAAATTAAGTTGATTAACTTTTTCGAGATCGGTGTATAAAGAAATATGAATACAAATTCTTTTTTTATTGCAATTTGTTTAACACTGCAAATTCAAGAGTATATTTATAGATTCAGTTCAATCTGAAAGCAATTTAACAAACCCACCTAAGTGCTACAATAACTAGACAAAAGAACGGCACCTCAAATTAGCACATCTTTGAGACAGTGGAATGGTACAACCGTTGGCACCTTAATATTGTATACAAACATGACTCCAGTGTTTTATATGTTTGCTAAATATTTGTTCCGTGGCCAGTTGTTTGCGGCCAGCCTGGCCCTGTGGTTTGCTTTGGTTAAGATTACCAGGAATAGTTAGTTGTTGGTTCACGGATAGATTTGGTTAAAAGTAACTTTTGAATAGTGCAAACATAGTAATAAAAGGTACTATTTTGTAGTTTAACTTTAATTATTAGGCACAAAATAAAAAAAATTAATGGTAAATAATGATCCGCAAGAAAGAAGCATATTTAATATAAATAAATATGTATGTTATAGTTTAATCTATGACTTTATTTATCAGTAGTTTATTATGTGGACCCACCTCTATTTTCCATTTACCAAAGGTTTGCTGAAAGAAACCCCTTGTTAGGGTTAAGCTCGCCTTTATACAAGTCCTTTTTGTAATTTTTGTCTGTTAACCTCTAAATAAAAACAATGGATTAAAATGTAGTGTAACAAAATGTCGTATTTCAGATCAACAGGTCCAAAATATGAATTTACAAAGTAATAAACAATAATAAACATCCATTTTGTTTTCTATTACGAAACATGGCATTAATCAAATGGTAACTTTCAGAAAAAATGAACTTCGCAACTTTCGGGCTCGTTTTAGCTTTAATAACTTTTTGTAACTGCTATAAAGAACATTATGAAAATGTTACATCAGAAATCAGCGTTACTGAAGATTTATTGGGAACTGTCTTGTCGAGGAGAAAGAGATTTGTGGTGTTTCCTGATGGCAGTTCGTTTCAGTTAGGTAAGTAATTTAATTTACATTTAATCTAGAAACTGCATTTTGTCCAGAAATGAAAAACGTAGTGTATCATAACCATGTAGGGGACACGTTTCACGAGTAACATGTTCATCATCATCATTAGCCAAATGACGTCCAGTGTTTCCCCCATAGATTTCCAGAGCGACCGATCTTGTGCGGTTTGCACCCAACGGCTCCCAGCAATAATTATAAGGACTTCTTTCTTTATCTAGTGGAGGGGGGGAGGAGGGGGGGGGGGGCTACGCTGCGTTTTCCAGTGCACGCTCTCTACTCGAGAATCTTTCTAAAAATCATAGTATTTAAAAATCATACGACATGCAACTGCCCTTCGCGTAACTTGTTTATATCAATCAAATTTTACCTCGCCGTAACACAGCTTTTAACTAGCACGGGAGGTTGGCTCCGAAACCATACTGCTTACAATATTTATATTGTTTTTTATATTAATTAGCTATTAATCGTTTGCATACAATGTAATGCACTATGTATTCCTAAAGTTGTGATATAAACTTATTCTTATTCAATGAAATCTATTTGGTTGCATCGTAAATCAGCGATAAGACCGCCAATTGTATCACATAGTTTTACGGTGTTCTTCGTAGTTAGTATTATATTGTTATTAGGTGTGTAATAAAGAATTATCTAATCTAATCTCAGGTAATTCGGATTACATCGAAATCCATCGGGCAGTTTTGTTCGAATCTGTTAAATAGGAGATCTTTCGTTTTTAAAGTGAAACTTGTATTACATCGTCCCAAACTTTTTCGTCTGTGTGTTGCATGTCGCGTGACGGTCGGCCGCGGAGTAGGGATAAAGTGAAAGGCGCTCGTCAGAGCAGCCGAGGCCAATATTTCGGCGCCTATAGTTCGCATCAAGCTGACCGTGTAGTGTATAGACTATTACTCATTTGCGCCAACGAGGAAAAATGTCTATAATGTGAAACAAAGTTTCAGTTTTACCGTGGTTTCATAAAACCACACAATCATTTTTTCATCGAACGTTAATAACACCCTCGAACCTTCAGCGTCCTCGCTCAATCTCATTCGCTCGTATGCCAAAATATCTCGGCTGTAGTTGATTGCTTCCAGCCCTTGTATAATAAAATACTATTTATTCGATTGATACGAGTATGCATATTTTGTTTGTACTAATTGTGTCTCTTATAACTTTGTTTTTTCCCACGTGATTGAATCCGTTCAAAATCTTATCTTTCAGTATTCTGTACCCAAACTCACGGCTATCTCCAAGTAGGAGATATTGTCTGGTTTGGGAACACAGCTGCCTTAGCCTGGGAGCTACCTACAGACCCGTCAGTGTTCAACATTTTCAAGGAACAGTCCAAGATTTACGGCGGAAATAGGAGGATTGATAAGAACATCTACTATTTGAATGAAGATGGAAAAGTTATTGGGAAACAACCGTATCGTAGGTGAGCTAAGTTTTTGATCCATTCTTTTTCAAACTGTATTTTTGAAATAACGTAAGAACTGAAAACAGTTGGGTAGAATCGAGAGTAGAATGGATTTAACTGCTGTTTGAGGTAGTATAAATTTTCACATTGTTTCATAATTCTAGGTACACACTGATTTCTTAATTAAAATAAATACATAACATTACATTGCTATATAGACAAATAAGTATAAGATGTATAAAGTTTCATGTTTATTTATGAATTTAATTTATTTATATAGTTAAATGACATTTGTAATATATATTTTTGACATACCAATAAACTAATACTGAATAAGTAAAAGTAATAAGTAAAACTGATTAAGTAACATTGTTTAAGTTCCAAATAAAGAATGTTATGCTTTATGATTATTAAATAAATAAATATTAATTTTAAGAGTAGTAGAGTTTCTTGTGATAGGGCTCGCCCGGGGAAGTGCTACCACCATACCTATATCTACCGCCAAGCAGCATTGCTGTATTTCGGTTTGAAGGGTATGGTTGCCGGTGAAATTACAGGCACATGAGGCTTTACACCTGTATGCCTCAAGTTGATCGACGCAGGGAAGTGCATCGTAGGGCACATTTCTAAGGAGCGTGACCTACGAGGCAAACTTTGTTATAGGCAATGGTTACCACTTAATACTCGTATCAGGTGGGCCATAGGCTTGTTCCATCTCTATAGTATAAAAAAATGCTGGACATTTCACACAGCGCTAACTAGCCCCAAATTAAGAAGAGCTTGTACTATGGGAACCAGATAACTGATAGAATACTTATATACATTTTTTTGTAAATACATACTTATAATATATAGAAAAACAACCAGACCCGGAACAAATATCTGTATATCATGCAAACATTTGTTCCGCGGCGAGAATCGAACCCACTACTTATATACATAATACAATACTTATATACATTTTTTTGTAAATACATACTTATAATATATAGAAAAACAACCAGACCCAGAACAAATATCTGTATATCATGCATACATTTGTTCCGCGGCGAGAATCGAACCCACTACCTCCTGCGTCTCAGCCAGTGCCCACGGCCCACTGCGCCAAGGAGGTTGTCATGTGACGACATCGAATGAAAGTACAATATAAGCAAAATTTACACGTACTGTATTATATTATATATTTTTTGGTCCATGAACTTTCCACTCAATTCCTATTAAACTGTAATGAAAAATCAGCCTACATAAAACCTTTCAGGAGACCAATAGTAAACCCAGCATTTGCCAAACGGAGTGTAGACAGCAAACACGCGCCACCCATACCTATAAAGAAAATGCACGATATGCAAAAAAGCACCAATTATCTAAACGACCTACACGAAAAGAGCATTGAGTTCCACAGGACTGGAAGAAAGAGCCTTTATGCGAAAGTTGAAAAGGTTTTGCAAGCGTAAGTGAAATTGGAATTTGAAATTATGTTCTTAGTTGGGAGTTTTGCTAATGCGATGGGGTGAAGCGATATTAGGTATTTTACTCATAAGAAGAAATAAAAGACCTTTTATACATGATATTTAATTTTTTCCCACTAAGAGGGTTGTATCTGTAACATGCCATAGGACGTAAACTAAAACGTGGGCAAGGCACATAGCTTCAAGAGTTGAAAAGACAGCCCTCTACAAGATGGAAAAAAACATGTTAATTAGGTTGCTGGGAGCCGTTGGGTTGTCGTTGGGGAGGCATATGTTCAGTAGTGGATGTACTATGGCTGATATGATAATGACCGAAACTGCTGAGACTGAATAAACACATGAATTTAGATTTTTCATTGAGTCCTCGAGAGGGACAGGGTTAAAAAACTACTTACATACGCAATGCGCAAGCGAGCCGTGTCTCTGGTGCGCATGCGCAGGCTGCGGGCCAGTGACAACACTATCATGGCAATGATGCCGGCAGAGTAGATTGCCCGTACACCAAACATTGCTGTCACAGGCATGCTCTCTAAAACCCTGTTAATATACCTTTTGTCCTTCCTTAAATGAGCTACATAATTGCTTGAAATAAATGTATTTTATTTTATTTAGAGACAAGCCTCCTCTATCCTGTCTCTTTACTAAGAATACTGTTTTCAGATTGGGTTACAACGGAACAGATTGCGTTTTGAGAATGCTGTGTGAATCTGGCAAAGAAAAGAACCACCAAGGAACATTTTTAGATGAAATTGTCAGGGCTACTTTCACGTAAGTTATTTAAAATAATTTAAGGACACATAGAAAGAAGACTTTCATCAAGTCGTTGATTATGTATTAGTCTACTTTGTTTAAGGGTAATAATAATTAGGTATTTATAATTATAATTTAGAATCAGTTACAATGCCTTGTTTTTCAAGTTATACCTACTTATTTTGGCGCGTTAGAAGGAAATGATCAAAGTGTATTTTCAGCATGTCACGGAAGTTGCGCGCACCGATGGGTTGAACACCATGAAGTTAGTTTTTACAGTTTGAAGTTATCCAAGTGATGCTCCAAAGCCATATATTTCAGCCCAAAGAAGTATAACTTCTAACATGGGTACATAAGTAAACACACGCCTTTTTTACTAAGGGCGACTTGCGCAACGGTGCGTAAATGTATTTAGTGGCTAAATATGATTTTGAGAGTTGTCAAAATTTACATGTTTAGTCGCTAAATACGTTTAGGGATCGTTGTGCAAGCTGGGTTACAAATATAAAAAATACCTTGAACAGGGCTTTGTAACCAAGCGAATCTGTAACAACATTTTCATATCCTTTAACTAACGTGCCTTTTACACACAAAACCTAGTTACCAACTCATCCCTGCAGTAAAACTATCCAATAATAATTTCAGATTA
Source organism: Philereme transversata (assembly GCA_963924445.1). NCBI lineage: Eukaryota > Metazoa > Arthropoda > Insecta > Lepidoptera > Geometridae > Philereme > Philereme transversata. The sequence continues at coordinate 15,897,970 of OZ004340.1, forward strand.
CCGAAAGGTCGTGAGTCTGAGAGATACAAACGATACGATTTGGCCCATGGGGGCCGTGACTGCGCCGGCTTGTACCAATGCGAGGATCTACATGGTTTGAATTTGTATGAGAACAGTCAATAATATATTTTATGAGCTTTAATATTCGGTTCACACTCGATTTTAAGACCTAAAAATACAAAATAGCAACCGTCAGGGAATTCGTTTGAGGATATACGATATAATACTTTAAGTTTTGTGGATTTGGATAGTCGTTTGATATTTGTGTCTTGAATATTCTGAAGTTAAATAAATTGTTGGAAACTATTTCTTGTTTGACTTTTAACCAGAAACTCCGAGGTCATTCATATTATAATAATTAGTTTATGAAATGGTCCCTATCGAGGTTTTTAGCGATTATAGTAGGGACCTCTTAAAAAAAGGTGTCAACGCACGAGTGACACATTTAGTGTTACAAAAGTTCATAGGCTACGGTAACCGCTATCAGGTGGCCCGTATACGTGTTAAATATGTAATATGCGTAATAGATAGATAGATAATCTCTTAAATTACCAGACAAACAGAAATAATACAAACATAAGTTTTATGTTACAATTGGCAATAAAATGGAAGGACTTATCTCTGAAAGTGATCTCTTACAGGTAACCTTTGGATGGTAATATAAATATTAAACAAAAAATAGGCAGATTAAAAAAAAACATGCATAGAATGGTCTTTGTCCTGCAGTGGAAAACATCGGAATCATAAAGCAATTAGTAATTCAGCAAATAGGGTTTGTTAAGCTGATTAGGTCTTCTTTTTACCACAATTAAGCGATGATGTGGTCTAAGATGAAACACGAAGATCTAGAAGAAACCTGTTAGGTCATAGTTAACACAACTTTATGAATAACAAGCAGTAGTTAAGTTTAAAAACTGAAACCCGACTACGTAATACCTATGTCGATGGAAGCCTATGTCACCCGAACCATATTAACGAATCGATTGATACCTCATTCATCGAAACCAGATGAGTAGTTTGGGTGCTACAGTGAGACATAGGTAAATGCAAACATACAGACATTAACTGTTAAAACAAAACCCTTCCTTTTGGCTTTGCCGTAGTCGCGTAAAAATAAGTAAAGAATAAACTCAAATAATCAAACCGACATTTCGAACTCCAAGAACACTCTACTCAAATAATTTCAAGAAATCTTCAAATAAAAACAGAAGAAGCAAGATTTGCTACAAGTACAATGAACAACAAAAGTTGAATTCATTGTTTATGTTTGTCCCGCTGGTGAGAGGAAGATTAAGGGATGTCTAGACGTCTTTACTTGCTACTGTCTCTTGTTTGGCACAGTATTTAGTTTCCAGTACAGTCATGTACAACGTGAAAAAACTTTTAAAGGTTTTTTAAAGTGCAGGTATAACATATGTATAACATTCGAGTGTTATTATATACCTGCAATGATCGAGTGATGCTCTGTTAAACATATTGGGACGCTCACTGATCAGTGGATTTCATAGCGCCTATTTTTAATCTAAATCAAATCAAATCGAATTATTTATTGCGAATATGGGTTAGTAATAGGTGGTTAGTGATATAGTTTGAGTTCGTCCATAATCAGCGTTTATCGCATGCTATTTTAGTCAGCCTTAAAAGTAGTTACAACATAAAAAACAAAATTTATGCTTAAAATATTTTTTTTTTTAATTGGATAGAAATTCGTTTGACCACAATCTCACCTGATGGTAAGTGATGATGTGGTCTAAGACGTAGCACGAAGATCTAGAAGAAACCTATTTACTCTCATCTTAAAGAGGCCCGGATTGTATTCTTTAGGAAAAACAGACGACGGCAAAGTGCTCCATACCTTAGCTGTACCTACGCATCAAGAACGTAGAACCAAAACGGTGTGTGCGAATGGGTGGTATATTGACTAGGTACGGGTGGTACGTGCGCCTGCTTGTCCTTTGATGGAAAGGAGATGGCGGGATCAGATCGTATAGTTCCTGGGCACATTCCCCAAAGTGTATTCTGTAAAAGATCGATAGGCTTGCAACTTTACGGCGGTGTTCGAGACTTTGGATCTTAGTCACCGCCATATATTGCTCACCTATAAGCCTAAAAGCCCTACGTTCTATCGAGTCTAAGGTAGCGAGCTGGTATTTGGCCGAACCATCCCAAAGGTGGCAGCAGTACTCCATACCAGACCGGACTTGAGCTTTATAAAGACTAAGAAGCTGGTGTGAAGTATCTCCTGACCTTGTTGAGGATGCCCAGCTTCATGGCAGCTGTTTTAGCCTTAGACTCGATGTATGAGCTAAAGTTGAGAGTAGGCGTGAGCGAAACCCCTAGGAGCTCGAGGTGATCTTTTACAGATAACGGTACATTTTGGAAAATTGGAACTTGGGTAAACTGACTCTTTATACAATATATATTTACAATATATTTACAATATTCAACTCTTACCTTAAATAGAAAATTAGTAATAAAATGTCAGATTTCAATATTAAAATTATTCAAGGGCTTTATCACTAAGAAACTCATTTATATTGTAGTATGCTTTTTTTATTAATATTAGTTTTAAGTTTCTCTTGAACGTACTCAGATTGGAAGAAACCAATACAGACTCAGGTAGGTGTATATACGCGGATACAAATCACACTCTGATTAAACAAGGCTGTCTTATTAGGTGGAAAACAAATTTTATTAATATGCCGTTTACTTTTACGGTTTATAAAGAGGTCCATATTTGTTTTAATGAATGTAGCGATTTCGTAGATAGACAGACATGTTCATCTCTTTGTTAACACTACTTCGCTGGTCATTTTCGATTTACTCTGACAATGTTATAGGACAATATGGTGACCTATTCTTATAGCGCCCGGATTACATATTTTTATATGTATGTATTCCTCGTCAACTGTATATCTCTGAGATCAGCAAGACAATCCAGAACACTGTGGCAGAGAGAGATACGACTTTCCTATTGGGCACTGTGTTTCTGTGTTTTAGTTATTTTGTGTGATGTTCATGCAGCTAATTATCTAAATTAAGTTACTAACAACACTGTGGATTTATTTATTGATCGAGCGAAGCGAGACCTCCAAATCAACACTTGGGCCGATCGGCATTGTATGTAAGTATGTTTGTTTGTCCGAGGGTAACTTTCGAAGCGTTTATTTGATCATCGTGAAATTTGGTAGGTAGGCAGTAGTATCATAATTTTGGTGTGACTAAATAAGCTAAAAATGTGGAGGGGATTGTTGAGATATTGGGGTTCAAGAGGGGTAAAAAAAAATGTAAATGAGACTTTTAGGTCAAGTGGGACGTCAAATGAAAGGTACATTTAAACCCTGTTTTTATTTTTAGGTTAATTTTTGTAGTTTTTGAGTTATTAGCCATAATAAAAACAAAACTTTGACAAAATTACAGGGTACACCAATACCCTGTATGACCCCACAGGGCTGTAATTTGGTATGCGTGTACCTTAAGTAACACAAATATAGGCAAAAGTCTGAAATTCAGAATAACTGCAATTTCTACCCAAAAAAAAAAAACAATTAACATGAACTCCCGTTACCTGTAATTTGAATAAAACTGTAGGTCATGTTCGTTGGTTTGAATTTCGTGACACCATTTAGATAGTCAAAGATTAAAAATAATATTTTTTTTTGTTTTTATGGATATCACAGTTCGGGGCGAACCTCTAGTATACGAATACATTTTATTTTATAATTAACAAAATGAACTTAAATTTCGTTAAGTATATGAATTCAAACTTCCGTCCGCGGCTTCCCACGCGTGGTTTAGTAATAAAAGTAGTCTATGTATTTATATACCATATCGAAATCGGTTCAGCTTTTTAGTTGTGAAAACTTAATAAACAGAGAGAGATACAAACCTACTTTTGAATTTATAACATTAGTAGGCTCGGAGAACGCATCTTAAATTAATTTAGGTAGAGTTCTGAAGTATGAATAATTTCTTAGACATCCTCATACGAAACTTTTGTGAATGATTGTCCTTTTCTGTGCATACCACACTGAAATTAACGTTTGTAATTTTAAAAAGATTTATCTAATTTCTTAAACATTTTTGATTTTTGACTCTTTCTTGTAGTTCTTGGATAACATATAATAAGATTTACGTATTTGAAAGAGTACAAAATATAAAAAAACGGTTGTTAACAACTACGAAGTACGTGCCGCTATGCTAAAGGACCACTTTCTAGGTTCTGATAAAAATAATGATCAGAATTGGTTTAACCGATATAAAGATGTACGTACCTACATAATAAATTTAAATATAAAAGAACAGGTATGTACATCAATACTAACATTATAAATTCGAAAGTAACTCTGGCTCTCCGTCTGTTTGTTACGTTTTCACAACTAAACGGCAGGACCGATTTCGATGATATTTGGTATTAAAGTATTTAAAATTGCATGTCAATGCAAAAAGACAAAACGTTCTAACTTTTCTAAAGTTAAATAAAGTTTATTAATAACGCGGTAGGAGTGTTAAAGAGAACTAAGTCACGCTTAAGGGTAACCCACGCGATCTTTTGAAATTTTAGCAGTCGCCCACGTGCCATCTAGGTATGAAGCATGAAGTGCGTAAGTTCCGTTCATTAAGCGGAGTAGACGTACATACATCTACTTAGCCTGAGCGCCTGATCATATTTGCAAGCAAACGAAGAGTTACGTTGGCACTAGGCGCAAATAGAATAATTTTATACACTTAAAATCCTTATTTAGATACTGTTCGAAATAAATGGACCAACAAAAAAAGGTACGAACTATAAAAATAACTATGCGGAGTTAGGTAGTAAAAGAATTTGACATGACGATAAAAAATGTGTATTAACCAAGATCATCTTGGTTTTTGAAAACAGTTCTGAGTTCTAACTAGTGGTTCGTCCCGAACTGAGATCTCGCGAGTCTCCCAAAAAACAAAAAAAAAAATGTATTCTTTGACTATCAAAATAGTGCCTCGAAATAATACCAACTAACCTGACCTACAATTTCATTCAAATTACAGGTAACGGTAGTTCACATAAAGTGGTTTTTTTTTGGGGTACAAAATGCAGTTATTCTGGATTTCAGACTTTTGCCTATATTTGTGTCACGAAAGCTACACGAATACCAAATTTCAGCATTGTAAGGTTACTACCCTGTGAATTTTGTTAAAGTTTTGTTTTTATTATGGCTAATAACTCAAAAAATACAAAAATTAAACAAAAATAAAAACGGGGTTCAAATGTACTAATGAAGACCTTTCATTTGACGTCCCATTTGACCTAATAATCTCATTTTCATTTTTTTTCACCCCTCTTGAACCCCAATATCTCAACAACCCCCCAACATTTTTAGCTCATTGAGTCACACCAAAATTATGCTATCACTACCTACCTATACACCAAATTTCACGGAACGAATAAACGCTTCGAAAGTTATCCTCGGACAAACAAACATACATACATACTGTAACGGACGATCAAAGACGGGGCAGGATCGAATCTAGATTTGAAATGTATTAGGTAGTTATAAGATCGAATCAGATTCAAATGTTAATAGGTAGCTAAACTTGTAACGGTTTAAACTTGTAAAGGTCAAAAGAGTGAGATAGCTACATGTAAGTCCCCGTTTAACTTTGCTGGAAACTTCGATGTATTAAGAATTGTATAACATGATTTGTGAAAGCGTGAATTACGATCCCCGCACCATGGCTAGGGCGAGGAGTAGTTTTGTATAAAGGTAAACCGTTTTCAAGCAGAAATTTGTGATTCGCTCGCCGGTCCTCGCACCGGCAACACGTCTGCTCCGCTCCGCTCGCGCGCTCCCGCCGGCCCACGTGCCGCCCCGCGCCCCGCGCCCCGCACCTTGCGCCGCGCGCCCCGCGCCCCGCGCCCCGCGCCGCACTTGGCATCCGCCATTTGCTCTGTTGTGTGCGCTCGCTTGCGAGCACACCTCAGAAGAGTCCTTTATTGGACTTTGTCCTTTTCAGGGCAAACTCTTGTTTCTTACCATTAAGAGCCCAAATCCACGTTTAGTGGTCGGTCTGGTGGATACCTTGCGGTGTTAACACAAACCAGACTGGGCGTGGACCCGGAACGCCAGCTTTCCTCTCCCGAGGAACGCTACATCCGGCTGGGCTTGGTACCACCGGCCTTGGGGGCTTCCCTCGCCGACACCAAGTATCGGTTAGGACACACCCCTCATACCCCGTAAGAGCGGTAAAGGGACACACTTTAGGTAGGACACTTAGGCCTCACCCCTCCTGTCTATCCCGACGGGAGGATCACGCACCCCCTCACCTCTCCGGGTGTTCCCCCCCGGAGAGTTATGATGGACATCGCCGGGGACGACCTCGTCCAGTTGCCGGGTTCCGTAATCCGGTTGCTGCTCGAGAACGTTCCCGACAATGTCCGACAACGTATTATGAGGGAGCAACAATCGGTTGCCTCCCTCCCGCGTCTAATGGACGTCGTCACGTCCACTCCGGCCCCTCTGGCCAAAAATGTGGCTCGGAAGCCCGTGCCGGCCCCTCTGGCCTCCCCAGCGGCTCGAAAGCCATCCCCGGCCCCTCAGGCCACTAACGAGGCCCGGAAGCCTCTGAAAGCCCCTCTGGCACCCCCGGCGGCCCGCATGCCTGCCCTGGCCCCTCAGGCCACTAACGAGGTTCGGAAGCCTCAGCAAGCCCCTCAGGCACCACCGGCGGCTCGTAAGCCTGCCCCCTCCCCTCAACCTCCTGCCTCAGCGCCTCCCTCGTCGTCGTCATCAAAAAAGCCCGACTCTCGAGAGGCCTCACCTCGCAGAGTCTTTTTAGACTCTCCGGAATCTCCGGACCCACCCTCCCCGAGGATGATATGGAGATCGACCTCCTTCTACGCCCTGCGTCTTCCGCAGAGGCATCTAACTCCTCTTCCTCCGACTTGGAGGAAGATTTCACCCTCGTCACGGGTGGTAAGAGGAAGAAACCCTCTTCGAAGAAGACCTCTTCGTCGAAGAAGGTTTCCTCCGTTTCCCCCCCAGCCAAAAAGGCAACCCCTCCCTCGGCCTCGCAGCCTGCCCGCCCCGCCTCTCCCCCCGCGGCTTCCACTGCCGCGAGGAAGGAAAGGCCTCCCCCGCCCCTTTTCATCCGCGAAAAGGGCAAGTGGGACCGAGTTTCCTATCTGTGTAATGAGAATAAGATCTCATTCACAAACGCCCGCAACACTAAGGACGCTATTAAAGTCCTACTCCCCACGTCAGACGACCATCGTCGCCTCACTTCCCTCCTACGTCAAGAGCACATAGGCTATCACACCTATGCTCTCGAAGACGAACGGCTCCTTCGAGTTGTGATCCGCGGCCTCCCTGCGGAGCACTCCACTGAATCCATTAAGTCAGATTTACTGGCTCAGTCCTTCCCAGTAAAGGAGGTCCACCGTATGCATAACGGTAAGATCACCTACAATCTAGTACTCGTAGTACTAGAGCTGTCACCGGCAGGGAAGGCCATCTTCAACCTGAAGATGGTCAACAACCTCTCCGGCCTCCGGGTTGAACCCCCCCACCGAAATGGCACTCCTAGTCAGTGCCATAGATGTCAGCTGTACGGCCACTCGGCCAAAAACTGCCACGCCCGCCCCCGTTGCGTCAAGTGCCTGGGTGACCATGGCACCTCTGACTGCAACCGCACTCGAGACACCATCGAGCCGCCAAGCTGCGTGCTTTGTGGTGCCGTGGGACACACTGCGAATTATCGTGGTTGTCCATCGGCGCCCAAAGTCAGCAGGGTGGTGGCTCGTAGGAGTCAACTCCGACCTTCTCCGCAGTATACCAAAACAACTTCAAAGTTGACCTTGGTACCCTCGCAGGAGGCGCAACCTCCCAAAAGATCAGCATGGGCCAAGCCCTTGCCCTACTCGAGCCTAGCCCTTAAGGCAACGGCCCCCCCTCCTCGCTCTTCTGAGCCAGCCCCCCCATCTAAAATGGGCAAGTCGGACTTTGCTGCCGACTTGGCTCTCATCATGGAGTTCTCCTCCATCGACCTTGCCGAGGTTCGCGTGCTTGCACAAAAACTTAGGCAAGCAAACTCCACCCTCGAAAAGCTGATTGCCCTTGAGGCGCACTCAGCTCTTCTCGCCGCCGTTAAGGCAGCTTCGTCCTCCTCCAAACCCTTTTAGGCCCCAAAATGGTTGTACAAAAGGAAAGGAAAAAACCGCGTTCTTTATCACTAGCGTTCTTCAACGCTGACAGTCTTTCAAGACAGCGTTCTATTATCCAAGATTTTCTAAATAGGCACCAACTTGATATCTTACTACGAGGCATGCCTTTTAAGTTTTGTCGTTTGAAGAAAAAAACACATCTAGAACCTTATAGTACTTTTTACTGTTTTTCAAAGTATTCACAACGTAGCTTAAAACACTTTTCCATTCGCTCAAACAAGTGGGGTGTTCAAAATGGCTGTCTTGAAAGCGTCGACTGCTTCTTCACCGGACTGGAACCTTTGACCACGAAGACTTTTCTTAATTTTAGGAAATGTAAAGAAATCGTTAGGGCTTAGGTCAGGACTGTATGGAGGATGGTCAAGAATTTCTACTTTTTCCTGCTTCAAATACTCAATCGTTTGACGAGCGCTGTGTGAGCTTGCGTTGTCGTGGTGCAGGATGATGCGTCGCTTTGAGTTAGATTTTCGAAGTTCGGCGATGACTTGTGGTAAACAAACTGTAGTATACCACTCTGCGTTAACTGTTCTACGATCTTCAAGTGCAATAGTCGCAACATGGCCGGTTTTTCCAACGAACGTGGCCACCATCTTCTTTGAAGTGCTTCGAGAACGAACAACTTTAGTCGGCTTTGGCTCGTCTTGAAAGACCCAGATTGTAGATTGTTGTTTGGTATCAGGATCGTAGGCATAGATCCAAGATTCGTCACCACTTATGATGTCGTAGACGTGATTTGACTCCCCTCGGTTGAACCTTTGCAGAGTTTTCTTACACCATCTGACGCGGGCCGCCTTGTGATCGTCGGAAAGCAGATGCGGTATCCAACGGCAAACTAGCTTTCTCACACCAAGCGCTTCATGCAAGATCTTCTGAATGGTTGTCCCTGAGATGCCTAATAGAGCCTCTATCTCTCGATACGTCACATAACGATCTTCGAGAATTAGCTGTCTCACAGCAATGATGTTATCTTCAGTGAAGGCGGATTTTGGGCGTCCTTCGCGAAATCTGTCACTAACACTAGTATGTCCACGCTGGAATTCTAAATACCAGCGTTCGACAGTCCGCAGACATGGGGCTACATCACTGAACACAGATGTTAGCTCTTCTAAACACTGAAGCCGTGTCAGGCCTCTTCTAAAGTTGTAGAAAATTATTGCACGAACATTTTCCTTAGAAAGATTCATTTTCGTACGTGACCTGACAGATTCAAATCAAAACTGTGACTAAACAATAGCATTAATCCTAATACTTTTAACTGTTTTGAGATTCAAAATGTAAACACATTCGAATATAGAACAGTTCCAAATTCAAAATTGCCGGAAAATATGGAAACGACAGAACTTAAAAGGCATGCCTCGTAGTACAAGAGACAAATTTAAAGCCCGGTCATCGGGACCCTAAAATCCCCAACTATCAAATTGTTCGCAATGACAGACTGCTAGCTCAAAAGGGCGGCACTGCCATTTACTACAAGAAGGCTCTACACTGCATGCCTCTTGATCCCCCTTCTCTGTCTTACATAGAAGCCTCCGTCTGCAGGCTAGCAATGACCGGGCATTCCTCGGTCATTATTGCATCCTGCTATGTCCCTCCCGACAAGCCTCGCTCACCTCAATTCGAGAGTGACCTGCAAGCCCTGTTCAGTCTAGGAAGCTCCGTCATATTGGCGGGTGACTTCAATTCCAAAAACGTCATGTGGAATAGCACCACGACGAACTCTAAAGGCAAACAACTAGAAAGCCTAGTTGAACCCCTTAATTTCGACATCATTGCCCCTAGAGGCATGACTCGCTTCCCTACTTCCACTCCCCCCGAGCTCCTTGACATTGCACTTCTCAAAAACGTAGCCCTTCGGCTACGCTTAATCGAAGTTATTCATGAGCTCGATTCCGATCATCGACCGGTAATGCTCTTACTCGGCCCTCCCACTGACCAGCCCCCTGCCACCAAGACTGTGGTAGAGTGGCATAAACTTGAGAAAGCCCTCAAGTCTGCGCACTCGACTGACCTAGATAGGATCCCTTCTGTCATTCGGACATCTGGTGATATTACGGTAGCGGTTGACGCCCTTACCACACATATCACAAACTCAGTCAGAGACTCATCAAAGCAGGTGCCCGTAGTGGATGACCACCGGGGCCCCCTGCCAGATGATATCAGACGGCTGATGACTGAAGCTAACGCCGCAGTTAGACTTCATAGTCGCTGCCCCACTAACGACAATCGAGTCTTAATGCGCTCCCTGCACCGTGAGGTGAGAGAGCGCATTAAAGAACATCGCAATCGTGAGTGGGAGAGCCTGCTCTCGGGGATCGAGCCTAGCCATCTGGCCTACTGGAGGTTAGCTCGCTCCATGAAAGCGGACGCTCTCGCTCCGATGCCTCCCCTTATCCGACCCAATCACCCTCCAGCATTCGAAGACGAGGAAAAAGCCGATTTCCTGGCTGAAACCCTCGAATCTCAATGCTCGCCCAGTCTCGAACCCGTCGACCCTGTTCACCTCCATACGGTGAACAGCGAGGTTGACCGCTTAGCCTCCCGACCCCCTACTTCCCCACTTGATCCGATTGAGCCCTCTGAAGTCTTTGACACTATCAAGGCCCTACACCCAAAGAAAGCCTCCGGCCCCGACGGCATTTCTAACAGAGTACTCAAACAGTTCTCTGTTCCCCTTATCCATATCCTAGTCTGCATCCTCAATGCGGCTATGGAAACTTGCACCTTCCCTGATGCTTGGAAGGAAGCCAACGTCATTGGCATCCGAAAACCCAGCAAACAGGCAAACAATCCAACTAGTTATCGTCCCATTAGTCTACTTAATAGTCTAGGCAAGATATATGAGCGTCTTCTAATGAAGCGCCTCTGGGCTCATGTCAATGAGTTCAAACTCCTTCCCGACGAGCAGTTTGGCTTTCGAGCCCAACATTCATGCCCACAACAGGTGCTCCGCATAACGGAGCATGTCCTCTCCAACTGGCAAAGTACCTGGCCTTCAGATACTGGTGCCGTCTTCCTCGACGTAGCGAAAGCTTTCGACAAAGTCTGGCACAACGGCTTGATCTACAAGCTATTCAAACTCGGAGTCCCAGACAGACTCGTGCTCATCATACGAGACTACCTACAAGGTCGCAGCTTTCGCTACACCGTGGAAGGCACTCTCTCTAGTCCTAGACCAGTCAGAGCAGGAGTCCCTCAAGGCTCCGTTCTCGGCCCCCTCCTGTTCACGCTGTACACCAGCGATATCCCCCGCACTCCTCAAGTGGAAATAGCCCTATACGCAGACGACACAGCCTTGTACACATCCAATCGGAATCCTGATCGGGTGGGTATAAGGCTGCAGGCTGCCCTTCACTCATTAGCCACTTGGTTCCGCAAGTGGCGGATCGAGGTAAACCCGTCGAAAAGTACAGCAGTGTACTTCTCACGGAGAAACCTCACTCCCAAACCGATCTCTCTATTTGGCCAGCCCATTCGCTGGGCCCCATCAGCCAAATATCTGGGTGTCATCCTCGATAGGCGTCTTTCCTTTAGGTTGCACATCACTAAGAGGTGCAACCAAGCAAAGTTCACCCTAGGACGATTGTCCTCACTTCTAGGCGCGAAAAGTAAAATGTCCCTTAAAAATAAGGTGACTCTTTACAAAGCGTGCATTCGCCCCATTATGACATACTCATCTGTAGTATTTGCCCACTCTCCTAAAGTTGGTGCCATTCAGGTTATTCAAAATCGCTTCTTGCGAAAAGCCTCAGGCTCGCCCTGGTACTTTCGCAATAACGACCTACATCGCGATTTGAAATTAGAATCAATAGCCAGGTTCATGAAGCTCGCCTCCAAGCGGTTTTATGAACTTGCCTCTAATCATCCGAACCCTTTGGTACACACCATTCCGGTTTACCCGTTGGATCCGCCCGCCAACAAAATCCTCCGTCGTCCGAGACACGTTCTCGGAGACCCGGATGACGAAATCACCTCTGCGAATGCGGAAGGTGAGTCATCTATATCAGACAGAGCAAACACTTCACAGAAACACCGACCTCGCCGGCGAGGTCGACGAGTCCCTTCAGTCGCCGCTTATACGAGGTACAGACATGTACCCGGGCGTTTCTCTCCTATCCCCATCCCGGCAACAGCCCAAGCCGAGGTTCGTACCTAAGTGGTGCCCTTGCGCTAGTTGCCTAAAAAACTTACAGGGCTGAGCGCCATCTGCGCTCGCCAAAAGTTCGGTTAAGCTGTCACGGCCTCAGAGGCCAACAGCGAGATTAGTCCATTCGAAAAAAAAAAAAACAGAAATTTGTGATCATTCAAGAACGCGATTTATACCTTGTAAACTAACAACTAAGAAGAAAAGTAAATACAGTCCACTTTTGCACAGTACCGAGTCTATCATTGAAGCCTGGGTAGGACCTCTACAAGTTTTGGTCCTCCGACCCGGATAAGCCGTTCCTGCGACGACCGGACCAGTTGTTCCTGCGGAGCCGACAAGACCCGCTCCACTGGATTTTGAAGAAATAGTTACATCGTATAACCTCTGAAGAGACGGCGCGGGCTTGAAGATCACCCAACGGTGCGACGAGCATCGTTGTCAAGACCGGCGCAAGGGCACGGGGTGCCTGAAGATCACCCAACGGTGCGACGTGCGACGTTGTCAAGACCGGCGCAAGGGCACGGGGTGCCTGAAGATAAGCCCGCGTCCGTTGAAGACAACCGAACGAGGACGTCACCCGAAGAGTGAAGACCCCCCACCCCCTCACGTGGCTGGTCCACGGCCCGTTTATTCCGGCCACCTAACGGTGCCAAACGGTCGGAATAGCGGGTAAACGCCTTAGGGCGGTTTTAGTGTTAGTGTTAGGGACCGCTAGGTAGGTAGGGGCATCAAGTGCTGAAGAAGATGACCACCAGGAGCCCACCAGTGACGAGGGGGAAGAAGGCTGCACTTCGCGTCTACGAAGACTTCCCCGCGTCCCCGTCCGAACCCGCGCTTCCGAATGCTCCCGTTGAGCCGCGACCCGCCGAAGCGGGACCCTCCTCCGCTCGCGTAGCGTCAGAGACGATCGCGCCCGCGCCCGCGACCGAGGTAGCACCGCGAGTGACCACACACGCCGAGCCCGAACGCCGGCGTGCCCCGTCCGTCCGCTCGCAACGCTCCACCGCCAGCGCGATGGCAAGGATCCGGCAAATTTAATTTGAAGCTGAAGAACGACTGGCCGAGATTAAGAGGCAAGAGCTCCATATTCAAGCGGAACTTATAAGGAAGAGGTTGATTGCCGAAGTCGCTACAATACGGGAAGAAGATGAACAAGAAAGCATCCAGGGCACGGGTGCACGGAACGGAGCCCTAGACACAGAACACAGAATAGAGGACTGGCTCCAACGCCATCATAAACGGGGGGAGCCAGAACAACTGCGAGACAGATCACTCACGCCGGACCGAACGCGAGACAGAGGGATTGATCGGTTAACGGAAGCCATAGAGAAGATGGCTCACTGTAGACCACCTCCGAGACAGACGTACGACCTACCTGTATTCGGAGGTGTTGCGGGGGATTGGCTACCGTTCAAGGCAGCCATGAAGGAATCGACGACCATCCACAAGATCTCATCGGCTGAGAATCTAGCGAGGCTTAGAACATGCCTGAAAGGCGAAGCCCGTCAAGCAGTGTCGGCTTTATTATACACTGCAACCGAACCGGCAGTTATAATGAAGACTTTGGAGCAGTGTTACGGTCGCCCAGAGATGATTATAGATAACGCGTTAGAAGAGATTAAGAAGCTACCGCGACTGGGCGCGACCGCAGGCGAATTAAACGCTTTCGCCATCAAACTACAGAACGCAGTAACCGCCATCTCTTGTATGGACCAACGCGGCTACCTGCAGAACCCGATGTTTGCGCGACAGGTAGCCGAGAAGTTGACACCGCACATCCGATCAAAATGGTGCGACTATGCAGAGGAATTTGGCAGCCGAAATTAACCAGAAATATTAACGCTGTCCCAGTTCCTGATGAGAGAGGCAGATCGCGCAATGCGATACGCGTATACAGCTACGCCTTCGCAGAGCACCTCAAAGGCCCGACCTACAGAGCAGCGACCCAGGGTGAACGAACGAAATCGTGGGTCGGTGTACGCTACACAGAACGCGGCATTGGAGAAGGAAGCCTCAACGAGACAGAACGCAGCAACGGACAAGAACGAGTGCCGTTGCTGCGGGGGCGACCATAGAACCGTCGCGTGTAGAAAGCTCACGGCGATGCCAGTAGACAAGAGATGGGGATGGGCCAAAGAGACAGGCATATGTTTTCGCTGTCTGAACAGCAAGCATAGACGCTTTATGTGCAAGAGCAAGCGATGCGGAGTAGGTGAATGCACACGTCCGCATCACGCACTGTTACATGCGCCGAAAATAAGGAACGAGGGTGCCAGTGAGCAGGGCCAGACCGAGGAATCAGCCATCACTGCATCTGCGCATGTAACAGCAAAGAATCAAGTCCTACTGAAGGTGTGTCCAGTCGTGATTAAGGGCAGTAACGGCATGGAAATAAATACGTATGCATTACTGGACGAAGGATCAACGATAACTCTGATCGATGAAGAGATCACTGCGATGATCGGAACGGAAGGCCCGACAAAAGCCTTGAACATCGTGGGGGCTACGACTAGTCAGAGGGAACCCGAGAGCCGGGTAGTGGATATCGTGATCCGAGGACACAAGTCGGACGCACATCGGATCACAGCGCGCACTGTGAAGAACCTGACCTTAGGAAATCAACTCGTCAGTACCGATGTATTAAAATACGCGTATTTGAAGAAACTCCGTCCAGAAGCCGTGTGCTATGCGTCAGCGAAGCCACGCATACTCATCGGGGCCGACAACTGGCATCTTATTGTGACGAGGAAGCTTCTGACAGGGAAGAGAAACCAGCCAGCTGCATCACTAACGCAGCTGGGATGGGTTATCCATGGATCAATCCCCAGGAGCACAATAAGACAGCAGGAGACGGTACTACACGTCCATACGTGCCAAGGTGTCCAAAATGGACATGCTTTGAACAACCAAGACGAGGAATTAAGCAAGCTCGTGAAAGCACACTTTGAGATAGATGCTTTGGGCGTTTCAATTAAAAGAAAGCCAAACGCGAAGGATGAGCGGGCTCAAAGCATTTTCGACAGAACAGCGAGACGAGTGAACGGTCGTTTTGAAGTGGGACTACCTTTTTTTTTTCCTTTTTAGTTTCTCCCTCACTTCGCGGTGACAAACCCCAACAAGCCGGGGAAGTTTAGAATGGTTTTCGATGCAGCCGCGCGCGCTAATGGAACATGTCTCAACGACGCGCTGCTGGACGGACCAGATCTACTACAGACATTACATGGCGTCTTATTTCGCTTCAGAACGAAGCCGATCGCGGTCACTGCGGACATTCGGGACATGTTCCTGAGGGTCACCCTCAGGAACATGTCATAAGACAAGAGGACTGTACAGCCCAACACTTTCTATGGCGCGGCGACAACCGAACCGATCCACCGCAGAAGTACACGATGAAGTCCACGATATTCGGAGCGAGAAGTTCTCCATTTCTGGCTCATAGCGTCAGGAACAGGAACGCGAAAGATCACGAGCGGACACACCCGCTAGCGTTTGACGCTATAACTCGGAACCACTACATGGACGACTGGGTGGACAGCTTTGAAACGGAAGAGATAGCCGCCAGAGCTATAGCACAAGTGCAAGAGGTGCATCAACAAGCGGGTTTTGAACTTGCAAGCTGGAGCGCAAACCGTGAAGGCTTACTGGATAGTATTACCCCGGAGAACCAAGCGCATGCACCAAAAGAGCTAGCGGCCAATGCACATGTATATGGAAATATGTATATGTAATGGAGCGGTAGGATCAATGCCGCTACAGTACCGGATCGCATGAAGGATCCACCCATTCTGGACGGAGCGCACCGTTTATCACGTCTACTGATCAGGCGGGAACATGAGAAGAATAAGCACGCGGGCAGAGAACAGATCGTGAATAATCTGCGCCAGCGATTTTGGATACTGCGGTTGCGTCCGGCGGTCAGAGCGGTTCTGAACGATTGTACGCTGTGTAAGATAAGGAGAGCAAACCCAAAGAAGCCAGTAAAGGGCGACTTGCCGAAGATTCGCCTAGAGAAGGTTGATCGTCCTCCCGATTGAATAAGAAGGCTGCGAGGATCTGCGCCGGGGGGAGACTGTAACGGACGATCAAAGACGGAGCAGGATCGAATCTAGATTTGAAATGTATTAGGTAGTTATAAGATCGAATCAGATTCAAATGTTAATAGGTAGCTAAACTTGTAACGGTTTAAACTTGTTAAGGTCAAAAGAGTGAGATAGCTTCATGTAAGTCCCCGTCTAACTTTGCTGGAAACTTCGATGTATTAAGAATTGTATAACATGATTTGTGAAAGCGTGAATTACGATCCCCGCACCATGGCTAGGGCGAGGAGTAGTTTTGTATAAAGGTAAACCGTTTTCAAGCAGAAATTTGTGATCATTCAAGAACGCGATTTATACCTTGTAAACTAGCAACTAAGAAGAAAAGTAAATACAGTCCACTTTTGCACAGTACCGAGTCTATCATTGAAGCCTGGGTAGGACCTCTACACATACATACAACGCCGATTTGCCCAAGTTGATTTGGAGATCTCGCTTCAACTATAGCTAACATCAAGCATTTGGAACGGACATACATAACTTCAAGATGTGTGTTTACAGGATATACCTATTAATTTCAAAGCTCCACTTGTTATATGTTCTCCAAGAAACGTACCTAAAAACACCTCGTTGTCGTGTTGTCTCCTTCCTACACGCCCTCCTTATTCAGACAGTAACATAACCCAAATTATTTGTCCAAATACACGCATTGCAAGTCCACGCTAAGGTAGTTGCACTATTTGTATTGTATCGTTGGCTTAGTATGGAATAAGCATATTAGAAGAATTCTTTAACAAATTTACGTTCATTTATTGATCGGGCAAATCGGCGTTGTATGCATGTATGTAATTACGTTTGTTTGTCCGAGGATAACTTTCGAAGCGTTGATCCGATC
This sequence comes from Philereme transversata, assembly GCA_963924445.1. Classification (NCBI taxonomy): domain Eukaryota; kingdom Metazoa; phylum Arthropoda; class Insecta; order Lepidoptera; family Geometridae; genus Philereme; species Philereme transversata. Next base: position 15,915,243 of record OZ004340.1, read on the forward strand.
ATCGTGAAATTTAGTATATAGGTAGGTAGTGTTGGCACAATCCTGGTATGACTAAATGAGCTAAAAATGTTAGTTGAGATATTGAAGTTCAAGAGGGGTACAGAAACCCAATATGAGACTTATTAGGTCAAATAGGACGTCTAATGAAAGGTCTTTATTAGTACAATTCGACCCCTTTTTATTTTTAGGTTTAATCCTACAAGGATATAAATTACCTATTAGCCATAATAAAAACTGATCTTAGATGAAATTCACAAGGTACACCAGTGACCCCACAATGCTGAAATTTGGTATTCGTGTAGCTTTAGTAACACAAATATAGAGAAAAATCTGTAATCCAGAATAACTGAAATTTCTACCTCTAAAAATAGTAACCAATTTACATGAACTCCCGTTACTTGTAATTTGAATGAAACTGCAGGTCAAGTACATGGTTATGTATTTTGTGGCACTATTTGATTAGTCAAAGATTAAAAATAATATTTTTTTTTAATTTTTGGGAGACTTGAGTGATATCAGTTCGGCGCGAAACATAATTAAAATTACAAGGATCAATTGAAATTGTCGTCAAAATAGGTTAAAAAATGTGACATGCAGGCGAAAATAGACAGAGACGGACAGACTCTCGAAACTGAGACGCTTCGCTCGCTCGGTCAATAAATGTGGATTAGTAATATAATATGATTTCTTTATCTTTTTATACGCACAGGCTATTGGCCGACCACTGTGGCGCGGTGGACGAAAACCTGACTAATGGCGGGTTCCTGTATCCGTCGGTAACCAGCTACGACTCGTTTCCCCTTGGAAAAGTGTCCAACTAGTGTCAACTAGTGACGTCAGATACGAGTCGTAGTCATTTACCGACGGATATAGGAACCCGCCATAAAACACAAATTTTTCTATACCTAATTAGTTAAGTAGCGCCATCTTGATAACAGACCAAGTAAATTATGATATCTAAAAAACTGTTATAGATTTTCTGATTTATTACTAAACCTTTTTATTTCATAACACTATTCGGTTTGTGGGAGTGATTTTGGCAAAAGGGACCGAAATGTGTAACAGGAAACCGGGGAAGCGCGCGCTATTTGATTTGAACAATGAGCGCGTGCGGTGGTCTGGTGTTACACATCATGCGACTACTGTAAGGCTCGTAGTTTTTTTTCTAGAGATACATATTTGTATCAACTATAATTAATTAAGATTTTTCCTTAGCAAACTTTAGGGGGGGGGGGTGTATTTTTCTTTTCATCTTAACATTAAACTATACTATTAAAACAAATTAGTTACCAATTTCAATTTCTTTATTTAAACAATAAACCTTACCAAATGAGGGGTCAGTATCAGTAAATTCCTAAAGTCTATTCCATATTAAGCCTAATATTGACCAACTGTTGTGTACACTCAGCCATGTAAACAGTCACGTGAACAATAGCTTACATACACTGTTTAGAATCCAAGTCAATGCACCTTCCTACGTTAAGTCGCCTAAGATTTTCGTCTGAAATTGTACTGTGATAATATTAGTTTGTTTTTTAATTACCCTGATTAAAACTAATGACGATATTTTTAAATAATAAAATATGTAAAAAAAAAATTTTTGCATTTAAGTTCATTAAAATATTGACATGTGAAAATAAAATATTGGTTTAAGCGTAAATGTGTTAATTTTTTTTTTTAATTTTATCTGTTGACTGAAAAGTATAATAAAAAAATGCATTGGTCTTACGCATTGGTTTTTTTGTTGGTGCATTGTGAGTGTTTGAATAATACTAACGATTGTGCAAATATAAAAATGAATATTGGTTCAGTTAGAAAGCGAAGACATTTGACTTTTCCTGAGAATAGTAACATGGTGGTAAGTTGTTTAAAACTATAAGCTTTTTTTTTATAAACATACATACATATTTATATTTGCAAAAAGTGATCATAACTATGATAGTTTCATAAGTTATATTCTTAATGTTTTTATATTTTTATATTACACACATTTATTTAAAATTTTTGGTTTTAGAGACATTTTATTATAACTGTTATTGAAGGTGAGATATCAACTTAATCATGACTAACATTGACATGCTTTTACTTAGATGTAAAATGTAATGAATGACTTTGAATTTTGGCAATAAGTAAATTAAATGATATAAAATATTATTCAATTATTTTTAGCGTCTAAGGCGTATTTTTAGGATCGTTGGTAGTTAAAACGTACAGATACAAATTAACTTTATAAATATTAAACCTAATTTAAATTTAAATACTTAGTTGATCATGTAAATATACCTTCCTAACTACATAATATACAGGTAGATAATTTTTGAAAAATACATAACCTAACTGACCCGCCCATGGCTTCACAAGCGTGGTTTTTCAATGAAAACATTACTCTCCTTTTGCCACATGGGTAAAAACCACCTATAAATAAATAATATAAATAATAAACAAATATAAATATTGCTGGACATTTCACACAGCGCTATTTAGCCCCAAACTAAGCAGAGCTTGTACTATGGGAACCAGATACCTGATAGAATACTTATATACATTTTGTTTTGTAAAAACGTACTTATATTATATAGAGAAACAACCAGACCAGGAACAAATATCTGTAGATCATGCAAACAATCCCGCTACCTCCTGCTTTTCAGCCGGCTATTCGCCCACAACACCACGGAGGTCGTCCTAATGCTATGTCCTAATGCTAGTCATAATCTATCTATATACCAAATTTCGTCAAAATCGGTCGAGCGGTTTAGTCTGAGCACACATTCCGAAGATCACATATTTCTATCAACCCAATTACCATACTTTATTAAATTATTAAATACAAAAGACGATTGAGTATTAAAAAGGTAGTAAAATTATGAAAACTGGATGCCGCAAGAAAACGCAATCATTTACTCTAGTAACTATCTAAGTTTCATCCATCTTGCAAAGCATCATTAAAACGTTAAAAAATCCTGTTTCCAGTTGACTATCTCCCTGGTAAAAGCTTTCATGACCCACGCACCTTCTGGGTGGAACATAGCCTTGGAGATCGACGTGATGTTCCCACTGCCAGAGGAGAAATTCACGAACCAGTTCTTCAGGAGGAAGCAGCATCATAGAGAAAAGAGGGAGTTATGGGAGAGACTACAGGGAGCTATAGACTTGTAAGTACATATAACGTATTGTTTTTCCGGAATGATAAGAACATCTAAGCAAGCTACATTACACAAGTCTTTTAGTCTCAATTTATATTGGAATGAAATGGAAGCAAATTGTAATGAAATTGTACAACATAACATAATTAACCTTATGCCAATTGCGTAACGTATACATTAGATACGAACCAAAATCAGGCGAGCCAAAATAATTTTCCGCTATATACTGCGTGTCACCGCATTTACGACATTAATTTAAATCACGGGTAGGGCTGATATTGTTGTAAAATAGTTTTTTTTCAAATTCATTACCATGAAATTATTTTAATTTTCAATCGACCTTCATTTCAAGCCCTAAAATATCAATGAGACAGGCTGTGTAAAATAGGTAAACAAATCATATTCATTCATCATGTAAGTAGGTAAGTACCTGTTAAACTGGCTAAGCGGCATCGGCGCCGGCGCAAAGGCGCCGCCGATTTACGTTAAAAACTCTTTATTGGAAATGTATTGATTACTGAATAAATATTCAAGTTACCGGTATTAAACCAATCGCTAAAATAAGTAAATACGATTCTGCATATGTGTTTTAAATTAATGTTGTGAATGAGTTGACAGACTGTATAAGGTCTGTGAGTTAGTGCCTATTGCTTTTTTTGAAATGCAGCTCAATTTTATTTCCGAACCCAATAAGCAGGTATAAATTCTTATTTAGACTAGTGGGTCAACCTGCAAATTGAATTAAAACAACAATCGAACAATTTATGTATGCTAGAATCACACTAAACTAGGGAGAATTTAGCTCAATCTACTATATATTAGAAAAATGCCTTTCGCGTTTTAATAATAAAGCTTTGATCATCGAACGGAGCTGAGTTTAAAATTAACAAATATAATCATTTTAAAAGTATATCTTACGTTCCAACAAGATCCAATTTTATCACAATCATGACTTGTATGCCAATACGAAAGCAACAATAGATGTAGACGCTTTCAATTACTCGAAGAACTGATGGCCGTTGCGGCAGAACAATTCTTGAGTGGAGACCATGCACTGGAAAGCGCACCGTAGGATCGTAGGGGGGGGGGGGCATGATCAGCTGCTTATGTCCTATGGCTGATGATGAATAATTGGTTGTTCTAATTAATTTAAGTAACCCTGTCTTTCTGTTTCTCTGTCTCTCTATCTGTCTGTCTGTTACGTTTTCACGACTACTCGTAAAAGGCTGGACTGATTTCGATGAAATATGGTAAACAGATAGATTAAGACCAGGATTACAAACTTATGATAGGCTATTCTTACCCGATTGCGTAGAAGGAGTATAATGTTTTTCTGACAAAAACTCAAAATTAGTGTTGTTAATTTATTTCAGTCACAACATGAATGGCAAATCCTGCATTCTCCACAGTATATGTGAAGCCAAAAGCCGCCTCGCGTCGCCGGGGAAGTCCCTCGTCCACGACATACTGAGAGTTATATTCACGTGAGTTCAAACATTATCATCGTCCTTGCTTAAGCCACAGAGAAATAATATTAGAACCAGGTCCAAACATTATGACAACTTGCACTAGGTATTTGATAAATATCAATATGCGAGATTTTTATAAACAGTCAGTAAAAACAAACGCTTGAATAGAGTTTATTAAGCGCGAGTATTCCTGTAACTTTAACTTCGGTTGCATTTTAATCATATTACGAAGCACAATACATAAAACGTTTCAAATACAGGCATCAATTTAATAAAGTGATCAAAATTTAAATTGGATTATGTTTTATTATATTGAATGCGTTAAGTATTTATTGAATTTCCAAGCGAATTGTCCTACACTTCTTCCGGCCTACGGCTAGATGGAGTGACGATTTGCGCGCTGTGGCTGGCTGATTGTATGAGACGAGCTGAAGATCGGGCTCAATGGTACACCCTGGGAGAGACCTACGTCCACCAGTGGACTGCTATAAGCTGATGATGATGAATTGGTCTTCCGAGATGTTTGAAGTTCGCCATTAGTTACTTTTATCCGATTGACAAATGGAGTATTTTGTTTATAATGCCAACTTCACATCTCAGCAACTGAGTGTTTATTATTATTTATCTCATAGTACCCTTGATGACTTGCTTACTATAATTCAGATAAAAACGAGTCACCAATTTAAAATAGAGCTGTCTTCATGGTCTAAAATAGATTTAAAACTAAACCAGAAAATTAAAGCAATGTGGTACGATCGTATCGCTATCCTAAAACAATTACCGAGAAGTTTATTGAACCAACAAAACGCAGGAACAAGCCGAAAAATTGCTCATAGAAAATGAAATATAAGAAATAACTTGATTTCATCGCATCCGTGAGACGGCTCGGCGGAAGTGCACAATCTTAAATTAAATTGATTTCGTAATGGTTTCATTCAGTGCCGTTTTATTGTGATACTCGGAATGGGCCAAACTGTATTGAGATCGAGGGTATTACATTTTATAGTTAGACAGCCGTTTTAAATATGGTTGACTTGTATCTGCAGCAGCTTGTTACGGATTGCAGTGCATCGTAGAGCACGTTTCTAAGGTGCGTGACCTACGAGGTAACCTAACATCAGGTGGGCCATATGCTTGTACCATAACCAAGCCGTATAAAAAAACTATATTATAAAAAGTGCGGTTACTGTTATTTTTCCCCCCCCACACGTACCACCATCTCAAAATGGCACTAAATAGTCGACTACTCCCTCTGACGTGGGTGATCAGAGTTTTTAATAAAACAAAAAGTTTCTTTATTCCTGTCATCATGCCATTGGGCTTTTACATACTATTTTACCGCCTAATTAAATCTAATAAATATTATTGAACTTATACTTATTACTTATTATATTGGTGACCGACTAACATTTTAAAGTCCATGCTCAAAATTTGTCAGCGTGCGATGGAACGCAGCATCTTGGGTGTCAAGCGAACGGACAGAGTCCGGAACACTGAACTGCGCTCAAAGACCAAAATTGTTGACGTAGCCACCAAAGCTGCTCAGCTAAAGTGGAACTGGGCTGGGCATGTCTGTCGCATGCCAAATGGGCAAGGATAGCCACCGAGTGGTGTCCTGACCCAGCGAGAAGGCGACGCGGCAGACCGAAACGTAGTTGGCGGGACGAGCTGGATAAATTCCTAACGGATTGGCCACAATCAGCTCAGGACCGCGAAGTCTGGAAAGAATGGGGGAGGCCTTTGCCCAGCAGTGGGACACGAATAGCTGATAATAATAATAATACTTATTACTTAATAAGAATACTAACATCATGTTTATTATTACTTAATTGAAAGGGTACATGATTACATATTGGTGCTTTTAAGCCTATAAAATTTATTATAAAACTACTTTTATATTCACTCAGCTAATATACCTACCTAATATACATTTTTCGTTAGTCCGGACAGTGTTAGTGCGTACTCCCAGTAGCTGTAGTAACTCAAAGCAGCCAACCCTGCAATTTGCAATGCTTAGAAGTTAAGACGAATCTGAAACATTTTTACGTACAAAGAGGGAAGGACGTGAATTATTATGTTTATTTTATTTCAGAGCTCCACTTCATGAAGAGGACTTCAGAGAAGAGATGAAAGACTATATCGATTTTACTGATCCAAATTTTTGCGAACAAGATAACGATTGCCCCTTCTCACTTCTTGACTTTATTTTATCTTTGAACAAACAATAAACTTATTGGTAGATATATATTTTTAATAAAACCATTCAATTTCTCGAATTTTGTTTGTCTATTGTCATCTTATGTTAATGTTCAAATAGTAGATTTTATTGGCGGATTCTTTGATTTATTATAACTATGGACTCCCCACCAACCACCCAACCGTGTCTTGCCTAAAACTTTTAGTTTAATCAATCAATTCGCAGATAAAAAAAAAACGCCACTCATTTGATTTCATAAATAACAAATCGAATTTGTTAGGCGCAATATCAAAAATTGTTTCCATTTACAAAGTGACCTAAGCTATTCGAAAATATTGTAAGCCAGTGTGTGTTCTACGGGAGAACCAGCAAGGATCTGAGGCAAAAACGGCAGTTTTTAAACTTTCATTCACTGTAAGTAATTCAATAATCCAATTTGTACATTTAGTTAGATCATCTAGCGAATGATGCAGTAACTCCATACTCTCAAGGGAAATAAAGCCTTACACTTTGAAGCTTAAGGTTGTGTTTTGTATAGAATGATATAAAGGTGTAAATCGTGACTGAGCTAATGAGTAGATTCAGCAGTCTTGTTCTAATTCTTTGACACAACATCCCGGGTCACTGAACACGGCGACGTTCACGAATTCTGACGCTGGCTTACTATGGATAAGGTTTCTTAATCTTGTATTTCTTACAAAAGTGACTTTTTTATTGTTTTTTTATCATAGTCAAACACTTGACCACTGCTTTGCTTCATGGTATGGGATCGGTGGTCGAAGATGGAGCACGCTTGCCTAGAAATAAACTGTTCGAGACATGTATCTAAATTTACTACCTTCTGAAGCACGATCTTCGCTCAGCGGCTCAAAGTTTTATGTTCTAATTGTTTATGTTAGTACCTTAAGATGAATTTAAATAAAATCTAACTAAATTGAATAAGTCATTATAACGTTTTACATAAAATTAACCCTAGTTATTGTAATAGAAAATAATAAAACCGTCCAAACTGACTGATAACAAAAACACTATTGGGTTTTGAACCATGATCTCACCTGATGATAAGCGATTATGCGGTATACGATGGAACAGGTTTGCCTTGAAGAAACCGGATTTTTAACATTGATTAAATTGAACCTGGTACGAGTATTTTAAGAATTCAGTGTTTCTTTTTAATCATTATTTGTTGACCCACCCCGGCTTCGCACGGATTTTAAAATAAAATAAAGCCTAATAAGGGTGTTATCAGAATTTTAATTATTCATAAATGTTCTTACAAACATTGTCCTTAAAATAATGAAGACAACAAAAAAAAAAAGGATTATGTGGTTTTATGAAACCACGGTAAAAGTGAAACTTTGTTTCACATTATAGACATTTAACTAAAAATTTTCGTTGGCACAAATGAGTAATAGTCTATACACTACACGGTCAGCTGATGCGAACTATTATAGGCGTCGCCATATTGGCCTCGGCTGCTCTGACGAGCGCCTTTCACTTTATCCCTACTCACCGACCGTCACGCGACATGCAACATACAGACGAAAAAGTTTTGAGACGATGTAATAAAAGTTTTACTTTAAAAACATTCAAATTGGTCCCGCCATTTTCGAGATTTTGCGAGACTAACCCACTGTAATTGATTTTTATGTATTTATTTATGTTTTTTATATTAAAAAGATAATCCACACTAATCCCACCAATAAAAGAGCGAACCATGACGTGTGCTCTGTTTATCGCTGGGGTGTAAAGGTACGCTTACATGTGTCGCTACACGTGGAAAACCCTCTATATATTTTATACAGAACGTTTTTGTACAAATAAGTTAAATCCTCCTGAAATTATCTTTTTAATTTGAGAATCTCTTTATTATTTCTTCAAAGGGTAAATACATTTTGAAATGATTGGGAATATTCATCATTGTTTGTATTTACCCGTTCTTTGTTCGTACGTTTATTATAAAGTGCTATCCTTCTTTGTCTGGCATTGAGGTACCAGCAAAAGGCACTGAAAAGGGGGCACTGTAATTACCTACAGTAATTAATAAGCGCGAGTCTTACTCGCCTATACAAGGTTCCGTACATTTTGGAACTACGTTTTAGTATTGAAATCACGTTGTAGTCCAGTTTTGTACATACAGGGTGTCGTCACATAATTAACGGCATTTTGTTACATAAATTGATACTAAGTTTGAGTTTTTCTATTATAGAGATATATAAAAAAATATATTTTATAACAGCCTCCGTGGTGCAGTGGGCGTATAGCCGGCTGAGACACAGGAGGTAGCGGGTTCGATTCCCGCCGCGGAACAAATGTTTACATGATCTACAGATATTTGTTCCTGGTCTGGTTGTTTCTATGTATAATATAAGTACGAATTTACAAAAAAAAATGTAGATAAGTATTCTATCAGGTATCTGGTTCCCATAGTACAAGCTCTGCTTAGTTTGGGGCTAGATAGCGCTACGTGAAATGTCCAGCGATATTTATTTTATTCATTTATTTATTACACTGGTTATAAATTAAGCCATTAATACCTAAAAACCTATATACTAGGTTGGTCCAGACACTAGTTTCTCGTAAAAATGAGTTGTGGTTAATAGAAAGTATAATACTATCAAATTTAAACTAATAATACACATTCTTTATTTTTATTTATTTGTTATACACAAATAGATAGACAAAAACGCTTACCTATGTACTTAATCTTTATCTTGTGTATTTCCTGTGTTTCTTTACATAATTTTTATTTTTAATCATTTACAATTTTTATGTAAGTAGGTGTGTAGGTATTGTTGGTCTGTCCGGTTTGTGTGTCAAATAAATGCATTTTCTTACATTCTTTCTTGAAAAGGTACAAAAAGTAAGAATTTTCTTCCAGCAAACAGAACCTTTTCATATAATTAGTGTTGACGTCCGAGTGCATACACAGTTAATATCAAACCCAGGTGAGGTGAATGAGTCAATATGATAGTGTGAATATTTTCAAAACACAAAAATTGTGATAGCACAATTTTGGTGTGACTAAATTAGCTAAAATGTCCCTCACATTTTGTTGTTGAGATATTGGAGTTAATTGAAATATTGGGGTAAAAAAAGAACTATCCGGTCAAGTGACACGTTAAATGAAAGGTCTTCTTTAATGATAAGTACATTTTTACCCTGTTTTATGTTTAGTTTAAACCTTGTAGTTTTAAAGCTATAATAAAAACTGAACTTTGACGAAATTCCCAGGATACACCAGTACCCCACACTGCTGAAATTTGGTAAGTGTAGCTTTAGTGAAACAAATATGGTGAAAAGTCTGAAATCCAGAATAACTGCAGTTTCTACCCGAAAAAATTATAACTATATAACATGAACTCCCGTTACCTGTAATTTGAATGAAACTGTAGGTCAAGTGAGTTGGTTATGCATTTCGCGGCACTATTTTGATAAATCTCGTATTTATAATAATGATTGAAATCAATCACGAAAGTTTTCTAAGGAAAATATTTTGATAAAGATTACAAATAATATTTTTTTTATGGGAGACTCGCGAGATTGGGGCGAGATCAGTTTGGGGCGAACCACTAGTATATAGAAAAGTTTTATAGTGAGAATACTTCCTTATCAGAACAATACTCGTCACTTCCACACCTCATGTGATCAGAAGTAACATACTCGTATTTACATATATCCATCAAAATCCCCAAACATGTCAATCCTACGCACGTACAGAGCCAACATAACCAGACCGATGGATATAAATTGAACTAAGCCCGTCAGAAACAAAACTAGAGTTAAAGATCACAGGTCCAGATAATTTTGCTGTACTCTAGTATGATTTACTTCAGAAAGAGCTACTTCCTAGCTGTAGTGTTTTTCTTCACGACTGTAGAACGAGGTTTTACTTTGAATAAAACGGACTATTGTCCAAATGTGAAGAGTTCGATTAGTTTGGTGAGGAAACGGAGGCATATCGCTTTTCCGGATGGCAGTACCATATCTGTAAGTTGAGATTTGATTGATTGATTTAGTTAAGAAACGTATGTTGTCCGTTGTTTTGTTTTGAATCTTGAGTATAACCCGAGTATAACCTTGTGAGTTAGAGATACATTTTAAGCAGCTGATTCAAAAACATGCCGCAAAGTTCATAATTTGGCGAAACAAAAAAGTTGTCTGAATTAATGAAAATTCTTTGATATGCCTTACAATATAGAGGAGGACAAAGGGTAGAATCGCCTCCATTCGGATTAACATATTACAATACATATTTACGAAGCAGTATTTATGTGGGGTCGGAATAATATGATATTTGCTTCCATACCTCTCATTTAGCCATTTGATAGTAAAATTTAATGTCCTAACACCAATTTGAATATACCTTCACAAAAATCCCAATGAATCCCATTTAAAAATAAATCTCTATCCAATTTGAAGAAAACAGCCAAGAACCATTTAAGCAAGTCGCGACTGCAATCTCGAGGTATATTTTTTACTGCGCAATATTGCATTACAGTTTCATCCTGAGACTAACTGGATTTTTATTGTAATTTCCCGCCTTTCAACCGGAAGATCGCTTTGATTTCATTACTACTACTGGTTGAAACAGTCAGGACTAATGGATACTTTTACTGGCAATAGATATTTATTACTACGCTTATGCTACTAGCTATGACCCGCGGCTTCGCACTAGTGGTTTATAAATATTTGTCGGTGTACCTAGGTTAAAATTAAGAAGTCTCTTGACTTCGTAGAACCGGTATTTGCGTGACTACTATTTAATTGGTTTTTTAGTTTTTTTTATAATTTCAATGCACTTTGTACTACACTTGTAAAAGTTACTGTGAACATAGAGTGATCGCTTCTTGGCTACCTCTTGAGGTGCTTCTGTACGAAAACACCTCCCTCATTGAGCATCGAAGCTGTCATTCGCCGTATCTACCTAGCTATCAAGAATATTGTACCTGCCAAGATGAAACCTTAATAATACTAAGCTTACTGAATTTTAATGGTTTGCCTGAGTACTCTGCACCATGGTATGACATCTTAAACCCCATGGCTGCAATGGACAACCTTCCAACACAACGCCCACGTTTCCGCATCTGAACCCTGCAAGATGTCGAAAGTTTAAATTCCTGTTTTAATCCCTAAAATTTCCATCGCAATACGTTTAGCCGTTTCGGAGCCTATACGAAACAAACTTTAAAACAAAATTAAAAAACGGTAATTTATGATTACGCATCACATCACACAAATATTCGTTTTCACTTAAATTTTAGTATATATTTTGAATTCACAGACAGACACTTCAATTTTATTATTGGTATAGGTACATTGAGTGGAGACCACCACTAGAAAGCGCAGTGTAGGGCGGGTCCAGTAGATGGAAGGTTAACTTAATAAAGGTTGCTGAGAGCCGTTGGGTACAGGTCGCACAAGATCGATCGCTCTGGAAATCTATGGGGGAGGCCTACGTCCTATGGCTGATTACTCCATACTCCTTATTTGAGATAGCTCCATATGTAAAACATCAATTTAAGAAGTAGAATAAACATTGGGAACAGACCCCAAAAAGTATATACGAGTCAAATTGAGAACCTTTTGTTTTGTAAGCAGTGACACATTATTATTTGTGAATGAATTAATATGTATTTATTTCGAAAAAAGGTTTACATACTGCGCTTATAAGTATAAAAAAGGTGTTGATTGTGAAAATTGTGATTATGCACTACAGCTTTGTTTATCGTACAATCATATACTTAATACCTTGCTCTAAGTTTTAAAACTTGTGTTCAGACGCAAGGGATCTCTGCTTTGGCTGGATACTCATAGGATGGGCATGACAATGTAGGTATAATTGAGTACAGATATTATTGGTATAAAATAGCTAGACTAAACTTATTACTATTATGAGTGTACATTTTATTGTTTCTTTAGGAATAAAGAAAAAAATAAATATTATAAATTAAAAATAATTCATTAGCAATGTCTTATTAACTAAGAGCTCGTGGTTTTTAATTTAACGATCAATCAGTCTAATTATATTATTATTATTTAATGAATTTGTGTGTGTGTGTGTGTTGATATGAAAATGTAAGCAAACATACCATACTCAGTTGAAAGAAATGTTCGCATCATTTTTCATATAGGTACTATTAGAAAATGCATATTGTATATGAAAAATACATGTTTTTAGACATATTTTGTGAAACTGCGTTGGGTTGCTCTATCATACGCTGATTATCAAAGGAAAGTGAATTGTCAATGTCAGTTGCCATGTTATATTTGTTTCCTATGAACTTGAAATAAAAAAAACATAATTTGTGTTTGTCTATCTGACGAAGTGAGATTCTTTAAGAGAAATATAGTTTTAATTTAGTTTAGTATTGTCGTATAGTAACGTTATACGGCGGTTGGCTAGTTTTCTCACCTCAGAAGTTGGAAATACTGGATGTAATTTCCATGTTTAGTATATTTTCAATCCAACATTTCTAAATTAGCATGGCTGGATTAAAGTAGGTACGGCGAAGATGAATAATTATAAAAAAAACAGTAGCTAAGCAGTTTTTACCAGACCGCTAAAGTGGAAGGTAATATTTTAGGGTGTATGCATGAATGTTTTTGTATGCCTGTTTATTTGGCGCATCGAGTAGGCTAAACGGCTTGATGGATTTTGACAAATGTGGCAGCATTGGAATTATCAAAATTACGTCAATGACAAATAGGTTAAACTAAGTTCCATTATGGCAGTTGCAAGTCACCGTTATACGTAATAGCTGACCCGCCCGCGGCTTCGTACGCGTGGTTTTTCAATAAAATCATTATTCTCATTTTGCGCAGTCAGGTAAAACTAATCTATGTCTCAATCCTGGTCATAGTCAATCTGTATGCTTAATTTCATCGAAATCGGTCAAGCCGTTTAGTCGTGAAAAGGTAACAAACAAACAGAGTTACTTTCACATTTATTATATTAGTACGGATTAATATGGGTATCAAAATTAGCGAGCTTGTTTCTTTTCATTTCTTTCTTTTCATGCTAACCTATTGTTTAAAATGTTAATGAATGTTTTATTGTCAAACACCACATATAGTTGAACTGATAGTTGATATAAATTACGTAGATAAAGCTTGCCAGATCTCATAAAAAAGCACAGCCGATATATAATAATCCAGGTGAACTTTCAGATGACCACATCAGTGGTAAAGACCTTCATGACTCACGCCCCCTCAGGCTGGTACATGGTAGTGGAAGCTGATCTCGCATACCACCTTCCAGATGGAAAGTTCGTGGCGGCTCAGACACGGAGGAAGCTACATCATCGACAGAAGAGGGAGTTTTGGGATAGCTTGCAAAGTGCACTGGAGTTGTAAGTATAGTTTGCACCTTTCTTTATTTTTTTTTATATTAAATTGTAGACATACATACAAGCTCACGGGCCTCCTGATGTTAAGTGGCCACCGCCGCCCATAAACTCCTGCAGCACACAGGCAGTTGCGTTGCCTAGCACATTATACCATATTTACACCTCTCTTGAAGGCGTCAATCATATCCTAACCTATCAATTAAATATGATATTGTTAAATGACGAACTCTCTGGCGCAGCGGGCGAATAGCCGGCTGAGACGCTGGAGGTAGCGGGTTCGATTCCCGCTGCGGGAAAAATATTTGCATGGTTCCGGGTTTCGGTATTTTTTTATATATTGTTACGAGCTGAGGGTTCGGGATAAAATAATGGGAATCGATCTAACCAAAATAACACTTTTATTCAGCACTAAACGATGAATACACGAACTTGGTCACACGTAATCACAACACACTAATTCACACCACTGTTGCACCACTTAAAGTCACCGAAATGTTCGCACGTATAGCCAAATCCAGACTAACTCGCGAGCAACTACTGTTTACGCGAAACCCTTCTCCACGTCAGTCCTCCAGGGCCTCGCTGAGACTGACTGACTGTCCGGCCATCTCTCCGGTCTATTTATATCGCGCACATTTCGATTGTTCGAGAACGATCTCGATCGTTCCAGGAAAGGGTCGGTGTTTCGACAGAATGGCCACTCCCCATTCTGCGCAACCGTAGACAATAACACAATAAGTAAGACGAAAGCGTTCGAGAAATTTCGATTATTACTCATTGTTTAGCAGCCTCGGCGTAACAATATTATAATATGTCTGTCTGTCTGTCTGACCAGTTAAGTACACCCATTTTACTCGTTTACTATTAGTGCTGTAGATCTGAAATTTGATCGTTTTAGTGACGCCTAGTAAGTTATGAAATAAAAACTAATAAACTTGGTTTTTACCATATCAGGTACTCCCCTTTAAGAAAGTGTGGGGTGATTTATTTAACTCACGCAAACCCATCTTTCGGTCTATCATTGAATGGGTCTTCCAAAACACTATAAGGTTTCCTGAAAACTATTTTTTAAACAATAATTCGTTTACGAATATATATAAATAAATTAATATTGCTGGACATTTCGCGCTATCTAGCACGAAACTAAGCAGAGCTTGTACTATGGGAACCAGATAACTGATAGAATACTTATATACACTTATATACTTAGACCCGGAACAAATATCTGTAGATCATGCAAGCATTTGTTCCACGGTGGGAATCGAACCCGCTACCTTCTGCGTCTCAGCTGGCTATGCGCCCACTACACCACAGAGGTCGTCATAGCTTCAAAGTGGGCGTAAAAATTTAACGCTTAGTCAGCATTCTATACCTTCTACTAAAATAAACATTTACTAAAACTATGGAGGGGGGGGGGAGTATTTGCCCAGCAGTAGGACAGCATAGGCTAGATAAAGTACGTTTAGTTAGCACTCTATACCTACTACTAAATTAAGCATTTATAATAACGTTTGAAATTATATAAAGATACACATGTTTATTTTTTTTAATGTAATGTTTCAGACAAAATATGAATGGTCAAGCCTGCGTGATAAGAAGCATATGTGAAGCCAAAACGCTTCTTGCACCGCCTGGAAGGTCCCTAGTCCACGATATATTAAGGGTTGTGTTTACGTGAGTATATAAAATCATAACCATAACTAGGGGTCATAACTAGTAACTAACATCAACTGTAAACCAGAAGATACAACTCATCTTCACAACAGATAGTACGGTACTTATTAATGCGCTCAGACGACCCAACACTCGATCGCAATCTATCGCGGAGTGCCATAGTGCTCTCCAAAAATTGGCCGAAAACCACAGTGTTATCATCAGATGGACAGAAGCTCACTGCTCCTGTCCAGAGAACAACAAGGCAGACTCCCTAGCAAGAGAAAGAGACAAGCTTACCCCAAACACAAATGATAATAACCTCTCCAATACGCCAACGGCGGAAATCAAAAATATACTGAAGATGAACTCCGAAAAGAAGCGCTAGAGACAGTCTGGAAATCCAGAGCCGACTGCAAGCAAACAAAGACAATGTTCTCTGCAAATAATCGAAAAACAACAAATACCCTATTAAAAATGAAACGCGAGGATCTAAGGATGACGGTAGGAATCAACACAGGACACTGCGAACAACCATCACCTCTTGAAGACCGGTGTCACGGACAGTGAGTTTTGTCACGCATGTATTTAGGAGGAAGAGACATCAAATTTAAAATTGTATAGTCGCTAAATACGTTTAGGGATCGTTGTGCAAGCCGGCCTTAATCTTTAACTAATAAAAAAGTGCCACGAAATACACAACCAACTACTTGACCTACAGTTTCATTCAAAATACAAGTAACGCGAGTTCGTGTTATTTGGTTACTGTTTTTAGGGGAGAAGACAAGAGGTGTTTTTGCAATTATTCTGGATTTTAGCTGGATACACTCGCTAAGCGGTGGGCAAAAAATCAACCAATAGTATCACTTCTAGTACCTATCAGAAAAAAGCATGGTTGATACTTGAAGAGCTACCAGTTGGTTTTTCCTACCATGAGCATATTCATTACGAGTAATATTTAGGTGTGACATTATGTGGTTCCCTGCCTTTTGTGTTATTATTGCCTCCATCTGGCAGAACAATGACGCATCTTTTGTGACACCAGACCCACTATTTGTTGACCGACCGACGGACGAATTGTTTTTTTACGGCTCTTATGCTATTACTCACGCTAACTATCAGAAACCAGTCTATAAAAGTAATATCCATTAGTTCGTTGCTTATTTTATAGAGAATCATCACAGCTGCGTCGGAAGTGCCTTGAGGGTAAAAAGGCAATCAAAACTGATCTCTGAGCTCAATACAAAGCTTAGTCTATTCTCTAATTGGTTGAAAGCTTCTAAAACTGAGCAAAACGGACAAAACCATACAATGCCCGCACAGTATAAATAAAACATTCGAAGCAGTAAATACACTAGATTGTTAGTACTCTTCAAACAGAAACACAGCAATACTTATTGGTGCAGAAACGTTTTTTAAGCAGTGCCTAAATATTTATAAAATACATATATATCTAAGGTTCTCCAATGAAATACAGAAATGCTACTTAGTGATAATAACAATGCATAATACTGATTCATAGCAGCACAGCTCTTATAACGAAGAATTATTATTTAAGGAGCACTTCCTACGTAACTGACAAATCATGTTTGCTGTTTTCAAGTCATCACTGATCAAGTCCTGACTGACTGACAGACAACGCACAGCCTAAACCGCTGATTGTAGAAACTTGAAATTTAGAGGGTATGTTTGTCTTAATGCGTAGGGGTGTACTAAGAAAGGATTTTTACAAAATTCAACCCCTAAGGGGGTTAAAAGAGGTTTTTACGTTTGTATGAAAAACAGCTGTCCCTGGATTTATAAACTTGAAACTTGACAAATATATTTTTTAACAAAAATAAGAGCAATGGTATTTTTTTATTTTTTAAAAATGTTCCCCTGGGTGGGTGAAAAAGGGTGTTGAACTTTGTATGGTACATTTTTTTCCTGAGGTTAATAAAGAAAGAAAATAAAGAAAGAAAATACATTTATTTGAACCCACATGACATCACCCACAATAACAATAAAGGAAAAGACATAAAAACACACTAAAAACAAGCTTCACACAGACAGAAAATGATGGTGTTGCTTGGGGACAAAATGGTCCCTGTCTCAGCATAAACTGTTTCGTACCACGGTGGATACGATGCAGCGCCGGTTTTCTGACAGGGACTAGGTGACGACATGATCATTTGAAAAGATAATAATACTAAAAGAAATTTTAAAATAAAAATAACATGTAGGCAAAATAAAGGAGAAAATACACGAATTGCAGAATAAATAGCAACGAACATTACATAAAAACATTGAAAAACAAATAACAAGAAGATAACAAAAAAATAAATAAATAATAAAAATATTTATACATTATTTAATTATATTAATATTAAAAAACATTATTATTTACAAATTTATAAATCTTGGTAATTGGAAAGAGAAAGTGTTTGTGTGAGTTTTAATTGGATTGGCTTAATTGCTCTGTATATAAATATTTTCTGAGCACTTTTCGGAAGACATTACTGTTTTCAGAGCACGCAGAGGCGGAGGTAGATCATTCCAACACCGAGTTGCAGCGAATTTGAAAGAGCCACGGAATGCCATTGACCTGTGGCTTGGTGTGACAAAGATAAAAATACACGTTCGGCTTGGATATCTGGATTGGGCTTGTGCCCACACAAACTTATCAAAGAGATATTGAGATATTTAGGATGTCTAAGATTGATGACTCCAAAGAGCAAGACCGCTAGATGAAGCTTTCTGCGCGCTGTCATTTTTAATAGATTGGACGATTGGATAATAGATAAACGTAAAACTTTGCATAAATACTTATCAAGGTACATAATGAAACATGGCATAGTTACTTTTTTGAAAATCACCCCCTAGGGTTGAAAAGGGATGCTGTAGTTTGATCTAAAATAATGTTAATTGCATTTACGAACGTATAAATTTGCATAAATGCTTTTTATAGGTAAATAATGAAACATTTTATCATTGGAAGACCACCAGGGTCTGATGATGGAGCCAGGAGGGAATCTACAGAACTCATTAATGGATAACAGTAGATGTATCGTGTTTGGGTTCTATTAAATTATTTTTGCGAGACGTTTTACGATACAATTGACTACCAGCGTCTGAAGATAGGCAAATCGACCGTTCTTAATCAATAATATTATCATCAATATATTAAATAATCGTTACTGGTTGTGACAGACTGACTGAAAATCAACGCACAGCGTAAACCGCTGATCTCAGAGATTTGAAATATGGAGTAATAGTGGTGTAACGTGTACGAAGTCGCGGGAAACAGCTAGTCTAATATAAAATTCTCGTGTCACAGTGTTTGTAACAAAACTCCTCCGAAACGGCTTGACGGATTGTTATGAAATTTTTTGTGTATATTTGGTAGGTCTGAGAATAAGGTGTAAACCATTTTTCATACCCCTATGTGATAAGGGAGGTGCACCCCAAAATTTATTTTTATTGTTTGGACAACATTTTATTTATATTTATTTTGATTTGGCAAAAAATAAATACATAGAACTATAATTTTTCAACCTTATACCAACCCCTATTTTTTAATGGCGATATTAGTACTTTAATAATTTTCTACTTTGAATATTAGATTAGGACATTGAAAAAAACAATGAATTTAACTCAGCTTAGCAACACAAATTTTTTAATGCTAAAGCGGAACGAAGTTCGCGGGGTCAGCTAGTATTCTATAATATGTTATTTTAATATCAGCCAAGAGACGATCACTACATCCCCATACTTGCAGAGCAACCGACAACTTCCAGCAACCTTTATAATTGGATCCAATTCTACTAACCAATCGCTTCACAATTACAATGGTATCATCCCTAATGGTCACTATAGGTATTCTACTAACACAATCTTTTTACAATAACTGCCGTTACTAAGACTACTCCATTGACAATTTGGCAGCATAAGACAGGAACAAAAATCGTAATCGTTCAATAATGGTACGGTTCCATAATCGTTTTTCGTATAAATTAGCAGAATCCCCAGGACATCTTTCCATGTAAAGGGGGTCCGTTTACGTTGAATTTTTCAGTGCGTAGTCTCCACTCGAGAACTTTTTCACAAACAGACGCCGTTTATAACTGATTTCTAGCACTTAGAAGCTCTACTACTTATTGGTAAATTATGTTTTCTGTGCCTGCTATCTCGCTAATTGCCTTATAATCCTGGCACGTGACGTCGATACACGGATCATTATTCCGCGAGGCAAGCAAGCAGTCAGAATTACAATATTATATAAACAGCCCGTGGGTACAAGTATTTAGTATAGAGGGGGACTCGGAAAGTTCTATCTTCATACCTATTTCTGCCGCCAAGCATGCTCAGTCCAAGTTATGCTCGGATGTGTTCTGGTTTTAAGGGTATGGATGCCGGTGAAATTACATGCACATGAATCGTATGCTCCAGGTTTACGATGCATGGAAAAGTTGGAAATGCGGAATACCCGTTAAAGAAGATCTCTAGCAAGCTACATTAATTTCATTGCAACCTTCATAAAGTTGTATTTTATCTAAAATCCTATGCTTTCCACTGCGTGACCTCCAGTTAAAATCCATTCTGCCTCAACGAACGTCAACCTAACATTACTTTGGTGAACAGAAATCAACCATTTTCACAAAGAAGTTTTACAAAAGTCATCTTTGGCAGTCATTGGCGTCTTTTGTGAATACATTCTGAAAAAAATTATTCTTCAAACAAACATTGGAACACGGAAATGTCCTCACATTACCTGCAGATGTAGGTAACTAAGGGATAAACTATATTAGAAGAGTACGCGGTACTTTGTAGATTTTTTTTTATTATAAATTGTAAAGTAACACATACTTATAAAATAAAACTTTAGAAAGTTTGTCCAAAGTGTAACACAAAGTATCCCTCTATATTAACTACTAGCTGACTCGCCCGCGGCTTCGCACGCGTGGTTTGCCAATAAAAATATTACTCTCCTTCTGCGCAGTCGAGTAAAGAGTAGCCTATGTCTCAATCTCAATCATAATCTATCTATATACCAAATTTCATAGAAATCGGTCCAGCCGTTCGTTAGTTATAAATGGTGTAAACAATCCAACTTTGTTCCGTAAGAAATTAACGTAAACAATTAAATATTTCTTTTGCATTTTTATAATGTACTTATAGCTACCGTCTGACTACTATCTAAAAACATTAAATTTCAAATAAGAAAGGAGGATGGGCGTCTTGAGCCCAAAAAAGCGGCCTATTCTGGAACCCGTTTTAAATAATAGCTTGTATGAATTCTCGACGAAGTCTTAAGGTCAGATGTGAACTTCCGACGAAAGTCACTTTTTTACATACCGGAAATTAGCATTTCATGCTCATTCTACCGAGCTGACAACTTTTTGCATTGTTATTCAAATTCAATAGTTTTTTTGCTAGAATACACAAAAATTTCAATAAAAGGTCTTAAATCTATGCTTGTCAATGTATTCAACCTGCATACAGGTGTGCTAATATTTTTCAGTTGGTATTTATATAACAATGTCAATATCTTATATTAAACTTCAAAAAATCATTAATACTATAAAAACAATTGTCTAAAAGATACAGCGTCAGTTTTGTCATACATTTGCTTGCAACACTTTCAGTTCGTCAGGTATTTTATTGAAAATTTTCATGGACCTAGTAGACATTTTTCTTATATATATCCTTATGTTATGGAGGTTGGTATAAAAAGTTCAGAAAACTTAGCCCTTTTTTGTAAGATACATAGTTGAAGGCATTTTGTAAATCCCGGGAAGCATTTTTTTTTAATAACCTATACTGTCCCACTGCTGGGCAAAGGTCTCCCCCATTTGCTTCCATTCCTTGCGTTCTCCAGAAATCTCCTGCCAGTCAGAATGGAACCCATCCAGATCGTCGCGCCAACGTTTTCGCGGTCTGCCTCGTTGCCGTCGTCCTGTAGGTTGCCAGTCGGTGGAGATCTTAGTCCACCTTTCAGGGTGCATTCGAGTGACATGACCCGCCCAGTCCCATTTGAGTCTTGCAGCCTTGTACCCCACGTCGATGATTCCGGTCGTAGAGCGTAGAGTAGTGTTGCGGATTCTATCGGTCCGCTTAACACCTAAAATGCTACGCTCCATCGCTCGTTGGCATACCCCGAGTTTGAACTTTTGTGAGTCCGTCAATGACCAAGTCTGAGCACCGTAGGTTAGAATGGGTAAGATACACATGTCGATGAGTTTTCGCTTAAGTGACAGTGGAAGGTTGCCCTTCATTAGTTCTTTCATGGACCAGTAGCTCTTCCAAGCGTTATCGACACGACGGTCTACTTCTCGATCTTGTCTGTTCTTGAAAGAGACTATCTGGCCCAGATAAATATACTCATCGACATAGTTTATCTCTTGCCCATCTACCTTGACCCTATGTTTCTTGCTATTGGTCATAACTTGGGTCTTTGACTGGTTCATCCTCAGTCGAACCTCGAGGCTTGCCTTGCTCAGGTCTTGGAGCATTTGTTCTAATTGGGGGGCACTGGTGGCAAAGAGAACTATGTCGTCAGCAAACCTAAGGTTTGTAAGTTTTTGGTCGCCAATTTCAATGCCTGCATTTGTCCATGAGGCTGGCAATTGTCTTAAAACCTCTTCTAGAGTGCTCGTAAATAATTTGGGAGAGAGCGGGTCACCCTGTTTGACTCCCTTTTCTATTAAAAACTTTGCTCCTGATGTATTTAATTTAATGTTAGCGTAGCTATTGCTGTAAATGCTTTTAATTAGGTCTATATAGGTTTTTTTCAACATTTTGTTTCTCTAAAGCCAAGAAGATTGCTGAGTGGTTGATGCTATCGAAAGCTTTTGTGTAATCCACAAAAGCCAGATATAGTGGATTGTGGAATTCATTAAATTTTTCTATAACCTGATTTAGCGTATGGAGATGGTCTGTGGTGGAAAAATGAGGTCGGAATCCAGCTTGTTCCGGTGGTTGGTGCTGGTCCAGTATACCTTCTATGCGCTTCTGAATAACTTTGATAAAGGCTTTGTAGAGATGTGACACTAAACTGATAGGACGGTAATTATTCATGTTACTTTTGTCTCCTTTCTTGTGAAGAAGAATTATGTTTGAGTGGCACATCTCCACTGGTAGCTGACCTGTATCTATAATGGTGTTGAAGAGATTTGTGATATGGGGTAGTAAAACAGTGGCTCCAGTTTTTAAAACCTCGGTCGTAACACCGTCCTCTCCAGGGCTCTTATCATAATGCATGGCTTTTAAGACATCATGGACTTCGCGTCCTGTTATGAATGGTACAGCATCTGATCGAGCATACTCTGTAGTTGTTGTCATCTTTGAAGAATCGGAGTAAAGATTTTTGTAGAATTCTGTGCATATTTCCAATATTTTGCCTCTATTATTATATTTACTTCCGTAACTATCTTGTAAGCAATTAATCCATGTTTTACCCTTAGAGATACCCTGTTTTGCTATTCTGAGCGATCTATTATTCTCTAGTGCTATTTTTACTCTGTAGGTATTAAAGTTTCTTGCATCGTTTCTGATGCTGCGCTTAACCTCTTTGTCTATATTTCTATAGTCTTGTGACCCAATGTCGGTCTCGAGTCTTTTTTCTAATAAATTCTGGGTTTTGTTTGATAGTTTAAATTTACTTTTCTTCATCGGTTTAATTTTCTTGCTTGTTGGGTGAACTGCATTAACTATGTTTTTATATTGGGTTTCTGAATTATCTGATTCATCTATTTTGAGTTGACTAAAATAATTTGAGAGTTCTAATTTAAACTTTTCCGAATTATGAATAAGGTGCTGTTTACTATGTTTTATTAATCTTTTTGTAAATAATTAAGTTCTGTGTATTTTAAATTCAAATTTTAATTTTGCTCTTATTGGTCTGTGATCCAAAGCATAATTAATTTTATTAATGGCGCAAACATCTTTAACTATCTGTTTGTTGGAAGCTAGTATAAAATCGATTTCGTTTTGCGAATTTCCGTCAGGTGACACCCATGTCCATCGTCGTTTGGGTTTTTTGTCAAAGAAGCTGTTAGAAATTACCATGTTTTGACCAAATGCAAATTGAATTAGGCGTGCACCGCGTTCGTTACGTTTTCCCAAACCGAATTTACCTAGAGTATCTGTTGCACCATCTACATCTAATCGTGGCCCTACTTTCGCATTAAAATCACCTATAACTACAGTCCATGATCCTCTATTCTCGTCACATGCCTTGTTCAGGAGAACAATCATAAAAGTCTTCAATGTCTTCGTCTGAGTGCTTCGATGTTGGAGCATATACTTGTATCAGTGACAGAGATTTTGTAGGTGTTAGTCGGAACTTGAGGACCGCAATTATTTCTGAATAGCCAATAAATTCGATGATGTTATCCTTCCACTTTTTTAGCCACCAGGAAACCTACGCCGTAGAGTCCCTTGGTTTCTCCAAAGTGAAAAAATACATTACCATCACACTCTACAGTCTGTTCTCCAATTCTTCGGACTTCTGAAAGACCTATTATGTCCCACTTTATATCTCTTAACGAGTTTTCAAGTTCTAAGAGTCGTTCGTCATCTTTAAGCGTCCTTAAGGAAGCATAACTCTTTTTTTTTACTTGAGAAGCAATGCACCGAAGAAATAAAAAATAAGTGGTATAATTTAGATTCAACATTTATGCTACTAAATTATATTCTTTATCATGCTAGGCGTAACTGCCGTATCTATAAAATTTAGAGCACGTTTCTAAGATGCGTGAGCTACGAGGCGAGTACTTTTTTTTAGTGAGCACTTTGATATAGGCGATGGTTAGGTACCACTTAACATCAGACTTGTTCCATCTCCAGGACACATAAAAACACTCATTTATGCAGATTTGTGCAATACGCTTGTGCAAGATTTTTTAGAATATATAATAGAATAATATTGTACCTATATGAAAACACAGAGTTAACACATAAAAACAAATCTAAATGTATGCAAAAGTATAGTTGCAAAATGGTCCTTTACTCAGCATGTGCTGGTTGCAACAACCAGCGCTGGTCTTCCGTTAAGGCCATTTTACTAGTTGCAAACATGTTTAGCACAATAAGACAGAAAATCAAAACAAATTTGTTTTTTGTTTGTATAATACGTTTTTAGTGTAAAATCAAATTCTTTGTCTATAATAATTAACGGATAAAACGCTGCGGAATGGTCCTTGATTTACTGGTCTGCCTTTAAACCCATAAATCAATCGAAAACCATCGGAGCGGAGGCCATATCGCGTTGATCGCTACTGTCAGCAAAATTTGACGTGACTCTAAAGATAGATGGTATAGAAGGATGATTGTTACTAGCTTCCGCCTGCGGCTTTGCACGCGTGATTTGTCAATATACAGTAGCCTATGTCTCAATCCAGTTCATAATCTAACTATAGTTTTTGATTCTTGTTTAATTTATTCTAGAGGTTTTTGTTTATTATAAAACTAGCTGTTGCCAACGGCTTCGCCCGCGTTGTTCTGGGTGCAAAATACATATAGAAACTTTGGACATCCCATTTTTATCACATGGAAACTGATTTAGGGCATAAAAAGTAACCTATTTGGTAATCCAGGATATTATCTACGTACAGACCAAATTTTATCGAAATCGATTTAGCCGTTTCAACGTGATTAAATAACAAGCAAACAAATAAATTAACAAACATCAAAACTTTCGCATTTATAATATTAGTGTGATGAATGATACCCACTGTGTACCAAGTTTGTGCTTTCAGCAATATCAAGTTAAGACCTCAATAAATCTGTAACTAGCAGGTTACTGTTATTCTTAAACTTACTAATTATTAATCAAACTTGATCGCACATACTTAAAATAAACTCAATACTCAATATATGTATTGCTTTCACATGGTGACAAAGTTGTTACAGGTAGTAGGTAGATAGATTCTCATAATGTACTCTGGCAGGGCAACAGGGAGGCAGACCTTGTTTTCGTATCTAAATAGGTAGGCATACCATACAATTTATTCAATCTATTTATTTTTATGTTAACGAACTTACGATGTTCAAACATAAGTTAAGTAATTAATGATAATTCTCTATTGTATATAATAATCAACAAGACCGTAACATTATAGAACAAATATCAAATTAACATTTGGCGGTCTAATTGCTAAAAAGGTGTATCATCCAGACATCGTTTGGATTAATGACACAATCAAAAATTACGCGGTTCTGTACTCTTTGTTTAATTTTAGTCGCATATCTTTTGGAGGATAATATAACATTTACGATAACGCGTTCTCTTTTGTTAAAAAGTAATTATATATTAATTTAATTTAATTAATATTTAATTTAATTTAAAATTATTAAATTGTTGATATTAAAAAAATAAAAAAGAACACTTGAAAATATACACCGGGAGGGATAGACTGCAGAAATAACCCTGTGGAGAGACCCACACGGCAAAAGAGTCAGAGGAAGACCAGGATTAGAAGACGGCATTACAAAAACAGCCGGCCCAATCTGGGACCAAATAGCATAAGATAGCGACAAATGGGCATCTTTGGAGGAGGCCTTCACCCAATCTGGGGTTCAAATACTTGCAAAATAATTTAAAGAATTAAATAAGAAACATAATAATAATAAAATAAAATAGTAACCAATAACAATTCAAAATTCCTAATAGTCACAAGTGTAAAAATGTAAGAAATAAAAGGCTTTTTTATTTTTTATTTATATTTTGGAGGATAATATAACATTTACGATAACGCGTTCTCTTTTGTTGAAAAGTGGATCCGCTAATTTTTAAAATTAAAAAAAAACAAATAGAACACTCGGATATAAATTATATACACCAAATAACAAGCACCAACAAAATGTTACGTAATTACATGCACGGACTCTTTACCTTACATCCCCATCATTTAGCATTATGATAAACGTGTTTTCTTTTGATTAGCTGTTCTGATTTAAATTAATAAAAATATAATGTAATGTTTATTACACGGACTCTTAACTTTATAGCCCCATCGACATATTTCCGCCCCGCCTCCTAATACATCCTCTCCTTTATTGCCCTCAGAATGGCTCTAATAAATTATCTGTATTCCAGGGCCCCACTACACGAAGAAGAGTTCAACGAAGAAATAGGACTGTCGCTCAATGAGTTATTGGAGCCGAACTTTTGTGACAGAGCCAACGACTGCCCACTTTCTCTGCTCAATTTTGTTTTAGAACTGAATAAACCAAAGTGATATGTGAATATAATGATGTTTCTTATGAAATTATATTCATAAATAAATAACTAGTGGTTCGCCCCGAACTGAGATCTCGCGAGTCTCCCATAAAAACGAAAAAAAATATATTTGTAATCGATGACTATCAAAATAGTGCCACGAAATGAATAACCAACTAACTTGACTTACAGTTTCATTCAAACTACAGGTAACGGGAGTTCATGTCAATTGGTTCCTCTTTTTTGGGGTACAAATTGAAGTTATTCTGGATTTCAGACTTATGCCTATATTTATGTCACTTAAGCTACACGCATACCAAATAACAATACTGTGGGGTCACTGTTGTACCCTGTGAATATTGTCAAATTCTGTTTTTATTATGGCTAATAACTCAAAAAATACAGAAATTTTACTAAAAATTAAAACGGAGTCGAAATGTAGACCTATAAAGACCTTTCATTTGATGTCCCACTTGATATAATAGTCTCATTTTCTTTTTTTTTACCCATTTGAACCCCAATATCTCAACCACCCCCTAACATTTTTGCTCATTTAGTCACACCAAAATTGTGGCATCACTACCTATGTACAACCTACCTATGTATTAAATTTCACGATGATCGGATCAACGCTTCGATAGCTATCTCCGGACAAACAAACACACATATATACATACTTACATACTTACATACAAACATACTTACATACAAACATACTTACATACAAACATACTTATGTACATACAGCGCCGATTTGCCCAAGCTGATTTGGAGATCTCGCTTCGCTCGATCAAATATTACTGGACATTTCACACAGCGCTATCTAGGCCTAAACTAAGCAGAGCTTGTACTATGGGAACCAGATAACTGATAGAATACTTATATGCTTTTTTTCGTAAATACATATTTATAACATATAGAAAAACATCAAGACCCGGCACAAATATCTGTAGATCATATAAACATTTGTTCCGCAGCGGGAATCGAACCCGCTACCTCCTGCGTCTCAGCCGGCTATTCGCTCACTGCGCCACGGAGGTCGTCAATAACTTAGTAACACTAGCCACTCACCATGATATCAGCCATAAGATAATTTTATCAGTATCACTATCTTGCCTTATTACAGGATAACTTTGTATGCAATCGACAAATTTGGAGAATAGTAACCTTTTACCGTAAGCCAGTCGCTTTCGCCCGCCAGTCGCTCGGCCAGGCCGTGCCTTTCACACCTACAGTGCGTATCTCGCGAATGTAAGGGACGGTCTGACCCAGACGACACGCGGGCGACAGCAACTGGCTTACGTAATAATGGCTGTTACTTCGTAGCGGAAGCGCGTAACTTCCACTGTTTTGCTTTTTTACTTTAATTTCGGCCGATGGTGGCTACACGACCACACGGACCAAGAAACGGCATTTTGTGGCGCGTAGGGACCACTGGCGTCAACCATATGCGGCAAGTCCATAGAAAACGTATGAAAAATGCAGTTTGCAGTTCGGTGGCGGCATTTTGTGTCAAAAATCGATTGCTACAAATTCACTTTGTATATCACACTAATAATAATAAATGTGAAAGTTTGGATGTTTGTTTATTTATTTGTTCGTTTGTTTTTTACTCAATCACGTCGTAACGGCTCAACCAATTTCGATAATGTTTGGTATATAGGTACGTAGATTCTGACCTGGATTACCACATAGGCTACCTTTTATTTCATAAATCAGTTCCCATGGGATAAAAACGGATGTTAAGTCAAGTTGCAACAGCGAGTTTAGCTTTATTTCTAGGTTACCTACATGTTTAGTAGTGTAACGCTTACGAAGACGCGGGCAACAGCTAGTTTAAAAAACACGTTTCACTTAATAAAATGCAAAGGCGTATAAAGGCGCTAGTGATCGATTCTAATGGATGACCTGTCTGCTGGTAGGTACTACACACCCAACATCCTTCTTTTTGGCTCAAGTTATGAGAAATCGAATTCTAAAGAAGGCGTGCAGTGACTGAAAATGCTATATAATTTATAATGGGACTCCTTTTTTTGGACAAATGTTAAAAATACATTATCTATGTATTGATTAATTTTAAATATGAATATGACAATACCTAAATTACCTAATGTCTTACTAAAATTATTAAGAAAAACATAGTAAGAAAACCGGCATGTCCTAGAACCAAACATTCGAAGACATATGCAATTTGATTCGATTTGTTTTTGATTATTAGGAGCCTCTTCTGTCCTACTGCTGGGCAAGGACCTCCCCCAATTCTTTCGAGACATCTCGATCCCGTAGTAAATCTGCCATTGAAACTTGTATACTAGTGGTTCGTCCTCGAACAGTCTCCGATTAAAACAAAAAAAATATTATTTGTAAGCTTTACTATCAAAACAGAGCCACGAAATGCATAACCAACAAACTTGACCTACAGTTTCATTCAAATTACAGGCAACGGCAGTTCACGTAATTAGGTTAATCTTTTTTGGGGTACGAATTGCAGTTATTCTGGATTTCAGACTTTTACCTATAGTTGTGTCATTTAAGCTACACGCATACCAATTACAGCACTATGGTGTCACTGGTGTACCCTGTAAATTTTTACAAAGTTTAGTTTATATTATGGCTAACAACTCAAAAATTATAAAGACTTGACTAAAAATAAAAACAGGGTCCAAATGTACTAATGAAGACCTTTAATTTGACGTCCCACTTGACCTAATAATCTCATTTTCATTTTTTTTACCCCACTTGAACCAACAACCTCAACAACCCTCAACATTTTTAGCCCATTTAGTCACACCAACATTGTGCTATCACTACCTACCTATGTATTCAATTTCATGATGATTGGATCAACACTTCGAAAGTTACATACAACGCCGATTTGCCCAAGTTGATTTAGAAATCTCGCTTCGCTCGATCAATTATACCTAGTATATATTACTAGCTGACCTGCCGAACTTCGTATCGACTTGACATGCATATGACGCGGGCTGCCAATGTACGTCACCCCAGTAGAATTGGCAATCGTTGCATCTATGTATGAGAAAATGAATTTTTTCATAATTATTTTTTGCGTGAATTTTTCCAATATATTAATAGTTATTCTGCTAATGGCGGATAGAAATCCAATAAATCAAAGATCATCAGAATCGGTCCAGCCGTTCTTGAGTTATAAATGGTGTAACAAACCTGACTTTGTTTTATTTAAACATATTTTATTGTTATCCTTTCGTCACTTACGCCAAAACCCAGTGAGCGTAATGGAATAATATCCTTATTATAAACCGGCTAACGCAGACTTAACTTAATCCCATACAATTACTATGCGTATGGAAATTGAGTAACATAAGAGTAGTAAAGAGGCCACGAGCATAGTCTGATTATGGAAGAAGTAATGAGTAAATAAATTAAAAACGTGTGTGTGTACGCATGTAAGAAGTTATACTGTTTTGGCTTAAAAGAACAAAAATAGCTAAAGATTTAATCCCATAAGCCACAACTCTTTCTGAAAACATCTATTTTAAAAAATGAGATCTTCAAACTCTACTAAGCAGCTTCTTTAGAGTAAACAATGTATTTCCTACTATATATATCGCAAAAGTACATATATATATATATATATATATATATATATATATATATACTTTTGCGATATATATATATATATAATATGTAAGTATTTATGTAAGTATATTTTATGTTCAGGTATTTATTTACTTTTATTGTAGCACCAGGTATTAGTCTTTAAGTTTTCTAGGTTAAGCTATTTTAATTTGGTGTAACAATAAAGAATTATCTCTTTCTCTCTCTTTGTTTGCAAAAAGAATGATAAATATGAGAATGATAAAATATGGTTATAAGTTTTTACGGAAACTTGAGAGACAGTTATCACCTAACTTTTGTTAGTTTAACAGTTGTCGCTTTTTGGCTGTCAGTGTTCGCGTGCATGAAACGTTATCAGCTAACTTCAACATGTCGCTTTATGGCTGTCGATGTGCGCGCGCATCGTATAAATTTTACTTTCATATTTTTTATCCAAACGCGCGAAAAGAAGTAGGTATAACTTCATAAATAAAATTATAACAAAACAATTTATACCTACCTGGAAAAAGTATGAAAACTGGTTATTTTTGAAAACTAGACTGATTAAAAGTTATGAAAAGACGATCAAAATATTAAAATATCTACCTGCATCAATCGTGAACATACTCAAAATATTGCTAAAAATATGACAGAGAGACATCCCCTAAGGTACAGATAAAGTGTTGACCCTGTCCTGCTCAATTGGCTCAGCTCAACCCTACAATTCCCTCGCATACAATCCGCATGCGGACAAGCCTCTGCGCCTGTGGAGGTAATTAAATCAGGTATTGTCTTAAGAGTCTAATGGGCTTGGTAATACAACGCCTAAGCTTTATGGTGACTACACCGCCGATGAAATGACGATCACATCCAGGCATCCAAGGTCTTCAGGCATCCAAGATACTTACGATAAATATATACTAAAAAAATAAAAAGCGCTTGATATTTTACACATTGCTGTGACGCAGGAAGTTGCGGGTTTGATTCCCGCCGCGGAACAAATGTTTGCATGTTTGCATTGTTCCATGTCTGGCTGTTTTACTATATATTATGAGTATGTATTTATAAAAAAAAGTATATAAGTATTCTATCAGTTATCTGGTTCCCATAGTATCTCTAAACTCTGCTTAGTTTAAGGCTAGATAGCGCTGTGTGAAATGTCCAACAATATTTATTTATTTATTGCTAATTGTATTGCTTCTGGTTTCCATAGCTATGGTGACCAGATAATGATAGAATCCTTATTTATTTTAATTTTCTGTTAATATTTAAAGAACTAACCAAACTCGGAACAAATATTGTAGATCATGCAAACAATTGCCTCGAGGTGGGAATCGAACACGCAACAGCGGAGGAAGTCGAATGAGCGCACTATAATTCTCATTTATTACTCCAAGGCCTAATATCCTCCGTTGTGTACGCGGTTTAGTGTAAGTGTTTGTATGAAAGTGCTTTGACCTTTTAATTAGGATAGGATTATAGTGAAGGAAGGATGGTATGAAATTCCAATAGTCATCTAATGATCTTCTATTAATGCAAATATTATATATGATAACTACAACCTAGGGGTCTTGAATTCACGAGGGAATAGGTTTCTTCTAGTCAAGCGTGTACCATCGTAGACTGCATCATCGCTTACCATCAGGCGAGATAGTGGTCACACGCTGGCCTAATTTATAACAAAAAATATTAAAAAAAAAACATGTTTTTGCTTTTATTAGAAGAGCGTGTAGACGTTTTTTAGAAAGGAAAAAATCACCCATAAAGGAGGTCACGACCATTGAGTATTATTACGACTGAAAGAGAGAGAATAGTCGATCTTTTGCTAATAGTGACATTTCAAGACAATACTGGGTAGATTGATACATTAAAATATAATTTTATACCCAAACATACACATAGGTACATAACTGACATGACTATAATTTTCTGTGCCGTGTAAATCATCTATAGACCATTGTAAGCGATCGATAGATAGCTCAATTGCTCCAGGCAGAAATGTCTACAAGACACTGGCTGCATTGCCCCGCATTGCAATGGAAGCAACTATGTTTATTAACTATCTTTGAGTATCACAGATACATCCAGATCATCTGGTAAAACTACCTGGATATAAATTTCTTAGAATTCGTTTTATTTTTGAGATAAATCTGGTTGATATTAGTGAAAGCTGAATCGCCCTGTAAATAAAGTCTGTAAACTTGAGTTGAGATATAAAACTTGGGTTCAGTTTAAAAACTCGTTGAAGCCAATTGCAAGCCAACAGTGCGCGAAGCATTTTGCTGCGGAACCCTAAAATAGTTATCGCCTTACACACCGATGAGTTCCCACACTTAACTAGGTGTTTCTCGAATGAAACTCGATTATTTTCTGTATATTGTAGCAAAAATTACAAAAAACAGTACGTTGTTTACGAAAAACAATAAGGGTTCCTCATTCGAACCATAAAAACGGCATTGTATGTATGTATGTAGGTATGTATGTACGAGTATGTTTGTATGTTGTTGAGATATTGGGGTTCAAGAGGGGTAAAAAAAAATCAAAATGAGGCTATTACGTCAACTGGGATCATTAGTAAATTTTGACCCTGTTTTTATTTTTAGTTTAGTCCTTGTGGTTTTTGAGTTATTAGCCATAATGTCCATACACCAGTGACCCTACAGTGCTTTAATATGGTATTCGTTTAGCTTTAGTTGTGTTACTAAAAGGTCTTCATTAGTACATTAAGACTCCGTTTTTATTTTTAGTAGTCCTTATAATTTTTGAGTTATTAGCCATAACTTTAACTAAACTTTGACTTAATTCACAGGGTAGGTACACCAGTGACCACATAGTGCTGTAATTTGGTATGTGTGTAGCTTAAGTGACACAAATATGGGGAAAAGTCTGAAAAAAGAGTAAACAATTAACATGAACTCATGTTGCTTGTAATTTGAATGAAACTGTAGGTCAAGTTGTGTGGTTGTGCATTTCGTGGCACTATTTTATTAGTCAAAGATTGAATGATATATTTTTTTTGTTTTTTGGAAGACTCGCGTAACCTCAGTTCGGGGCGAACCACTATTTCATTGTTCGGACGATATATGGAAAAAATCCGTCACGATCTCAAAAAATTCTAAGACGAATGGACTTTTTAGAATTTTATGGGATGGTTTTTAACATTTTATAAATAACTAGTGGTTCGCCCCGAACTGAGATCTAGCGAGTCTCCCATAATAACGTAAAAATATTATTTGTAATCTTTGACTATTCAAATAGTACCATGAAATGCACAACCAAAAAACTTTACCTACAGTTTCATTCAAATTAAAAGTATCGGGAGTTCATGTAAACTGGTTACTTTTTTAGGGATAGAAATCGCAGTTATTCTGGATTTCAGAGTTTTCCCTATATTTATGTCACTAAAGCTACACGAATACCAAATTTCAGCACTGTGGGGAACTGGTATACGCACAGCTACACATCAAGCTATACATTTCCAGTCTATGCTGACCTCTCATTGTACGGAAAACCTACACAATTCGAGGTCAGCTTATACTGGAAATGTATAGCTTGAGGTGTAGCCGTGTGTACCTAGTGAATTTCGTAAAAGTTCTGTTTTTATTATGGCTAATAACTCAAAAACTTCAACGCTTAAATAAATAATAAAAACGAAATGTACTAATGAAAACCTTTCATTAGACGTCCCATTTGGCGTTATTGTCTCATTTTGATTTCTTTTTACCCCTCTTGAACCCCAATATCTCAACAACCCCCCACAGTTTTAGCTCATTTATTCACACCAGGATTGTGCCATCACTACCTACATACCAAATTTCAAAATGATCGGATCAACTATTCGAAAGGTATCCTCGAACAAATAAACATAGATACATACCTATATACAACACCGATTTGCCCAAGTTTATTTGGATACAAAAATATAAATACAAATATTTAAATATTTATTTTGTGTCCATTTTAGATTATATGAATACAACAGTTATATTTATACCAAATACAAGACAAAATAGGTCGTCACTCAGCGGTGTGCCACTGCAACATATGTATACTCGTATGAGTAGCTACTGTAGCGCGCATGTGACGCCTTCAGTGCGTTTGAGAAGTAGAAAATAGAAACACGCGTTTACATTATTAAATAACCTATAAATGTTTACAAGGTTCGCAAAAAACATAATATAAAATTTAAATAATATATTAATACACAATAACTACTAAACATTGTACATAACTTATTAAAGCAAGACTATTTACTAATAATACGATTTTTGAACTTGTTTTTCTTAAAATAATCCAATTTCCTTCGGTAATAACCGAGAGTAGGGCCTCAAGTCGACGCGAGTGATATATGTTTTTCATAAATCTCTGGTTTGCTAAAACTGTGAGGGTAAAAGGATATTTCTGGGGTCAAGAACCTGCTCATGTGGGGATTTATGTAGATCTAATAACCGAAGTTATTTTGTTTACATATCCTATACTTAGCCCGACATCCACAACGATCCCGAAACGTAATTAGCGACTAAACATGTTTAAATTTAATGTATTTGTATGATTTGACAACTCTCTAAATCATATTTAGCTACTAAGAGCCACTTACGCAATGATGTCTAAACGTCTTCAGTGGCTAAATATGATTTAGAGAGTTGTCAAATACGTCAAATTTAAACATGTAATCGATAAATACATTTAGGCATCGTTTCACAAGCCGGCCTTAGTGTTTAAATTTATTAATTAATAGTTTTTTTATTTATTTATTAATACTTAGATTCACAGTTATAATACCGTATATTATAAACTAATTATCATGTATTAAACCAAATTGAATCTACATTCGAATACTAAACTCTTATAACATTTACTTGATACTCTTCTCGTGGAAATCTAATAGATCGGATTTGACAGGTGTCAAAATACTACCTACGAACAACAAAACCAAATACAACATTGTAATAGCGTCCTGTCCAAATATTGATTCAGGATTATCTAGCTAGTGTTTTGGAGTGTATTTTTCCTAACTCGGTGCATCTAGATACCAATAATAAAAATGAAAGTATCTGTCTGTGATTTAAACCTCTGTCTTTGTTGTCTGTGTTTAGTGTAATATTAAGTGCAAATGACTATTTATACTATAATTATTGATTAAAATGTCTCGTATGTACCTTTTTGATTTGTTATCCCGATGTTTGCTCACGATGTTAAAATTATTATGTAAAAATAAGAGCTGTTATGCCACAATGAGAATGAGAAAAGTTATAGTGAATTTTAATTAAAAACATAAATGGAGTTACAGAAAAATCGCCGATATTTTGGAATTTTCCGTAAAGAGGATATTTATCGCCCTTGCACATTTTGAACTACACGGAACATCAGATAACGTGCCCAGAAAACTTCGTCCAAGAAAGACCACAGTTCAAAAAGACAGGCTTATGATTCGATTAGCTAAAGCAGACCCCTATAAAGGATCGAATGTTATAAGAAAAGAGGTATTTTTAGTAGACGCTCCCCGATACGTGTCCACTACACTAGTTCGTAGATGGTTGAAGGACTACTAACCAGGCAACAGAGAGAAAATCGTCTAACATTCGCTCGCAACTATTAATCAGTGGAAAAAAGATCAGTTTCCAGATGAAACTGAAATTAATTTGATTAATTCAGATAGAAAACGATACGTACGACGACGACAAAGCTTTGAATAACAAGTACACTAAAAACACAGTTATGCACAGTGGTGGAAATGTTATGGTGGGGGGAAGTTTTTCAGGATACGGGATTGGTCCCGTGAGAAAGGTTGAAAGGCAGATAAATCAATATCAGTACAAAAACATCTTAGAGGAGACAATAATTCCATATTCCGAGGGAAATATGCCAGCAATTTGGATATTTCAGCACGACAATGACCCAAACCACACAGCACGCAGCGTTAAAGCGTTTCTCACAGAACAATCGGTGACAGCGTGAGTGGCCTGCCAATAGTCCGGATTTAAATCCAATTGAAATTTTGTGGCACACCATTAAGGCCAAACAAAAAATTTAAACCACTGAAAAATTGAGTCAGAATCACAAAAGTTATGAACTATTTCAAGCTAAATTTTAAACTACATTCTTCAGGCTTCGTTATTTGTCAGAAAATACCGAGATCTTTTTAAATCTAATGCGGACGTACATGAAAAGTACAACACACGGAACAAAAATAAACTTATCCTTTCCATCACTACACTTCAATCCGTAGGCAGAAGCCCTAAATTCCGAATGATTAAAATATATAATAAAATGCCTGACTATTTAAAAAACGAGAAAGCACATAAAATATTTTATAGGAATTTGAAATCAATATTAATAAAAAATCATACTATTCAGTTGAGGAATACCTACGAGTATCGGACAACCTAATTAACAAACAAAGTGACGACCCTAGCGAATATTAACAGGTAGGTAGTATGTAAGCATGCGTAGATATAGTTTTATACCTTGAAATTACTTGACATTATTATTATTATTACCCGATAGCTTGACATACCTTTGTTTTTCTACTGTATTATTTGACATATGCCGCTTAAACTATTTTAATTTATTTATTAGACATGTTTAATTCTGTTTAATGCCTGTACTTTTGAAAAGGCGCAAATCCAACTTGCAGTGCCCTTACAGGGTATATGTACGTACTTCTAAGCTACCGACCATCTAAGCAAAAAAATGTATATGTAGGTACATGTAAGCAGAATAAATGAATATGAATATGAAAGTAGTCACTATTGTCTCTGTTTTAAAAACTAGACCAATTTGAGCCATTTAGCAGCGTTCCAAAACAGTTATGACCTCTTTATGTGGAACTTGAAACAATCACTTTTTTGTATCAGTTTTTTATTTGTCTGTCACTGGCCGTTCATAAAAAGAGCTTGTTATTTTTGAATTTTGAATGGAAATAGTGCAATTT
This sequence comes from Philereme transversata, assembly GCA_963924445.1. Lineage (NCBI taxonomy): Eukaryota > Metazoa > Arthropoda > Insecta > Lepidoptera > Geometridae > Philereme > Philereme transversata. The sequence continues at coordinate 15,952,764 of OZ004340.1, forward strand.
TTTTATTCTGAGCTCTTTCTTGTTTGTGCCAGTATTAATTTTATTCGATACTCAAAATGTTTAAAAATAATATCTTTGTGTTGTTACTAGCTAACATTTGTGTACATTTTTGTTTTTCTACAGACCTTGAAACTACATCAAGGTTATTGTCACGAAGGAAACGATATGTCGCTTTTCCAGAAGGGTCGAGTTTTTCGGTAAGCCTGTTACATACTATTGAAATTATACGATTGCATCATTGTTTTAGGCTTATGGTATAGTGAGAGAAAATGTTTAGAGGTTGCTTTAATCCCACTAATATTATAAACGCGAAAGTTTGTATGGATGTATGTGTGGATGTTTGTTACTCTTTCACGCAAAAACTATTGAATGGATTTTAATGAAATTTGCTATGTCGATAGATTATTGACCCTGGATTGACACATATGCTACTTTTCATTGACAAAACATGCGTGCAAAGCCGCGGGCGGAAGCTAGTCTTTAAAATGCGATCAAATTAAATCGTTAACATTTTTTCAGCTTATTTTTAACCTCCTCTGCAGTTGTAATCCGTAGGAAACACGAATTAAATACACCGTATATTTCTAACGCCTTTTATAAATGTATAAAAGTATACCTTTTATATTACGTGTTTTGATATGTACTACATTAAATTAAAACACGGATAGGGCTAATGGTAATTTTTGTAAAATAGGTTTAATTCAAATTCATCACAATTATAAACTTTTACATTTTCAAACAACCTTAATACATGTATCAAGTCCTAAAATTAATATCAATGGAACAGTAAAGGAATAGGTAAATAAATATTAATTCATCATATAAGTAGGTACCTGTTTAACTGAATAAGCGGCATCGTCGCAAAGGCGCCGCCGATTTGCTATAAAAATTGTTTTTTGGAAATATGTATATCGATTACTGGATTAATATTCAAGCTACCAGTATTAAATCCACCTCTAAAATTTGTTAATACGATTCCGAATGTGTGTGTTAATTTATGTCGTACATAACAAAAAAGGTTATAAGAAAACGGCATTACTCTAAACACATTTTTATTTGTTTATATCTCCAGACTGCAGCCTGTATGGCGATCGGTGTGATTGGCCAGCCAGCTCCAACATCATTCCCTGGCACCTTCAGTTTCGGTCTAAACTGGGCCATTGCATATGAGCTGCCGAATGTGACAGAAACAGCTGGCTTCTACACATCGAAGAAGATGAAGAAGCCGATACAGCAGAGGAGAAGTAGAAGAGAACTTTATGGAAAGCTGGAGTCGATTTTGGACAAGTGAGTTTATTTGAGATTTTTTTAGAATGATTTTATGAATTTTACACAAAGGAAGAGAATGCTCTTTAGCATTAGGCTAAGTTCATATGACCACCCGGTACCGCGCGGAACTTACTAATCGTGCGGTAGAAGATCAAACTAAATAGTCTTTATCGTCTACATTACCGCTCGCTACTCGTCTACATTACCGTTTTTGCGCGCGGTAATGTAGACGATAAACACTATTTAGTTTGATCGTGTACCACGTGGTTATTAGTACCGCGCGTTTATTTGAACTTAGCCTTAAGTTCACCTTTGTACTATTTTTATAAGTGCAATAAAGTATTTTTAATCAATTAAATCTGACTGAACAGAGATGATAAGAAAACAATTGTTACACACATATCAGCTTATTGTAGCTAGGACTAAAATTTTAGCGTGCATCAAAAGTGTTATTTTTAACAAACTTCAAAAAAAGGAAAGGGTTCACGATTCCGTTTTTTTTTGTTTGTTACCTCAGAACTGCGTCATGTACCTACCTATCAACCAATAAGATTTTTTTTGATAGTATATTCTTTCAGGTTAGTCCCATAGAATTTTTATCAAAATCGGTTCAGTATCGGTAGTTAATCAAAATAACTGGTTTCGATATTCTGTTTTCTTAAGTCAGTTAGATTTTTATTAAAACGTTACTTGTGCTAACTGCCACTCACCATTAGTTGGTATTGAATCACCCGTCGAAATCTTGATAGTCCTTCAGACTAGTAAATGATCAGCCCAATACAAAACCTATAACAAATAACTCAATCAGGCAAACAAAGCTGACAGAAGACAATTTTTTTCATTTCACGAAAATACTAATGTTTTCTACTTTCAGAGTCATGCATTTTCTTGACTGAAAACTCTTTATTGCACAACAATTATTAAAGTCGGGGTCGGGGAAAAAGTCTTTTCGCATTATAGTATGTATGAACTTGTAATAAAATATCTTTGGCACTGCATCTTACTTACTTACTTATACTTATATCTGGCTGGTTTTGGTATCATTCAAAGTTTAAATTTTGAAGAAGATAATTCCAAATTCAAATTGGGAAAATGTGTGATTTTTATTTGTTTTTCGTACTGTAAAGATAAGTGAATCTAATGAAGAAATTCGATACATTTTAAAATTTTACTACAAAAAAGGTAAAAATGCAACGCAAGCCGCGAAAAAAATTTGCGATGTTTATGGACCTAGTGCAGTGTCTGTGAGAGTAGCACAAATTTGGTTTAAGCGTTTTCAATCCGGAAATTTTGATGTCAAAGATGCACGTCGCTCTGGTCGCCCTGTTACGGATAAAATTGATGCCATTTTTGAAAAAGTGGAGCAAGATCGGCGTATCAGTAGTTACAACGTAGCTGAAGAACTGAGAATAGACCACAAATCAGTTTTGGCGCATTTGAAAAAAACAGGGTACACAAAAAAGCTCGATATTTGGGTACCCCACGAGCTCACTGAAAGAAGCCTAATGAACCGTGTACTCATTTGTGATTCTTTATTACAACGTAATGAAACCGAACCATTTTTGAAGAAGCTGATAACTGGTGATGAAAAGTGGATCACGTACGACAAGAACGTGCGAAAAAGGTCGTGGTCAAAGGCCGGTCAGGCTTCACAGACTATGGCGAAACCCGGGTTAACTCGCAACAAGGTGATGCTGTGTGTGTGGTGGGATTGGAAGGGCATTATTCATTATGAGCTGTTACCACCAGGCAGGACCATCGATTCTGAACTCTACTGCGAACAACTGATGAGATTAAATCAAGAAGTTGAGAGAAAGCGGCCGGAATTAATCAACAGAAGGGGTGTGGTTTTTCATTATGATAACGCTAGACCTCACACATCTTTAGCCACTCAGCAAAAATTAAGAGAGTTTGCCTGGGAGGTGTTAATGAATCCGCCGTACATTCCTGACCTTGCACCTTTAGATTTCCACCTGTTTCGGTCTCTTCGGAATTCTTTAGGCAGTGTCAGGTTAACATCACGAGAGGACTGCCAAAACCACTTGTCGCGGTATTTTGATCAGAAGCCCCAAAATTTATATAGCAATGGGATCATGTCCCTACCTACAAGATGGCAAAAAGTTATCGAACAAATTGGTACCTACATACTTTAGTTAAATGTAAATAAACTATATTAAAAAAAATTGAATTTTCTTAAAAAATGCGAAGAAACTTTTTCCCCAACCTAATATGTACATAGGTGAACTTAACGCTAGCAAGCGTTCCCTTTTGCCTCTTGCGTATTGCGGAAAATATATTTAGGTAGTGCACGACAAGTAGCAGAAACATTATATGATAATAAAATGAAAATACATTGTTAATAATACCAATACCCAAAAATCAAATAGGTATATACCTAATCAGGTCATAAGTATTGTCACACAGTAAAAACTTTTCTTTTAGAATGCTGGCCACAAAAAAGTTTATAGAATTCGAATTTCGAATTGTTCATGAAAATAAAAATGTATACTTTATCGAATTTTACTCATTTTTAAATATGGAGTGGACGCTTAAAGAAGACCGTGTTGCAGTTATTGCGTTGCATCGTTGCAGTTACGCGCCAATTCAAATTTTTGACATACTGAAAAATTTGAATATAACCAAAAGATTCGTTTATCGCACCATCAAACGATACAATGAAGACTCTAGTGTAGATGACAGGTCAAGAAGTGGTCGCCCTCGGTCTGTTAGGACTCCAGCAGTGATAAAAGCTGTGAAGGCGCGAATTCAAAGAAATCCCAAACGTAAGCAGAAACTGTTGGCCCTTAAGATGGGGTTAAGCAGAACCACGGTGAAAAGGGTGTTAAATGAAGACTTAGGGCTTCGGGCATATCGAAGAAAAACAGGACATCGTTTGAATGCTCGTCTAATGGACCTGAGACTGAAGAGATGCCGCGCTTTGTTGAAGCGGTACGCGGGAAAAAAATATCGGGAAATTCTTTTTTCGGATGAAAAAATTTTTACCGTAGAAGAGAGCTACAACAAACAAAATGATAAGGTGTACGCACATAGTAGTGAAGAAGCGAGCAACCGTATTCCGCGTGTCCAACGAGGTCATTTTCCATCCTCGCTCATGGTATGGTTGGGAGTTTCTTATTGGGGCTTAACAGAGGTACATTTTTGTGAGAAAGGTGTAAAAACGAATGCAGTTGTGTATCAAAATACAGTCCTGACGAACCTTGTGGAACCTGTTTCTCATACCATGTTCAATAACAGGCACTGGGTATTCCAACAAGATTCGGCGCCAGCTCATAGAGCGAAGAGCACACAAGACTGGCTGGCGGCGCGTGAAATCGACTTCATCCGGCACAAAGACTGGCCCTACTCCAGTCCAGATTTGAATCCGTTAGATTACAAGATACGGCAACACTTGGAGGAAAAGGCGTGCTCAAAGCCTCATTCCAATTTGGAGTCACTCAAGACATCCTTGATTAAGGCAGCCGCCGATATTGACATGGACCTCGTTCGTGCTGCGATAGACGACTGGCCGCGCAGATTGAAGGCCTGTATTCAAAATCACGGAGGTCATTTTAAATAAACTTTAGTGTCATAAGAATCTATGTTTTGTTAAGTTCATTTTGGTATATAAATGGTTACATAACGAATAAACTTGTTTCAATTATTTTATATTAAACATGTGACAGAATTTATGACCTGACTAGGTATAGTATTTTCATATATATATATACACTATTTTCAATAAACGTACTCTCTAATATTATACATCAATAAACACTAGTTGAAATAGTTTCTACACAACACGAGAAGAAATGCATACGAACACACTCATTGCGATACAAACATAAGCTTATGATACCTATTTTCCGAATCAAACTACACTCTTCAAGCCTTTACGTAATTTCGATCAAAATATTATAAATATTTAACATACTACCTGACGCGTTGAAAAATGAGACTTATATACAATTTATAAAACAACTACAATACTTACTAACTACTATATAATTGACGAATATTTTAATGACATATTTTAGATACTTACCTACTTTGACATTAGATTTGAATGTTTTCTTTTTTAAATGAACGTAACAAGAACAATGATGTCCTCCTCTCTCCAAAATATTGTTGTGCATAACAAGGTCCATAATGATCATGTACCTATCAATTACCAGATATTATTACATTGTGGAATACAATTAACGATTGAGTATTGGATATTAATAGATAAACTAATGCATACAATAATACTAAACAAACTCATTTTTCTTTAAATAACTCTTTTTTTTGTTGTCATGTTCACAGTATGGGCTACAATGGCAGGCAGTGCATTTTGAAGACACTTTGCGAGACCACACAGCGCATCGTGCCCCATGGGAGAAACATGATGGAAGAAATCTTCCGTACTTTGTTCACGTAAGTAAAAGTATAAATACATACAATACAGATTAGATTTTAAGTTCGTAGAACTTTGCATCGTACGTTTATACATTCACGCCTGTCATTCCTCTCGTCACTCTCGTCTCGTCGTTGTAGATATGGTTCTTTAAAGATGTCCTGTCTCAAGGAACAACTTGATCATAAGTTATCAGTCTTCTTCGTCATATTACCCCTAGGGTAAGGTTTCTTGGGGGCCATGGACCACTTAGGGGTACATGACGAGTCCCGAGGGACCATGGCTATAACTGAAGAATTGAAATCCTTGCAGCTTCCATTCATGAAACGCAAGGCAAATTATAAAAAAATCTTCTCTCCATGAGAATTGTTTTAAGTGGTCCGCGACCACAAAAAGGTTAAGAAACGTTATAGGACGTCTACTAATAGTGTGACTAATCTTGTGCGGCCGACACCCAACGGCACACAGCAACCGAGTTGAGTCGTGTTTCCTCACTAGATAGTGGGGAGTCATTTTTTTAATTTATTTTTTATTCATCCTTCTGCGCGTCCTGTTTGTTTGGTCTTCACTCGAGTACCTTTATCCGCAATAGCTAAAATTTTTCAAGTTATATGCCCACCACTTGCTTGTCCTTTGGCTTTAGTCAATAATTTTGATTTGCCTACGGATTTCCTCATTTGTCTTCTTTTTTATTGAAGTGAAATATCTATTGGCGCGCCTGGGGGTAAATCTAACTCTTGTGCCGTCATGCCATGACGGCATGCGTCCAATAGGCGAATTTAAATATCATATATATTGAATATACGCGCCTCGGGGGTAAGATATATAATAATAATTGGCAATAGTCAGAAGAACGGATAAATTACTGTTTGCCGTCACGCGTATGCGTCATATTGCGTATGGATAAAATGATTATAAACGGGTTTCTTAATCATCATCATCTCAGCCCACATCCACCCACTGCTGGGTATAGGCCTCCTCGTTATCACGCCATTCTCTCCGACCCTGTGCCAAGCGCATCCATTGCCTTCGCGATCGCGATGTCGTCCGACCATCTGGCTGGTGATCTGCCAACTAGTCTGCGCCCTTCTCGCGGCTACCACTCGGTTGCTGCCCTTGTCCATCTTCCTTCTTTCCTCCTTGCCAAGTGTCCAGCCCATCTCCACTTCAGCTAGTTGATCCTTCTACCTACATCCACGACTTTGGTTCTGCGTCGTATTTCGATGTTGGGTATATGGTCCAACAGTGAGATGCCTAGCCATTGCTCAAAAACAACTCTAATTTTGTCAACAAGTTCGTTCGTGAGCGGCCATGTTTCAGCACCGTATGTGAGGATTGGCAGGACACATTTTCTTTAGTTATAAATAATTTCAATAACCATCAATTCAGATGCTTCACATCTACCGTGACGGCCACATTTTTTTTTTCTTTCTATCGTTTACTTTATTTGTTTTGTCGGGCTGGTTAAACCAATTTGAATATTTACACGACACTGCCGCAACGTACAAGGTACAATAGCTTATATTGATACGGTGCGCCATGTGGCTGCAATCTCAATTGCTAATCTTGCCCTATACATAAACCAATCCACATCTGCTTCACGTTTAACGCCTCAATAAAACAAACACAAACGTAAACCTGTGAAATCTATCACTCTATCCTGAGGTTCAGTATTTTATCGTATTTTTATTTTTGTACTTCCTTCCACATCTTTTGAACTTTAAAATAATACCTATATATTTTTGTTATGCACACTAAAATTTAAATGCGTGGTTTAAATTTTAGGATGTGAATGTTGAAATAGTTTGCCAGCATTGGACCACAGCATTATCGTAAACGGAATAAAGTATTGTGCTTTCAAAATCTAGAACTTCAACTATTTGGATTCTGGAGCATAATGATTTTTCTGACGTAGCCAAAAAGATGAAAACCCAAATTGCTGACGTATGACATAGGATATAAAAGAAAGAAATCCAAAGAGCAACGGGTCTGTTTCATGAAAATAGATTGATTTGAATTTATTTTGAATATTTTAGACCACCCAGGAATCTTCCACATTTGATATACTGATAAAGCTAGTAAAGACGGTCCGGCTTCAGACGGAGAGCGTATCTAGTGTTAGAATTATTCAGTTAAAACTACACACATGAAACAAAATAGGTCACTAAATATAAAAATCACTATAGAAACGATACTGGAAGCCACTGAGCGTAGGCCGCACGAGATCGTTTTTTATGATTATCTATGGAAGAGGCATATGTTCAGTATGTCGACGTTTTATGGCTGTTAACGCATAAACGATAATTATCAGCAATATTTATCAGTTCAATGTTGGACGTAGGTATACATAGGTTCTCCCAAGGTGTGCCCCTGAGCCCGATTATCGGCTTTCATCCAGTCCACCAGCTACATCGCGCTGATCGTCTCTTCATTTAACCGATGAGTGTCCATTTTTTATACTACCTGGAGATGGAACAACCATATGACCCACCTGATATAAAGTGGCCATCGCCTGTAAGTTGCCTCTGCGATGCACTGCCCTAGGTCCATCAACTTGAGGCGTGTAGGTGTTAAGCCTCATGTGACATTTGTTCCACTTGACTCTTCCGGTTTGTGGTCTTCGATTGTGGGCTCTGTGCTAGATATCACTTTAGCTTATACTGTGAGCTTCCTCGACCACCTGAAACTGATGAGGATGATAAAAAAATATATTTCAGGCAACAAACATACAAATACAAAAATATTTATTTTGTGTCCATTTCTACCCTTTTTATTCTATGATTACAATAGTTATACATAAACCAAATAAATAACAACAAAATAGGTAGTCACTCAACAAAGTTTTTAAATAACCTTAAATAAAACACACAAATAAAATAAATAACAATTAAAAAAAACACGAATAATATAGGGACGTGGTGAAAGAAAGTAGCTACCATTATGTGCCAAGGATGACTTCTTCTTCTTCCTGTCCTTTTCCCACATTACACGGGGTTGGCACAACATGTATTCTTCCTCCACATATCTCTATCAGCCGTACTCTCCGTTGTCACTTCCTTCCTACCCATATCATTCTTTACACAGTCCATCTATCTCATCTTCGGATTTCCTCTACTTCTATATCCATCCACACTCATATCTATCTCTTTTAGTCACATGCCAAGGATAGGACTCATTGAGGGAATTATTTCCTTCATTAATCACCTTTCGCACGCGACACTTCCAGAGCCACCGTCCTAGGGTGCTGTTGCGGCTGTCCCAAACTCTGTTCATCAGCGATGCAGTTTTTTTGCGCACAATGGCGTGAAAGCCATCTGTGTGATAATGGGGAAACATTAAAAAAACATATATGTAGTATCGGTTTTTAGTAGTAGATAAAGCTTACCGTATTTGTTTTTACAGGATGCCTCTCACAAGGCTCATCTCATCAGAGCCCATGGAGCACGCGATCTACGACTCGGCGCATCGTCTTGGCGTTTTACTTGAAAATTGTGACAACATGTTCAAATGCCCTATATCCCTGGTAGACTGGGCTAAAGGGTATTACAATGCACCGGCCCCTAAAGTAGACACGGCTCGAAGCCCTTGGGCTTTGTTCAGTAATTCTTTTGGATAATATAACGTATAAATAATTGCTGTGTGTTATTTAATAGACCTCATTAAATAATAGCATTCAGTAAATACATGTTCACTTGTGGAAATATAAATTGGTAATTGGAAGAAGCATCTACTCATTCCAACCTCCTCATCAAGAATGGAATAATCAGTATATTAGGCGTTGCATCATTATAATAAGTCAAACCCCTAAACAGATACCAGCTTTAATGAGGTATTCAATAATAGGTAATGTATGACACACAGTATTTATTAAATAATTGCAGAATCAATACTAAAAATATGTAGACAAATTCTCTGTTTGTTTGTTACGTTTTCACGAACAAACATGTGAACCGATCTTAATAAAATTTGGTATATAGGCAGATTATAACCTAAATTAAGACATACTAGTAGCGTAGTGCTAAGCCACATGTGGAAGCTAGTATAATATAAAATAATGATAATAATGCCAAGGTAACCTAAACCTATCTTACAGAATTCAAGAATAGTTTTTTTACGGACAAATCTTTTTTTGTAATCTGTCAATAAATCTAAGCTTAAATCTCATCATCTTGAGCATTGTTTTAAAATTGACGTTTGTAAGTGATTTCTTGTAAAACATTTTGATTTTAAATTCATTTGATTTGAGATAAAGACAAACTTACCAACTAAATTTATGAAAAATATTGATATTGACACGATGCAGATAAAAACTTATATCTTTAATCGAGTGATTAATGCCTATGCTCAGCAGTGGGCGTCCTGTGCCTGATATTATGAGTGATTAATTTTGTCCGCAAAATTGATAATTAAAGATATATTGCAAAATCTCAGTCTTTGTATAAATTAGGCGCTGGATATTTTTTTTTTGTGTAAAGTCACATTAACTTCCACTCATCACTACTTTTGGATTGTTTTATCACCAAAGTCTCGTAAAATGTTCAAATGAAGAGTTTATTTTCATCTAAAAATATGACTAACCTCAAAGCAAATTAAACTACAAGACCTTTTACGAAATCGTGTTAGGAATTCATTAGCAGTGCTTTGTCAGCGTGAAAATTGCTTCCGTTACTCGGCACAGTTTACTTTCTTATCCCATTTTGGCTCACACGAGCCTTAATCTAAGCTTATCTTTAGAAGATGACACTTGAAATCCAAAAATATTGTTTTTTTTAGTGTTTTATCTTGATTAAAAAAGTTTTAATGCAAAGAATTCTTATTAAAATTTTTAAAACAAAGTAATGTAAAATGCTTCTATTTTCAAACATTCTTGCTTTGTTGACGGCCAGTTGCATTCTCCATGTGTGTGCGTTTGATGTAGAAAATTCGAAAAATTCAAGAATTCTTTCAAGACGAAAGCGGTATGTTGCGTTTCCTGAAGGATCTAGTTTTTCGGTAAGTTTCATTTTGTACTGGGTAGGAATTTCATATCTTTGAAGCTTTGATACAAAATTATGTAAATTTCATGCAAATATGATACAACCGATCTAATCTCGGGACTTAATGAATCTGCTGAGATTATCCTATTAGCTGTCTTTAGTTAATAAAGCCTTTTATGTACATGTGTTTCTCTATCTATAGACATAAATAATAAATCTCCTTGAAAAGTGTGTTGTGACTTAAAAAGTGTGGGTTCGATTCTTGCTCCCTATTTCTATGATTTCCTGATAATTTGTTTTGCGCTACGAAGAGGTTCTTGCTATTTCTATTAGCTGTTACGAGATAAAATACGAGATATCCATAAATGTCAGCCAGGCTATCACCCTCTACTACTAATCTCTATGGAAGAATAGAGTTAAATTGCATTTAATGTCAGTTCACACCGAGACGCAATACGATGCAACAAGGAGCGCAGATGTTTAAAGAAGCTAGTCGTTTTTATGAGAACCCGCACTGCGTAAATTGGCGTCGCGAGGTGCATCGTGAAGCCGCCAAACACACGCTGCTGCTTGAAACAGCGCATCGCTCTCAAGCTTGCGATGACCGGCGAGAAGTTCTGCTTCACCACTCTGCGCAGCATGGCGGCACGAGGCGTGCAACAGGCATCCAGTTCACTTTCACGCCCTCATTAAAATGTGTATCTTTTTGTACATAAGTTCTATATTATATTGCTTTCTCAATGACTGCCTCCGTGGCGCAGTGGGCGTATAGCCGGCTGAGACGCAGGAGGTAGCGGGTTCGATTCCCGCCGCGGCACAAATGTTTGCATGATCTACAGATATTTGTTTCGTGTCTGGGTGTTTTTCTATATATTATAAGTATGTATTTACAAAAAAATTGTATAAACGTATTCTATCAGTTATCTGGTTCCCATAGTACAAGCTCTGCTTAGTTTGGGGCTAGATAGCGCTGTGTGAAATGTTCAGCAATATTTATTTATTTTAAATAATGCCCGCCTCTTTGCGTCACTTCGCATCTCGATGTGAGCTGACTTTTTTTTATTCTTTATTGTACACAAATAGATTACAGACAAAAAGAGCTTACAAAATAGGCATGTACAAAGGCAGCCATTACTATTACCGTAGAAAAGTCATTTTACTGTGTTGTTCCACAAAGATAAACTTTTCTTGGTTGTTTATGACGGTTTGTTATAATGGCCTGGTAGAAATATGTTTATGTGACTGTTGACTGTTATTTACTGTTTGATTCCAGGCAGCCGGCTGTATGACAGTCGGAGTGATTGGCCAACCAGCGCCGGCCTCGTTCCCAGGAACCTTCACCTTCGGATTGAATTGGGGTGTCGCGTATGAGTTACCTAATAATACGGAAACTGCCAGGTTTGATTTTATCGTACATTATAAATTTATAATAAATATTTACAAATTACAATATGAATATAACATTTTCAACCAATTTGGAAAATTCTTATTTATTTGAAAGGATACTTTCAGATTAGTCCCATGTAGATATTTTATAAAAATCGGTCTAGTATTTTGGTAAGTAACGAAATTTCATAATTATTTTGCTTTCATGAGACTTTTAGATTTTCTGTTTTATGCAGTCAGTTATATTTTTGTCAAAAAGTTCAATTTCAATGTCTTAAAAAATTATGGGTTAAAGATTCTTTTACCATAGGTAGTTACAATACATGAAACAGTTACTTGTGGTCATCCATATCTACAAGGGATACAATAAAATACAGCATGCCAGCATTTAATAAGTTTAATTCTTATATAATTTAAACTGAATTTTTTCAATTACAGGTTTTACAGAAAATTCAATAGACAGAAGAAGCCAATGGAGCAGAGACGAAATCGCCGGCAGCTTTATGAGAAGTTGGAGACTATTATGGATAAGTAAGTTAATATTCATTATCATCTTTATCTTAGAAAACTTTCAAGAAACAACTTTCAACTTTTTGAACTTTCAGTTCAATAATTATTATAAATACCTGATTTATCACGATTCATCACGCAGTGCGGAGCGGATCGCACCCACCCTAATGAAGGTTCACGAATTGAACCGAAGGATTGTCGGCCATATTAGCGATAAAACAGCAAGTGATATAAATAAATAAATAAATAAATATCGCTGGACATTTCACACAGCGCTATCTAGCCCCAAACTAAGCAGAGCTTGTACTATGGGAACCAGATAACTGATAGAATACTTATATACTTTTTTTTTTTTTTAAATACTAACTTATAATATATAGAAAAACACCCAGACACGGAACAAATAGCTGTAGATAATGCAAACATTTGTTCCGCGGCGGGAATCGAACCCGCTACCTCCTGCGTCTCAGCCGGCTATACGCCCACTGCGCCACAGAGGCAGTCATCCCGTTATCAGGATATAAATCCCGTATTTATAATAATGATCATCATCATCATTCACAGCCCGACTTCACCCATTGCTGGGTACCCTCATCCATCGACGGTCACGACTTTAACTATGTTGTCTACCCGGTGCCCCCGTGCGTCTACCCATCTCACTGCGGGAGGGGAGGGGGAGGGGGGGGGGGGGGTTCAACGTTGCTATTTCCAGTGTTATCCAATTCTGTATTTTAATGTTGAGTTGTATTTTTCAGGATGGGTTACAATGGCAGACAGTGTATTCTGAAGACATTATGCGAGACCACCCAAAGATTGGTGCCACACGGCGGGAACATGATTGAAGAGATGTTCCGTATACTTTTCACGTTAGTAAATTTCTTTTTTCTTTTCGTGATGCCCTCGATGTTGAAAGGTGCTAGGGGATGGGCATTATTGTCTCCTATTTTACGTGGAAAAAGTTCACACAGTAAATAAACCAAGTCTGCTTAACCACCAGAGATGTGCGAGGAAACTGAACAGTGCGAGGATGCGTGGTGGACTCTTTTCAGATGTCACCGTCTATTGAATTGTCATCCAGTAGCTCTAGTTCCTCGCACACATTCTTCGCTCGCATCCCTCACACGCATTCCTCGCTCGCGGCCCTCTCACATATCTCTTGCTTTTTTGTATGTACAAATATTTCGCTCCACTAGCCCTCTTCTACCGGAGCTGAGCTTAACGAGGGTAAGAAAATAAAGAGAAACTATTGGTTAATTTTTTCCTCCCTCAACGCTTAGCTTCTTAGCACAGCTCTAGCGGAAAAACAGCCTAAAGAAGAGGGAGAGTTAGTGGACAGAAAAATCAAGACAGTCACTTAATGGAAGGAACTGGCTCCTTATTGTTCACATGATGACAATAATACTCGGACAGTATCCTTCACTGTTCGTGAGGCTTTGAAAGCCAGTTTTATAGCATTTTCTACAGTAGGTGCTTGAGTGTTCCTAGGTGTTGCTGAGGAATCAATTCTTATTGCTGCCAGTCCTTAATCTAAAGATCTAAAGATGTGAATTCTTCTTGGAATTTCTTGTTTAAATAAAATAAGGTAGGTACCTACTAGCTGATCCGCCCGCAACTTTCGTCGCATAGTTTGTCAATAAAAACATTACCCTCATTCTGCGCACTCGGGTAAAAAGTAGCCTATATCTCTATCCCGTTCAAAAGCTAAGCTATAAGCTATATAAATACCAAATTTCATCGAAATTGCTCCAACCGTATAGTCGTGCGTAACAAACAAACAAACAGAGAGAGGAACCAAGTTACTTTCAAACTTATAATACAAGTAGTTCTGCGAACAGTAAACCTGGTAAGCACGAACTAACAAAATTATCTAGTTTTGGGAGTAGAAGTTTTGTGAACGTAAAAAAAGAAAGAAGAAATGAAGTGAAGTAGAAATCTATAAGAGAGCAATTTACTGCATGAATAATTGTATTATTTCAGGCTGCCGGTGACCAAAGTCCTGCCAATAGAGCCTCTTGAACATACAATCTACGACTCCGCCCATCGTCTCGGCACCTTACTGGACAACTGCGAGACCTTCAACTGCCCCGTGTCTCTGGTAGATCTGGCCAAGGGGTATTATAACGCTCCAGCACCAACTGTGGACACTACTTTGAACCCTTGGGCGTTGTATAGCAGCAGTTTTGGTTAGAAATTTAGATCAACGATTAAATCCTGCTCCTCTTGTTATTTTTTCCCTAGTTACATTATATACCTAATTATTATTTTATTTTATTGTTCCTATGTTTATTATAATATGTAATTTTCTGTTTTCTTATTTAACTTAGTGCTAATATTTGATATTATGCCTTTTTGATGTATTGTGTGAATTAGTGTGTACTATGGTAGCAAATAAATGTCTGTCTATGTCTATTACTTATTTGAATGCGCGATAAATACCCGTTTAAATCAGTAACTATGTATAGTGATCGCGAAAGTTTGAAAAATACCATTAAATCCCGTCCATCTAACAGCTGTTTTTAAGATACTAGGTTTAGCGATAAGGCCACCCATATATATTTAGATTTGTATATTTCTTTTGGTTAGTTTGGAACTAACTTTATATGGATTTATTACTTTTTTATGTATTTTTTTATTGAAATATGTAAATCCTTACTAATAATATAATATTATAAATGTGAAAGTTTGGATGTTTGTTTGTTACTCAATCACGTCATAACAACTGAACCGATTTCGATGAAATTTGGTATGTCTATAAGTTATGACCTGGATCATAGGCTACTTTTTATGACAAACCACGCGTGAAAAGCTGCGGGCGGAAGCTAGTAATATTATAAATTCGAAAGTAGCTCTGTCTCTCTATCTGTTTGTTACGTTTTTACGACTAAACGGCTCAACCGATATCGATGAAATTTGGTATATAGATAGATTATCCCTAGTGTTAAGACATAGTTTACTGCTTACCCGTCTGTTCAAAAAGAGGGTAATGTTTTTATTGACAAAAAACGCGTGCGAAACTTTGGCGGGTCGGCTAGTAGATATGTGATATTATCATTCGCATTTTCGTTTTAGAATAATTATACTTTCTGTCTAAATAAGTAACTAATAGTCTTTGATATCAAGCTAGCGGTGGATATCGCACTAATAATATAAATGCTAAAGTTTAGATGTTTGTTTGTTTGTTACCTAATCACGTCGCAACGACTGAATCGATTTCAATGAAATTTAGTATGTTCGTAGATTATAACCTGAATTAACAAATATACTTACTACTTTTTGTTAATAAACAATGCGTGAAAAGCCACTGGCGGAAACTAGTATCAAATAATTAAGTCGTCTTCTGAGAGTCAATATGTTCTAATTGGCATCCGATTCGAGACATTCGAAACAACTCGAATTGGATCAGTATCACTAATTGGAATTTGATCTTTCTGGTCGACTACTAATTGTCAAGTCAAAAAAGATGTTAGTTATCTTCTCGGAAATTAAATGAAAGACAAACTGTCTGTAATAAAATTATGAATAATAGAATGTAGCTTAATCATCCCTTTCAATTTGTCAAATAGTTTCAATAATTTCAAGTTTTGTGTTGTGTTTTCTATAATATACATTATGTATATTTCAAAAATTGTAATAAAGAAATAAGCTACATTCTAGAACAATCTGTATATATTACATATACATATATAATACATACATATGCATATATAATATATACAGATTTTTCTAGAATGTAGCTTGCTTGTAATAAAGAAATAAGCTACATTCTAGAACAATCTGTATATATTACATATACATATATAATACATACATATGCATATATAATATATACAGATTTTTCTAGAATGTAGCTTGCTTCTTTATTATAATTTTTTAAATATATATTATAGAAAACACAACACAAAACTTGAAATTATAGAAACTATTTGACAAATTGAAACGGACGATTAAGCTACATTCTAGAAAAATCTGTATATATTACATATACATATATAATACATACATATACATATATAATATATACAGATTGTTCTAGAATGTAGTTTGTTTCTTTATTATAATTTTTTAAGGAATTTGCCACATATTTTGAGAGTGTTATACTTCAAGATATATTTAAATATAATTTCATTTTCAATCTTTGTGTAACTCATCATGTAACTTACAGATTTTATAATATTCCAAGGTGTAAACTACCTTCTATTGGTTTTTGTTAAGGATGTGTAAATGAAACACATTTGTATTATTAACGCATAACATTTAATATTTATAGTTCATATTTATAATACATTTCAATATTAGCATTAAGAGTCATGAGTGTAATCATATTAGTAATGGTAGTGCTTTGACTTTTAATTAATTTTAACATTACAAAATGGGACTTATACCCAACTTACAATCTACGTTATCATATCCAACTTACATTATTAAATAGGTACCTAGAACCTATTCATAATATCTTACATAATTATTACACTTTAGAGGTGACGTAAATTTGAGCCTATTATGACTTATATACGAACATATTATTATTTTTAATAATATGTTGGAGATCATAGTGCATACACCTTATAATATTAAGAGGCGATGACTTATCAAAATTGAGTTTATTCAACTATAATCTAACATATCACTATCATAAGGAGAACTATTGATTCCATAAAGTCTATTATTGTGTTTATTATAGTACCTTAATAATGAAATTCAGGATTTCATTATCTAATATCTACTTTTGTAACGTGGTGTTCATTGCTTGCAATTCGTCGTTTTCACTGGTCTATTCTTTGTGTTGAAATTGAAGACAAAAATATATTCGCAGAAAATTAAACACTTCTCAATTAATTTGAATTATCAAGGACGACAATTTGCGAAAATTGATACAAAACAGCCGGAATTCAAAATTGCATTCATACCATAAGGTTAAAATAATCTATTTGACTATTGCATACAAGCATCTATGCAATTAAACTGATGAAGACTATTTTGACCAATACAGCCTACGGAATACGGTACTATTTACCAAAATATTCTATGCACAACATAAATGGCACATTATTATTTTTAAAGTTAAATAGCAACAAAAATAATATGGAGGTAAAAACTTACTATAATTTATGTAAAGAGAATTCTTTAACTGCAGTTTCAACACAAATAATTACCGTTACTCCTGACTATAAAGTGAAAATAAATATTTTAATCAACTGAAATATTAATACTAGAAGAGGACATTATTTTATAATTATTATAACAATACGAACATACAATCTTACCTAGACACAATGCCGTTCCGACATAAATTCAAACAATTATTTAATAACTAACCGTGAAGTCTCATTATAAAAACTTTTAATCATATCGGTAATTGCTTTGAGAGTGAAATAAACCGCCAGCCAATATTTGCAGTCGTATCTTACGGGTCAAAATAGATTGCAGTGGTATACCTACTGCATACATACACGTATGGCATGAAGCTTAACCGATGCAGACCGTTTTGCAAGGTATGACTGCTCTAAGAACGTGACCGTATCAATTGCGATCCCATTTGGGACAAAACCTTACGTAAAACGTTACTTTTACCGAAGTTTTTTTTACAAATAATCTACAAATATCTTTAGCATGAGTTTCTTTTGTTATTTAATCAACTGCTGTTTTTTTTATCTTGATTTTAATTTTAACCTTGAAATTGTAGTCATATGACAGGTCACATATTTCTAGAGAAACTCATGCTATTGATCGTGTTAGTCACTTAGTCTAGTAAGAAAAGTGTTTTTTTTTATAATACCTACTGTTACCTCAATTTGTATGCAATGTTCTACCATTTTAGAGCACGTCCGTTTTTAGTGTAAATGGTTTTTTTTACATTTACATTTATTAGAACTATTGAGTATTTTAGACAAGTAGAATTGGAATAAAATATTTAGTTATTTCTTTTAAATAAATAAATATATTTAAATATTGCTGGACATTTCACACAGCGCTATCTAGCCTCAAATTAAGCAGAGCTTGTACTATGAGAACCAGATAACTGATAGAATACTTATATACTTCTTGTTTTTTGTAAATACATACTTGTATTATATAGAAAAACATCCAGACCCGAAACAAATATTCGTAGATCATGCAAACATTTGTTCCACGGCGGGAATCGAACCCGGAACCTCCTGCGTCACAGCCGGCTATTCGCCCACTGCACCACAGAGGTCGTTTTATAAATCGTAGGATCCTGGTAATGTTTAAACAGAAAAATACTAACATTTTATAAATGGTAACAGTAGAAATTATACTATACATAAAGTAAAGTTAAAAAAAGTATACTTTATTCAAGAAAATAAGTATAAAATTTAACGAAAACCTATGTTATCAAACGTATGGTGTACACTGTTTTAACAGAATACGATTATTATTTCTCAATTACTGTAAAATATCATCATTATTCAAACCACCAAAATAACAAGGAAACAGCTGTTTACTAAACACATAATTTTTCTAGGAACATTAAACTTACCAGAAAACATTAGTTTTAATGAATAATATATTCTCAAAGTAGTAGTTAAAACAGTCTTAGAACGTCTTAAAACATTTTATTGCTTAGTCGCTTTAACATATCAGCTAGATAAAGCGACGTTTTGTGCGATAGTTAATCCGTAGTTACATTTTTACTAAACGCTTTGTTAAGAGCTTATTACAGCAGAGTTCGCCACTAGCTCGTTTAAACTTGATTAAAACATTCGCTAAACTTGTGTTCACCATACGATCATTTTAATGTATAATTAAATAATAGATACAGAAGGAAGTTACAAGAAGTTAAAGGTATATTTTACGTATTTACATCTAATCGTGTTGGAAGCTCAACGCAAATTTTGTGTGATTTCGTCTACTTATCCATTACGTATTAAATCTATCATTTATTTGATGAACTCGTAACTAAAAATAAAATAAACAACAGCCTGGTAGAATTTTATTTAGTATGTATTGGTCTTGAATATTGAGAAGAAAAAGACAAGGACAAGTTAAGCTTTGCTTGCTGTGATTTTATTCATTATTAAGTAGTTTAATCTAACTGAGACTCTTAATGGGCCTGTTCACACTACCTGCTCGACAATGTTAAATTATATGTCATGTAAACCTCACAGAAAGCAGGTGACTAAATCCCTACGGCTGAACCAGGAGTAAAGTTGTACGGATTTTTATTATGATTGTGATCATGAGTGATTTGAATTCGGAACCTCATCTATAGTAAAATTTGAACCAAAGAGACCCACACAATAAGAACTTATTCGTAAATCAAACTAATCTCTGCATGCACCAACCTAGATTTGGTTTTTATTGTCTCGCAGAAAGTGTGAAAAGTAGGCTATTCTCCTCGTGTATAAAGCTGTCTGCATCTTGGGCGTGTTTATATCTCTCTCTGCACTCATGATTCTACTAACTCTCTCGCTCCGCTCGTAAGTTAACTGTAGAATCATTCGTTACGTTCGGGATTCAATATAGCGCTTGTTTATCCCCTCGTTTAATAATCTACTATTATAACCTCTGGTCAATGAGAATAGGCGTTTCTTTAAGCGGTTAATTAAACGCATGGTCATAGATCTACAAAAGGTCCACATTATTTGCAAATGCTCCATGTAATGACCAAACCCTAAATAAAATTTCACCAAAAGGCTAAGCTATTACCGAAAACTTAAAATAATAAAACAGTGAATTATTGAGTATAAGTGCTATTCTAAAAAAATAAATAAAGCAAAAGAAGAAATAAAAAACTCCTTACGTCACTTTGGAAGACGTTTGATTAAACACGCAGTATGCCTAGCTTACATTATAAGTTAAAGAGTATTGTTATAGTGATACATAATATGTGAATATTACAGATTTAATAATAAAACTTGCAAAAAAATTCAAAGTGCGACAAAGCAAGTGTCAAAAGTGATATAGAGAAAATTACTATACGAAATATCTACTCCGATGAACCTAATTATAAAGCGTTTCGGATTACTCATTTATTGACTTCCTTCCAAAAGTATATTTATGTAGAATTAATTAAATGCAAAATGAGAAACTCAACAAACTGAACCCGTGTTGAATTATCAAAAATTCTTATTTCCTCAAATACGGACAAAGCAATTATTATTACCGCGCTATACATTTTCTACAATCCTACGTTAGCCCTTAGAGTAACGAGAAAGGAACGTAGAAAAATAACTTGTCAATTACGATTAGATTAAATTTCTATGTTGATCAGCTATATGTACATGTCAACATTTCAGGTCCTTATAATTATTGACAGCCATGTGATAGCTGACTATGAGTTTGCAACTCCATAACTCGATGAAGACAAAAATGTTGTCAACAAATCAACAGGGCTTACAACAGAAAACATACTGAACAACAAACGTCTTATAGTAGAAACTTATATTAACAACAACTCGATTTAAAATCTACCATTATTAGAATGTCTATAAATATGTATGGAATGTAACAAATTGATTATCAATTTGGTAACAAACAATAATAAAACAAATTTATCTAGCATCGGGCTTTCGAGTTGACCCATTCGTCGACTAACTCTAAAACACTGAAAAGCTAATTAATTATAGTACTTACAACTAACCTTATTAATAATATGCTATAATGTGTCTAGCATTGAGTTACAATTTTCCTATCTAGAGAGATACACAGACTATTTACTCATATATACCCGTTTATCACCCGAAACCCACTTCTGACCGTTTTCAGGGCACAATGCTATGCAATACGATATAGTACTAAACATTGGTGATATTATCCCCAGTGTATTGCTTTATGACTTTTGCCTTTCTTGTTACCGATATTTTCAATTTACATAATGCTGTTTCAGGTATTCGCTTTGCATATCACCGTGCCTTACTAAAGGCCGTTTCAGACAATGTCTGTTACAACAATATAACAAATCAAAACGAGAATGAGCATACAGGATTCGAGAGCAACAAGTCTAAGACCACGCCTTAAAGACAATAACACTTATACAACCAAGTTTTCAAATCACAGAACTAACGTACTAAATGAGCGCTGTTACTAAAACATATTAAATTGATGCACACACATTTTAAGCGAGAAACCGAATTTGACACCTTTTATCTCATTTAATTTGGATTTGTACACATTAAGAATTCAATTAATTGTTGTACGCATGAGGAGGCACTGAACCATTTGTTTCACTCATCAAGTTCTTCACATTATCTTTTCATCGTGCGTTTAGTGAGAATAATTCAAAGTAGTCAGGCATTCAAAAGTATTCAGGGCAAAGTTGTTCTTAGATCAATGTGATAAAAGAGTGATAATGGGTATAAGAATTGAGCAATATTATTTTGCTAAATGAACATTAAAAAACAAACCAATTTTGGTTAAAGTAGTCTTAGCTAGGAGTGATAGAACAACATAATGGTTACGATTCATCACCCACACCGCGAACCAAGAGGTCCATTAATCGTTGTATTGGATTAACTCACCCAGTTTTCACCAAATCTACTAGCCCCTCCAGAGAATAAATATTCGCTGTCATCATTAAAACTTTGCAAAGTTTTAGAAATTACAGCAAAGTAATATTCTCTAGATTCGTCCATTACGAGCCAACACTACTCTAAGCCCTAAGCTCCCATATTCTCGTTAACACGTTTATTATTTACATTATGAACCTTATTCCTATGACATCCCTTACCATTCAGTACAATTATAGCCCCCATTTCTAACTTTAAACCTATGGTGTTATAGAAAATCTAACTATATTTTATTTGCAGTCATATATAAAAATAACAACAAATCGTTTTATTACTAGCAATAATCTACAATAAAACTTTTGGATAACCTCGGTTCAGTGAGTAAGCTTGTGAGCTTGACTAATATTTTATTTGATAAATAGTTTAACTCTATTTGGTGTTCGGTGCGTGCAATAGCACAATCCTAATTTTTTTTATCCAAGTGTCTTAGAAAATTAATTTTAGAATAAGTGACGTTACAATTCCATTGAAAAATTCCTTCAAACAATCGAGACGAGTAGAAAACGATGTTTTCTGTCTAATCATTCAACCTTTAGCGAGCTCGTCGTAACTTCCATATACATTAGACAACATGCCTTGTATGTTACAATATTCTAATCTACGCTACCTCAGTGTAATACATCCAACACAAACAGCTATGCACATTCAATAACGATTATAATAACAAGACGAACCACAAAACACTGTTTTATTACATTATCCATCCCTGTTTTCCTAACTGTTCGCTGTGGATTTAATTACTCTGAGTTATCTAAATTACCTAATAACTTTTATCATGTTTTACTTTGACATATCAATAACGCGGCTCGAAATATTTTTATTTCATTAAGATAACTTGCTACGATACCCTACACGATGGGTATAAGTGAGGTAAAACGCGAAGGTGAAAACAGAACTTATCAATGATTGTGAGGAAAACAAACGACTAACTATAATCCCTAATCTAAAAAGTGAACATAAAGATAACGTTATCTAAGATAAAGACTAATTCACAAACCCCAACAATGATTATTATCTAGATATAGGTAAAGTGCCAATACGTGTGATCAAAGATTTTACTTTTGGTGTAAAGTGTGAAAATTTCAAATTAGGAGAAGATAATAATTTTCTAATTTTACCCTGTACTCTAGGTTTGATTAGTGAAGTTACTGTTATTATTAATTTACGGAAGAATAACGCCAGTACTTTTGCAAAAGACGCGAAACTTAAGCTGTAAAGAGAAATTCAGTCATTACATTTTTGGGCAAGCATTCGTTTTCTTAGAATTATTTCAGAATTAAATATTCTCTCAAGCAATCCGAAATATGATTTCGAATCTCAATAATAAAAGTAGCACTTAGAAAAACTTAAGTTACCATTGGCAAATACTCTGGAACTATGAATTTACTGATTGCAGATTTGGCACACCATTTAAAAAATCTAATAAAAACAAGTTTATCGAACTATCTATATTATAAAAATGTACAATTGGCAGTCAATTGTTTTATTTCACAAATATTATCTAAGGAAATAATATCACCGTCGAGATAACTAATATTATGTCGTGATAGATTACTCTTACATTAAGTACATTACGTTGCGCTCTAAAATTTATGACTATCGATATTATCTACAATTCCTTAACATCATTATGACTACATTCAAATAATACAATTCGTCAATACAATCGATATTGTCCATATTATGATCATTACGTGAGTACGTAACGATCTAAATGTATAATTCAAATGACATCACCTTAACTAGTATTAGCTACAAAGTCCAGTTCTTATCGAGGACGTTTGCATAAAACTATTACATTAATGTTTGATGCTAATCGACTTTGATTAATTACTTTTATATTACTTATGTTTAATGTTACTTATCATTGAGCTCGATATTATTCGAAGTAAACCTTACAGTAATAAACCACATTTCGTATCCAACAGTACCTTATACCCAAAATTATCAAATGTAAGAAAGGAAACAAACTAGATTATTACTGTACAATGTTTGTGCGCTCGTATCAAATTATTCCTGAAAAAGAAACTATTAATTTGTATAAATACAAAAGAACTTAACAGTCGCTTACATTGCGGCGATTCTAATATAAAAATAGTAGTGGCAGATCCGCTTGGGCGTCAACACAACAACGCGGCTCCTTCGACTATCGACGGAAACAGTCTCGAGTTCGAGCTTAATACTTTTATATATAAAAGACGGCTTTGGCAACGCTTAAGGCGTGAACACGTCCGTTAGCGCACCGGGCGCTTGGCACCACACTGAGCACATAAGTTCTCGCCTGTCAGTTCCCAACTGGGGCTTAGATCGGTCACCCGTGCCACCACATGACGATCAGCTCCCAGAACGTCTTCGGCGGCGAGTGGCCGAAGACGTGAGACGAATTTCAGAGACCCGGGTCCCCTTCCGAGCCCATCTTTAACAGCTCGAGCTTCTTTTTCGCGATCTTCGAGTATAGAATATCTATAGGCTTGGAGTTATCGTAGAAGGTCGGCGCTCGGAATATGATGAGCGCCGTGCCGAGTACGCACGCTATCGTGAACAGGAACAGGAAGATTCTATCCATCACCATCGCGATGTATTTCCAGTCATCCTCCACCTATAGAGAAAACAATCATTATAAATTTAACAATTGTTCGCTCGACGTCAGAATAGAATGAAGAGATACGTACATTATCGAATTTATCTTTATTCCTCAAATGTTGAGCTATAAACCTGGAGCCTTCTATAGTCTTTTCCATCTCTCTCACGTAAGGTTTCTCTAGAGATGGGGAGCCGTCGTCTAAGTCTAGTCGGCAGGGAGAGCCTGGGGGCGGGGAGAACAGTTCATCGTCACCCCCGGGGGGAGGCGGGGGTGACGGTGGCATTCCGGGCAGCTCGTACTCTTCGCAGCCCCATTCCTTAAACTTGCCGTCCATGTCATCCGGACCGAACACATCTGTTAGGACCTGAAATATTTACAACATTAGATACAGACTGAAAGTTTTTATTTCATTAAACATTGTCCAGTATAATTCTAAACATGTTCTAAATAATGTTAAAATAACGTGTAAGAGATCAAACGGATGAAATCCTCTATTAAAGCCAAGTGGCGCATCCAATTTTCCCCTATTCCGAATTTCCTAAAAGCTCAGTCCACTAGCGTTGTTATAATGTGAGAATTCAGTCCTGCAGGAGATGAAACGAGGATTACGCCGTCAGTGGGAGCCGTCGCGCAGTGTATCGGCTCGGCTTAAGCCAGCACACAATTAGGCCCGAGTAGGTTTCGGTTTCACCGAGACTGGCCTCGTATATATCTTGCCATCCGTCCGCAGCCACTAGGGGCACATAAATAACCCAGCCCGTGCGATCGTTAAGCCCGCTAGTAATAAAGGAAAATCGAAATGGAATAAAATTGGCCAAGCGATATTTCCACTATACACAATAGATTTAGAATATTGTAAGAACCAAGAAGAATCGCGAACAATTAGAACGTTATTGTTGGAGTTCCGAGTAATAGCTGTCAGTATTGAATCCGCACTGATGGAAAATGCTCTGAATGGAGAAAACTCGATGAGAAAAGGCGTTCGTGTTGTTTTTTCGCGTTGAAAGAGATCCCTTTTGAAGAACTTCATTTGTGAGAGCTTTTATTTTACAAATTTAATTAAAACGTTGCGAGGTTGCGAGGTTTATTTCGAGTGTCGAGCGTCTGTCTATACGGATGATTAATGTTTCTGTCTCGTTTCATTTCTTATTCTGCGTCTGTGATTTATGATTTATTTATATATCTTACCTCTGTGGGCTTATCATTATCGTCATCTTCTTCTTTCCCCGGCCTCTTTATACACAAAAAGGGGGGTAAAAAGTCTATGAAAACCCTCCGTACGATTGGATGCAGCGTATGTGTAACTGGCGACCTAAAATTTATGTTTAGCACCACAATAGTGACCACTACTGAAAGCGTGACTAGCATCATAGTAAAAAGCAAATATTTCCCTAGCAAGGGGACCGTTAGTGAAGTAGGTGGGATAATTTCTGCTAACAGTAAGAAGAACACGGTCAATGAGAGAAGAATTGATATACAGAGAGAGATCTTCTCTCCTGAATCTGAAGGGAGATAGAATACTAGAACTGAGAGAAATGAGATTCCGACACAGGGGATGATGAGATTGACTGTGTAGAAGAGGGTTTTTCTTCGAAGAGTAATATTGAATATAATATCAGGGTACGGTTCTTCACAGCAAGAGTAGAATTTTTCATTTCTAGTGGCCGGGACCTTCATGATATCCCACTCTACTGAGATGTAATATTCCGAAAGGTCAATCCCCATCCCTATTTTGTCCGAATCCGGCGATTGTTTCAAGTGCCTCAAATCCACCTGAAAAATAAAAACGCAATTAGAAGGCGAGAATTATTAACCGATGAGTAGCAGCAACAGGTGAACTTGATGTTTTTAGTGTTTGAGCATTTATTATTTTTCCCCGAGATCTTTGAAGAAAACAAGGTAAATAAATAAACAACTTTGCTGAAGTTATAATGATACTTTAGGTCCCTTATTTCTTGCCGAAACCCCACTTGAACAAAATTGAAAATTCAGTTCGCTCAAACATAAATTGACTTTCATAACACTTCTAACATCAAGATTTGATTTTTTTCTTTTACAGTGTCGAGAAATGGAGAGATCGCAATTATCTCGACATAAAAAGCCTTCCCAAAAGACGGTTACAAAACAGCTAAAGTACGGCTATCCGTTATTAGGAAATCAAAGCATTCACACGAATCCTTACAAATAGGTGTTGTCGCTATCTTAAACAACTATCTGAAGGGTGAGAGGTGAATTCCCAATTGAACCTTAACACTAGCGGTATAAGGTATAACCTAAGCCGTAGGTATATTTATGTGAATGTAGAATCGGTAGATTTATTGGCTTCCTTACTTTCGATGGATAGCGTTGCGTCGGAGCATACTGGAGTAAACTTGACTCAAAAGTTTGGAACCTCGTTTTTCATCTAAAACATGGCTCGTGAATCACGGGTAATCTTTGCTAATGTTACGACATAGGAAGTTTGGGTACATGTAAATTCTTTGGCTGGAGGCTGAATATGCGTAAAAGTCAAATATGAAGCTCAATGCCACACAATGAGAGAAGGCTGGAATAAAGATTCCTAAGCTATTTCATGTGTTTATGAAGAAAGCTTTTGTGATGCGAATCTTTCGAAAAAACCTTATACCTACTAAATATTTTACTTGTGATAACAATACCCTTTATATTGAAACCTTAGCCACTGAACTGTCGTATTTGAAAGAGAACTACGACGATCAAACGAAAAAGAACGATAAAGAAATCAGGTAAATCGTTTTCAGCCCACAAAATAACAAAAGGAGAAACTATTGGTTCCGTTTTCCATTCCGGCTCACGTCTCATTCTAGTTATTCTTATTAAACACAGCGACCCCAGTATAAATATTTTTCCTGACAGTAAGTATTGGAAAAGGCTTTCATGCTGTGGAATTCGATTACATTTCCCTCTAAGCGTTCGCTACAATTTTCTTTTAAGGCAGATTCGTTTTTTTATACCATTTTATTAGGGCTCGTAACTTTGTGCATATTCATAGCATTTATTGTTTAGTAAATACCGATGACATTGTTTCGTTTGAAATTCAAAGGTATTTTTGCTAAATTTTTGATGGTTTTGGAACTAAAAACAAAAGAAAAGCCAGTGTAGTGAGACAGACGAGGAACCTAGAGAATCGACGGACTGCTGAGACACAGCTGAGAAAATCTCAACATTAACATTTTTTGTTGACATTTTATTAGTATGCGTTAAAATTTTTAATCCATTGACATTTTAATAGTTGAATTTAATAATCATATTATGTATAAATTATATTGTTATTGCAACATCTTCTGCTATGTAATACCCATTTACGCATTAAATAAATTAATTGAATTGAATTAAACCAAAAGGACTCTTCGAAAGACGAATGCAGGTTATTACGCTGATTTGAGTTTTCGCGACCATAGTTTCAATATCAATAAAATGTATTCATTACATAATCTTACGTTTCGTCTTACGAATAAGAATAATTTGCCAAAGAATATTATAATTAAATGTTAAATGTTTGGCATAAATTCTTTGTGTGGCATATTTTGCATGACAAGCTTATTGCATAGTGGGGTAGAGTATAGTGAAACGAATTAAAATTAAATCTGTCATCTTTCTGTATAACCTAGATTCTGGCAATAAGCGATCATGATTATAAGACGTTGCGTAGTAGGCAAAATTTATTTTATTTTATTTACTAACTTTATAAAGTGCCACATACACTAGGTACAACACACATAAACACACACACACACACATACTCCAAATGCGATCAAGCAAACAGCTCAAGGGGCACTTTTTTCATTAATTTATATTCTAATAAATGTTAATACTCACTTTTTCTTGCAAACTATTTCTTGTTATTATTTTTTCATGTAAATATTTAATTTAAATATATATATAGGTATGTAAGTATATTAAAGTTAACAGGCGAGCTACTTTGCCGCGTCAAATTTATAAGTTTAGTATTACATAATGTAGATTCAATTTGGTTTAAGTCCCGCACTATGTTAATGAGTTTATAATATAAGGTAATGTAAGTGTGAATCTAAGTATAAACAAAATAAAATAAAGTGCAATGCTTCACCAATTTACATTGTGTATAAATCATGAACGTTTTTTTATATTACTTAGATTGGCAATTTTTATGTGTGCGTTATTTAAGTTTTTTTTATAGTAAACTTACCATATAACCGTCGTAACTCCAACTCCCAAACTTCATAAAACATGTTTGTTCGTCAAATGGGAAGTACTCCACGTCTATCTCGCAAAATGACTTGTAGATGGCAGGTGGCTTCCACACCACTTTACCGTCATGATGCAAGATCGCTTTCGTCATGATGGTCACTTCGTAGTTACCGTCAGCACTGGGGACAAAATAAAAACATGACAGTCTTATTTTCCTATACATATATATTTATATATATATATATATATATGTATATATATATGTATAGGAAAATCTACGCTCATCTGAAGCTCTAAGTCTCCAAACCCCTGTCCACAGTTCTCAATAATTATTTATTTATTTATTATACAACCATTTACTTTCTTTGTCTACGCACTGCTAGTTTATCGTTATGTTTATCTCCTTTATTGTAGTTTATATATATAAGTATATATTATTATATTTGTAAGTATATATATTTAGTTTATTAGTAAGTATAGGTAGTTTATGTAAGTTTATGAATATACTCGCATTTACACCGCCGTCTTTTTGATTTTGTTTTGTCCTGTCCATCCAAGGGTTGTCTGGAAGAGATCGCTTTTAGCGATAAGACCGCCCATTGTACTTACCTTAATTTTTGTGTATTTTTATTGTATTTTAATTATGTTGGTGTGCAATAAAGAGTATTCTATTCTATTCTATTCTATTCTATGTTTTTTATACTATGGAGATGGAATAAGCCTATGGCCACCTGATGTTGAGTGGTAACCATCGCCTATAACAAAGTTTGCCTCGTAGGTCACGCTCCTTAGAAATGTGTCCATCAACTTGAGGCATACAGGTGTAAAGCCTCATGTGCCTGTAATTTCACCAGCAACCATTCCCTTCAAACCGAAACACAGCAATGCTACTTGGCGGTAAAAATAGGTATGGTGGTAGCACTTCCCCGGGCGAGCCCTTTCACAAGGAACTCTACTACTCTTGAAAATTAAATAAAATTAAATAATTACTCTGTACGTCTGTATGTCACTAAACTCCTCCTAAACGGCAGGACCGATTTTGATGATATTTTTGTGTGTACGCCACCCGGTAGGTGGCGCTGTTGTCGAGATCCAGAAAATTGCAGACGAAGTTGCGGGCATACAACTATTTGTTTAGTTCTCATAGTAATAGTTCTACTTAGTTTGGGGCTAGATAGCGCTGTGTGACATGTCCAGCAATATTTATTTATTTAGCGGCGGGAATCAAGCCCGCTACCTCCTGCGTCACCCCCTGAGCCAAGGTTTTTTTAAGCGGTTACTCGCGCATTGCCAAACCCTTAAACATTTTAAAATGCCCTTTTTGAAGAATCCCATAGTGTAGTCACTGGTTGACGCTTTTTAGTTTTGATTTTATCAGCTTTACATCTTCTATTTTCCTATGGTGTACTTAGAGATGTAGAAAACATTCATATATTAAAGATAGACTGTAATGTACAATGTTCTTAGAGAAACCCTCTCTAAAAGCATCGTCATAACTAACTTTAGCCACATTCATGAAAATTGTTCCATAAAATAGGTCACGTTGTCTTCCATTAGGCTAACGTGGCCCCATTAAAAATAAAGTTAACACTGAATTTTCGCGGGAAGAGCTTTTAGGGAAGTCACAGGTGCATTAAAGTGTTCCTAACATATCTGCTTAAATTTAAAAATATTGCCTTTATTCCGGTTTTGCGGGGTACCGGTGTTGGCTAACTCAGAACTTAAAAGACTACATACATACTAATAATATATGACTTTTAATAACAATATAGCATTGTTATAATCCATACGACAGACATCCTCGTACCATGGTCTAAGATGCACTGCCCTGCGTTAATAAATTTTAGGCATACAGGTGTAAAGCCAGCCTTATAGCCAGGTGTAAAGCGTTGAATAACATGAGGAGTAGGTAATTAAAATTGTAATTTTATTGGACTATTTTGTATTGCACATTTTACTATTTATACAACAACAACCTCCGTGGTGCAGTAAGCGAATAGCCGGCTGAGACGCAGGAGGTAGCGGGTTCGATCCCCGCTGCGGAACAAATGTTTGCATGATCTACAGATATTTATTCCGAGTCTGGTTGTTTCTCTATATATTATAAGTATGTATTTACAAAAAAAAATCTATATAAGTATAACTATCAGTTGTCTGGTTCCCATAGTACAAGCTCTGCTTAATTTGGGGCTAGATGGCGCTGTGTGAAATGTCTAGCAATATTAATTTATTATTTATTTATTATTATTATTATTTATATTGACTTGTGTAATTCTATATTGATATTCAATTTTGTTTTTTTTATTACTTTTCTGCTAATATTTAATTTAAGTAGTATTTATTTACCAGTGTGTACATTGTGTACCGATACGAGATACCATTATAAATGATGACAGCTAATATTCTTACTAAACAAATGATTATGTGTCTATAATTTTACCGGAAACCATTCCCTTCAAACCGGCACTGCTTGGCGCCAGAATTGGTATGATGGACAACCCTTTCACAAGTACTACTCTGCGTAGAATTTTTGTATGTATAGTATTTTTCAAAAGTCAGCGATAGCAGAGCATCTGGTAGACTCGGTATCGAATCATTAGATTGAACTTCATGATCCTAAGATTCTCTCTAGTGAACGCCATTATTACAGGAGAATAGTTCGTGAAGCGATTGAAATCAAGAAATTTCAAAATTTCAATCGGGAAGATGGCTATAGACTCTCAGCGTCTTGGAACCCGGTGATTGCTAGGTGTGCGCGTCGTAATCGGTCGTCTCAGCGCGTAGATACGGTTAGTGTAGTGTGTCGTAATATGAACGAGGAGATTCCTAATTCTGATGACCAAGTGAGGGTAGTTGCTGCAACTGCCATCACTTCTCGACGGTAGCTCCAAGTACTCCAGTCAACCCGTGACCACGCCTGTTGCAACACAGCCGAAACGTCGGGATAATAAATTTAATCAATAATTTTGTATGTATAACTAGTGGTTCGCCCCGAACTAAGATCTCGCGAGTCTACCATAAACACAAAAAAATATTATTCGTAATCTTTGACTATCAAAATAGTGCCACAAAATAAAACCAACTTACTTGACCTACAGTTTCATTCAAATTACAGGTAACGGGAGTTCATGTTAATTGGTTACGCTTTTATGGGGTACAAATTGCAGTTATTCTAGATTTAAGACTTTTGCCTATATTAGTGATACATAAACAATACGCATACCAAATTACAGCACTGTGGGGATCTGGTGTACCCTGTGAATTTTGTCAAAGTTTCGTTTTTATTATGGGTAATAACTCAAAAACTACAAAAATTTTACTAAAACTAAAAACGGGATCAAAATGTACTAATAAAGACCTTTCATTTTGCGTCTCAGTTGACCTAAAAGTCTCATTTTAATTTTTTTTACCCCTCTGGAACCCCAATATTTCAACAACCCCCCAAAATTTTAGCTCATTGAGTCACACCAAAATTGTGCCATCATTACCTACCTATATATTAAATTTCACGATGATCGGATAAACGCTTCCAAAGTTATCCTCGGACAAACTAACATACATACATACATACATACAACGCCGATTTTCCCAAGTTGATTTGGAGATCTCGCTTCGCTCGATCAATAATTTAGGTTTATAGTTAGGTAGGTATGCATTAATCTATCTTTGGGTATCTATTAATGTATTAGGATTATAAGTATTGTTTTACATTGTTATTTTTATTTATCTACTTTTATATTTTTACTCTGTGCACCGCCGTCTATTACTGCATCGCTCTTTACGACCATCCAAAGTTTGTCTGGAAAAAATCGCTTTCAGCGTTAAGATTGCCCATTATACTAAATATATTTGACATACACTAGTTCGTTAAGTTAAAACTAACTCTATTACATTATATTCTATGTGAGTATTGTAGAGAGAGCTCTTATACATAAACGCTTCGCTTTAGCTAGACTCGCCTTCAAATCTTTATGAATAATGGCTCAGTCATAGGATATTCATGACGCCGGGTACCCAATCTAACCTGCGTTTTAGTGTTCGCAAGATAGATGGCGGGATTATCGCTCGAACAAAATTTTACAGGATCCCTTGCTGACGTGAATAACAGGGTTTTAAAGAAGGTTTCCACCAATGCGGAGAGAAGATTATTGTGCACCAAAATTAAATGCAGAACATAATTTTTACAAATAGATTATATGAAATCAAAGATATATTTATAGATTTTATTTTATGAGATATAATAATATAACTCCTTTTTGAACACCAAAACTTGTTTTGTATACAGAACATAATTTTTACAAATAGATTTAGATGTGTTAAATCAGTCAATAAAATCATATGAAAACGAATAAAATCGTATAACGTCATTCACGTGCGTGCGTTACTACTGGTTGGTTTAACAAATCCCCTCTCTGCTTTGCTTTGGTGGGAACCAACCCTAAGGGGATCAATAGCTACCTCCATGGCACAGTGAGTGAATAGCCGGCTAAGACGCAGATGGTCGCGGGTTTAATTCCCACCGCGGAACAAGTTTGCACAATCTACAGCTATTTGTTTGCGTCGTGTGAAATGTCCAGCATTATTTATTTATGGCAAGCTTATTATTTCCATTCATAATAAAACTGAATTACCTTAAGAAATGTTGATTACAAAAATATCGATGGCTTTGTCTCCAACTACACATACTGTGTGACAATGAATTCATTCTTTAAGGATAAAAACAAATAAATCATTCTATGTTAACTATGTAAGTTAATATTAAGATTGACGATTTCATTGACGATAAAAAGTCATGGAGAAATGTATTTTTTGACGACCTCCGTGGCGCAGTGGGCGAATAGCCGGCTGAGATGCAGGAGGTAGCGGGTTCGATTCCCGCTGCGGAACAAATGTTTGCATGATCTAAAGATATTTGTTCCGGGTCTGAATGTTTTTTTATTTATTATAAATATGTATTTACAAAAAAAAGTATATAAGTATTCTATCAGTTATCTGGTTCCCATAGTACAAGCTCTGCTTAGTTTGGGGCTAGATAGCGTTGTGTGAAATGTCCAGTAATATTTATTATTATTATTATTTATATGTTGTGACATTAATAATTTATTATTGTTATTAATTTTTATAATATTCTTTTTATTTTGACATTGTACTTTGATTTTAGTTAGTTATAAATTGTGAATATATTTTATTACATTTTAATATTGTAAAAACTGTGTAAGTAGATCCAAACATACAACGTAACATGTACCGTATGAATTTGAATTTGATTCAAATTTAATTGTTATTTTATGTTTCTCAAAACCATAATGATAATTTTGAAACGTCAATTTTGTCGCCTATTCCTCCGCGACTAAACCAGGTAAAATCAGGCAAGTAACACCCGAAGAGGGGTGTTTTATGTTTGAACCCTATGTCTGTCTGTCTGTCTGTAGCATTGTAGTTCCTAAACGGATAGACTGATTCCGATGCGGTTTTTTCTAATAGAAAGCTAGTTTATCATGGTGGTTCTTAGCTATGCCAGTTTTTAACGCCTAAACAATTTTAAATGTTTTTTTTTATTCATGTTAGTCAAGCGCTTGACCTCTTCTTCCCCTGATGATAAGTGATGGTGAGACCGAAGATGGAGCACGCTTGCCTAGAAAGAACCTGTTCACCCTGGACTTGAAGACTCCGAGATTATACTGGTCAGGAAAAACATACACTGGAAGTGAATTCCACTCCTTACTTGTGCTAACAAGAAAACTTGAAGATATTGTCGTAATGATTAGCTGATCCTTTGACCTGATATTTTAAAACGCCTACCTAAATATTTACCACTTCGATCATCGGACGTGCTAAATCGTTACCTATTTTTAAAAATGAGGTCTACAAACTCTACTTAGCAGCTTCTTTTCAGTAAACGTTGTATTTCCTTTCGGTATATATACTCGTATTAAGTACTTACATATAATTATATGTATTTTATACTTATTTATTAACTTATATGTAGGTGTATTTTAGGTCTAAGTATTTTTTTATCCTGCTTAAATAGGTATTTATTGTAAATCCGCCTCCCTCACGTTTTGTCAATCCAGTCCATCCAAAGGTTGCCTGGAAGAGATCGCTTAGAGCGATAAGGCCGCCCATTGTATCTTTAAGTGTTCTAGGTTAAGTTATTGTAATTTGGTGTAATAAATTATCTATAATCTATCTATCTATCATTCCGTTATTCCAGGCATTTCTAGAAACTTCCAACTAAATTCGGGAAGTAGGAATTACACTACACCAATTAGCACCAACAAACTAATCGAGAATACAATACAATCGTATTTCACTAAAGATCCAACCAGGAAGATAAGTTACGCTGTAGTTTAGGCACTTTGTATCAAGATGTAATCCAAAATTAATCTAATTCCAAACTTGTGTCAAGCGGGAATCGAACCCGATTCACGCAATTTAATACGGTGAACTTTGATAAATAGAGATTGGTTGTAGTTAAACACAATTAGGAGGTTCCATACGCGATTACAAATACCTATATGTTTTACATACATGGTGATTGAAGAGCCTCCTCGTCTTAACAAAGTCTAAAACAAACACGGGAAGTATGTTCCAAAACCTTATAGAAGCTTTATGTTTTTAATAGTTAATGATTGTTTATAACTCGGTATTTTATTATTGAAGTAACAAATATTAAAGATGCCAGAAAAACACGAATTTAGTATTGAACTGATGCTTAGAAGTATATACAACCTCTAACATTATGTACGACATTAATTTTAAACACACGTCCGGAATCGAATTTACTGGTTAGTCTGTTTAATACCGGTAGTTTGAATATTTATTCAGTAACCGAAACATTTCCAATAAACAATTTATAATATGTTTAAATATCTAACCGGCGGTGCCTATGCGACGATGCCACTTAGTCATTTTAACAGGTACCTACTTACATGATGAATGAATATGATTTGTTTACTTATTTTATACAGGCTATTTTTAGGACTTGATGACTTGTCCAAACTAAATTTGGTTAAAATTTAAAATTTTCTTTTGTAACGAGTATGTTAAAAACCTCCTTTAAAACAACATTAGCCCTACCTGTGTTTTCATTTTATGTCGTAAATAACATGACACGTCTTTTAAAACACAGTCAAGTAACAACTAAAGCGAGGGTTCTTGTCTTTCTTTACATTACAATAGTTTGGTTTTGCACTCTGAGATGCACATAATGCGCATGAACAATATGAACATACTGGCTAATTGGCACTTGGCCAATATTGGCTAATTTGCATTTAGCCAATAATGGATATCCTAATCATCTTAGCGAGCATCACCGAAACCAGGCAGAACAATGATTAGTTATTTTTTCATTTTAGATTTAAGCAGTGAGCGAAGTTAGTTGTTACTGTAAGGAACCTTTAAATTGTGTAATACTAGTCTAAACTTTGATTAGAGAAAGCAAGCGTTATGTTCTGGTTACGATAGTTTCAAACAAAACAGTTGTAGATTACGTAGATAATAGGTAGCGGAGCTTAACTTCCGAGGATCTAGATTAGAAACAGCTTTTAGAAGATTTAGTACTTGTTGTTTAGCTTGTGTCTTATCGTGTAGAAAATAAGACTCACTTTTTAATGCACCGCATAAGCGAAGCGATTACGGTGCAGTTCGCTTTGATGTTCTTATCATAACAGCAAGGTTGCTGATCCTTGTGTGTGTCATTTTTAATAATAATTGTAACGCGGGCTTAAATTATTAGGGTAGGTTTTTGAACGGGTCCTTTAGCGCTGCGTTTCTAACGCGCCTCAGTCAAAGTGACCAGGGCCCGTAGCCAAATTACATTCGCCACGAATCTATTCGATTTCTACATACATTTGTTGTCGTTGAATGACGTAGTATTTCTATAGCATGTGTCAAATCCCATACATTTTCGGACGTATCGACTAGCGTCATCGCTAATCGACTGTAACTTGGCTAAGCCCGGGCCCGTAGCCAAATGTCATTCGCCACGAATCTATTCGACTTCTACATACATTTGTTGTCGCTGAATGACGTCATATTTCTATAGCAGGTGTCAAATCCCATACATTTTCGGACGTATCGACTAGCGTCATCGCTAATCGACTGTAACTTGGCTAAGCCCTCAGGGCCCGTAGCCAAATGTCATTCGCCACGAATCTATTTGATTTCTACATACATTTGTTGTCGCTAAATGACGTAATATTTCTATAGCATGTCAAATCCCACACATTTTCGGACGTATCGACTAGCGTCATCGCTAATCGACTGTAGCTTGGCTAAGCCCTCAGGTAGATGGTGCGCGAGTCCACCCAAGCCAGTTTATTGGCCACGATATACCCGTCGATGTTTTATTACAGTAATCACACTATCCCACTAATATTATAAATGCGAAAGTTTAGATGTTTGTTTATTTATTTGTTTGTTACTCAATTACGTCGTAACGGCTGAACCAATTCCGATGAAATTTAGTATGTACGTAGATTATAATCTGGATTAACACATAAGCTACCTTTTATTGACAAACCACGTGTTTGAAGCCGCGGGCGGAAGCTAGTATTGTAAATGCGAAAGTTTAGATGTTTGTTTGTAACTCAATCACGTCGTAATGGCTGATCCGATTTCAATGAAATTTGGTATATAGATAGACTTGCCTGGATTAAAATATAGGCTACTTAATATAGACCAACTTAATAAAACCAGAGTGCGAAGCCGCTGGCGGAAGCTAGTTGTTTTTTATTTGTTCTTTACTCATTGTTAGCCGTTCTTTTATGTATAGTTCCGATTAGAATTATTCCTTCCAAAATCCCTGAGAACAAAATATTGTTTGTTACATAATTCATTTATCGATTCAGACATTATCAAGTCCAGTTAGTAATGAGTAGCCATGCATTACTATAGCTTTTTTTCCCATCACAGTCACAAAGATTTTTGATCCGGAACCGAATGAAAGATTTATAGGCAAATCATATGTATCAGATTATGACCTGCGAAATCATCACATTCAATTAGCGTCCTTGCTCACATTCGATCAATCATGCGCGAAAATATCTCGGGTGTACAATAGATCGCTTACAGCCCTTGTATAACAATGAACTAAATTATAAGTTCGGGCCCCTTTAAGGTAAGAGTGAATAGGTTTCCTCTAGATCTTCGTGCTTCAACTTAGACCACATCATCGCTTACCATCAGGTGAGATTGTGGTCAAACGAAGATCTATCCAGTTTAAAAAAAAATACTCTTACTTACTTACCGAGTAATTTTTACACGGTTTTTTTAGTTTACGTTATTTCTGGCAGTTAATAGGAATGTTATGTTTTAGCAATAAGTTTATTTATTTATTAAACAGGTTCAATAAAAAATAAATAATACATTATTATTGACGACCTCCGTGGTGCAGTGGGCGAATAGCCGACTGAGACGCGGGTTCGATTCCCGCCGCGGAATAAATGTTTGCATGATCTACAGATATTTGTTCCGGGTCTGGTTGTTTCTCTATATATTAAGTGTTAAGTATGTTAAGTATGTATTTACAATATATATATATAAGTATTCTATCAGTTATCTGGTTCCCATAGTACAAGCTCTGCTTAGTTTGGGGTGAGAAATGTCCAGCAATATTTATTTATTTATTAAATTATATGTTAACTTATATTTGAAATTATGTAATTTCTTAAGATACAAATACATATGTATACAATTGAAACCTAAAATGCTGTTGGAGTTGGCTCGTACACTTTTAACTGAGCGCTACGAAGGGCTCAAAAAGGTCTTCAAAAATGTAAGGACGATAAAGGTAGGGTTAACAAGAGTGTTGTTCCTGTCACAGTCCCAGTTTTTGATTCCACTAAATTCTATTTCTATTCTATTCTGAGAAACAACTTCCGCTTAAAATGTGTATTATAAGATAAGACCGATTCTACTTCGTGATTAATAAGTTTCAGTTATTAAAAAACTTAATCCCCTAAAAACTTGATTTGGTTTTTCCAAATCCGATTTCTAAAAGAGCTCAATGAATTCTGCATATTACCTTAAATATTTGAACAATTATCGACGACGAAGCTTGACAGACACTTAATTGATATCAAACAAATTGGGCCGTCCAGTCGCTCAGCCGGTAGAAATAGCTCCGCGGTCAGGACAAACATCATTGATTGACTTTAGGATTGCAGCTTTATGCAAAGTTGTTTTGGTTTATTTTTAATGCTGGTTTTAATTCAGTGTGTTTGCCTTTAATTGGCTTAAATATATTAGACTTAAATATAATTTTAATATAAGAATTATGTGAATTTTAATATATGTACTTTCTTACAGTGCTAGTGCACAGTGGTCGAAATTCAACCGCAATGCATTAAATTAATATATTTTAGCATAATTTTAGCATTCACCCCTCCTTTTCCAAATGAACTTTAACTATGCTAAATCTCACAATCTTCCGTGCGCGCAATAAGCTTAAAAAGGGGTACACAGTTTTCTCTTTATGTATTTATATATACTCGTAGTTTATGTTGCTGTTCCTTTAAATAATTAAAGACTGACTTTAAAGTTTAGACTTTAAACAGCTACTTGAATAAACAAAGGCTTAGAAGAAATTGTAAAAAATAAAACTAATTTATTTTATATATGCCATTTATTTATATACAATTATTTATGTACCTAATATATAAGTAAATTACTGAACCTTGAAGGTCAAGTAATTTTTCTTTTTCTATTATTAAGTTTACTCTTTTTACATCTCGGCCAATCTTCCATTAAGCAATGATCCTCTCCATCCAAAGGTTGTCTGGAAGAGATCGCTTTGTTAAGCGATAAGACCGCCCATTATGCTTACATTTATTTGTTTCATTTTTCATTTTTATATTTGTTGTGTTTAGGTTGTAAGGTATAATAAAGAATTTTCATTCAACATAACCGATAACCGTTAAAGCAAACGTGTCTTGAAGTGGAAACCACGCTTAGGCAAGCTTAGTGTAAAACGTCCTCCGCGGATAGAAAGAAGATCATCACGCTGTAGCTGCAGTCTACGTTATCTTCTTATCCTATCCCTCTCTCTCTCCCTGCTAGCTACCAGAAACTGGTTATGATTTCATTCCATTTATTTATTCATAAAACAATTGACTAATTGTATTTGAATCATAACAACAAACATACACATTATGCAATAATACATAAATATAATTAATATAATGAATAATTAATCAATTAAAATGGCTTCTCCTGACGACATCAATGTAGCCAAGTACCTATCTAACACAATATAACTGGAGCTATTGACACGCTATAAAGAAGAAGAAGAATAAAGTTAACATACTTCAAAACACAGACAAAAACAAACCATAATAAAAAAAGGCAATGTCAAAGAAATGTTAATGTTATAAATTAACAGATTTAATTGAATGTCATTGTATATTGCATTGTAACTTGAAATCATCCACTGAATAAAAATACCCTTCCAGCAAAAGCTTTTTTAGCCTTGTTTTATGAGAAAAGATCATAAATGCATTATCGTTTACCACCGGGCGAAATTAAAAACAAAAATCGACCACTACTCAGCATTTGCCAAGCATTTGCTGGTCTTCAGTGCCGAAGCAAATATGCTACTTTTGTCTTCTTTACCATCGCTAGAACCTCTTTGTAGGGTTATAATAAGTTTAACAAATTAGTGTAATTTCAATTGAAACGTACGCAAAAATACTGCAGTTTAGTATCCTCAATCGATATCCTTTTGGCATCGTATCAAGACCCCAATCGAAACTGCCGTCTCAAATCCTATAACGAGACCATTTTTAAACTTCCTACTTTCAGCGTCACACATTATCAGTCGCAGTTCACCGCATTTATATAATAGGAAGGAATTTAGAGCTTGTGTGGTTGAGATAGAGTGGAAATTTAGGTGCGGTCTTTATTTAGGTGAGGTAGATTGCACTGAAAGCCATTGATGCGGAAGACTAGATAAGTGCGCGTTTTAATCTAAACAGTATCTAGCTTGGCATGCTCACACTCATTATGCCCGCTAATTCTGACTGTATGTCATATATGAGCCTTATCAGTCTAATATTAGATTGGATGTACCTACGAGATACTAGAAAATGAATGCGCGAGTGAGCAGTCAATCACTTCATCTGACAGGTTTGTTGTTATCAGTTTATAAGCTCGCACGCCATTACAAAAGACCAAACAAAAGTTAAATAAATGCCTATTTATAATATTAATCATATTATTAAGTAGATACGGGTTGTTTACGTTGCAGCCCGGTACAATTTGGCCGGAATCGAGAACAGACACCAGAGGGCTTAGCCAAGTTACAGTCGATTAGCGATGATGCTAGTCGATAAGTCCGAAAATGTATGGGATTTGACACATGCTATAGAAATACCACGTGATGTAGCGACAACAAATGTATGTAGAAATCGAATCGATTCGGAGCAAATGTAATTTGGCTACGGGCCCAGATCTGGACAAACCTAGCGTTTCCGGATATTTTGCTACAGCGCAATATAGGATATTTTCAAAAAAAAAAAATTACGTGTTTTAGGCGACTTGCAATTATTTTACGCGTTAAATTTAGCATTTAAAGAATCATACCATTCATAACTCAAGAACGGCTGGACCGATATTGATGATCATTGATTTGTTGGATTTTTCTCCTCCCCGAATAGCAGAATAACTATTAAAATAGGAAAACTCACGGAAAAAAGTTATTAAGAAAATTCATTTTCTCATACATAGATGCAGCTAATGGTAGCCGATTGACAATTCTCGACAAGTCGTATATTAGCAGCCCGCGTCATATGCATGTCAAGGCGGTACAAAGTTCACCGGGTCAACTAGTTTTAAATAAATTTAAATTAAAAATAGTGTGATTAACAAAAAAAATATATTTTAACGTAAAAAAGCTTTAATGTTATTGGCAGAAAAAGTAAAAGCAGTAAAAGTAGAGTAATTTTGAAAATATCTTAAAAAGCTCTCCGCGATTTTTATATTAAAATACATTATTTTGTTAATCAGTTACCTTAAACACCTTCCCCAGATGTGTCATTAGTTATCGGGCTAGCATAGGCACAGGCTATGTAGCCTGTGCAGTTAAGAGTATGTAACTGTGATCATTTTACACATCACAATTGTTGCTAGTTGCTACAAAACTCGGAATACCAGAACAATATTTGCACTTGATTCGCAGATTATGCTTTAGTATTAATGTGGCTCGTAATTGAATTAACGGTTGAACTGAACTAATGTCGCAATAACATTAAATTGTGTTCAAAGGTAACAGAATTCACGTTATTGAGTTATATAGCCTTCAATCAAATTCTATAGCACTAGTTATTGAACGTTATGTAAATTCAGCGTCGAAGGGATTTAGGTAATAAATTCTAGTGTTTGTATGCGACTATTTAGTACGATTTAATATTTATTTGGTTGTGTTTTATGCCGGATAGTTTTTTCTTGTGATGGAGTGTTTTTCTTGTCGATGATTATAATTTTTTTTTTTATAATTCCATTCCCTATTCTTAAAACGTTGTAATTCCGTTAAACTCTTTAGATGATTATCATCCGACGCAGAGAACAAAGGATCTTTTAGGGTAGTTGATAATTCGGCCAGCTGCAGCATTGCTTTCGGTTCCTCACTGCGCGGAAGCCTCAAGGAAATAAAAAGCATTTATTAAGGAACAACAAATATATAGTCATGTGTACAGTTTGAAACGATGATGCCCGTATTAGTATGAAAACTGTGTTATATACACCAACGCCCTCATACATCAATGAGTTCCAATCAGGTAAATGGTACGTTATCAAAAACTAACTAAAAATTACAGTTATTTTCCAACAGACCCGAAGGATCTGCGTGGGTGGATGTGTTTGTGAGTGTGTGTGTGTGTGTGTGGGTGTGTGCGCGTGTGTGTGTGTGTATGTATGTGAGTAATTGAGTGTGTGTTTTTGTGTGTAGGCACTATTTGGGAATCTTTAGGAGGTCCTCATGGTTACTTCTTTTAATTAGCAAATAGCCAGCTCATAGAGAGAGGTGGAGGTACGATTCCCGCCACGGGACTAATGTACACATGGACAAACATGACTGCAACAATTTTTGACAAAAATTCCTAAGAACATCATAGAAATCCCCACCTCTCAAGAGATGCTTTGTATGATAAATTATTGTGAAAGTTCTTCAAAATTAATTAAAACTCCTACGTAGGTTACTTGAAACTCAAAGCCACATAAATATTCACTCTCGCTGGAACTATCCTAATGCAATCTACGGTCAAACTTCGTTGCAAGATCCACTGAAACACTAGTAAGACTGCCTCAGATAAACTGCTCAGATGTCTTGATAATAAAGTAATGGGGTTTTTGTCTGCAGACCGGAAATGAGGAGATAAGGCTCTTAAGCAGAAGAATTTATACGACAGACGAGCGGATTTACGAAAGTTTTCTTTTATTGAAAGAAATGGGCAGCGAGGTCTGACATGGAGGGAACACAACTGGACAACTGCTAAAGTTGAATTTAATTTTATTAGATTGCTCGACTAATTCAGTACCGGGGGCGAGTTTAGCCGCAAAGTGGTTCTTGCCACGGGACATTTTTATTTCGCGTAAGTTATATGGTTTTGTAGGTATTTAAGATGGACTAGCGTTTTGGAAGATTAATATTTATGTCTTGCGACATAAATTGCGATTTCAGTCAGACTAAGTTGATATGGTATATACTCATGGGCAAGGTGTACGTTTTTATAATAAACTCCCAAGTGATATACAAAAATAGACAATTTACAAATTTAAAAACGTAATTAAACTAAATCTTATAAAAAGCATACTAGAAAATATCGGATTATTTAGATGATAGAGAAGCTAATTGATTTTCTGTATTGTTATGTATTCTAGAAGGATCATTAAAAAAAACAACCAGCCTTGTTTTTTGCCTTTCTTTCCTGGCTTGGTCGCGAAGGAACAGGCAGTAAAATTGACGTTTCAAAGTGATCTTTGTAATTTTAATGAATGAAAGATTTTGACTTTGACTGGGTACGTTAAGTCCATATTAAATATTAAATAAAACCACATGTTGTACCGTTATTTAGTGTATATTTTGTTTATTACTGTGCTTTTATTTAATGTGCAATAAGAAGTATATATTATCTATCTATCTAATATAGCGGTTCGTCCTTTACCTAGCTAATATAACTGCAATTTGATACCAAGCGTTGTTATTATCGCCTTTTATTATTAAGTACAAGTTTGCACAGTTTATTCGTTTCAAACGTACAATATTAAATAAAATAACATAAAAAGACATGATATCTATTTCGTTTATTTTCAGTTTTTTATTTCGCTTATACTTTATACTTTATATAAAGTATACAGTTAAATAAAAAGCTTAAGTTAT
The DNA here is from genome assembly GCA_963924445.1 of Philereme transversata. Lineage (NCBI taxonomy): Eukaryota > Metazoa > Arthropoda > Insecta > Lepidoptera > Geometridae > Philereme > Philereme transversata. The sequence continues at coordinate 15,996,973 of OZ004340.1, forward strand.
AAAGCTGCCGTCCTTTAACGTTCTCGTAAGATCCAGTCCATCCAAAGCTTGTCTGGAAGAGATCGGTTTTAGCGATAAGAGCGCCTATTGTACTATCGCGTATCTAGTTTTAAGTGTATTAAATATGATTTGTATACAATAAAGCTGTTTCTATTTTATTCTATTCTAAAAATATGCAGCATAATTTTGCCCATAATAACAAACAACTATATAAATAGGTATGTAGGTAGAACAATGCACCTAGATATTATAAGGTAAGTTTCATTTTTACCTGCATCATTCAGTATCCATATCCAAAAATATTTAAGATTGTAGATATGTAGAAAACATTACCTATTAACCATTTTCTTAGATAATTCCTAAACCTGGTACCACGAGAAACAAATGGAAGGACTTGGGGGAGACCTTTTTCCAGCAGTGGGACAAAATAGGTTTATAAAAAAAAAATTGGATTAGTCCAGTGGTGTCTTGTAGTTGTTACTTCAAGTTTGGTCTCAGGTTTCGTTAGTTTAATTGATTTGCTAGTAAACAGTCTCGGAGTGAGATTAATGTTGGGACCAGCTTTATAAGACGCCCTATAAATTGTTTATATTGCATTTGTACAGAACAATGAATTTTATAAACAGTTCGGAATAACTTTTCTCTTTGTAAAATAAATGTATTTTGGGGCATAAATTTAGAGATATTATATTTTCTATTCCAGGTTTTAGGGACAATTTTATTTATACTTGTACGTATATTTTCTTAAGTTATATTAAATATTTGCTTTCTTTTATAATTTATTTAATATATAATTTTTAATATCTGTAGCTTTAAGTTATATTGGAAACTTATATTACAAAATTAAATTTTGAGAACATTAATTGATCGACAAGAAAGGTATGGCTAGATATGGATATGGCTTCAAAATATTTTTTTTATAAACATTATAAAGTCTAAGTGACTCCTCGTCATGTAGGTAAGATTTTGCAATGGTCTCGAATCTTCTTCTTCCTGCCCATTTCCCACATTACGTGGGGTCGACACAACATGTATTTTTATTCCATATATCTCTGTTAGCCGCCATCTCCGTTCTTCTTCCCTACCCATATCATTCTTCATACAGTCCATCCATCTCTTCTCCAGCCTTCCTCTACTTCTATATCCATCCACACTCTTTTAACTTTAACACTCTTTTAGTCACATGATTTTCTTCTCTCCGCATGACATGCACATACCACCCCCTCTTACTCCTCAAGTTTTCTATCACTAGCGCTACTTTCAAACTTCTCTATATTCTCAACTGGTTACTTCAAATATTACTTTTTTTATACATTATAGCCTTGCGTTTGACCACGATCTCCGCTGATGGTAAGCGATGATGGATCACGCTTGCCTAGAAGAAAACTATTCACTCGCGACTTGAAGACACCCAGGTTGTAGTTATCAGGAAACACAGACTCAGGCAAAGCGTTCCACTCTTTGGCGGTGTGCATAATAATAGTCGAAGAGATCCGCTTTGTGCGAATGGGAGGTATTTCAACCATATAGCGCTGGCGCACCGCAGAGGGTCTGTTGCAAAGTGCCGCCGCACACTCCAAAATGTACTCCGACATTCTTAGACGTAAAATATTCAAAATTTATACCGGTATTAAACAAAGTGTGTTCATACTCACTTATTGTATAGGACGATGTCTGGGAGCCAAATGTGTTCGGAAGGCACATGTAACGTGTCAACCCCACCGTAGTCATCTGGGTTCCATTTGAGTTTGTAATCGTTCCATTCCTGTGGACAAAGCACTTTCTTATTACTCACATAATACTGGATTAAAAAGTCGTATATTTTATTGAAGTCTTACATTTTTTTGACATTTCAACTAACATGAGCGATAGTATTATACATTCGAAGTTAGTATGTATCTCTATCTGTTTAAGTTTTTAAGCCTAAAAAGCTAGACTGATTTCTACGAAATTTAGTATAAAGATTAGTTATGACCTGGATTGAGACAACGGCTACTTTTTATTAACAAACCACGCAAGTGTATGCATGTACTAGCTGTTGCCAGCGGCTTCGCCCGCGTTGTTCTGGGGTGCAACAATACATATAATATATAAATTCTGACATCCAATTTTTATCCCATGGAAACTGATTTATGGGATAAAATGTAACCTATGTAGTAATCCAGGTTATAATCTAAGTACATACCAAATTTCATCAAAACCAGTTCAGCCGTTTCGACGTAATTGAGTAAGAAACAAACAAATAAATAAAGAAATCCAAACTTTCGCAATTATAATGTTAGTGTGATGTTATAATTTGGTCAAAAAGTTATGAATATTAGCTCTGGCTCTCATCTGTAATGTTTATGTTGATTAAATAATTAAAAAACAATAAAAAAAAATATTCGAACTCAGCTGTTACAAAGTTTAGATATGGACAAAACATTAAACCTAACATAAACACAAAAAGGATTTATTTAGGACTTTATTTAGGTATCCATTATTTAGAATATCATGCAGTGGTGGTGAATCTGTTGTTTACGCTTACTAACTAAGATTGTGTAAAATACGAACGGTCTTATTTTGTTCCAACTAAAGGTCAAATTAGAATGATATTTAAAGTGACATTTCTAAATTTAAGTATTTAAAATAAGAAGGCGTGTTTGCGGGCTAGTTTTAGTCAACACCAATTTGATTGATCACTAAAATTAACCCGCAAACATGCCATCATAACAAAAGTTACTTAAATTTAGAAATGTCACTTTAAATTTCATTCTTATTTGATCTTTAGTCTGAGCAAAATAAGACCGTTCGTATTTTACACAATTTCAGTTAGCGTAAACAACCAGAATTTAGAAAGTTTCAGAAAGTTAGAATCGCCACCATTGTGTAGTTTTTGTATTGACAATCACTACATATTTTTATGTCAATCAGACTCAAGCCATCTCGTCTGCAAGACAAACACATGACATTGGCATATCAATCCACTATAGTTGCGTTGTTATGGCAATGACGAGGAAAAATGGGTTCTTCTTGCAATTTTTGCCATTTTTCTAAACTTTTGCTATTACAAATTACAAGTTAATAGCCATAGTAGTTGTTTAAAAAATCAGCTGTTACAGACGGAGAAAATGGCACTATAAGGGTTCCGTTTTTACTTGTCTGAACCCTAAAAACAGTTCGATCACATTGTTTAAATATATTGAAACTCTAACACACCACCCAAAGCAAACCAAAGCGCTGAATTTCTTGAAACCCGGTCATTTCCCGATTCAGCGTCCAATTTAAGACGACGGTCGTCCCCAAAAGTATTTCTCAGGAGGTTGTAGAGTTGTTGACTCGACAGTGGTTGAAGTACTAACTAGCTAGTTATCTGTGGCGAGGTCGGAAATTGCGGCGCCTTATTAAGTTCCGGCCGAAAGCTTCGATTGAAACCCATTGAAAATGGACTAAAGTTCAACGGATAGATTCGTTTGAAATTTTATAAGGTTGAGTTTGTTATAGGGCCGCGGGTATGCTGTATTTTTTATCTGATACATTTAGTTTTTAGGTTATACAAGATTCTGAAGGCCAAGGCCGTTGATTGAATCTATCCAAATTCAAGTTTCGATTTATTAATCTAGACTTGCTTGATGCCTGCCAATTTGACACTGGAAGGTGGAGTGAAAGTTATCTGGATATACCTATAATAAATTAAATTACTCCAATTTACTGGTCTCCAAAGTCTCACTTTATTAAAATAATATTTGATTGACTGTTCTGAAAGATAAACTTGTTACTTTGCACCTTAACAACAATTATATTTATGGACTATTTTGACTTATACATGGGTAAATTAAAGCAATCAATTACATATTTTTTTTTATTCGATTAGTTTTGATAATCATATGGCCCACCTAATGTTAAATACTATAATATTGCCTTGTAGGTCACCTCCTTAAAAACGTGCCCTGCGTCCATCAACATGAGGCGTACAGGTGTAAAATCGCATGTGCCTCTAATTTCACTGGCAACCATACCCTTCAAACCGAAACACAGCAATGCGGTTTGGCAGCAAAATGGTATGGTACCACTGTACCTATTTTGCCTTTAATATCACACTAATATTATATATGCGAAAGTTTGGATGTTTGTTTATTTATTTATTTGTTTGTTACTCAATCACGTCGTAACGGCTGAACCGATTTCGATGAAATTTAGCATGTACGTAGATTATAGCCTGTATTATTACATGGGCTACTTTTTATCCCAAAAATCTGGTCCCATGGGATAAAATTGGGATGTCAAGTTGTCGAGTTGCAACAGCGAATTTAGTTTTATTTCTAGGTTACCTACACATTTAGTATTGTAACGCGTAGGTACGAATTATTGGGCAACAGCTAGTAATATAAATATGAAAGTAACTCTGTTTGTTACTCTTTTACGTCTAAACGGCTGGACCGATTTCGATGAAATTTGGTACACAGATAGATTATAACCAGTATTAGAACATAAGTTACTTTTTACCAACGGCTTAAAAGGAAGATAATGTTTTATTGGAAAAGCACGCGTGTGTACCCGCGGCTTGACACGCGTGGTTTGTCAACAAAAAGTAGGTTATGTATTATTCAGGTATCTATGTACATACCAAATTTCATCGAAATCAGTTCAGCCGTTACGACGTGAAAGAGTAACAAACATCCATACATACATACATACATTCGCGTCTATAATATTAGTGGGATTATATATAACTCTGCATTGCTGATATTTGAGTAGGTATATTTTGGCATGTTTTTATTTCGTCGACGGCAGATGGTGAAGACTCACGTAACGTCTCGATATTATTTCTAGAATGAAAATTGAATAAATCAATCTTTATGAGATCAAGATTAAATGTTTATTAATATATTCTTTTCTGTACGAAATATTTTATTATTTCGACAAAGATTCTGTTTGTTTCCTCTTTCGTTATTATTTTTGGCAAGATTTTTGCTATTTTGTCCAGAATAAAAAATATTGAATTGTAAAACGTATGTTTTTTCATTCATTATTTCTTTGTTATGCCTCACACTATCAAATAAATATAGCGCTTATTAGAGTAAGAGAGTGTGATTGTTTTTTATGCTCCCACTTGGAGCAAGAGAGTGGGATTTTAATGTAATACATAATCCCAAAATACAAAAAAATCGAATGCGAAATCAGTACTATGTAGGTCATTGAAGGTGACTGTTGAGGATGTTTTTATTCTATCCACAACAAGCAAATGTATATTAAAACGCGCAGTACTTCCGCCATTACGCTTTGCCTTGTTTTTGACGGAATTTTCCACAATAATATTCTTTTCAGAAATAATACCAAGTAGATAACTATTCCTATCCGAAAAGTTTCCTTATGATTTTCCTCAAAATATATGCCAGTTTTTCCTCATCCATAATCTTTCAAGCGTAGAAACTATCACTTGAATGAACTATGCTACACTAATTACCACTCCTACATAAAATTAATTAGTTGTGATGAGTACACACATTTTGGAATCCTACCTACCTATCCTACCTATTTTTTTTTATAACGTATTTATTTATATTTGCTGGATGTGTTCTATTTTGATTGCTATCACACTAATATTATAAATGCGAAAGTTTGGTTGTTTGTTTATTTATTTATTTGTTCGTTTGTTTGTTACTCAATCACGTCGTAACGGCTTATAAGATTTCAATGAAATTTAGTATGTACGTAGATTATAACCTGGATTAATACATAGACTACATTTCACAACCTCCGTGGTACCTACAGTGGACGAATAGTCGACTGAGACGCAGGAGGTAGCGTGTTCAATTCCCACCGCGGAACAAATGTTTGTATGATCTGATAGATATTTGTTCTGGGTCTGGATGTTTTTCTATATAAGATAAGAATGTTTGCAAAAAAAAAGTATATAAGCATTCTATCAGTTATCTAGTGCCCATAGTACAAGCTCTGCTTAGTTTGGGGCTAGAGAGCGCTGTGTGAAATGTCCAGTCATATTTATTTATTTATGGGCTACTTTTCATTCCATAAAGCAGGTCCCACGGGAAATAAATGGGGTGTGAAATTAAGTTACAACAGCGAGTTTAGCTTTATTAGCATTATAGGTTACCTACACATTTAGTAGTGTAACGCGTATGAAGTTGTGGGCAACAGCTAGTATGTAATAAATAAAATAAAAAAGCATGTATTCAATTCAAACGTAATAGAAGTGAAACCTTAAAAAATTTTGGTTTCAAGATAATGAGACGAATGTAAAATTTCGGGAAGATGATAATTGTAGGTTTCAGTAATGATAATAGTGATGCAAAGTTAGATAATTATTAATACGAGTGGAGGGAGTCCGAAGCAAAACACAAAGAAAACCACGAACATAAGAAACACTGTATAATGCTTCCTATCTAATTTTCTCCCACGTTAAATCTTATGAATTTATGTGTATGTCGCTTTTTCGTTTCATCGACTTTCAAATCACAACGATGCTAAAGTAGTTTCACTTCAAAAAGTATAGACTTATGTTGCTCTTGCCGACCTTTGCTAAACAATGTTGTTGTTCTATTATATAAAGAAAATGTAAATTGTCAACATGTTAGCCAGAGCGATCGATTTTGTGCGGCTTGCGCTCCACTGCTCCCAGAAATCAGGTTGTTTTTCCATGTAGTGAGGGGCTGTCCTACGCTGCGTTTGGTCACCATTTGAGAAAATTATGCCTCAACGGCCTTCAGTTCTTCAATGTGCCCTGCCCACTGCCACTTCAGCTTGTTGTTAATCCTTTGTGCTACTTCAGTAAATTTAGTTTGTCTATGGATTTTCTCATTTCTGACTCAATGTCGTAGGTAAGCACCAAGCGTAGCCCTTTCCATAGCACACTGAGCGAACATGAATCAACTTAAGAGGGCAATAGTAAGAAACCATATATCTCCTTTTCCGTCCAAGCTGTCCGATTATGGAATGCCTTGCCGGTCTCCATTAGGAAATCCCCCTCACCTTCCGTATTTAAAGCTAGACTCAAAAACTTTTATCTCCATGAAGAGTCGTGATTATTCATCTGATTATTATTAATATATGTATGTATGTGAGTACATATTTATTTATTTTATATATGATATTTACTTATTTAAAATTATTTATGTACCTATTATTTATGTATTTAAGGTTAAGTAATTTTTCTTTTTCTATTATTAAGTTTATTCTTTTTACACCTCAGCCAATCTTCCATTAAGCAATGATCTTCTCCATCCAAAGGTTGTCTGGAAGAGATCGCTTTGTTAAGCGATAAGACCGCTCATTATGCTTACATTTATTTGTTTTATTTTTTATTTTTATATCTGTTGTGTTTAGCTTGTAAGGTATAATAAAGAATTTTCATTCATTCATTCATTTATTCATCTTTACGACGTGTCATCACTGAGGACAATGCTGAGAGAAAAGGTATTTTGGATGAGAAGACGACACAATATCGTACACGAACTGAATGCTAGAAAGCATTCTCTGCCTTCATAGTTTTAGGAAACTCAGAATAGCACACAGCAACATTTCCACCAGTATCACATATTCAATGTCAAAACACAATTATTATTTTCACGAGCACTGTGTTCTGTAACTCGGAATTACTGTAGCTAAAACTCAATTAAAATTTGTCTACGTACAGTTAATTCGGTGTCTTTGCTGTTACGTACTGAAAATGTTTAATTGAATCTGAAATGGAATGTTACATTAGACGTAAGCGTAAAAGTAACAGCTACAGAGTTTCTTATTATTAAAAGTGATTGCAGAAAATGAATAAGAGATAAATGTTTAGTTAAGTTACCTTAGACACATCTTGACATAGCAAACCGAGATAACTAATATTGGTAGGGGTAAGTGAATTCTGGAGACTAAAGTCCATTGCATGTAGGTACTTATATTAATGATGTGACTCATTACAATACTATAAACACATCTGTTTCTGTCCGGCGCGTCAGCTTTTCCTTAATTTTCCTGCAAGCGATGTTGACGTGTAGAATTCTGACACAGCACGGTGTGACAAAACCGAGAAAACTAAAATGAGTAATGACAACTTCTGTGATGCTGTTGAGGAGCGGGTGGGTATCAACCCACGACTTCAGGGAATCATAGGCATCTTAGGCAGGCCAGTCAAAAGAGTCGTGAGGCTAGGAAGAGGCAAAGACATGATGCCATTTCAATGTTCGCTGCTGATTTCTGGCCTGCAGGAATTGTGTTTCGATGCTACGGGGAGGCACCAACGCAGAGACAGCCCTAACTATTAAATAAATAAAAATAAATAAATATTACTGGACATTTCACACAGCGCTACCCAGCCCCAAACTAAGCAGAGCTTGTACTATGGGAACGAGATAACTGATAGAATACTTATATCTGTTTTTTTTGTCATTACATACTTATAATATATAGAAAAACATCCAGACCCGGTACAAACACCTGTAGATTATGCAAACATTTGTTCTGCAGCAGGAATCAAACCCGCTACCTCCCGCGTCACAGCCGGCTATTCGCCCACTGCGCCACGGAGGTCGTATTAGTGTAGTGTAGTTTAATATTTTATTATGTTTGTTAGTCTATAAGGTATTAATAGTTATATGCCGTTGTATTGACATTTTTTGTATATTTACACGTTGCCTGAAATAAATGTTATATTGTTATGATTAATGTACTTTAAAATTAAATACTAACTCACACAGCTTTAAAGCCATAACAGAAATGTCTCTTTTATTTTATTTAGAAATTTTACAATAATATTGCACCTAACGAGCAGAAGCTCAAGGCAAAATTTATATCGCATCCTCGTCCTTCTCGCTGGAGTAATAGTTATAGCTGGATAATGAAGTTTAAAAGTAGCGCCAGTGATAGACAATTGAGGAGTAAGAGGCTAGCGTGGTATGGGCATGTCATGCGGAGGGAAGAAAATCATGTGACTAAAAGAGTGTTAGATATGAGTGTGGATGGATATAGTAGTAGAGGAAGGCCTAAGAAGAGATGGGTGGACTGAGTGAAGAATGATATGGGTAGGAAGGAAGTGACAACGGAGATGACGGCTGATAGAGAGATGTGGAGGAGGAATACATGTTGTGCCGACCCCGCGTAATGTGGGGAAAGGGCAGGAGGAAAAGGAAGAAGGTTAATTTTAAGGTGTATACGAAATATATAGATGCGTCGCCTTCTCTGTCTGGCTTGTACGACGCTAAGCATACAGATTAGCTTAGCGTCGCAACGCTTCTATACATTTTGTCTTCGCCCCGTCCTCGCCTTACGTCTCTTCTGTCTGGCCTATTAGTGTGAGGTCAGAGCAATGTGATGCTGGACAGGTTAAGACACAATTGTGTGAGTGACTATTGGGTGTTTTTTGTTTGCAGTTTGCTTTACGTTATTATAAAAGGGTGATAGCTGGTAACCAATCCTGGTCAGTCTATCAGAGTTTGAATATGTTGATCAAACCAATTACATAGCTTAAAAATTTTGTGCCCAGTTATAAATACCATTATGGCTTTACAAAAAAAAACCCGCGGAAAGTTTTTTACCTAATAGATTTGGAGCATAATATACTTACGTGCTAATATCAAGCGATGAGAAAAAATGGTGTGCACAGAATAGTATCACGCGCAAAACCATCACCGCTTATCTTTTTATACCATTAGGTATATACGCAAAATGTTTACGAACTGACTCGTAGATTTTTGCTACAAGGCGTAGACCTCTCGTAGACCTTTGCTATTAGGAATATCGTGCGTTGAAAATGTTATAGACACATTTATTATTTATAAAGAAACTATCCTTTCAGTATAGTTAGTTCAAATTGCAAGACCCTGTATAATTTCTGTAAAAACATACGATGTTGATGTTAAATGTCTCACACCGTGTATCTCCGCCCTAAACATGACAATTTGTTTACAGTTCCTCGTTTCTGGTTGGAAACTTCTAAAACCAATTTTACTTCTAATGGGATTAACATCCTGAACAGTTTAACTGGTACAAATTGAGCAAAACTTTAGAGCAATTAAAGCAATCTTGAGATTTTCTGGGACAAAAATGCTGTTAAACTCAAATAAAATAATATGTCACGCCATTATAATTCCCATGATGGATAAATTTAGATCCGTTACTAAATACTCAGGCCCGTGAAGATCTCTTTCTATCTAGGGAATATTCACAGGCAAGTCCAAGCAATTGGTTTAATATGCCCACTTATTTGTATAGTAATTCGAAGACAAACAAAAATCACTGACAGCATAGTGAAGTGACAGTAGGCGGGACACATAGCTTGAAGAACTGATGGCCGTCGGAGTGACCATGCACTCGAAAGCGCAGTACTGTACGGCCTCCTTTAGAGGAAAAGACGACATGATAAAGGTTGCTGGTAGCCATTGGGTGCGGGCTGCACAAGGTCCGTCACTCGCATACCTATGGGCCCTTGATTCAAGTTCATTTTCAAAGATAAATAGAATATGTAAATAACTAATGGTTCACCCCGAACTGAGATCTTGCGAGTTTTCCATAAAAACAAAAAATATATATATTTGTAATCTTTGAACATCAAAATAGGGCCTCGAAACAAAAAACCAATTAACTTGACCTACAGTTTCATTCAAACTACAGGTAACGTGAGTTCATGTTAATTGGCTCTTCTTTCTTTGGGGTAGAATTTGCAGTTATTCTAGATTTCAGACTTTTGCCTAAATTTCTGTCACTAAAGTTACACGCATACCAAATTACTGCACTATGGGGTCACTGATGTACCCTGTGAATTTTGTCAAAGTTCAGTTTATATTATGGCTAAATTACTTAAAAACTACGAGGTTTAAATTAAAAATAAAAACAAAGTCAAAACGTAATGACAAAGACCTTTTATTAGGCGTGCCACTTGACCAGATAATCCCGTTTTGTGTTTTTTTACCCCTTTTGAACACAAATATCTCAAAAACGCCTCCCTCGCATTTTTAGCTTATTTAGTCACACCAGAATAGTGCCATCACTACCTACCTATATAGCAAATTTCACGATGGTCGGATAAACGCTTAAAAAGTTATCCTCGGACAAACAAACATATGCACATACTACATATAACGCCAATTTGCCCAAGTTGATTCAGAAATCTCGCTTCGCTCGATCAATTAATTACAGAAATTTTATCATTGATAATTTACTGCGAACTGCGTACTAACTTTAACTAACTTACATACTTCTCAGTCTTAATAACATTCTATATCCACAATGAGGTAACAGTTTAACAAACAGGTTGCTTTGTAATAAGAAGTTTGAATTGAAATGGGGTCGTAGACACATAAACAAAATTAAATGGATTGCATAAAATGAGGTAGCCACGTTTAAGTTTTTAAAGTCGTAAACGCACTCATGTTCATGGAGCGAAGCGAGATCTCTAAATCAATTTGGGCAAATCGGCGTTGTAATTATGTATGCATGTTTGTTTGTCCGAGGATAAATTTCAAAGTGTTTATCCGATCATCGTGAAATTTGGTATATAGGTGAAATAACAGTGATGGCACTATTTTGGTGTGACTAAATGAGCCAAAAATGTTGAGGGGTTGTTGAGATATTGGGATTCAAGAGAGGTAAAAAAAAGGGACTATCCGGTCAAATGGCACGTTTAATGAAAGGTATTTGTGAGTACATTTCGAACTCGTTTTTATTTTTAGTTTAAACATTGTAGCTTTTAAGTTATTAGCTATAATAAAAACTGAAATTTTACAAAATTCACAGGGTACACCAGTGACCCCACAGTGTTGAAATTTGGTATGCCTGTAGCTTTAGGGACACAAATATTAGGAAAGATCTAAAATCTAGAATTACTGCAATTTCTACTCACTTTTCTACTGAATTGGTTACTCTAAAAATAACCAATTAAGATGAACTCCCGTCACCTGTAACTTGAATAAAACTGTAGGTCAAGTAGTTTGGTACTGCATTTCGTGGCACTATTTTGATGGCCAGAGATTAATTATATAAGTATTCTATCAGCTATCTGGTTCCCATAGTACAAGCTCTGCTTAGTTTGGGGCTATATAGCGCTGTGTGAAATGTCCAGCAATATTTATTATTATTATTTATTGAGTACAAATAATATTTTTTTGTTTTTATGGAAGACTCGCGAGATCTCAGTTCGGGGCAAACCACTAGTATAATATCAAACAAGTGTACAAAATATTATAACCTTTTTCGATAATCTGTCCAATGATAACCCATACTTCTTTATAGGGGAGGTACCCTAACTTGCTAGGCGTTCCTAAAGCGTCAAATTTAAGCTTTACATTACTTAGTTCGGCTTGCACAATGGTCTCTAAACGTATTTAGCGACTAACCATGTTTAAATTTGACGTATTTGTATGATTTGACAAGTCCTTAAATCATATTTAGCCACTAAATAGGCATCGCAGCGCAAATCGCCCTTATAGTTTAAGAATAAATCGGATTAACTGGTCGCAATTACACACAGTCAGACATGGCGAAACTATAAGGGTATCGAGTACTGAACCCTCAAAATATAACTTAAATGTTATAAAAACGTTTTCAGTTTCATGGATAATATTACCCCTTTAAGGGTTAACGTATCCGAAGCACCCGGTCTAATAAACGGGATGTATTTCGGTTGAATATAACACGATCCTTTCGTAAAACAAACACGGCTTGTGTTTAGAATATAAAACGAGCGTATCTACTCGATTTATTGTTTTTATATTTATATAGGTGAGTAGGTACGTTATATTCTAAGTGTATTTCCAAGATGTTGTTTAGATTAATGACACTGGAACTGAAATGAGATCAATTTTGGTTTTGCGTTCGGTGTCGCAAGAATTGGGTTTTTATAATTAACATCAATTTTTTATGCTTTGTTGTTTAAAAACATTGGGATTAATTTTATTATTATGTAGCTAACACTGTACGGCAGAAGCTTTTCTTCACTTTTTTCACTTCAATGAACACTAAAAGTCTCTCTCAGTAATAAAAAAATATATATTTCCAGCCTGCCTTGCCAAGGCGTGCAAAATATCATAATGAATGTAAAATTAATCATAAAAATATTACAAATTTAAATTTTATGTCTATGAACGCGCAACATAACATTATCTTAAAATATATTTTAATCTATAGTTTATTTTGTATTTTATAAAGAGTACTTGAAAAGGTATGTAAAAAGAGTAATATTTTTTTTTGCAACGTCATATTAATAACAAAAAAACATTATATCTCATCATTATTATAACAAGGGGATTTATTCCCTAAGTCATTAAAAAACACATTAATCCATAGCTGTTTTTGAATTTCCATTTAAATACTTTTAGAGGCATGGCCTTGAAGTATTTCGGTAGCTTTTTGAAAATCGAAATAGCATGTTGTACCTAGATAACCATTAAAGATGGAATAAGCTTGTCCAGTACTTATATAATCATCTTAGCTTAGAGAGGATAGTATTAATATACCATTCTATATAAACCCACCATCGGCTAATAACTAAATCGACCAGTCGGCCGCCCCAGATACCGATGGATAGACAAAATAGTAGCTGGCCTGTGAAAACTTGATGCTACCAGCTGATGATGAGATTGCATGGAATCAAGAAGCTTGGAGAAATCTAGATCCAAGGCCAAGAAATAATTTGGCCATCAAATTTTGTTAGGAAGTTACTCGAGAAATATCGAAATAAATTCACGTTGCCTGTTTCACGTGGGAATAGAAAATAGTATTGTGATAGTTATCAAAATCCACCGATTTGACGATCGTGGCGCAGTAGGCGAATAGCCAGCTAAGACGCAGGAGGTTGTACGAGTATGTTTGATCCGACCGCGGAATAAATTTTTACACGATCTACAGATGCTTATTTTTTTTATTTATCCGGGTATGGATTTATATCTATTTATTATAAATATATGACGTAAGTAAGTAACCAAATCGGTGAATTTTGAAAACTATAGGTACCATATACTTTTCCCACATGAAAAGAGCAAAGTGTATCTACTTCGATATTTCTCGAGTAACTTCCTAACCAAAGTTTTCCAAGAACAAAACTTGCCAACCACAAAGTAAAAGTACTTTTAATAAGTGTTCCATTATCATGCTGCTTTTTGTATAAATTACTTGATTCAATATTAAGTTCTTACAAACATGCCTACATGTCAGCGAACAATTAATATATGCAGCCAAATCTAATGTAACATATTTGAAAATAATGATTGATTGGTTTATGTTTAGATATAATTTACATTTGATGTCGTTTTGTGATCCGTCATTAAAAATGTATATCAACGCTATCAAAAAATCAACGATGTTCACATATAACTTTATCATGATAATCTTTATCTCAGTCACAGGATACCCATTGCTGAACATAGGCTTCCCCCATATATTTTCAGAGCGACCGTACTTGTGCGGCCTGTACCCAACGGCTCCCAAAAACCTTTATCATGTCTTTCCATCTAGTTCGGAGCAGTCCTACGCTACGCGTTCCAGTTAGTTAAGGATTAGCAAGATGAAATGGCAGTGGGCAGGGTAGGCAGGGCCATAAAAACATCAAATTTTATTAACTATTAAAAATAGAAGAAATAAACAATGGATTGTCTTATCAGTTAAAGCGATTTCTTCCAGAGAACCCTAGAATGGAAAGGAATAAAAGTACTTCTTAAATTATAGATTAAAATATATTGATATATAATTACAAATTTATTCTTATATATAATTAGTTAAAAATATCCATACTAACATTATAAATGCAAAAAGAAACTCGTTTTGTTTGTTTTTTAACTTTTCACGACTAAACAGTTGAAATGATTGTAATTAAATTTGGCAAGGAGATAGATTATATCCTGGTGAAAAACATATGCTACCTTTTGTCTCAAAAATAATGCTAAAGGTGGTGGAATAGAGGTTGGAAATTTGTTTGGGCAATCCATAATTCCTCAAGTTAAGGATAAAAAAATTCATATTTAGGCTTTTGGTAAGAAAAACATGTTTCAACTTTTTTGCAAAAGCATCCCTAAAGGGGGGTAAAGTAGGGCGTTAAAATTGTGAGGTATTCTGTACATAGATGTATTCCCTATGAACAGGTATTGGATAGAATTTGACCGGGATTGGGACAGAGGATACTTTTTACCCGACTGCGCAGGAGGGTAATATTAATTTTAGGGGGAGGGTATTTTTAGCCGCGGGTGAGTCAGATAGTATTGTTATATATCAGTCATGATGACCATGAAAAGTTTTTTATCTTGCTTAGACCCAGGCTAACCAATCTTAGTTGCCTAAATTTATAAATAAATTATACTGGACATTTCACACAGCGCTATCTAGTCCCAAACTAAGTAAAGCTTGTACCATTGACTGCCTCCGTGGTGCAGTGGGCGTATAGCCGGCTGAGACGCAGGAGGTAGTGGGTTCGATTCCCGCCGCGGAACAAATGTTTGCATGATCTACAAATATTTGTTCCGTGTCTGGGTGTTTTTCTATATATTATAAGTATGTATTTACAAAAAAAAGTATTTAAGTATTTTATCAGTTATCTGGTTCCCATAGTGCAAGTTCTGCTTAGTTTGGGGCTAGATAGCGTTGTGTGAAATGTCCAGTAATATTTATTTTATTTTTATTTATTTATATTGGGAACCAGATAACTGATTGAATACTTATATACTGTTTTTTAAATATGTAGGTATAATATATTGAAAGATACCCAAACCCGGAACAAATATCTTTAGACCATGTAAATAACTAATAATAATTAACCATGTAGTGGGAATTTTACCCCGCTACCTCCTGCATCTCAGCCGGCTATTAGACCACTGCGCCAGTGAGATCGTCATTTTTTCTTAATTACGGGGATCTCTCGCTAGATAAAAAGCCTCTAAATGCCCCGAATTTACAAAGTATTCTAGAACCTTTTCTCCCACTGTCAAGGATTATCTACTTATCCGCATTTCAGGCCCGTTTTAGAATTCAACCATAAATCATTGTTGGATTAAGGCTTTACCGGAACTTTTTAAATAGAATTCTTTCAAAGTCCACGATCGCCGCGAAGGTGGATGGTTCTATAATTAAAAGTTGTTCAAAAAATTCCCTTCGACTCCCGCTTTGTAATATCGGTCGGCGCAGTCATTGTAAGCGTCTTGTGGATTCCTAAAGTCCGTTCACGGTAACTCTGCTTAACTTTACTGACGTTTTTCAAGTAACACATAAGGTGAATTAAAAATGAAACCAAAAATCAATTCCGGATTGTCTTTGGGAGACTTTTTGGTAATTTATTTTCAAAAGTTTCAATTTTTATTAGCTTTGCAATTCAGCAGGGCAATGCAACCAGTCTCTTGGAGACACTGACCTTACACTGGAACTCAAATTCACCTTGTTGTGGAGGAGGGCGTTGCTATCTGCGTCACAGTATTATTATACTTAGAAAACTTTCGTGATTGATTTCAATCATTATTATAAATAATAATAATCATATTGTAATGAATAATATTTTTTATCAATAATTATATTGTCGGTCGAAACACCGATAAGACGGTACGTGATAAATCCCGTATTTATAATAATGCCAGTAATACTACCTAAGCAGGTATCATCGTCCGTTTTGTAACTGATCTATTGTTTATTGTTCCTAATAAAGATTTACTTTACTTTACACTCCTGGTAGTGATCTGGATCAGTTCAGCTATCTATAGATCGTTTGCAACGGTCTTTAGATGTTTCAACTGTTTCTTCTGTATATTAGAGTCTTGTCAATAATTGTATTCTCTTTCTCTTAATAAATGTTTTTAATTACTGTAATAGCTTAAATAAATAATATTAATATAATATTGGACATTTCACACAGCGCCATCTAGCCCCAAACTAAGCAGAGCTTGTACTATGGGAACTGATAGAATACTTATTATATATTTTTTGTTGTATATACACACTTTTAATATATATGGTTACCTAATCAAGTATAAACAATAATTGTCACCTTATTATTGTTAACCATACATAGTTAAAACTGTAGTTAAAACGTATTATTGTGTAAAACATTTTACCTACTGTAAAATGTGTGGTAAATGTTTAAAAAGATCATATATTTTTCTTTTCTCTTCTACTTCTTAGCGTGTCAATAGTCCTATTCATAATTTAGAAGAACAAATTTTGACAAAAGTAAAATGTTTTGGAGCAATAAAATTGTAATGGTTATAACATGGCATCTTAGAACCAAAAAATCTAGAAATCTACATTTTACTGTTATGTAAGCTTAGCGTGTGCGGGCTTTATCGGAAATCTATTAAATTTATAATGTAACGTATATATATTTACAGCGCGCATGTCACGAATTGTTCCCCGTACCGGGACTGGCCCGACTACCAACTCCCCAGCATTTTTGTTCCCGACAATACTTCGTTTGTTTCCCTTTGTTCATGATATTTTGGTTTAGTATTTCGCATTTGAAGTTATTTCGTTACTTCGTTACCGAATTGTTTTTGTAAACAACTTCTCTTGGCCCTCGTCCTGCTTCGATTGTGAGTTGGGAATTTCCAACATTGAACAGATATTTTTGTTTTTCTTTTGTCTTGCTGTTTTGTCTCTTTGCCGCTGAGTTGTAGACTTTTTGTCTGACTGTCAAAGAAATATTTACCAAGCGTATGTCCAAACCAAAATTATTTTTCACACGACCTGCTCCACATGTCAAATGACATGTCATGTAAACATCACCGAAAGTAGGTGATTGAATCCCTACAGCTGAGGCGGGAGTAAAGTTGTACTGAATTTTAGTATGCCCGTCCGGGCACAATGTGATTTGAATTTAGAACCTCATTTATATTAATATTTAAACCAAAGAGTCCCACACAATAAGAATTTATTCGTTAATCAAAATAGCCTCTGTACAGAACGCACAATATTTATTATGTTTTCTTAAGTCTTCTTATGAATTCTATGTCTTACGTATTTTATAACGCTAATGCCGCAAAACGCTTTTCCAAAGATAAAATTTGTCTCACATAAATGTGAAAAATAGAGTGTTCTACTCGTGGATAAAGCTGTCTCCATCTTGGGCGTGCTTATACCCTTCTCTGCGCTCAGGATACTAGTAACTCCCTCGCTCAGCTCGTGAGTTAACTCTAGAATCTTTCGTTACGTTCGGGATTCAATATATCACCCGTGACGCAAGACACTGCTTTATCCCCTTGTTTAGTAATCTACTATTATGCAATAAAATAATTCCATCATCATTGTATCAGCCATAGGACACTGCTGCATATAGGCATCCTCCATAGATTTCCAAAGCAACCGATCTTTTGCGGCCAACAGTTTCCAGCAATCTTTATGAAATTATATTTCTACCTAGTGCGGGACCGACGTTCTTTGCTTTCCAGTGCGTGGTCTTTCGAGAATCTTTCGGCCCTAACAGCCGTCGGTTGTCCGAGCTCTATGCCCGCCCACTGCCACTTTAGTTTAATTTAATTTATTCGTAGGGCTAACAGTTGTACTAACTTATACTTAAGACCGTTTGTTTACTAATCAGTAGCAGGTTTTCACGTATAAAAAACAACATAGATACAGAAAATATGTGAACAGCCAATCGAAAGCTCACGAAGCAACCGCTGTCAAATCAAATTGACGCTCATACAGAAAATGAAACAGTACTTACAAAGCTTATTGAAATTGTCAATTGTTCGCCACAAAATGAGTTTTGCCTGTAGTTTGCTAATTGTTTTGCCTACAACTTTTATTAGATATGAAAATATAGTCTGTCTTACTGTTGTTATACCCTGCTAGGGTTCATATGTGAAATATACATTGTATATTTAAATAAAACATGGTATTAAGATCTAATGGCCAATTTCTGTAATCAATTTTACCCATGATTTTAAATTAAACAGGCAGCCGCTTACCGCTATAGCAGCTATACTTACCGGTAAGCATGTAATAGTCAATGGCGGTAGAATAAGAAGGGATTGTAACGGTCACAATAGATAAAGGTCTTATGAAGCAATTGCCTAGCAAATACCTTTTTGTAACAGTTAAATGGGGTTATTCGTGAAATACTGCCTTCGCAGTTTAGTCTTTCAGTTTTATAGCCGGGTCTAATATATGTACTTCCTTTATACTGTCAAGTGAACAATATAAAGTGTCCGAGATTAAGAAGTTCGGAACTATTTACTCGAAAAGTACTCAATTTGTAGAAGCTTTTTGTAAGTCTGATAATCGTTCGGAGATTGAGGTATCGATTAAGGTTTTTTACGATTTATGATTTTCTTCTAAAGGTATCGATGTTATTTGTTACATATGTTTATATATAACATATGTTATTTGAATTAGAGTACATGTATATGTTCTTTGTGAAATGGAACGTTAGTCCACAATTTATATTTCATGTTATTTTTGAAATACCTGGAGATGGTACAAGCAAAGGGTTCAACTGATTTTATGTGATAACCAAAGCATATAACAAAGTTTTAAAGTTCAGTTTATTAAATAAAGCGTAACATTAGAGATGAAATAATATTAATCGTTATGTATTCTTACATATAACAATTTAATTAGGTACATATAAACAATATTTAGAACATATAAAAACTATGCAAACGTACGTATTTTAAAGTAGTATTTGGATAAAGACAAATCGATTTAATTAAAAATAAGAAAGAAAATCTGTGCCTCTTTTCTGAAGATACAAAATTTTTCTCATTAATATTACAAAGAGGTCTCAAAACTCGAACTGTTTACCAACAACTCTGATTGCACATTAAATAGAAAAAGTTATATCAGATAAAAGAGGGATGTTCAAAACCGTGTTAACGGGAAAACGACCCCGATTGGGGGATGATTTATAGACTCCTGAAGGGGACAGTTTGGGGAAAAAACACTTCAGAATTATGGAATGCTCCGATACACATTTTTTGGGAGGCTTATAGTTTTCGAGATATTGAGCCGTTTTCGGTTTGTTCGTTAAGCTCGAATATCTCATTCGAGTTATAGCGTTGAAAGGATGGATTTACGGCGTTGAAAGGGTTTATCTTTAAACCTTATGTTCTGACCTTTAGATAAAGCAATTGTTCATGATACTAGCAATTTGTTTAGATGATGTATATAGTGTAAAATCCAATAGAGTACAATTAGCTAATGCAAAAATAAGAAACTTTTATCTAAATAATATTATCTAGAGAAAGATTTGTATTTTTGTATGTTTGTAACGAATAAACTTAAAAACTACGCGTCTAATTTCAAAAATTCTTTCACCATTATCCCTAAGTACCATACGCTACTTTAACTCAATTTCGTAGAAGACGGCTAATGTTTTTAGTGAAATACTAGTGTATAATATGTTTACTAGATTCATGTTACGTACATTAGTTTTAATAGTTACTGTGGAGTTTTTAATAAACTATTGTATTAGCAGCTATTGGTTTTAGCTCAAAGTTTCTCATAACACCTAACTAAGACATTTTAGTTCATAATTTGATATGGTATTCTGTATTCGTACATTATTAGATATAAAGTTAGACAATTTCGTCTAAAGTGCCTAATGAGGTTAGGATAAGTACCTCTTTTTGTAGTAATCAATGCCCTTCCTCATGAAGTTCGCGCTAGCTCATCACTAACCATTTTCAAACGGAAAGTCAAAGAGCACTATCTTTCTATATAGTTTTATATTATTATAGGTATATATTTATATTAGATATGTATGATTATTCCATATGATTTATTTATTATAATTATAATATCATAACATACTTTACGTAAAGTTCATATTAGTTTTAGGTATATATATATTTATTAATGTTTTTGTACACTCACCTACCTGTAAAATCATCTCTCTCTCTAACTTCAAAGGTTTGCTGAAAGAAAACTATTCTTAGGGTTAAGCTCGCCTTTGTACACGACTTCTATTTCTGTATTTTTAAATATATTTTCTTGTGTGCAATAAAGAATAATGAATCAAATATTTAATTTTAATAAAAAAAAAATACATAAAACCTCTAGACGTTTTCCTTTTTAAATACAAAAACTTGTCAAAAACAAAACACGAGTGCCAATAAAAGCTGAAAAACTGCCTCAAAGCCTTCACGACAAACAGGACATGTCTCATTCCCTGCAGTTAAACCGTGACAAATGGCGTCGTCCCTTCCGGAGGCGTGACGTAGGACCGGGCCCTCAGTGTCCTTCTACGGCCTTTCTAAAGCCCACTATGCCTGACCTACTATCCCCTGCCCCACTATCCCCCGTCGTCTTTGTCGATGTGTCAATCCGAACGTGACTTATATAATTTAGATATTCGTTTTGTTCGCTTATTGAAAAGGACTCTGGATTTGTTGTTGGATAGGAATTAATGGGGTTAGACATTTGTCCGGGATAGGTTCTAATCATAAATCTTTGTCAATGTTCTTTGAGACACTCTGTTTGAACCCCGATTGTCGTAATTATAACTATAGTGAACTTTCGGTTGCGTTACATAAGATTTTTCGTGTCAATAGCCTATATTATTATTATTAGCCCGTAGAGTCCCACTGCAGGGCAAAGGCTTCCCTTCCCTCCTTCCACGAATCCCGGTTATTGGCTAATTGAGGCCACTCTTTCTGGTATGCATCCCGTTCATCCCTCCATCTCCGCCTGGGTCTACCACGAGGCCGCCGCTCGTTTGGAACCCATTCTGTAGTGGCTTTTGGCCATAGGTCCTCTGGCATACGACAAACGTGTCCTGCCCAGTCCCACTTCAATTTTGCGGTTGTCAGAGCCACGTCAGCTATCTGTGTTTTGGAGCGCAGTGTCGAGTTTCATATACGGTCTGTGAGCCTGACTCCGAGGATGCTGCGCTTCATAGCTCGTTGACAAACACCGAGGCGGGACTTTTGAATATTGGTGAGGGACCAAGTTTTTCAATAGCCTGTAACGTATTTTAATTTGCAATTTTTTTATATTAATGTTTATTATAACCTGGCCACGTCTATTGCATTTATGGTAGCCTTATTGAGATCCTCCCTTGTCCCTTGTGCAGGTCATAAAGCAAAAAGGACAGTTAAGCAGGTGGGGTATAATCTGGGCACCCCGCCCACAATCACAGCTGTGATACCTATATCTTTATATCACAACTGTGATTGTGGCATCACCTTTGCTATTCAAAAAGCAACCGCATCTATGCCTCTAATCGGCAATATCTAGCCAATTAGGCACTAGGTTAAGTGACGCTGCTTTAAAATTATTGGGTTGCGTTTTAAATTTGATGTTATGTATGTTCAGAAAATATAAATATGGGTTTTGATTTTTTAGCAAAGAAAATACAAATTATAGAAATATAGACATATTTAGCAACCACGTTAGGAAATAATATTTTTACTTGTTTGTTATTGGTAAACATGTGTTTAGATTTATATAATGTGTATTTGCTGCTAAAAAATCTAAGTTCATATACTATAAATATGTAACTATTGGCTAACAAATTTCTTACGATCAACACAAATACATGCCGATCCAAACTATTGGGCGTTGTGCAAATAAATCGTAAAGTTCGTTTCTCATAACATTTTTATCACTAGAGTTACATGTTTGGGCGAAACTCTCAGAAAGGGATGGAAAATATTTGTCCCCGAAAGTAGGAAAGAGATAATGTCTTGAAAGTTTTGAGAGTGCCATCAATGTGTTATTAGGGTAATATTGCAGTCTAATAAAATTTTAGTGGGGTAATTGCGTCATGCGAACAAGAAATTCTATATTATATTTGAGTTATTGACAGCAAATTAACGAAAATCTCCTATAAACGTAAAACGTGGTTTAATTAGTATAGTACTTTAATTATTAGAGTACTTTTATGCTATGGGCATTGCTAAACTAATCGTTTTTTCTTGCTGTTTTAAGCTAAGTTTAGTTAAAGTTTTGTACATGTCAAACTTTGTTTTTTTTCAGACCATACAATTAAATATGCACTCTCATCATCATATCAGCCATAGGACTTGCTAATAGGGCTCCATAGATTTTAATAGCGATCGATTGAATTCAATTGAAAAAGAAAAAGTCAAATTGAAAAAATCCTTATTGCACATAAATACATAGATCTGTAGGTGAACTTAATGCTAGCAAGCATTTTCTTCCAGTTAACCTTTGTGTAGTGTGGAAAAAATATTTTGTAGGTAGTGCACGACAAGTAGCAAGAAATTTTTTAGAAAAATAAAACGAAGCTACGAGTATATTGTTAATCCCATACCAAACAACAAATATTAACATACATATATAAATATTAAACAGTTATAATATGTATAGTTATCGATCTTGTGCGGCCTGTACCCAATGGCTCCCAACAGCCTTTTTCAGATCGTCTTTCCATCTAGTAACGAGCAATATTACGTTGCGCTTTCTAGTGTGTAGTCTCCATTCAAGAACCTTTCTGCCCCAACAACCATTAGTTTTTCGAGCTATATGTCTAGCAAATTCAGCTTACTAATCCTATGGGCTAACTATACCTACCTACCCTAAAATAGTTTTGTAAGTAATGATCTTCCGCCTTAAATTGCGCACCTCACCACTTTATAATGTCAAAGCCAAACAGTCTTTATTCGTAGCTGTCATAAGGATCATATTAGAATAGAATAATTTTTTATTGTACACCAGGAATAATTAAAAAAACTAATTTAAGCTAACTAAAGCACAATGGGCGGTCTTATCACTGAAAGCGATTTCTTCCAGACAACCTTTGGATGGAAAGTAAATAACGAAGCAGTAATGGACAGCGGTGCACAGTTGCAGTTAAGTTATACGGTGCAAATTAAGTTGTTGTTAACATTGTTAAGTTGGCATAACATTTAAGTGCGTTTTTTTTATAAATAATTTTTATAATAATTAACTTAAGGATTGACAGAATCCCTAACACCACGCTGCGTTTAAAGACCGGCATTTCTGACGCAGGAAATAAGGCTGCCAGGCTAAAGTGGGATTGGGCAGGCCATGTAAGACGAATGCACCCGGACAGATGGGCAACGACCATCATCGTGGGTGCCTGAAGACGGGTGACGGTGCCGAAAAAGGCCTAGTAAACGCTGGCATGATGATTTCGATGCCTTCGAGACAGATTGGTGTGGATTTGGCACGCGAGCGAAAGTCCTGGAAGACAGTGGGGAAGACCTTTGCCCAGGTGTGGGATGACACCGGTTGAATAAAAAGTGTTAACTAAAGGACTTACCTGTTCTACCCATACGTTCGTTGTCATGATTTGATTCTTAAGATTCTGAAACAAAGAAAAAATATATGTTACTCCTGATACACATAATCTGATTAAAATATTAATAATAACTTAAGGTGCTTTTCTGAAATAATTACATCAAAATATCTTGGTAATACCAGCCTCGTTAAGAAAAGACAGCTTCTCTGTATCTGCTATGGTTTTGGATTTTCCTGTAGAAAAACAACACATTATAATGTATTGTGGTTAAAGGTAACATAATCCGGAATACCTATAGTTCCAACGTAGACGTGGCACAAATATTTGCAGATCGCTCATGTAGACCGAAACAAGACGTAGTTACTCAGTTAGCTTCTGGTTTACCGTGTCATGGCTTATGTTTGTACAATAATACAGATATAATATATCAATACAAAATTCTGGACATTTCACATAGTACTATCTACCTCCCTTATCTTTACTTTATCTCAATCCTATGCCAGGTTTTGCCAGTCCAAATAAAAAGCGTCCAAGTCATCGAGTCAACGCTTCCACGGCGTCGTTTTCCAACCACAGCGATCCATCCAGTTACGACCTTTGCCCACCTATCAGTTTGCATACGGGTTGGCCGAAAATTTCAGAAGAAAGAAAAGAGGCAAAATGCTAGCTCCACTGGGATTGCATCTGATTAATATGTGCAGCTTAAAATTTTTAGCCATTGCCATAGATGGAGTATTAGTGACGAAATGTTAAAATTTTCTTTTGCTGTCAGTGATCACTCCCTCATTATAAGAATACATGATTGAACAATTTCAAAGGATATGTTAAGGTTTAGAAAGTCAACTTCAGAACTGCTAATTCTGTTCATATGCCAATAGGTAACGCGTAAGCTCAGGTGATCGGTGAAGTGAAAATACTTATAAACCTTAAATCGACTTCATAAACTTTCACAGTCTACTAGCTTAAGATTTTCACGGGTGTAGAAGTCGATCGGTTGAGCGTATGTTGGCATGTTGGAAACACAAGTTCTTGAAAGTTTCTACTTGGAAGTTCGAAAGCTAGAACCTTCATATTAACACCCGATACACTTGTGGGGTAATGCAATTGTTTTGGTAACCACTTATCATCAGGTGGGCCGAACGCTTGTTTGTCAAAGAATAAAAAATCAATCATTGACCTATCAAATGCGAGTTGGTCTCGCGCATTGAAGGTTCCGTACCTACATAGGCTTGTGCCGTCATTTGATCTTATGCAAAACTATTTTATACTAGCTATTGCCCGCGCCTTCGTACGCGTTGTGTCGTCATTTGATCTTATAAAAAACTATTTTATACTAGCTGTTGCCCGCGCCTTCGTACGCGTTACACTACTAAATGTGTAGGTAATCTAGAAATAAAGCTAAACTCGCTGTTGCAACTTGACTTAATGCTCCATTTTTATCCCATAGGAACTGATTTATGGAATAAATTATAGCCTATGTGGTGATCCAGGTTATAATCTACGCATATTCCAAATTTCATTGAAATCGGTTCAGCCATTACGGCATGATTGAGTAACAAACAAACAAACATCCAAACTTTCACATTTATATTATTAGTGTGATTCTTTAAACATTTTACTTGATAATTCAAAAGTTAAAAGTTCAAGTTTTTTGTTACGTTGATATAGTAAAATTAGTTCTCCAATCAAATCAATATCGACACTAATTGTGACGGCACAAGCCGTCACAATTAATATTAATAAATTTACGAGCTGAGGGTGTGAGATAAAATAATGAAAATCAATCTAACCATAATAACACTTTTATTCAACACTAAAATTATAAATACACGATCTTAATCACAAGTAATCACAACACACTAATTCACACTACTGTTGCACAATAAACCACTAAAAGTCACCAAAATGTTCGCACGTACAGCTAAAACCAGACTGACTCTTCGGGCGTCTCTACGCACTATCTATACCGCGGCCAGTACATATCTCTCGAATGTTCTCGATAGTTCTACTGGCAACTAGAAATGTGTAGGTATTTCGACCAGGCTACTATTTTTTATGCTGTGCAACTGTAAAAACGTAGCATGCAGGTATATTCCATACTAAGCACAGTATTCTGTAGCACAGTAGGTATAACTTCGAGATTACAGAACAGCCTCGGCGTAACAATAATAACATCTCTCTGAATCTTGTTCCGTGTATAATGCCAGTGATGTGTTAATTAAGCAACAGTTTCATGTAAGTAAAGGACTTTAATTAGAGATCAAAACTGGTATTATGACATCAATTAATCGTTCAATACATAATACATAAAACATAAAATAATAGAGTGTAGATTAAACGCCTCCACAATCTTTCCAACTTGAAATGATAAAAAACTAGGAACATAACCCTGAAATTATTTTAAAATTTGAAATGAATCTTTAGCATTAATATCACAAAGTCTATATTTACTCGAAAAAGATTCCAGTCAATTAAACAACAAACAAACATTTATACCCCATTTTATATTTACGACGCTGTCACAACAGTATAATAATCATTCGCAAATCCTGGAACCTGTTAAGCGCCCATTATTTTATATTAGCTGTAAAATGATACGGTGCTTGGCCATTGATAGAAGACAGTATGTGTGGTAATGGAGATTGCGACCGTTAATATTAACGAAGGTGAGGACTGCTAGAGTAGAGGGAATCTGTATTAGTTTAGCTGAAATTATAAGAATTGTAGTGTAAAGTAAAACTTCTGATTATCAATTCTTGTATACATTATATAGTTTTCTATAATTATAATATTTTATTTTCTAGCTTTTGAAATACACTACATTAAATTCAAAATCAGTAAGAGTCTGAAGTTTGCTCACCTGCTCAACAGTTTAGACGCTAACACTTTATGGAGGCACTGCATTTCAAGGTGTTGTGGATGCGTATGTCAATTTCCTCTATTCTAGAACCTGGATCCGTAATAATGCACCCCAGATACTTAAGTTTTGCTACGTTTTAGTACACTACGTGTCTAAGATTTAAGTCTTATCTTTTAGCCGTGTTTTGACGACCTCTGTAGCGCAGTGCCGGCTGAGACACAGGAGGTAGCGGGTACGATTCCACTGCCGGATAAATGTTTGTATGGTCTACAGATATTTGTTCCGAGTTAGGGTTATTTCTATATATAATATTATAAGTATATATTGACTAAAAAAATGTATACAAGTATTATATCAGTTATCTGATTCCCATAGTACAAGGTCTGCTTAGTTTTAGGCTAGATAGTGGTGTGTGAAATGTCCAGCGTTATTTATTTATTATGATGGATGTACTCGGTTTTTTCGTGGCTTTTTTTAAGGCCAGGCTTTGGCTTCCAGCTTTGTAACGAGTTGTTTGACATCGGTTTCTTTTTGGCCTAGCTGTGCTAGGTCATCCGCGTATCCAATACCTTTATGCTGTCCATTTAGCTCTACTCCTCCGTCAAGTGCAATGACTTTTCTCAAGACGTATTTGAGACGATCGGAGTATTCCATACAAATGTAATAGTTTACATAGCCTTTAGAGTACTCATATAACCTAATTCAGAACAAACTTCCTGTTCACGCTCAGTTTGTGCTTCACTGTTCGAACTTCAGAATACTTTAAGTTTAATTACCACCTTCACAGTCGAGATCGGGTAAAATTGCATTCCGCTGTGTTGTTTCACAAACAGGTGAAACAACTGGTTCATTCTCTTTTATTCGCAGATTTGGTTTTGGGTTAAACTACATTAAATAAATTTATTTGAGGCCTGTTAGAATATATTGAAATATAAATGTTCGTAAGTGTAGCTTGTTAGCGATTGATAGAATTGACTAGATCACAGCGAATTATGGAATTTGTTGCTTAGCAGAACATTACAAAAAATCGGTTTTAAGATGCCACTCGCAAGATAAGTCACTCTGGAAATCTATGGGGGAGGCCTATGTTCAGCAGTGGACGTCTTTTGGCTGATATGATGATGATGATGAACGTAAAACAATCCAATTCCAGTTATGTTTAATCTTAATGAAACGTTTGATATAATGCGACCGAAAATTTACTGAAGTATTTTTATTACGAGAATTAGGTACCGAACATTCAATGTATTTTGTATTTTAATTCAGTAACAACAAAGTACAGTTACTTTTTGCTACGTCGTAGAGAGTACGAGATTTCGTAGCAAACTAGCTGGTTCTCTCTAAGCTATGCCCATGTCTTTGGTTTCACGCTATCCTCGGATTCAAGAATCAGGTTTGGAATGTTGCAAGCGCGTGGTGGAAGAATGTACTTAGCTTTATTCTACCCCTAAGCTGTTAGTTCCTATTCCCTTTGATTTTTAATAAACTATTATAGCAGGTAGAAAATTATGTAGAAAGATATAAATACCTTATTTTAGATTGTATTTTTATTGTATAAAAGCGCCCTCGGTAATCTGTAATTTGCGAAGCTCGTAAAGGGCAAACAAGTGTCTGTATGTATTTACAAAATAAATTATACAGTGTGGCCCTGGATAAAGTGCAACCCCGAAAGGGGTGAAACTAGATCAAAAATTATCGACAAAAAAATAGAAAAAAAAATTAAAAAAAAATTCGTATATACTTTATTGATGTATTAAAATTTTTATTACTCACTAATGAAATACTTACTTGAAATACTTACTACTTACTTAAATACTTACTTACTTATACTCACTTGAACCAGATAACTAATAGAATACTTATATAAGTATTCTATTAGTTATCTGGTTCCCATAGTACAAGCTCTGCTTAGTTTGGGGCTAGATAGCGCTGTGTGAAATGTCCAGCAATATTTATTTTATTTATTTTATAATGTGCCATTACCTACTTTTTAAGACCATATTGTAAACTTGTTTATGCAAATAATGATCTTGTATCTTGTAATGTTGCCCACTTTTTGCTTAGTAGTTTTTTTACTGATGATAGTCAAGAGCCTGACCACTACCACACCTGGTGGTTATTACTTTCACATACAAACTACATACATACTGCTGATGTGTTAGTTATATATCTAATGATCGTAAAAACCGGGATGGTAAAGAAATGTCCCAAAAAGTTATGTATAAAGTTAAATGAAATTTCTTTTCTACTCCCAATATTTACCCAAAATCAAAAACGAGAGCAATATACAATATTCCTGTCAAAAGTTGCTTCCCCGACTGATCTCAGAAATTGTATCACTTTTCAGAGCTGTCAAATATCGAGACGCCATCATAAATTCCTGTGACCCTAATGCTGAAAGGGCCACATACTACGGAATCCTACTTTATCCCTTAGGGTTATATGACAGTTTCGATAACGAAAAATGTTACTCTTGAGGTTATGTATTATGCACTTTTTGATCGATTCAAATAACAGGTAATCTTAAATAAGATGAGACAAAAAATATTATTATATTGATATTCAGGATGGAAAGTTAAGATGGACAAGTAAGTTCTTTCCAAAATTAGGGTTAGTCCTCAACAAACGGGTTTATTTTTAAATTTAAGTAGCTGTCCTAGGTTCTAGTAGCTGCCTTATGTGTACCATCTCAACTTTCTTTCATGTTTATGTCGTCATCGTCATCATTATCATCAACCTATAACAGTCCTCTGCTGGATGTAGGTCTCTCCCAGGGTGCGCCATTGAGCCCGATCCTCAGCTGTTCTCATCCAATCTTTGCCAGCCATAGCGTGCAAATCATTACTCTATCTAGCCGGAGGGCGTCCTACACTTCGCTTGCCTAGACGTGGTCTCCACTCCAGAACACGTTTACCCTACCACGAAGCAGCATTGTCGCAAAGGCACCGCCAGTTTACGTTAAAAATTGTTCATTGGAAATGTTTCGATTACTGGACAAATGTTCATTCTACCCGTATTAAAGCCACTTCTCAAATCAGATAATACGATTCTCAACATGCGTTTGAAAGTAATTTCGTAGATAACAAAATAGGTTGTATAAAACCTACACGTGAGTTTATCATCATAATTACGACGATATAATTTCAACAGTTTAAAATACTCGTTTATCTAACTGAAAACAAAAGTTGCCCACATATTTTTTAATGTCTATTTTAGAATGTGAATGAATATTCATTTCATTATTTAAAGCTTACCCCATTCACTTACTGCGTTTTTGGTTATTCTTTTTAGATAAACAAAATTTACGTCCGTCCACAAGTGTGTTTTTTATACGTGTTTTTTATACTCACCATAGAATACCGTACAAAACAGAATGATTACAGCATTTTAGGGTTTTATAAGAAGAAAAAGCAGAATCATACCGGAATAATTTTTATAAGAGGCAACCAAAAATTATAGATAATAATGTTACTTACTTGTAGGTACCATATGCGCATAAAATAAATATGCCCTAATTAACATAAAACGCATAGAAAATAATATTATTTATTGATATTTCTAGTTATTGATCGAACGAAGCTTGTGTATTGTGGCGTTGTAGTATGTATGTTTGTTTATCCAAAGATATCTTTCGAAGCGTTTATCCGATCATCGTGAATTTTGGTATATAAGTAGATAGTGACGTCACAATTTTGGTGCGACTAAATGAGCTAAAAATGTGGGGGTATTGTTGAGATATTAAGGTTCAAGAGGGGTAAAAAAAACCAAAATGGGACTATTTGGTCAAATGGCACGTTTAATAAAAGGTCTTTGTAAGTATGTTTCGACCCCGTCTTTATTTAAAGTTTAAGCTTTGTAGTTTTTCAGTTATTAGCCATAATAAAAACAAAACTTTGACAAAATTCACAGGGTACACCAGTGATCCCACAATGCTGAAACTTGGTATTCGTGTAGCTTTAGCAACACAAATATAGGCAAATGTCTGAAATGCAGAATAACTGCAATTTGAACCCCAAAAATAATAACCAAATACAAGAACCCCCGTTACCTCTAATTTGAATGAAACTGTAGGCCAAGTAGGTTGGTTATGCATTGAGTGGCACTAATTTACTAGTTAAAGATTAAGGCCGGCATGCACATAGATCACTAAACGTATTTAGCGACTAAACATGTTTAAATTTGACGTATTTGTATGATTTGACAACTCCTTAAATCATATTTAGTCACTAAATACGGTTAGGCATCGTTGTGCAAATCGCCCTAAGAATAATACTTATTTTGTGAGATTCGCGAGATCTTCTTAGTAAAGTTTCTGTAGTTTTTGAGTTATTAGCAATAATAAAAACTAAACTTTGACAAAATTCACAGGGTACACCAGTAACTCCATAGTGCTGAAATTTGGTATGCGTGTAGCTTTAAAGACACAAATATAGGAAAAGAAAATAACTGCAATTTCTAGCTAAAAAAAAGAACCAATTGACATGAATTCCCGTTACCTGTAATTTGAATAAAACTGTAGGTCAAGTTAGTCGGTAATTTATTTCGTGGCACTATTTTGATAGTCAAAATTAGGTACAAATAATATTTTTTTGTTTTTATCGCGAGAGCTCAGTTCGGGGCGAACCACTAGTAATAATTAATAATAATGTTATCATAATAATTATAAAAAAAATTCTTTATTTTGAATTTAAACAAGCGTTTATATGCGTTATTCTGTTAGACTTATGGTCTAAAAATCCATTTATGAGGAACCGCTTCATCAGAAATAGTTGTTTGGGAAATCCACTGTACTAAAATAAAGTTACAACCCCTAAAACAGACGAGTACTCTTTACAGTCAATTCTGAATTTTAACTGGATGAAACGGAATCCTCAGACAACAAGTCATACTCGCACTTGCTCATATTTATTCTGTAATTAAACCTGCGTTTCAGGTGCTCGTATAAATAAATGTGTAGTAAAGAGTACTAGCAATATAACACCCTACCTCGTAGTTGTAAGGTTGCTTTCAGGGATGAGTCGGGTAGGTTGTGTGAGAGGGGCTGGCTCATTAAACTTTATAATTGGCTAGCAAGCAAGGCGGCCAACTAGAAAATATTTTCGCGCAGGCCCTCAGTACAATGTGACGTCATGTGCAGATGTTCTAGCTTTAATAAATTTGCCTGAGTTCAATTACTTAACATGATAACGAGGTAAAATTTTATTGTGGATGTTTTAAAGCGTGCTTCGGTTTCGTGAAATGTTTTTGAGCGGAAAAATTACAATACCGGATTTAATGCGCTTTTATGGTATACTTTTATTCAAAGAGCAAACCAGGATGAAATGCAGAAATGCTTTAATTATGTTAAAGTAGGTTATTTAAACTACTTTTGTTATTTAAAACTGAAGCCTTTGACAATGTGACGTCATGTGCTATACGTAACTATACGTATACGTATACGTACGTGCTGTACGTAATGTGTTCTAGCTTTAATAAATTTGCCTGAGTTCAATTACTTAACATGATAACGAGGTAAAATTTTATTGTGGATGTTTTAAAGCGTGCTTCGGTTTCGTGAAATGTTTTTGAGCGGAAAAATTACAATACCGGATTTAATGCGCTTTTATGGTATACTTTTATTCAAAGAGCAAACCAGGATGAAATGCAGAAATGCTTTAATTATGTTAAAGTAGGTTATTTAAACTACTTTTGTTATTTAAAACTGAAGTCTTTGCATTTATATAAATTGAAGATGGTTTTTTAACGCACGGTGACACATTTTAGCATCCGTCAGGTGACCCATTTTAGATCATCATTATAGCAGCCATAGCGCATCCGCTGCTGAACATAGGCCTCCCTCATATATTTCTAGAGTAACCGATCTTGTGCAGCCTGCACCTAACGGCTCCCAGCAACTTTTATCAGGTCGTCTTCATCTAGTAGGCGCTTTTCAGTGGGTGGTTTCCACTCGATAATCTTTCTGCCCCAATGGCCAACAGTTCATTGATCTATGCTTTCCACACACATACAGCTTTCTAATCTTCTTGCACATTTAAACTGTAGCAATATAACTCTCTTCTTTATAACAAGACAGCTGTAAGCCAAGTTCAATTGAGACCTACCTAACGATTTGAAAGGAAAAAGGGATTTTACAATGAATTATGTTTTGTCCCCACGTAAATATTTACATTAGATAACGTGAATATCACGATCAAAAGCTAGATAAAAAAAGTGAGTGATATTAAAAGTGACCTTGAAGCCTTCAATCAAGGATTTTATATGCAATAAGTTTATACG
This sequence comes from Philereme transversata, assembly GCA_963924445.1. NCBI lineage: Eukaryota > Metazoa > Arthropoda > Insecta > Lepidoptera > Geometridae > Philereme > Philereme transversata. The sequence goes on from OZ004340.1 coordinate 16,030,227, forward strand.
TCCGTACGTAAACACATACGTAAACAATTACTTGATAATATTTGATATTTACCCAAATAAATAAACATTTGTAAAACCAAATCACAATGTATTATAATTAAAAAAAATAAGTGTCCTCTATGTTTTATTATTAGCCTTATTTTACATAGGTATATATCGCCTACAAAAAAACTGTATTTTAACGCAAAATCTTTTACGATCTTTATAGTTTTAGACACTGATCAATCTCTGACAAAAACGAGGGGCCTAAACACGATTAAACATTTTGTATAAAATGCCTTTATGGTCTTTTAACTTCCAAGAACTTTCAAGTTAAAAAGCCTTTAAATAACATAAAGTTATGAAGTTAAAACTATTACTAGGAAGAAAAACTTCCAAGCAATTTATTTCTCGTCTCATAATGACAAAAAGCTCTTGTTTATAACTAAAATCATTAGTGAAACAATTTATCAACTCCGTAGTTCTCAGTTTATTCCATACATAGTCTATTATTAAATTGTGATGAGCTAATTTTTCACTTGTCATAAGATGACTTGCGACAAGCTGTTAAGAAGTTCTCACATTTTTGCTATTTTGAACCTTATTATAACTATATAAAGCGCTTTTCTAATTTAAAGATGCCCGAGTTATTAGAATGGATGGTGGTTAAGTTAATGTATCAATCATTATCTCTGTCTATATACCCACGTTGAACCTATAACTCACTAAAAAAATTTAATTTAACTAGCAGAAAATACTGGAGGTTTGCCAAAACTGCTTACCTGCGACAGAATTATTACAAGTTTTATCAGTAATATCAAAAATGGCCAATCATACAGTATACCAATGCAAAGCCCTTCTGATGAGTTTTTTAGGAAACGTTTTCCTGTGGAAGATTTCTATATAGTTTTTTTACGCTTTAACAACACCCCTACCTCACCTATGGGTAAGTGATGATGTGATCGAAGATAGAACACGCTCACCTAGAGATTACATATTCATTCTAGACTTGACTCCAAAATTACAATGATCCAGAAAACACTGATACCTAAACGTTTGCACGTTATTTATTTTTACTAAAAACAAAAGATGAAGCAAATTATTTTATGGTGAACCAACTTGGTATACCACTATCCCAAATGTGGTAAACCAATTAAATCGCTCATTCTACTCAGTGGCAGGCTCCACGTAGACGTCAATATGACATGCCACGAAAACCTAAACAAGACGGCACATTTTCTGGAAACTATCTCCTCTGGGAACTAGTGCTCTCGAGTGATGCGTAATTAAACTTTATAATTGGATTGTGGGGTCACAGACGAAGTTATAACGAAAGTAATTTTACAGGCATTTATTGCACGCCGTAATGGAACGTGACTATTTGAAGACTCGATAAGTTTTGTGGTGAAGAAATAAAAAAAAATTTAGAGAGATTCCAACCCAGCGTTTTTTAGAGTTCTGTACCTCAATAGGTAAAAAAGGAACCCTTATAAGATCACTTTCTTGGCCGTCTGTCTGTCCGTGTGTCACCACCGATTTTCACAGGAACGGGTGGACCTAGCAAATTGAAATGAATACCAGATACTGAGTTTTATAGATCCTATTAGGTGTATAAAAATAAAAGTCCTGAGTCAACACGATAAAAAGATATGGGCAAATTTAGAATTTCGCTAAAACTTATGAGTGCCAAAATTTACCTTAAACTTTTTATTTTTTTTCGGAATTTTCCCTTTACTTGTGCTGTTAAGACCTTGCTTTTAACTAAAATTGCTAATTCTACGTCAACCGGAAAGTACCCTATAGGTTTCAGGTTGAAACCCTATATGGTAGTTGCCGTTGACCTAGAATCCCGAAATTTGGCAAAAAGCAAGGCACAAATAAAGGAAAAAATAAAAAAGTTGAAAATTAAAGGGTGTCCCCATACATACATAGTTGACGGCCATTGAGATAGTCCTCTGAGTTGTATGGGTCCACATACAATTTATTATAGATAATGGTACGAAACCCTTCGTGCGCGAGTCCGACTCGCACTTGGCCGGTTTTTTTGGATAATTTATTTTATCATACCAATTAAAGTTTTCGCCCAAAAAAGATAGGTGCTAAAAAGTCTCAGTCAGTATATACCATTGTAACGCCGAGGCTGTTAAACAATGAGTAATAATCGTAACTTCTCGAACGCTTTTGTCTTGCTGTGTTATTGTTGTTATTGTCTCCGGTTGCGCACAATGGGGATTGACCATTCTGTCGAAACACCGACCCTTTCCTGGGACGATCGAGATCGTTCTCGAACAATCGAAATGTGTGCGATATAAATAGGCCGGAGAGATGGCCGGACAGTCAGTTAGTGAGTGAGTCTCAGCGAGGCCCTGGAGGACTGACGTGGAGAAGGGTCTCGCGTGAACAGTAGTTGTTCGCGAGTCAGTCTGGATTAAGCTATACGTGCGATCATTTCGGTGACTTTAAGTGGTGCACCAGTGGTGTGAATTAGTGTGTTGTGATACGTGTGACCAAGTTCGTGTATTCATCGTTTAGTGCTGAATAAAAGTGTTATTTTGGTTAAATCGATTCCCATTATTTTATCCCGAAACCTCAGCTCGTAATACTATCAAATATGCTGGATACTAATCATCTAATAAGACTTTGAATAAAAAATTTCATCTAATAAGTTGATTGCATCTAAGTAGTAGCAATAATCCGCAATTGCTTACTATTTCCTTTAAAGTATTTCGAAGCCTTAAAGGATGCTAATAGCATTATAGGGTACAGGACTAATCGTATCTTTAACTAGGTTTTTTGTAAAATAGAATAAAACCAATTAGTAGTGTATTGTGCCCTATTGTAATTTAAATTGATCTCATAATACACATCAAAAAACTGCGGAATAGAAAAAAATATCGATTCAATTACCCCAAAAAGACTGTGGTAGGTAGAAAACATTCATTCATTAACATTGACGTGGGGTTGAAAAGTTTTCCTTGTTATTTTCTTTGACATAAATGAAGGGGCTAAAGCCAAGTTGAGGCATGCGTGACACACAAATAACCTTTTGGGGGGACTGACCGGTGTCAACTACGATGGGTTCAAGGAATGACAAGCCTTAATTGATAGCTTAGATCTAGGACTAATGTGGTAACTAGATTATATTTAGAATTAAGTAGAATATATTTCGACTTAGGGTTTACAGTTGTGTACACAGACCGGTGTAACAAACCATCGCAAAGAGACAATTTAACTTAGTAACTGACATAGTGATGTAAATTTTATTGTTTCTTTATACTAGTTGACCCGCCCCGGCTTCGCACGCATGGTTTGTCAATAAAAACATCTCCCTCCTTCTGCGCAGTCAAGTAAAAAGTAGCCTGTCTCAATCTCGGTCATAATCTATCTGTAAACTTTGTTCGAAATCTGTCCCGCCGTTTAGTGGTGAAATGAGAATTAACAGACAAGAGTTACTTTCAAATTTATAAATATCTATATTAATAGTAAGTATTATCAATTAAAGCAACATTTATACCATTGGCACATATAATGTTTATGCTATACTTACACATAATATATACAAGTTCTACCGCTTTTGCTAAATTAAGTTCTCAGTGTTTTTACGTTAATTATAAGTAAAAATTAATTAAATGAAGGCATCCTTCTTCTGTCATTTTCTCTGTTCATACTTGCCTTCTTTATCTTTATTTTTTGTTGGATTAAAGACAAATAAATTAATTAATTTATTCTTATGTTTGCAAAACTCTTTCCGGGCGTCTGGTCGAAACGACGTGTGATCCCAGAGCTGGCGCTTATCTGGGTCAACGCATTGCAATTCAGCGGGCAGTGTCTTGGGGACACTTCCGCCTGGTAGTGATCTGGAGCAGTTGAGCTATCTATAGATCGTTTGAAATGCTCTTTAGATGATTCAACTGTTTCTTCTGTATTTTATTGTAAATAATTGTGTATTCTTTCTATTATTATACTTATATTACTTTAAATATTTTTTTAATGTGACCTGTTAAAGATATATTTTTTTTTATTCCGGATCTTTTTTTTGTCCATAACTTATTTGTCTTTTTACAATACTGACAAGGGCCTTTTACAGCTGCAATTTGTAACTTGTAATTCTGTGAATTCTGTAATTTATATCATTTTATTTTGACAATTATTATCTTTTAATTATATATTTTCACATTTCGCAGTTATTATAATCACAAGGCTCCTTTACAGCCGCAATTTGTAAGATTACTATTATTATTTTTTTGACATCAAAACATTATTAACGATTGATATTGATTGATTGATTGACTTATTTGACATTGTTTTGTTCTGTGTTTTATTGATTTTGTTTTATTTGTATTATTTTAAGTTGACATTATTTGATATAATAACTTATTTAGTCCCGATACCTGTCTGTTTGTGTTACTATAAAGTTAAGTTTTATCACAATTTTTATTGATAAATTCTAAATATGATGTAACTTAGTGTTCTATAACGTACCTACAGTGGAAAATAAATAAAATGAAAAAAATATGAAATGAAATATCGTTTGCCCTAGTCTTGCAAAATCTTAAATGGACACAATAGCTATTACCATCATATTTTTATTTCAGTTACTTCATACTGTTACGCCGAGGCTGTTAAACAATGAGTAATAATCGAACCTTCTCGAACGCTTTTGTCTTGCTGTGTTATTGTTGCTATTGTTTATGGTTTCGCAGAATGGGGAGTGGCCATTGTGTCGAGAGACCGACCCTTTCCTGGAAGGATCGACATCGTTCTCGAACAATCGAAATGTGTGCGATATAAATAGGCCGGAGAGATGGCCAGTTAGTCAGTCTGAGTGAGAGAGTCAGTCAGTGAGTGAGTCTCAGCGAGGCCCTGGAGGACTGACGTGGGAAGGGTCTCGCGTGAACAGTGGTTGCTCGCGAGTCAGTCTGGATTAAGCTATACGTGCGATCATTTCGGTGACTTTAAGTGGTGCAACAGTGGTGTGAATTAGTGTGTTGTGATACGTGTGACCAAGTTCGTGTATTCATCGTTCTAGTGTTGAATAAAAATGTTATTTTGGTCAGACCGATTCCCATTATTTTATCCCGAACCCTCAGCTCGTAATAATTTGGTGTCAGAAGTGGGATAAAATAATGCCGGTTCTACCAAAGGATAACGTGGACGGTGTCAGGACGAGAGGTCAACGACAACAGGAAATGGAGGAAAGGCGGTTTGGGGAGTCTCCGGTTCAAGAAGCTCGGCAGAGTCGTCAGCCGATGGAGATGGAATCAGCCGCCGCCGAATCATTTGGAGCACCATCATCATCATCCGTGGGTCAAGCTCCTGTGACAGGCGATCTTGCTGCTATTATGGCAATGCTTTGTCGTCAAGAAGAACAGCGTCGTCAGGATAAAGAAGAGCAGCGTCGTCAACAGGAAGAGCAGGCTCAGTTGCAAGAGGAACAACGCCGACAGCATTAGGAAGAGAAGCGGCGTCAACAGGAAGAGCAAGCTTGGTTGCAGGAGGAACAACGCCGTCAGCATTAGGAAGAAAAGCGTCGTCAGGAAGAAGAGCAGGCTCGGTTGCAGGAAGAACAGCGACGTCAGGATAAGGAAGAGCAGCGTCGTCAGCAAGAAGAGCAGGCTTGGTTGCATTCAGAACAGTGATGTCAGGATAAGGAAGAGCAGCGTCGTCAGCAAGAAGAGCAGGCTTGGTTGCAGGAGGAAGAACGCCGTCAGCATAAAGAAGAGAAGCGTCGTCAGCAGGAAGAGCAGGCTCGGTCGCAGAAGGAAGAGCGACGTGAACAGGTGGAGCAGACTCGGTTGCAAGAGGAACAGCGACGTCAGGATAAAGAAGAGCAGCGTCGTCAACAGGAAGATCAGCGACGTTGGCCATAAGAGCGTGCTCGACTGATGAGGGAATCGTTCGGTTCATCTGGAAAGGAATTCCAGGAAGTGAAAGAACAGATAGAAATCATGAGAGCCGTGTTTTGGAGGCTGGAATTGGGATCGCTGATGAGAAAGGGACTCTGGGTGTCCTGAAGTACTGGAGACGGCAATGTGGCTCCTCTAGTTGCTACATCTTCAGCGCGATGTGCGCCTAAAATTGTTCGTGTTGATCGGCTGCCGCGATATGGGGCTAAGAATGCTCGGGACGAGCATGTTTTAGGAGGGGGCAGTGTTACGCCGAGGCTGTTAAACAATGAGTAATAATCGAACCTTCTCGAACGCTTTTGTCTTGCTGTGTTATTGTTGCTATTGTTTATGGTTTCGCAGAATGGGGAGTGGCCATTGTGTCGAGAGACCGACCCTTTCCTGGAAGGATCGACATCGTCCTCGAACAATCGAAATGTGTGCGATATAAATAGGCCGGAGAGATGGCCAGTTAGTCAGTCTGAGTGAGAGAGTCAGTCAGTGAGTGAGTCTCAGCGAGGCCCTGGAGGACTGACGTGGGAAGGGTCTCGCGTGAACAGTGGTTGCTCGCGAGTCAGTCTGGATTAAGCTATACGTGCGATTATTTCGGTGACTTTAAGTGGTGCAACAGTGGTGTGAATTAGTGTGTTGTGATACGTGTGACCAAGTTCGTGTATTCATCGTTCTAGTGTTGAATAAAAGTGTTATTTTGGTCAGACCGATTCCCATTATTTTATCCCGAACCCTCAGCTCGTAACAATACCATAAACCAACAAATTCAAGTACTAGATTTGCAGGTCTTTGTTGGCAATTATACCCCAAAACTAAAGAATGACCCGGCTTACCCGCGTTATTTATTATTACTCCCCTAATGAGCTCCTGTGGGTTACATAACACAATTCTATTATTAAGGTCACAATAGACCCTCATAAATCAACTGGTGCCATGAAAGTTGACGTCTTTTTTATTAACAATGCGGCTTTTTATGGATGATAAGGGTTATTGTATGGATTATTGGTGCTTATATGGCCAGAGGAAGATTTCATTGAATTAAGAAGGAACGAAATCGAAAGATTTTTTTTGTTTCATCTATTTTTAAGCTGGGCAAAGGTCTCCTCCAGATCTTTGTACTTGTTGACGGTTCGCTTTGTCACGTAAATAGATTTTGATGGCAAGTAAATACATAAAATATTGAATTACAAACGAATAACAAGAGATGGACGCCGCCTTATTGCTTACCGAAGCAACTATTGAAATATTTGTGTGTGCCAACATGGGCCAATCATAAATACGGACTGCGTAATGCGTGTCTAACCCACACAGTTTTTAACGGCAGAGTCTGTGTTATTTTGCTCTAATACAGCAAAATAGCCATTTTTAAGTAAAGTGCCATTGTAATTGTTATTTTAGATTTAATGTGAATATGTTTAGTTTAAATTGTTAAGGTTAATTTCTTTGTTCTTTTGTGATGCGAATAATTTTTTTTCTTTCTTCTTTCTTCTTAGGGTTCCGTACCTAAAGGCTAAAACGGGACCCTATTACTAAGACTCCGCTGTCTGCCTGTTCGTCTGACTGTCTGTCTGTCCGTCACCATATACCGTGATAGTTAGACCGTTGAAATTTTTACAGATGATGTATTTCTGTTGCCGCTATAACAACAACTACTAAAAACAGAATAAAGTACATATTTAAGGGGCTTCCATAAAACAAACGTGATTTTTTTTCCTTTTTTATAGATAATGGTACTGAACCATTCGTGCGCGAGTCCGACTCGTACTTGGTCGTTTTATTTATTAGTCACACACTTTTCTGTTTCATTTTATCATTTTACTTTTTTCCTTCCATTGTTTTTTTATGACCTTTTAAGTAGATACAAGTCATTTCGTGGTTTTAACAACTAATTTTTTTTCTGTATAGCGGCCACAGGCTGTCAATTGATACAGGTGTTACCTCACTTTTATGTCTAGTTCTTCCATGTGTTAAATATATTTTTCTTTAATTTTGAGCTGGTCAAAGTATGACTGACATGGGGAAAAAATTATTGAGGAGTTCAATCATCATCACTTTTTGACAATACTAGTAAAAATGTTAAATTTTTCTTATTATCAAACACAATATGCCTGCAAAAAGCTTGTAGCTCTACAGGAATTATCTGGATTAAATAAAAAAACGTTTCACAAACGAATAAAAAAATTCCAATTTTATGCAAGCCTAGATAATCCCTCCTACAAAATATACGTAAATAGCAGGTAACCACCTGTCTACCGGCTTACCGGTGAGTAGCTACGAACTTTGAAAATTATGTTAAATCGATTCACCAAAATTAATGTTTTAAACATTCGTTAAGTTGAGCTGAAAGTATAATTTTCTTTAAGAAAAAAATTAAACCATTTTTAGTAGTCATATTTTTTAGTCACTGCGTATTATACATTATGCGTATTAAAAGAGCATATTAAACAAAATAGTGATTTTAGGAAATATATGAAACAAAATAGATAGCTATTTCATATAATTAAGGTCATAAGAAGGATATTACAGCTTTCCACTATATAAAATTCGACTAAATAAACGTTGGTGGGAGCCATTGGGTGGATGCCGCATAAAATTCACCGCTCTAAAATTATATAACGAAGAACTACATACTACTTTATATTCATACACGTTTTATGGTTCACAAAGTGAGTTCGTATAAGCTAGTAGCTACTCTGGTTGATAGGGTGAAAGACCACCACTTCTGGTCATGCTTGAAATATCTTCGATACGCACAGAGCGGTTCTCTTCCACCTTTATTATGCCCACTGCCAAAGAGTGGAACGCCTTTATGACGCGAGTCTGTGTCTCCTGATAAATACAACCTGGGGTATTCAAGTCACGAGTTCACAGGTTACTTCTAGGCAAGTGTGATCCATCGCAGACTGCATCATAGCTTAGAATCAGGCAAGATCGTGGTCTAACGCAAACTCAATATGTATATAAAAAGACAATAGAAGTTATGACTGTACAATAGAATAAACACATTTTTTTTTATAAATAAAGGCTAGCGTTTGACCACTATCTCGCCTGATGGTAAGCGATGATGCAGTCTACGATGGTACACGCTTGCCTAGAAGAAACCTATTCACTCGTGACTTGGAGATCCCTAGGTTGCAGTTATCAGGAAACACAAACTCAGGCAAGGCGTTCCACTCCTTGGCGGTGCGCATAATAAAGGTGGAAGAGTACCGCTTTGTGCGTATGGGAAGTATGTCTACCATGTAGCGGTGGCGCATCGCGGAGCGTCTGGTTGTCCGATCATAGAATGGGGATAGTGGGATCAGGTTGAAGCTCCGCAGCACACTCTCCGAAATGTATCCGATAAAAAACCGAGAGGCTTGCAACCTTTCGACGATGCTCGAGGCTGTGGAGCCTTGCATTTGCTAACTCGTCATTGCAAATGAGCTTCTTGGCTTTTCTCTCAATTGAATCTAGAGCCTCTAGCTGGTACTTCGCTGATCCGTCCCAGAGGTGAGAACAGTACTCCAGATATGATCGGACTTATGCTTGGTGTAAGTTGAGCAACTGTCCCGCCCTCTTATTACCTAAGCCAAATTGCTGTTGCTTCGCTATCGCTAGTTAAGCCATCCCTTTCACACGTGAGGTACGTACTGTACGTGTAAAAGGGATGGCCTGACTAGCGATAGCGAAGCGACAACAACTTCGCTTAGGTAATAAGGGGGCCGGTGTGAGGTATTGCCTCACCTTTGCAAGTATTCCAAGCTTCTTAGCGGCCAACTGGGCTATCGACTCAATGTAGGAGCCGAAATTGAGAGTGGGTGTTAATGAGATACCAAGAAGCTCGAGGTAGTCAGAAATCGGCACGGGTACATTACGGAAAATAGGAGCCAGATGAAATAGGATCCGTTTCGCGGAAAACAGGCACGCTTGGGTTTTATTTGCATTAAATTTAACCAAGTTCGCATCGCCCCAGTCGGAGATCGCCTTCAAGGATAAGTTTAAGCGCTTAACCATGGCCTCTCTGAGTGACTGAATCTGCGCCCCACTGGCTCGTGCAGTAGATGTGTAACTCTCCACAACTGTGCTGTCGTCTGCATACCCAAAGGTTCCGGGCTTTAGCAGATCGTTGATATCCAGCCGGAAGAGAGTTGCATAGAGTACCGACCCTTGAGGCAATTGCAAAATTGGGCAAGTAACACCAGAAAACAGGCACAAGTAACCTGTTTTCTATCTGAAGGAGATTCTGATGAAACGGAATATGTAGTTAGAGTAATCTACGCACGGCGACCATAATGGATCTCAATAATAACCTATTTGATTATGTATAGCAACCTATAGTTATCTGTACCTATATGTATATCTAGGCTAGCTGAACGTTTAGATGCATTGATTGAGGATTATTAAACGTTGTTGAACATATCTGAGTAATTATAGCTCTGTTGCCTAGGTAATCAAAGGAGATTGTAAAACATCTAAAATTATTCTTCTGCCTCCGTGGCGCAGTGGGCGTATAGCCGGCTGAGACGCAGGAGGTAGCGGGTTCGATTCCCGTCACGGAACAAATGTTTGCATGATCTACAGATATTTGTTCCGTGTCTGGGTGTTTTTCTATATATCATAAGTATGTATTTACAACAAAAAAATATATAAGTATTCTATCAGTTATCTGGTTTCCATAGTACAAGCTCTGCTTAGTTTGGGGCTAGATAGCGCTGTGTGAAATGTCCAGCGATATTTATTTATTATTATTATTTATTTATTGATTTACAGACCCAGTCAATTAGATATTACTCGCCCTTTACAATATGTAAAATATTGAGACTAAAATTGTAAGGTAACCGAATTTCATTAGTCGGAGAAAGGCATTGTGTTATTATACGAGTAATTATATATTATTTAGAAAACACCTCCACTCAATCAACACAAAAGTAAGCCAGAAGAAAACGTTAAGTAGCATTAATTTCACCTATTTATTCAAAAAACAAAATTTAATTATCTAATAAAATCTTAAAGATTCGTCATTTTATATAATTTTTGAAATTATTTTATTAAGTTTCGTCTTATTTTATATATTTTTTTTATTATTTGTTAATGACGGAGCAATGCCAAGCTTTGTTATCTGCTAAAATTGTCAATAATCTGATATTTTATAGTAGGCTTTTTTATAAAGTCTTTGTTTAATGAGGATTTTAAATTTGTTAATTGTCAATAATTGTAATGTGCTCTGGAGTTTACTATAAAAGATATCACTTTACCCTTTAAACGATTTACTAACTTTATGGAACAAAAGCGAGTTCATCTTTATTTCTAGTATTAAAATTATGATTATCGATATTTTTCTTAAACATAATAATATTTTTGAGAACATACATCAGGTTTTCATAGATGTATTGACAAGAAGATATCTTTATTAGACAACGAGCCCTAAACGTAGCAACTAAACATGTTTAAATTTGACGTATTTGTATGATTTGACAACTCCATAAATCATAATTACTAAATACATTTAGACATCGTTGCGCAAGTCGCCCTTAGTGTAATAACGGGGGCTTTCCAGCAGTTAACTATCAACACTCATACTTCATACTCATACACTCATGGAATTGGAGCAAAATACGTTGCTGGAAGAGACTTAGTCGAAGCTCACGTAAAAGCATGTTTGTACGCTGGTCTTGATTTCAAGGTTACTAATGCTGAAGTCATGTTTGCTTGTTGGGAGTGGCAAATTGGAACTTCAAAAGGCATAAAAGCGGCTGATGACTTGTGGACATCACGATATATCATGAACCGCATCGCTGAAGATTACGGTAGAAGAAGACGACCTCCATAACGCAGTGGGTGTATAGCCGGCTGAGACGCAGGAGGCAGAGGGTTCGGTTCCCGCCGCGGAACAAATGTTTGCATGATCTACAAATATTTGTTCCGGGTCTGGATGTTTTTCTATATATTATAAGTATGTATTTACAAAAAAAAGTATATAAGTATTCTATCAGTTATCTGGTTCCCATAGTACAAGCTCTGCTTAGTTTGGAGCTAGATAGCGCTGTGTGTCCACCAATATTTATTTATTTATTTACTTATATTATAAGTTTTTTTAAATATTTATGCTGTGCGTACAAATAACGAATTTTATATCTATTTGTTTCATCATTCATACAACATTTTTTCTTGTGTTTTCAACATACTACGAACTTACATAATCTAAATTTTTTTGATATTTCCTGGAGATGGAATAAGCCTGTGGCCCACCTGATGTTAAATGATAACCATCGCCTATAACGATGTATTGCCTCGTAAGTCACGCATGGGGCAAAACCTCATGTACCTGTACACGGAGAAAAATTAATTTTGTGAGAACGAAAAAATGACAGTACAAATGATATTTTTATAGAACTTTTGTTAATATATGGGTTTTTACGCACACTTTAACGATAGACTGATATTTTTTACCGTTTTAGGTATTGTCATGTTAAAATAAATTGCTACGAACAATAAATTGTCATGCTTTTTACCTAAAAATACCTTCCGATCTTTTATGTAATGGGGTAAGTAATGCTGGTTTATCAGTTTCCTGTTAATATTTGCGTTTGGACGCCTAGTCGTTTTTTAAGAGGAATACCTCATAATTAGTGCAGAATCCCGCTTAAAACCAGGGGTATATTTTTCTCCGTGTAATTTCACCGGCAAAACAGAACACAGAAATTCTGCTTGGTGGCAGAAATAGGTATGATGTTAGTACTTCCCCGGTGAGCTCTTTTACTAGAAACTACTATTCTTTACATGAAAAGGATAAAAACAGATACAATATAAAATACGTTTGATAGAATTATGTGACACAACATTACGACCGTGAGAGTTGATAGCCACTTTATTGAAACTCGCCGTATCGACGTGAGAGCTATGGAAATATAATTTCCGTCTGAATTTTATCCCATAAAGCGAAATTCTCTTGGAATTTATAAACGGGAGTGGAAGGTATTTTCTTTTTCCCGGGGGAGACAACATTTTTAAGGACCTTTAAAAATATTTCAACAATTGGCTCGAGCCTACCTTTCTCTTTCCCTTTCACGTGAAAGTAAAAGTAATAAATGTTAAGTTATTTAATGATAGCGTTTCATTATTAATTTTTAAAATATTTTTTACCAGGTAACTGTAGAGTTATTTTGACTATATCGATTAGCGCTAATAACGTAGAATAATCATATTTATATAGGCAAATTTCCGGTTTTCTACGCATCAAATCGCGAAAGGAATTTTTAATTCTAAACCAAATCACGTAAGCTAATCAACCCAACTATGGATGTTATCGTCAGTTAGGGAGTGTTCACACTGAGGAGTTGCAAGCGAGGTTCCAACTAGGCGATTTGTGAACGTATTCACCGTGGTTAGAACTTTAGAAACAATATTTGGCTATGTCACAGAGATAACCAAGAGAATTAGCAAGCTGAAGTGGTAGTGGGTGGCCACATAGTTCGAAGAACTGACGGCCGTTGGGCCAGAAAGGTTCTAGAGAGAAGACCACGCACTGGAAAAGGCAGCGTAGGACGGACTCGAACTAAGTAGAATGACTACCAGATAAAGGTTGCTGGTGGGGACAAGATCTGTCACTCTGGAACTCTATGGGGTAGACCTATGGTTATATGTTCAGCAGTGGACGTTGTGCGGCTATTATGATGATGAGGATGCGACACAAGGATTAACTTTATCTATTTTTATTTACATAATAATAATAATAAGTCTTTATTCTGACATTTTTGCATTAAGTTAATTTAAATTTATATCATACTAGCTTTCGCCAGCGGCTTCTCACGCGTTTTTTGTCAATAAAAATTAGCCCATGTGTTAATCCAGGTCCACGTACATACCAAATTTAATCGAAATCGGTTAAGAGGTTACGACGTGATTGAGTAACAAACAAACAAACATCCAAACCTATATAATATTAGTGTGATAATATCTCTTAGTTCAAAGTATACCGATTGGCAAAGACCTGCTTTAGTTCTCTGAAATGAAGTCTATGTGTAGTAGCTCTTCTCCAATAGAAACCGGCAATTAGTTTTATTTCATCCTCTCATCGTTTGATTTGCCTTCCTTTTGATCTTTTTCCATCTTTTGCGTACCAATTTGTTACTACTTTGCTCCATTTTCCGTTTTTGCTACAGATCATTGTCCCGTCCAGTGCCATTGGTCTACTTTGTGAGTATATTAGTTAGTTTTGTTTTGGTTCTTAAAGCTATGCTGTATATATTCATATAAAATGCTAATTTACCTTGTCCTAATAGTACGGTTAATTAAAATAAAAAACGCTGGACATTTCATTCTATCTAACTAACCTAAAAATAAGCAAAGCTTGTATTACAGTCGTCTCAGCCGGGTCTCTCGGTGTTCGGGATTTTCCGAAGAATTACGACACCTATTACCTATTAACACTATAAAGCACACAACGTACTATTTTATACACTGTATCTCGGGGCCGTTTTGGTTGATTATCACTTTTTCTTATATATAGTAAACTTCTTTCCATCGCTCGTTGACGGCGAGTGATTTTTTATTTACCAATTTACTATTCCGAGCATACATGCGTATAAGGTCAAGAATCTAAAAATTAGTTGTGATTTGAAAAAGTAACTTCGCTATCGCTCTGGCTTCCGCTCAAATTTTCCAGCGTCTAAATAACAGCCTAATTTTTATCGACAAACGAGCCATAAAGCAGTGGTTATAATGTCAGTCGTAACTGAATTTATATTTTTATTGGATGTAAAGGTATACAAACGGGCAATTTTAAGCAATTATTGCCTGGAACCACAGTGGAGCAAGCTGGAACAATACTTTAGGTACTAGCTTTCCGCGTCGTAATTTATTATTTTAATTGTGGGTTTTACTTTTCTAAATGGTTCGTGGTTGCTACTTTGTACTGCCTGGTTTTGTTTTAAGTTGCTGCATGGCTCAAGTAGGTGATAAATAAAACATTCGTTCCCATAGTTATGAGGTATTGTCATAAATTGTTTTTAAGGTGCCATCAAAGTTGCATAATATTGAGAAATTTGAATTGACCGTGCACGTATTCGTTTTGCACCGGTCTTATATTTAATGCTAATTTTAAGATTTGTGTTTTATTTCTTTAGCTCCACATTTCCTGCAGTGTCATCAGGCAACGATTTGATAACAATTGCCAGTGTAATCTAGAAGTCGTAAAAGATTTTTCATTGTTCTAGAATCGGTCTGGCTTTTTCATTGTACGCAGAATTGCCCTGGCTTTGGTCCAAATTCATTCGTCATCGGCCAGCCGATGCGGAAACTGGCAATGGACTCGATTCCGCCCTATTGAGTATGTGTTAAACAACGGTTTGTAACTGTTCGAATATTGAAATATATTTCGTTTTTAATTCGCTTTATGCGGGGTTTTGGATGCCAGTGCTATGGGTCATCAACAGTTAAACTTATAGGGATTTGTTCGCCAGCACTGGTTTTATATTTGGCCAGTAGGCTTTATTTTTTTATTTATTTATATGGGGAACAAACTTACATTTAATGAAAACACTTTAAAAATGCCTTATGGGGTTGTCCAAAGTGTTGTAGTTCTCTTAACATACAGGTAAACCAAAACTTAAGAAACAGTGATACTTAATAATAAATAAATAAATATTGCTGGACATTTCACACAGCGCTATCTAACCCCAAACTAAGCAAAGCTTGTACTATGGGAACCAGATAACTGATAGAATACTTATATACTTTTTTTTTGTAAATACATACTTATAATATATAGAGAAACAACCAGACCCGGAACAAATATCTGTAGATCTTGCAAACATTTGTTGCGCGGCGGGGATCGAACCCGCTACCTCCTGCGTCTCATCCGGCTATTCGCACACTGCACCACGGAGGTCGTCACTATATATAAACACTTGGTGTTCACTACTCACCTACATATTCTAGGAATTGTATAAGATGAACTCAAATCATAGACATATATTCTACTGATAGGCAAGAACATTTTTGAAAAAATTTTGTTCAAATGCTGGTCAGTTAGGATTTAAGTACGCTGCAGCGCTCAAACATTATTTATGTGATCTAACCATACTATTAAAATATACAGCGCTAGATCGCTTATAGAGTTTAGTTTACTCGCGACCAAAACGTTGTGAGCGCCATGAAATTCTTGGCGCTTACGCGTTCCGTTCAACATAGTGTAACAACCTGTCGTCCCTATAGAGTTTACACCACAGACGTGACACAGCTTTTGTAACTACAAAACTTCATTAGAATTCATACTCTATTTCAAAATATTTTGAATAGTTAAATAATTGAAAATATGGTAAAGTAGATAAGTACCAGAAAATTAATTGTTACGCGTTTATTTAAGCTCAAGTACATTAACAATAGTTTGAAATCAAACTGACATCTGATGATTCACTGACATTAATGTATTTTTGCAGTATCGAATTACGCACGTCGTCATATTTTCTGACCTTTGACAGAGATTATATACTAAAAAGAAAGAAAATAAAATAAATATTAAAAAATTTCAAACTGGCTAGAAAACACTTACTTAAAAAAATTAAAACACTTGTTAAAAACACCACGTCAAGTCCGTGTTCAGTCATATATTTTTATCTACAAACGGTTTTGTAATGGAATATCTGCATATCTTAGTCTATGATTTTAGATGGCGTGGCATTATACCTATTAAACAATTTTTTTCTATTGTCCTATTGCGATATTATTACCTATTTATTAACTTGAACAACCAATAATTTTACTTACTTGACTACTGAATTGTTATTTATGTCCCAGGTACTTTACACGTTGATTCGAATTCTCATATTAATAGTGCTATTCCGTTCGCGTCCAAACTGCGTGAATGTCGAAGCCGCACTGAAGTAAGGTGTACGGATTGCAGTACAGTTCAGTGAAACAGAGTGAGTGTTCGGATCGCGATACCTAGTGCGTAGTACATATACATCGATGACTCAAATCAATTCATCTTTATTACAAAAATGTTAGTTTTTCATACATGTCATTGTTATACAAAGTACACTCCAAAACTATTTGTTCATGCAATAGTAAGGACCCTTGTACACGCTAAGAAATTTCACTGTGTCTGCGGCAGATAGGACCAATTCATCATGTACACGATTAGATTTTAGTTGGATCTAACCATGAACATTTGTCGTGTCTGCTCCAGACAAGATTAATAGGAACGTGGAAACAATAAGGATTTTTTCAGGCAGTCGTGCGTAAGGTATGGTCGGGTGCACTACTTAAGTTTGACAACACAACACCTCATCTACTCCGCCCCTCTCTTCAGCGCAACAACACAGAGCGCGTCGTATCTAGCGCAAACAAGATTTTTTTCTTGGTCAGCGTCGGTGCTATATACAGAGTTCGTGTGTAGAAACGACACGAATTCTCGCGTACACCGGCAACTTTACTTAGCCTAATGGAACATGACGTTCCATTAGGCTAAGAAAAGTCGTCGGTGTGTGTTGTCAAACTGTTGTGTTTTGTGAAAAAAACCCTTAAATGAATTAACTAATAATAACTCGAACCCATATACTTAAATCTAGTAAGTATATTACAAGTTTCTGTCTAATCTTGATATCTGTAAATATATGTGTTTAAGGGGCCTTTTATTTATTGGTGCTACCATTGACAGTCATGCGACCGAAAATTGATTAAAGTCAAAATAACAAAAAATAGGTGTACAGGTTAAAGCATGGTGGCTACATGCACTTAGTGGCTGATTGTAAAACATTCTTAGTGTACACATTATTTTTTTTACTCTATCATTCAACTAAGTTAAGATAAGTTGATAAGAGTAGTAGAGTTTCTTGTGAAAGGGCTCGCCCGGGGAAGTGCTACCACCATACCTATTTCTACCGCCAAGCAGCATTGCTGTGTTTCGGTTTGAAGGGTATGGTTGCCGGTGAAATTATAGGCACATGAGGCTTTACACCTGTATGCCTCAAGTTGATGGACACATGGAAGTGCATTGTAGGGCACATTTCTAAGGAGCGTGACCTATGGCAAACTTTGTTATAGGCGATGGTTACCACTTAACATCAGGTGGGCCATAGGTTTGTTCCATATCCATAGTATAAAAAAAAACTAAATTCAGAAGTGGGTGCAAGCGAGCTAAAATTATGGTGATGAATGATTTTCATCTAAATTAATAATGTAAGCTTAGATTGATATTATTACTGTAAATTTTGTATACAGTTACACTACAAGGCAATATTATAATGCCTTATCAAGGTTCATCTTTCAAATCATAGCATCTATACTAGGATCATTGTAAAACAAAATGAGAAATGTTAATTTTGTTTCGCAGTTTAATTTTGACCTCATTTATTTTTTACAGAGATAAAACAATAAGTATATCGTTCATCTACATAACTGCTGAACATAGTTTTTTTATACTAAATGCAGATGGAACAAGTTTTTTGCCCACCTGATGTTAAGTGGTAACCATCACCTATAACAGAAAATTGCTTCGTAGGTCACGCATGTTAGAAAAATGTGACCTACAATGCATTGCTATACGTCCATCAACTTGGGGAATTCACGTGTAAAGCCTGTAGTTTCATAGATGGCTGATAAATAAAAATGATATGTATCAAGGTAGACACTACAAGCTAACTTCACAATTGAATCATCAATAAGATCGTATCTCAGTAAGTTATAGTGTACACATGTCAGAATACACTAGGATCTCCCATCGGATTTAATTAGGGTCTCGTCATGAAGATAGACCGAATCCTATCCATTGATTTCCGTTGTGACCTCAACATTGATTAGATAATCCTATTCAACTATTAATATAATATTACTATTATTCTATGTTATGTTGTATGATTAGATGTTGCATAACATCGTTACGGTTGTATAAAAAAACATTAATATGTTTTGGTCAGTCATATAAATAATTAAACATCATTTATTTTGTTCGCATAAAAATACTAGACTAAAAATAGAAATCTCGTGTCACGGTTTTAGTGGTCACACTCTTCCGAAACGGAATTGGTACGTATGAGAATAGGTAGTAAATCATTTTTCACCCTCCTATCCCCCCCCCCCCCCATGTTTTAATCGCGATTTTAGTTTTTTTGTAAGAACAATATCCATATAATTTAACCGTCGTTCATTGAAGTTCTTAGCATGAAGTGTCGCGTCACATTTACAAGCGAGATAAATATAGTTTTTATTCCGAAGTTCCCACGGGAATGGGAAATTTCAAGCGTGCGAAGCCAAGGGCGAGTCAACTAAGAAATAATAATATATAGATAAGTAAAATATAACTTTGCGCAGTTGTAATTGGTGATATGAAATAAAACACAAGATATTCATTTATCAAGCAAGTCAAGCTAAGCCGTGCCAATCGAATCCTCATCCGCCAACACCACAACAACATACTCGGGGATCTTAAAGGCTGCATACATCAAATCAAAGTCCTGCTCCGCTATTTCAAGGAGTTAGGATGGCTGGGGATAGGTTAGAAGGGGGTAATGCACAATACACTCCTATCCGGGATGTCAGTACAGATCTTATTCCCCCCACCCTAGAATTAGTAGTCAAGCCTTGGACTAAAAAGCTATTTTGAATAAGCATTATTTCAACTTGTCCAATGGATCATCACACACAGCGAAGATAATATATATTTTTATCTGACATTGGATTGTATGGCGAGGGACATTTACATTAACATTAAATATTATAGCATCTTCATCGTTTGTGACTGTCAAATTCAAAGTCAAAATCTTTTATCCATTAAAATCACAAGGATCACTTTGTAACGTCAATTTTACTGCCTGTTCCTTTGCGACCAAGCCAGAAAAAAGGCAGGAAACCAGGCTGATAGTTTTTTAATGATCCTTTTAGAATACATAACAATAAAGAAAATAAATTACGTCTAAATTGTAACATTTTGAACGAGTTGGAGCAATTTCGATCCCAAGCTTCTCTATTATCTAAATAATCCGATATTTTATACTAGGATTTTTATAAAGATTAGTGTACAATACTAGTGTAATTGTCACTTTCTCTTTATATAATATGTCACAATAATAATTTTGTTACGTCAACGCGTAGACAGTGCTATGAAATAATCCAAAACAAAAATCTTAGAAAACGTAGTTCAAACAGATTTTTTATGCCCTATCTTAAAAGAAAGAAAATAAAGAAAGGAAATACATTTATTTGACACTGACATGACAGACCATTCAAAACAGTACCTAAATAGGTACTTACTTATTTTAATAACATAAATAAATATTGGTGGACATTTCACACAGCGCTATCTAGCCCCAAACTAAGCAGAGTACTATGGGAACCAGATAACTGATGTAATACTTATACACTTTTTTTTTTGTAAATACATACTTATAAAAACATCCAGACCCGGAACAATACAAATACAAATATACTTATCTTAAAACTTATCAGTAAACTTAATCCATTTACATTTCATGGGTTTGGGGCCCTCTTTTAAATATAAAATACCTATGTTAGAGGGTCTCGCTCTTCCGTTAATTCGGTTATTCCGAATATGTACAGGGTGACAAATGGGAAGTTGCCTAAAGTAATCATTTATAATTTTGAGATAGGTTCAGGAAAAAAAATAATAAAAACATATATTGAATCACTGAAGTAGTCATTTTTATTTGAAATAGGTTTCAGTTTAATTGATCATTTTCAATAGGCCCAATAAGTTTTAAAAAAAATGACAAAATCTGGCTAGGGAATGACTATTAATGGTAAATATTTTCGAAATGATCCCCATCTGAACTTGCACAATAATCAAGTCGTTTTTGAAAGCTATAAAAACTTTGTTCAATTGTAGATGAAGAAATATTAGAAATTCCTTTTCTAATAGCTTCTCTCAAATCATTTTTGGTCTTGGATTTATCTTCAGGTAAATGTGGATTTTCAGTACCCCAAAAACGGTAATTTTGTTTATTGACATATCCGTTCAAATAAAAGTGAGCCTCGTCTGAGAAAATTATGTGATTAATATTGATCTCGTTGTTTTCCAATTTATTTGTCATAACTTTACTAAACTCAATTCTTTTTTCTTTACAATCTACGGTGAGAAATTGATGAGTTGTGATTTTGTAAGGATGTAACTTGATGAACTTTTTCATTATTTCTCTCGATTCAGTTTTAAAGCTACTGCAGCTTTTCTTATTGAATCCGTTGGGTTATTCTTGAAATGTTCTCCTACCTCGGCAACCTTATCTTCTGTGGTAACTGTGTATGAAGGACCAGGAAGATCATGACGACGATCGTCAAGAGTATAATAATTGATGAAGTTATCAATTACTCTAAGAAAGAAGTAAAAAAAAAATGAAGACTTCATTAAAGAATACGGTCATACTATAAAGTCAAATATATTTTTTATTATTCTTACCTTCTAAGAGTATTTTTACTGGCTACTCTTTTACTTCCAAACTTGGTACGAAAACCTCTATATGCTTCAGTATAGTTTTTACCTCTAGAATAAAAGCACTCAATGAGATACACCTTTTCTTCGTTCGTAAGGTCACTCATTTTAAAGTACACGTACTGCTCTTTATGGCGTCTCAATAGAAACTGACAACGTTCTAGAATATACCTACGTGGGCCCAGCCTTATACTGTAGAATAAAGGAGGAAAGAGATGCATATACTTTAGGCAACTTCCCATTTGTCACCCTGTATATAATAAAAGTAAATATCGATATTGATAAATAAATATCAATACCTATTGACCAATGAAAGAATGAAAGTTAAATAAAATTAAGTTAAGGTAAAGTAGGTTAAATTAAATTAAAGTATGCAAAAATTTAATTTATGTAGCCTAAGTGAGACTTTTCCCGTTTGGGATGAATTAAAGTAAGTAAATATGTACGTTAAATTTGAAAATCCATAGTGTGTGGATGCTCCTGAACAACAGTCTGCTAATAAGCATGAGTATTTCAGGAGTATCTAGGTGTGTGTGTGTGCTAATGTCTGTGTATGTGTGTGTGTGTATTTGTGTGTGTGTGTGTGAGTGTCTGATGTGTGTCTGTATGTGCATGTATTTGCAACCAGGTGTGAATTGAAGATTGTGTAGAGTTTGTGTGTATGCGTATGTTACGAAACAATTTCTAGGAGTTTTTCCGCTTCCTCGTAGCTTAGTGACAATAGCCATTCATTAAGGGATTTTTGCATTTATAATTATTCATAGGGTAGATATTTAAAGTTTTATTTACAGTGTTGTAGAGGTAGGTAGATTGCGTGGCATACTGTTGAGATGCATACTGAGACCGAGCAGTAATTTTTGGAGCTACTCTATCTTTTCTTCGCTTTTTGAGATTTTCGGGGTTTTACACAAGAGATCCATGCAACCTCAAGACGGCATTTAGGATGAAGAGTTTCCTGACTGATAATAGTCCTAAAACTTGGAACAAATATCTGCAGATCATGCAAACATTTGTTCCGCGGCGAGAATCGAACCCGCTACCTCCTGCCCATTGCGCCACGGAGATCGTCAAAACATAAACATAAAGATTATAAATGATTAAAAATAATAAACATTTTTTTATAGCAACACAGGATACACACATGATAAACGTCAGGTACATAGGTAGGTGAGTACCTAGATTATAACGGTCTTCCGTTCTTAAAACCATTTTACGATGAAACATCCAAATTACATGAGAAAAAAGTCCACTTTATTACGAAGACAGTTTAAAAATAACGAAATATCACATTCATTCCAACTGGTGGCGTGAATTGAATAAGCTCTATACAAACTGGATAAGAGACCCAACTGAATAGACCGTATCTTATTTTGACGGCAAGTTGCTTTTATAATAACAACTCGTACATAGAAGAAATGGAAGTTTCACTCTCACGAAGAATTCATTGTATGTATGAATCTGTGGTATCACGCAATCGATATTAAACCATAATAATACGATAGTTAAAGCTTGTATTCCATTTGTCATAATAATCGGCATTATCTAAAACTAACTCGTACTTGTTAGCCAGAAATAAACGTTAAAAAAAATACAAAAATTTTACGTCCTCAAAAGTGTCGGTCCAAAAAGGTTCAAAAAAATAGAAATGCTGGCCCACCCCGTACAATAAATAAATTATGCTAAACGTTTCACACAGCGCTATTTAGCCCCAAAGTAATCAAAGCTTGTACTATGGGAACCAGATATCTCATAATATATTTTTTTGTTAATACGTACTTAAAATATGTAAAATCCAAACCGACAAACCACTACCAGCAATTATTATTGTCTTTCATGTACACATTTTCTTTCAAATGTAGCAAAAGCAAAAGCACGGATATGGATAATTAACAAAATCGAAACCTTGTTTAGTAATCTATAAAACATTGTTCCGATATGAATTTAGTCTATAAAGTTTTTTTGGAAGAAAATAAAGTTTATTTTACTATAGATAGAATCGAAGTGGTACAGGCCTCATAACAACTCGAGTTGGTGTCGGCGACATTGTGTGCATTCATGTTATATAGAAATGTATGAATGTATTTTAGAATGAGATGTGATGTTTGGAAAATATTGATCAGCGGGAGGGTTGCGTTTTTATCGCAACTTTGTAAAGAATTCGTATTTTTAGCTGACATTAAAAATGAATTCGATAGCTATGTCGTAGAATAACATTATGTGCGTATGCATGTATATATGGGTGTTTTTTTAAATTAATCCCTTTAAACTTTTATACAGGGTGTCTCACTAAGTAGAAATAACAAACAAAATCCGCGGAAGTCCAGAGGTAAAACACCGCTAGGGCTACCCAAATCACTTCTATTAATGTTCTACTAATTTATATAGTTTAGGAACAGTGGAAACATTTTTGACCATTTCTTAAAGAACAGGGGTTACGCGGATTCAAGTTTTCATATTAAAAAATTGAGATAAGCCCCATAAATTATTTTTTTAATATTTTTAAAAACGTGCCACCTCGCAAAATATGTTGAGAAACCCTGCTCTACATAAATGTTCTCAAATAGGTGGTTGAAGCTTGTACCCTGCCGTAATTAAGTTAAATCTATAGGATGGAAGGGACAGTTTTGTAACTATCTATTTGTAAAATACATCCTAGGTACTAACTAATTTCCATCTTGTTGATTACATGTTTTCACTAAAACGGGATATTTACCTTAATTTGTGAGTTTATGTATATCCCGATATTTCGAAGACCAGAGGCATAAAGATTACCAACCATAAGAATTTCAATTGTGAAGATGGTTTCCAACTATCTGGAACCTGGAATCCTCTGGTGAGAATGCGTTAGAACTGAAGAAGCGAAATGTCAATTACGCGTCCTGATACCGTGATTGTTGTGTGTCGGAATCGAGTTATGATCGAGAATGAAACTGGTGGTAATAATAGTATTAGTTAATTCATTCCGAGCAAGAGGTTGAGAAAGAGGGTAGATTGATATATCTGCCACTAACCATCCACACGCAAAGACTTTAGTTTACCCGTGATCATGGTGCATGCAACTGCGTCGAAATATCGGGATACTCAAAATTATGGTAAATATCTCATTTTTAGTGAAATTGTAATCATAAATGATATTTTCTAAAGTTATATATGATTGTTAGTTGTTAAAATAGTAAATAAGTTTTAAAGTTAAATTTTACTAAATAATTTTGGAAATAAATTATCTTTATCTAAATTGTGACACTTATCTTAAATCACTCGCTTGTGTTAATACATCTACAAATAATATCTTCTTCAACGTAGTAATATCAATTCCACGAACTAGAGTTATTAACATGTAGACAGCGCGCCGGCAGCAAACGTATAGTCCGCCCACGCTAAGTCTGCATAGTGTTGAGAATGTTAAATAAAATAGTCATTACTACATATATTAATCCATTTGATAGACGACACCGGATTCTTACTCAGTACCCATGAAGAGTGGAGGCCGCGCACTGAAACTTGCAGCATAGGACGGCCCCCCACTAGGTGTAAAAACGGCCTGTTACAGGTTGCAGGGAGCCATCAGGTGCAGGCCACACAAGATCAGTCACTCAGGAAATCTATGGGGAGGCCAATTGAAAACAATATATTTACAACAATACTAGCTATTAGCCTTAGCCGTGTTTTCATTTAATGTCTTACATAACAAAACACGTAGTGTAAATTAATTTAAATTTATGAATTTGTATCCCTGATAGACGGAAAAACATGGCTGATCTAAATTATTACGACATTAGACCTGTTAATCTTCACCTGTTTTTTCTTAAAATCAAGTTATTTGTGTTTGTATTTGTGCATCTTAGCCTGTTTTTAGACAGAAATAATCAAAGAAACCAAATTTTTATTTCTAACTGCACACTAGGACTACAAAGCGAGACACAAACACAGGAAAACATAGTACATAAAGCAACTAAAAACACGTGAAATAATAGTAGATTATTAATCGAGGGGATAAGGTAGTGTCTTGCGTCACGGGCGCTATAGTAAATCCCTAACATAACGAAGGATTCTAGAGTTAACTGACGAGCGGAGCGAGAGAGTTCCTAGAACCCTGAGTGCAGAGATAAGTACACCCAAGATGCAGACCGCTTTATCCACGAGGAAAATACTCTACTTTTCACACTTTCTGTAAGAAAATTAAAACCAAATCTAGGTTAGTGCATTCTGTGCAGAAGTTAGTTCGATTTACGAATAAGTTCTTATGGTGTGGATCACTTTGGTTCAAATTTTAATACAGATGACGTTCCACATTCAAATCGCTCTCGTGGGCATAGTGAAATTCAGTTCAACTTTACTCCAGGCTCAGCCGACATATAATTTGACATTGTCGAGTAGGTGCTGAAAATACATATAAAAAATCCTTCTTTATGTCTTTATTCTTTATTGCACACGAATAAATGACATACAAAACAGCTTAAAAATTATATGTTCAAAGGTGAGCTTATCCCTAATAAGATTTTTCTTCCAGCAAACATTTGAAGACAGAGATAGTGGCGGGTACGTGCGCAGAAAAGGATATCAGAGTAAAAACTAATAAATAACTACATAATACATAGTATATATACATAATATATACTATAATAAATACAATATTTATACATATTAAAAAGAAAACCCTTAAACTATACCTACTTTATAGGTAAACATTATACGTAATAATATAATATACCTACTTATACCTAATAAACTAAAAGTTACACATCGTTTAGTCCACTGAGCCATGGAAGTCGTCTTCAATTTCCAACTATATTTTTAAGTCTACCATAGCGTTATGCAAACTTAGTGTGGTTGAACTGCAACGTATGTTTTTGTTTGTCTCGTGCCCCTTGGCAATATCGTATACTGAGGTTACTGCATTCAGAATTTCACTCAGCTATTTCGCATACATACATCATTATATATTCTACTTGAGAGCTTTCTGGCTTCTAATTTAAATAAATAAGGTGGTTAATTGTGACGGTGCTCTAAAATAATTAGCATTTTAAACACAGTAACCATCTTTTTAAGCAACGTTGACTTCCTCCGTGTTGCAGTGGGCGAATAGCCGGCTGAAACGCAGGAAGTAACGGGATCGAACCCCGCCGCGGAACAAATGTTTGCAAGATCTACAGATATTTGTTCCGAGTCTGGTTGTTTCTCTATATATTATAAGTATATTATTAACAAAAAAATGTATTTAAGTATTCTATCAGTTATTTGGTTCCCATAATACAAGCTTTGCTTAGTTTGGGGCTAGATAGCGCTGTGTGAAATGTCCAGCAATATTTATTTATTTAACAAGTACCTAATTAAACTAGTGGTTCGCCCCGAACTGAGATCTCGCGAGTCTACCATAAAAACAAAAATAATATTATTCGTAATCTTTGACTATCAAAATAGTGCCACGAAATAAATAACCAACTAACTTGATCAACAGTTTTATTCAAATTACAGGTAACGGGAGTTTATGTTAATTGGTTATACTTTTTTGGGGTACAAATTGCAGTTATTATAGATTGCCGACTTTTACCTATATTTGTGATACTTAAGCTACACGCATACCAAATTACAGCACTGGGGGGTCACTGGTGTACCCTGTGAGTTTTGTCAAAGTTTAGTTTTTATGATGGCTAATAACTCAAAAACTACAAAAACTTTACTAAAAATAAAAACGGGTCAAAATGTACTAATGAAGACCTTTTATTTGACGTCTCATTTGACCTAATAGTCTCATTTTCATTTTTTTTTACCCCTCTTGAACCCCAATATCTTAACAAACCCCCCAAATTTTTAGTTCACTGAGTCACACTAAAATTGTGCCATCATTAACTACCTAAATACTTTATTTCACGATGATCGTTAATCCGTTTCAAAATTTATCCTTTGCCAAACAAACACACATACATACAACGCCTTCGCTCGATCATCTAATAAATCTGAATAGTATCTAGTAACTAAGCGCAGTCAACCCTGCCATTTGCAATACTCAGAAGATACTACAAATAGGAAATATTTCAACGTACGTATAATGGGAAGGAAGTGAAAACGACGTCTAGCCGGGACGAAAAACTTTTGCTTGAAACTGCAAGTAGCGCGAAACATTTTTTGAATTCCCTCTAACCATGTGGAATAAACGTCATACCAGGGATTTCAGACTTCTGAGGCGTACTGCAAGTGACTACGTACGTAGAATATATATCAAGATCTTATTTAAGTCAATTTTGCATTGCCATCAAGATTAGAATGAAACATATTTTAGTAGAGGATTACTTATATAAAATACTAGCTTCAGCCAGTGGCTTCGCACGCGTGGCTTGCCAACAAAAAGTAGCCTATGTGTTAATCCAAGTTATAATCTACGTACATACCAAATTACATCGAAATCGGTTTAGCCGTTACGATGTGAAAGAGTAATAAACATCCACACATACATCCATAGAAACTTTCGCGATAATAATAATAGTGGGATGGGATGGGATTCTCGTTCTGGAGTTCGTATTCGATTTTCATTTCTGGAGTTTCGGTCCCAAACGTCGTTGTTGGAAGCGAGAAACTAGAAATGTTCAACTCATACGTTTATCTTGGCCATGTTTTATCTTTTGGCAAGGAGTATCCGATGAAGGAAGTCACCAGGCGTGTTCAACTTGGATGGGCAGCTTTCGGCAAACTAGATGACATACTAAAATCCACGCGTATTCCACAATGTCTTAAATTACGTCTCTATGACTAAGGTGTCCTGCCAACTATGACTTATGGTGCATGACTTATGGAGACATGGAGGCTCACGAAGGAGGCAGTGCACAAAATAAGTGTAGCACGCAAGTGAGTTGCCAATACCGAAATTCGTAAGCAGACTAAAGTACAAGACGTCAGCAAACAAATATTGGGGCTCAAGTGGATTTGGGCAGGACACTTGGCCAGACGTAGTGACGAAAGGTGGGCTAAGGCACTAACAGAATGGAGGCCGAGAACTGGGCATCGAAAAAGGAGACGTCCACCAGCGAGATGGGTCGACGACATCAATAAGATCGTGGGTCGTACGTGGTTCAGACTGGCACAGGATCGGGAAGAATGGCCAAAACAAAGAGAGGCCTATGCCCAGCAGTGGGTTGACACGGGCTGAGAATGATGATGATGGTGATGGGATGAGATTCTTAATCTGACTACATTCTCACTATGTTCGGTAATAAATATATTACGTCAGTCCCATTTTATTATATTCTATTACTATTTTTTATTTACAACTCGGCAAATATTTCATTTACTAATACTCCTGTCCATCCAAAAGTTGTCTGGAAGAGATCGCTTTCTTTAGCGTTAAGACCATCCCTCCAGCGCCGCTTACTTCCTCGGATGGTTGGCAGCAATACGCTGAGACGGGGCCTGTTTGGCCACACACCACGAAAGACCATACTAACTGTACCTACCTATGTATATGTACTAAAAAAAAATATTTTATGTTTTTCCTGTGTTTCATTATATATATTTTTTTTATCTTTATAATGTTTATGTTAGTTGGTATGTTTGTTCTGTATTTTTTCTGTTCTGAATAGTATGTCCTGTGTGTGTGTCAAATAAATGTATTTTCTCTTTTTCTTCTTCTCTTTCAATAAACATTAATATGTTTTTCAATATATTGTATCTAGCTTGTAATGTATAATACACCTGTAAGAACACCTGTACACTCCTCCTCCTACTTGAATAAGTCTTTTACAGTTCAGGCTGTCCGATTATGGAACGCGCTGCCGTTAGCTATCAGATATGCCAACTCACTTGCCATTTTTAAACGTATGGCCAAAGAACACTATGTGAGTATTTGTCGTTACATATCTATGTAATTAATATGAATTAATATGTTTCTTATATAAGTATGTATTATTTAGGTTCATTCATATATGTTATTTTTATATCATAAGTATAAGTATGTATATGTATGTATTGTGTTAAGTACACCATTACACCCCGGGTAATGTCCACACAGTCGGAATGGACTGTCCAAAGGTTCCAAAGGTTGTCTGGTAGCTATTTAGTGAAAAGACCACCAATTGTATCACATAGTTTTACAGTGTTCTTTGTAGTTGTATTGTTATTAGATGTGCAATAAAGAATTAAAATAAATAAATAAATATACATTTTCATTCATTTCAGTCTCCAAATTTGCACAGCATAAATAAATAAAATTTATTTTTATAAATAATTATTAACTCGTAGGCCACGCAACTAAGAAACTTGCCCTACGATGCACTACCTTGCGTACATCAATTTGAGGCATACAGGTGCAAAGCCTCATGTGCCTGTAATTTCACCAGCAAACCTATATATTACAAAAATCCTCTCCATCCAATTGTTGTTTTGAAGAAATCGCTTCTAAGCGAAAAGATTGTAGGTACTTGTTGCATTGTGAATTTTTATTTTTGTTTGTTTCTTTTGTGGCGTACAATAAAGTGTTTTAATTCATTCATACCCTTCAAACCGAAACAGCAATACTGTTTCGTGGCAGATATAGGTATGGAGGTAGTACTCTTCTACTACACGTTCCAAAGCACACTGAAGAGACGAGTAATCACGCGCAATCTTCCTTTAAAAATACGAACCGCATTCAAAAAAACTGGCCATTAATTCAGCGCAAAACTTTTAATATCGCCACCATTAATATGCATTCAGATTTGCATTCACTCTTTATTTTTCTCACCCAAAACTCATTTACCCGATGTAAATGTCACTATTAATAAACACGCCGTAACCGACGTCTTTATTAAGGCCCACGGAAGTTCTAATTTCCATATTGTCAACATTGAAATGAGAATGCAGTTCGTATATTATAAAGCTGCATTTCTACCCGAGATATGCGAGGAAGCTGAGTGGCGCGAGGATGCATAGCGAAGCTGTGAAATGGTGTGATTATTTCCAACAGAGGTGTGCGAGGAATCTGAGCAGTGGGAACCACGTAGTTCACGTTTCTAAGGTGCGTGACTTACGAGACAATACTTTTCTATAAGCCACTTAACATCAGGTGGGCCATACGCTTCTTCCATCTCTAAATAGTATTAAAATAATTAAAAATGTGAGTACAAGAGTGATTCTACCGATAGTAATATCTTTTTCTAAATAATTGATCGAGCGAAGCGAGATCTCCAAATCAACTTGGGTAAATTGGCGTTGTATGTATGTATGTATGTTTGTTTGTCCGAAAATAACTTTCGAAGCGTTGATACGATCATCATGAAATTTGATACATAGGTAGGTAGTGATGACACAATTTTGGTGTGACTAAATGAGCTAAATGTGGGGGGGTTGTTGAGATATTGGGGTTCAAGTGGGGTAAAAAATGAGACTATTAGGTCAAATAGGACGTCCAATGAAAGGTCTTTCTTACATGCATTTAAACCCCGTTTTTATTTTTAGTTAAGTCCCTGTAGTTTTTGAGTTATTAGTCATAATAAAAACAAAACTTTGACAAAATTCACAGGGTACACCAGTGACCTCACAATGCTGAAATTTGGTATTCGTGTAGCTTCAGTACCACAAATATAGGCAAAAGTCTGAAATCCAGAAATCTGCAATTTGAACCCCAAAAAACAATAACCAATTAACAAGAACCCCCGTTACCTCTAATTTGAATTAAACTGTAGGCCAAGTAGATTGGTAGTGCATTTTGTGGCATTAATTTATTAGTTAGAGATTAAGGCCAGCATGCACACAGATCTCAAAACTTATTAAGCGACTAAACATGTTTAAATTTGTATCATGTATATTTGTATGATTTCACAACGCCTTAAATCATATTCAGCCATAAGAATAATACTTATTTTGTGAGATCCCAGTTCGGGGCAAACCATATTAGGTTACATTTTTGTAGTAATTAACCTATTACTGGACTATTGTTTGATTACTACAAAATTTTACGATAGCCAAAAGTTAAGTTGCGTAGTGATCAAAAAGTAATACAAACTAATACCAGTCATATGACGTCCAGCTACATCAATCATAACGTTTGGTATTATTTATAGTAGACTAGCTGACCCGCCGAACTTCGTACCGCCTTGACATGCATATGACACGGGCTGTCAATGTACGTCACCCCGGTAGGATTCATCATTAGTTGCATCTATGTATGAGAAAATGAATTTTTTTCGTAATTTCTTTTTGCATCAATTTTTCCAACATTTTAATAGTTATTCTGCTATTCGGGGCAGAGACAAATCCAAAAAATTCACAATTATCAAAATCAGTTCAGTCGTTCTTGAGTTATAAGTGTTCGAACAAACCCGACTTTGTTTTATATATTAAGATTTGTACATTAAACAAGGGGATAAAGCAGTGTCTTGCGTCACGGGCAGTTTATTGAATCCCGAACATAACGAAGGATTCTAGAGTTAACTCACGAGCGGAGCGAGGGAGTTCTAGAATCCTGAGTACAAAAAGGCATATACATAAGCACGCCCAAGATGCAGACAGCTTTATCCGCGAGGAGAATACTCTACTTTTCATACTTTCTGCGAGACAATAAAAACAAAATCTAGGTACTGCATTCCGTGCAGAGGTTAGTTCGATTTACGAATAAGTTCTTATTGAGTGGGTCTTTTTGATTAAAATTTAAATATAGACGAGGTTCCAAATTCAATTCAACAATTACTAAATTCATTCAAATTTAGTCCAGGCTCAGCCGTGACATTTTCGAGCAAATGGTGTGAAAAAGTTAACGGCTTAAAACTATCAACTATTCATAATGTTATACAAAAAACCTTCCATTCTTCCTCAAATTCATCTGCATCCTAAAGTTGTCTGAAAGAAATCGCTTAAGCGATAATACCACCTATTGTTGGTGTTATGAACTCGTTAGCTCACAAAGAAAATTGTATAAAACCTATTAAACTTTAACATTTATCTTGATTACAAAGGCAAAGGAGATAGGTCATTTAAAAGTAAAGTAGGTAGAGTGAAGAAGTTAGCTACGAGTAGGTCCCACATTTTCTCATTATACGGGGAAACTAGAAACTACAGTGACGTCACAACAGCAACAGAAAACTCTACGGCGTAAAATTAAGTAGACTTTAGTGCTAAGAAAATACATTCCAAAAATAAAAACAACATCCCATCCCATCCCACTAATATTATAAACTCGAAAGTTTGTGTGGATATTTGCTACTCTTTCACGCAAAAACTACTAAATGGATTTTAATGAAATTTTACAATAATATAACTCATACATTAGAATAACAAATAGATTATAATTTTTAAAGCTATTTAGTAAATTGGCTAAAATATAACAATAAGTGTCACGTAAGTCGGAAAAAAATCTCCTATCTGCAAGCCATTCTGGCGTTACACGAATTACGGTATGTACGTATATTATAACCCGGGTACATAGGCTACTTTTTATTGACAAGCCACGAGTGCGAAGGCGCAGGCGGAAGCTATTATAAAAATAAAGTTATCTACAGGTATTTGTTCTGTGTCTGGATGTTTTTCTATTATATTATAAGTATGTATTTACAAAACAAAAAGTATTTATGTGTTCTGTCACTTATGTGTTTCTCATAGTACAAGCTCTGCTTAGTTTGGGGCTAGATAGCGCTGTGTGAATTGTCCCGCAATATTTATTATTATTAATCAAAAAACTAACAGCTACAATTTAAATACTAAGTAGGTGTATAATTTTGGTTATAAAATGACACATTTCAGATACCTGAAAAATTAAATTGACACAAAATTACTACTTAAATACAATATATTGAAATTAAAACTTTTTTAGATACGTTTAAGTGTAATTTACCAACAATTATATTTTAAGTATACTTTATGTGCCCTTTACTGTGTGTTTTTGTTACATTCGTACAATATTGGTGCTGTCGCAAATAAACTATAAATTAATAAATAAAAAAAACTAAGCAAATTTTTTTTCGAGTTATGAAATAAATAAAGGTTATTTGGTGGAAATTACCTCCCATACGCACAAAGCGGTACTTTTCCAGTTTTATTATGTGCACCGCAAAAGAGTGAAATGCCTTGCCCGAGTCTTAATTTCCTGATAACTACAACCTAGGTCATCCAGTCGCGAGTGAATAGGTTTCTTCTAGGCAAGCGTATTCCATCGTACCATCATCGCGCGCCATCAGGCGAGATCGTGGACAAACGCTAGCCTATCTTCTAATAAATAAAAATTTCGTGTCGTTTTAGTGGTCTCACTCCTCCGAAACGAGTAGACCGATTTTAATGAGTTTTTTTGTATATTTAGTAGGAATCCAAATAGGTCGTCAAGTATTTTTCACCCTCCTACCCCCATCCCCCATTTTTAATCGTGATTTTAGTATTTTTGTAAGATCAATATCTTTATAATTTAACCGTCGTTAATTGACGTGAAGTCATTTACATGAAGTGTCGTGTCACTTTGACAAGAGTGTTTTATATAGTATTTATCCCGAAGTTCCCACGGGAACGGGAAATTTCAACCGTGCGAAGCTGCGAGGGGGTCAGCTAGTAATATATTTTTTTTTTAATTAAGAAGACCTAACTCCGTTTTGGATCAAAAAACCATCTCCAAATTATCACCGCGCTTCGCTTAGTCATTTGAGCCTACATCAGCATATTTCATCCCCTCGTGCACAAATCTTGCCTCTCATAAAACAAATCACATTTACCTACTTAAGCAGCAGAGTGCGTGCGCTCTCACGAGTTTCTTTTACAACTAATCATATAGTGTGGCTACACTAAGCCTGCATAACGGTAGAAATAATAATAATAAAAGTAATAATAATAGCCCTATCCTCCCATCGTTTGTATCTTGCGCAGCGATCAGTGTTTTATTTTGTTATAGATTAGCTTTTATCACAACTTCGGAAACTATGGGGATACATGGGTCTCGATTTATGAGATAATAATTTACATAAATCTTAATCTATCTGCATACCGAATTTCCTCGAAATCGGTATAGCCGTTACGACGTGATTGAGTAACAAACAAACAAACATCCAATCGTTCGCATTTATAATATTAGTGGCATATACTTAAATGTAACAAGGCGATATTCTAATTAGGTGAGGTCTAAAATAAATAAATAGAAAAATAATACTATATCTTACATTTATATTCTCTTCACAATAGGAAAAAATGACGCTGGTTTTCGGTGACCTCTCAGTAGTTTGAAACATTCCTAGCTCTATGCAGCCTTAGCGTGGAAGGAGTATCATGTTTTCCTTGTTTTTATTTACGATGTGTGTCTGGACGTTGCCAAACTTTGGTAGGAACGTGTGGTGATTTTCTGGGGCGTATTGTTATCGTAGGGTTTGGATCACGAGTAGGATAACTTTTATAAATCTTATCGGTAATTTAATATATGAAAACATATTAATGAAAATATAATATACAACCCGTTTTTTTATGTGCGACATTAATTTAAAACACACACCCGGAATCGTATTAACTGATTTTAGAGCTGGGTTTAATACCGGTGGCTTGAATATTTATCCAGTACTCGATACATTTCTAATAAACAAAATTTAACGTTAATTAGCTACTTACATGATAAACGAATACGATTTGTTTACCTTTTTTATACTGGATTTTTCATTGATATTTTAGGACTTGATATAAGGTTGTTTGAAAGTTTAAAATTTTCTGTGGTGCTGAATTTGAAAAAAATCCTATTTAACAACAATAATAGCCATTAGCCCTACCCATGTTTTTGTTTAATGTTGTACATAACAAAACGCGTAGTATCATACTAATATTATAAATGCGAAAGTTTGGATTTTTGTTTATTTATTTGTTTGTTACTCAATTATGTTCTAACGGCTGAACCGATTTCGATGTAATTTAGTACGTTGATTATAACCTGGATTAACATATAGGCTACTTTTATCCCCTAAATCAGGACCCATGGAATAAAAATTGGGTGTCAAGTCAAGTTGCAACAGCGAGCTTACCTTTATTTCTAGGTTTAGTACCTTTCTAGGTTCTACCTACACGTTTTGTAATCTAACGCGTACGAAGTCACTAGCAACAGCTAGTGATAAATAAATTAAATGGAGCCTATCAAAATCTGGCTCCAATTCGCTTAGATGGTTGTTTATCTATATAATATGAGTATGTAATTACAAAAAAAGTATATAAGTATTCTATCAGTTATCTTGTTCCCATAGCTCTGCTTAGTTTGGGGCTAGATAGCACTGTGTGAAATGTCCAGCAAAAAAAAGATATTCTCAGTAAAACATCGCAAGGTTTTCAAAAGAACAAATCTTACAGTTATTTTTGCTCGCCGCCTGTTTACCCATCTTTTTTCAAGAAAGATAGCTTCAAGGAAGTGCTCAAGATATTTTATTGTATATATCTACAGATAATGGTTTTCGTCCACAGTCGCGTGAGCGTTTTTATTTTAACAGTAGTACTGGGTATGTTTCACTCCACATGGCTTACTACTTTTGTAATGAAAGCCATGTGGTAGCTTACTACTTATGTCTTATACTCCAAGTGGTCACGCACCTTGAGGTTCCAGAGAAATATCCTGTGAACACTATTGAGGTATCTCCAAGGACTATCAGTAAAAAATGACACTAAAATGACATTTCATTTTTTTTTAAAGCGATTACTTTTACGTGAATCGCCACTCTATATTTCGTAAACGGACTTTTATCGAAAAAGTTAAAGAAAACGTAATCGTGTTTATGAAAGACCTATTCAACGATGCTCTACAAGATGGGGTGCGTGACTATAAGTTTTTTTTAAATACATGGAGATGGAACAAGTTTATGGCCCACCTGATGTTAAGTGGTAACCATCACCTATAGGTGTCTCTGTTATAACAGAGAATTGTCTCGTAGGTGTCACATCTCAGTAATGTGCCGCAAAACAGCATACAGGTGTTAAGCCTCATGTCCCTGTAATTTCACCGGCAACCATACCCTTCAAACCGAAACACAGCAATGCTGCTTAGCACCAGAAATAGGTATGGCGAGTTTTTATTTCTTAACTTAATAGGCGT
The DNA here is from genome assembly GCA_963924445.1 of Philereme transversata. Taxonomy (NCBI): domain Eukaryota; kingdom Metazoa; phylum Arthropoda; class Insecta; order Lepidoptera; family Geometridae; genus Philereme; species Philereme transversata. Next base: position 16,066,528 of record OZ004340.1, read on the forward strand.
CACTGAAATGTATCGTAAAATTTCAGCTTTATAACACTAATAGTCTGAAAAAAAGGGTTTTACTGAACAGACAGACAAACGGCCATGGCGAAATTATAAGGGTTATAATTGATCGAGCGAAGCGAGATCTCCAAATTAACTTGGGCAAATCGGCGTTGTATGCATGTAATGTATGTATGTATGTTTGTTTGTTTGTCCGAGGATAACTTTCGAAGAGTTGATCAGATCATCGTGAAATTTGATACATAGGTAGGTAGTGATCACAATTTTGGTGTGACTAAATGAGCTAATAATGTGGGGGGGTTGTTGAGATATTAGGGTTCAAGAGGGGTAAAAAAAATGAAAATGAGACTGTTAGCTCAAGTGGTACGTCAAATAAAAGGTCTTTATTAGTAAATTTCAATACTTATTTTATTTTTAGTTTAATGTTTGTAGTTTTTGAGTTATTAGCCATAATAAAAACAAAATTTTGACAAAATTCAGAAGGTACACCCATAATGCGGAAATTTGGTGTTCGTGTAACTTAAATGACACAAATATAGGCAAAAGTCTCAAATCCAGAATAACTGCAATTTGCACCCCAAAAAAGAGTAACCAACTTACATGAACTCCCGTTACTTGTAATTTGAATGAAACTGTAGGTCAAGTAAATTGGTTACCCATTTCGTGGCACTATTTTTATTACAAAGATTAGGTACAAATAATATTTTTTGTTTTTATGGGAGACTCGCGAGATCTCAGTTCGGGGCGAACCACTAGTTATATAGTTTGACGGAGCCCTAAAAAAGATTCAATACAACTTGAATGCGAATACTTCAACCTGCAAAAATTTGGAATGCCTAACATTCCTCGTTTTAATGAATGGAAATATATCGCTTCCTGATTATTAGGTTTCAATATCATTCGCGTACATTCCACAGGTTCAAAAGTAGTGAAGTTTTTCTTCTAGCACGACTTTCTGTGGTAATGGTGTAATTAGGTGAGCAGTGAAGGTACGGCGCTGGTTTTTACAGCGTCTAGTGTTAGTAAGCAGTTTCACTGCAACGTTCCTCCACGTAATTAGAGGTGCAGATTCATTAAAATGTAGCACAGCGGGGAAATGAGCTTGATGTGGGTTATATTATGTATTGCGTGGGTTTTTATATGCTGCAACTATGTATTCTAGCGTGCGAAGTCTGCGTACCATAGTTATTATGTATTTCGTTTTATGTGTCAGGATTTACTACTGCATTTACCAAAACTAGCGTTGCCTCAAAACGTTGTCAAGTTTGAAAAAAATGGAACCATTACCCGACTACAGCAAAGGCAAAAGAAAGATAATTTTAGTTAGTATCAGGATAAAGTTTTTTTTATTTTTATTGCAAGTTCTCGTGCTAACAATAAAGCTGAAGCAAATCATTTTTCATTTAGATAATGAATAGACACCTTTTTATTCATCAACGTTCTCTGCTGAATATAAGCCTCCCCCACAGATTTTTAGAGCGACTCACTTTTTAGACCTCAACCTTTATCTGATTGTATTGATCTTGCGTTGGACATAAACAAGTGCTTGATTGGCAGTAGGGGGGTTGGTTTTTTTCAATTAAGCAACAAAGGATAATCTAATTCGTTTTCAGGCAATAGATAAGATTGGAATATGAAAAAGCAGTGGAATATAATCCAGGTCGATAGATTAAGATTGAATAAATCCATGGAATTTAATCCATACAGGGCATGGATTACAGTGTATTAAAATATAGAATCAAATCCATCAATGGATTTGTTCACTAGATTAAACTGGAATAGAATGATTTTTTTATGCTACATGGAGATGAAACAAGCTTATGACCCACCTGATGTTAAATGGTAACCGTCGCCTGTAACAGAGAATTGCTTCGTAGGTCACGCATCTTAGAAATGTGCCCTACGATGCACTGCCCTGCGCCCATCAACTTGACGCATACAGGTGTAAAACCTCATGTGCCTGTAATTTCACTGGCAACCATACCGTTCAAACCAAAATACAGCAATGCTGCTTGCTGGAAATAGTTATGGTGGTAGTACTTTCCCGAGCGAGCACTTGCACAAGGAACTTCTACTACTCTTAAATTATTCAGTCTATTATACATATAAACTCCTTGTTCTAACAATTTTAGACTCCCAAAAACCACGTTACAAGACATACTCGTAGCTTAGTGTCGTGGGCTGTTTACCCCCGTCCAATATAGCCCGACTAGGGTTGCCCCAAAACATTATAAAAGTCGGGAACAAATGGAACTCATTACCCGACTAAAACACGCCAAAAGAAAGATGATTTAGTTATAATATTAAAAATGAAATATCAGAATGAGAAACAACAAAATATTGTTAAACTCTTGTACAACACAGGTCTTAAATATATTGTCTAGTATGCACAGTTTATCCGTTTAAGACGTACCTACGTATTTTTAAGATACACATAAAAATAACACCACTTATATATATACACGAATTTTATCCGGAAAATCTCAAAAGCCGGTAACCCGGTATCTCTGGCTACCCGCAATTTACTATGTATGAGTTTCCAATGTGTATGTTCCCGCTCTAAACTGGAAAGTTAAAGGTTTTCATGGCTCGAACACTCAGCAAGATGGTATTTTTATTGATTGTTACTTATCAGTTTATTTACTTGGACGGTTTTATGAGGGTATGTTTATGTACCGTAAAGGTATTGCTTGAAGGTATACTTGTGGATGGATAGCATATTAATCAGCATAGCTCGATGAACTGTTGGCCGTTGGGGCAGAAAGGTCCTAGAGTGGAGACCACGCACTGGTAAGCGGAACGTAGGATGGCCCCCCACTAGAGGGGAGGACGACCTGATAAAGTTCCTGATAAAGGCGCCGTTGGGTGCAAGCCGCACAAAATCGGTCGCTCTGGAAATCTTTAAAAAACACTACTAAAAATAGGCCTCCTCCGCCTTTTTTTAATAGTGTTTTTTTTTTTTGATCAGCAGATATTTTAATTTGCGAATTATCGGTAACTTCTCATCTATACGAGTATGACTCAAGATGGAAAAGGCAGTTCCATGCTGCGTAGGGTATATTCTAGATAGATTTAGTTTATTAGGTACTAGATGACCCGCCCGCGGCTTCACACGAGTGGTTTTTCAATAAAACATTACCCCCATTTCGCACAGTTGGCTAAAAAGTAGCCTTTTCTTTCCCAGGATATAATCTATCTCCTTGCATAATTTCATTACGATCCGTTCAGCCGTTTGACCTGTAAAGGTAACAAACAAACAGAGTTATGTATGTATTATACATATAAACCTTTCTCTTGAATCACTCTATCTATTGCTGAAAACGGCATTAAAATGAAGCGACTTCATTTTATACTATGTAATGATTAGCTATTATTATACATAGTGGAGTCAGTTCAAAAATAGAGCACCTGTGAAACACGTAATTTTGACAAAAAATACCATTAAAAATACCGGTACGTAAAAATCCCGGTTTAATAAAATGTGGTCCCGAATATTCGAATTAAGTCAGTGAACTCGCCCGTTGCGTAAATCAAAATTTTAACTTTTCTTTTATTCTAAAGTTGGATAAGAATTATTTTGGCCCCTCGCCAATTTGGAGGCGATAGAGCTTTACTTTGAAAGTGCCGGGCTAGAACCGTTTTTTAGATAAAACTTTTATAGCCACAAAATAAATCCACAAAGGTTATGTATGATTCCTAGATTGTATACGGTTGTGGCGCAAGTGTGCACTTTACGCACACACGTAAAATTGCTGGATAAGCATGCTCTGAAAGTTGGTCATTGTTCAATTGATACCTGATACGTAAATGCGAATAACGAGGCCTAAGTAAATTTGATATTAGAATGAGGCTCATTGCGTTCATAATATATTAAAATGAAATACAACCTTTACGACAAATCCTTATTTATAATCAACATAAAAGATGTTACATTCATATATGCTGAAATTAAATACAACCTCCATTAGAAATCCTTATTTCTACTAAATAAAAAAAACCTTAGGTCATAAAAAAAAGTAGTTTTAAAGACTTTTTTCCACCTATTCGTGATGAAAAGTAATGTGTTATACTCGGGTGTAAGTGATCAGTAGCACCCGCGACTTATTACCTACCTGCTTAATAAGTCATATTTTTTTTTGATGTTAAATTATAATTTTAATAAACAAGCTCTTCTCTAAATTTTAATTTGAGTATCAAAACAATAGTTTCCCAACGTCATTACACAAAAAAAGGTGTGACCTTTTTTGGATACTCATAAACATGTATTCATAGCCTGAATAATTTATTTAGGCAGAAAGGTAAATTATGCCATGTATTTACACATACCTTTAATCCATGTACTACGATCAAAGCTGGATATCGAACCCAGTAACAGCATAATTGAAACAAGCCACAAGCATCGTTTATCTAGACAACGTTGTCGAATCTGAAACTCGGAGCATGTTCATCTACAGCTTACAGCACTCTCGGGAGACACGTCCAATGTACATTCAGTAACTGAATAGACTTGCCCGCTTTGTGAGATTTGACGTTAAATTCCTATCAAATCTAGTCAAATTTTGGTCTAATCTGGATGCCTGTCAATGCAATGATTGACGTTCGGGTGATCGGCGTCGTTTTTTTATTATTGGTAATATTTATGTATGTGATTTAAGTTCGTTTCGTCAAGTGTTTTGAAAAAAATACGCTGAAAGAAATTATGAAGAAAATTCATTTTCTCATACAAAGATGCAGCTATAATGATGGCTGATTGACAATTCTACCCCAGTGACGTATGTTGGCAGCCCGCGTCATTAGACAGCTAGCTTTAACATAAAATATTATAGCATTTTCACTGATTGTGATGTGCTTTATAATCTCTTAATTAATTTTTGTACCCTAAAACCTACGATACCTACGATAAACCGGCGTCCATCAACTTGACTTGCGTCCATACAGGTGTAAAGCCATGTGCCTATAATTTCATCGGCGCCCATACCCTTCAAACTGAAACACATCAATGCTGCTTCGTGGCAGAAATACGTATGGTTGACCTTACTTACTTTAAAAGCAATGGTGTTTGAACCTTCTTTCTATAACCAACAACTGAGTAGTTATCGTTCTACCTTATTATTATCAAGATATTCTCACAAATCCAAGTGATAACTAAGGACGACAGTCCTTGGGGCATGGATTCGTGAAACCACCTACATTTATGTATGTTTGTCTGTTGACATTACTCCCTAGAGAGTTGTCCGATGTCCAACCTCCTCATTCTATTAAATAACTGAATAGACAGAGTCAAATTGCATGGACAAGGCGTTGAACTGAGAAATTGAACTTATAATCCTAAACAGCATCCAAAAAATTGACATACAACAAATATACAACATACAATGTACAGCATGTACGTACAACGGTGTTTTTTTATTTATAGCTTACGAATATTATAAGATTTTTTTTAAACCATCTCTATAACATGCAAGCCTAGAAGGGAAGATTTTATAAAAAAGTTTATTTTTATTTTTTTACTTGGAATTTGGAAAGTTTTTGAGATTGTTTAAAGAAAATGTACAATGGTACATAAACCTCCGTGGTGCAGTGGGCTAATAGCTGGCTGAGACGTAGGAGGTAGCGGGTTCGATTCCCGCCGCGGAACAAATATTTGCATGATCTACATATATTTGTTTCGGGTCTGGTTGTTTTTCTATATATTATAAGCATGTATTTACAAAAAAAAGTATATAAGTATTCTATGAGTTATCTGGTTCCCATAGTACAAGCTCTGCTTAGTTTGGGGCTAGATAGCGCTGTGTGAAATGTCCAGCAATATTTATTATTTATTATTTTAATGGTACATAAAAGTAAAAGTTAAAATCATCTCTCTCTTTAGCCTCACAGGTTTGCTAGGAGTAAACTCTTCTTAGGGTTAAGCTTCGCCTTTGTACATGTCCTCTATTTCTGTAATTTTTATATATATATATATATTTTCTTGTGTACAATAAAGAATCACACTAATATTATAAATGCGAAAGTTTGGATGTTTGTTTATTTATCTAATTGTTTATTTGTTACTCAATCACGTCGTAACGGCTGAACAGGTTTCGATGAAATTTAGTATGTACGCATATTATAACCTGAATTAACACATACGCTTTTTATCCCATAAATCAGATCCCATGAGAAAAAATGGGGTGTCAAGTCAAGTTGCAACGCCAAGTTTAGCTTTATTTCTAGGTTACCTACACATTTAGTAGTTTAACGCGTACGAAGTCGCGGGCAACAGCTAGTAAATAATAAATAAAAGTATAGAAAAAAACTACAAAATTTTTCAAACAGTAATTACCACGTTAACCCAAATATCAGTGTTTCAACAGTCCATCCATAACATCCTATTAATTGTTTAGAAAACAGACTAAATGACAAAATGAAATCCCGAAAGACTCCGGTGCAAAAACTATTTTTACTTAAAACCTTTTACTGCGAGTATCTGCCAGATACCTACATGAAATACGATTCTTACGTATTTTTATCGCCTACTCTCAGCTTATTTTTGTTGTTAACCTCCTTTAAAAAGTAAAAATCCAGGCCAAAATGCATGGCCGCCATCAAAGTTCCAAACAAAACATATTAGAGACATCAATGGTACGCTGACCAGAATTAACTCCAGTCATTAAACAGATGGGAGGATTTGTCACAGTCAATTTACCATGGACCTGCAGTAGGAATACCATTATATTAGATAATACAGGATACACTGCATCAGTTTTATTATTATTATTATTTATTTGAATACCAACATATTATACATTAACACATTATAATAAATCAATTAATATTTCTACGAGTCAAATGTTACTATAGTTTCAGGTGAATGACATTGACTAACTTATTGAGTGAGTAACATGAAAAAATACAAACAACCAGAAAAAAAACAAAATACACCGAAATAAATAAAAGACACAATAAATAATCACACAATCATAAATCAATAAAACAGACAATAAAAAGAAATAAATAATTAAGTCTAAAATAATAATCCTTATAAACTAAAATAATAATTAGAATTGAATTAATCAATTAAATTATAAAATAAGTCAATATTTCAGAGATTAGAACATAATTTATAACATTTAACTTTCTCACATTAGAACACTCATTGAACATTCATTTAAACAACAATTAATGTGTGTTAACGAATTGTGATTTGACGTTACGTACTCGTAATAAAAGGGGTATCGCCCTAATAGTGTGAGGAGTATAACGGTTACATTTAATGTAATTACATTTTAATGTATCTATAAAAGTCCTACGAGAATTTACAGTTTTAGCACTATTTCGCAAATATTCTGACGCAACAGCGTTTATCTCATTACCTGGCGTTATTTGGTAGTTGTGTGAACTTCCAGCCAGCCTAGAAAAGTTTATATCTGAGGAAGAAAGAGTTATAATGACATTATAGCGTAGACTACAAATGTCAGTAGTATTTCTACAGTCTATCAATCTAGTCGGGACGATCTAACCTGCATTTTTCTATATTAGTCCTCTCATAAATTCATTTCCTGTGACCCGGCCCTTTCACATTTATGGCCACCCTACTCCCATGAAAGGGTTTGCAGGAAATTAATCGAATTCGACGCCTGCTTTCGTGAAACCTGATTTCACAATGGGTTCATGTTAAATTAATGTCAAGGGTGATGTGTGATCTTTTGGCATATTTGCTGCGAGCCTTTTACGGGGTTTATTCAGTTATCTGGGTCAGAAACATATAATGTGTGTTTTATCCTTACCTTACCTAATACCAACATTAAACATAAACGGAATAACGAAAACACAAAGTTATACATATACCCTAAAAATTACCCTGACAATTGTACTGTCAGGTTAAGCTTTTTCTAGATTTAAAAACCTAATCTAATATATATATATATATATTTTTTGTGTATATTCGGTAGGTCTGAGAATAGAACGTAAAGTATTTTTCATACTCCTATGTGTTAAGGGTGGTCCACCCAAAAAAAATTTTTTTTTGACAACATTTTTATTTTTATTTTATATGATTTGGCAATAAAATATACATACAACCATAAATTTTCCCCCTTCTACCACCAACCCCTATCTGAGCTTAGTAACACACGGAAAAAGAGTGTAAAATGACATTTTAGCGTAGACAGTAGACACATTTACACGATCATGTTTCTATTCCCTTCTACTATAGAACAACTTTTCTAGGGCGGTCATACTACCCCGGCTTGCTGCACCACTCACATCTGTTATGGTAGTATTGATTTATGATATTGTTACGTCGAGGCTGTTAAACAATGAGTAATAATCGAACCTTCTCGAACGCTTTTGTCTTGCTGTGTTATTGTTGCTATTGTTTGTGGTTTCGCAGAATGGGGAGTGGCCATTGTGTCGAGGGACCGACCTTTCCTGGAAAGATCGACATCGTTCTCGAACAATCGAAATGTGTGCGATATAAATAGGCCGGGGAGATGGCCGGTCAGTCAGTCTGAGTCAGTCTCAGTGACTGAATCTCAGCGAGGCCCTGGAGGACTGACGTGAGAAGGGTCTCGCGTGAACATTAGTTGCTCGCGAGTCAGTCTGGATTAAGCTATACGTGCGATCATTTCGGTGACTTTAAGTGGTGCAACAGTGGTGTGAATTAGTGTGTTGTGATACGTGTGACCAAGTTCGTGTATTCATCGTCATCGTGTTGAATAAAAGTGTTATTTTGGTTAGACCGATTCCCATTATTTTATCCCGAACCCTCAGCTCGTAACAATTTGGTGTCAGAAGTGGGATAACATAATGCCGGTTCTGCCAAAGGATAACGTGGACGGTGTCAGGACGAGAGGTCAACGACAACAGGAAATGGATGAAAGGCGGTTTGGAGATTCTCCGGTTCAAGAAGCTCGGCAGAGTCGTCAGCCGATGGAGATGGAATCAGCTGCCGCCGAATCATTTGAAGCACCATCATCATCATCCATGGGCCAAGCTCCTGTGACAGGCGATCTTGCTGCTATTATGGCCATGCTTTGTCGTCAACAAGAAGAGCAGCAACGTTGGCAGGAAGAACAGCGACGTCAGGATAAGGAAGAGCAGCGTCGTCAGCAAGAAGAGCAGGCTCGGTTGCAGGCAGAACAGCGACGTCAGGATAAGGAAGAGCAGCGTCGTCAGCAAGAAGAGCAGGCTCGGTTGCAGGAGGAAGAACGCCGTCAGCATAAAGAAGAGAAGCGTCGTCAACAGGAAGAGCCGGCTCGGTTGCAGGAGGAACAACGCCGTCAGCATTAAGAAGAGAAGCGTCGTCAGCAGGAAGAGCAGGCTCGGTTGCAGAAGGAACAGCGACATGAACAGGTGGAGCAGACTCGGTTGCAAGAAGAACAGCAACGTCAGGATAAAGAAGAGCAGCGTCGTCAACAGGAAGATCAGCGACGTTGGCCATAAGAGCGTGCTCGACTGATGAGGGAATCGTTCGGTTCATCTGGAAAGGAATTCCAGGAAGTGAAAGAACAGATAGAAATCATGAGAGCCGTGTTTTGGAGGCTGGAATTGGGCTCGACTGATGAGGGAATTCTTTGGTTTATCTAGAAAGTAATTCCAGGAAGTGAAAGAACAGATAGAAATCATGAGAGCCGTGTTTTGGAGGCTGGAATTGAGATCGCTGATGAGAAAGGGACTCTGGGTGTCCTGAAGTACTGGAGACGGCAATGTAGCTCCTCTAATTGCTACATCTTCAGCGCGAGGTGCGCCTAAAATTGTTCATGTTGATCGGCTGCCGCGATATGGGGCTAAGAATGCTCGGGACGAGCATGTTTTAGGAGGGGGCAGTGTTACGCCGAGGCTGTTAAACAATGAGTAATAATCGAACCTTCTCGAACGCTTTTGTCTTGCTGTGTTATTGTTGCTATTGTTTGTGGTTTCGCAGAATGGGGAGTGGCCATTGTGTCGAGGGACCGACCCTTTCCTGGAAGGATCGACATCGTTCTCGGACAATCGAAATGTGTGCGATATAAATAGGCCGGAGAGATGGCCGGTCAGTCAGTCTCAGTGACTGAATCTCAGCGAGGCCCTGGAGGACTGACGTGAGAAGGGTCTCGCGTGAACAGTAGTTGCTCGCGAGTCAGTCTGGATTAAGCTATACGTGCGATCATTTCGGTGACTTTATGTGGTGCAACAGTGGTGTGAATTAGTGTGTTGTGATACGTGTGACCAAGTTCGTGTATTCATCGTCATCGTGTTGAATAAAAGTGTTATTTTGGTTAGATCGATTCCCATTATTTTATCCCGAACCCTCAGCTCGTAACAATATTTTTTCATTTTCAGTGTGGCGAATGCGATTTTTTACTCAAGATATCAACTTAACTTAATAGATTTCCATCTAGCACCATTAACATGAAACCATGACTATTTCATAGAAAATGTTATAAAAATTAAGCAATATATCAACAAAACTTAGACACTCAACACACGATTTATTCAAAATACGGTATTTACATTTGTTCACATAGTCTTATTTTGCTGTGAAATATTGCAAAAGCTTTCTCTAAAATAAACAATAATTCAAACAAGTTTATATAAGCCGCGCAGTGAAACCGCATAATATAGGTTCAAGCTAACTTATGCGGTTTTCCTATTATATTGAACTACTAACTTTGCTTTTAGGATTTTTTGTATTAAAACTTTAAGAAGTTTTTCGAATATAAAGGCAAATATTTGCGCTAATAGAAGTATATCTTATCGTATTCATCCACTTTTTAGGGCAAATTTAATTCACAAGTCATAATTACATGTCACATATTCTATATTTATCTTATCACAATCGCTACACTCAAAAGAAATACAATAGTCTATTCTTCTTCTTCTTCGCGTGTCAATAGTCTATTAAGGTCAAATTAAAAAATACATAATTGATCGAGCGAAGCGAGATCTCCAAACCAACTGGGGCAAATCGGCGTTGTATGTATGTATGTTTGTTTGTCCGAGGATAACTTTCGAAGCGTTTATCCGATCATCATGAAATTTGGTATATAGGTAGGTAGTGGTGGCACAATTTCGGTGTGACTTAATGAGCTAAATGTTGGGGGGTTCTTGAGATATTGGGATTCAAGAGAGGAAAAAAAAATTAAATGAGGCTATAAGGTCATGTGGGACGTCAAATGAAAGATATTCATTAGTACATTTCAACCCTGTTTTTATTTTTAGTTTAGTTTTTGTATTTTTTGAGTTATTAGCCATAATAAAAACAAAACTTTGATAAAATTCACAGGGTACATCAGTGACCCCACAATGCTGAAATTTGGTATTCGTGTAGCTTTAGTGACACAAATATAGGCAAAAGTCTGAAATCCAGAATAACTGCATTTTGTACCCCAAAAAATATTACTACTTTATATGAACTCCCTTTACCTGTAATTTAAATGAAACTGTAGGTCAAGTTAGTTGGTTATTTATTTCGTGGCGCTATTTTGATAGTCAAACATTACAATTTTTTTTTGTTTTTATGGGAGTCTCGCGAGATCTTAGTTCGGGGCGAACCACTAGTAATAGTTGTTCGGAGCGGCGTTTGAGGGAAGAGGCTGCTGACGATGATAAGATTTCACGAGTTCCATTATCTCTACTTTTCAATAATCTATTGCAAATTAAGTATTAAACTTTGATAAGATGCTATACAACATTCATTAGTAAAATTCACAATATCTCACAAATTCGATAGCTCTAATACACAAAACCGACCAACTTCAAAACTCAACATGACGGTATCCCACAAAGAGCAATAACTTATTTAAAATTTAATATGAAACGTTCAGAGCTAAGATAATACACGGTACATCAAGCAGGTAACTTTGCTTGCATTGCACCCGTGAGGGCTGGCCTAAAGTTACCTGCACACGAGGTAGTAACTAGAACTAAAAGATATATAGAGCATCAGTAGTTCAGCCATTTGGGGCCGAGACCCTGAGTCCACGGGTACCGGGGCGCAGAGCGTTTTAAAATGACTTCTGGGCGTCTGTCAAATTGGCATGTGATCCGAGAGCTGGCGCTTATCTGGGTCAACGCATAGGCATTGTAATTCAGCGGGAAAATATAGGCAGTGTTCTGGGGATATATATATATCGTTTATTTCTTACTTACATTTATGTATTTCATTACACGTACGAATGATACAATTTTAAGCGAATCGTTTATCATTTGATAGTATTTAAAATAATTAACAATATATTTATAATGATAATTACAATATAATATATATATAATAAATACAAGTAATTACTATATATTACAATATCTTTCTTGATGCCCAGTTCTCGGCCTTCACTCTGTTAGTGCCTTAGTTCACCTGTCGTCACTACGTCTGGTCAAGTTTACTGCCCAACTCCAACAGCGAGATGGGTCGACGACATCAATAAGTCCGTGGGTTGTACGTGGTTCAGACTCGCACACACTACGTCTGACCAAGGTGTACTGCCCAACTCAACTAGCGAGATGGGTATATGACATCAATAAGTCCGTGGGTCGTACGTGGTTCAGACTGGCACACACTACGTCTGACCAAGGTGTACTGCCCAACTCAACTAGCGAGATGGGTATATGGCATCAATAAGTCCGTGGGTCGTACGTGATTCAGACTGGCACACACTACATCTGACCAAGGTGTCCTGCCCAACTCAACTAGCGAGATGGGTAGATGACAGCAATAAGTCCGTGGGTCGTACGTGGTTCAGACTGGCACACACTACGTCTGACCAAGGTGTCCTGCCTAACTCAACTAGCGAAAAGGGTCGACGACATCAATAAGTCCGTGGGTCGTACGTGGTTCAGACTGGCACACACTACGTCTGACCAAGGTGTCCTGCCCAACTCAACTAGAGAGATGGGTAGATGACATCAATAAGTTCGTGGGTCGTACGTGGTTCAGACTGACACAGGATCGGGAAGAATGGCAGAAACAAAGAAAGGTCTACGATGCCCTGTAGTGGGTCGACACGGGCTGAGAATGATGATGATGATTACAACATTGACTTCAATATGAAGCGTTACTACAAACATATGTAGTTTCTATTGCTACGTCTCTCCAGTCACTAACAACGTGTGAAAGAATCCAAACCAATATTCGTCCGAACAAGTCTGAAGCTGGAAGATCGATCTACCTGGATTTGAAACTTACTGGCAAGTTGAGAACTTTGCAATTGCTCGAAGCCTTACCTTTGACTCGACAGTGTTCACAGTTTCAGAACTGCAAAATAAATTTAGCTACTCGTTCATTGACGAATATACTTGTATACAGTTTTCTTTTCAAACCAGTAAGCGGAGATTCTGAACTATTTATAGGGAATAGAGAAAAATACTGAAAAGAACCACGGGCTCATTTATAAAGAAAATAAAAGTTTTTTTAATATCGTGCTCAAAGGACGAACTCAATAAAGCTACCATAAATGCAATAGACGTGGCCAGGTTCTACTCAAACCTAATATAATTTCGAATTTTAATACTCTTTAAGCTAATGACACGAAAGAAGAATAAGTATATTTTCCGTTTTGGAGGAGTTTTTCCGATGTAGAACATTTATTGTAGAAAAAGATATGATTATTTACCCACAGAATCACAAAATGGGAGTGGTTAAGATTCAGATAAATTTTATCTTTAGTGTCCACTTTGGCCAAAACCGTCTAATAGAACAATCAGGAGGAGTATTCAAAGACAAATAAAACATACCATTTCTATCAGTTGTAAAAACAAAGAAGACATTCACAGCAGGTTAATAGTAAAACCACAATTAATCTGCTTCCAGAAAAGCACAATTAATGAACCAAAAACCTTATTGTGAGTGCAACAGCTGCACTGAAATGGTATCAACGGGAACATTTACTTAAAAAACAGGTTGTTGCCGGCACTGTTTATTTAACAGTCTCCGCTCTGCGTTGATAAATAAAGGATTTTGTAAACAATACGTTAATTTTGATCTTCGCTCTGCCCTTTGATAATACACAACAAAGGCCTTGTTGATTATAATCCACAAAATTAATTAATTGTTTACAAATTCCACATAAGTTCGTAATATTACCAGATTCAATCAATTATCGGGATTTTTATCCTACAAATTTTTTATCTTTATTATTTATCTACATATATATAGAAAACGTAATATGAAAGCATGAGTGACATAGATGAAAATTTTTAGGCTTTTTATCCTATGTTTATTTTTTTTAATTGCTAAAAACTGGATGTTTGAATTGTTTTGCTTAAGAACAACAAAACGGTTGATTATACATACTCGTATTATGTATTTAGTGACTCCAAATAACTTTCAGTCTATCATTATTATAAATACGGGATTCATCACGAATCGTTTTATCGGTGTTTCGACCGACAATGTTTTGGTACAATTCATGAACATTCATTAGGGTGAGTATGATCCGATACTTTTATTCTAGTTTTTATTCAGTTGTAAATAGAGCTATGTAAGTTAAACTCTGGTAAAATCCATAATTACGGAAGAAATTTATTGGCCAATGTATTTTGGATTTTATAAGTAGTAAGTAGTAGTAGACTAGATAGGCACTGGTAAGCAGGTTTCTGTTTTATGTGTAAATGTGGTGTTCAACACGTAGAAGAAAAATATATGGGTACACTGGGGAATTTTTCATTATGGTACAACGATGTACATACAACTTTGTACAACGTGGAAACTCTACTGCTGAGTAGGAAACTCGTGAATAATGGGAAAATATGGCTTCAATGTTGAATGTGCATGTGGTCAGACCAATTTTACGGAAGAAATGTACGTTTTGTTAAATAGTGTAGTTAAAGTAGTAGTAGGTCTTTTAAATGTGTCACTATTAAACCTGCTGGTAATGTCAGATATCAATAAATGTAACTCAAAATTCTTCAATTTAAATCGATTTGACGACGGAATAAGTTAAAGATAAAAATGTTTGTTGCCAAAAGGAAAATAAATCATTGATGGCAGGTTATATGATTCAAATATTTTTTTTAAGAGGTTGACATAGCGTGGATCTTATATCTTGGGATTCTAGAGTCCAGTTAACTGAAGTAGGTAAGTTTAAAGGATGCACTATATAGAATATTGTTTGTAAGTGACAGTGTTTTTTAAATGAGAAAAATAAAGATTCATTAAGCAAGCTTCGAGCTTAATGTACTAGCTTCTACACGAGCAGCCTGTGGGTTAGTTATACGCAAAAACAGTACAATGCCCTACGCGTACATTATAATAACGCGTTCAAGGTGCTCGGGGGGGGGCTGCCCCGGTTCTGCAGCGCGTCGGGGACTGTTTCTACAGCACCATGCGCAAGCGGTGCACATCCCTGGGGCGCAGAATTCCGGCCAGCTCCAATGGTATACTGAATGCGTTCTCAAACAGGTTCGACTGTGAGCATCTAAACCATTGTTGAATGGTACATGCGCAGTACCTACACTAGATGCTCACATACTTACCACATACACTACTTTCTTATATTATTTTTTGTATAATTATATTCTTTTGATTATATTGCACTTGTACTAACCATTTGACATGTTTAATAAAGTTTTTTACTAACAATTATGGATCTTTGACATTTGAACATTAAATAAATGAATTGAAAATGAAACTGAATATTGCTATCAGGTTACATTACAATTTATCAAAGAAATTAGGTAAGGACTCATATGATACTGAACGACGGATGCCAGTTAAAACGCAGAGGCATGAAACAAAGATACAGTCATCAACATAAAGAAGTCCACTGCTCGACTTTGGTCTTTTCCAAGAAACTCTAGCATAAGCATGATCTCCGCTCAAGAACACGTTTATGGGTTCTTCGGCAGATATTTAATTCTATTACTGTCCCAATCGATTTTCCCAACCAGATCCTTGGTAAATTCGTTTTGCAAATCTCTACTTTCTAAAGCGAAATACCATGCCGTGAGCAAAAAGTATCTATCTCTAACAAGTGACAATCATCATAAAAGTCTCGTCGCAAACTCCCAAAAGTGACAAAGCTTTGCTCAACAAGATACACAATACCTACATTACATGCACTCTTTGCGAGTCATCTCACTTATTCAACACTTTCATCTTAGCGACACTTTTACGTTACTTTTACTCGTTGCGACATATCTGTTTTTTACGCGAGTATCTCTTTTTAAATTTATGCTTTGAGTTCAGAAAATCGACTGAACTCAAGATATTATTACATTAAAGTAAATTATAGGGGCCACTCGCTAAATCTTCGCTGGTTATCGCTTTTATACGGATGCATAAATAAGTTAATAATTAAATTCAAAACGTTAAATAATTTAATAATCTAAAGGGTCTCGACACCAATTCAGAAATTAAAAACTTGTTTTAATACTTTGTCTATTCTGTACGTCTGATGCTATCAATATTTTAATATCTAACATTGCAACTTCGGCTCCAGAGTTTTATTGTTTTTCTTCGAAGACAATTTCTATGAAAATATTTTTATTGTCTTCGGTATAACTTCTTGGTACGAGCTGAGTGCTTTGAAATCAATAGTTTTAGTGCGGAAGGTAGGGGCGATTTTCTTTTATCATACTTTAGACATAGACATAGACAGATATTTATTTATAATAATCCGTGTCACCGCATTTACGACATTAATTGAAATCACCCGGTAGGGCTGATGGCTAGTATTGTTGTGAAATAGTTTGTTTTTTTCAAATTTATTACCACGATTTTTTTGAAGTGAAAACTTCTTTAGACGCGTTGGGCATTTTTTTAGGATGGAAAAAAAAACATTGAACTCGCGACACTGTTACCGTTACCATCACCTATGTATATAAGTATCTGTAGTGTAGTCTCCTTTTAACTTTTGAATACCTAAACATTGAGCTCCACATTTTTCACTTCTGTCGGCACTCCCGGAGTGCCACTTTTATTTTTATTTTCTATCTTCCTTAATTTTAATTCCTAAAATAACAATGAATTCGCCTCTATAAAATAGGTAAACAAATCATATTTATTCATCATGTAAGTAGGCACCTGCTAAACTGACTAAGCGGCATCGGCGCAAAGGCGCCGCCGATTCACGTTAAAAATTGTTTATTCGAAATATATCCATTACAGGATAAATATTCAAGCTATTGGTATTAAACCAATCTCTAAAATCAGTATTACAATTCTGCACATGCGTTTTAAATTAATGTGGTGAATGCGGTGACAGACTGTATACTCGTAACCTTTGAAACTATCATGGTTATGAACACTACACAAATCATGGTAAATATCCCATTTTTAGTGGAAATAGATATTAATTTGCTACCATAGCACACACAATACAATAAAAAGGTATAACATTATAGAAAATAATAAAACAAAGTAAAAGAAAACATAAAACAAACATAGGAATAATAGAACAAGATAATAATTAAACAATGCAAGTAAGCAGGGTAAATGAACAAGAGGTAAATAGAAATGTATGTATGTGCTACTGCAGCAAATGGGTTTCAGCATTATGCCTCGCTACCAATCGACAGCTTGGTGCTGTTATTCTGCCGAAACCTTCATGAGGCAAGTCATTAGATATACCGTATTTCACCCGCCCAGTAGCCATATTACGTAAAATAATTG
Source organism: Philereme transversata (assembly GCA_963924445.1). Taxonomy (NCBI): domain Eukaryota; kingdom Metazoa; phylum Arthropoda; class Insecta; order Lepidoptera; family Geometridae; genus Philereme; species Philereme transversata. The sequence continues at coordinate 16,084,103 of OZ004340.1, forward strand.
CTGTCGCTGTTAAGTCATCCCTTTCACACCTACAGTGCGTATCTCACGTGTGTATGGGACGGCTTCTAATGACGCGACAGCAATTCGCTTACGTATTAAGCCTACGGATAATGTATCTTGCGACAGGTTTGCTACAGGCGTAAATCTGGCGATAATTATTGCCAAACATCAGTTTAGGGATATATTTCTGACATTTGACAATAATTATCGTAAAGTTTGCAACTTTATTTTACATAGATAATTTTCGTGATTTATCTTAATCATTAGTATAAAAATTACTTACTTATGACGTACCGTTTTAACGGTATTTAGATAAATATCACCGATAAAACGGTACGTGATAAGTCCCGTATTTATATTATTGAAGTTTACTACTGTTGAAATCTTAACGCGGGATTCGTTTGTTTGTAGATAAAAAGGGTATGTGCACTAAAGTACACGACTCTAATTAAAATTACATGATTTATTTAAGATTAGCTTCCGCCAGCGGCTTCGCACGCGTTGTTTGTTAACAAAAAGTAGCCTATGTGTTAATCCAGGTTATAATCTACGTACATACCAAATTTCATCGAAATCGTTTCACTCGTTACGACGCGATTGAGCAACAAATAAATAAACAAACATTCAAAATTTCGCATTTATAATGTGTGATGTTACTAAACTTTAGTAAGTTTATCTATAAGTGATCGTAACTTTGCAAGTTATTAGGGAGTGACAAGTTTACATCACGGAGTTCAAAGTTCGTTCAAAGCCTACAACGTGGGTTTTTGACTTTTCTATTTTGGTTTGACAGCTTAACATGCCTTCTAAGCACAAGCTTAGTTATAATGATTAGATCGTAATGGCACCGATTTATTGAAGTTAAATTTACCAGAATTGGCCTAAACCTGTGGCGATTTACATCACTAGTACGCAGCATCCCTAGGTGGGATGGTAGATCTGCTACTGTCAGTTTACGCGCCTTGAGGGAGGGATTTTTATTTCATGCACCAGAGTTGCTAATCTAAGATTTATGTTTCCCTAGCTTAGAGGATCCCTAATATAGTGCTATATTAATACAATCGTTTTTCGTTTTTTTACAATCGTTTGACTACCTCCGTGTCGCAGTGGGCGTATATAAAGGCTGAGAAGCAGGAGGTAGCAGGTTCGATTCCCGTCACGGAACAATTGTTTGCATGATCTACAGATATTTGTTCCGTGTCTGGGTGTTTTTCAATACATTATAAGTATGAATTTACAAAAAAAAAGTATATTAGTATTCTATCTGTTATCTGGTTCCCATAGTACAAGCTCTGCTTAGTTTGGGGCTAGATAGTGCTGTGTGAAATTTCCTGCAATATTTATTTATTTATTTATATTTATTTATTCAATTGTTTGACTTGGGACGTCGCAAAACTCCCACATACCGACTATTTTGGCTTTTTACATGAGGCCAATCACCAATGGCCTCATGTAAAAAGTATCATATTACCAATGATATAATATCAGATTGAATTTTCTTACCTAATTGAAAGTCTAAATAAACTACAATGAATCAAACAATTAAAATTAAATTTGCAACGCTCTAACGGGGTTCAAGTACATACCTAACATATCTAAATAAATATCTCCATCATGTCTGTCTGTCTGTCTGTCTGTCCATCTAAGAGTAGTAGCGTTTCTTGTGAAAAGGCTCGCCCTTTCTGCCACCAAGCAGCATTGCTGTGCTTCGCTTTGAAGGGTATGGTTGCCGGTGAAATAACAGGCACATGAGGCTTTACATCTGTATGCTTCAAGTAGACGGACGCAGGGCAGTGCATCGTAGGGCACATCTAAAAGGTGCGTGACCTACGAGGCAATTCTCTGTTACAGGCGATGGTTACCACTAAACATCAGGTGGGCCATAAGCTTGTTTTATCTCCATGTAGCCAAAATAACGAAGTGGCGCTCTGGGAGTGCCGACAAAAGTGAAAACTTAAACAATTACGAGATACTTATATACAGAAATGTCGATAACGGTAATAGTGTCGCGAGTTCAAGGGTTTTTTCCCATCTCAAAAAATTGGCCAACGTGAATAAAGAAGTTTTCACTTCAAAAAGTTCAAATAAGATCTGTGCTACTTATTATTTTGTTAATATTGTATTTAAATTAATGCACCAAATGAATATAAAATCAACTATGGATAATTTGTACTGTAAATTTTAATTATAAAGACTTTAAAACTACAGACTAGACACAGATTGCACATGACGTTAGAAAACACTCGCAATCTCCAAGACTATTCTGGAAAGGGGTGGCTATTTGGTGCATTTTGCATAATATCACCCCGGTCTGGCTATTTGGAGACATGTAGCATCCCGTGTCACCAATCGACATGGCTGAATTGTATTGTAGCTGTCTCTTGCAAATAGTGAATTGTTGCGCATTACTTGCTATTTTCATTTACAGGGTTTCGAATTTCCGTTTGCAGAATGCAGTTGCTCTGGCATCGAATCATAAATAAATAATAATGCTGGACATTTCATACAGCGCCATCTAGCCTTAAACTAAACAAATATTGTACTATGGGAACCAGATAACCGATAGAATACTTACATATATGACTTATCTTTTGAAACGATCATGGTTATGAACACTATTTATACTAAAAACGAGTTATTTACGATGATTTGTGAGTTTTTGAGTATCCCGATATTTCGACGCAGTTGCATGCGCCATGATCACGGGGAAACTCTGTTTACTTGGATCGGGATACTCAAAAACTCACAAGTCAAGGTAAATATCCCGTTTTTAGTACAAATAGTACTTATAGTACCTCCAAATTAGTATAAATAGTACCTCCATGACGAAGTGGGTGAATAGCCGGCTGAGACCAGCTGAGACGTACAATTTACGTTTTACAATTTACGGTTACGCGTACAATTTCCGCCGCGAAACAAATGTTTGCACGATTTTGTTCCGGGTCTGGTTGTTTATTGAAAACATGTATTTACAAAAACAAAAGCATATATCAGTTATTCTATCAGTTATCTGGTTTCCATAGTACAAGCTTTGCTTAGTTTGGGGCTAGATGGCGCTGTGTGAAATGTCCAGCATTGTATATCTATCTATTCAGCCCGTTGGCACCCACTGCTGGGTATAAGCCTCCTCTCTATTATGCCACTCTATCCAGTTCTGCGCTATCCTCATCTACTGCTGATCTACCATGATAATATTAATCTTATAAGAAATAAATCTTTATAAAAAAGCCTACATATCGACTACATATTAGATTATTAGATGATAGAGAAGCTTGGGATTGAAATTACTCCAGCTCGGTCCAATTTACCTACACTTAATTTATTTTCTTTATTAATATGTATTCTAAAAGAATCCTTAAAAATAACAACCAGGCTTATTTCTTGCTATTCTTTACTGGCTTGGTCGCGAAGAAACAGGCAGTAAAATTAAGGTTTCAAAGTGTTCCTTGTGCTGTTAGTACATTAAAAAAATCGAATTTTAATTTTATTGACAATGTTGACCATATAAAAAGTTTTTTGTAATGCTACAAAAAACTATGCGCTGTACGTTTGGAATACAGTATGCACCCTCAATAACACAATACACCCATAAACTAGCATCGAGCACACCTGAATAAGAGATAGTCCGTAACGATTGCACCCCTATCCCAACCGTACGGAGAAAGAGAATCAGTTGCAATGTTTAAGGCTTTTGCTCCAAGAAAACAAAGAAATGGAAACTAGAATATACAGTTATTTTTGGCTGACTGTAAAAATACTAGTGGTTCGCCCCGAACTGAAATCTCGCGAGTATCCCATAAAACAAAAATATATTATTCGTAATCTTCGACGATCAAAATAGTGCCACAAAATAAATATTCAATTAACTTTACCTACAGTTTCATTCAAAATGCAGGTAACGGGAGTTCATGTAATTTATACCTTTCTTTGAATACCTTTCTTTTTGACTACCTCCTTGGTGCAGTGGGCGAATAGCCGTCTGAGACGCAGGAGGTAGCGGGTTCCATTCCCGCCGGGGAACAAATGTGTGCATGATCTACAGATATTTGTTCCGGATCTGGTTGTTTCTCTATATATTATAAGTATGTATTTACAAAAAAAAAATGTATATTAGTATTCTATCAGTTATCTGGTTAGTTTAGTACAAGCTCTGTTTAGTTTGGGGTTAGATAGCGCTGTGTGAAATGTCCAGCAATATTTATTCATTCGACCTAATAGTTTCACTTTAATTAGTTTTGCCCCTCTTGAACCCCAATATCTCAACCCCCCCCCCCACATTTTTAGGTCATTTAGTCACACCAAAATTGTGCCATCATTATGTATCAAATTTCTCGATGATCGGATCAACGCTTCGAATGTTATCATCTGACAAAGAAACATACATACATACAACGTCGATTTGCCCAAGTTGATTCTCGCTTGGCTCGATCAATTACTCTACAGAGGGTTGTATTGTTATTACTGTTATCAGTGGTATCTAACACACACGACTCCTCTTTTGCATGAGGACTTTCGTCTTAAAACACTGACGGTATTTTGGACGAGAAGATGCCACAAAGTTTTTACTAGAATATTATTTGTCAATCATATAATGCTAAGGATTGTGGTTGGTGGAAGCAATTGGGGAAAGAATTTTGCCCCGCAATGGAAAGGGGCTACTAAAGAATAAGTTTTTTGTTCAAAAATTACTTTTTCAAAACAAGTTTTTATTAAATTCTTATTCGGAACCACAAGCAGATTCAAATAAGCCCAAAGATTAGTAGCCTACTATAATCCATTCAGAAGTTGCATTGTCTAGCATCCGTCTCCATCATGCTCACCTCCATGGTACCATATTATTGCATTTTCTCCAAAGTTACGTATGTATTTCAAATTTCAGTTCAATCGGTTGAGGGGAACGGGTTTAAAATTCAGTTGCAAGATTCCACCCGGACAAACACACATACATTGCAAGTTAATAAAAAGCTTGTAAAAATATATAACTTTAGATTCTCATGTCATCTAATCCTAAGAACGGGTACTGGAAACTGCGACACAGCATTATACTAATGCATTTTTCAGTGTTCATAGTGTTTTGAGACTTATAAAAAGTTCACTGAATAAATAAATGAAATCATTATATTTTAGAGATTTGTGGATTTGTTTTATACCAAATATATTTAACGAATTGATATCAAAAACTCTCTTTTGAGACAAACAAAAAACGTTTGAAAGGAAAACGAGAGAACGTCCATATTTCCCTAAAAGCATAATCCAATTCAATAGTTTATGTAAAAAGGTTTTCTGCGTCCTGAGCATAACTTTCTATCGCTATCAAACCACAAACTAGTCGTAATATTATTCAGCCAAGTTAAAAAAATGTATCATATATTTTGATGAAAACATCTGAACCAATCCCCACGAAACTTAGCTTAGAAATGTTTAATTATTAAAACTACATTGTAATCGTTCCATTCGTTTGAGAGCTATATTGTCACAGACGCATCTATCCGATAAAAGTCATTAGCTGCATAATCAACTACAAGTTAAAATTTAAAAAATGATTAATTTATTGTAATAAATTCTTCGTTAATTATCCTTTAAGTTGAATATATAACGTGGTAGTTAATTATACGTACTTTATAACGCAGTGGCTTTGATTGCGAAAGAACTTGTGCTAAGAGTATAAAAAACTTTGTCGCCACGACCATATTTGCGTATTCGAAGCGTACCTAAGTAATTTGTAACTTCTTAGACAAGACTCTATCAAAGGACCTTCGCTAAAAGCCAGGGGGTATATAATGAAGAGGATTCCATAAAGCTTTTTGCGGTTTTTGTTCGTCTAAAATCATATTTTTTACGTTTTCTTTCGATATTCTAAGAAATAATGTAATTTAGCACCCATAGCCTTACGTAAGGCAATTTTCATGTTTCCAACACCGTTCAGGCTTAAAATATTAGTTGCGGGACACTCTGTATAAACCCATTTCAAGCAAAACCACCAGGTATTTTATCTCTACAAGCCTTGTATTTAAAATAATGACGCGAAAATAGCTACCGAGATAGTCTGAAAGTGGTAAAGATTGAACTCAGAAAGATGGCGGGATAAAGTAATGACGGGGCCATTAGCGCCTAAATACACACAGAGTACCCTGGAGACAACACTTAGATATAAATAATTTGATAATTTGCGGTGGAGGGTTGGGGGAGTTTCGTCTTGGGTTTTGAGGCTAGATTAGCGTCTAGAAAGCAGTCTGGTATAAATAGATAAAGAAACATTTTGTGTTATTACTTTTATAATCCTTTGTGCTATGTCGATGACTTTGGTTAATTTACGAATCTCCTCATTTCTGGTTCAATCTCGTAGAGAAACACCAAGCATAGCCCCATAGCACGCTACGTAAACCACACAACACCACCATTATCTGTGTTTTTGTGTTTTCTGTGGGAGCAAATAAATGTATTTTCTTTCTTTATAAGTGACCTTGAGCCTTCTTATAAGGCCCATGAAACAACACACAGAAGATCAAAGGATTAGCAAGCTGAAGTGGCAGTGGGCAGGGCACATAGCTCGAAGAACTGACGGCCGTTGGGGCAGAAAGGTTCTCGAGTGGAGACCATGCACTGGAAACGCAGCGTATGGCTAGATGGAAAGACAACCTGTTAAAGGTCACTGGGAACCATTAGGTGCAGGCCGTTCAAGATCGCTCTGGAAATCTGTAGGTGAGGCCTATGTTGTAGCAGTAGACCTGTGGCCGATATGAAAATGATAATATCATCTAGAAAGCAGTCTAGTACATAGATAGATTTTTTTTTTGTGATAGTACGTTTATACACTTGCTAGTATACAATTTGAGCCACAATGACTCTGGCTCTGGAGATGTGGAAGGAAAGGGGGGAGACCTTTGCTCAGCAGTGAGAAATAATATTTATTTATTATTATTATTTTTTACCCATGTTGTCCCACTGCAGGGCAAAAGCCTCCCTCATTTCTTTTCAGTTTTTTCTGTCCTCTGCTGTAGTGGGCCAGTCTGGTAAATACATATCCAAGTTGTCACGCCATCTCCGTGGTTGTCTGCCGCGTGGGCGTGTTCGAAATAATAGGTTAATAAAAAAGTATACAATTAAGGCTGACTAGACGTATACTGGTCCGATTCTAGTTTGCTCAAATACAGAACTACCTACATTATTATTATTGTAAAACAGTAACATCAATATTTTTCTATATTTAATATAGTTTTAACTTACAAACAATTGTTTGCTTCGCCAAATGGCACATCCGCTTTATTTTTTAAGGTAAATTGTAATTTTCTTTGTAAGTAAAGTTGTAATTCTTTTGAGAAATAATAATAATATTGCTGGACATTTCACACAGCGCTATCTAGCCCTAAACTAAGCAGATCTTGTACTATGGGAACCAAATAACTGATATAATACTTATATAGGTACATTTTTTTTGTAAATTCATACTTATATAGAGAAACAACCAGAACCGAAACAAATATCTGTAAATCATAACATTTTGTTCCGCGGCGGGAATCGAACCCGCTACCTCCTGCGTCTCAGCCAGCTATTCGCTTACTGCACCACGGAGTTGTGCCGTAAGGAGGTTGCGAATTCGTTTACCGCCGCGGAACAAATGTTTATATGATCTATAGATATTTGTTCCGGGTGTTTTTGTTTGTCTATATATTATAAGTTTGTATATACAAACAAAAAAACGTATATAACGTATTCTATCAGTTCTCTGGTTCCCATAGTACAAGCTTTGCTTAGTTTGTGGCTAGATGGCGCTGTAATAAATGTCCAGAGTAAATATTTTTATGGTTTTTTATTTTAGAAATGTCACGAAATTTTAGATTAATAACAACAGTAAACAACAGAATTGCCACCATTATTGTTAATGTTTATGATTTCCTTAAAATACATTGCCTAAGAAGCTTTTATAGTTAGATAACGGAATCCGTGAAAATTCAAAAAAAATTGTCATACAAAGCATAAGTAAAATAACCCATTTTCCTAACGAATTCCCAACTGTATTTCACTTTCGTTAAAAATATGCGTAATCATTATTTAATGACCGTCACTTTTTGAATATCTCAACTTAAATACAAAGGATTGGGCGACGTTTGAGTAGGGTTGGCAGATTAAGTTAAAAAATAAAAAGTTGCCTTTTTGTAATTGATTAGCGATCGCCAAAACTAAAACAACATTTAAAGTGAAATATTTACAGAATGGAAGGTTAAGATGGGATATAAAGCTACAAGAAAATGTTTCTAAGAGTAACCCATTTAAGCTCAATTAATATGGGTTTCAAATCAAAATAAAGTTCTAGTCAGAAATAATTCTGACCAATAGGGTGACGTTAAGAAATAAAAGTCACCAAGGAAGTAACTTATCCCAGGGTGCTAGAAGTCTGTGAAATTTAATAGGTTTTAACTTATTGCGCAAGAGATTTCATTTTATTTTTGGAAGCAATTTCCATTATTTTTTTGTGTTTTGTTATTGGATTTAAATATACATAATTATTAATTACTCATATCAAATGGGTATATACCTATCACATTTTTATATAATCTTACTGTAGTGATCGCGAACGTTTGAAAAATATTATACTTACATATTTTGGTTCTGCTGCGAATTGTTCTTTCACCGCACCACTAAGGGCGACTTACGCAACGATGCCTAAACGTGTTTAGTGGCTAAATATGATTTTAAGGAGTTGTAAAATCATAACGTTAAATTTAAATAGTGCTGTGTGAAACGTCCATCAATATTTCTATTTAGATTAGATTAGATAATTCTTTATTGCACACCTTAAAACAATACAATTAACAAAGAACAACGTAAATCTTTGTAATATCGTAATATTTATTTAAACATGTTTAGTCACTGGGCACGTTTAGGGATCGTTGTGAAAGCCTGGCTAAAAATATGTAGAATTCAAAAAAATACAAATTGAAACAGAGAAAATTTTGAACATTAGCACCGACCACTTCAGTTTTAGCTATAAACTATCCACATCCCCTGATACCTGGTGAAATTTAAGCTAAACGAACCGCACTCAGCACAAAGGCATTAGGAAACTTTTAATTATTGTTCCGGGTTTAGGCTAACAGCAAAGTTTAGACGTCCATTTCTATTTAAATAGCGCAAAATGTTCGATCCACTCAGGAAAGTGCTGTCAAACATTACCACACTATTATTGCCGACAAAATGACCTAATAAAGGTTGATTGATTAACACTCGAATTCCAAACGTCGCGATTCGAAGACGAAAGAAGTTTCATGACGTTGGGAATCGAGTTATGGAACTTAAATGGTCTTGGGCGGGACATTTGGGAAGACGTGGTGATGACAGGTGGAGCAGGGTAGCGACCGTATGGTGGCCGAGGAGTGGCTGTAGAAGGGTGGGATGTCCGGCATTGAGATGGGTGGACGACATCGTTAAAGTCGCGAGCCGTCAATGTGTGAGACGGCTCTAACGAACCGTTGAGTGCAGGCAGGTAAGATCCACCACTCTGGAAGTATCATGGCTATTAATAGTATGATAAAAAAATGTGAATAATGGCGGCTGGGTATGCGTTGGCAGGACGATTCCGTGACAACGCCCTTCTGAGAGTATGATAAAAGACCGGAATGGACAGAGATATTTCGAGAGATTTTGGGGAGATATTCAACCAATACGGTATAGGCCAAAATAAGCTATACAATAATTTCAGTGTAGTCGGTCACTACAGGTGTATCCTTAGTAAATAAGGAATGATAGAAAAACGGCCACGCAATGCGAATGTAGTGCCCAACTCCTAACAATGCCACATGTCCTTGAATGCCCATCCTTCCCTGCCACCTGTACGATTGAAATAATGACTTATCCGACGTTGCCATAAACGCGGCGATATCACAACAGCTATATTCTTGATATATTGACACGAAAGAAGTGGAAGAATTGACGCTGCAACGTGGTAGGCAAGAAAAAGCTGGCGAACATTATTCTACATTTCGAAACAAGGAAGATCGAAACTGCGAATACAAGAAATAAAGAAAAAGAAAATACATTTATTTATTTCCGCATATATACAACCATATTACACACACATTTAGAATCAAAAAACTCTTATAATTAAATAAATAAAACCTAAAGCAACCATGCTACTGTTTTTGCAATATATTGTATTTATATTCACGCTAAACCAATTCCATCACAGCTAACTTTTATTCATCAAACTACTGAATGCGTTAGTTGAATGAGTTGCGCTACAGTTGGCTATTAGAAGTTGAATAGCTATCGTATGATTGAAAACGGATTGCGGGAATTTCAATTGGTTTATGTAGATATTTTGTACGGGTTTAAAATCAAATACAGATTATTTATTTGAGTAGTTATAGATCATACACACTGATGACTAATATGTGGGATTCGCTGAGTTAATCATTAAAATTACGCATTAAAAAAAAAAATAATCTTCTAGGTTGGAACTCAGTTAAAGCTGTAATGATTATTTATGTAGATCCACATTCATCATCATATCAGCATAGGACATCCACTGTTTAACATAGGCCTCCCCCTTAGATTACCATAGCGACCGATCTGGTCCGGCCTAATTCTAATTCTAGGGTGGAGGATAAGATATCTGCACCGACCGCATTGGGGTACGAGTATATTGTTCATTACTCCCCTTCTAACATGTCTTATGCGGCCTGCATGGTCATCAGTTCTTCGAGCTATGTGCCTTGTCTACGGTCTGTCTACGGATCTCCCCATTTCAGATTCGATTTCGTAAAGAAACACCAATTAGAGCCCTCTCCATAACACGCTGAGCAACCTTGAGCCTTTACTGGATTATGGGGAACATAGTGAGAGACCACGTTTCATTCATATATATAATATAGTGTTCGCAGCACAGTTTATAACTTCTGTGAATACTATCGTGTTCCAGTATTTTGCCCTGCTAATTGTACTTGCAGTAATCGTAATTTTTGGGATTTTAACTTTTTTGCAAAAATGACATCTCATGACGCTAATCTATACATAAAACATGTTTTTTTACTTAACGAGAAATGCAGGACTTCACAAAAATATTGCCTTTGCTAACAAGATCTGCAGCATTCAGCATGTGCTAGAAGGTTGTGCAGTCTTGCTACGTTTACGTGTACTTGATTTTTTTCTTATATTTTAGGTACACTTTAAAAGTTATTTAACATAGACTTGTTGTTTAGGTAACAAAAATATGTTACCCGCATGTATCTCCAAAGCCATTTTGCATTTTGTGCTTGCAATAAGGAGGGCAGTATTGTTGTACCATGTTTTTGTTGCAAAATAAAGTTATTTGATTTGATTTGATATATCATCACTGGTAACATATTTATCAAAGACATGCATGCTTAGCATCTGCTGGACAAACCTGATTTAATTGAGTAATTTGAGGCTAAGTAGTGCTGTGTGAAATATCCAGCATTATTTATTTATCCGTATTAGACAAATGCCTCAGTTTTTATAAAATTAAAATCAAATACTTACAAACTTGTAATAAATTATTTAAATAGAAGTAATCCTGTCATGTGCAGTAGAGTTTGAAATTAAACTAGGCGAGTTTTAATGAAAGGATTTGAAGATACGCTGGGATAAGCCTTCCTATCCGAGCACTGCTCAACTGGGCTGATGTACGAACGATCAAAATTGAGCAATTCACATGGAGCAACATTTAAATATTATGTGAATAAATAAATCATAATAATAGTCGATTATTAAACGAGGGGATAAAGCAGTGGCTTGCGTCACGGGCGCTATGTTGAATCCCGAACGCAACGAAGGATTCTAGAGTTAACTCACGAGCGGAGCGCGGGAGTTACTAGAATCCTGAGTGCAGAGAGGGATATAAGCACGCCCAAGATGCAGACAGCTTTATCCACGAGGAGAATACTTGACTTTTCACACTTTCTTCAAGACAATAAAAACCAAATCTAGGTTGTTGCATTCTGTGCAGAGGTTTGTTAGATTTACGAATAAGTTCTTATTGTGTGGGTCAATTTGGTTCAAATTTTAAAACAGATGAGGTTCCAAATTCAAATCACGAGGTTCCAATTCAATCACCTTTACCTTACTAGTACAACTTTACTCCCGGCTCAGCCGTAGGGATTTAATCACCTGCTTTCGGTGTGGTTTATATGTCATATAATTAAACATTGTCGAGCAGATGGTGTGTAAAATTCTTTTTTTCTCTGTCATGTCTTACAATAAATGGCACCCAACTTGCCAAACTAAGTTTGCGAAAACTTGTATCTGGGCAGTTTGTGCTCTTCCTTGTGAAGTTGTGACTATATCGAATTACAGAGATTTAGAAGCAAAATTAAATAAAATACACTAAAAAATACAAATTGATTGGTTACATAATTATCTCATTAAATTATTACTGTTACTATATATTATATTTCTAGACAGGGCAGGCAATATCATTTGAATTAAAAAAAAATAGTTATATTAATTACAATTACATTAATACTAACAATTCGTTTATTTACTACTCGAAACATTAGATTCACACTATTCCTATTTAAATAATAATAATGCTGGACATTTCACACAGCGATATCTAGCCCAAACTAAGCAAAACTTGGATTATGGAAACCAGATAACTTATATATAGATATGTTTTTTATTGTAAATATGTACATAATTATAATGGATAGGGAAACATCCAGAACAGGTACAAATATCTGTAGATCGTACAAATATTTGCTCCACGGCGGGAATCAAGCCCGATGCGGGTTTGATTCCGGAGAAAATTGTGTCCCAGCCCGCTATTCGCCCATATTGCGACGGAGGTCGTCTTGCTAGGTATTATGCACGGGGATCGGGGGCAACATCCGGCAGCAATTAAAAAGTATTTAATCGCTTATTATCGCTACCTCTGATGAGGTTGGTAAGCAGAAAATACTTATGGCATTATGAAAGCTTATGAACAACTAGCAGCCGCCCGCGGTTTCGCACGCGTAGTTTGTAAATATAAGTAGCCATAGTTACATAGTTGTTACATATGCTACTTTTACCTACCTAGTCCAAGTCATATACCTATCTATAATCACATAAATAATATCTAATTTCACTGCAATCGGTTCAGCCGTTACGACGTGATTGAGTAACAAACAAACAAATAAACAAACATCTAAACTTTCGCATATTAGTGTGATTATCTATGTGTAATAAAGAATTGGAATAGATAGAAAAATACACACATTCTGATAATTTATTGCGTGTTATGAAGCTACAAATCTAAATGACATCAACTAACATTGATGGTTCAACAGTTGGCTCCAATATCGATAAAATTCTACCAAATAAACATAACACCAAGCAATTTCCGAATAAATTGCTCATCTAATAGCGCCTTTATAACGGACGAACCACGAATTATATTTATTAAACTGAAATCGGGTCAGGTAAGTAATGGATAATACGTGATTTTCCTAAATTGCTTTTTGAATCGGGTTAAAATTTATGTAAATATTTTTAAACCTAGGAAAATATTATGGTATATTGGATTCATGGATCGTTCGCTTGGCTGTTGAGTTAATTAGAAGGTTGAAAAAGCCTCCGTAGATTGGATGAGGCTTTCAACAGATGTTGTTTGAAAGACTAATAAACTATGCTATAACTGGATTCGGGCTCACTCAAGGCAACGTAATAATTTATTAATAATGTTATGGGTTTTATGCAATCGTCTTTTTTATGTATATTTTTGTCTGTTGTGTGATTTTAGTTGTCTTTTTTATGTACAATTTTTTTTGATAAATTATTTTTTCTGGTTTTTATGTAGTTTGTTAAATGTAACTGATGACATAATATTTTGAAGGTTAAATATTTTATGGAAAATGAAGGCCAGTGTCTTGGGGACAATTTCGCCTAATAGTTATCTGAAGCATTTGAACTATCTATAGATTGTTTAGAACGGCCCTTAGATGAATAAACTGGTACTTTTGTATTTTTATAGAGATATAAAAATATTTGTTTATTATTTCTGTTTATAATTAATTGGTAAAATGGAACCTGGACCTATTAGCCTTATCGATAGGAAACCAATTTTTATTCAGAAATCCTCTTCACAACAAGTTTAAATACATTTGTAGCATGTTAGCGATCAATGGAAGACCTCCGTTATGCCACTTTCTCCGGTCCTGCATATCTATCTTTAAAGCCTTCAGCAGCCAATTCGGCCTTGAGGAAGTCTGACTCAATACTATCCAACTGCCACTACGAGATTGTCGAAAAATCGAGACTAAATAATTTTTTCGAATCATTGATTCTTAGAATAAGTGACCAGACCCGTTAGAATCATTAGACAAACAAAAAAAGTTCATGCGGCCATATAGGCCAATAAATTGGAGTCATATGTGGCTACAAACGACGTCCACGCTGTGAGTCATGTGTCAGTGTCATGATGAGTCAGTGTGGCTCTCGGAAAAACTATGTTGATTTGCGAAAATGTCCATCTGCTTGCTGCATTACTCGTGCGCTTGTTGTCGTGTAGGCAAATAGCACATGGCATTCACACACACCTTCGTTGTTTTGTGGCTTACGTTTTGTCCAAAACTTCTGTTTAATATGTAACTATTCTAAAGGGGCTACCATTCACTACACGAGCATCGAACCGCACGATTAAGAGCGAACCATAACATTTACACGCAGATTTAACCATGGACCTGCCGCCAGTAACAAATCCGGCGGATGCGCGCTGGTATGAATGGATGCCTTTAGCCACACATTGACTTCTAGAATGTTCTAAAGAAGTAGTGTACTCACAACGTCGATGAGCTGACTCAGCCTAAGCCCCATCTTGACGGTGAGCCGATCGGAGTTGTTGCCCACAGGCCGGATCAGTCGGTTGTAGTTCGAGAGTAAGTCGTCGTATAGCCGCTTCGCTTCTGGGTTTGCGACGCTCAGGCGACCCCACACGCACAACACTCCGACCACCAGCGCCAACACCATCTTAGGCTAACACCTCCCCTGTGAACAAAAATTTTTTTTTTAATTATGCATTTTTGTAAAAGTATTGTACATAGAAAAGTGGAAGGGAGATAGGGAGGTCTTTGGCTTGCAGTGGAACTAGTTTTGGGTTGCCACCTCTAGCTGTCGAATGCATCATAAAGGCTAAGCAGATAATTTTAATATTATATGGTCGTCATTGAAGTAGTTCCATGTATGCACAATAAAAGTACTCTTTTTGTACACTAGTTCCTACCCCGCCCCGGCTTTGCACGGATTTCAAAATAAAATATAGCCAATTAAATATTATTCAAATAAAAATCCATAGAATAAATTACTTTCAGTTTTTACAGAATTTCAAAATTTCCTGGGCAATTTTTCAAACTTTTATTACATACAAACTTTGTCGTAAGAATTACGAAAACAAAAAAAAATCAGCCTAATTGGTTGAGCCATTTTCGACTTTTAGCGAGACTAACGAACAGCTATTGATTTTTATATTTATATTTATAATTATAAAACCAATTATATAAACATTAAACAAAAAAAAATACTTAAAAACTAAGATGAAATGGGTGGCCTGATCGCTTAATCTACAGACACCATACGAGAAAAACTTTAAACTACCTTCATTTGAAGGCCACTCGACATAATAGACTCAGGTTGACCCCCTAAGCCCCGGATTACGGATAAACTCGGACTTAATTACCGGATAAAACCGGATAAGCCACAATAAAACGCACCCTTATAAATCAATCCTGCGAGATAAAACTAAAGAGAGTGGATAGCGAGTCTAATATATTACGAAATGTATTCGTAAACAAGCCTTACAAACGATGTTTACTGAGTTTAATAGGCTAATGGAAAATAGTGTTTCATTTTAATCTGGGCTTATTTTTTATTATTAACTTTAGTAGAGAAAGTACAATCGTACTTGTTTTTTTGAAGGCTAGCTACAGACGATCATTAAGGAATTGTCAAACATTGCCAGATTTAATTACAGGGGTTTTCAAAATACTGACATAATACTCAAACTATAGGAGCGCAATCTTTAAAATGACCAATTCAAAAATAATTTACTTACTTATAATCTAACACTTAGTTACATAATTTTCATAAGGTTAAGGCTAAGTTCATATGAAGGCGTGGTACCGCGCGGTACAAGATCAAACTAAATAATGTTTATCGTCTACATTACCGCGCGCTGCTCGTCTACATTACCGCGCGCTACCGTAGTTCTGCGCGCTACCGCGCGTTTTAATGAACGTAGCCTTAAATAATTACGTTTTACTTAATAAATAATTTATAAATGGTGATCAGTCACAAAAGCAACAAAGGTTGTCTGAAATAAATCTCTTCAAAGCGATAAGACCGCCCATTGTACTGTTTGCTTTGTGTCTTCTATTTTGCCTGTAATTTTTTTAAGGTTTGCAATAAAGTGTTTTCATTAATTCTTAAGCAATTTTAATATACACCTAGATTTTAATAAAAACTTACGCTATGTTTTCATCTCAATATGTGACAAAAACATCCCTAAAATATATCCCAAATGATATTTCTAGCAACATTATAGTCGGCGCCATTAATTTCACTTCCTTCAAATATATCGCGCGGAAACATCTTAACGACTACATTTCACCATTATGCCATGTGACGTATCTCGAAATATATCATTTTCCTCATCTACCTTCATATATTTTTTATATTATCCATTCGGAATGTGGTGGGAATAAAATTGCAACTAGGTAAAGATAATTTTCACTGAGATTGGCTGCTAATCAAAGTCATATCAAAATGTTGGGCAAAGGTCTCCCAGATAGTTTACAAAATATCTTTTCTATTGAAATCTATAAAAAAAATTGAATTATAATTGACTCTTATAATCCGTCCCTAGGAAAGGTAAAAATGTAATACATCATTTTCATGAATAAACACTAATTTTCAATTATTATCAAAAAATAACACTGAGAAACAAATTTTTCGAAACTTTATGCTAACCCGTCTGCATTGGAAACAGTGAACAAGGAAGCATGTCTTTTGAAAAGCCAAGCGCATTTTGGCATTCATATTTTGTGATAATCAGAATGCAGAACTTGACTACTAAAACTTTTAATTTTATTTTATTACAATTTGCCTATACTTAAGTCTTTATAGTTAGTATTGACCATTTGCTAGGTTATTTTGAAACACTAATAACGCTTTCGTCCACGACAGTTTATCTATCACAAAAAAAAACAGTCAAATGCGAGTTGAACTCGTTTGCCGAGGGTTCCGTACCTACCCATTATAATAGCACAATTTTATTTATTTACCTTATTTGAGGTTGGTGCCGATTAAGCTAGTCCTCTAAATTGTATGAGCACCCATACAACTCAGAGGACTATTTCAATTGGCGTCAACTACATATGTATGTATGGGGACACCCAACTTTTTTATTTTAAACTTTTTTTATTTCGCCAACTTTCGTGATCTAGGTCAATGGGATCTACCAAAAAAAATTAAGGTAATTTTTGGTACTTACAAATTTCGCGAAAACCTAAATTTATATCTTTTTATCGTGTTGACTCAGGACCTTGAGTTTAATCCATCTAATAGGGACTATAGACCTCAGTATCTGGTATAAATTTCAACTTGCTAGGTCCACCCGTTCCTGAGAAAATCGGTGGTGACACACAGACAAGAGAGTGATCTTATAAGGGGTAGTTTTTTTACATTTTGAGGTACGAAACCCTAAAAACAGGAATTTAATGCTGAATAGCAATGAATTATTTATTCGTTTATCCCCGCCTGTAGCATGTCACACGGCTGGCACAGAATATAATTTTAACTCCATAAAACGAAGGCTTGTTTGCGATTACTGCAGAAAAGCACCTCTCCAACCATCGCGTTAAATTGGATTCCCTCCCGGCAAACAACTTTGAATTTTAATACCATAACCCAAGGTTTACTTTACGAAGGCCTGATGGAAGGAAATCGCGCGAAATCCTGATTTTAAAGTGACTTGATTTATTTTTACGAGACGAACCAAAACCGAATTCTATTTCGGATGTGGTCCTACAGTTCGTCTCACTTTATTTATAGAAAATAAAAAAAATTGGCTATTTGGGTTCCATTACATTGTTTTCAGATTACGTTTTAATTTTACTGTAATCTTCTTTTTCAATATATAAAAATATCGTGTCACGTTTTTAGTGGTCGCACTCCTCCGAAACGGGTAGACCGATTTGAATGATTTTTTTATGCATATTTGGTAGGTATTAGAATATATCGTAAAGTCCTTTTCACTCTCCTACCCTCACCTCCCATTTTTTAAACGAGATTTTAGTATTTTTGTATGAATAATATCCATATAATTTAACCGTTGTTATTAACGTGAAGTCATTTACATGAAGTGTCGCATCACTTTGACAAGAGTGTTTTATATAGTTTTTATCCCGAAGTTCCCACGGGAACGGGAATTTTCAAGCATGCGAAGCCACAGGCAGGTCAGCTAGTTGTTTTACATTATTCGCTTTTTTTTGTAGGAACGCCTTAAAACGAGGATGACTATTTTTATGATATATTAATCTCAGCTATATAATAGGTTGCATAATACAGTTAAAGAAGCTACTTAAGATATGTACTAGTGGTACATTAGTATTAAAAAAATGTAGAAATTATATTCTAAAGAATTTTAACCTATGTTAAACATATACAATGTTATTGTTATATCACTGGACTTAATCCAGTACACTGTGTACATACTCGTATAATAATGTAATTAATTGTTCTCTGTAAGTGAATCCTGTTTTTCATACTAATATTATAAATGCGAAGGTTTGGATGTTTGTTTATTTGTTACTCAATCACGTCGTAACTGCTGAACGGATTTTGCTGATATTTAGTATGTACCCTATGTAGTTATAACCTCCGTGGCAAATAACCGGCTGTGACGCAGGAGATAGCGGGTTCGATTCCCGCCGCGGAACCAATTTTTTATGATCTACAGATATTTGTTCCGGGTCTGGATGTTTTTCTATCCATACATATAAGTATTTATTTACAAAAAAAAAGTAAGTATTCTATGAGTTATCTGGTTCCCATAGTACAAGCTCTGCTTAGTTTGGGGCTAGGTAGCGCTGTGTGAAATGTCCAGCCATATTTATTTATTTATAACCTGGATTACAACATAAACTACTTTTTAGCCCATAAATCAGATCCCATGGGATAAAAATGGGTTGTTAAGTCAAGTTGCAACAGCGATTTTAGCTATTTTTCTAGGTTACCTACACATTTAGTAGTGTAACGCGTACGCAGTCGCGGGCAACAGCTAGTTGAGAATAAATATTTGAACCACAATCTCCGAATCGTTACAATTACTTATTACCAAACTATATTAATGATTTTTTTATTAAAATTCACGGCTAGAGAAGCCAGCCAAGTCGTAATGTTCGTACCAAAATGATTGAAATCTATAACCTCTCTAGTCGCCTTCTTTCCTACAAAACAAACACTTATCAATATCACAATCTAAAACCGACAATCCCCCGATATTTCATTGTAAAAGCTTTCAGTACAGCACGACACTAATTTATAGCCAGTAAATTGAATTTTGTTCGAGCAATGGACCATGTAAACTGTAATTCATTTTGTTTTTTCCTTTTTTTATTTAACGTTATCGATGTATTGTTTTGATGGGAGACTGCTCATGTGTTCAGGTTTGTTTTATGAAAATATTATATACTAGCTTCTGCCCGCGCCTTCGTACGCGTTATAATACGAAATGTTCAGGTAACCTAGAATTAAAGCTAAACTCGCTGTTGCCACTTGACTTGACACCTCAGTTTTATCTCATGGGATCTGATTTATGGGATAAAAGATAGCTTAGGTGGTAATCCAGGTTATAATCTACGTAAACACTAAATTTCATCGAAATCGGTTCAGCCGTTACGACGTGATTGAGGAACAAACACACAAATAAATAACATACAAACTTCGACATTTATAATATTAGTGTGATGTATATGGAGATATATTTTGTTTGAACTAGTTAACATTTCACAATCACAATTGTTTCATAAAATATTAACAGAAAAATTATTATGATGCAAAATCACAATTTTCAAGACTTATATTTATAAGGGGGGTTTTAACCCTTAACAAGAAAAATATACAGAAGCAAAAATATAACTGCTATTTTTTGGGCTAAATACAATACAAATCATCATAGTCATCATCAACCTGTAGCAGTCGTTGGCCGTAGGTCTCTCCTTGGGTGCGCTATTGAGCCCGATCTTCAGCTCTTCCCATCCAATCTTTCCCAGCTACAGCGTCCAAATCGTCCTACACTTCGCTTGTCTAGACGTAGTCTCCACTTCAAATCACGTAATGGTGTATTTCTATGGTGTAATCCTTATTTTATAATGTAGTCATAATAATTTATGGCTTTTCTTTATTTCTCTAAGGCAATAGGATAGAACCTATTCCTATTGGGGAAATAAAACAAAAGCTTTTGTAATAATTATCAACAACTATCTTACGTCCTAGATATGAGGTAAATGTGGCAGAATACAAAAATAAAATAACAGCTTTATATATAAAAACTCAATTAGTAGGCGAATAGGAGGGTTATGGCTGACCAATCGAGGTTTATTACCGGTTTATGGTTTGTAATTTAACTCTATTAGTTGACAAATCCATGGTCATGCCATGCTCGGCATCAAGCTGATTAGACCGTGTTCCCAACATCGAAATCCGAAGTAAGACGAAGGTCAAATATGTTGGGATCATTGATCGAGCGAAGCGAGATCTCCAAATCAACTTAGGCAAATCGGCGTTGTATGTATGTATGTTTGTTTGTCCGAGTATAACTTTCGTAGCGTTTATCCGATTATCATGAAATTTGGTTTATAGGTAGGTAGTGATGGCACAATTTTGGTGTGACTCAATGAGCTCAAAATATTGGGGGGTTGATGAGATATTGGGGTTCAAGAGGGGTAAAATAAAATTAAAATGAGACTATTAGGTCAAATGTAACGTCAAATAAAAGGTATTCATTAGTACATTTGAACGCAGTTTTTATTTTTAGTTTATTTTTTGTAGTTTTGAGTTATTAGCCATAATAAAAACAAAACTTTGACAAAACTCACAGGGTACACCAGTGACCCCACAATGCTGAAATTTGGTATTCGTGTAGCTTTAGTGACACAAATATAAGCAAAAGACTGAAATCCAGAATAATTGCCATTTGTACCCCAAAACTTATAACCAATTAACAAGGACCCCCGTTACATCTAATTTGAATGAAACTGTAGGTCAAGTAGGTTGGTTATGCATTTTGTGGCACCAATTTATTAGTTAAAGATTAAAGCCGGCATACACAAAGATCACTAAACGTATTTAGTGACTAAACATGTTTAAATTTGAAGTAGTTGTATGATTTGACAACTCCTTAAATCATATTAAGCCACTAAATACTTTTAGACATCGTTGTGCAAGACGCCCCAAGAATAATATTTATATTGGGAGATCCGCGAGATATCAGTTCGGGGCGAACCACTCTCTTTTACTTTCTTTTAACAGAATTAAAATAGAGTTGGGCAGGACACCTGGCAAGGCGAAGTGACGACACGTGAAATAAGGCGGTAACTCAATGGCTTCCTTGAACAGAGTACCGAAACGTTGGCCGACCAGCAGGGCTGAGCGAGATGGGTAGATGCATGTAGTAAGCATGGAAACTGGATTAGGCTAGGACAGGACCATGGAGGATGGCACATGCAAAGGGAGGCTTATACCCAGCAGTGCGTGGAGTCAGGTTGTGGATGATGATGATGATGATGAGTTGACGAATCCAAAAGACCAAGTATTTTAAATGCTCACGATTAAGATTACTATAATATTGAGGGCCAGATCAGTACAGATATAAAGGGACCAAAGCACCCACAGTCTGAAACGTTTCAATGAGTCTTAAATGCTCCTTTCGACCCGTGACATTTGACACGACCTTTTTCTTTTGAATTCCATGGAAATAGGGTTATCAAGGTTTTTCTTAGATGTTTGAAAAAATTTTGTATCGACCCTTCTCCTACGCAAAAGTAAATAAAATATTTAGGAAGGTAGACGGCGGGGTGGATTCACAAGTATTGCTGAAATTGTTTTCATATACAAAGATTGTGTTTTGAAAAAGTGATTGAGCCGTGGAGAACTGGCAGAAATATTGAAAACCTTGTCGATTCTGAGCCGTTTGTAACAATAGAGCTCGAGGGAGATTGTATTTCATGCGAAAAAAATAGATGAACTATACTTTATATCACTGGTTTTGTAAAATTTAAATAGGATTGACGTATTATATTCATACACAAGCTTTAATTATAACCCAACCAAGCGTAAGTTTGCCCTAGTTATAGAGATAGATTTTATATATTATTCTGGTCTCTCTCCCTATTTTCTATCAAAGATAGAACAGTCATCGTTGTTGCGCTTTATGCGGGTGTACGTGTCTCCAAGCTCTTACATCAGCCATACATCATTATCATCATCATTTTAGCTAGTACGATTCACCCGACGGCTCCTAGCAATCTTGTTAAGGTCGCTTTTCATGTAGGGGGGCCCGTTATTGTATATGAACAAGAGTAGTAGAGTTCCTGGCTCACCAGGGGAAGTACTACCACCATACCTATTTCTGCCGCCAAGCAACATTGCTATTTCATATGGTTGCCGGTGAAACTACAGGCACATGAGGATTTACCTATATGCCTCAAGTTGATGGACGCAGATCAGTGCATCGTACGGTGCCTTTTTAGGGTGTGTGACTTACGAGATGCTCTACTTTGTTATAGGCGATGGTTACCACTTAACATCAGGTGGGCCATTTGCTGTTCTACTTTGAGGTGGTATAAAAAAAATGAATTTACTAAACTGCCTTTCTCAGACTTAACTTAGTTATACATTCCGAAGCTCCGGCGACTGGCAAGAGCCGATCGCCCGGAAATCAAATGACGCGATCCTAGTCCACGCAGGAAGTCTGCAGATGATGTCGTTGCCTCGCTTCCGTTCTAGGAGCGTCGTGAATAAGAAAGGATATTCTGAAAGGACGCGAGTGAAAAGATTTATTTATGTCGCTTTGAGGATTTAAAGTAGAGATGTGAGTCTGATTTGGTACTTTGCGACGAAGTTGTTTAATGTACGAGGTTACTATGTTAGATTTTTGTACTGAACAATATTATTATACAATATTTACTTGCATAAACAAGTGTACAATAAGGTCTTGAAAACTAGTTAATAGCACTTTATACTTGTTTGTCCTTTACGAGCATCGCAAACTACTGATTATTGAGGGCGCTTTTTTACAATAAAAAAACGTGTATGTGCGTACTCTTTGACATAACAGAACAAAAATAGCTAAATATTTCATCCCGTATGCCACAACTCTTTGTTTGTAAAAGGAATGATAAATTAATAAATATAGTTATGAGTTTTCACGGATACTTGAGAGACCGTTAACAGCTACCTTCATCATGTCGCTTTTTGGATGTCGGTGTGCGCGCGTATCGTAAAAATTTTACTCGCGTATTTTTTTCCATACGCGCCAAAAGAAGTATATCTTCAAAAATTTCTCAACAAAACAAACCTATCAATGCACATTATAACATTCAAGCCCCTACGTATGTTATATAAAACAAAGTCTTAATTTATTTATTTTTATTATATTTTTACTATGTACTTATTATTATTATATGTATATTTCAATCAAATTAGAAGGAATACGTTTTTTGTTGAAAAATTACTATTCCAAAAGAAGCTTTTATCGAATTCACTATAGGAACCGCAAGATGATTCAAAGCTAGTAGCCTACTTTAATCAATTCAGAAGTTGTCTAGCATCCGTCTCCATCATGGGACCACCTCAATGGCACGATATTATTGCAATGTCACCGATGTTTTATGTATTCCCAATTTCAGCTCAATCGGTTGGGGGAACTGGTTGTACGATTTACAACCGTTGTTATGTTTAAAAAACTGATCAGTTATGTAAGGCGATCACAATTATCCTTGTGGCCACAGTGATAAGAGCCACAAAAAAAAAACTAGGAAATCAGAAATCGGAACGTTTATTTGCCAGAATATAGGTACATAATTCATATTATGTATTCTACCAGCCAGATGGTATGCAAATATAAATAAAGTGAATATCTAATGCCATGCAAAATATTATTAATAAATAAATAAAATTAGAAATGTCAATACCATAAAAAATAAAAGACATAATACCTAGTAAGTCAATTAAAAGTCATTAAAATTGTTTATATATTCATTAATGTCATAAAAACAATAGTGTGCTGCCATTTAGTTAACTTCGTTTTGAATAGGTAAGCAATTTAGGTTATAGTATTTCTTAAACTTTCACGATCACTGTAGATAATTACTGATTAAAACGGGTATGTGTCGTGTATGTACCTTTTTTATTAGGGTTCCGTACCCAACGGGTAAAACGGGACCCTATTACTAAGACTCCACTGTCTGTCTGTCAGTCTTCAGATCAACCAGATTGTATCTTATGAACCGTGATAGGTAGACAGTTGAAATTTTCACAAATGATGTATTTCTGTTGCCGCTATAACAACAAATACTAAAAATAGAATAAAATAAATATTTAAGTGTGGCTCCAATACAACAGACATGATTTTTTTTCCGTTTTTATAGATAATGGTATGGAACCCTTCGTGCGCGAGTGCGACTCGCACTTGGCTGGTTTTTATTTGTTATCCCGATGCTTCGACTGTGTTGCAACAGCCGCAGTCACGGGCGGACAAAGGTACATACGCGATAAATACCAGTTTTAATCAGCAATTACTTTAGGTACGTATAATTTATGTTGATTTCTAGAGGCAGCTTTTTTAACAACTCCTTTTGATTGCTTCTTGAAGTATCCAGGGTATCATATAACAAGAACGCACAATTTCTTAAGGTCTATAGTCTAATCATAAAGGTTCTACCATCATTTATTTCAAAAGGTAAAATCAAATGTATAATTTGCATGTACCAGTAACTCTGAATAACTATTATTCAAGAAAGTTATTTCAGTATAATAAATTATTGCTTTTCCAGCGGTAGGTAAGTAAATAGCGACAAATATTAAAATTATTCAGAACCTAATTATAATAATTATTGTAGCACGGTTGAGCTGTCAGAAGTAGCTGAGCAACCGAGGTGTATATTATACCAACCATAAAATAAGTTTGTTTAGTATTTTTAAAACTTTTGCAACCACTGTGCATAAATACTAATTTGAACAGGTATTACTAGGTGTGCGAGTCGTGATCGATTGTTTCAGTGCGTAGATACAGTTAGTGTACCGTGTCGTAATATGAACGAGGACATTTATAATTCTGAAGACCACAGCCGCATCCGGATAACAAATTAAAAGGTGCATACGCGATAAATACCAGTTCAAATAGGTAATTACGTTTGTTAAGTACGGTAGGTAAACGATTGTTTGATGTCCTGCCCCACCTATTATTATCCCGTATTATCTTTAAAAGTTGAAAGTAACTGAGCGAGAGTTGGTCACAGATTTGAAAATTACTGAATGAATTTAGCAGTTCATAAAATTAACTTTGGGTAGTTGATAAGCGATTTACTTATCGTTAGTCCCCGGTACCCTTATTACGTTAACCAGTTACCGTCTCTCACCAATTGTCGGGTCAGTTCGTCCCTTTCAAATCTACAGTTCGTATAACACGAGTACAAAGGATGGCCTGACACGACGCCAGGCAGGTGACACCGACTGGCTTACGTAATAATGCTACCGATTATTTTCAAGATACAGAATATCAGTTATAAGCCACGCCACGCCTTATGTCAAGTTATCGTCTTGAACGCTTATTTTATATCAGCTTCAAAAGTAGCTGAGCCACTTAGGTGTTGCTCTGCTACTTCTGAAGCCGCCTGCATCAATATATTATGTAAATACGATTATGTAGACACAATGACAGATTGCTTAATCGGGACTATTGCAATGTAATATGTAGCCAGATTGCAGCAATGTTATTTTATACGGGGAATTTATTAATTTAAATTGATAAACTGGGCTTTTGTTCATGACTTTCGTAGCGAAACACCAAACAATATCACCAGTGATGATACTTAAATAATTGTAGTAACAGGTAAAATTAGCTTTTGATTATTACCACAATTATATTAACAGTTCGCCTTAATTGATGTTAAGCTATTGTTCACCTGTACTTTTAATGTGTAGGTTATTTATATTTTATTAATTTCGCAGATTTTCAGAAAAAGACAGACAGAATAGCTAAACAATATTTAAGGTCAGAAAGAAAAAACCCATAAGTGGAACGAAATGATATAAAAAACTCATTTGGTGCGTTCATTATTGTTATTTTATTTATTTACTTAAGCCTTTCTCTTTCCCAACATTAATAGTATTTATTATTTACAGTATTATAATTTTACATTTATTAATTTCTAAATACATTTATTTATTTATAGTTTGATTTTGTTTATGTACGTATTTATTTATTTAATATTTTTTTTTTGTGCTTGTATATAATATATTATTTATTGTAGGGATACCCATCTTTGAGTAAAGGCCTCCTCCAATCATTTCCATTCGCATCTGTCTTGGGCTAAACGTGTCCACGTAGCGCCGGCTACTCTCATAATGTCATCGCGCCATCGTTTTTTTGGTCTTTCTTGCGGGCGAGTTGTAGTCCTTTGGTACTAGTAAAGGATCTTTTCGCTCCATCTTCCATCCGTAGCCCGCGCTACGTGCCAGACCCATCTCCATTTCAGTTTACATGCCATTTCTTAATTACTTAATTTTAGAAATGTCACTTTAAATTTAATTCTAATTTGATCTTTAATGTGATCAAAATAAGACCGTTCGTATTTACACAATTTTAGTTAGTCAGCGTAAACAACACAATTGCCACCATTCCATCTTTATACGACGATCTCCGTGGCGCAGTAGACAACTAGCCAGCTGAGACGTAGAAGGTTCCGGGCTCAATTCCCGCCGCGGAACAAATGTTCGCATGTTCTATATACATTTGTTCCGGGTTTGGGTATTTTTCTATATATTCTATGTATGTACAAAAAAAGATATTTAAGTATTCTATCAGTTTTCTGGTTTCCATAGTTCCATTTTCTGAGTTTGGGTCGAAGGTTAAAAACAGGTGAAGCCGCGGGTTATAACTATCTGAGTGACTTAAAAACACAGCGTTATATACCCCAGATGCAGCTGACATGGAGGGCGATTTATCAGCACTTGGCTCACTCGCGATTTTAATTAAATGTCATTTTGGTAAATGTAAATTGCCCCTTTAGGGGTTCCACTAGTTAAGTTGCACGCAATTTGTCTATTTCAGTGTCAAATTCAGTCTATAATTTATTTTTGAAAAACATTAAGTACATAATTGACGATCTCCGTGGCGCAGTGGGCGAATAGCCGGCTGAGACTCAGAAGTTAGCGGGTTTGATTCCCGCCGCTAAATACAGATATTTGTTCCGGGTACAAAAAAATATATATAATAATATACCTATATACATATATAATATATATAATCTATTCTATCAGTTGTCTTGTTCCCATAGTACTAGCTCTGCTTAGTTTGGGGCTATATAGCGCTGTGTGAAAGGTCCCGCAAGATTTATTTATTTATTTAATCATCATCAGTATATCAGCCATAGTACGTCCACTGAACATAGGCTTCCCCCATAGATTTCCAGAGTGATTGATTTTGTACAGCCTGCGCTCAACGGCTCCCAGCTTCCTTTATCAGATCGTCTTTCCATATATTTTAATAAAATTACTTAATTAATGTAGGTACATATCTTCTATTTTCAATGTTATATACACTTATTAGTTTTACCTAGCATAGATTTAAAATAAGAATACAATCTCGTGGTGTTCCAATTTCAAAACTATTCAAAATTCCAATTTGAAATAGTGAAGTACTAAGTACATTTGGTGCATCCGAAATCGGTAAAAGTATCGTTAGATTATTCTACTTAGGCTGGCTTGTACTACGATGCCTAGCGATATTTAGCGACTAAACATGTTTAAATTAGACGTATTTGTATGATTTTATCGTTGCGCAAGTTGCCCTTAGTTACAACATAACTCTTTTTTAGAGAACAAGCTAATTTTTTTATCTAGCCTATGCTGTCCCACTGCTGGGCAAAGGCCCCCCCCCTCTCATCACTCCACTTACTCGATCCTGTGCCCAATTCTGCCAATCCCTATAAAAAGCGTCCAAATCATCGCGCCAAAGCTTCTTAGGCCTTCCACAGCGTCACTTTCCATCCAACGGGATCCATCCAGTTACGACCTTGGCCCACGTATCTGTTTGCATACGAGGCACATGTCCCGCCCAATCTCATTTTGAAATGGCAGCCTTGATACCGAATTCTGCGATGCCGATATTTGAGCACAGCTAGGTGTTCCGAATCCAGTCGATTCTCTTGACACTTAAAATACTGCGCTCCATCGCTCTTTAGCAAACCCTGAACTTGGAGTTTTAAAATTCAGTTAGTGACCAAGACTGGGCACCGTAGGTAAGGACAAGACAGTAGAATATACGTGTCGATGAGTTGACGTTTTAGTGATAATGGAATGTCGGCTCTTCCAGGTATGGTCGACAAGACAATCGATTTATTTGTCTGTTTTTGAAGGAAGCTAATTAGCCCAAGTAGATGTTCTCATTGAAATAGAATATTAATTCTTGTATTTCTTGAGAAAAAACTAAAAACGTTTAAAAGCTATCCGTAACTTCTGAAGCTGAGACTCAAAACGAGAAAGCAAACTCTGCCAATGCCATTAAATATTTACGGACAACGTTCAAGAGACAAGATGACTTTCCAAGCTACGTAAACTTTTACAATTAATTCACAGTCAAAATACATTCAATGTGGAACGTAAACGCGTAATTTCATAAAGGCCTTGTCGAACAAAAAGCGGTAAGGCCGTTGTTCGTGGTTCGTAGCGTCATACAATGTTTTTTTATATATAATTTTTGAAGTGAAACTTCTAATGCGACTTCCAACAAGGTTGCGTTAAACGTTTAACGCTACCATGAAGGGGGTATGAAAGCACTGTTGCGTTAAACGTTCAACGCTCCTGGGTAGGGGGAATAGAAAGAGACAGAGCGAGACTGAATGCGTGGTACTCGAACGCATGCGCGTAATATACCTCTTACAGGCCAGCGCGAGCGTTAGCAACGAGTAGCGTCCAATATTCCAACGCAAGAGGGAGAGAGAAAGAAAGATACACAAAGGTAGAAAGTAGGAGAGAGAAAGAGAGTGAGTCGGTAGATCCCAAGCACATGCGCGTGGTATTTGAAGGTTTCACTTCTACCACGTGTGAATTGCACACATGTTTTTTTACACAAGTACCTCTTTTTTAAACTGGGCTCCACTGCTTAAAGCGCAGTCAATAAATATGGAATACTTAACTTAAATATAGTTTTATTAATTACTCTGACCCGCTCCGGCTTTACACGGATTTCAAAATAAAATGTAGCCTACTTATGTATACTGCGTGTCACCGCATTAACAAAATTAATATAAATCACAAGTAGGGCTGACGGCTATTGTAGTAAAATAGTTTTTTTTCTAATTCATTATTCCATGGATTTTTTAAAATTTAAATCTACCTTAAATTCAAGTCATTTAATATCAATAAAACAGCCTGTATAAAATAGGTAAACAAATCATGTTCATTCATCATGTAAGTAGGTACCTGTCAAACTGACTAAGCGACATCAGCGCAAAGCACCGCCCATTTACGTTAAAAACTGTTTTTTTTTTATTGATGATAGTCAAGCGCTTATCCACTACCTCATCTGGTGGTAAGTGATGATGTTATCGAAGATCGATCACTCTTGCCTAGAAAAAACCCATTCACTCTGGACTTGAAGACTCCGAGAATATACTGGTTCGGAAAAATATACGCCGGAAGTAAGTGGAAATGTTTGGAAAGGTATCGATTACTGGATAAATATTCAAGCTACCGGTATTAAACAAATCTCTAAAATCAGTTAATACGATTCTGCATATGAGTTTTAAATTAATGCCTTAAATACAGTGACACACAGTATAGTCTTGAGTTCATACAAAAATCCCATAGAAAAAACACTAAAAAATTTAACGAGATTCGGCAATGGTTCGTGTTGTATGTATCTTTTTTACGAAGAAAACTATCGTGGTTTATTTCAACCATTATTATAAATACGGAATTTATGGGAATAAACACAATCAGTCGAAACACTCTTTTTTTTATACATTATAAGCTTGCGTTTGACCACGATAAAACGGTACGTGATAAATCCCGTATTTATAGGTATGAACTGCATCATTCGCCACATGAAAGACACATCACGAACATTCACTGTATTCCGATAATGTGACCGCGGCACTACACTGTAACTCTTTCTAAATCGGTTTCAGTGTAGCCAGATCCTTACCCAATCCAGTTATGAAACGCCGGTATGCGATGAATGGAACTCGATGAATACTTTTTAAATTTCAAATTGTGTTCGATACGTCAGCTGGCGTTCCCGCGTTTAATTTACATAGTGGATCCTTTAAATGCGCATTTGGGCGTGTTCGATGTTAAAAATACGATTGTTTTCCTTCTTTTTTGGTAGGAAATGACGCACTGGTACATTTCCATTATAAGTATTTGTTACAGGTTGGTAGCTATTTTATAAAAAAATACAAGTTTCCGCCCGTGGCTTCGCACGCGTAGTCAATAAATCATTACCCTCCTGCGTATTTGGGTAAAAAGTAGCTTAGGTCTCAATCACGGTCATTATCTATCTGTATACCAAATTGCATTGAAATCAGTCCCGCCGTTTCGTCGTGAAAACGTAACAAACAGACAGATAGAAGCACATAGTTACTTTTGAAATTATAATATTATCATGGAACAAATGTTTGCATGATCTACAGATATTTGTTCCGGATCTGGTTCTGTCTTTAGAATTTATTACAAAAAAAAATATATATAAGTATTCTGTAATTATCTGGTTCCAAAATTACATGCTTTGTTTAGTTTAGGCATAGATGGAGTTATGTAATTTGTTTTTATTTTACTTATTACTATGCCACACAAAATAGAATACATCGAGCAAATATAACATAAATAGATTATAAAAAAAGGAAATATTTCAAAACATGCGTACACATCACAATACTAATTAGTGTAATTAGTAGAAATGCCCAGCATTATTTATTTATTTAAAACAGTTATAAACTATATTATTATCTTGAGGCCATAACGTTCAATGAAAACAATAAAAAGTAACAATTGATTCGAGAAACGTACTTTTTATTGCATTTTCAGTGCATTTGTATTGGCTCTATTCAAAGAAATGTCCCAGTAAACTCGTAGGTACCGTGCATAGCTATTACTCCCGTCGTTGAATACCGCGTCTGGTGCAGGCTTCCGTGATTGATAGAATGCACACCAACTAAAACTCAATACAATGGAAAATAGTCTCTATGCGCTTAAAAATAGAGCTGCCAGAGACTGGATACAGGTAGAGCCGGCTAGTCTGCGGTCAAGCAATTGAAAAACGAACTGGCTGGTTAGAAAATGCCTCTTCCATCAATTTTTGAAATTGGAACGCTGTTACCACATGCCGTGACGCGAATTTATTTTTTGTTGCTGGTTGAAACACTTTGAGGTTGTCCGTCAAAAAATTGGATTTATATTCTAAAACAACCGTTTGATTTTTGAGTTATATTCGCTAAATATTCTATATACTATTATTAGGTGGGTTATTGGTAATTTAAGATAGCTGATAAAAGATGGGCTAATACATCAACACGTTTTACTCCAAATCACCTGATTTTCAACAAAAACCGAGGAGCTAAATAAAAAAGTAGCTCCAGCTCCAATTGACATCAGACTTCAGAGCTTAAATCTTTAAAGCGATGGCTCTCTCGGGATCTAAGATGTACCTGGATTGGATTACATACCCGATGGACCAACTTGCAAGTTTTGTAAGTAGCCTGGCGGATTCTGTAAGCGATTTCTGTTTGGTTTTACAATATTCAGTCCATCGATACTGTATCTGTGTAGAAAATGTTTTCTTATATGTATTTATATTTTACTATTTGCCAGTGGCCAAATTCGACCGTAATTCATAATGCCTTTAGTGTTACAAAGGCTCATAGTCTACAATTAGTGCTTACAGTTAAGCAATTTTAAAAAGTTTTCGGACGAAATACCGAAATGCTTTATAATATTACGAAAAGTAGATTTTAAAGAGTTTCCGAATACGCAAGCATTTTAACTTGCTAATCAGAGTATTGAAGAGATCAAAATCTGCATCTGCCAAAGTTTAAGGCGTTTGCTTGAATAATATTGCATTCTGCCGGGTTTAACGAGTAGTTCGCCCAAAACTGAGATTTCGCGACTCCAATAAAAACAAGAAAAAAATATTATTTGTAATCTTTGACTATTCAAATAGTGCCATGTAAACTTTACAGTATAAAGATCTAGGAATGAAAGACCAACTAACTTAACCTACAGTTTAATTCAAATTACAGGTTACGAGAGTTCATGTTATTTGGTTATGCTTTTTTCGGGTATAAATTTAAGTTATTCTGGATTTCAGACTTTTTCCTACATTTGTGTTTCTAACGCTACACGCATACCAAATTTCAGCACTGTGGGGTTACTGGTGTACCCTGTGAATTTTGTCAAAGTACTGTTTTTTAACAAAAAAATTACAAGGCTTAAACTAAAAAAAACGGAGTTGAAATGTACATACCTTTCATTAGACGTCTAACTTGACCTAATTGTTTAGTTTCCATTTTTCAATATATTCAGGCTGATTTAGTCACACCAGGATTGTGCCATGACTACCTACCTATATACTTTATTGCACGATGATCGTTAATCCGTTTCGAAATTTATCCTCGGCCAAACAAACATACATACATACAACGTCTTCGCTCGATCATCTAATTGAACGTATAAAATGTAGCTCGTAACAAGCGCCTCTAGTAACTCAGAGCAGTCAACCCTGCCATTTGCAATACTCAGAAGATACTACAAATAGGAAATATTTCAACGTACGTATAACGGGAAGGAAGTGAAAACGACGTCTAGCCGGGACGAAAAACTTTTGCTCGAAACTGCAAGTAGCGCGAAACATTTTTTGAATTCCCTCTAACCATGTGGAATAAACGTCATACCAGGGATTTCAGACTTCTGAGGCGTACTGCAAGTGACTACGTACGTGTAGAATAAACGTCATACCAGGGATTCTAGACTTGTGAGGCGTACTTCAAGTGACTACGTACGTGTAGAATAAACGTCATACCAGGGATTCTAGACTTGTGAGGCGTACTGCAAGTGACTGCGTACGTGTAGAATAAAAGTTATACCAGGGATTCCAGACTTGTGAGGCGTACTTTAAGTGACTACGTACGTGTAGAATAAAAGTTATACCTGGGATTCCAGACTTTTGAAGTGTACTTCAAGTGACTACGTACGTGTAGAATAAACGTTATACCAGGGATTCTAGACTTGTGAGTCGTACTTCAAATGACTACGTACGTGTAGAATAAAAGTTATACCAGGGATTCCAGACTTGTGAGGCGTACTTTAAGTGACTACCTACGTGTAGAATAAAAGTTATACCCGGGATTCCAGACTTTTGAGGCGTACTTCAAGTGACTACGTACGTGTAGAATAAACGTCATACCAGGGATTCTAGACTTGTGAGTCGTACTTCAAGTGACTACATACGTGTAGAATAAAAGTTATACCAGGGATTCCAGACTTGTGAGGCGTACTTCAAGTGACTACGTACGTGTAGAATAAAAATCATACCAGGGATTCCAGACTTGTGAGGTGTACTGCAAGTGACTGCGTACGTGTAGAATAAACGTCATACCAGGGATTCCAGACTTGTGAGTCGTACTTCAAGTGACTACGTACGTGTAGAATAAAAGTTATACCAGGGATTCCAGACTTGTGAGGCGTACTTCAAGTGAC
This sequence comes from Philereme transversata, assembly GCA_963924445.1. NCBI lineage: Eukaryota > Metazoa > Arthropoda > Insecta > Lepidoptera > Geometridae > Philereme > Philereme transversata. The sequence continues at coordinate 16,118,072 of OZ004340.1, forward strand.
TACGTACGTGTAGAATAAAAATCATACCAGGGATTCCAGACTTGTGAGGTGTACTGCAAGTGACTGCGTACGTGTAGAATAAACGTCATACCAGGGATTCCAGACTTGTGAGTCGTACTTCAAGTGACTACGTACGTGTAAAATAAAAGTTATACCAGGGATTCCAGACTTGTGAGGCGTACTTCAAGTGACTACGTCCGTGTAGAATAAAAATCATACCAGGGATTCCAGACTTGTGAGGTGTACTGCAAGTGACTGCGTACGTGTAGAATAAACGTCATACCAGGGATTCTAGACTTGTGAGTCGTACTTCAAGTGACTACGTACGTGTAGAATAAAAGTTATATCAGGGATTCCAGACTTGTGAGGCGTACTTCAAGTGACTACGTACGTGTAGAGTAAAAATCATACCAGGGATTCCAGACTTGTGAGGTGTACTGCAAGTGACTGCGTACGTGTAGAATAAACGTCATACCAGGGATTCTAGACTTGTGAGGCGTACTTCAAGTGACTGCGTAAGTACACTCAATATAAAATTTTGATGATACTTGAATATACAACATAAATTTTAAAAATAAATCCAAGTGCTCGAGATTGTCAGTTCATTAAAGTTATAAAAAAAATTATGTTAACATACAAGCGCGTCTGAAATACCTTATGTACTTAGGCACAGTTTGTTTTACTGTTTGCTAAAAATTAAGTTTAATTGAACCTATACTACACAGTTGGTACACTTTTATTCCGAAATAATAAAGTCCAAACTAAGCCCATGTCAGTTTCTAGGATACGAACTACTAAAACATAAAAATAAATGTTTTATAAAAATCTCGAAAGCAAGTTTATTTAAAATTTTATACTTCTGCAGTTTTAAACAACATTTTTTAAGTGAGAAAGATGTTGTGCTAAATATTTTATGCTGTGGAAATTCTTGATTAATTACAAAACTTCTCAAGCCCCGTCCTTAGCCACATTTAAAACTAGAATAAAAAGCTTTTATCTCGCTCGCAATATCATGTATGTGTATGTATTTTATTTTACTTTTCAAATTGAAATCAAAAAGATTATGCATTTCTCAAAGTATAACCTCAGATTAGAAAATAAACTACGAACAAAAACAAAGCGAACCAGATTATATTCTCAGTAGATTTTATCTTCGAAATTACATTTTTGCTTTTGACTCGGAGTGGGTTTCCCTAATATAGGACATTGCATGCTACTGACAGATCTTAAAGCAAAAAGGTCCACCTTTCATGCGACCTTTTCCGAAAAGAGGTTATGTAAATATAGCAGGACTTTTGTTTTTGCATGGTATACAAGTTAGAAACGGTAAATATATCCTATGTTTTCCTTCTAATATTTTAAATGAAAATGCGAATGTTTTTGAGGATTTGTTTTTCAAAAACATAGTCACAACCTTATTCAATACCTATTCATATAATTAGTAATAAAATGTAAACAAAAATGGTACTCTTTTTCACGTATTACTTTACTCACTATGAATATAATACATAAAAACATATCTAGTTAGCTATCAAATGAAAGGCTTAGCTATTTTAACGATATTGCGATAAATTCTCAAATAATTTTTTTAATTTTTGAAATTTATATATAAGTTTTAAAAACATAAAATCCAAGAACAAGTTTCAGAAGAAGTAGGCACATTCTAACTTGTTTTTAGTTATTAAATAGTCAGGTTTTGGATTTAAACTTAATATTTTAATGTTTTTATTATTTTACAGATGATTGAGATTTGCTTACCGTAACCGTCAGTATTTTATTAATAATTAAATACTGCCGTATATAATTTTATTATAATTAAATTCAATTATCTTTCAGACTGTCAAGACATTTTTCAAGACACAAGACAAGAACCACAAGAACTCATTTAAAACTCATGTCACACGTCAATAATTCAATCAGCATGGCTGACAGTCGCTTTATTAATTCAACACATCGCCTTACACGCTGTAGAGAAAACTTTTTCAATTAAGACCCTCAGGTCGATAACATTAAAATTCCGGCATAATTTCCCTGAGGTAAGGATGATTACGAGAATTCCTTGTCGAACTCGATTAGAACTTACGTTAATTATTTCTAACCTAGTATAAACTTTGGAATTATAAAGAAGTTTTAGTTTATGCGAACTAATGAATACACTATTTTAATAAAGACAAAGTCAAATATTTTTATTCATTAAATCCACAAGGATCACTTTGAAACGTAAATTTTACTGCCTGTTCCTTCGCGACCAAACCAGGAAAGAAAGAATAATGAAATAATATAGAAGAATGGGATATGCACATTGATCAATTTTGATATTGATTTACGGGATTTTTTAAATGCCGTAATGAATTAATATAAAACTAAAACACTAGTGGTTCGCCCCGAACTGAAATCTCGCGAGTCTACCATAAAAACAAAAAAAAAATGTTACTTGTAATCTTAGACTTTCAAAATAGTCCCACGAAATAAATAACCAACTTACTTTACCGACAGTTTCATTCAAATTACAGGTAACGGGAGTTCATGTTAAGTGGTTACTGTTTTTTGTTGGGTGTTTGTACCCACAAATTGCAGTTATTCTAGATTTCAGACTTTTGCCTATATTTGTGATACTTAAGCTACACACATACCAAATTACAGCACAGCGGGGTCACTGGTGTACCCGATGAATTTGTCAAAGTTTAGTTTTTAATATGGCTAATAACTCAAAAACTACAGAAACTTTACTAAAAATAAAAACGAGGTCAAAATTTACTAATGAGAACCTTTTATTTGACGTCTCACTTGACCTAATAGTCTCATTTTCATTTTTTTTTACCCCTCTTGAACCGCTATATCTCAACAACCACCCAAAATTTTTAGCTCATTGAGTCACACCGAAAATTGTGCCATCATTACCTACCTATATACTTTTGTTTTACTTTGAGTTTTCACGATGATCGGATAAACGCTTAGAAAGTTATCTTCGGACAAACAAACATACATACATACATACAACGCAGATTTGCCCAAGTTGATTTGGAGATCTCGCTTCGCTCGATCAATGCATTTTTAATAATCTGATCTTTTTAATCGGAATAGAAAAAAACTGCATTTATTAAAAGGTAATATACATATAACAGTGTTTGGTTCAGTAGATATTCAAATTCAGGAATGAAGTTTTTATTTTTTGTGTTCTAGATTATGACTAGGTATATTATGTTTCAAATAAGTTTTGTAACATAAATAATACGTACTATTCTAATGAATTTGGAATAACTAGAGAAGCAGAATTAAGCCGAATAAAAATTGGATAGATTGCGCGATATATTATTAATATGTATAAAATGAAGGCTGATAGAGGAGACTTGAATAAAATACATGGTGTGCCGATTACGCATTCCAGTATGAACAGAAAGGTTAGATTAGATTAAATAATTCTTTATTTCACACCACGAAACAAATACATATAAACAACAACTACGTAAATCTATGGATACAATTGTCGGTCTTATCGCTAAATAGCGACCTCTACCAGACAACCTTTGGATGGAATGGACTGTGTGGACATTACCTGGGGTGTATTGGTGTACCTAACATACTAAATGTACATACATAGTAATACTAATCATATAAAAATAAAAAAATCCAAAATTGAAAGTTACATGAAAATAAATAAAAAGTACTCATAAAAAATTATTTAAACATAGTTATACTTATTTAAGAAACATATTAATTAATAATAAAAACATAGATTTTTAGCGACAAATACTCAGATAGTGTTCTCTGAGCGTACGTTTAAAAAAATGACAAGTGACTTGGCACATCTGATAGCCACCGGCAGCGCGTTCCATAACCGGACAGCCTGCACTGTAAAAGACTTAAAGGTTAGGTTTAATAAATAAATAAATAAATATTGGTGGAAATTTCACACAGCGCTATCTAGCCCCAAACTAAGCAGAGCTTGTACTATGGGAACCAGATAACTGATAGAATACTTATATACTTTTTTTTTGTAAATACATACTCATAATACGCTATACGCCCACTGCGCCACGGAGATCGTCTAATAATAATAACTTAATAATTAATATAATAATAATAATAATAACAGTTTAATAATAAGTTATTCCTAACAAGGTAATAATTATCTCTTACGTTGGACTAGAATGTATGTCGTATGTATTGTATTCATAATGTTTAATAACTGTTTTAAGTTCATTTATTTATTTTAATACTTTATTGCACAAACAATACAAATTACATGTACAAAAAGTGGGCTTAATGCTAATAGCATTTTCTACCTGCAAACCTCAGAGGTAACAAAAAAGGTTTAGGTTCATAGTTGTAGTTTAAAAAAAAAATTATTAGTTGATGTTAAATATGGAAAGTTATATAGCAATTTAATAATTTTGTTTTGTAGAATTTGTAGTTCGAAAAATTTAGTTTTAATAGTTTAAATCGGAGTATATCCCACTAGTCCACCACGGTTCTATACTAACTCGTAGATAGCTGTTGACATATCCATTTCGCTTTGTCTATGATATCGTTGTAATATAATATTCTGCTTGCAACATCAACAACATACTCCATACCATATCAGCAGACCAAAGGAATGAGACGAGAATATAATAAGACCGACATGGGAATAAAGACAAGTAAGTAAACTCGATTCTCAATTCCATTACAAGTCTACCAAGATAATGTTCGTTCATTTATGAAGTCTAATTAACGCAGTCGTAACAAATCAGTATAAATGAGCTCTTACATTCATAAACTCGGCATAATTTCATTCTTATTGTACGTGAATTTGTTCGCAAAATGTGCATATTTCGCATGAAAAGTTTTGTTAACTTTGCTAAGCGGATGGAAGGGCATGCACTGTTATAATGTTATTATTTGGAAATGTGAATGTTAACCTTTTGTGATGTAATTTGCGAGCTGTGGGAGAGTAATAAATTTTATTTGAATGAAGTAAACGAATTATGGTCTGCGCTTCATCTTGTTTAATTTGTGATATATATAAATTTAACTGGATGTATACTGCGTGTGTTTACAATATTAATTTCTATATAAATTTTCTACTATAGCGAGCACCCATGTAAAAACAGGGGCGCGTGCACTGTAGTGTTAAATCACGGGTAGGGTTCATGGCTAGTATTGTTGTAAAATAGTTCTTTTTCAAACATGGGTAAAACGGTACGTGCTAAATCCCGTATTCATAATAATGATCTAAACACAAGGACGGCCTAAAAAACATTCATACTATTCCCACTAGCTCATCAATTTTACTTACCGTAAAGCAGGTTTACCGCGCTTAGAACTTGCAAAGAGTTTTGTTTACATACTAGCTGACCCGTCCCGACTTCGCAAGGTTTTTTATCAAAATAAATATAGCCTTTAGCACTCAAGGATAGTGAAGTTTTCCATCAGTTAAAAAAAAAGGATTGTGTGGTTTTATGAAACCACGGTAAAAGTGAAACTTTGTTTCACATTATAGACGTAATAGTCTATACTCTACACGGTAAGCTGATGCGAACTATAGGCGCCGCCATATTGGCCTCGGCTGCTCTGACGAGCGCCGTTCACTTTATCCCTACTCCGCGACCGACCGTCACGCGACATGCAACACACAGACGAAAAAGTTTGAGACGATGTAATAAAAGTTTCACCTTAAAAATCGAAAGCGGTTCAGTAGTTTCGGTGATTACCCATTACATACAAATTTTAACCTATTATAATAGTAATATAGAAAAAAAAAACATTGATTTAAAGCAATTTTGTAGGTCATATAAGGATACAACATAATTATTAATATGGGTTTTAAGAAGATGCCTGTGAGCAATGTTATTTAAACTGTTCTTCTGGTTTCTAGCTTATTACTTATACTTTTCTCATTACATTATATTTTACATCTTATAACGTATACCTTCATACTTTGGATCTGATACTTTGGTTTACACTGAGATAGAAGCGGCCAGTAGCGGTTGGCAGGGCCAGCAACGCCTAACTTACTCAGAGGGATCTTTAGTCTTGTAGTACAGATACAATATTCATTTAACAAGAAAAATCGGCCTGCCTGGTATTAATTTGTTACCACTGCCTATAAAAATTGCATTACCTCACAAGTTAGACTTGGCATTGCACCTGTCAATAGTGATTTTGTTGAATAATGTCATACTACCACTTTCACCAGTGGTTAGCCTGTTCGCATCGGCCGCGCGCACGGCTGACTTTTTCTAGCCCCTCAAGCAATACTACGTATTCTAGCAACAAATATAAAGTTTATGCTGCGTGATTAAGCTGCTCGCCGCGTCGCTAACGGTCGCTGATATTTTGGTTCGAATTGAGCCTTATGCGAAACTTGATCGCTGTAAGCGCGCAGACGATAAAGTTCCGTTTAGTTTTAGTTATCGCAACTGTATCTGTTGTTGTAATATCATTGCAAATATTATTGGATGCTGTGAGGTAGAACGTTCATTGTTCTGTAAAATTATCATAGCTAAATAGTAGTAAATATTGGGATGTTTGTACAATTATAAAGTGACTGTAATATGATAGTATTATCCAGAACATACTGGAAAATCTTGTATCTCCACGCGCGATATCATTTCTCCAGAAGTCGAGCAAAAATACGTAGAAAATTAAAAAAGGTTCGTAGATGTGCTACGATGTAGCTTTTCGTAGCACGTCTACGCACAACCGACTTGCGAAACAATGGACTGACGGTGACGATGGACTCCGAGGTATGAATTGATCAAACGATTGCATCCAGTTGCCTTCGACTGAATGCACGTTAAGGCAAAATACCATTGAATGGACGTTCTACTTAATTTCTTATATTATGTTCATTTCAATCAACCGCTAATTAGTAAACCGTAGTATTAACTTAATCATGCTTTAGGCGAGGTACCATAAACATGTTTTTTATCATAAAAATAGTTTCTTTTGAATGAAATCTCATCTGATGGTAAACGATGATGTGGTCTAGCATAGAGCACGATGATTTAGAAGATACCTATTCACTTGTATCATAACGATACTCCAGATAGTATAAGATACAGAATTTACCCAGACGGCTTTTGATTTTTGTTTATCCTGTCCATCCAAAGGTTGTTTGGAAAAAATCGCTTTTGGCGATAAGACCGCCCATTATACCGTTATTTATTGTTTATTTCCGTTGTTATTGTATTTTTGTTTGGTGTGCAATAAAGAGTATTTCATTAATTATTTCATTCATTGTCATTTTCAGGTGACGGTAAAGTATTCCGAATTATATATCTGTACGTAAAACCAAAATAGATAATATTAGAGTGATAACTCGCAAATTATTTGAGTATTATCATCTTCATTTAACCGTAAGACATCCACTGCTGAACATAGACTTCCCCTATTTCTAGGGCGACTGATCTTACGCAGCCTATATCCATCGACTCCCAACTTTTATTTTAAATTTATAATGTAGCTGTTTTTTTCAGTTCAAATTTTGTTGCGTCATATGAAAGCAAGTATTAAAAACCAATTATCAGTCATATAACTATGATTAATAATTAAAATATGTCACGTACTTGAATCTAATTAAACAACCAATCAATTGTGATTGGAAAAGCCACAAACAACATAACAGTAATTTATTTAATACCAATCGGCAAATTCGCTTTTGACTGTGAGATTTTCGTGATATTGACAGAATTAATTTTATTTACTGCAATCGGTACATATTGGCAAAACAATATAAAGCATTTAAAGTAGCTATAATCGATATGATAAAAAGAAGATGTGCTTGCACAACGATCGCTAAACGTATTTAGCGACTAAATATGTTTAAATTGTACTAATTAGAAATATTTTAAAACTCTTTAAATCATATTTAGACACTAAATACGTTGAGGAGGCATCGTTGCCCTTAGAAATTAAGCATTTTATCACAATAATGTAATTATATTATATTTACTTTTGTTCATATAATTTGGCGCCATTTTGTAAAAAAAAATCTACTATAAGTAGTGTTTTTTTATATTTTGTAAGCACACAACCAACCTAGAACATAAATCGATATAACGTTTGGCAAATCCCTAATTTACACATTACCACAAAAATCGTCGCGTATCTATAAAAACCTACCCATTACAACGGTTACGAGTCCCAAAAAGAACCGTAAGGATACCCTTTCTTTCCCTTTATGTTCCTCACTGTAAGTTAAACTATCGGCAAAACTCCTTATCCATCAAATCTGCTAATTATTATAATAAACTGGTTGACTTTCCTGAGTAAGATTTATTTAATCCCTCCAAATTTAAGTGAGTTCGTTTGGAACACTGGTTTGGACTGGTTCATTAACTGTTTGTTCTCACTTACACTTTCATTTAAACGTTCATATTTTAACTTGCATATTAATTTTTACCGTTCTTTTATATTGAAAATATTTAGTAGCTAACTAGACAAACAAACTCATTTAAATATTATATGCGAAAACATGTAAATGGTAATAAGTGTTTAAAGTTGTTTCTTGTTAGATGTAAGTACTCTTTGTTTTCCGTATAAAATAAAAAAAGAATCATTCGATAATTACATATTCTAAGTTCAAACTCGAGGTCCTAAATAATACCGACTATCTTCAAATTATACCATTATCATGAAAGTAGCGAGCTTAGGTATCTGAACGGATGTGCGAAAGAGATAGGTGCAGTTAGGATTTAAGGCTTAGATCGGTCTGAGCTTAGAGCCTTGAACAGGTGATACTGGTAGAAATACTATTATAAACTGGATTGAATAGTCTCTTGTGGATAATTGCAGAAGGTCTACAAATTTTTCATAGTAATTTGAGTGCGAGGCGAGACGTTTTCCGGAGCGGATCACACTCACCCTGATAAAGGTTCACGAATTGAACCGAAACATTGTCGGTCAAAATACCGATAAAACGGTACGTGATAAATCCCGTATTTAGAATAATGATTTTTATAACAAATTTTTTTTTATGTGAGGTAACCACACAATCCCGCTTACCAGTAGTTAAGACACTATTTTTTAGCAAAACTTTGAAAGGTGCCAGTAATTTAAAACATTTTATTACTTTTAATAAAATAATAACTTAAAAAAAATGCAGATTCAATGAGTGATAGACAAACTGGAAACGATTAGTAAGTGCACCGTTTCCAATTTAGTTTAGAATACTAAAACAAAATTTCATTTACAACGAGCACTGAAATCTATCCATCCACGTCCCATATAAAACCATCCATCCGGAGTCCGTAAAATAAATCTGTTTCAGAGGATACCACGTACCAGGCACAGATAAAGTAGGCTAAAAATATTTCAATCGCTAGATAAATTGAAAGCTTTTTTATTCCTAGAGTTATCGTTATCTAAAATACCCTAGACCTCGCTTGTTATACGAGATCTAGTAAAAACATTGTCGAATGCTATGAACTAGCAATAAAATTATATTCTGGACAATAATTTATGAGTATTATACACAAAATTTATTATGTAAAAAATTATGGAATAATTCTAAAAATTATTAAAACTTGATATAAGACAGTGGCTATAATTATTTTTTTGATAGATTGGGAATAGTCTACGTACATTTACAATAAATTTTGCTTTATCTAGCTAAAGTTCATCAACTTATTTTGATTTAACTTTTTACTCCCGAATTTAATGTTTTGGTATATGTAATAATTTGAAACTGTAAAAAAAAATACGATGAACATGTTAATTTTTTTTTCTCATTGCTAGATGATAAAGGTACAAACTCCTTGATTCTAATTGTGCGTCAAATAAACAATCCATTATCATTGCAACTTAAAATACAGACACAAATTAATATTCAAAACGTAAATCCAACACTTTACACATCCTTTTCAAGAAAACTAATTCAATTTTGCACCCAAACTAAACGTGCTCTCAAAATTCTAATTTTAAATTCCTTAGCTTGGACGTGTTGAGAGCCAGGAAAAGGCGAAACACTTGAATTTAAATTCTGGGCGCAAAACGATCGAGTGTGTCCGAATTTCGAAATTCGATTCGACGGAGCATGTAACTATTTGCAAACAATACGTGGAAATGAATTGGTGAATTGAACGTTCATTTTCGATCTCAATAAATGCTAAGACAGTTGATTAAACTGTTTATAATTGTTTGTGAACTTTAGGCAAAAATATGTATACGAAAATACATATTTTGAGTGACTGTAGTGACCAAAATGAATATTATTATTTTGAGTGAATCTAAAATTAATAATACCTAATTTTAATAAGAAACACAAATTGGGTTCAATTATCACTGTGGGACACAATTTTGAATGATTTGCCAATATTTAAGTTTGTGGTGCTAGTAATTTTAGTTTTGACTGTTCTGTTTTGTTTTTTTGATATTTGAAAACTTTTGAAAAACATCCATGACTGAACAAACAGGTTATTGAAAAAAAAATTGGTTCTTACTGAATCCAAACATCATGCTTACCTGAAACAAGCAAAATAAATTAATTAAACACGCAATTTTAAAACAATTACAAACCAAACACATTTATCTAAAATATAAACCCATAAATGAGCCAAAATAAGCATTATCCCGAGCCATTAAAACCACAGATTAAAAAAAGAACACACGAAAAAACAACACGTTGAAATAACAATGTATAACATTCATCTGACATATTTTATTAGTCCGTTCACGCTAAATCTGCATAACGCTTAATTTGTTTCTTACTTATTTAGCATTTGAGAGAGAGAGGTCGAAAAAAAAATTTAGGCGACCTTTGCGACGCAATGGGACATTAAAGATAATATAGAGCAAGGAAATATAGGTTAATAAATTTTGTAAAAGAAAACAACGTCCGGTATTTCCAACTGATGGGGCGTCACTGAAAATCAACGCCGCAGTAGCATTAGGATCCACACCGCTGAATGTATTCTAGTCTAGATTACAATAATGTGTTCGAATAAAAGACTTTAGGCACTTTTTAACGAAAAATTAACATTTATGTAATGTAGGGTAATAAATATAATATTATTAGCTTCTATTTTAATTCAAAGAGGCTTGTTAGGTTTGAAATAACCCAGTAGTGGATAATTATAGACTGTGGATGATATCGATGTGTATTTATTATTATTTATGTAAGTATCTAGTACATTAAGTATTTTTTATATTACAAATCTAAAAAAAATTAAAAAGTAGATCTGTGAACTACCGGAATATCTTTATCCGAGAGACTCAAAGGTTATCTTGAAGACTTGCTTTTTCAACTATATAATATTTTTATGTGCATTATAGAATTTGAGATTTTTTAAATGTTATATGTCTAAAAAATCTCAATTTCTACAATGCCTACCGCTATGCAGAGTAATCGTGACCAGACTATAACTCACTCGTAATATAATCTGGCGTCTGACATAGGTCCTTTAAATATTTTTAATGGAGGCCGGATGGTTAAGCACAGGTGTGCTTGAACCCGGCCTTAATGATAGCATAGCTCCTTTACAAGCTAATCCGATGTGAACTCGGATTGAGGCGTTTATCTTTGGTCTGCACTGATTTAGAGGCATTTGAAAGACTACAATTAATGTGCCACTTTAGGAGTGCGGTTTTTAGATTAAACCACGATTTTGACTTGAACTTTAATCTTTAATTTTGGGTTGATTAAAAGTCAAATGATTCACATAATAAAGTAAAAAAAGTAAAAATCTTTATTCAATCAAAACAGCTTAACTGATACGTTATGGTATTTTTCAAACTTTCACGATCACTGTACCTAATTAATGATTTAAACGGGTATTTATCGCGTATGTTCCTTTTTTATTTGTTATACCAACGTTTCGAGCCAGCAACAGCCGTGGCCGCGGGCAGACTCGATAAAAAAGGAAAAATAAAAAAAGTGGCACTCCGGAGTGCTGACTACACTACAGATACTTATATACAGAAGTGTCAGTAACAGTCAGTGTCAGTAGTCAGTGACAGGTATCGGTAACAGTGTCGCGAGTTCAATGGGTTTTTCCCATCTTATAAAATGCTCAACGTGCCTAAAGAAGTTGTCACTTCAAAAAGGTACATTAGCGATAAATACTCTTATAAATCAGTAATTAATATAGTTTATATACCTATAGCAAATGTAGTATACTTAATTTGCTATAATAGGTAAACAAAAAAAACCATACTAAATGTACCTTGGCCTAGCTTTGTCTCACGTACTAGGTCTTTTGAAAGCCTGTATAGGTAAGTTTAAGCAATTACTGATTATAAGCTACGATTGTTTGAACTCTTTAGATTAGATACTGGTTAATGAAAATTCCATTGAAAATTATAGACAATTTATGGTACATTAAAATACCAATATCCATGGTCTACTTACTAATGATGTTAAGAACTAATTATTGTGTCTATATTTAAGTGGTAATGCAGCATTAAATATATATTTTTCCTTTTTCATTTTCGATTTAGTAAACTTGGATAACGTGGATTGGAGTAAAATGATGATAGTTTTCAAACTTATATCAACAAAGTTTCGTCCCGAAAGTGGAATCAAAAATGTATTTTGTGACCTGTTCCTATCTTTTCATTTTGTACCGAACACAATGTATGTTAATGTGTGCATTGAACTCAATACTTGCGTGAATGCACAGCAATGCACATTACCTTCTGTGTTTGCGCAGTCGGTTCAACATCCTCTCGGCAATAACTTGGATACTGACCTTGATTTGCTGTTCTACTCTCGTTTAACGAGAGCGGACGGGCTTGACTTATTTTGATAGGGCATGTTTGTATTGTATTATTTTCAATTCTCTACCCTCAAATAGAGGGTATTTCATTATCCCTAATCATCAACATATTATCAAATTTTGTTTTAATTTTGGGTTATTTTATTTATATTATTTGTGAATTTAATATGAGTCAAATAAAACTAGAATGCAAAACATAACTTTTTTTTCGTTGTGATCTGCAATCAGCTGGAGGACTATAGGCGGATGAGTTGATTTATTTGTGGCGGAATCAAGATAGATTAGTCCTTCTTCACTTCTTTTAAAGCAGCTAGCAGGTTGTCCAAGACATACTCTTTTTAGCCGGTTTGTGTCCAAATCATTTTCCACCAGCGCTATTTCCAGCGGATTAACATGCCTTTTTAGGCGATCCAGGTATATTTTCCCTATGAAGCCCATTTCTCGGTCAAAAATTAATAAATGAAAACGTCCACTGCTAAACATAGGATTCCAGTCCGTGATGTCTCGCAAACCCTTCGGCCCCAATGGCTGAAAAACGGCCACCCCACCCAATTGTGTACAGCATTGTTGCTATTAATTAAAATTATATGACATTCTACATGTTTAACCATAATGGTATCCGGATATTGAAGGCAATAACAATTAATATTTTAATAATGAAAGTTTTAAGGGCTTTACATCAAAGCCACCGGACCCGGGGGCGGCACCACCCGCCAGGCTTGTTTTGAAACAATCATGCTAGCAGGTTGTGCTGCCGGGTTCCATCAGGTAGAACTGCGAACGTCACATACCGCAGATACCGTGGCTCTCGTGCCGCTCGCAATATTGTTTCAGCTTTCGACGTCCTGAAGCCGCCGGTCTGGCGGCTTTGGTGTGTAGAGCCCTTTATATATATATGTCAAGTTCAGATAAATAAAGACAATTTTAATAATATTAATGTATATGCCATAATGTATATACCTGGGCACTAATCCATACTACTGTTATAAATTCGAAAGTAACTCTGTCTTTGTCTTTATGTTTGTCTGTTTGTCACATTTTCACTAAGTATATAAGTAGATTGACTGGGATTGAAACAAATGCTGCTTTTTACCCGACTGCGTAGAAGGAGTGTGATGATTTTTATTGACAAACCACGTGACAAATAAGTTTCTGATCCGATGATCGAAAACTAAAGTGGTGTTTTTAATATTTGCTACATTTTTAATTCGTGCAGTAATTATTAATCACTTTCATCTCTGGGTGCAAAAGCGTATTCTCTCAGTAAAAGCTTATTTCGGATAAAACGAAAGTACATTTTTTAAACGCCTGTAGATTGGATACTTACAATTTCCATTATTGGATCCATTACGTAATACAATGTTTATTACTATGAGGTGCTGCTATATTCATATGAAAATTGAAGTAGGTATAGTTGATTAGATTATAGTATATCAAACTTAATACTACAACGTATGTTACTTATTAAACAAGTTCTTAAAAAAACTTAGGTACAATAAGGCGTACATATATTTATAACACATTTGCTCGTAAAGGGTCTCTTATTTCACCAATTTCAATATCGTAATGTATGTTATTACGTACTTGTGCGTTATTGTAATGTAAAACGCACGAGTTTCTTTTAAATAAGGTAAAACAAACGGTTTATCAAGATGCTCCGCCAAAAACGAACGGTACTTTTTTAAATCTTAGCAAAGAGTTTTTATGTCAGAAGAGTGGTCAACATTTTATGAATAAAATTAACTTTGGGAGATAAAATATAAAAAATAAACATTTAATTCCTTAATTTAATTAATTTTGGCTATAAATTACAACCATAAATGTAACAACAACAAAAAAATATTAATTTACTTTATTAGTAATACTGGCTGTTTTTGTGCCGATACCTTACAAAAAAAGCACTGATGCGCGCGCATCGCTCATTTGTGAACAAGTAAAAATTATTCCGCACGCTTTTTCTTCAGAGAAAGTCAGAGTTTTATTAATTTCTTCGCAAATATGTTATAAAACGTCGTATGACATACGTGCGCTATGATAATTACAGTCTCAGCTTTCTTGTAGCAATATTGCCTCGGCTGTGATTTTCAACTTACCGCACTTATATCATAATGTACTAATTTTATGTGAGTTTTTAACTAAAGCTTAAACCTCAACGTCTCTCTGACTATCCTGAATTTCAAATACATATAAACAAAAAAACAACTAAACTAATATAAACTTGTTTATCTCCCAACCAACTAAAAGTAAGTAGCTTAATCTATCTTTTATTTTGTTATGAAAACTTCAAAACCAACGTCTACAAGTATCCTGAATCTGGAATATTGATAAACTGAAAACAACAAGTTTATCACAGCCAACTAAAAGCCAGTGGCGGGTCGCGTCGCCCACCGTAAATTAAACATGGGAACTATTCAGTTATTTCCCCGGGGCGGGCGGGATCGTACGATTTCAATCAGCAGACATAAGATTACTTGTGTACTCTCAACATTCTAGTTTAATAGAAACTCTTTTTCAGCTTCGTTGGTTTGCAGGCCTTTATTTGACTTGCATGTTTCCAAGTTTGTTTTTAATGTTGGTTTGTTTAGTAAAAATCTAGGTCGACGTTTTCGCGTCCAATCGAGCAAGATCAAACGAATATACCAATAAAACGAAGTCGAACCGAAATGCTCACAAAACGTAAAAACGTACTTGCTGGTCGAGCATAAAATGTTATGGAGAGGCAACATAACATGCCAATTGGAACATGTTTCTGTTATTTAATAAATCTTTAATACCTGTCAAGTTTTAGTTTCGACTATGGTGCGTGGGTTTGAGCTGAATGTTAAATATATTGCAATTAACATTAATACCTGCCAGAATCTACAATCGTTATGGAGCGAACGTCAGTGGATTTGCAAGAGCGAGAAAGAATGACGGATTTACTCAAAACAATTGTTTTAAGTTATATTCCATCACGTTTGACAAAAGGACAAGTCAGAAGAAATCAACTTCAGTGGATGGGCTGGTATTATTTAATCAAATTCACCGCTATGCTATTAAAAATAATTAAGGTAACTTTCGATGCCTAATGTTTTTTTTCTAAATAAACTGATTTATATTATAATCATTATTCTCAGCCAATATCGACCCACTGCTGGGCACAGGCGTCTCTTTGTTTCTACCATTCTTCCCAGTCTGAATCACGTACGACCCACGGTCTTATTGATGTCTTGGATCCATCTCGCGGGTGGACGTTCCCTATTTCGATGCCCAGTTCTCAGCCTTCACTCTGTTATTGCCTTAGTCCACCTGTCATCACTACGTCTGCCAAATTAATCTGTGTATACAATTTTATTTTGTTAAACCTCTTTCTTAATTCTTAATCTTTGCCATTTAATATTTCAGTGTAAACTTTGATTTGCCTTATGATAAGCAAATGAATTAATATTGTATAATCATTATAATAGTTATCAGTAAAAAGAACATTTGTTAACATTTATACTAGCTCAGAAATTACAAAACTTACATTCTGAACATGAATTTTCCATCCATTTTGCGGCTACTTCACGCGGACCGTGGACGTCCGGACAAAATGCGGTATTTTATATGTTGGGTAATATTTCAGTTCGAGGCTCGTAGCTTATGTTTTAGCGCAGCTTGGGAGCTTGTATTGTGATATAAACTGTAGCTTGGAGTCTCAAGACTTTATAACATGTAGTTTATTGAACTGGCCTTTTGATTTTGTAACTTTATTTTAGCTTATGTTCCGCCTGATAGTCGAATTATATTGTATGTGGACAAAACTAGCCAGGAACCGGAGGGAATCATATAAATATAATTATTGTGAAAGTGAGTTTGTTTATCTGTTGTTGATGAAATTAGTATATTGATTGATAATGAACTGGATTGAAATACAGGCGGAAGCTTAATAAAGAGGAGGCAGTGGGTAATAATAAAAAGGCTAAATTATCAAGACTAATCACTGTTTAGGCATTTGAAGTCGCGTAAAATGTATATGCACTTTACAGAATTTGAAAACGAGATATATTATTTATCTAAAGATTGCTTTCTATTCTATTTATCTTGTAGAAGTAGTTGCACCGATTCTGTAGTGAGTCTTTCTTAGAAGATGGATCGGTTCGCTAGCGGCAATGTTTTTACTGTAGCTGTGATTGTTTACCACAATATCTCTTTATTCGTTTAGCTAGTGGATATTTCTATCTTATTGTAAGACCATTTGTCTTATTGCTAGACAAATTTCTTTGTTTCTAATATTGGCAATACTCCGTTGAAAGAGCCACTTTTGAGAGGAAAAAGTACTGAACAAGGGGCTTCTTCTTCTTTCGTGTAGATGTCTCAAGGCTATAGCCATTTTGACCAGTACGTCGCCACGTACATGGCAGCGTCGGAGCAGGTCATCAGTTGCTCCATCGTGCAGGTGGTAGGACAGGATGGGCATGTAAGGACGTGTGCCATTGTTTGGAGCTGGGCACCACATTGACATTACGTCGCCGATTTGTCTATAATACCCCATTTACTAAGATTACACCTGCAGCGGCCGACTTGGGTACGCAGTCTGTTTAGGGTCTTCCACACTGCCAAGGTAGGTGTTGACCAGGGGGTAGTTCCTCTGTAGGTGTAACATAGCCAGGTGGGGGGGGGGGGGCTTTATTTAGTTTCCAAAGGGTAACACGGGCATCACTTGCATTACAAGGGGCTTGACTTCCAGCTTTAGAACTAGCAGCATCTTCTTTGATATAATATGAAGTATTTTAACTTTTTCATCATCATCATCTCCACTCGAGAACCTTTCTGTCACAACGGCCGACAGTTCTTTGAGCTATGTATCCCGCCCACTGCCACATCAATCCTCTGGACTATATCAGTGATATTAGTTTATCTGACATTAGTGAATCTTGCTATGAAGAGGGATATGAAACACCAAGCAAGTCCTCTCCTTAGCATGCTAAAAGACCTTGAGCCTTCTTAAGAAGCACTTACACTTACCTCTTACAGTATTGTTATTTTGGGAAATCTTACGTCTTATTTTCCACTATTTCTACTATGGACTAGTCTATGCCATTTCATTTTAATGTAGTTTTTACATGTTCAATTTTGTATGAAATAACTTCACCGCATGTCAATTGAATTGCCAGAGGATTAGTGGAACGAGCTAGGGCAATAGCGTTTGCATATTGCCATAGATTGCTTGAAGACCTTAAGGTCAAAAATCTTCGGGAAATTACAATTTAATCGGCCGTGTTACGTCTGCCAACTAGTTGCTCAGGGTGCAAAGTTTGGTTTTACCGTCACTTATATCTAATATAAATCTAGACACAATAGTCCGAGACACAAACATACTTTTTCCTAAAGCTTTTATGAGATACTCACAAAAAATCTGTTAGAAATGAGTATAGATGCTTGAACAAAGTTATAGAATACAAGCGTTTTGCTACTTTTCATTTTTGTAAAACAATAGCCACAAATCCCCGAAAAAACCACGAAATGAAATTGATAAAACCCGAAACCTGATGAAGCCGGAACGGCACGTGTGTGGACGGTCCGGTATGACAGCAAGGTAGAATTGGACTGGTGAGATTGCCAGCAGTGTATATTCAACGTGATATTAGCCAGCAGTGTACAGGTCTCGTTAAAAGTTGTACCTCGCCGCTCTAGTCGAATTCAGAATCGGAAAACATTCTTTTTTCACATTTGTCGCACTAACTACGGTCAAAACTCGCCGTTCTACCGCATGTGATCGTACTACAAAGAACACCTCAAACTGTTCGATATCTTTGGCCCATCGGTCAATACAGCCAAAAAACTCCTGCTTTCAAAAGCTGGTTTTGGTTACAGATAAGCGTATTGCAATTATAATTTTGTTTACTCTTTTTTGTCTGTTAAAGTTATATACTTTTCATTCCAAACTATTTTTGCATGCTGTGCTTAGAAGGACGTACACCGTCTTTGGTAAAATTATATATCTTTTTCCTTAAATTGTTTCGTGTAAAGTCCAGTTTAGTGAGCCAAATAATAAAAACACCCGTAGATTTCCAAAGAGAACAGTAAATATCAAAAGTGGAGCTATGTTATCGCAAAAACCGCTATCGCTAAATTAAAATACTTCAATGTTAATACTTGAATATGCGATGCTTTTAAGAGATCGATTATAGGATCTAGTTTAATTATGCAGTAACGGCATCTAGATACAAATAGATAAAATAATAATCATCATCATTTTAAACTTAAATGATAGTTAATGATAATGATAAACCCACTGCTGGGTTTAAGTGCCATCGCTCAAACGCCACTCCAAGCGATCCTGTGCTTATTGGCACAGTAAAATAAGTAGTCGTAAATCCAAATATTAGCTCATTATTATCGTTTATTATCGATAGCGGCCTCATCTCAGAAGTTTAATCTCAATCGTATCGAATCATATTCTTATCATGTCGATTAAATGTACTAGCGATTTCAAATTCTTTGCCGGTAGCTCCACTAATCTGAAAGAACGTCTATGAATCAAAACCAGTTGTCGTAAAAGCACACACTAGAAAGCTAAAAGAGTTTTTCCGCCAGTTTAGATTAGACTAAAACTCCCGGAAAATCACAAACGCAACGAAAATATTCCCCTTAAACCGGAAAAATCGATAACATCAGGAAAAAAACGGCAGCGTAAAACTGTCGGCAAACCATTTTTATAACAGCTGCGGTCATACGGAGATTGTGTGTGAACATTCAATATAGTTTTAAATTAATTTTCAACCACATTGATTTTATCATTTTCAACGGTTTTGGTGACGTTTTATTCAATTGGAATTATAATATTAAACTGGTTAAATTATTAATACGCGTTTTATTCAGGTAATCAGTGCCTTAATTAATTATACGACGTGGCCATTCCTAGAGTTTCCTCGATATAATCAGTATTGATGGGTCCGTAATAATGGGTGTTAATTTTTCGTTGAGGCAAAAAGGATTTCCAGTGGAGACCACGCACTGGAAAGCGCAGCGTCGGACGGCCTCCCACTAGATGGAAAGACGTTCTGATAAAGGTTACTGGGAACCGTTAGGTGTAGGCCACACAAGATCGGTCACTCTGTAAATTTATGGGGGATGCCTATGTTCAGCAGTTCTGTGGCTGATATGATGCTAATGAATGGGACCATAATGTTTTATACAATTTTACGCAAGTGATACGGAAGAAGAAAAACGGTTGTATGATTTGTGTATGTTTGTTTCACAGGTACTGTTGGGTGCTATTTATATATTTTATTAGAGAACCTTAAATATAATTTTAGCAATTTCATAAGTTCACTAGCTGACACGCCCGCGGCTTCGCACGCGTGAAATATCCTGTTCCAGTGGGAACTTCGGAATAAAAACTACAACACTCTTGTCAAAGTGGCGCGACACTTCATGTCTTCACGTGAATGGAACGGTTAAATTATATGGATAATGTTCGTACAAAAATACAAAAAAATCGCGTTTAAAAAGTTGGGGATGGGGATAGGAGTTGATAAATAATTAACGAACTATTCTCATACCTACCAAATATATAAAAAAATACATTAAAATCGGTCTACCCGTTTCGGAGGAGTGCGACCACAAAAACCCGAGAAAAACGCCCCCAAAAGAAAACACGAGATTTTATATGTTAGATAAATAGCATTTAAGCAACGATGTTTAATCGTATTTAGTGCCTAAATATGATTAAAAGAGTTTTCAAATCAAACAAATATGTTAAATTTAAACATGTTTAGTGGTTAAATACGTTTAGCTATCGTTGTGCAGGCCGGGCCTAAAGATCAATTAACTTAATTTAGGCAAACAAACCTACATACGACACACATTTGACGACCTCCGTGGCGCAGTGGTTGAATAGCCGTCTGAGCCGCAAGAAGTTGTGGGTTCGATACCCACCGCGGAACAAATTTTTACATGATCTACAGATATTTGTTCCGGGCCTGGTTGTTTCTCAATATACTACAGGAATGTATATACAAAAAAAGTATATTAGTATTCTATCAGTTAACTAGTTGCCATTGTACAAGCTTTGCTTAGTTTGGGGCTAAATGGCGCTGAAATGTCCAACATTATTTATTTATTTATACAGTCATACAAAATCAATTCGAGTCTTATTTATGCTTTCCGTTACCGAGTCGTTAAATCTGAAAAACACATATAACATATAAGATCACATCTAAATGAAGCCGAAGTAAACAATTACTTACAGGATTAATAAACATAAAAGTATTCGCGGAATGGATCATAAAACCGGAAGTGATCACAAAGGCTGCACAAAGAAGGTTACAGACTATATTCTCACAAGTAGCCATAACAAGGGTTGTAAAGGGGGTGTACACTGACGCTTTAGAAGAGCAATTGTTAGAAATTATGGCGAATGAAGTTGTTAAAATTTTGTTTTGAGGTGTATAGTAGATTTTTTTAAACAACGTGTGTGTTTGCCTACTTATGTCGGCACGTAAGAAGTTATACTTCTTTGGCTCAACAAAACAGAAATAGTTTAAGATTTCATCCCGTATGCCACAACCCTTTGATTGTAAATGGAATGATAAATGAATAAAAAACTCATAACTATATTAGTTATGAGTTTTTACGGAAACTTGAGAGCCAGTAATCAGCTAACTTCATCATGTCGCTTTTTGGCTGTCTGTGTGCGCGTGCACCGTAAAAAAATTTAGTGTCATTATTTTTTTCGATAGAATTATTATTTTAATTATTTTACCGATAGAATCCGCAACTCTACGCTCTATGACCGGAATCACCGATGTGGGGTTTATGGCTGCAAGACTCAAATGGGACTGGGCGGGTCATGTCACTCGAATGCACCCTGAAAGATGGACTAAGATCTCCACCGACTGGCAACCTACAGGACGACGGCAACGAGGCAGACCACGAAAACGTTGGCGCGACGATCTGGATGGGTTCCACTTTGACGGGCAGGAGATTTCTGGAGAACGCAAGAAATGGAAGGAAAGAGGGAGACCTTTGCCCACCAGTGGGACAATATAGGTTATAAAAAAAATACCCAAACGTGCCAAATGATCTTAATTTCAAAAAACTTTTTTTTTTACTTCTAGAAAATGGGGCGGTAAAAAGTATTGTATCAATTATGTTGGAATTTTGGTTCTTAGCTATCATACACTTTTTAACCGCTTTAAAAACAAGTGGAAAAAAAAACCATAATAAAATGACGCACGGGTAATGATTTTACTCGTATTTATCTCTTTAGAAAACGAGACGGGCTGTGTGAAATGTCCAGGATTATTTATTATTTCTATTATTTTCTCGTAAATGTTTAACATTTTTTCATTGTGTTATTTCAATCTTAAAAAAACTTTCGTATTCAATCATTATTATAAATACGGGATTTATCACGTACTGTTTATCGGTGTTTCGACCGACAATGTTTCGGTTCTATCTATCTATTATTAATGCGATGCCAGGTCCTCCAACCCCAAGGTCTTGGATATAAACGCATTGCTGGATAAAAAAGCTAGCTGAGTGCAAAATTGTCCAACAAGCAACATTTTATTTGCTCTCTGTCTGTTTACTTCACAGGCGGTTAATTCAGGCTCAGTCAACAGAGTACTCCTCATTTATATGTACCTACTGTTGATGTATATTTGAAATAATATAATAAGAATGTGCTATTCTCTTTTTATACGACTTCTTGATTGAACGCTTACGTAAGTGGTAACCATCCGCCTGTAACAAAGTGTTGCCTCTTAGGTCACGCACCTTAGATACATGCCGTCCGATGCACTACTCTGCATCCATCAACTTGACGCTTACATAGTCAAAGTCTAAGTAAAATATTTTTATTCATTAAAATCACAAGGATCACTTTGAAACGTCAATTTTACTGCCTGTTCCTTCGCGACCAAGCCAGGAAAGAAAGCCAAGAAACAAGGCTGGTTGTTTTTTTTAATGATCCTTTTACAATACATATACAGAAAATAAATTACGTCTAAATTGTAACATTTTGAACGAGTTGGAGCAATTTCAATCCCAAGCTTCTCTATCATCTAAATAATCCAATATTTTATAGTAGGCTTTTTTATAAAGATTACACCTTGCCTTTTAAACGATTTATTAACTTTATGGAGTCTACAAGTGGCAACAGCGAGTTTATCTTTATTTCTAGTGTTACAATTATGATAATCGCTATTTTTCTGAAACAAATTATTATTTTTGTGAACATACATCAGATTTTCATAGATGTATTGACAAAGGAATGTCATAATATTTATTTCCTTAGCATATGCATTTTGCTCGCAAAAATACCCTTCAAACAGAAACACAGCAATGCTTCTTGGCGGTAGAAATAGATATGGTGGTAGTACTACCCCGGGCGAGCCCTTTCTCAATGAACTCTACTACTCTTAAACTTCACTACTATTCTGATTTTACTATAAATCTTCTATAGTTAAGTTTTAAGATCTTATAGTATTACAATCATCATAATAATTATGTAATTAAATCCAGTCAAGTTCCAGTGGTCGACACTTGTTAATGCAGGGTTTGAACTGAAAGGTGACGTTATCTCATCATCATCATTATCATATCATCCATGGGATGACCGCTGCTAAACATATGTATACCTCATTGTTCTTATTCTTTATCGCACACAAGAAAATACATTAAAAAATACAGAAATAGAGGTAATGTTTGAAGCCAAGCTTAACCCTACGAAAAGTTTTCTTCCAGCAAACCCTTGAGGCTAGAGAGAGATGATTTTAAAGGTAGGTGAGTGTACAAATTCTTAAATAAATTTGTATACCCAAATATATATGTATGCCTTCTTCATATATTTTTTACGGATCCTATCTCGCCTCTTTAAATCGTAATGCGACTGAAAGTTGACTTATGTTAGTAAATATTACGAGAACTGTTACTAGTAATAACTACCATGAAGTTTTTGTTAAATTTAAAATGCTATAAAGCTATAAGTAGAGGTACACACGGCTACACCTCAGGCTATACATTTCCAGTATAAGCTGACCTCGCATTGTGTAGGTTTTCCGTACAATGAGAGGTCAGCATAGACTGGAATGTATAGCTTGATGTGTAGCCGTGTGTACCTAAAACATGAAATTAAATGGTCTTGATGACAAAAACTTTAACACAGGGGACAATATGGAGAATTGGCTCAGCAAAAGTAGATACAGTTTACAATGACAATGATGATTTAGATTCGTGAAAACTATTTATAACTAGTTGACCCGCCCGCGGCTTCGCACGCTTGAAATTTCCCGCTCCCGCGGAACTTCGGGGTAAAAAGTATATAAAACACTCTTGTCAAAGTGACGCGACACTTCATGTAAATGAATTCACGTCAATGAACGACGGTTAAATTATATGGATACATAAAAAGTTTCCGCGCACTTCACGAATTCACACACACAAATTATAAAGAAGATATCCAAGGATTCACCAATATTTGACAACAAACATATATGTCACATTTGTCTGTGGTCAAATATTTATAGTGCGTTCAGAAATTAAATAATTAAAATAACGTTTTGATAGCAAATTAAATAAACGCATCCAGTTTGACAGGTACGAACAGTTTGTATGGTAAAATAAAATAGTTACTTACTACTTTTTTTACTACTTTCATTGCAATTTCTTTATTTTTCTCACTTTTTAAACCTTCCTTGGACTTCTACAAATATTTCAAAACCAAAATTAGGCAAATCGGTTCAACCGTTTATGAGTTTTAGTGAGACTAACGAACAGCAATTGATTTTTATATATATAGATCATCAAGTTTCAATTAAATAAATATTTCAATAGGACTTCAAATGTGCCACTATTATTTAAACTGTGGCTCAACCAACTTCAACTCCTAGTCGGATATTCAAACTCATTAATAATGCATTAGATTTGAGACAATACGTCATACTCTGTACGTGAACTGAATAGATTTCAAACTTGGTATTGATTTGAAGAACGGCACAATACTCCAATACTCGTAAAGACACTATACTCACTTTTTGTCATGCCGCAGCTACATTATCACTACATTGTCACCTAGGCCCTGTCAGAAAACCAGCGCTGCATCGTATCTACCGTGGTACAAAACAGCTTATGCTGAGACAGGGACCATTTTGTCCCCACGCAACACCATCATTTTCTGTCTGTGTGAAGCTTGTTTTTATTGTGTTTTTATGTCTTTTCCCTTTGTTGTTATTGTGTGTGTTGTCATGTGGGTTCAAATAAATGTATTTTTTTCTTTCTTTCTA
Organism: Philereme transversata; assembly: GCA_963924445.1. Classification (NCBI taxonomy): domain Eukaryota; kingdom Metazoa; phylum Arthropoda; class Insecta; order Lepidoptera; family Geometridae; genus Philereme; species Philereme transversata. The sequence continues at coordinate 16,143,021 of OZ004340.1, forward strand.
ATATCGGGATTCGGCGAATGTTCGTGCTACGTGACTTTTATGTAACAAATAATACAGATTGACAGAGACATGCAACACGCATTCGCCAAATTTCGACATTCTAGTAGTAAAGTTACAATATTGACTACTTTATGAATTTTATTACTAAGGTTTATTGATATATAAGTATTATAAAGTAAGTTTATTTAAAAACCTTGTGTTTGTTTAGGTTTCCTTACAACTATGTGTGTTGGAATTTAATTAAATTTCTCCCACTACCAAATATGCACTACCTACGAGTACATTATCTGTTTTTCCACATCACACAAAGGTTAACTGGAAGAGAATGCTATCTAACATTAAGTTCACTTACGTTCCTAAGATGCGTTACTATGAGGCAATGCTTTGTTATGGGCGATGGTTACCACTTAACATCAGGTATGGTATAGGCTTGATCCATCTCCAAGAAGTACAAAAAAAAGTGGCATTGTGGGAGTGCAGACAGAGTGAAAACTTGAATAAAAGACTACACTACAGATACTTATATACATAGATGTCGGTAACGGTAACAGTGTCGCGAGTTCAACGGTTTTTTCGATCTCAAAAAATGCCCAACGCGCCTAAAGAAGTTCTCACTTTAAAAATAGGTGGACGTGGTGTTGCAATCTATAGAGGCAGTTTCCATTTGAGGTTGCATTGACAGGCAGGAGTTTTATAAGTTAAAGTAACGGCGCAAGTTTATGGCCCAGCGTAACCAGCCAGAACACTGCCTGCAATAATTGCATTACCTTACAGATTATGTCTAAGTTAGACTTGACCTACATGATTGCATTACTCCCGTCACTATTATTAGATCTTTATGGGATTAGATCGGAACTTACCAACGAAGTACCAACTTGAAACTCTGAAATTAGTTGAGAGAAGAGCCAAGAAGCTCATAGGCAACGATGAGCTAGTTGATGCAAGGCTCCTCAGCTGGAGCATCGACGAAAGGTTGCCTCTCGGTTTTTATTGAGTACTCGTACATTTCGGGGAGTGTCCGGCGAAACTTTTCACCCTAATCCCACCATCCCTATTATATCATCGGACAATCAGACTCTCTACGGTGCGCTACCGCTATATGGTAGAAACACCTGCTATTCGCACAAAGCGGTTCTTTACCTTTATTTTGCGCACCGCCAAAGAGAAGAACGCCTTGCCGGAGTCTGTGTTTCCTGATTGCTACAACCTGGGTGTCTTTAAGTCGCGAGTGAATAGGTTTCTTATAGGCAAGGGTGTACTATCGTAGACTGCATCATTGCTTACTATCAGGCGAGATCGTGGTCAAATGCCAGCCTATAATATAAAAGAAAAACTGGGATTTTAAATGATTTTGTTATTTTATTTATCATCGAGCAGCATTATTGCTGATACCTCCGTCGTGCAGTGGGCGAATAGCCGGCTGAGACGCAGGAGGTAGTGGGTTCGATTTTTATTATTGCTGATATTGCTGGTACCTCCGTGGTGCAGTGGGCGAATAGCCGGCTGAGAAGCAGGAGGTAGTGGGTTCGATTCCCGCCGCGGAACAAATTTTTGCATGATCTACAGAAATTTGTTCCGGGTCTTGTTGTTTCTCTATATATTATAAGTATGTATTTACAAAAACAAAATGTATATAAGTATTCTATCAGTTATCTGGTTCCCATAGTACAAGCTCTGCTTAGATAGCGTTGTGTGAAATGTCCAGCAATATTTTTTTTTTATGTGTGACTATGTATCACTGAGCGTTAAAAGAATATTTTCGTTCAGTAACATTGTAGTTTCGTATTAGTTCGTAGCCAGTTATCTCATTTGTTATAATAATTTTATTGTAGAAGCAGAAACAACAGTTTCTCGTAGTATGTTATTGACCACCATATTAAGGTTATTGGGTACGGGAAATGTGTTTAAGCCGTGAATTATAGAAACAGAAAGATATGACAACAGATTTTAAATACTAGTATCTGGGTAGTAATTTATCCGAATAACTGAGTTTCACAGCGCAGGACAGAGGCGAATGGCAACAACGAAGAGAAGCCTATGCCCAGCAGTGGGATGAGAAGGGCTGACGATGATGATGATGATGATGAACTGAGTTTCCTCCTGACTTATTATTTCATACCGGTTATGATAAGTTTTATACGAATATTTGCGCGCTTTATCACTAGAGTTCACATGCCAACCGCAGGCTGAAGTGGGTCTTCAAAAAACCCATCCAATGAGTGCTTACCTAAATTGGGACGATGCGAATTTCAGTGTAAAACTCTTGAGCAAAATTGGCTGGAGCAGCCATGAAAATTTAATTGAGAACAATTTTGAATACATTTCGAATAATTTGGAATTTTGCAGCCAATTTTTATGGACGTTATTTTGGATGATTTCGAATGGATATAAGCTTAGGTTTCCTAAAAATCCGTATGTTATGATTATGAGATTAGTTAGAGATCAACTGTTTCTTGCTCGTCAAAATATAAGTATAATTCTCAGAATGTATCTAGAGAAGGTTTAATTTTGTTACGTCCTGGTAATGGAACAGGAATATGGCCCACCTGATGTTAAGTGGTAACTGTCGCCTATAACAACTTACTGCCTCGTAGGTTAGAAACGTGGCCTACGATTCACTTTCCTGCTTCCATCAACTTGTGGCTCACAGGTGTAAAGCTTAATGTGCCTGTTGTTCCACTAGAAATCATACCCTTCAAACACGGCAATGCTGCTTGGCAGCAGAAATAGGTATGGTGGCAGTACTTCACCGGTGAGCAAATGGTGGCCCGAGATGGAACCAGAAATGCAGGTCGTCTACCGGCAAAATCAGTCTATGACTTAGTAAAATCCGCAGGTCGTACGTGGGTCAGAACAGCGGAAGACAGAGGCAAATGTCCACAACGAAGAGGAGCCTATGCCCAGCAGTGAGATGAGAAGAGGTGATAATGATGATGATTCTTATAAGATGCACAATTAAAAATACATCTGAATAATAATTGTGGTCCCCCATCTTTCAGTACATTTTCTTTTAAATGTAATCGTTTTTTGATAAAATATTTCGTGTTCACGTAAGGCAGACTATTGTATCAATTATCCTTATTTTCAAAGATAATCTTATAGAAGCCGTCGTCTTACCGTATACAGATATTATGAAAGGAATATTAGAAATATAATTTGTATGGTTTCCTCGATGATAACATTATGTCTTGAAGATAAATTAATATTTATCAACGTAGTTACGATTGTAGGTATTTTAATATATAAGACCACGTCTAAGCAAGCGAAGTGTAGGACGCGCTCCGGCTAGATGGAGTGACGATTTGCGCGCTATGGCTGGCAAGGATTGGATGAGAAGAGCTGAGGATCGGGCTCAATGGCGCACCCTGTGAGAGACCTACTTCCAGCAGTGGACTGTTATAGGTTGATAATGATGATAAATAAGAGATTTATCACGTACCGTTTTATCGGTATTTCGACTGTTCAATTCGTGAACTTTCATCAAGGTGAATGCGATGCGAATAACGTCTCGCCTCTCTCTCTCTCTTACTCTCTTATTAGCTGTTTTATTTTTATACCTAGGACGGTGTATAAGGGCTAGCTTGTTAATTTCATTACCCTGAAACCAAGGTACATAAATACATTAACAAATCCTAAAAAGTAATAATGTAAGATTTTGTTCGCTTCTTAGTAATTCAAAAAAGGCAAAAGCCCAATATAATTTTTTTAAGGACGTACCAAGATTGCCCCAATTTAATTGAAAAACTTTTCGGGGCCAACTCGGAAAGAAATAAATGTGTTCCAGAATCTCAAATTGTTTTGTTTGTCGCGGTGCGCTGGCTCGTTTGATTCTCAGCATATTTAATTTAATTTTAAACGTTTCACAGAAACATTTGAACGTTTCAGAATGTTGGTTTCTTGAGTCATTTTACTTCTGTCAGGGCCTTATCAATTCAATTTTTTTTATTAGATAATACAATACATTACTAAATGTGTAGGTAACCTAGAAATAAAGCAAGGCTCGCTGTTGCAACTTGACTTGACACCCTATTTTTATCCCATGGGACCTGATTTATGGGATAAAAGGTAGTCTATGTAGTAATCCAAGTTACAATCTATGTATACACCAAATTTCATCGAAATCGGTTCAGCTGACAACAAACAAACAAATAAACAAACAAACATCCAAACAACATTTATAATAATTATATAATATTTATCAGCTTAATTAGTACAAATTCAGTGTGAATTGAATCCTAAAATGAATAAGCATATGGTTTTAACGTTAATTAAGCTTAACGCTTTTCAATACTTATAAAAAAAATTTAACCTAAAGTAGGTACTTACTACTTGTTACGATACATATTTAGGTGTGTAATTTTTATGCACAAACATATAAGCATTGATGAGCATTACATTAAACATCAGACTATATCTATACTATGGCCTTATCACGGCGTGTATAGACCGTGATAAGTGGAAGGAAGAGGGGGAGGCTTTTGCCCAACAGAGGGGCAGTACGGGCTAGTAAAACAAAATGATAAAACTTAGGGAGTTATAGATAAGGTTCTTTATAACTAACATTTTTTATATAAATTATAGGCTAGCGTTTAACCACTATCTCGCCTGATGGTAAGCGATGATGCAGTCTACGATGGTACACGCTTAACTAGAAGAAACCTATTCATTCGTGACTTGAAGTTCCCTAGGTTGTAGTTATCAAGAAACACAGACTCAGGTAAGGCATGATCTTGTTTACTGCGCTTAACAATACAGGTTGTAAAGTGGCGACTACACAACGGATTATACGACACAGAAAGCTCTACGAGATGAACTTAACAATATTTGCGAAGTAAATAGATGAGAATCGTGACGGATGCCTATTTCGATTCCACAGCTAGGCTGTGATTTCAAATAATTAAGATTTAAATTAATTTATTTGTAAAAAAATCAACAGCTATTATAAGACAGAATGTTGACCAGATAGCCAATAATAGGTTTTAACGTTTAAACAACAATATAGAAACAGAAGAAAATCTACATCTCACGTACAAATACAATGAAACAAGAATGCCCACCTATATACTGTTACGAGCTGAGGGTTCGGGATAAAATAATGGGAATCGATCCAACCAAAATAACACTTTTATTCAACACTAAACGATGAATACACGAACTTGATCACACGTAATCACAACACACTAATTCACACCACTGTTGCACCACTTAAAGTCACCGAAATGGTCGCACGTATAGCTTAATCCAGACTGACTCGCGAGCAACTACTGTTCACGCGAGACCCTTCTCCACGTCAGTCCTCCAGGGCCTCGCTGAGACTCACTCACTCAGACTCAGACTCGAGACTGACTGTCCGGCCATCTCTCCGGCCTATTTATATCGCACACATTTCGATTGTTCGAGAACGATGTCGATTCTTCCAGAAAAGGGTCGGTGTTTCGACAGAACGACCCATCCCCATTGTGCGCAATCGCAGACAATAACACAGCAAGACAAAAGCGCTCGAGAAACTTCGATTATTACTCATTGTTTAACAGCCTCGGCGTAACAATACTATAGCCTTATTAATCACTAAAGATAATGAAAATAACTAATGCCCTAATGAAAAAGGTTGCTTGGAGGAGATCGCTCTCAACATTAAGGTCGCATATTGTATTACCTTTTAAATAACTTAGTTTTTGTATTGTATTGTTTTGTGGGGTTATTTAATGACGTATTATCTACCTATACGATCTGGGTGTTTTTCCCTAAATATTAAACAAGTATATAAATATATAAAAAGCATTCTATCAGTAATCTGAGGTTTATAGTACAATCTTCGCTTAGTTTAGGGTTAGATAGCGCTCTGAGAAATGTCTAACATTATTTATTTATTATATACTACGTGTTACGTACGACATTAAATGAAAACTCTATGGCACTAATAGCTTTTATGCTGTAAATAAGAAGGAGTTTTTTCTTATTCGTTACCATAGAAAATTTGAATTTTTCAAACAACCTTAATATCAATTTAAAAAATATCAATGAAACAGCCTTTATAGAATAGGTTAACAAATCATACTCATTCATCATGTAAGTAGCCTATTATACTGACTAAGCGGCACCGTCGCAAAGGCGCCGCCGATTTACGTTAAAAATTGTTTAATGGAAATATATCGATTACTAGATAAATATTGAAGCTACTTAAAACCCACCTCTAAAAACAGTTAACACGATTTCGGATGTGTGTTTAAATTAATATCAAACATATCAAAAATGGTCGTAGAGAATATGGTCTGAATATGGGTATCTTTTTTTTTATACAACTTGGAATGGTAGAAGCTTAAGGCCCACCTGATATTAAGTGGTAACCATCCACCTATAACAAAGTATTGTCTCCTACATCACGCACCTTAATACGTGCCCTAATATGCAATGCTTTGCGTCCATCAACTTGAGGCATACAGGTGTCCATATCCTTCAAGCCGAAAAACAGCAATGCTGCCTGGCGGCTGAAATGGTTATGATGGTAGTAATTTCCCAGGCGAGCCCTTTCACTAGAAACTCTACTATTCTTATCTGTTTTAAAAAAATACAGATTAAATTACTTTGCCTTTGGTCTCGTCTTTTGTATAACGATTCACTCAAAGCTTCCAGGAGGTGAAGACTACGTAGTCTTAACAGGTTAGCTGTCCCGAAGCAAGTTTCGATCTTCTTTGTACACGTCCTCGTAGTAAATAATGACAGCTAACGCTCATGAAGTTTCGTATTAAGTTACGTCATTCTCTTCAAGTATTTTATGTTACTTTATGTGTCCTAGTGATTGAAATTAATTATATCGATAACTGCTAATGTTAGATGAGTATGATAAGAAATTAATTATTTACGTTTAATGATAAAATGTACGTTTATGTTCGTAACACTTTAGACATCTGAAAAATATCTTTTTGAAAACAATCTTCTGTTATTGATTGCACCATTCAATTAGGTTGGTAGAATTTGGTTGTAGTATAATTTACTAATGCTACAAATAATATAATTATTAAAAAAAATTATCGATAGATCGATTGCATTATCTACATCATTGGCCATGAGGCACATATGCCTCATGGACGTACCAGTGCAATCACCCATGAGGCACATGTGCCTCATCGGACAGCTAACCTGTTAACCAATGCAAGACATTCTAAAACATGCATCATGATTTTATTTTAAAGCCATGTTCAAACGTCTGCACGGCGAGTATCTCTGAAATTTAAATTGGACACGGCGGTGGCACGTGGCGTCATGCTCAACCGAGGACGTATAAATTGAATTCTCCGAGTACTGAGAAGAGACCTGTGTCACTCTGAACCGTTTTACAATAGAGCTTTATTGCTTCAATGACTGAGTTGGCTGTTGTAATTGGCTTGTTATTCATATCTACTAGTACAATAATTGGTCAAACGCGTGTCGGACCACGCTCAGTAAAGGGTTCCGTAGTCGATTCGGCGCCAGCGGCTGTATTGAATTACTTTATTTTATATTAACAGGCATGTCAAGGAAATTGATCGCCGCATCGAAAATGCCGGTCCATGAAGGCGCACATGAAGGGTGACCTTCCTCTGAGTCTGAAGCGCAAACTCATCGACATGTATATCCTGCCTGTCCTAACCTACGGTGCGCAAACATGGTCATTGACTGAGCTGCAGAAGTCCAAACTCAAGATTTGTCAAAGGGCAATGGAACGCAGCGTTCTAGGATTCCAGAGAGCCGATCGGGTGAGGAATACCACGCTTCGTTCATTGACGGCATTGCTATTATATTATATATATTATATATTTAACTAGCCTACATTTTCCCACTGCTGGGGAAAGGCCCTCCCCCCCCAACTCCTTCCACCTATCACGATCCCTGGCAGACTCCCACCATTCCCTCTCGAATCCATTGATGTCGTCGCGCCTATGCTTTCGCGGCCGATACCGACGTCGCTGTCCATCCTCCGGTACCCAAGCTGTTACAATGTTGACCCATTTCTCCTGAAGATATATATATATATTTATTGAAATGTCCAACAGCTACAATATAACTTTTGAAACTATCGTGGTTATGAACACTATTTGTACTAAAACCGGGATATTTACCACGGTATGTGAGTTTTTGAGTATCCTGATATTTCGATGCAGTTGCATGCGCCATGATCACGGGTAAACTGAAGTCTTTGCGGGTGGATGGTTATTGGCAGATATAACGATCTACCCTCTTTCTCAGTCTCTTGTTAGGAATGAATTCACTAATACTATTACTACCACCCGTTTCATTCTCGATTATAACAACAAACTACAAGCTACAAGTTTAAAAAAAGTATATTTTAACTAGTATAATAATAGAGCTAAATTACAGGTCTCTTTTGATATAACTAAATTCACACTTTGATATAAGCTTTCCATTTCCGAAACTCCATGTTTTGAATATGGCGAAACTAAAAAATTTTGAGAAGAAACATCACTGAATAGTTCCCTAGAGAAGGAAAAGAGCAAGGAGATCAATCTGAAAGTTGAAAGAGGATTTTGAAGCTAAAGCAGAAATACTTTGAGAAAGAATAGCCTACAATCGCATAGGTACTTTGAAAAGGTCTGAGTAAGACCTAATACACAAAGTCTGTATTACCGATACATAGAACAACATGTTAATAAATGGCCTTATATATATAAAAGGTGTATCAAATAAACGTATGTACGTGAGTATTTTATGTGCTATTTCTATAATTTTTTCTGCTCTTGGAGTTACGCTGATAAATATGTAAGTCAGTCAACTTTATTTTGACACGTTCTAGCAAATTTATGAATATTTGGAATTGGGAGTCGTGTTTTCACCCTTTATCGCTCCCTCTGATAAAATAGTAAAATGAAATACAGTTTATGTTTTATTCAAGAGTAACAACTGTCGTTGAACTCACTAAGTCGCATTTTACTGGATATTTTAAATCTAATTTTTATTTAACACGTAACTTGTTCCCGTCTATCTTCATTCCTCTCAACGGATAAAATCTAAATATAGTTTTTCATTACTCGAATCATTTTAACTTCTAAAACTTAATCGAAGCTGTAGAATCTTTTTGTCGTGAATACGTTTTTAAAATTGCTTCCATAGTGGGAGGCAATTCAAAAAACTAATTTTAACCAAATCGCGGGATACAGTTTGGTGTTGCAGCTACATATCTATCATCTCCATCCAAAATGTAATTACAACACTGGATAGCTGAAGGATCAAAAAATTTGTTACACTATGTAAGGACTGTGACGTATTGCGCGCGGTGGAGGGGGAAGTGCCGCCATTTTGAGGTCATTGTGCTACGTTTCGAGATTTCCATTTAGTAAGACCCAAAGGACTTTTTAGTGTTCAAACATGATTATTATCTACATAAACAGCGTATTTTATATTTTGTATAGAAAATATTACATGTTACGTACACGTATTCACGTACAACACACAGCCGTGTCCATGGCACAGCCACACCCCATTTTAGAATTTAACTGTTTACACAAAGCATTGTGAGCCCCTCCATGATATTAAAATTTTAATTTGTTTAATTTATTTAGTAAACAAAACCGGAAAAAAACTAAATTAGGCAAACGTTACATCTAGGTATGTTATTTCTAGTCACGATCTAGTTCAGTTCCCAAAACATGTTTAAATGGCATGATATGGCAAGACACATTGTTATTTTTATTATGTTATTATTATTAATGATTTAATTTGTATTTTGTAATGTTCACAGATAAATCTAATATATAAAAATCTCGTGTCACGGTTTTTGTGGACGCACTCCTCCGAAACGTATCGACCGATTTTAATGATTTTTTTTTGTACATTTGGAGAGTAGGTCGTAAAGTATTTGTAATCCTCCCACGCACCATTTTTTAATCGCGATTTTAGTATTTTTGTATGAACCATATCCATATAATTTAACCGCCGTTCACTGACGTGAGGTCATTTACATGACGTGTCGCGTCACTTTGACAAGTGTGTTATACAGTTTTAATCCAGAAGTTTCCACGGGAACGGAACATTTCAAGTGTGAGAGGCTGCGGGGGGTCAGCTAGTTACAGATAAAAAAGCTTAGCTTCACCCTAACACGAGTAATCTTAAAGTAAACCTTTGAGGGTAAAGCTGATTATTAAGCTGATGGGTACACCGGATATAAAACCAAAATTTTTGTTTTGCAAATATTTCTATTAGCATATTCTTCTCAATTTTCTCATACCGAAATTGAACTGCAGACAAGTGACATTAATACCTAAATAAAACCAATTGAAATTCCGCCTCACACGTTCCAAATACCAATTTGAGACGTGTTGCACGAACCGTGCCGAGTATCTGTGCCCAAACGGGAATGTACCAAACGGAACGGATATATTATGTTTGCACAGAGACGAACCGGGAGCGGCAAAATTGTACGGGTTCGTGTTTGGGCATCAGGCTCTACGAGTATGCCGTTGATTTCTGACACGTATTTTGGATTCAATGCAGTTGTAGGTATTTCTATTAACCTTTCTATACCCGCGCCAAAAAAAATTACAAATATACCCGCGCACGGTGCCTGGGACCGAAAGTACAAGTCATTTTTTTCTATAATTTTGATGAGAAAGCCTTACTCAAAATATATTTTATTATTACTAAGGGATGTATTTACAAGAAATAAACCAATGTTATAGAAAATATTTACTTTATTATTAACTTACAGTCTTTTAAAACAGTCTCTGAAAAAATGCTTCTTTTTCTTAGGAGCTACAAAAATTTGACCATTAACATAGTTTTTCTCAAAACAAACAAAAAAAACTCAAATATTAAAGATAACAATATGAGGAACATTAAAAAAATCTTAGTTGTCCGCAGACGTGTCACTATGGCACTCAGAGCATACCATAACTGCATGCTCCAAACAAAAATATTTTTTACAAGTGTGTGACCTGCGACACGCACTATACGCACCAACGCTCGCGTCGCACTGAATTGAAGATAGCGACGAATCATGCAGCTACTAGGAAGCTCCCTGCGCTAGAGTTGTCCTAACGTGAAAAAAACACAGGAAAGTAATTTGTCGGTCTAACAGACCAACGCGCGGGTATAGGAAGGTTAATGAATAGGTACTGTGGAATACTTGTACCGCCACAAATAATGCTGTCGCAGTAGTTAAGAATTGGCAAAACAAAATTTGATATTTAATCGAGCGAAGCGAGATCTCTAAATCAACTTGGGCAAATCGGCGTTGTATGTATGTACGTATGTTTGTCCAAGGATAACTTTCGAAGCGTTGATCCGATCATCGTGAAATTTGATACATAGGTAGATAGTGATGGCACAATTTTGCTGTGACTAAATGAGCTAAAAACGTCGGGGGGTTGTTGAGATATTCGGGTTCAAGAGGAGTAAAAAAAAATGAAAATGAGAATATTAGGTCAAATGAGACGTCAAATGAAAGGTCTTCATTAGTAAATTTCGACCCCTTTTTTAGTTTCAGTAAAATTTTTGTAGTTTTTGAGTTATTAGCCATAATAAAAACTAAACTTACACAACATTCACAAGGTGCCACACAGTGCTGTAAATTGGTATACTAAACCTGAATAACTGCAATTAGTACTCCAAAAAAGATTAACCAATATTATTTCTGTTAATAAATGTTGAATGTTGTTAATGTAATGTTGAGAAACATTTTGACACGATTAATGAAAATATTTTAATGCACATCTTTTTTTACCAAACGCTAGACCACTACCTCACCTGGTGGTCAGTGAAGGTGCGATCGAATATGGAGCACGCTTGCCTGGAAAGAACCTATTCACTCTGGACTTGAAGACTCCAAGATTATAGGTACTGGTTCGACCTTAAAAGAACCAGTTAACTAAATAGAATACATATGAACTTTTTGTAAAGGAAAGCATTCAGACCCGATTATAATTAGATAATTCAAAAGTAACGCTGTCTGTCTGTCTATCTGTTTGTTTGTCACGACTGGACCAATTTCGATGAAATTTAGTACATAGATAGAGATTGAGACATATACTTCTTTTTATTGACAAACCAATCGCAAAGTCGCGGTTATACCAACGAAATATCTGATTATTTAATATACTTTTCAAACCTGAAATACAACGAGAATAATACAGAACTGACGGCCATTAAGAGCGTCGCTTTCAAAATGTTAGCTTAACATTTCACTTGAATAACGCTCAGTGTAAATAGAAGAAAAAATCCCTCTCAGTTCTTCTCTGAACATATCAGTGGCCAGAATTCCCGTTTAAGCTAAGGCCATACCGACTGTAAAACGGGACCGTATTTTGTTTGCAGATTGGCGTTTTAATCTTGCAGTTGTTTTTATACCAGGCTTAGTTTTTATTAGAATTGCATAAAGAATGTACAAAATCCACAAAATATTCTACAGAAAATTGTTTATGCCACTCGTCGCAATCAATGAACCCTTGATCTTAATAAATCAACAGTTATTGTAAAAGCAACCGCTTGTACTATGAGAGCTAGATGAGAGTATACATTTATTGGAAATACTGAGTACTCATTATACACGGTGTCCTTTAAATCACTGTTTTCCCCGAACAAACGTTGTTCAGACCATGGTCTACTAACAGTTGATAACATCAAATTAAAAAATAATGAAATCGGTCTTTGAAAAATATAAAAAGTTGCGAACTTAAAACTTATATTATAACGTTACGCCCTACAACATAGTCAGCGCGCTGACCGGTCGCTGCTAGGTACTAAGGAGTAGGTAATACGCTATGGCTAGCGTACCCATGAACGTTGTCACGGTTAGTTTTTGAACAAAGTTAGACTTATTTGAAAAGGTCTAGATTTTTTTTCTCTTATTTCATGCTATAAACAGTTTACTAGGCCATGGTCTGATAAACGTTTGTTCTGGGAAAACAGTGATTTAAAGGACACCGTGTATACGTATTATACACCCAGACTAGCTATAAATATATAATGGTAATATGAGTTCGTGAAATAAAGAAGATAATGCGTTTTCTAAAATAACAAAATTACTTTTATTCACAACACAATTAAATACAAAGTTTTAACACAATTTACTCTAAACAGAGTAACTTACCTAAAATAACAAAAAACAACATTTAAAGCCTTTACTTCTAGTTTAGTTTATATATTTCCTTTCCTTTTTTTTTCCTTTTTTTTTACCTAGAGATCTTCAAGTCACGAGTGAATAGGTTTCTTCTAGGCAAGCGTGTACCATCGTAGACTGCATCATCGCTTACCATCAAGCGAGATTGTGGTCAAACGCTAGCCTATAATTAATAAAAAAAATATATACAGGAAACTATTTACTGTTTCACGTTTTTCTAAATTATCAGCCTAACCTCATCTTGTTAAAAATTACCTCAATACTGACAGTCGGTGTCACTGACATGACACTGACATCCATTAAAGATCTGTAGATAATAAATCCATAAAGAAAAGGAACGACACTAAACGTACTGATATTCTTTACAAATATTATGTAGATCATGCAAATACATTCAGATCAAAGTTGGCTATTCACCTACTGCACTCTGCAGTTAGCGTTGGTCGATGTTTCTTACTCCTGCATACTGGTTTAAGATAACTCTTTATTGTACCACACAAGAGCGATCTCTTTCAGAAAAACTTCACAAAAATAAAACAAAAAAAAAAGGATGAAAAGAAAATTGGTGAAGCTATGACGGAGTGCGGTTTACTATACAGTGACGGAATGAAAAGGTTCGTCACATTAGAGTCGGTTTTCGATTGCACCAGTGATGCAAGAATCAATTAATTCATATATAACATATATAACAACATATAACATAATATAAAACATATATAACAAGATAAATAATCAAACAACTTTGATCTGAATAACTTTGAACTTTATTAACGAAGAGTTAAACATTATTTTCTCCTGTAACAAAGTTTCAAAAGGTAATATGTACTCGCGATACGTTGAACAAATCAATTTGCAAATTAACGAAACTTTTCATTCCGTCACTGTACATCCCCGCTTGGTTCGTGTCAGTCTAGCCGAGCCCTAAATCGTTATTTACATAGCCCTCTGCGCAACGAACCGTGTTCGAATAATTTTGCTAAGGAAATAGTTATTTCCATTCCTCGCTTGAAAATAAAAATGGGATTTGCGGGAAGTTTTACAGCGAGATGTGCTAATGAATATTCATTTATTTGCTCAATTTATAAGAGAGTTATGAAATAGTGGTAATATTGGCAATATAGGTTTTCTGATAGAGCAAAGGAAAGGCATTTGTTTTTTTCTGAAAACTGTGATGTGAACGAGAAGTTTAGCGAAATGATTGTAAAGAGATAAATCCTGTTTAGGTGAGGATTTAGGAAGGAAATGGGGGATATGGATTTTTGACTCACGGGTACATATTATTATCAAGCTATACATTTCCAGTATAAGCTGACCGTGCGTTGTATAATAGGCTGTCCCTACAATGAGAGGTCAGGTCATACTGGAAATGTATAACTTGATATGTACCCGAATGTACCATGATACTTGAAGTTCCTGGTGTCCACGATACACGGAATCCTAGAAATAATGGCCAGAATAAAGTATTTTGTGGCAGATGCATTTTCCTTTTTTTGAAGTCAAACTTCTAATGCGACTTCCAACAAGGTTGCGTTAAACGTTTAACGCTACCATGGAGGGGGTATGAAAGCACTGTTGCGTTAAACGTTCAACGCTCCTGGGGAGGGGGAATAGAAAGAGACAGAGCGAGAGTGAATGCGTGGCACTCGAACGCATGCGCGTGGTATACCTGTTACAGGCCAGCGCGAGCATTAGCAACGAGTAGCGTCCAATATTCCAACGCAAGAAGGAGAGAGAAAGAAAGATACAAATACAAAGGTAGAAAGTAGGAGAGAGAAAGAGAGTGAGTCGGTAGATCCCAAGCACATGCGCGTGGTATCTAACGTTGCATCACTATGATCATTACTAAAACCTACAATTATCATGTTCCCGAAATTTTACATTCGTCTCATTATCTTGAAACCAAAATTTTTGAAGGTTTCACTTCTACCACGTGTGAATTGCACACATGCTTTTTTTTAACCCTATAGTTAGTCTCAAATAATTTACATTTATGATCACCGATTTAATTTATCAAATATTGTTGAATGTTTCCGTCTATTTATTGAAAATACAATTCAGTAACAAAACACCAAACAAAGAACATAACAAAAAGCGTTATTTTATTCAGAAAAATAATATTGGATTCTCATTTACGAAGTCGCTTGTCAAACGTATTGATGTATTCCTAACACCTGTTGGTGGGATCGTAACAAACAATGTTATTGCCTGTCTGGCGATTCGAGAAGCTTCTATTAGTTAATTCACATCATTTGTCATTTGTCGCAATTTGTTCTATGCCGGTATGATGGTCATTTATATTAAACTTTGCTTTCAAATAAAATATAATATCGCTGCCAAACTCATAATTCTCGAATACATAGATGCGCGACTTGAAATTTTGTAACAAAAGGTCATTGTAATGTAACTCATGGTAACATGGAATCGCAAGGATGTTCAATAATACTGGAATATTCAGCGAGGTAGATTATTTTCGAAGTGATAAAAGCCATTATAAGAACTTTGTTATTTTGTGGAATAAATTTTTGATTCATGGCAGTATTTTTTAGCATATTTACACAGATTTCCGACAGATTGGCTGACGACCATACCAAATAATATTAAATATTACCACGTAGCCATAGCAAGTAATGATAAGATTGTCAACGTCAAACGCAAGATTGTTGATGCAATCGTTATAACAAGTTTAAGCAATTGTGTTGGTCAAACTTTACAATATGTATATAGCATTGCTTGCCACAATAAGTTCTTTCTGTTATTAAAATTAAATAGTCTTTGAAAGTGATGCCATATTATTTTTTATTTGTTCGTACCCCTAAGAATCCATTGTTTCAGAAGCGTATTCTAACTTAACACTGTTCCCGACTCATAGTATCGTAATTGTCAATATAAAATTTTACAGGAGAAATAAAAAACCGTATTTTGTCAATATCTTCTAAACCACCATACGTAATGGGGATGACCACCATACGTAATGGGGATGACCCCATTACGTATGGGGTACGTTATATCGATGTCCTTTGCTGAAAATAAGTCTCCCCCATAGTTTGCCAGACCAACCGATCTTCTGCCACCTGCACCTAATAGCTCCCAGCAATCTTTATCAGTCATCTTTCTATTTACGCTGCGCGTCTCCACTCTAGAACCTTTCTGCTCCAATGACCATCAGATCTTCGAAGCTATTTGCCCCGCCTACTACTACTTCATTCTAATCCTCGAGTTACAATAGTCAAGTAATAGGTGTCATCAATTGATCGGACCGGGCCACGTAACATCGGTCCCTGTTACAAAATTACTATAGTTTTAATTGAGTTTGAGAATTGAAAGCAATTTCGGCTGATTGGGAATTTGAGTTAAGGAATTGACTTGTAAGATTGCAGCTGTGAATGGCAGAGTTACAATCTAACTGAAGTGACTATCATTCGTTTGAAAATCAGTGAAGTTTTAAATACCTACGACTTAACAATCTGTTTGGGTTATTAACTAAACCGGGTCAAAACCGGGGGAATAAGACTCCACTATTGTGGTGTCTTTTTTTAGTTTTGCCGTCGTTAATGAGACTTGGTTTTTAAAAAAGGACTATTTTTAAGAAATATAATATGTTATTGTTAAAAATGAAAACCCTGTTAAAAATGAAAACCAAAATGAAACGCGAGGATCTAAGGATGATGGTGGGAATCATCACAGGACACTGCGAACTTAACCATCACCTCTTGAAGACCTTTTGAGGGCCACGGACAGTGGGCTTTGTCGCGCATGTCTTCAGGAGAAAGAGACGGTGGAGCACGTGATGCTTCACTGTACGGCCACGAGCGATATCAGGCTGAGGACGGGTCTGCAAGAGCTCATCGAATCATCATCCGCTAACACAACGGCATCCACGGGGATCTTGGAAAGCTGCATCCATCAACCCAATATCCTGCTCCGTTACTTCAAGGAGCTAGGATGGCTGGGGTCAGGTTAGAAGGAGGGTAATGCACAATACACCCCAATGCGGGACGTCAGTGCAGATCTTATTCCCCCCACCCTAGAATTAGAATTAGATGTTATTGTTATATTATGTTAATAGGCCATCCAAAAGTTGCCTGGAAGAGATCGCTTTGAGCGCTAAGGCCGCCCACTGTACCACCATGTATTAGTCTTTAAGTTTTCTAGGTTAAGTTATTGTAATTTGGTGTAACACTATAGAATTATCTATCTATCTATCTATTGAGATGCATCTGAGGCTATCGAACATCGATATAAAAATATTGCTTTAATGGCATTTGCTTGACTAATTCGTGGTTATTATGATTGTTTAAATTTACTAATTCAGGCGGCGTCATAATAGAACGCGATTACGAGACTATCGCGCTACGCGTAATCACGCGTTCGCGCTATGACATGTCCTAATAGAACGCGAATATTGCGAGAATAAGCGATCGTCGAACAAAGTTCGCGTGTATTAACGATAATGGTGAAATCTCGTTTGATTAGGACACTGCCTTAGCGTCTGTTGAAATGGACCACAACCACACCACAGTCACAAAAATGTGGCCGGGCTGTAGCTAGTGTGAATGGAAACCATAAAGCGTGTGAAGTTGCGTTGTGACCACGATGTGGCCGCGATGTCGTCGGTATTGACGTTTGCGACAAAGTTGAACGCGACTGCAAAGGTATGAATGGAGCTCTACTTTTTTATAAGATTTTGTGGATGGCCACATTTTTGTCACTATGGTGTCGTTGATGCTAGCCGAAACCAAACATGTTAGAAGTCTGTATACAGACAAGGGTCAGTTGACTTATAAAGACAGCATAGATGACATGTTGTTGGTTGGCTCGATAACTGCGCTCACGATATCAAAGAGCATGGCAGTATCTGAATTGGACCTGACATTCAAATGATAAATTCTATATCGGGGATTGTACAACACTGGAGGCGACTTTTGGATTGTATGCGTCAGACACTGTGAGAAATCTGAACGTTTATTTGCGAGAGTGCAGGTACATATTATTAATGTTACAATACAATAATAAATGTTAAGATGGAACGATTCGTATACAAACAATAAATTATTTGACTTTTACCAGATAACTGCAGAAATGTCTAAACATATGCGCTCGATTTAGTAATGTCTTACTAGTGGTTCGCCACGAACTGAGATCTCGCGAGTCTACCATAAAAACAGTAAAAATATAATTCGTAATCTTTGACTACCAAAATAGTGCCACGATATAAATAACCATCTTATTTGACCTACAGTTTCATTCAAATTACAGGTAACGAGAGTTCATTTAAATTGGTTACTCTTATTTGGGATACAAATTGCAGTTATTCTGGATTTCAGACTTTTGCCTATATTTATGATACTTAAGCTGCACGCATACTAAATTACAGCACTGTGGGGTTACTGGTTTACCCTGTGAATTTTGTCAAAGTTCAGTTTTTGTTATGGCTAATAACTCTAAAACTATAAAAACTTTACTAAAAATAAAAACGGGGTCAAAATGTACTAATGAAGACCTTTTATTTGACGTCTCATTTGACCTAATAGTCTCATTTTCATTTTTTTATACCCCTCTTGAACCCCAATATCTCAACAACCCCCCCAATATTTATAGCTCATTTAGTCACACCAAAATTGAGCCATCACTACCTACCTATGTATAAAATGAACACGATGATCGGATTAATGCTTCGAAAGTTATCTTCGGACAAACAAACATACATACATACAACGCCGATTTGCCCAAGTTGATTTGGAGATCTCGCTTCGCTCGATCAATTTTTCCAGCAAAATCAATAAAATTGCACACATCTTTCTAATATTTGCCTCGGATACAAGCTGCCAGAGAATATTTTATACAAATACATATACAAAATACATTTATTTAGTAAAAGTTTACAAAAGGTACAAGTGTAGACTTAAGTTGCCAATTGTCCCCACACTAGGTTTAGCCTGTATCGCGGGAAACCAGATAACAATGAAAACGCTTACCGTCTAAAATCGAATATATGACTTAATGGTGGCGATTCTGTTGTTTACGCTGACTAACTTAAATTGTGTAACATATAAACGGTCTTATTTTGTTCATGCTAAAGATCAAATTAGAATGCAATTTAAAGTGACATTTCTAAAATTAAGTAATTTTTGTTATGATGGCATGTTTGCGGGCTAGTTTTAGTGATCAATCAAATTGGTATTGACTAAAACTAGCCCGCAAACACGCCTTCTTATAAAAAATACAATGAAATGTCACTTTAAATATCATTCTAATTTGATCTTTAGTGTGAACAAAATAAGACTGTTCTTATTTTACGCAATTTTAGTTAGCGTAAACAACAGAATCGCCACCATTTTCATACTATCAATATAAAATCAACCACTGCCTCCGCAGACGTAGACACTGTTTGTGTCCAGTTGCTTCCACGGAGAGTCACCAAAAATCTCGGCTTCATGTGATTGTATCCTGTGTCAGCAACAAAAAGTGTCTACGTTTGCATAGCGCTTCAGATAGATAATATGGATGCATTTTTTTAATAAATAGATTAAGCAATCTTTTGCATTATATATAAAAAGTACCTTTAACCAATCCATGTTTTAGTTTTAACTCGGCATTACTCCAGAATGCAATGAAATGGAACGTAATGTACTGCCATTGTTTCCAGCAAGCCTAGTATTTGAGTAACAGCCACCTTAGAGTTCATTGTATCGCTGTTCCTAATCGGAGCACGGTAACCCGGAACACTAAACTTATCGGTTGGATAAGGTTATTACACTCGACTGTACGTGGGCAAAGTAATTACTAGACTAAAGTTCTATAGAAGTTATAAGGCTAAGTTATAAGTCTATAGAAGTAATAAAGGTATCCGAAGGTTGCGTTTGTCGTGTTCATGTATTAAAACATGATGTTCTATATTTTTATAATATTGATTGACATTTTCTTTAACGAATGAGCGCTTTAGTATTTATTATGTAATAGTACTACAAACAACGGCATAATGACAGTAAAATGACAATAATCATGCGCCAGAATAAGTAAAATTAAGTTAATTTTTCAAGATGTTAAAGGAATAACGTCTTGCCGAAACTACGATAGTTTTGGACATATTTTCATATGTTTAACCAACTTAAAAAACAGGAGGAGGACAATCCGATTGTATTTTTGATGTGAAAACTTCTTTAGGCGCGTTGGGCATTTTTGAAATAGGAAAAAAAACCATTGATTTCGCGACACTGTTACCATTACCGACACCCTTGTATACAATTTGTAGATTGGAAAAAACCATTGAAATTGCGACACTGTTACCGACACCTCTGTATTTAAGTATCTGTATTTTTACCGGACTGTGTTTTTACCTCATTTTATTTGAAAGGATAAACGAGTAGGTACATTCAGATTGGTCACATATAAATTTCCTTCAGTAGTTTGTTTGTTTTTGTTATCTGAAGTTAGCTATATTTTTGTTAAAATGTTACTTGTTTTTTTTTATATTAAACTTGTAGACACAGAAGCTGACGGGCCTCCTGATGTAAAGTGGTCACCGCCTCGTATAAACTCCTGCAGCACTCGTGGTACTGCAGTCGCGTTGCCTAGCACTTAATACCCTATTTACAGCTCTCTTGAAGATGTTCATTTTGAAAGCCACCGGAAAAACCCCGGAGGAAGGTAAATCCATATCTTGCAGGTACGTGGAAGAACCGCACCGTGTGAGACTTCCAAATATGTGGGTGAGCTCGTTGCCGGTTGCGGGAGGGTTACTTTATAGAAGTGATCATTGGTAAAAGTATTTTAACTGGCAATCATCATGACGTGGTAAAGCCTTAATGATATAGTTGCTTTATTATCATTTAAAAGCAACTACACAAGCTGCCTTATATATCAATTCAAATCTGAAGCAGACTTAGTCCAAATAACATACAAAAGCCGAACACTATGGAAACAAGTAACGTTATGTTTTGATTTTTTGTTCAACTTTGAATGGGCAGTGGCTGTGCGTCTCACGGCTTCTATCCTAAACTACCCACATTTTGATTCTTGTTTTTTTTAAGTTTTGTGGTGATAATAATGTTGTGTAATGGAAAGTAATAACTGTATGTGATGTAAGTATATTAATATTATTAGAAAATGATTTGTACTACTCACTGCATCAAACTGTTAAACTTATGTTTCTTAGTAAGGGATTTATTGTAAATCTTATAAGAAATAAAGAATCTTAAGCCTGAAATAACTTTACCAAAATTAACAACAATGTATACCACGTTAATTTTGAGGTTAGTGCAAGTCCAGGTGTTACATCTCCAACGCTATTCTTGGCCGCAACCGGTATGCATTAGACAGTCGTGTATGGAACGGCTTTGCGGTCTATGTCGGCGATTTGTACCTAGTCCGGTGGTGATCCCATATCTCTACTAAATTCATGGAGCACTGAATGTAAATTGAATTCGTTGCCGGCTTTCTCAGACAACGAATTTAGTCTAAGCGGGTTCGTGGTATATGTTTTAGTAGGGAAAGAGATAAAGGAATACTCGTTAGAGGAGTTTCCGTGCGTGATCTTGGTTGTACTTGGCAAAGCTTTTTCTCAGGTTACCCAGCCAAAGTTTAATGATTTTGGGGGGCGCTGATTTTCTTGTTGAGTGCACTCTTTTAGTTCGCGAACTGGTGTTCGCGACACGAGATGTATTTGCTTGATTCTACTAACTCTATACTGTAAACCCGTCAAAACGTAAAAAGGGGCCGTTACTGTTTTTCCACAGATCTTAGAGAAAGATGACAGGTAGAATAGAGGGAGTTTGAGGGTAAGAGTAGTAGAGTTACTTGTGGTGCAAGGTGCACCCGGGGAAGTACTAGCGCCATAACTATTTCTGCCGCCAAGCAGCATAACTGTGTTTTGGTTTGAAGGGTATGGTTGCCGGTGAAATTACAGGCACATGAGGCTTTAAACATGTATACCTCAAGTTGATGGACGAAGGGCAGTGCATCGTAGAACACATTTCTAATGTGCGTGACCTACGAGGCCATTCTCTGTTATATGCAATGGTTACCACTTAACATGAGGTGGGACATAAGCTTATTCCATCTCCATGTAGCATAAAAATAAAAATTATGGAAGGGGTTTCTTTTAAAAAACTGCTATTTTTAAAAAACTAGTATTATAGAGCACAAAAGTTTTAAAAGTAATACGAGGTTTTAAATTTGTAAGCGGTTTTCTTGTCTTTATTATGCTTCGCCTTAGTCTATGCTTCCCGATAATTACAACTTGGGCGTCTAAGTCGCTTACCATCGTAGACCGCATTAATGCTTACCATGAGGCGAAATTATAGACAAGAGCGAGCCTATTTTATACAAAAAAATGATGTTGTTGTTTGTATTGTTTAATTTTAATTTTAATTATTTTAAATTATCTTTCTTTCTATCTTGTGTCTCACTATTTAAAATGTACTGTGTGTGTTATTTACCAAATAGATGAATATCTATTGTTATTCATAAAGAGTGTTTGGTAATATACTGACGATATTCAAGTGACGGTTTCTCAAAACATAAAAAAAGACTTCTCGAAAAAAAAAACTAATAGTTACATTATAAATTTTAAATAAATCGACTAAGCGATAAGAGATCGATTAAGAGATTGGCGGAATCGACGAGATAAAAATAAAGTATGTGTCCGTAACTCTAAGATCGCCATAAGATGCGCAAAAGCATCTTCTGTATGGCTCCGTTAATTTACAACAAGCTCCCGGAGTCACTGAGAGAGCTACCATGTTCAATGTTTCGGAAAAAGTTAAAAACTGTACTGTTAAATAAATCTTATTATACTATAAATGAATATATAAATGAAAAATAATTGCTAAAATAATGCCAAATTTAATTTTACATTTTTTTAATTCTATTTTATTTTATATAATTATGACAATGAATTTTTATTTAGGTGTTATTATTAATATGACTTTGTAGAATATAATATTGCATGCCTTGAAAGGCAGAAATCTATTGATTCTGTATCTACTACTGACATCTTTGTAAAATGACATATATTTCAAGCAATAAATACATTTGATTTGATTTGATTTAAGTTTAGGTGATTAACTGGATATAAAACTTACTACCTACTCTTGCAATCGACATCCAAAAGTAAAGGCCGATGTGATATCTCTTTCGGAAATGGCTGCGGGTTTTGGGTTAGAAAGGGTCAACAAAAGATATCTCGAGACGTCACCAATACAGTATCTGTGGTTAGATGGCAAGCATTATGCAATAGCACAAAAGTTTTTGTTTTTACATGCCAAAATAAATTTCACATTTCTATGGTAAACATTTCACAAATTTATTTATTATGCTCATCAAAATAACCTCTTTCATTTTTGTGCGTATCAAACACCCTATATGTTTCTATCAACTGATAGAAACACACTTAACGAGGAAAGATAATGAAATCACTTTTACCAAAATAGTGTTAATATTTTTTTATATTTTTTTTACCATGTTTTAAATAAATAAAAAATCTTAATAATCACATTTATAATTTACAAGTGTGAGTCCACGGCTACGCACGAGTGGTTTTGTCAACCCAGATCATAATTTATCTAAATACCAAATTTCATCAAAATCGATCAAGTCGTTTAGTCGTAAAAACAACAAACAGGCAGACAGATATACAGCGTTACTTTCGAATTTATAATATTAGTACCGATGGATATTGTCTAATGTTGCATGCTTTGACTACGTATCCATTTTCGAATAACAAAATTAAAAAAAAGTGGCACTCTGGGAGTGTCGAGAAAAGTAAAAACTTGAACAATTACGAGATACTTAAATACAGAGGTGTGGGTAACGGTAACAGTGTCGCGAGTTCAATGATTTTTTCCCATCTCAACAAATGCCCAACGCGCCTAAAGAAGTTTTCACTTCAATAATTATTGTCCCAATTATGAAAAGAAAAGCAGCTGAAAGACATATGGATTCTTAAAAACTAGAAACTAGAACAGCATAGACAGGCCAAGATTTAAAAGTATATATATTATATATAACAAAGCTCGATCCAGCAAGGTTTTATTACAACTGCATTCCGTCGAGTCTAAACTTTATTTTTGAATATAAAAGATGATAAAATGCAGCAGCTACCATCAACGAGGCCATATTTCAAGCCCGAACAAAAACAGACCAGCCAATACGGATAGTAACTTAGCTCATATTCTGTGGCAGCACTAAAACTTGTCACTATACGCTGCCAAACCTTTTTAGCTAATTTTTGAATTTCGGAAGTTTTTTATACTACCGGGAGATGGAACAAGCATATGGCCCACCTGTTGTTAAGTGGTAACCATCGCTTATAACAAAGTATTGCTTCGTAGGTCACGCACCTTAAAAACGTGCCTTACGATGCTTTGCGTCCATCAACTTGAGGCGTACAGGTGTAAAGCCTCATGTGTCTGTAAATTTGCTGGCAAAAATTCCCTTCAAACCGAAACACAGCAATGCTGCTGGCGGCAGAAATAGGTATGGTGGTAGTACTTCCCCGGGCGAGCCTTTTCACAAGGAACTCAGGGTTCCTTGTGAAAGGGCTCTTGTAAGTATAGTCTAGAACATTACTTAAAACTAGAAAGCTAAAAAAGCTAGCATGAAAGCTTATGATTTGTTAGTTGGTTCAAGAGTTAAATACACTACAATTACGCGTTTTACACCTGTATACCTTAGGTATATTAAATACGTATCAGTGCAGGGTAGAGCATCGTTGAGTAAATTCTTAAGTTGCGTACTTAAGAGGATTTTTTTATTATAGGCGATGGTTACCACATCCATTTGCTTGTTTCATCTCGAAGTCGTATTATAAAAATGTAATAATTCAGTTCTAATCAATTTATTTTTGAAAGTAGCCTTACGACCCTTTTATCTCTTCAAAACAAAGCAAACTTCGCACGCGTGGTTTGTCAATAAAACTAGCCTATGTCACAATCCACGTCATAATTATCAAAAAAGAAAGAATGGAAGAAAATACGTTAATTGACATACATACGAAAGACCACAAAGCACATTGATAACAGAAAAACACAGGTAACATACAAAAGGATAAAGAAACAGTACATGGGTAGGCGAGTAGCAATAATGTACTGTGTCCGTACTGTGTGGGACGAACAGGCCCGGTCTCAACGATTGCTGCCAACCATCCGAGGATGGTAAGAGCTGGTTTTTAGGCGGGACCTATGAGTAGCCTCACGAACGCAGAATCGTTTGGTAACTATATACCAATGTCTAGTATATAACTATATACTAATGTCAAAATCGGTTGAACCGTTTAGTCGTGAAAACGTGACAAACAAACAGAGAAAAGAGTTACTTTCTAATTTATAATATTCGTATGGATTCGGAGTGAATGTTCTGCATGTTACATATATTTATTCTGTGCCCATATGAATAGTTCAATACGATAAATCGGGGTATTGGTCGTTTAAAACAAAGGGTATTGGCCGTTTAAATCGTAGACGTCACAAGTCACTGCAGGCGTTTTCGTATATCGATAAAGGCCGAAGTTGAATAACGAGAGGCGTGTTTTTATATTGTACTAGCTGACCCCGTGAACTTCGTACCGCTTTAGAATCAATAAATGTTGTGTTGCTAAGCTGAGATAGGGGTGTGTGGTAGAAGGGTAAAAATGTAGGGTTGTATGTATTTTTGAATGCTGTATCATAAAAAAATAAATAAAAAAAAAAAGTTGTCTAAAAAATAAAAAATAAAATTATGGGGTGGACCACCCTTAACATTTAGGGATATGAAAATAGATGTTGACCGATTCTCAGACCTACCCGATATGAAAATTTCATGAAAATCGGTCGAGCCATTTCGGAGGAGTTTGGCAACAAACACCGCGACACGAGAATTTTATATATTGTATTAGTTTTCATATATAAATAATGCTAGACATTTTTCAATCAGCGCTACCTAGACTAAACTAAGCAAAGCATGTACGAGAAATTAGATACCTTATAGTTTTTTTTTGTAAATATATTCTTATAATTTAAATTAAAACACCCAAACTCGGAACATATATTATATTATATAAAGCTCGATTACCACTCACTGACTGACTCATTGACATGTTTGTTCTCCCAGATGCCACCTCGTAGGGTGAAAATGTTTGGTGGGATCGTATAGAGGGAGTTCCGATGAGTTGGGAATAAATCCTAAAGTACCCCTTTTGTCCCCCATTCGCTCCCATCCACCTCGTATCTCGGAAAGTATAGGTCTTACAGCGTTGGCGCAAAAACTAATGTTGCAGAGGACATTTTTTTATATCCGGTTCCATGAAAAAAAAATGGTCTTTCATACAAAAAAAAAATTGTCCCATACAAAATATTTCTGTATGAATACCGTAAACCGTAAATTTCGTTTGCCGTAATTTTCATACTGTTTTTGTAGGGAGCCCACGGCTTGTGTGTACTATAAAATTACTGTAAATTTGCTTGATTCTATATAATGGTGGTGGAGGGACATGAGATAACTTTCATAGTTTTTGCAAAGGTCATCATCATCATTTTGGAACATCCAATTTTTTTTTTTTTTTTTAGTATGCAACGTTCATCATGTTTATTTTGGAACATCCACATTTTTTTAATTATGCCTCATCCACAATGATCACTTTGAAACGTCATTTTTTTTTTTTTATTATGCAACATCCACTGTGATCATTTTGGTACATCATTTTTTTAATTATGCCTCATCCACAATGATCACTTTGGAACGTCAATTATTTTTTTTTTATTATGCATCATCCACTGTGATCATTTTGTAACATCATTTTTTTTTCAATTATGCCTCATCCACAATGATCACTTTGAAACGTCATTTTTTTTTTATTATGCAACATCCACTGTGATCATTTTGGTACATCATTTTTTTAATTATGCCTCATCCACAATGATCACTTTGGAACGTCAATTATTATTTTTTTTTATTATGCATCATCCACTGTGATCATTTTGTAACATCATTTTTTTTTCAATTATGCCTCATCCACTATGATCACTTTGGAACGTCATTTTTTTTTTTATTATGCAACATCCACTGTGATATTTTGGTACATCAATTTTTTTAATTATGCCTCATCCACAATGATCACTTTGGAACGTCAATTATTATTTTTTTTATTATGCAACATCCACTGTGATCATTTTGGTACATCATTTTTTTAATTACGCCTCATCCACAATGATCACTTTGGAACGTCAATTATTTTTTATTATGCAACATCCACTGTGATCATTTTGGAACATCATTTTTTTTAATTATGCCTCATCCACAATGATCATTTTGGAACGTCAATTTCTTTTTTTTTATTATGCAACATCCACTGTGATAATTTTGGAACATCAATTTTTTTAATTATGCCTCATCCACAATGATCACTTTGGAACGTCAATTATTATTTTTTTTATTATGCATCATCCACTGTGATCATTTTGTAACATCATTTTTTTTTCAATTATGCCTCATCCACAATGATCACTTTGAAACGTCATTTTTTTTTTTATTATGCAACATCCACTGTGATCATTTTGGTACATGATTTTTTTAATTATGCCTCATCCACAATGATCACTTTGGAACGTCAATTATTATTTTTTTTTATTATGCATCATCCACTGTGATCATTTTGTAACATCATTTTTTTTTCAATTATGCCTCATCCACTATGATCACTTTGGAACGTCAATTTTTTTTTTTATTATGCAACATCCACTGTGATATTTTGGTACATCAATTTTTTTAATTATGCCTCATCCACAATGATCACTTTGGAACGTCAATTATTATTTTTTTTATTATGCAACATCCACTGTGATCATTTTGGTACATCATTTTTTTAATTACGCCTCATCCACAATGATCACTTTGGAACGTCAATTATTTTTTATTATGCAACATCCACTGTGATCATTTTGGAACATCATTTTTTTTAATTATGCCTCATCCACAATGATCATTTTGGAACGTCAATTTCTTTTTTTTTATTATGCAACATCCACTGTGATAATTTTGGAACATCAATTTTTTTAATTATGCCTCATCCACAATGATCACTTTGGAACGTCAATTATTATTTTTTTTATTATGCATCATCCACTGTGATCATTTTGTAACATCATTTTTTTTTCAATTATGCCTCATCCACAATGATCACTTTGAAACGTCATTTTTTTTTTTATTATGCAACATCCACTGTGATCATTTTGGTACATGATTTTTTTAATTATGCCTCATCCACAATGATCACTTTGGAACGTCAATTATTATTTTTTTTTATTATGCATCATCCACTGTGATCATTTTGTAACATCATTTTTTTTTCAATTATGCCTCATCCACTATGATCACTTTGGAACGTCAATTTTTTTTTTTATTATGCAACATCCACTGTGATATTTTGGTACATCAATTTTTTTAATTATGCCTCATCCACAATGATCACTTTGAAACGTCAATTATTATTTTTTTTATTATGCAACATCCACTGTGATCATTTTGGTACATCATTTTTTTAATTACGCCTCATCCACAATGATCACTTTGGAACGTCAATTATTTTTTATTATGCAACATCCACTGTGATCATTTTGGAACATCATTTTTTTTAATTATGCCTCATCCACAATGATCATTTTGGAACGTCAATTTCTTTTTTTTTATTATGCAACATCCACTGTGATAATTTTGGAACATCAATTTTTTTTAATTATGCCTCATCCGCAATGATCATTTTGGAACGTCAATTTTTTTTTAAATTATGCCTCATCCACAATGATCACTTTTGGAACGTCAATTTTTTTTTTATTATGCAACATCCACTGTGATCATTTTGGAACATCAATTTTTTTTTATTTATGCCTCATCCACTATGATCATTTTGGAACGTCAATTTTTTTTTATTATGCGACATCCACTATTTGAATATTCTCTTTGATTGCTTGTTACACTTCGTCATCCTCTTTTATTGTTTCTTCCGCCTCCACATCTTCTATTTTTGCATGTTCCACTTCGTTATCCTTTTAAAATGCTTCTTCTACTTCATATCCTCTTTAATTGCTTCAGTTACTTCATTATGCGCTCTACAAAATTGTGGTGTTTCATACAAAACTTCAATCGCTCATATCTTCTAAGCGGGAAGAGATAGCCCTAGCAAACTTGTACAAAATATTGGTATAAACTTTTGGTGGAACTGTTTTTTTATTGTCATCCTTGACATCCTTTTTGAATGCTTCTCTCACTTCGTCATCTTCTTTGAATGTTTTTTCCACTTCGACATCATCTTTGACTGCTTCTTTAACTTCGATATCCTCTTTGATTGCTTCTCCCACTTCGATATCGTCTTTGACTGCTTCTTCCATTTCGATATCGTCTTTGATTGCTTTTTCACTTCGTCATCTTCTTTGAATGCTTCTACCACCTTGGTATCCTCTTTGATTGCTTACTCAACTTCAATTTCCGCTTTGATTGTTTCTGCCACTTCGATATCCTATTTGATTGCTTCTTCCACTTCAACATTCTCTTTGATAGTTTCTTCCACTTCGATATCCAATCAACAAATTTATGATTTTTCTTACAAAACTTTAATCGCTCGTATCTTCTAAACGGGAAGAGATAGCACTAGCAAACTTTGACAAAATATTAGTACAAATTTTTGATCATTATCATTTTACAACATACATTTATATTATGCAACGTCAATCCTGATCATTTTGGAACGTCCAGATTTTTTTTATGCAACGTTCATCATGATCTTTTTTGCAACGTTAAATTTTTTTTATACAACTATTATCATGATCATTTTGGAACATCCAATTTTTTTCTCTTTGATTGCTTGTTCCACTTCGATATCCTCTTTGATTGCTTCTTCCACATTGATATCCTATTTGATTGCTTCTTTAACTTTGATATCCTCTACGATTGCTTGTTCCACTTCGATATCCTCTTTTATTCCTTCTTCATCTTCAATATCCATTGGATTGCTTCTTCATCTTTGATATCCTCTTTGATGGCATTTTCACTTCGGTATCCTCTGTAAGGGCTCCTTCCTCTTTGATTTCCGTTTGATTGCTTCTTGCACTGCAATATTTTCTTTGATTGCGTCTTCATATTCGATATCGTTTTAGATTGCATTTTTATTTCGATATCCTGTGATGGCTTCTTCCACTTTGATATCCTCTTTGATTGCTTCTTCCACTTCGATATCCGCTTTGATTGCTTGTTCCATTTTGATATCGTCGTTGACTATTTCTTTCACTTCGATATCGTCTTTGATTGCTTTTTTCACTTCGTCATCCTCTTTGAATACTTCTACCAACTCGGTATCCTCTTTGATTCCTTAGTCAACTTCAATTTTCTCTTTGATTGTTTTTGCTACTTCGATATCCTATTTGATTGCTTCTCCCACTTCAATATCCTCTTTGTTTACTCCTTCCACTTCGATATCATCTTCGATTTCCTTTTGATTGCTTCTTGCACTGCATTATTCTCTTTGATTGCGTCTTCATCTTCGATATCGTCTTTGATAGCATTTTCACTTCGATATCCTCTGTGATGGCTTCTTCCACTTCGATACCCTCTTTGATTGCTTCTTCCACTTCGATATCCTCTTTGATTGTTTCTTCCGCCTCGACATCTTCTATTTTTGCATGTTCCACTTCGTTATCCCTTTAAAATGCTTCTTCTACTTTCATATCCTCTTTAATTGCTTCAGTTACTTCATTATGCTCTCTACAAAATTGTGGTCTTTCATACAAAACTTCAACCGCTCGTATCTTCTAAACGGGAAGAGATAGCCCTAGCAAACTTGTACAAAATATTGGTATAAATTTTTGGTGCAACTGTTTTTTTATTGTCATCCTTGACATCCTTTTTGAATGCTTCTCTCACTTCGTCATCTTCTTTGAATGTTTTTTCCACTTCGACATCATCTTTGACTGCTTCTTTATCTTCGATATCCTCTTTGATTGCTTCTCCCACTTCGATATCCTCTTTGACTGCTTCTTCCATTTCGATATCGTCTTTGATTGCTTTTTCACTTCGTCATCTTCTTTGAATGCTTCTACCACCTTGGTATCCTCTTTGATTGCTTACTCAACTTCAATTTCCGCTTTGATTGTTTCTGCCACTTCGATATCCTATTTGATTGCTTCTTCCACTTCAACATTCTCTTTGATAGTTTCTTCCACTTCGATATCCAATCAACAAATTTATGATTTTTCTTACAAAACTTTAATCGCTCGTATCTTCTAAACGGGAAGAGATAGCACTAGCAAACTTTGACAAAATATTAGTACAAATTTTTGATCATTATCATTTTACAACATACATTTATATTATGCAACGTCAATCCTGATCATTTTGGAACGTCCAGATTTTTTTTATGCAACGTTCATCATGATCTTTTTTGCAACGTTAAATTTTTTTTATACAACTATTATCATGATCATTTTGGAACATCCAATTTTTTTCTCTTTGATTGCTTGTTCCACTTCGATATCCTCTTTGATTGCTTCTTCCACATTGGTATCCTCTTTGATTGCTTCTTTAACTTTGATATCCTCTACGATTGCTTGTTCCACTTCGATATCCTCTTTTATTCCTTCTTCATCTTCAATATCCATTGGATTGCTTCTTCATCTTTGATATCCTCTTTGATAGCATTTTCACTTCGGTATCCTCTGTAAGGGCTCCTTCCTCTTTGATTTCCGTTTGATTGCTTCTTGCACTGCAATATTTTCTTTGATTGCGTCTTCATATTCGATATCGTTTTTGATTGCATTTTTACTTCGATATCCTGTGATGGCTTCTTCCACTTTGACATCCTCTTTGATTGCTTCTTCCACTTCGATATCCGCTTTGATTGCTTGTTCCATTTTGATATCGTCTTTGACTATTTCATTCACTTCGATATCGTCTTTGATTGCTTTTTTCACTTCGTCATCCTCTTTGAATACTTCTACCAACTCGGTATCCTCTTTGATTCCTTAGTCAACTTCAATTTCCTCTTTGATTGTTTTTGCTACTTCGATATCCTATTTGATTGCTTCTCCCACTTCAATATCCTCTTTGTTTACTCCTTCCACTTCGATATCATCTTCGATTTCCTTTTGATTGCTTCTTGCACTGCATTATTCTCTTTGATTGCGTCTTCATCTTCGATATCGTCTTTGATAGCATTTTCACTTCGATATCCTCTGTGATGGCTTCTTCCACTTCGATATCCTCTTTGATTGCTTTTTCCACTTCGATACCCTCTTTGATTGCTTCTTCCACTTCGATATCCTCTTTGATTGTTTCTTCCGCCTCGACATCTTCTATTTTTGCATGTTCCACTTCGTTATCCCTTTAAAATGCTTCTTCTACTTTCATATCCTCTTTAATTGCTTCAGTTACTTCATTATGCTCTCTACAAAATTGTGGTCTTTCATACAAAACTTCAATCGCTCGTATCTTCTAAACGGGAAGAGATAGCCCTAGCAAACTTGTACAAAATATTGGTATAAATTTTTGGTGGAACTGTTTTTTTATTGTCATCCTTGACATCCTTTTTGAATGCTTCTCTCACTTCGTCATCTTCTTTGAATGTTTTTTCCACTTCGACATCATCTTTGACTGCTTCTTTAACTTCGATATCCTCTTTGATTGCTTCTCCCACTTCGATATCGTCTTTGACTGCTTCTTCCATTTCGATATCGTCTTTGATTGCTTTTTCACTTCGTCATCTTCTTTGAATGCTTCTACCACCTTGGTATCCTCTTTGATTGCTTACTCAACTTCAATTTCCGCTTTGATTGTTTCTGCCACTTCGATATCCTATTTGATTGCTTCTTCCACTTCAACATTCTCTTTGATAGTTTCTTCCACTTCGATATCCAATCAACAAATTTATGATTTTTCTTACAAAACTTTAATCGCTCGTATCTTCTAAACGGGAAGAGATAGCACTAGCAAACTTTGACAAAATATTAGTACAAATTTTTGATCATTATCATTTTACAACATACATTTATATTATGCAACGTCAATCCTGATCATTTTGGAACGTCCAGATTTTTTTTATGCAACGTTCATCATGATCTTTTTTGCAACGTTAAATTTTTTTTATACAACTATTATCATGATCATTTTGGAACATCCAATTTTTTTCTCTTTGATTGCTTGTTCCACTTCGATATCCTCTTTGATTGCTTCTTCCACATTGGTATCCTCTTTGATTGCTTCTTTAACTTTGATATCCTCTACGATTGCTTGTTCCGCTTCGATATCCTCTTTTATTCCTTCTTCATCTTCAATATCCATTGGATTGCTTCTTCCACTTCGATATCGTCTTTGATTGCTTTTTTTACTTCGTCATCCTCTTAGAATGCTTCTACCACCTTGGTATCCTCTTTGATTTCTTCCTCAACTTTAATTTCCTCTTTAATTGTTTCTGCTACTTCGATATCCTATTTGATTGCTTCTTTCACTTCAATATCCTCTTTTATTGCTTCTGCCACTTCGATATCATCTTTGATTGCTGCTTCCACTTGGAAATCCTCTTTGATTTGATTGCTTCTTCCATTCCGATATCGTCTTTGACTGCTTCTTACACATGGATATCCTCTTCGATGGCTTTTAACAGCTCGATATCCTCTTTAATTACTTCGTCGACTAAAAGAAAAACACGCGAGCTGCGAGCAGCTCGCGCACAACGCAACCTCTAGTCTATATATATAGGTCACACTAAAAGTTTCAGGAATTTTCCACTTACATAAACAATATTTAAAAAGTTATTACTACATTTGAAAATGGAACGCTTTAGCAGTAGAATAAAATTTGTTTCATCTGATTTTGAATTGTTTTCATATTGTGGCGTTATCTTAAAAATTGCGCGATTACAATAAAATGGATTTAAATCAGGAAAATTTTCGTTGCATGATTTTTTACGATTTTAAGTGTAATTTGACAGCTTAGCGTCGTTTAGCTTCAATCGGCTTTTGGCGAAGGAGCACCATGCAAGACAACTATTTATAGCTGGTTTGCAGAATTCAAACGCGGTCATGTCAATTTCCATGATGAAATTCGTGAAGGTCGCCCGTGCACCGCTGTGAAAAACAAAAACATTGATGCTGTGCGGCGTATGATCGAAACAGACAGGCATGTGACCTACCATGAGATCCGGACATTTTTGAACATAGGCATGAGTCAAATACAGTCAATCCTACACAAACATTTTGGGTGTGAGAAAGCTGTGTTCTCGATGGATCCCACACAATTTGACTGATGCTCAAAAAACGGACCGCATCACTTGGTGCCATGCTATGCTTGCCAGATACAACGAAGGGGCTTCCAATTTGGTGTGGGACATAGTGACAGGTTACGAAACATGGATTTATAACTATGATCCCAAAACGAAGCACCAATCAAGCGTATGGGTCTTTCGAGATGAGCCGAAACCAACCAATGTGGCGCGGGTGAAAAGTGCCTCGAAGCGGATGATTCCTCCTTTTTCAATAAAACTGGACACGTGGCTACTGTTGCTTTAGAAAATCGTCATACCGTGAATAGTGACTGGTACAAGACCATTTGTTTACCGGAAATTATTGACAAACTCCGTGAAAAATAACGGTAAACAATCTTGCACCACGAACATGCAAGTTCCCACACGGCCAGACAGACAAATGAGTTTTTGAAGGCGAACAACGTACAACTGATGAAGCATCCAGCATACAGTCCTGACCTGGCACCGTGTGACTTTTTTCTGTTCCCAAAAATCAAGAACCAATTACGCGATCAACGGTTTTCATCACCAGAAGAGGATGTCGAAGAGTATGAAAAACATGTATCTGACGTCACCACGGAGTAGTGGCACAAATGTTTTCAAAATTGGTTCCATTGTATGAAAAAGTGCATTGACGCAAAGGGAGAATATTTTGAGAAACAATAAATTCATTTTTGATCATTAATAGTATTTTTTTATTATTGATTACGGAAACTTTTAGTGTGCCCCTCGGATTATGCAAACATTTGTTTCAGGGGAGAATTAAACCAGCAACCTCCTGTGTTTCAGCCAACTATTCGGCCACAGAGGTTATTAAAACGTTAAGTAAATAATAGTAGAATAACACAAATATGTTTCAATAAACACTATAAATTCGTTGAATAAGTGCAATGAAAATGCGAATAATGTCATGGACTTTTATCAATAAGAGGTAATGTAGTCCAATAAATTATCATTCGCAATAATACGAATGCAAGCATCAATCTGTCAAATTACAAATGGAAAAGTGCAATATACCAGTGCGATTCCAGTTGCCGTCATTCGCTTCACATGAACTTATGTAAATTTATTCACAAAATGCGCACTGGTCTTATAATTTGGTAAGGTCTGGATAAGAGACGCACAGGACATAAAAGCCTTTTCGTATGGAGAATGGCAAAATGAAGAGTTGCCTATGTTTAAGTAATGCCTATTTCTTGATTTCGTACTTGAGGTCGATGTATGTTTATATTTTATGACCTCCGTGGCGCAGTGGATGAACTGCAGGCTAAGACGCTGGAGGTTGTGGGTTGGATTCCCGCCGTGGAACAAAAGTTTGCAATACCTACAGATGTTTGTTCTGGGTCTGGTTTTTCTCTATATAATAAAATTACAAAAAAGTTCCAAAAAACAAGTACCTATATTATTCTATTAGTTATGGTTCCCTTTGCTTAGTTTGTGGCTAGATGGTGTTGTGTGAAATATCCAGCATTATTTTTTTTTATTTAATACATGTTAGTAAGTTATATAATTCTTAATTTATTGGAAGTTTTGTAAAATTTAATGTTGTTTTTATGTAACATCTATAAAAAAAAGTCAATTCATATTACAGAAGCTAATACAGATATTTTATACTTAAAAGGAGGTATCGACTACTGGTTTACCTTTTTGGTCGAGCGGAGCGAGATCTCCAAATCAACTTGGGCAAATCGGCGTTCCATGTATGTATGTTTGTTTGTCCTAGGATAACTTTCGAAGCGTTGATCCGATCATCGTAAAATTTGATACATAGTGATGGCACAATTTTGGTGTGACTAAATGAGCTAAAAATGGGGGGAGGGGGGTATTGTTGAGATATTGGATTTCAAGAGGGGTAAAAAAATTAAAAGAAGACTATTAATTCACGTGGGACGTCAAATGAAAGGTCTTCATTAGTACATTTCGAATCCGTTTTTATTTTTAGCTTATATTTTAAAGTCTTTGTAGTTTTTAAGTTATTAGCCATAATAAAAACTTAACTTTGACGAATTTCACAAGGTACACCCGTAATCTCACAGTATGCGTATGAGTGTAGTTTAAGTGTCACAAATATAAGTAAAATATGGGTCTGAAATTTAGAATAACTACAACTTGTACCCCAAAAAGAGTAACTAAATAACATGAACTACCGTTACCTGCGACTTGAATGAAACTGTAGGTCAAGTAGACTGGTTATTTATGTCGTGGCACACTATTTTGATAGTTAAAGATTACGAATAATATATTTTTGTTTTAATGGGAGACTCGCGAGATCTCTATTCGAGGCGAACTAGACACAAGTTAATGAAATAAAACCATTTGTAATTTTATTTTTGGGACTTGACTTTTGTACATGCTTTTATGAATAATTTTCTAAGCCTCGATTATTATAATGCCGGTTACTTTTCGGTAGCCTTTCACGTCTACAGTACGTATCTCATGTGTGTAGGGGCGACCTGACAGCGACGCGACAGCAATTGGCTTAGGTATTAAGGATACCTGCTCTATTACTGCAAAATAGAGAATGCTTGTCCCTTGTCCAGCCCATATGTTTCTAAAGAGGATAATAAAACATATCAGAGACTGCATCAGATTTTTTTTTATTTTGACGTAATTTTATGAGTTTTAGAACTGTAAAGATGGTGCGATCCAAAAAACACCTTATCCTTCCTTCCCGATTCCACCAACGGACATGCAGACGTACTGAGAAGTACCACCCATACCTGGTCGACATACCACCTTGCCGTACCAAATGATTTACTTCAATTTTTCTTGTTAGCACAAGTAAAGAGTGGAACTCACTTTCGGCGTATGTTTTTCTGAACCAGTATAATCCTGGAGTCTTCTAGTCCAGAGTGAACATCTTCTTTCTATGCAAGCGCGCTCCATCTTCGATCGCACCTTCACTTGCCATCAGGTGAGGTAATGGTCAAGCGCTTGGCTATCATCAATAAATAAGTTAAAAAACACCGAACAATTCCGAACACAAATTTCCAGTGCGCAACTCGTAAACAACATAACATAAGTTACCACAAGTCAGAAA
This sequence comes from Philereme transversata, assembly GCA_963924445.1. Taxonomy (NCBI): domain Eukaryota; kingdom Metazoa; phylum Arthropoda; class Insecta; order Lepidoptera; family Geometridae; genus Philereme; species Philereme transversata. The sequence continues at coordinate 16,180,431 of OZ004340.1, forward strand.
AAACAATCGCCTAGCAGTACAAACATTATGTATTAAATACAGTACACTATATAATGTGCTATGTATGGTAGGTACATTGTACCCGACAGAGAATAATTGCCGAACGAATGTCGACGGGTAGTTAATTCCGCTTATTTGTACTGTGTCCCGTTTTGTTAACGTTTCGGGGTTCCTTCGAAAACTCAAACGCAAATTGAAAAGTTTTGGGCAACATGGCAGAATGTATGGTTGTGTTATTTTGGATCAGCTTGTAATATAAAATGGACTTTATGGTGCTGACTTTAAGCTTGATATTCTTTTTATTTGATTAATATTTCAATGTAAATTGAAAAATTTACCAAAAATAATACTTGATATCCCATACAATTGAAAGGATTTAAAGCTCCGCGTTTATGCCATTGTCCGGCCGTTCCAGTGACCAATGCAAGGTCAGTCGGCGAAACCCGCAAAAAATTAGTAGATTTCATAGGTTGTTTTCAACTAAGTTTGAAGTATTGAAGTGATTCTGGCGAGATACGCTCGTACTGACGAATTTTGATCAAAATTATCTTGACGGTTACCGCTAGCTGCGAATATGCCGCAGACCGCACCTTGTTTCACAGGCCGATATGGCAGCCGATCGTGATCGCTCGCTTATCGCTAAATAGAAATAGAAATAGAAATATATTTATTGTGACCATAAAAGTTACATAGATGAGTTGTGTCCCTGTTTCCCAGAAAAGCGTAAGCTGTGGCCTAGGAAACAGTTCACTCCTGAATGACATGCTATAAATATTACAGTCTAGTACATGAAAAACGAAATAACAAAACAATCAAAGATATGTGATGCCGGAGCGCACATGTTTACATGTATGCGAATGCACCAGTGTATAAGTGAGTATATGCGTGGGTCATGTGCGTGTGTATGTGGGTATTTTGTTTGCGTACGTGTTTTTTGTAAGGGTGGGTTTTTTTTACTTGCGTATTTTTAAAGGTAAACGTGGACGCCGATACCTGTTCGCCGCGGCCCGTACAAACGCTAAAATCTTATTGTCATCAATTAGGTAACAGTGTTAGATTTTTCAAATTCATTAATTTTTATTGAAGAAAGGCTTGGTAGTAAAAATCTGCTATTTCGGCCAAACAATCCAAAGTCAAATTAAACTGTATATTTTTATTATTTTAATATCTGAAGTATGTAAAATAATTTTCGTAATTTAAAATTAAAGTCAAGTGTAGGCAGGGGTGGCCAGTATTTGTAACTGTAATTATTTTACTGTACTTGTAATTATTGTACTTGTAAATAAACTACTGTATTTTATATTTCAAATACGCAACGTAAAAATATTTTATGTATTTATTTTGTAATTTGTATTTTAATTAACGCAAAGCATGTATTTTGCCCAGCTCTGAGTGTAGGTGACGTATTGATTTATAAAGGCATCACCTTATGTGTGTGTTAAGTATAACATTACATTAACAAAAATCAAGATGAAAAGTAAACTTATTGACGAAATCCGTAATAGATTTGATTACGGATTACGATTTTCTGCGTGCAATTTTTTAACGGTGAAAGTTTTGTGTTAAAGTTGTCGTTATAAATTATCCTCGCTATCAACTTCAACGAATCCTTTTAATTTGGAAAGTTTTTGTGCAAAGTACAAGATTCATTTTGGTAAATGTGCGCAAGATCTTGATGACCTTATCCCTCCTTCCCGCTTCCACCACCAGACAAGCAGACGTACCGAGAACTACCACCCATACTTGGTCGGCATACCACCTTGCCGTACCAAACGATTTGCTTCAACTTTTCTTGTTAGCACAAGGAGTAGAACTCACTTTCGGCGTATGTTTTCCGAACCATTACAATTTTGGAGTCTCTAAGTCCAGAGTGAATAGGTTTATTCTAGGCAAGCGTGCTCCATCTTCGATCATCAGGTGAAGTAGTGGTCAAGCACTTGGATATCTTCGATAAAAAAAAAGAATTTTTAAACTGGTAGCTTGTACTGTCTTCTGATAAAAACGTCTTTTTTTGATAAATTTAATTACTATACAGCCGTAGAAGGCGAAAGATGCAGTCGTTCGAGAAAACGCTAGATGACCTGAGGGCTTAGCCAAGTTACAGTCGATTAGTGATGACGCTAGTCGATACGTCCGAAAATGTATGGGATTTGACATATGCTATAGAATATACTACGTCATTCAGCGACAACAAATGTATGTAGAAATCGAATAGATTCGTGGCGAATGTAATTTGGCTACGGGCCCTGAATCTCTTTAGGAGGGAATGGATAGAATTGGCTGAATGTTAAGAATGAAAGCGATTAAAAGGCCTTTGCATATCAGTAGAACAGTAAAGGCTAAATAAAAATAACAGTTACTTTAGTTATATTATTATCTATGATAAATTTTTGATTTTGTCATATATTCCGTCCATAGCTCAAACAGCCTCAAGGTCTACTTACATTTGTCCGTATACAACGGCCAATCTAACATGATCCATTCCATCCGAAGGTTGTTTGGTAGTGATTGCAGCTTAGCGATAAGACCGCCCATTGGATACATTCAGTTAAATTATTTTAATTTTAATTATTTTGTTGTTTATGGTTTGCAATAATATATTATCTGTCCTATATATTTCACAGGCAAACACTCCCGGTACGCCTATCTTGTTTGCAAAAGTTAATCAAAGTGAGCTTTGTCAAAAGAATATTCAGATAGGAAGCTTCAAAGTTATTGGGTCTAGAGTTAATAAAATCAATTTTATGCAAAATTTGTGGGTTAATTTATGGGCTTTCAGGCTAGTGCATTCTTATTAAAAATGGAATTGGCGAAGCTTAAGGTTTTTCAAAATAAACAGTGAGATAAACTTTCTAATTATCATATTCACAGCGTAATTACAACCAATGCTAGAGATATAGGTAAGTGCCATCTGTGCCTGCGGTACTTTGATCCATCCACGACATCATTATCTTAATAAGTTGCCTTTTTTGAGGGACTTCTAATTTATGCCAGTAGAAAAGTATACCAGCCAATTTTTCACCCGCGGCTTCGCGCACGTGGTTATTCTTCTTTTTTCGTGTCAATGGTAAGTTAAACTATTTTAGAGTAGTACTTTGCCATTTCCATAGCGTTGGGCGTGGCTTTGTTGAGGTTATCCCTTGTGCAGGTGGTAGGGCACAAGGGATAGGAGAGAAGATGAGGGATAGACGGAATGGGTGCTCCGCAGTCGCATTCCGTTCGGGAAGAGTCTCTTATACCCCCATTTACACAGGCTTTGTCTGCAGCGGCTAATTTGAGTCCGGAGTCCGCGCACGTGGGTTGTTAATAAAAAGTCAATCAACTCAATCCAGGTCATTAACCTATTTGTATACCAAACTAGCTGACCCAGCTGCAGCTTCGCTGGTTTGTCACAAGCGTAGTCTCAATCCCTGTCATAATCTATTTATAAACCAAATTTCATCAAAATTGTCCAGCTGTCTTGTCGTGAAAATGTAGCAAACAGACATACAAACATACAGATATTTTTCTTTCTTTCTTTTCTTCTTCTTTCAGAGAGACAGTGTCACTTTCGCATTTATAATATTTGCTTTGTAAAGTGTGTAAATGTAGATTGTGTATGTTTGTAAGTATCTACTCACTATTCAAGTACTTTAGTATTCGTGCGATGACGTCACGAAAGTAAGCATAATATTCAGGTTTCGGGGCCTGTAGACCCTGTAGTTGGTACTTTATCGTAAAGGGGCTGTAAAATCTAACGTCAGCTTTACGATAAAGATGTACGTTAGGAGCACGCTATAGTCTATCGCCTATTTTATACCTTTGTCGTGTTTCTAAACAGTCTTTTGTATGCTTCGACTAAAGTTTTATGTTTATACTAAAGTCAAGAGTTATTTTTGAGAGCGACACTTATTTCGTCATTTTTGGGCGATAAACCGACTAAACCGAAACAAATGTTTGCATGAGCAGCAAATAATTGTCCTGGTCGGGGTATTGAGGCTCCTTTGTACAAGTAGTTTCTGTTCCTTACAAGGAATCTTAGTGTGCGATCAGGACTTAGGACTAATAAACTAGTGATTCGCCTCGAACTGAGATCTCGCTAGCATTCTATCATAAAATTATTAGGTGTTTATTATGTACACATTTAAAATAGTGCCATGTAAACTTTGCAGTATCGACGAAATAAACAATAATTACCTTAACCTACAGTTTTATTCAAATTCATTTTTTTCACTCAATATAATAAAGATGCTGAACTGTTAAGTGCTAGATAGCGCTGTGTGTAATCTGCGCTATCTAGCACCAAACCATATCATAGATTTCCAGAGTGACCGATTTTGTGCGATCTGCATCAGCTTTCAGCAACCTTTATCAGGTCAACTTTCCATCTAGTGGGGGGCCGTTCCACGCTGCGCTTTTAAGTATGTGGTCTCAATTCGAGAACAGTTCTGCCTCAACGGCCGTCAATTCTTTGAGCTATGATTACCTTATAAAGATTAACTCTTTATTATTGATTAATCTATCTATGTACGACCCTTAAAGGCTGCTGCTACGAGTATTTCAGAGAATCGCAGCTTATCTGTTTCCACTTTATCCATTTCCTCCACTGATCTCAGATTAATTGAAAAATAATTATCGGCTGCTTCCCTGGTATTAAAATCGCATTATCAAAGGGTTTTATTCGCTTGATTGCTTTTTACCTGTTGATTTTATGAAGTTTGAGAAATATCTCTCTTAACAAACAATGTGGCAGATTGCCAAAAAAATTTGGTATTGAAATCACTGTTTAAAACTAAAAAAAATCCACTGTAGTTTTCTTTTATGGATTATAGGCTCGATGACATCTCGCCTGTCTACGATGGAACACGCTTCCCTTGAAGGAATCTGTTCACTTGTGACTTAAAGATAAAACAAAAAGACTGCATTGAAATCTATACAATACTTTGGGAATTCGATGCGACAGAAAAACACCCAGATCCGGTAAAAATATATGTATACCAAGGCAGGAATTGAACTCGCAATCTCCTACATCTCAGCCAGCTAATACGTCCACTGCGCCATAGGTTGCCACAGGTTCTCATTTGAATTTACACATAAGGTGGTTAAATTCCTATACAAACAATCAGTGCATATTCACTAGATAATTAAACAAGAGAAATGTCACATATGCGAATCGAATTAGTTACCTATAATTGTCGGCAAATCAAGAAAATCTTCTTAATTATATAAAACAAAGTCGGGATAGTTACACTATTTATGACTCAAGAACAACTGAACCAATTTTGATGATATTTGATTTGTTGGATTTGTCTTGCCCCGATTAACAGAATAACTATTAAAATATTGAAAAAACTTACGCAAAAAAATAATTATATATATAAATATAAATATTGCTGGACATTTCACACAGCACTATCTAGCCCCAAACTAAGCAGAGCTTGTACTATGGAAACCAGATAACTGATAGAATACTTATATACTTTTTTTTTGTAAATACATACTTATAATATATAGAAAAACACCCAGACACGGAACAAATATCTGTAGATCATGCAAAAACTTGTTCCGCGGCGGGAATCGAACCTCCAGCATCGCAGCTATTCGGCTATTCGCCCACTGCACCACGGAGGTCGTCAGTGTTATCCGAACACATACGGAAAATTCCTGGTTCAAGTACTGTCAAAGCTTGAAAAGTTTTGAAATGTTTTTAAAATCTTGGAGTTTTCCGTATGTGTTCGCATAACACTATAAAAATATAAATACCATTCATAATTGTGTTTTTCTTATATATGTAGCTTAATTTATACATTCGCTCTTTTATCTCCATTTCAACTTAAACTATGCCAAATCGCACAATCCTCCGTGCGCGGAATAAGCTTAAAATGGGGTAGAAATCTTTATCTCCACGTATTAATGTATAATAGAATATCATTTAATTTTCAATACAAACCCATTCACTATGTGATCGTTATTTTCTGCTCGTTAAACAGTTGTGTTGTTTCCATTCGAGTAAATAACCTTAAGTTCTGCCCTTCGATCTACAATTACAATTAGATAAGCCATAATCGTTCTAATAAATAGGGATACATGGCAATCGATACGGGATTTATCACGTACCTGCTCTGGGATGCAGTGGGCAAATAGCTGGCTGAGACGCAGGAGGTTTCGGGTTCGATTCCCGTCGCGGAGCGAAAGTTTGCATGATCTACAGATATTGGTTCCGGGTCTGGTTGTTTCTATATATATTGTAAATGTGTATTTACAAAAAAAAACTACATATGTATTACATCAGTTATCTGGTTCCGTCAAATAGTAACGAGATAATCCATTGGAACCTAAAAATAAACGTAATGTCGTTGATTTGATAGACCGTACTGATTTGATTTAATTAGTCCCAGACGAGCCCATTACATTATCATTATTATCAAGACATCTCAATTCTGTGTTGACAGTCATCACGTGTAAATAGCAATCTGTGTATGCCAACCGCTTTCCTAATAATAGAATATTAGATAAAGTCTGGACACTCTAAGTCTGCATATCATAATGTACGAATGATAAATGAATAGATAATTCTGAATATTTACAAATGCTCTGAATATTTGATCTTTATTAAATTTATGAAATATAGTGTATATTTTAGAAATTTTATGTAACTGTAATTTGCACGCCGTTAATCGGTGAAGTATGTGAAATTATATTATATAAAGCTCGATTACCACTGACTCACTGACTGATTGACATCATTGTTCTCCCAGATGCCACCTCGTAGGGGGGAAATGTTTGGTGGGATCGTATAGAGGGAGTTCCGGTGAGTTGGGAATAAATCCTAAAGTACCCCTTTTGTCCCCCATTCGCTCCCATCCACCTCGTATCTCGGAAAGTATAAGTCTTACAGCGTTGGTGCAAAAACTAATGTTGCAGAGGACATTTTTTTATATCCGGTTCCATGAAAAAAAAATTGACTTTCATACAAAAAAAAAATTGTCCCATACAAAATATTTACGCAAATTACTACCACGCAAAAGAAAGTCTTAAAATCAGTAGCTAAAAGCTTATATTCCAATAACTTGAGTGACTCATTTACGACGATTTGTCTCCAATCATCAGGAACGTAAAAGAGACAGTTGCATTTTTTTCTATATTCGCACCTGTGCGTGCCGTCCGATATTGCCCGAACTTGGCGTAAACGACACAATGAGTGTTCGCCGTTCGCCACAGAATACAGAAAAAACAGTAGGTCCAAGCGGTTCTTACAACCGGATTTGTCTAAAGAGAATGCGACTGTGAATGTCACCAGGTAATAACCGCGCTCATATCCATATTAGAAACTAACATAAAACCGATGCGAGATGATATTTCGGCAATTTTTCACTGGCAAGGTGCGTCCTCTGAAAGTGTGCTTGGAGAGAAATAGGTCCGAATGTATCCTGATCAAACACCTTAAAGAGCTCAGCCAAGAATTATGAGTATATGCCTAACCCTCAATCTCATGAAGACATGAATACTTACCAACTATGTCACACCTATCAGAATTTACAAACCACTAAGTCGTGCCTCAACTTCTTGTATGCCAATATGCGGACTTTACTTTTTACTTTACTTTATATACATACAACGGATAAGTACCTACATACGTGACTATATGTACACAGTCACGCTAGCTGGTTGACTTACTGTATTATTTACACTGTATCATACCGAGTGAACTGTGGAAGTGTGACGAACAAGATGGCGGATTTTGACGTTTGGGTAAAATAAAAACAAACAGGTTTCGACGAGCGATTTTTGTAATTTTAGCTTTTTCATAATAAATAAAATGTCTGCGGTTGTAAGTTTGGGTACAATCATAGAGCAATTTAAGAACGAAATTTCTGTATTCAAGAAAGGTGAAAAGAGTTACGATAGTGGTCGGTCATGTATGATGGTTCTTTGGGGATTCTGAGAGGACAGATATTTGCATCAATGAAAAATAACAAGTACTCAACAGAGGTAAGCCGTAATATTTTTAATTGTATAATGAAAAATTGACTAGCGATATCAGTAAGTACTATATTTTGCTGTAAAATCGACATACTGCACAATATAAAGGTTTCCCACAAAGAGATTTTGGCCATTGCACATGCCACTATTGGGCAAAGCACATGGCACTATTTGACGACCTCCGTGGTGCAGTGGGCGCATAGCCGCCTGAGACGCAGGAGGTAGCGGGTTCGATCCCCGCTGCGGAACAAATGTTTGCATGATCTACAGATATTTATTCCGGGTCTGGCTGTTTCTCTATATATTATAAGTATGTATTTACAAAAAAAAAATGTTTATAAGTATTCTATCAGTTATCTGGTTCCCATAGTACAAGCTCTGCTTAATTTGGGGCTAGATAACGCTGTGTGAAATGTCCAGCAATATTTATTATTATTAAAGATGTAATCCTCTGTGGCATGAAATGAGGCTAGGCTGCATTACTGCAAGCAATTTTGGGATTGTGATTGCTGCTGTGCAGCGTAACAGGTACATATTTGCACAAGTTTTGAATTTGTTATGCTGAGTCGCAAGGAACACTACCAATACTTTATTCTGTTTATTTCAGATTTCCTCCATCATTATTTCATCATTAAATCTGGATGGTGTTAAAAGTATCCAGTGGGGAATAACTCATGAAGAGGTGGCTTTAAAACTCTTCGAGGAAGCAACACAGAAGAAAGTCTCTCCGACTGGGTTTTGGCTTCACAACTCAGGTGCTTTAGTAGCATCACCTGACGGAATTGTTGGAGATGATGCCATAGTGGAAGTGAAATGTCCATTTAAACACATATACTGGAAATACTGTTTTGATACTGATGGAACATTGAAAACGAATCATGCATACTACCACAAAATTACTACAAAACAATACAACAATATTACTATGCTAACACCTACTTACCACTTAGTCCAGTAGTGGCTACTGGATAAGGACACCGACCGACGCGCATCATTTAAGACACCATCCGAAGTGAAACCAGGTAATAAAAATATGTATTTTATAAACTAGCTTCCACTGTCGATTTTAAAAAGTAGCTTACTTTTAAATCCAAGTCATAAATGCTAATCAGGGTTTTTTAATGCTACCTGGTAATGAAACAAGCTTATGGCCCACCTGATGTTAAGTGGTAACCATCGCCTTTAACAAAGAACTGCCTTATAACGTAGGTCACAGACCTCTACGTTGCAGTACCCTGCGTCCATCAACTTTAGACATACAGATGTAAAGCCTCATATGCCAGTAATTTCACCAGCAATCACCTTCATACCGAAACACAGTAATGCTGCTTGGCAGCAGAAATAGGTATGATGGTAGTACTTTCCGGGCGAGCCCTTTCACAAGGAACTCTACTACTCAATACATTTGTTGCTTTCACATAATGACAAAGTTATTTAGTCCATTGAAATGTTACATTTTTTAGGCCTTACCTTGCGTTTTTTAGAGGACGCAATTTTATTTTTTTGATGTTTAGGGGGGGGGGTCAGTGTAAAGCTAAAACCAAGTTTGTGGGGTCGCCACCCTTGTCCCTCGGCCGCGATCATGAAAATAGGGGTTGAAATGGTTTTTACGATATATCTCTTAAACTGTTATTAATTGTTTATTTGATAAAAAAAATTTGTTAACATTTTTTGTTGTAAATTAAATTCTCTACAACTTTGGTCCAGTAACTTTTTGTCGTAGAACTATAAATAAAAAAGTTATAAGCGAAAATGTTCAGAAATTCGAGAAAAAAGTTTATATTTTTCGATATAACTTTTTTTTAATCATTTTACGAAAAAATTATATCAGACCATTTTTGTAGATCGTTTTATGAGAAACAACTTTTATTCGCAACATTTTTTCATTTTTTTATTATTAAAAATAAATTTATTTTTAAAATAATTTTAAATCTGATGGCCGTTACCGAGAATATACTGTTCAGGTAGAAAATACCCAAGTGACCATGAGGGAACAAAAGAACAGCTGCCTGCTATTATTATTATTATTATTGTTATTCCTAACCTCTCTTATTGTAAGAATAGCTAATAATATTGTGTTGAAGTTGGCGATGTGTGGATGTCGAAAAGCAGGGCTGAAATGTTCTGCAGTGTGCTTTGTTCTGGAGAGACTTGCAGCAACGTAATGGAACTCTCAGAATTAATACATGAAAATGACTTTGATGATGAACCGCCGACATTAACACCCCTTCCTTCTCCAGTTCTCCCAGTGATATTTAATTCAGAAATTATATTATATAAAGCTCGATTACCACTGACTGACTGACTGACTCATTGACATGTTTGTTCTCCCAGATGCCCCCTCGTAGGGTGAAAATGTTTGGTGCCATCGTATAGAGGGAGTTCCGATGAGTTGGGAATAAATCCTAAAGTACCCCTTTTGTCCCCCATTCGCTCACATCGACCTCGTATCTCGGAAAGTATAGGTCTTAGAGAGTTGGTGCAAAAACTAATGTTGCAGAGGACATTTTTTTATATCCGGTTCCATGAAAAAAAAATTGTCTTTCATACAAAAAAAAAATTGTCCCATACAAAATATTTCTGTATGAATACCGTAAACCGTATATTTCGTTTGCCGTAATTTTCATACTGTTTTTGTAGGGAGCCCACGGCTTGTGTGTACTATAAAATTACTGTAAATTTGCTTGATTCTATATAATGGTGGTGGAGGGACATGAGATAACTTTCATAGTTTTTTGCAAAGGTCATCATCATCATTTTGGAACATCCAATTTTTTTTTTTTTTTAGTATGCAACGTTCATCATGTTTATTTTGGAACATCCACATTTTTTTAATTATGCCTCATCCACAATGATCACTTTGGAACGTCAATTATTATTATTTTTTTATTATGCAACATCCACTGTGATCATTTTGGTACATCATTTTTTTTAATTATGCCTCATCCACAATGATCACTTTGGAACGTCAATTATTATTATTTTTTTTGTATTATGCAACATCCACTATGATCATTTTGGTACATAATTTTTTTTATTATGCCTCATCCACAATGATCACTTTGGAACGTCAATTATTTTTTTTTTATTATGCAACATCCACTGTGATCATTTTGGTACATCATTTTTTTTAATTATGCCTCATCCACAATGATCACTTTGGAACGTCAATTATTATTATTTTTTTTGTATTATGCAACATCCACTGTGATCATTATGGTACATAATTTTTTTTATTATGCCTCATCCACAATGATCACTTTGGAACGTCAATTATTTTTTTTATCATGCAACATCCACTGTAATCATTTTGGTACATCATTTTTTTAATTACGCCTCATCCAAAATGATCACTTTGGAACGTCAATTATTTTTTTTTATTATGCAACACATAATTTTTTTTAATTATGCCTCATCCACAATGATCACTTTGGAACGTCAATTTTTTTTTTTTATTATGCATCATCCACTGTGATCATTTTGGAACATCATTTTTTTTAATTATGCCTCATCCACAATGATCACTTTGGAACGTCAATTATTATTATTTTTTTGTATTATGCAACATCCACTGTGATCATTTTGGTACATCATTTTTTTAATTACGCCTCATCCACAATGATCACTTTGGAACGTCAATTTTTTTTTATTATGCATCATCCACTGTGATCATTTTGGAACATAATTTTTTTTTAATTTTGCCTCATCCACATGATCATTTTGGAATTATGCCTCATCCACAATGATCACTTTGGAACGTCAATTATTTTTTTTTTGTATTATACAACATCCACTGTGATCATTTTGGTACATAATTTTTTTTATTATGCCTCATCCACAATGATCACTTTGGAACGTCAATTATTTTTTTTATTATGCAACATCCACTGTAATCATTTTGGTACATCATTTTTTTAATTATGCCTCATCCACAATGATCACTTTGGAACATAATTTTTTTTTTTTATTATGCATCATCCACTGTGATCATTTTGGAACATCATTTTTTTTAATTATGCCTCATCCACAATGATCACTTTGGAACGTCAATTATTATTATTTTTTTGTATTATGCAACATCCACTGTGATCATTTTGGTACATCATTTTTTTAATTACGCCTCATCCACAATGATCACTTTGGAACGTCAATTTTTTTTATTATGCATCATCCACTGTGATCATTTTGGAACATAATTTTTTTTTAATTTTGCCTCATCCGCATGATCATTTTGGAACGTCAATTTTTTTTTTATTATGCAACATCCACTGTGATCATTTTGGAAAATTAATTTTTTTTGTATCACAAATTTTTGGTGGAATCGTTATTTTACGGTCATCATCGCCCTTGCCATTATTTTGAATTCTTCTCTCACTTCCTTTTCGTTTTCGAATGTTTCTTCCACATTGATATCCTCTTTAATTGTTTCTATAACTTCGAAATCCTCTTTGATGGCATTTTTACTTCAATATACTTTTGAATTGTTTTTTCTATTTTTATATTTTCTTCAATTACTTCTCTTACTTCAATATCGACTCTTCAAAATTATGGGTTTTAATACAAATCTTAAATCGCTCGTATCTTCTAAACGGGAAGAGTTACGCGTAGCAAACTTTTACAAAATATTGGTACAAATTTTTGGTGGAATGGTTTTTTTAATACCATCATTGCGCTTGACATCCTTTTTGAATGCTTCTCTCACTTGGTCTTCCTCCTTGAATGCTTCTTTAACCTCGATATCCTCTATTTTTGCTTCTTTCACATTGATATCCTTTTTAATTGCTTTTTCTACTTATATATTTTCTTCAATTGCTTCTTTTACTTCAATTCCCACTCTACAAAATTATGGGTTTTAATACAAATCTTAAATCGCTCGTATCTTCTAAACGGGAAGAGTTACGCGTAGCAAACTTTTACAAAATATTGGTACTAATTTTTGGTGGAGTAGTTTTTTTAATACCACATTGCCCTTGACATCCTTTTTAAATGCTTCTTTCACTTCGTCTTCCACTTTGAATGATTCTTTCAACTCGATATCCTCTATTTTTGCTTCTTCCACTTTGATATCCTTTTTAATTGCTTTTTCTACTTATATATTTTCTTCAATTGCTTCTGTTACTTCAATTTCCACTCTACAAAATACAAATCTTAAATCGCTCGTATCTTCTAAACGGGAAGAGTTACGTGTAGCAAACTTTTACAAAATATTGGTACAAATTTTTGTTGGAATAGTTTTTTTAATACCATCATTGCCCTTGACATCCTTTCTGAATGCTTCTCTTACTTCGTCTTCCTCTTTAAATGCTTATTTCACCACGATATCCTCTATTTTTGCTTCTTCCGCTTTGATATCCTTTTTAATTGCTTTTTCTACTTATATATTTTCTTCAATTGCTTCTTTTACTTCAATTTCCACTCTACAAAATTATGGGTTTTAATACAAATCTTAAATCGCTCGTATCTTCTAAACGGGAAGAGTTACGCCTACCAAACTTTTACAAAATATTGGTACAAATTTTTGATGGAATAGTTTTTTTAATACCATCATTGCCCTTGACATCCTTTCTGAATGCTTCTCTTACTTCGTCTTCCTCTTTAAATGCTTATTTCACCACGATATCCTCTATTTTTGCTTCTTCCGCTTTGATATCCTTTTTAATTGCTTTTTCTACTTATATATTTTCTTCAATTGCTTCTTTTACTTCAATTTCCACTCTACAAAATTATGGGTTTTAATACAAATCTTAAATCGCTCGTATCTTCTAAACGGGAAGAGTTACGCCTACCAAACTTTTACAAAATATTGGTACTAATTTTTGGTGGAGTAGTTTTTTTAATACCACATTGCCCTTGACATCCTTTTTAAATGCTTCTTTCACTTCGTCTTCCACTTTGAATGATTCTTTCAACTCGATATCCTCTATTTTTGCTTCTTCCACTTTGATATCCTTTTTAATTGCTTTTTCTACTTATATATTTTCTTCAATTGCTTCTGTTACTTCAATTTCCACTCTACAAAATACAAATCTTAAATCGCTCGTATCTTCTAAACGGGAAGAGTTACGTGTAGCAAACTTTTACAAAATATTGGTACAAATTTTTGTTGGAATAGTTTTTTTAATACCATCATTGCCCTTGACATCCTTTCTGAATGCTTCTCTTACTTCGTCTTCCTCTTTAAATGCTTATTTCACCACGATATCCTCTATTTTTGCTTCTTCCGCTTTGATATCCTTTTTAATTGCTTTTTCTACTTATATATTTTCTTCAATTGCTTCTTTTACTTCAATTTCCACTCTACAAAATTATGGGTTTTAATACAAATCTTAAATCGCTCGTATCTTCTAAACGGGAAGAGTTACGCCTACCAAACTTTTACAAAATATTGGTACAAATTTTTGATGGAATAGTTTTTTTAATACCATCATTGCCCTTGACATCCTTTTTAAATACTTCTCTCACTTGGTCTTCCTCCTTGAATGCTTCTTTCACCTCGATATCCTCTATTTTTGCTTCTTCCACTTTGATATCCTTTTTAATTGCTTTTTCTACTTATATGTTTTCTTCAATTGCTTCTTTTACTTCAATTTCCACTCTACAAAATTATGGGGTTTCATACAAAACTTAAATCGCTCGTATCTTTTAAACGGGAAGAGATAGCTCGAGGAGACTTTTACAAAATATTGGTATAAGTTTTTGGTGGAACCGTTTTTTTATTTTTATCATTGTCCTCGACGTCTTTTACTCAATTTCAATTTACTCTTTGATTGTTTCTGCTACTTCGATATCCTATTTGATTGCTTCTTCCACTTCGATATCATCTTTGAATGCTGCGTCCACTTGGAAATCCTCTATGATTTCATTGCTTCTTCCATTTAGATATCGTCTTTGACTGCTTCTTACACATGGATATCCTCTTCGATAGCTTTTAACAGCTCGATATCCTCTTTGATTGCTTCTTCCACTTTGATATCCTCTTTTATTGCTTCTACCAATTCGATATCATCTTCGATTTCCTTTTGATTGCTTCTTGCACTGCAATATTCTCTTTGATTGCGTCTTTATCTTCGATATGGTTTTTGATAGCATTTTCACTTCAATATCCTCTGTGATGGCTTCTTACACTTCGATATCTTCTTTGATTGCTTCTTCCATTTCGATATCCTCTAAGATTGCTTCTTCCACTTCGATACCTTCTTTGATTGCTTCTTCCACTTCGATATCGTCTTTGATTGCTTTTTTCACTTCGTCATCTTAGAATGCTTCTACCACCTCGGTATCCTCTTTGATTGCTTACTCAACTTCAATTTCCTCTTTAATAGTTTCTGCTAATTCGATATCCTATTTGATTGCTGCTTTCACTTCAATATCCTGTTTGATTGCTTCTTGCACTTCGAAATCATATTTGATTGCTGCTTCCATTTGGATATCTTCTTTGATTTGATTGCTTCTTCCATTTCGATATCGTCTTTGACTGCTTCTTACACATGGATATCCTTTTTGATCGCTTTTAACAGCTCGAAATCCTCTTTGATTGCTTCTTCGACAAAAACAATAACACGCGAGTTGCGTGCAACTCGCGCACTACGCAACCTCTAGTTATATTATATAAAGCTCGATTACCACTCACTGACTGACTGACTCATTGACATGTTTGTTCTCCCAGATGCCACCTCGTAGGGTGAAAATGTTTGGTGGGATCGTATAGAGTGAGTTCCGATGAGTTGGGAATAAATCCTAAAGTCCCCCTTTTGTCCCCCATTCGCTCCCATCCACCTCGTATCTCGGAAAGTATAGGTCTTACAGCGTTGGTGCAAAAACTAATGTTGCAGAGGACATTTTTTTATATCCGGTTTCATTAAAAAAAAATTGTCTTTCATACAAAAAAAAATTGTCCCATACAAAATATTTCTGTATGAATACCGTAAACCGTATATATTTCGTTTGCCGTAATTTTCATACTGTTTTTGTAGGGAGCCCATGGCTTGTGTGTACTATAAAATTACTGTAAATTTGCTTGATTCTATATAATGGTGGTGGAGGGGCATGAGACAACTTTCATAGTTTTTGCAAAGGTCATCATCATCATTTTGGAACATCCAATTTTTTTTTTTTTAGTATGCAACGTTCATCATGTTTATTTTGGAACAACAATTTTTTTTTTAATTATGCCTCATCCACAATGATCACTTTTGGAACGTCAATTTTTTTTTTTATTATGCAAAATCCTTTGTGATTATTTTGGAACACCAATTTTTTTTTAATTATGCCTTATCCACAATGATCACTTTGGAACGTCAATTTTTTATTTTTTTTCATATTATGCAACATCCACTGTGATATTTTGGTACATCATTTTTTTTAATTATGCCTCATCCACAATGATCACTTTGGAACGTCAATTATTATTATTTTTTTTATTATGCAACATCCACTGTGATCATTTTGGTACATCATTTTTTTAATTATGCCTCATCCACAATGATCACTTTGGAACGTCAATTATTATTTTTTTTTATTATGCATCATCCACTGTGATCATTTTGTAACATCATTTTTTTTTCAATTATGCCTCATCCACAATGATCACTTTGGAACGTCAATTATTATTTTTTTTATTATGCAACATCCACTGTGATCATTTTGGTACATCATTTTTTTAATTACGCCTCATCCACAATGATCACTTTGGAACGTCAATTATTTTTTATTATGCAACATCCACTGTGATCATTTTGGAACATCATTTTTTTTAATTATGCCTCATCCACAATGATCACTTTGGAACGTCAATTATTGTTATTTTTTTTGTATTATGCATCATCCACTGTGATCATTTTGGAACATCATTTTTTTTAAATTATGCCTCATCCACATGATCATTTTGGAACGTCATTTTTTTATTATTATGCAACATCCACAATGATCACTTTTGGAGTGTCAATTTTTTTTTTATTATGCAACATCCACTGTGATCATTTTGGTACATCATTTTTTTAATTATGCCTCATCCACAATGATCACTTTGGAACGTCAATTATTATTTTTTTTTATTATGCATCATCCACTGTGATCATTTTGTAACATCATTTTTTTTCAATTATGCCTCATCCACAATGATCACTTTGGAACGTCAATTATTATTTTTTTTATTATGCAACATCCACTGTGATCATTTTGGTACATCATTTTTTTAATTACGCCTCATCCACAATGATCACTTTGGAACGTCAATTATTTTTTATTATGCAACATCCACTGTGATCATTTTGGAACATCATTTTTTTTAATTATGCCTCATCCACAATGATCACTTTGGAACGTCAATTATTGTTATTTTTTTTGTATTATGCATCATCCACTGTGATCATTTTGGAACATCATTTTTTTTAAATTATGCCTCATCCACATGATCATTTTGGAACGTCATTTTTTTATTATTATGCAACATCCACAATGATCACTTTTGGAACGTCAATTTTTTTTTTATTATGCAACATCCACTGTGATCATTTTGGAACATCAATTTTTTTTTATTTATGCCTCATCCACTATGATCATTTTGGAACGTCAATTTTTTTTTATTATGCGACATCCACTATTCGAATATTCTCTTTGATTGCTTGTTACACTTCGTCATCCTCTTTTATTGTTTCTTCCGCCTCCACATCTTCTATTTTTGCATGTTCCACTTCGTTATCCTTTTAAAATGCTTCTTCTACTTCATATCCTCTTTAATTGCTTCAGTTACTTCATTATGCGCTCTACAAAATTGTGGTGTTTCATACAAAACTACAATCGCTCATATCTTCTAAGCGGGAAGAGATAGCCCTAGCAAACTTGTACAAAGTATTGGTATAAACTTTTGGTGGAACTGTTTTTTTATTGTCATCCTTGACATCCTTTTTGAATGCTTCTCTCACTTCGTCATCTTCTTTGAATGTTTTTTCCACTTCGACATCATCTCTGACTGCTTCTTTAACTTCGATATCCTCTTTGATTGCTTCTCCCACTTCGATATCGTCTTTGACTGCTTCTTCCATTTCGATATCGTCTTTGATTGCTTTTTCACTTCGTCATCTTCTTTGAATGCTTCTACCACCTTGGTATCCTCTTTAATTGCTTACTCAACTTCAATTTCCTCTTTGATTGTTTCTGCCACTTCGATATCCTATTTGATTGCTTCTCCCACTTCAACATTCTCTTTGATAGTTTCTTCCACTTCGATATCCAATCAACAAATTTATGATTTTTCTTACAAAACTTTAATCGCTCGTATCTTCTAAACGGGAAGAGATAGCACTAGCAAACTTTGACAAAATATTAGTACAAATTTTTGATCATTATCATTTTACAAAATACATTTATATTATGCAACGTCAATCCTGATCATTTTGGAAAGTCCAGATTTTTTTTATGCAACGTTCATCATGATCTTTTTTGCAACGTTCATTTTTTTTTATACAACTATTATCATGATCATTTTGGAACATCCAATTTTTTTCTCTTTGATTGCTTGTTCCACTTCGATATCCTCTTTGATTGCTTCTTCCACATTGATATCCTATTTGATTGCTTCTTTAACTTTGATATCCTCTACGATTGCTTGTTCCACTTCGATATCCTCTTTTATTCCTTCTTCATCTTCAATATCCATTGGATTGCTTCTTCATCTTTGATATCCTCTTTGATGGCATTTTCACTTCGGTATCCTCTGTAAGGGCTCCTTCCTCTTTGATTTCCGTTTGATTGCTTCTTGCACTGCAATATTTTCTTTGATTGCGTCTTCATATTCGATATCGTTTTTGATTGCATTTTTACTTCGATATCCTGTGATGGCTTCTTCCACTTTGACATCCTCTTTGATTGCTTCTTCCACTTCGATATCCGCTTTGATTGCTTGTTCCATTTTGATATCGTCTTTGACTATTTCTTTCACTTCGATATCGTCTTTGATTGCTTTTTTCACTTCGTCATCCTCTTTGAATACTTCTACCAACTCGGTATCCTCTTTGATTCCTTAGTCAACTTCAATTTCCTCTTTGATTGTTTTTGCTACTTCGATATCCTATTTGATTGCTTCTCCCACTTCAATATCCTCTTTGTTTACTCCTTCCACTTCGATATCATCTTCGATTTCCTTTTGATTGCTTCTTGCACTGCATTATTCTCTTTGATTGCGTCTTCATCTTCGATATCGTCTTTGATAGCATTTTCACTTCGATATCCTCTGTGATGGCTTCTTCCACTTCGATACCCTCTTTGATTGCTTTTTCCACTTCGATACCCTCTTTGATTGCTTCTTCCACTTCGATATCCTCTTTGATTGTTTCTTCCGCCTCGACATCTTCTATTTTTGCATGTTCCACTTCGTTATCCCTTTAAAATGCTTCTTCTACTTTCATATCCTCTTTAATTGCTTCAGTTACTTCATTATGCTCTCTACAAAATTGTGGTCTTTCATACAAAACTTCAATCGCTCGTATCTTCTAAACGGGAAGAGATAGCCCTAGCAAACTTGTACAAAATATTGGTATAAATTTTTGGTGGAACTGTTTTTTTATTGTCATCCTTGACATCCTTTTTGAATGCTTCTCTCACTTCGTCATCTTCTTTGAATGTTTTTTCCACTTCGACATCATCTTTGACTGCTTCTTTAACTTCGATATCCTCTTTGATTGCTTCTCCCACTTCGATATCGTCTTTGACTGCTTCTTCCATTTCGATATCGTCTTTGATTGCTTTTTCACTTCGTCATCTTCTTTGAATGCTTCTACCACCTTGGTATCCTCTTTGATTGCTTACTCAACTTCAATTTCCGCTTTGATTGTTTCTGCCACTTCGATATCCTATTTGATTGCTTCTTCCACTTCAACATTCTCTTTGATAGTTTCTTCCACTTCGATATCCAATCAACAAATTTATGATTTTTCTTACAAAACTTTAATCGCTCGTATCTTCTAAACGGGAAGAGATAGCACTAGCAAACTTTGACAAAATATTAGTACAAATTTTTTATCATTATCATTTTACAACATACATTTATATAATGCAACGTCAATCCTGATCATTTTGGAACGTCCAGATTTTTTTATGCAACGTTCATCATGATCTTTTTTGCAACGTTAAATTTTTTTTATACAACTATTATCATGATCATTTTGGAACATCCAATTTTTTTCTCTTTGATTGCTTGTTCCACTTCGATATCCTCTTTGATTGCTTCTTCCACATTGGTATCCTCTTTGATTGCTTCTTTAACTTTGATATCCTCTACGATTGCTTGTTCCGCTTCGATATCCTCTTTTATTCCTTCTTCATCTTCAATATCCATTGGATTGCTTCTTCCACTTCGATATCGTCTTTGATTGCTTTTTTTACTTCGTCGTCCTCTTAGAATGCTTCTACCACCTTGGTATCCTCTTTGATTTCTTCCTCAACTTTAATTTCCTCTTTGATTGTTTCTGCTACTTCGATATCCTATTTGATTGCTTCTTTCACTTCAATATCCTTTTTGATTGCTTCTTCCACTTCGATATCATCTTTGATTGCTGCTTCCACTTGGAAATCCTCTTTGATTTGATTGCTTCTTCCATTTCGATATCGTCTTTGACTGCTTCTTACACATGGATATCCTCTTTGATGGCTTTTAACAGCTCGATATCCTCTTTAATTACTTCTTCGACTAAAAGAAAAACACGCGAGCTGCGAGCAGCTCGCGCACAACGCAACCTCTAGTTATATTATATAAAGCTCGATTACCACTGACTGACTGACTGACTGACTCATTGACATGTTTGTTCTCCCAGATGCCACCTCGTAGGGTGAAAATGTTTGGTGGGATCGTATAGAGGGAGTTCCGATGAGTTGGGAATAAATCCTAAAGTACCCCTTTTGTCCCCCATTCGCTCCCATCGACCTCGTATCTCGGAAAG
The DNA here is from genome assembly GCA_963924445.1 of Philereme transversata. Classification (NCBI taxonomy): domain Eukaryota; kingdom Metazoa; phylum Arthropoda; class Insecta; order Lepidoptera; family Geometridae; genus Philereme; species Philereme transversata. Next base: position 16,201,328 of record OZ004340.1, read on the forward strand.
TATAGGTCTTAGAGCGTTGGTGCAAAAACTAATGTTGCAGAGGACATTTTTTTATATCCGGTTCCATGAAAAAAAAATTGCCTTTCATACAAAAAAAAAATTGTCCCATACAAAATATTTCTGTATGAATACCGTAAACCGTATATTTCGTTTGCCGTAATTTTCATACTGTTTTTGTAGGGAGCCCATGGCTTGTGTGTACTATAAAATTACTGTAAATTTGCTTGATTCTATATAATGTTGGTGGAGGGGCATGAGACAACTTTCATAGTTTTTGCAAAGGTCATCATCATCATTTTGGAACATCCAATTTTTTTTTTTTTTTTAGTATGCAACGTTCATCATGTTTATTTTGGAACATCAATTTTTTTTAATTATGCCTCATCCACAATGATCACTTTTGGAACGTCATTTTTTTTTTTTTTTTATTCTGCAAAATCCTTTGTGATCATTTTGGAACACCAATTTTTTTTTAATTATGCCTTATCCACAATGATCACTTTTAGAAAAGTCAATTTTTTTTTTAATATGCAAAATCCTTTGTGATCATTTTAGAAAATCAATTTTTTTTAATTATGCCTCATCTACAATGATCACTTTTGGAACGTCAATTTTTTTTTATTATGCAAAATACTTTGTGATCATTTTGGAAAATCAATTTTTTTTAAATTATGCCTCATCCACAATGATCACTTTGGAACGTCCATTATTTTTTTTTTATTATGCAACATCCACTGTGATCATTTTGGTACATCATTTTTTTAATTACGCCTCATCCACAATGATCACTTTGGAACGTCAATTATTTTTTTTTATTATGCAACATCCACTGTGATCATTTTGGTACATAATTTTTTTAATCAAGCCTGATCCACAATGATCACTTTGGAACGTCAATTATTATTTTTTTTATTATGCATCATCCACTGTGATCATTTTGGAACATCATCTTTTTTAAATATTCCTCATCCACAATGATCACTTTGGAACGTCAATTATTTTTTTTTTATTATGCAACATCCACTATGATCATTTTAGTACATCATTTTTTAAATTATGCCTCATCCACAATGATCACTTTGGAACGTCAATTATTTTTTTTTATTATGCAACATCCACTGTAATCATTTTGGTACATAATTTTTTTTAATTATGCCTCATCCACAATGATCACTTTGGAACGTCAATTATTTTTTTTTATTATGCAATATCCACTGTGATATTTTGGTACATCATTTTTTTTAATTATGCCTCATCCACAATGATCACTTTGGAACGTCAATTTTTTTTTACTATGCAAAATCCTTTGTGATCATTTTGGAAAATCAATTTTTTTTAAATTATGCCTCATCCACAATGATCATTTTGGAACGTCAATTTTTTTTTATTTATGCCTCATCCACTATGATCATTTTGGAACGTCAATTTTTTTTTATTATGCGACAACCACTATTCGAATATTCTCTTTGATTGCTTGTTACACTTCGTCATCCTCTTTTATTGTTTCTTCCGCCTCCACATCTTCTATTTTTGCATGTTCCACTTCGTTATCCTTTTAAAATGCTTCTTCTACTTCATATCCTCTTTAATTGCTTCAGTTACTTCATTATGCGCTCTACAAAATTGTGGTGTTTCATACAAAACTTCAATCGCTCATATCTTCTAAACGGGAAGAGATAGCCCTAGCAAACTTGTACAAAATATTGGTATAAATTTTTGGTGCAACTGTTTTTTTATTGTCATCCTTGACATCCTTTTTGAATGCTTCTCTCACTTCGTCATCTTCTTTGAATGTTTTTTCCACTTCGACATCATCTTTGACTGCTTCTTTAACTTCGATATCCTCTTTGATTGCTTCTCCCACTTAGATATCGTCTTTGACTGCTTCTTCCATTTCGATATCGTCTTTGATTGCTTTTTCACTTCGTCATCTTCTTTGAATGCTTCTACCACCTTGGTATCCTCTTTGATTGCTTACTCAACTTCAATTTCCGCTTTGATTGTTTCTGCCACTTCGATATCCTATTTGATTGCTTCTTCCACTTCAACATTCTCTTTGATAGTTTCTTCCACTTCGATATCCAATCAACAAATTTATGATTTTTCTTACAAAACTTTAATCGCTCGTATCTTCTAAACGGGAAGAGATAGCACTAGCAAACTTTGACAAAATATTAGTACAAATTTTTGATCATTATCATTTTACAACATACATTTATATTATGCAACGTCAATCCTGATCATTTTGGAACGTCCAGATTTTTTTTATGCAACGTTCATCATGATCTTTTTTGCAACGTTCAATTTTTTTTATACAACTATTATCATGATCATTTTGGAACATCCAATTTTTTTCTCTTTGATTGCTTGTTCCACTTCGATATCCTCTTTGATTGCTTCTTCCACATTGATATCCTATTTGATTGCTTCTTTAACTTTGATATCCTCTACGATTGCTTGTTCCACTTCGATATCCTCTTTTATTCCTTCTTCATCTTCAATATCCATTGGATTGCTTCTTCATCTTTGATATCCTCTTTGATGGCATTTTCACTTCGGTATCCTCTGTAAGGGCTCCTTCCTCTTTGATTTCCGTTTGATTGCTTCTTGCACTGCAATATTTTCTTTGATTGCGTCTTCATATTCGATATCGTTTTTGATTGCATTTTTACTTCGATATCCTGTGATGGCTTCTTCCACTTTGATATCCTCTTTGGTTGCTTCTTCCACTTCGATATCCGCTTTGATTGCTTGTTCCATTTTGATATCGTCTTTGACTATTTCTTTCACTTCGATATCGTCTTTGATTGCTTTTTTCACTTCGTCATCCTCTTTGAATACTTCTACCAACTCGGTATCCTCTTTGATTCCTTAGTCAACTTCAATTTCCTCTTTGATTGTTTTTGCTACTTCGATATCCTATTTGATTGCTTCTCCCACTTCAATATCCTCTTTGTTTACTCCTTCCACTTCGATATCATCTTCGATTTCCTTTTCATTGCTTCTTGCACTGCATTATTCTCTTTGATTGCGTCTTCATCTTCGATATCGTCTTTGATAGCATTTTCACTTCGATATCCTCTGTGATGGCTTCTTCCACTTCGATACCCTCTTTGATTGCTTCTTCCACTTCGATATCCTCTTTGATGGTTTCTTCCGCCTCGACATCTTCTATTTTTGCATGTTCCACTTCGTTATCCCTTTAAAATGCTTCTTCTACTTTCATATCCTCTTTAATTGCTTCAGTTACTTCATTATGCTCTCTAACAAAATTCTGGTCTTTCATACAAAACTTCAATCGCTCGTATCTTCTAAACGGGAAGAGATAGCCCTAGCAAACTTGTACAAAATATTGGTATAAATTTTTGGTGCAACTGTTTTTTTATTGTCATCCTTGACATCCTTTTTGAATGCTTCTCTCACTTCGTCATCTTCTTTGAATGTTTTTTCCACTTCGACATCATCTTTGACTGCTTCTTTAACTTCGATATCCGCTTTGATTGCTTCTCCCACTTCGATATCATCTTTGACTGCTTCTTCCATTTCGATATCGTCTTTGATTGCTTTTTCACTTCGTCATCTTCTTTGAATGCTTCTACCACTTTGGTATGCTCTTTGATTGCTTACTCAACTTCAATTTTCGCTTTGATAGTTTCTTCCACTTCGATATCCAATCAACAAATTTATGATTTTTCTTACAAAACTTTAATCGCTCGTATCTTCTAAACGGGAAGAGATAGCACTAGCAAACTTTGACAAAATATTAGTACAAATTTTTGATCATTATCATTTTGCAACATACATTTATATTATGCAACGTTCATCATGATCTTTTTTGCAACGTTCAATTTTTTTTTATACAACCATTATCATGATCATTTTGGAACATCCAATTTTTTTCTCTTTGATTGCTTGTTCCACTTCGATATCCTCTTTGATTGCTTCTTCCACATTGGTATCCTCTTTGATTGCTTCTTTAACTTTGATATCCTCTACGATTGCTGGTTCCGCTTCGATATCCTCTTTTATTCCTTCTTCATCTTCAATATCCATTGGATTGCTTCTTCCACTTCGATATCGTCTTTGATTGCTTTTTTTACTTCGTCATCCTCTTAGAATGCTTCTACCACCTTGGTATCCTCTTTGATTTCTTCCTCAACTTTAATTTCCTCTTTGATTGTTTCTGCTACTTCGATATCCTATTTGATTGCTTCTTTCACTTCAATATCCTCTTTGATTGCTTCTTCCACTTCGATATCGTTTTTGACTGTTTCTTCCACTTCGATATCGTCTTTGATTGCTTTTTTTACTTCGTCATCCTCTTTGATTGCTTACTCAACTTTAATTTCCTCATTGATTGTTTCTGCTGCTTCGATATCCTATTTGATTGCTTCTTCCATTTCGATATCGTCTTTGACTGCTTCTTACACATGGATATCCTGTTTGATGGCTTTTAACAGCTCGATATCCTCTTTAATTACTTCTTCGACTAAAAGAAAAACACGCGAGCTGCGAGCAGCTCGCGCACAACGCAACCTCTAGTTATATTATATAAAGCTCGATTACCACTGACTGACTGACTGACTGACTCATTGACATGTTTGTTCTCCCAGATGCCCCCTCGTAGGGTGAAAATGTTTGGTGCCATCGTATAGAGGGAGTTCCGATGAGTTGGGAATAAATCCTAAAGTACCCCTTTTGTCCCCCATTCGCTCCCATCGACATCGTATCTCGGAAAGTATAGGTCTTACAGCGTTGGTGCAAAAACTAATGTTGCTGAGGACATTTTTTTATATCCGGATCCATGAAAAAAAAATGGTCTTTCATACAAAAAAAAAATTGTCCCATACAAAATATTTCTGTATGAATACCGTAAACCGTATATTTCGTTTGCCGTAATTTTCATACTGTTTTTGTAGGGAGCCCACGGCTTGTGTGTACTATAAAATTACTGTAAATTTGCTTGATTCTATATAATGGTGGTGGAGGGACATGAGATAACTTTCATAGTTTTGCAAAGGTCATCATCATCATTTTGGAACATCCAATTTTTTTTTTTTTTTTAGTATGCAATGTTCATCATGTTTATTTTGGAACATCCACATTTTTTTAATTATGCCTCATCCACAATGATCACTTTGGAACGTCAATTTTTTTTATTTTTGTTATTTTGCTGCATCCACTGTGATCATTTTGGTACATCATTTTTTTTAATTATGCCTCATCCACAATGATCACTTTGGAACGTCAATTTTTTTTTTTATTATGCATCATCCACTGTGATCATTTTGGAACATAATTTTTTTTTCAATTATGCCTCATCCACTATGATCACTTTGGAACGTCAACTTTTTTTTTTTATTATGCAACATCCACTGTGATATTTTGGTACATCTTTTTTTTTAATTATGCCTCATCCACAATGATCACTTTGGGAAGTCAATTTTTTTTTTTTATTATGCAACATCCGCTATGATCATTTTGGTACAACATTTTTTTAATTACGCCTCATCCACAATGATCACTTTGGAACGTCAATTTTTTTTTTTTATTATTATGCAACATCCACTATGATCATTTTGGTACATCATTTTTTTAATTATGCCTCATCCACAATGATCACTTTGGAACGTCAATTATTATTATTTTTTTTATTATGCAACATCCACTGTGATCATTTTGGTACATCATTTTTTTAATTACGCCTCATCCACAATGATCACTTTGGAACGTCAATTATTTTTTATTTTTTTATTATGCATCATCCACTGTGATCATTTTGGTACATCATTTTTTTTAATTATGCCTCATCCACAATGATCACTTTGGAACGTCAATTATTTTTTTTTTATTATGCAACATCTACTATTCGAATATTCTCTTTGATTGCTTGTTACACTTCGTCATCCTCTTTTATTGTTTCTTCCGCCTCCACATCTTCTATTTTTGCATGTTCCACTTCGTTATCCTTTTAAAATGCTTCTTCTACTTCATATCCTCTTTAATTGCTTCAGTTACTTCATTATGCGCTCTACAAAATTGTGGTGTTTCATACAAAACTTCAATCGCTCATATCTTCTAAACGCGAAGAGATAGCCCTAGCAAACTTGTACAAAATATTGGTATAAATTTTTGGTGGAACTGTTTTTTTATTGTCATCCTTGACATCCTTTTTGAATGCTTCTCTCACTTCGTCATCTTCTTTGAATGTTTTTTCCACTTCGACATCATCTTTGACTGCTTCTTTAACTTCGATATCCTCTTTGATTGCTTCTCCCACTTCGATATCGTCTTTGATTGCTTTTTCACTTCGTCATCTTCTTTGAATGCTTCTACCACCTTGGTCTCCTCTTTGATTGCTTACTCAACTTCAATTTCCTCTTTGATTGTTTCTGCCACTTCGATATCCTATTTGATTGCTTCTTCTACTTCAACATTCTCTTTGATAGTTTCTTCCACTTCGATATCCAATCAACAAATTTATGATTTTTCTTACAAAACTTTAATCGCTCGTATCTTCTAAACGGGAAGAGATAGCACTAGCAAACTTTGACAAAATATTAGTACAAATTTTTGATCATTATCATTTTACAACATACATTTATATTATGCAACGTCAATCCTGATCATTTTGGAACGTCCAGATTTTTTTTATGCAACGTTCATCATGATCTTTTTTGCAAGGTTCAATTTTTTTTATACAACTATTATCATGATCATTTTGGAACATCCAATTTTTTTCTCTTTGATTGCTTGTTCCACTTCGATATCCTCTTTGATTGCTTCTTCCACATTGATATCCTATTTGATTGCTTCTTTAACTTTGATATCCTCTACGATTGCTTGTTCCACTTCGATATCCTCTTTTATTCCTTCTTCATCTTCAATATCCATTGGATTGCTTCTTCATCTTTGATATCCTCTTTGATGGCATTTTCACTTCAGTATCCTCTGTAAGGGCTCCTTCCTCTTTGATTTCCGTTTGATTGCTTCTTGCACTGCAATATTTTCTTTGATTGCGTCTTCATATTCGATATCGTTTTTGATTGCATTTTTACTTCGATATCCTGTGATGGCTTCTTCCACTTTAATATCCTCTTTGATTGCTTCTTCCACTTCGATATCCGCTTTGATTGCTTGTTCCATTTTGATATCGTCTTTGACTATTTCTTTCACTTCGATATCGTCTTTGATTGCTTTTTTCACTTCGTCATCCTCTTTGAATACTTCTACCAACTCGGTATCCTCTTTGATTCCTTAGTCAACTTCAATTTCCTCTTTGATTGTTTTTGCTACTTCGATATCCTATTTGATTGCTTCTCCCACTTCAATATCCTCTTTGTTTACTCCTTCCACTTCGATATCATCTTCGATTTCCTTTTGATTGCTTCTTGTACTGCATTATTCTCTTTGATTGCGTCTTCATCTTCGATATCGTCTTTGATAGCATTTTCACTTCGATATCCTCTGTGATGGCTTCTTCCACTTCGATACCCTCTTTGATTGTTTCTTCCGCCTCGACATCTTCTATTTTTGCATGTTCCACTTCGTTATCCCTTTAAAATGCTTCTTCTACTTTCATATCCTCTTTAATTGCTTCAGTTACTTCATTATGCTCTCTACAAAATTGTGGTCTTTCATACAAAACTTCAATCGCTCGTATCTTCTAAACGGGAAGAGATAGCCCTAGCAAACTTGTACAAAATATTGGTATAAATTTTTGGTGCAACTGTTTTTTTATTGTCATCCTTGACATCCTTTTTGAATGCTTCTCTCACTTCGTCATCTTCTTTGAATGTTTTTTCCACTTAGACATCATCTTTGACTGCTTCTTTAACTTCGATATCCTCTTTGATTGCTTCTCCCACTTCGATATCGTCTTTGACTGCTTCTTCCATTTCGATATCGTCTTTGATTGCTTTTTTCACTTCGTCATCTTCTTTGAATGCTTCTACCACCTCGGTATCCTCTTTGATTGCTTACTCAACTTCAATTTCCTCTTTGATTGTTTCTCCCTCTTCGATATCGTCTTTGACTGCTTCTTCCATTTCGATATCGTCTTTGATTGCTTTTTTCACTTCGTCATCTTCTTTGAATGCTTCTACCGCCTCGGTATCCTCTTTGATTGCTTACTCAACTTCAATTTCCTCTTTGATTGTTTCTGCCACTTCGATATCCTATTTGATTGCTTCTTCCACTTCAACATTCTCTTTGATAGTTTCTTCCACTTCGATATCCAATCAACAAATTTATGATTTTTCTTACAAAACTTTAATCGCTCGTATCTTCTAAACGGGAAGAGATAGCACTAGCAAACTTTGACAAAATATTAGTACAAATTTTTGATCATTATCATTTTGCAACATACATTTATATTATGCAACGTCAATCATGATCATTTTGGAACGTCCAGATTTTTTTTATGCAACGTTCATCATGATCTTTTTTGCAACGTTCAATTTTTTTTTATACAACCATTATCATGATCATTTTGGAACATCCAATTTTTTTCTCTTTGATTGCTTGTTCCACTTCGATATCCTCTTTGATTGCTTCTTCCACATTGGTATCCTCTTTGATTGCTTCTTTAACTTTGATATCCTTTACGATTGCTTGTTCCGCTTCGATATCCTCTTTTATTCCTTCTTCATCTTCAATATCCATTGGATTGCTTCTTCCACTTCGATATCGTCTTTGATTGCTTTTTTTACTTCGTCATCCTCTTAGAATGCTTCTACCACCTTGATATCCTCTTTGATTTCTTCCTCAACTATAATTTCCTCTTTGATTGTTTCTGCTACTTCGATATCCTATTTGATTGCTTCTTTCACTTCAATATCCTCTTTGATTGCTTCTTCCACTTCGATATCATCTTTGATTGCTGCTTCCACTTGGAAATCCTCTTTGATTTGATTGCTTCTTCCATTTCGATATCGTCTTTGACTGCTTCTTACACATGGATATCCTCTTTGATGGCTTTTAACAGCTCGATATCCTCTTTAATTACTTCTTCGACTAAAAGAAAAACACGCGAGCTGCGAGCAGCTCGCGCACAACGCAACCTCTAGTTATACTATATATAGCTCGATTACCACTCACTGATTGATTGACTGACTGACTGACTGACTGACTCATTGACATGTTTGTTCTCCCAGATGCCACCTCGTAGGGTGAAAATGTTTGGTGGCATCGTATAGAGGGAGTTCCGATGAGTTGGGAATAAATCCTAAAGTCCCCCTTTTGTCCCCCATTCGCTCCCATCCCCCTCGTATCTCGGAAAGTATAGGTCTTACAGCGTTGGTGCAAAAACTAATGTTGCAGAGGACATTTTTTTATATCCGGTTTCATGAAAAAAAATTGTCTTTCACACAAAAAAAAAAATTGTCCCATACAAAATATTTCTGTATGAATACCGTAAACCGTATATTTCGTTTGCCGTAATTTTCATACTGTTTTTGTAGGGAGCCCACGGCTTGTGTGTACTATAAAATTACTGTAAATTTGCTTGATTCTATATAATGGTGGTGGAGGGGCATGAGACAACTTTCATAGTTTTTGCAAAGGTCATCATCATCATTTTGGAACATCCAATTTTTTTTTTTTTTTAGTATGCAACGTTCATCATGTTTATTTTGGAACATCAATTTTTTTTTAATTATGCCTCATCCACAATGATCACTTTTGGCACGTCAATTTTTTTTTTTTTTATTCTGCAAAATCCTTTCTGATCATTTTGGTACACCAATTTTTTTTTAATTATGCCTTATCCACAATGATCACTTTTAGAAAAGTCAATTTTTTTTTTTAATATGCAACATCCACTGTGATCATTTTGGAACATCAATTTAACGTCATTTTTTTTTACTATGCAAAGTCCTTTCTGATCATTTTGGATAATCAATTTTTTTAAATTATGCCTCATCCACAATGATCATTTTGGAACGTCAATTTTTTTTTTATTATGCAAAATCCTTCGTGATCATTTTGGAAAATCAATTTTTTTTTAATTATGCCTCATCCACAATGATCACTTTTGAACGTCAATTTTTTTTTATTATGCAAAATACTTTGTGATCATTTTGGAAAATCATTTTTTTTTAAATTATGCCTCATCCACAATGATCATTTTGGAACGTCAATTTTTTTTTTATTATGCAAAATCCACGATGATCACTTTTGGAACGTCAATTTTTTTTTATTATGCAAAATCTTTTGTGATCATTTCGGAAAATAATTTTTTTTTAATTATGCCTCATCCACAATGATCATTTTGGAACGTCAATTTTTTTTTTATTATGCAAAATCCTTTGTGATCATTTTGGAAAATCAATTTTTTTTAATTATGCCTCATCCACAATGATCACTTTTGGAACGTCATTTTTTTTTATTATGCAACATCCACTGTGATCAATATGGAACATCAATTTTTTTTTAATTATGCCTCATCCACAATGATCATTTTGGAACTTCGAAATACTTTTTGATTGCTTCTTGCACTTCGATATCTTTTTATCAAAATTATGATTTTTCTTAAAAAACTTTAATCGTTCGTATCTTTGAAACGGTAAGAGATAGACATAACAAACTTTTATAAAATGTTAGCACAAATTTTTGGTGGAATCGTTATTTTACGGTTATCATCACCCTTGCCATCATTTTGAATTCTTCTCTCACTTCCTTTTCGTTTTCGAATGTTTCTTCCACATTGATATCCTCTTTAATTGTTTCTATAACTTCGAAATCCTCTTTGATGGCATTTTTATTTCAATATACTTTTGAATTGCTTTTTCTAATTTTATATTTTCTTCAATACTTCTTTTACTTCAATTTCCACTCTACAAAATTATGGGTTTTAATACAAATTTTAAATCGCTCGTATCTTCTAAACGGGAAGAGTTATGCCTGGCAAACTTTTACAAAATCTTGGTACAAATTTTTGGTGGAATAGTTTTTTTAATACCATCATTGCCCTTGACATCCTTTTTGAATGCTTCTCTTACTTCGTCTTCCTCCTTGAATGCTTCTTTCACCTCGATATCCTCTATTTTTGCTTCTTCCACTTTGATATCCTTTTTAATTGCTTTTTCTACTTATACGTTTTCTTCAATTGCTTCTTTTACTTCAATTTCCACACTACAAAATTATGGGTTTTCATACAAAACTTAAATCGCTCGTATCTTTTAAACGGGAAGAGATAGCTCGAGGAAACTTTTACAAAATATTAGTATAAGTTTTTGGTGAAACCGTTTTTTATTTTTATCATTGTCCTCGACGTCTTTTACTCAATTACAATTTCCTCTTTAATTGTTTCTGCTACTTCGATATCCTATTTGATTGCTTCTTTCACTTCAATATCCTCTTTGATTGCTTCTTCCACTTCGATATCGTCTTTGACTGTTTCTTCCACTTCGATATCGTCTTTGATTGCTTTTTTCACTTCGTCATCCTCTTAGAACGCTTCTACCACCTCGGTATCCTCTTTGATTGCTTACTCAACTTTAATTTCCTCTTTGATTGTTTCTGCTACTTCAATATCCTATTTGATTGCTTCTTCCACTTCGATATCGTTTTTGACTGTTTCTTCCACTTCGATATCGTCTTTGATTGCTTTTTTCACTTCGTCATTCTCTTAGAATGCTTCTACCACCTCGGTATCTTCTTTGATTGCTTACTCAACCTTAATTTCCTCTTTATTTGATTCTGATACTTCGATATCCTATTTAATTGCTTCTTTCACTTCAATATCATCTTTGATTGCTGAGTCCACTTGGAAATCCTCTTTGATTTGATTGCTTCTTCCGTTTCGATATCGTCTTTGACTGCTTCTTACACATGGATATCCTCTTTGATGGCTTTTGACAGCTCTATATCCTCTTTAATTACTTCTTCGACTAAAAGAAAAACACGCGAGCTGCGAGCAGCTCGCGCACAACGCAACCTCTAGTTATATTATATAAAGCTCGATTACCACTGACTGACTGACTGACTGACTCATTGACATGTTTGTTCTCCCAGATGCCACCTCGTAGGGTGAAAATGTTTGGTGGGATCGTATAGAGGGAGTTCCGATGAGTTGGGAATAAATCCTAAAGTACCCCTTTTGTCCCCCATTCGCTCCCATCGACCTCGTATCTCGGAAAGTATAGGTCTTAGAGGGTTGGTGCAAAAACTAATGTTGCAGAGGACATTTTTTTATATCCGGTTCCATGAAAAAAAAATTGTCTTTCATACAAAAAAAAAATTGTCCCATACAAAATATTTCTGTATGAATACCGTAAACCGTATATTTCGTTTGCCGTAATTTTCATACTGTTTTTGTAGGGAGCCCATGGCTTGTGTGTACTATAAAATTACTGTAAATTTGCTTGATTCTATATAATGTCGGTGGAGGGGCATGAGACAACTTTCATAGTTTTTGCAAAGGTCATCATCATCATTTTGGAACATCCAATTTTTTTTTTTTTAGTATGCAACGTTCATCATGTTTATTTTGGAACATCAATTTTTTTTAAATTATGCCTCATCCACAATGATCACTTTTGGAACGTCATTTTTTTTTTTTTTTATTCTGCAAAATCCTTTGTGATCATTTTGGAACACCAATTTTTTTTTAATTATGCCTCATCCACTATGATCACTTTGGAACGTAAATTTTTTTTTTTTTTTTTATTATGCAACATCCACTGTGATATTTTGGTACATCATTTTTTTTAATTATGCCTCATCCACAATGATCACTTTGGAACGTCAATTTTTTTTTTTATTATGCAACATCCACTGTGATCATTTTGGTACATCATTTTTTTAATTACGCCTCATCCACAATGATCACTTTGGAACGTCAATTATTTTTTATTTTTTTATAATGCATCATCCACTGTGATCATTTTGGAACATCATTTTTTTAATTACGCCTCATCCACATGATCATTTTGGAACTTCAATTTTTTTTTATTATGCAACATCCACTGTGATCATTTTGGAAAATCAATTTTTTTTTGTAGCACAAATTTTTGGGGGAATCGTTATTTTACGGTCATCATCGCCCTTGCCATCATTTTGAATTCTTCTCTCACTTCCTTTTCGTTTTCGAATGTTTCTTCCACATTGATATCCTCTTTAATTGTTTCTATAACTTCGAAATCCTCTTTGATGGCATTTTTACTTCAATATACTTTTGAATTGTTTTTTCTATTTTTCTATTTTCTTCAATTACTTCTCTTACTTCAATATCGCCTCTTAAAAAATTATGGGTTTTAATACAAATCTTAAATCGCTCGTATCTTCTAAACGGGAAAAGTTACCCCCAGCAAACTTTTACAAAATATTGGTACTAATTTTTGGTGGAATAGTTTTTTTAATACCATCATTGCCCTTGAGATCCTTTTTGAATGCTTCTCTTACTTCGTCTTCCGCTTTGAATGCTTCTTTCACCTCGATATCCTCTATTTTTGTTTCTTCCACTTTGATATCCTTTTTAATTGCTTTTTCTACTTATATATTTTCTTAATTGCTTCTTTTACTACAATTTCCACTCTACAAAATTATGGGTTTTAATACAAATCTTAAATCGCTCGTATCTTCTAAACGGGAACAGTTACGCCTAGCAAACTTTTACAAAATATTGGTACAAATTTTTGGTCGAATATTTTTTTTATTACCATCATTGATCTTGAAATCCTTTTTGAATGCTTCTTTCACCTCGATATCCTCTATTTTTGCTTCTTCCACTTTGATATCCTTTTTAATTGCTTTTTCTACTTATATATTTTCTTCAATTGCTTCTTTTACTACAATTTCCTCTCTACAAAATTATGGCTTTTAATACAAATCTTAAATCGCTCGTATCTTCTAAACGGGAACAGTTACGCCTAGCAAACTTTTACAAAATATTGGTACAAATTTTTGGTCGAATAGTTTTTTTATTATCATTATTGCTCTTGACATCCTTTTTGAATGCTTCTCTCACTTGGTCTTCCTCCTTGAATGCTTCTTTCACCTCGATATCCTCTATTTTTGCTTCTTCCACTTTGATATCCTTTTTAATGTCTTTTTCTACTTATATGTCTTCTTCAATTGCTTCTTTTACTTCAATTTCCACTCCACAAAATTATGGGTTTTCATACTAAACTTAAATCGCTCGTATCTTTTAAACGGGAAGAGATAGCTCGAGGAAACTTTTACAAAATATTAGTATAAGTTTTTGGTGAAACCGTTTTTTATTTTTATCATTGTCCTCGACGTCTTTTACTCAATTTCAATTTCCTCTTTAATTGTTTCTGCTACTTCGATATCCTATTTGATTGCTTCTTTCACTTCAATATCCTCTTTGATTGCTTCTTCCACTTCGATATCATCTTTGATTGCTGCTTCCACTTGGATATCCTCTTTGATTTGATTGCTTCTTCCATTTCGATCGTCTTTGACTGCTTCTTACACATGGATATCCTCTTTGATAGCTTTTAACAGCTTGATATCCTCTTTGATTGCTTCTTCGACTTCGATATCATCTTTGATTTCTGCTTCCACTTGGATGTCCTCATTGATTTGATTGCTTCTTCGATTTCGATATTGTCTTTGACTGCTTCTTACACATATATATCCTCTTCGATAGCTTTTAACAGCTCGATATCTTCTTTGATTGCTTCTTCCACTTTGATATCCTCTTTTATTGCTTCTACGATTTCGATATCATCTTGGATTTCCTTTTGATTGCTTCTTGAACTGCATTATTCTCTTTGATTGCGTCTTCATCTTCGATATCGTCTTTGATAGCATTTTCACTGCGATATCCTCTGTGATGGCTTCTTCCACTTCGATACCTTCTTTGATTGCTTCTTCCACTTCGATATCCTCTTTGATTGCTTCTTCCACTTCGATATCGTCCTTGATTGCTTTTTTTACTTCGTCATTCCCTTAGAATGCTTCTACCACCTTGGTACTCTTTGTGATGGCTTCTTCCACTTCGATACCTTCTTTGATTGCTTCTTCCACTTCGATATCCTCTTTGATTGCTTCTTCCACTTCGATATCGTCCTTGATTGCTTTTTTTACTTCGTCATTCCCTTAGAATGCTTCTACCACCTTGGTACTCTTTGATTGCTTACTCAACTTCAATTTCCTCTTAGATGGTTTTTCCTACTTCGATATCCTATTTGATTGCTTCTTTCACTTCAATATCCTCTTTGATTACTCCTTCCACTTCGATATCATCTTCAATTTCCTTTTGAT
Organism: Philereme transversata; assembly: GCA_963924445.1. Classification (NCBI taxonomy): domain Eukaryota; kingdom Metazoa; phylum Arthropoda; class Insecta; order Lepidoptera; family Geometridae; genus Philereme; species Philereme transversata. The sequence goes on from OZ004340.1 coordinate 16,216,559, forward strand.
TGCTTCTTGCACTGCAATATTCTCTTTGATTGCGTCTTGGTCTTCGATATCGTCTTTGACAGCATTTTCACTTCGATATCCTCTGTGATGGCTTCTTCCACTTCGATACCCTCTTTGATTGCTTCTTCCACTTCGATATCCTCTTTGAATGCTTCTTACACTTCGATATCGTCTTTGACTGTTTCTTCCACTTCGATATCGTCTTTGATTGCTTTTTTTACTTCGTCATCCTCTTAGAATGCTTCTACCACCTCGGTATCCTCTTTGACTGCTTACTCAACTTTAATTTCCTCTTTGATTGTTTTTGCTACTTCGATATCCTATTTGATTGCTTCTTTCACTTCAATATCCTCTTTTATTGCTTCTTCCACTTCGATATCATCTTTGATTTCTGCTTCCCTTTGGAAATGCTCTTTGATTTGATTGCTTCTTCCATTTCGATATCGTCTTTGACTGCTTCTTACACATGGATATCCTCTTTGATGGCTTTTAACAGCTCGATATCCTCTTTAATTACTTCGTCGACTAAAAGAAAAACACGCGAGCTGCGAGCAGCTCGCGCACAACGCAACCTCTAGTCTGCCTATATAGCTGTATAAACTTATATACCATGCTTCTAGCAAATAAATTTAATTTCATGTCAAAACTTTTAGTATGGAAACCAGTTATCTGATAGAAATACTTACGTCCTTTTTTGTAAGTATGTACATAGTTATAACATATAGAATAACATGCAGACCCGGAACAAATATCTGTAGATCATGCAAACATTTGCATTTTTTTTAAAATTTCATAAGCGATGTAGCGCAGCATTTTGGGTGTCAAGAGAATAGAAGGAATTGGAATACCTCGCTGCGCTCAAAGACCGACATCACTGACGTCGGTATCAAGGCTGCCATGTTAAAATGGGATTGGACGGGTCATGTCTCCCGCATGCAAGTAACTAGGTGGGCTAAAGTTGTAACTGGATGGATCCTGTGCATGAAAAGCGACACCGTAGGAGGACCAAAAAGCGCTGGCGCGATTATTTGGACGCTTTTTATGACTGGCAGGATTTGGTTCAGGATTAAGATAAATGGAGAGATGCGAGGAGGCCTTTTCCCAGCAGGGGGACATTATAGGCTTGATAAGAAAACAAACAATAATTAAAAACAAAATTCATAACAATTTTATGCAGAAATAGCATGGTCGGCTCTCCTTACCTTGCATAGGGTTTTCACTAGCGGGTTTGGTTAGCTTAACATAATTTACATTAATTAGCTGCTCTATCTCCCTTTTGTGCAGTCTCCTCTCACAATCTACTTCGGCTTTGCTACTTTCACACTAAGAATATAACGAGTTTATGATAAATATTTTAAACTAACTGACCTTCTTCGCACGGATTTTTTAAAATAAAATCATTCGGGAGTAGTTTTTAGGGTTCCGTACCACAAGGGTAAAATGGGACCCTATTACTAAGATTCCGCTGTCTGTCTGTCCGTCTGTCACCAGGCATTCATGTTGCCGCTATAACAACAAATACTAAAAACCGAATTAAATAAATATTTGACGGGGCTCCCATACAACAAACGTGATTTTTTTGCTCGTTTTTGCTCGATATTGATAATGGTAACAGGTAGACGCTTGAAATATCCACAGAATATTAAGTTATATGTTCACTTTAAAAATAAATAATTTTAAGATATAACAAATATTTAAGGGGGGCTCCTATACAACATACGTTATTTTTTACCGTTTTTATAGATAATGGTACGGAAACCTTCGTGCGTGAGTCCAACTCGCACTTGACGGGCTTTTTATCACAATTAAATAGTTCTTCATTTTACCACAATATCGCCTGATGGTAAGCAATGATTTGAATAAATGAATGAATGAAAATTCTTTATTATACCTTATAAGCTAGACACAACAGTTAAAACGACATAAAAAAACAAAAAAATATAACTATAATGGGCAGTCTTATCACTCAACAAAGCGATCTCTTCCAGACAACATTTGGATGGAAAGGATAATTGCTTAATGGTCGATTAAGATTGGTAAAAAACAATATACTTCATAAGGGATAAAGAAAAATTACTTAATTTTAAATACGTACATATTTGGTACATAAATAATTGTTAATAACTAAATACCATATATAAAATAAATAATAAAATGTGGTCTAAGATGAAGCACGAATAGGGTAGTTTTCTATCAGTTTAAGAATTTTCCGAAATTAGTTCAGTAGTTTTTTTTATACCACCTGGAGCTGGAACAAGCCAATGGCCCACCTGGTGTTAAGTTACCACTTAGGCGATGGTTACCACCATCGCCTATAACAAATTATATCAAGTATAGTTTCTGAGATTACAAACTTAAACTTATAAACTACAAAATTTATCTCTTTCTTATTATTTATATACATAGATATACAGGCGTCTTTGAGATAACAAATGTTGTATAGTTTTGTTGTTGTAAAATATATTGTATGATGATAAATTAAAAAATAATTAAATTTTCAAAACGAAAAAAATTATAAATGTGAAATTACGAAGATTGTTACAGAATAAATTGATCGACAAATTTACGTTTACATTCAACCAAATCGTGTAAAATCGCTCGTCGTGCAAATATCTCGTATTTCCTAACTAACTCGAGGTATATTCATAATTCTGATATTTTTTTACGTCAATTTGTCGATCGATGTTCTGTACTGGGCACTGCTGATCTGGTGCATATAAGACAAGATAACTTTTTATTGTAATTGCCACACAGAAATAACATAACACTAAAAAGGCAGTACAATGGGCATATAACGACTTAACGAGTACTTTAGAACGGAAAAGGGGTGTTAAAATATAAGCTTAAACATAAAAAGTAGGAGGTATTTAAATAAAAAGTACATCAAAAAACAACTAAGAGGTGGTACAATCAGTCTCACATTTTCTAAAGCCATAAATACACCCAGGCAATAAATAACAGAAAAATGTGCGCACAGCCAAATACCTCCGGAGCTGAAAGGATTTTGAATATAGGAGCTTTATCACGCGTAAAGAAAGTTTTAGAGCACATTCGTACTAGCATACTCATATGAGAAAAAAATATTATATCGACAAAAGATATCGCTCGTAAATGTCAATCGTGATACATTTGAAAATATAGCAAAAACATTGAAGCAGATCAATTAATTATTATGAACAAGCTTCACCTGCGTAGGCTGTCAATACAATCTAAATCCAACAGGATTACTATACTATATTTATCTTCTTACAAAATTTCATCAAAAACTGTCCACCCGTTTAGACGTAACAAACAGAGGGACAATAAACTTTTTTTAGCTTGCTAATCTTCTGGGCAATGACTTTGTTTTGTCTACGAGTTTGTTGTTAAGCGACCTTCGAGAGACTACGTTTCTGAGCCAACATTAGATCATAATTACTGTTAAACGGCTAATTATTAGTATTATAACTACATGTACTCGCCCCAGTAAAAATGAGTGCTCACAAAAGTTTCACATAAACAGCTCTGTTTACCTAAACAAAGGAAACCTTCAGTAAATAAAAGAAGAGCTTAATGTGTTTAAATAGAAATGTTCCGCAAAAATGTTGATACAGGAAATTATAAGGCGGGTGTTATCTGAGCAGCATTTTAAATAAAAGAAAACGAAATGTTCAGCTTAGAGATTGAGCTTTGAAAATGTAGAAAATTTGACGTAATGTTATTGTAAATTGCCAAATTCTGGTTGCTCAAAAATCTTATCACATTCAAGTTTCGACCTAATACTAATGTTACTTAAGAGCAACGTTTGTTGTAACTGAACATTGATACTTTCTGTAATGCGATCGAAGTTGACTTAAATTACGAGAATAGGTTGTTTGCAGCGTCTGTGTTGCGGTGTCACGGCTAACTCTCAAATATGTCACAAATTACCTCACACGCTCGGAAATTGCCAGTATTACGCCCTAAAATCGAATCGTAATATTTAAATTACCAAAAATATTTTGCTCTCTGTTTTTCTTACGCTTTGTCCAAAACTTTTTAATGAGTGACATATCTTAAGCAATGTAACCAAGAATTACTCAGATAAATTATATAAACGATAAAAAACAATTTGTTTCAAACTAATATCCTAAAATGTTCATAAAAATTTCAGAATTGAGAATTCACTACAGTAATTGGAAAGTTAGATAAACGAAAGAATATTTCAAGTTATTCGAGGGCCAAAGAGAAACTTTGAGCTTGAAAAATTTTCATCAATGGTTCGTTTGATCAAATTATAGCCGAATTAAATTTCTACTTCCGTCAAAAACAGCAAACGTAGATACGGCGAGCGAATGAATCCAAATCTGATTTAGGAGAAAGCTGCACCTTTCTCCTAAAACCTTTTGAGCCGTTCAAACATCCGCTGCTGAGTAAACATCCATTGATTGGATACAAAATCTGAAGCAGTTTTATTGAATATTTCAATGACTATCTCTCACAACACTCTCGGAAGTAAACATCTTTCACCCCCCCGAAACGGTGTTTACGCAAACACATCGCGGAGACCACCAGCACAGTCAGACCTGGTCTTCCTCCCGCTGAGGTTTATTAATAAGACATCAGGGGAATTTTAGAGGTCAACATTTAATGGTCTCGTTGTCATGACCGGGTTTATGACGGAATCTAATATTCCATTATAAACGGAAAGCGGCTGCGACAAGGACTATAATGGAGTGTACCTAAGTCTTCAAGAGCTAACTTTTAGTATAGAACCCTCGGATTACCCGGTTTATAAGCTACCGTTCAGGAATTGCGAATGACGTGGGACATTGTTTTTTAAGTATTCCGGCAGCTTTCTAAGCATGCGTTGAATAATACATGAGAGTACCATTCTATATTAGATGATTCATATTTGAGGCGTTGAAAAATATAAATATGAACTTCGGGACTGGAAGAAGGTTATTTCGTGACTGAAATAGATTGAAGCTATGGATTTTTGAGACACGGTTATAAGCAAATAAGAATATGAATAATTTTTATTTGCCAGAACTTAAAAAACAGTTGTACGGAAGTGCAAATAATTTTAGGGTAGCAATCGCTTTAGATAGTTATATAGAAAATTGTTGATAAATGCTGATAAGAAAATAAAATATGTCCTTCTTGATTTATAGTCCATACTAATATTTTAAGAAGGTAAAGTTTTTTGTTTCTTTGTAGAAAAACGGCTATAACGATTCTGAAAAATTTTACACTGATAAAAGGCTACACTATCCGTGAGTGCTATAAGATATTTTAATTTTGAGAAAAAACCGTGCGACGCCTGGGTGGATTAGCTAGTCAATTAATAAAATAATTTAGACATTTAAAATACGAGCTCTTCGTTTACCATAGCTTCAATACCGTGTTCTAAAATTAGAAATCGAATAAATCGTGAACTGCAGAATCGAACAAAGCAAGTCGGAGTTCTGTACATTTTCCAATCAGATGGGGGCATAACGTTTATTTAGCACCGTCGGCGTTGGAGTCGGCTATGCTCGGGTTACAATGAAATGTTGACGTTTGATTTCAATGCTCTATCAAGCTCTGTGTCAACGGGCATGGTTTAATCTTCTATTATTTACGAAACACGATTGTTAAGGAAAACATTGATATACCTTATAACATAAGTACTTATACATTATTACAAAGTTGAAATAGGTAGTAAGTAGATAGAGTTACATAATAAACCCTGATAGCGTAAAGCAACAGGAAGGCAGACCATATTTTGATTAACATTCAAAAAAATATACGATTTTTTTTGTATTATGCATCTTTTTTTAATTCTAGGTAGGCTTAAGTTCAGGTGGGGATGGGCTGGACACTTGGCAAGGAGGAAAAACGGAAAATGGACGAGGGCAGCAACCGAGTGGTGGCCACGAGAAGGGTGCAGACCAGTTGGCAGAACACCAGCCAGATAGTCGGACAACATCGCGAGAGTTGCAGGAAGGCAATGGATGCGCTTGGCATAGGACCGGAGAGAATGGTGTGATAACGAGGAGGCCTATAAACAGCAGTGGGTGGAAGTGGGCTGAGATGATGATGATGATGACGAAGGCTTTAGTTAGTAGGAATTTAGTAGATTGGTAGAAGATTAATAATTTTAGTACGTGTTTTTTATTCTTTATTTATTAATATGTGTTTTATTTCACTCGCACTGGGAACAATGGAGCATATATAGATAGGGTAACACAAATGAGAATTTAATACGAAAATGCTTTTATTATTTAAGGGATCTAGGCTAGAACAATTTTGACGGGGAATTAGTATCCAAAAGTTGTCTGGAACAGTCTTTTAGTGATGTTTCGCTTGTCTAGTCATGTTTTAGTCATTGTTTGTGGTATACAATAAAGCGTTATCTATGTACTATACATGTAAACAGCTGTTACTGTAACGAAGTACCGATAAAATTATTTGTCTAATGAATTATAGAAAGCCTATCTCGATATCAACCCTTCATTACGTCAGCTCACATTCAATCGACAATACCACGTTAATTAAACGTCTGTAGGCCCGCATGCCATGTCTATCTGTAATACCTACGATTCTCAATTGGAGACAAAGTGGGAGAAAAACTTGATTTACCTTTATGTCAATTGTTACCAGTTTTGTTTTTATTTTTGACGTGAAAACTTCTTTAGGCGCGTTGGGCATTTTTTGAGATGAGAAAAAACCATTGAACTTGCGACACTCATAATCATAATCATCTTTATTTGGTAACAATTTAACAAGGGTGTAATTACAAAAATGAAAAACGATGATACCCGCATGAATATACATAATAAATACATAAATACTGTGTCGCAGATACCAACGCCCTCCTCCGCGACAAGATAAGTCAGGGTTCCAATACAATCTTAAAGATAATCACATAATACAAAAAAGAAACACATAAGGAATAATAAAAATTACTAAGTAGCACCTGTGAGGGTACGTGTGTGCATGTTTGAGTGCAAATGCTAGTAGATTCATGAGAGTGTATGTGGCTGGGGGGTGTGTGTTTGAGTGTGTGTATGTGTGTGTGTGTTTGTGTGTGCGGGTGTGTATGGGTGTGGGTGTGGGAATTGGATCACATTGAAACCTTTTATTCGTGACATTTTTTCTTGCACTTGAACATTGGCAAGGGATATACGTTTAGTTAACTTGCGAAACGGTTACCGTTACAGATACCTCTGTATTTAAGTATCTCCTAATTGTTCAAGGTTTCACTTCAAAAAGTGGCACTCCCGGAGTGCCACTTAATTCTAGTTTAGTGTTGTGATAGTCTATATGTATCAGTCATAGACAGAATTTTACATAGAACAAATAAATAAATACAACACATTTTACACATCGCTATTTAGCCCTAAACTATGCGAAGCTTGTACCTACTATAAAAACTAAATAATGAATGAATGAAACACTTTTTATTGCACACCAAACAAAAATACAGTAACAAAGGAAATAAACAATAAATAACAGTACAATTGGCGGTCTTATCGCTGAAAGCGATCTCTTCCAGGCAACCTGTGGATAGACAGGATAAACAAAAGACGGCGGTGTAAGAGTACCTTTAACATACATAAACAGAACCCATAAAATAAAATATACCTATTGATTATACTAATAAACATAAAGTTAAATATACACAGATAATATATAAATAAACTACGCAACAAATGAAGGATAAATAACATAAACTAACAGTTACGAGACAATGAAAGGAAATGGTTGTATATCTTGACTTTGAAAATAGGAAGAGATTGGGACGACCTTATCGACAAAGGTAAGGCATTCCACAGTCGCACAGCTTGTACTGTGAAGGAGTCACCATAAAGTTGTGAACTGCGGACCGATGAACAATGTTCATTAATTGTGATTTTTTTTTGTGAACACATTTTCATTCTGCGGGTATGTAGGTAAACACATACCTATAATGTATAGAAACACTCAAACCCGGAACAAATAATATGTATAGATCATACAAACATTTGTTCCACAAGTAACATGTATGCTATTAGCGTTTCTTCCTGTTTACGAATAAATAAATACCTATTTGTTCTTTTTCACTGATAACATCCATCTAAACTTATAATACAAATGCAAAAGTGTGTGTCTGGTACGATTTCACGGTTGACCTGATCTTGATTAAGTTTGACGCAGAGATAGCTTGCAGAAAGACATAGCTATTTTTAGCACGGGAAAATATCTTAGTCCTTTTATTAAATATTGGATTTGTCATGGGATAAACCGGTACGCGACAAATTATAAATAAAAATGATTGAGTACGAAAGTTTTCAAGATACAAGATATTTATTTGAATAATCAAGTGCACAATAGGGTCTTAAAATTAGATAATGTAAATTTATACTTATTTGCCCTTCACGAGCATCGCAAATTACTGATTATTTCTTGATAAAATATCTTGTTCCTTACCAACATAATAAAAATGTAATGGCGTTAGTAAGTTCTCGAACCGAACGTTCTGATACGTGACTATGGTAAGCGGCCTGACGGTATGACTCTTGTAGGTACCTTGAGAGAAAGGTAACCTTGTTTCTTGCCTAATTCTTTCCTGGTTTAGTCGTGGAGTTCCAACAGGTGGTAAAATTGACATTTCTAAGTGATCGTGGTGATTATAATGAAAAAATCAATATTGACGTTGTCTTTGTAGGACGCCACGTTTTATTTTTATATTATTTTATTTTTTGAATTTTTGGAAAACTTACAGCTAGGTTACAGAAAAGGTATTTGAATAGGAAATAAACAACAGTAAATGCTACTTATTACAAGAAGGCCAATTAAAAGTTTCCGCAAGTAAGGTAGAAGATGTATAGGCAATATATAACGTGCGTCAATACCCTTGCGCCACACCAGCAGTTAGGCGAAGATCTCTAGTGGCACAAATATGGAAATATAGACAGAGCTTACGTATTTGAGCCATTTGGATTTTCAAAATTCTTTCTGGGCGTCTGGCCAAAGCATCGTGTGATTCGAGAGCTGTTGCTTATTTGGGTCAACATATAAGTATGCAATTCAGCGGGGCAATGCAACCAAGGTTTTGGGACACTTCCGCCTGGTAGTAATGTGGAGCAGTTGAGCTATCTTTAGATCGTTTGCGACGCTCTTTAGATAATTCAACTGTTTTTATGTATTTTATCGGCATGGTAAAAATTGTATATTATTTGTAATAAACGTACTTTTATATTAGTGACTGATGATTTTTACACAAAATATGTCTAAGCGGGCGAAAGTCCAAGCATCAGATCAATCTATTTTATAGCTCTACAAAAAAGTTAATTCTAGTCTTGGAGAAAAACAAACTTGCTCATTCCGCTCCAAAACGTAAAGCTCTTTGTACGAAACTTCACAAACAAACTTACGAAACTATTTGCTATTGTGTATTTCTGTTCCTCTCTTACTAATGATAATTAGGAGCTAAGGAAATGGGAGCCACAAATAAAATAATAGCAACGAGAAAGTACCGCGATTAACTCACACTCGGGTCTTTGTCTCCGCATTTAATATCTTTAAGTGGACGTAGGCAATTTTACAAAAAGCCAAAAAAAGGAAAATCCTCAGTAATTTGCGGAATCCACTCGGCTATAAATGAAATGAAAAGGAGACTGGGTGAAGTGTAGGCGACTGGCCCTAAACGCGACCAGAGATCTGACATATCTTATTTGAAAGGGTTTTTGAGCTGATTATTTCGTCAAAATACAGCAAGAAATCGGCACAGAGAGCTAATAACTATTAGGCATAAACTATGATTTTTTTTTAATTTGATTTTCCGTTTCAGTTTTTAACGGTGGCTGTTAGACACCTTTGTATAAGTATATCGAACAGCAGTTAGTGTCGTAGCGTTTATACAAATTAATAGAAGTAATTACTAAGACGTTACATTCTGCCACTAACTCTTGTTAGTTTAACTTACGGTTGTTTTTTCTTTGCACAATTAATTTGAATAGAAGTGCGAACAACGAGCTTGAAAAACCTTATCAAGTAGTTATGTAGCATTATGTCACATCTTTGAAAACGAATTTAACTTTGGGCCAGCATTGCCTTGTCTCCTTTAAGATGAGAACAAAAAGTGGAGCGAAATTGCTCGTCAGTCTAAGGGCTTTTTCGAGATGAAATTTTGAGAATTATACTCCTAATTTTTTGAAGCTTTGATACGCTTTGCTTGACAATGAGATATGATGATGTGTTTATAATTTTCTAGTAATAGCTTTTTGATATATTTTATAGGAAGTTGCGTTTTAAATTTATTTTTTTCCATTTAAATTACCGGAGCAAAATTAGGACTTAATTTCGAGATTAAATAAAAATTAACTTTCATTTGAAAAAATAAATTAGATGCCATCACTCAAATCTATTAAAATAATCTTTACGCCATTAAAATATCGAGTATAAACGTAGTTTATCTATACTAATATTATAAAGAGGAAATATTTGTATGTTTGTAACGAATAAACTCAAAAATTACTAGTCTGATTTCAATAATTCGTTCACCATTAGAATGCTACATTATCCCCGAGTAACATAGGCTACTTTTTATCCGACTGCACAGAAGGAGAGTAATGTTCTTGTTGACAAATCATGCGTGCGAAGCCGGAGGCAGTTCAGCTAGTTTTACATAAAAGTATAACTAAGCCACCGCAAAATTCCATCCATATATTAATTAAAACTCAAACTTGATTCAAATCTAATCTAAACTCGTATGCCAAGGGTCTGCATCCCATAGGAGATTATAATAATCTATAAATATTAATATACCTACATACCAACTTTGAGTTAATTGCAAAATATAAAGATCTGTAGAAAACTTAATTCAATAATTGTTGTAAGATACATAGATAGAAAACGCGTTTAGTATTATATATAGTTTGTATAATGTATTATGTTTAATACGTATAAGTATTGTATTTATTTATGGTATATATATGTATCATTATAGGAATTTATTAGTATTTTACTCTAATGCCATTTTCTGTGCACGTATCCACCACTATAATTTTATTTAATTCAATTTAATTTATTTGTAGGAAAATCAACAGCTGTTAAAACTTATAATTAAGACATATTGTTAACCAGAAAGCCAAATGCAGCTTTCAAAAATCATCCTATCTTCAAAGGTTTACTGGAAGGAAACTCTTGTTAGGGTTAAGCTCGCCTTTGTGCATGCCCATTTTGTAAGCTGTTTTGTCTGTTATCTATTTGTGTACAATTAAGAATATGAATATGAATAAAGTACCACATATAACGTAACAAAAAATATGAGGCAGTTGGAGGTTCGATCTGCATGATCATCATTTGTTTCTCAAGTAAGTATTTACAAAAAAATATATATTCTATCAGTTTGCTTGCAGTACTTAGTTTGGTTGGGCTTTATTTATTTAATTTTATTACATCGTCTCAAACTTTTTCGTCTGTGTGTTGCATGTCGCGTGACGGTCGGCCGCGGAGTAGGGATAAAGTGAAAGGCGCTCGTATCGTAATATGGCGGCGCCTATAGTTCGCATCAGCTGGCCGTGTAGTGTATTGACTATTACTCATTTGTGCGAACGAAAATTTTTAGTTATAAGTATATTTATAGTCTATAATGTGAAACAAAGTTTCACTTTTACCATGGTTTCATAAAACCACACAATCCTTTTTTTTTAATCTAGAAGATTTTTTTATTTATTTTAAAACGATTGATCTTATTTTCATAGCCGAGCCAAATTTTTTTTTTGATATATAAGACTCTTCCTTAATAAGCCCATCAAGTCGTTTGGGTGTTACAAGGTAATAAAGTAAACCATCCAACAAATTAATACATAAATATACAAAAACAACCCTCCATCCATCAGCCACTGCTCTGCTAGTTTAACTATCCAAAATTTCACAATCAAAGCTTTACGACACATAATCTTTTTAATCACCATCATAAAGCCTTCATCCCCTTTTTCATTGGGCCGAAACTCAAAAATACGTCCCTTCGAGGTGGTTTGAATAAAAATGCAAATGTGCCTTTTGACCTGTCCTACGCCGAAGTAATTGCAAAAAAAGGCTGGAAAAAAAGGCTACAACAGTTGTGTGTACGAAACAGAAGCATATATTGTGCCAGTTTTGCATCACAAAGCTGTCATCCAATTTATTTGTGGCGAGTAAACATGGCGCACGGGGAGACATGTTACTAATATTATAATTGAGAATCCTACGACAACTCGCCCAAAACACGTAACTAAATAAAATAAATAAATAATTCTGGACATTTCACACAGCGCTATCTACTCCCAAACTAAGCAAATATCGTACGATAGGAACCAGATAACTGATAGAAAACTTAAATATAAGTATATATTTTTTAATAAATGCTTATAATATATAGAAAAATACCCAAACACGAAACAAATATCTGTATACCATGTAAACATTTGCCACCAGTGGGAAACGAACATGCAACCTCCTGCTCAGCCGGCTATTTGCCCACTGCGCCACAGAGGTCGTCACTATTGACAAGTTGGTGAATCACAACAAAAAAAGTTTAGAAAGTTCTAAACAACCACTGTGTAATTAATTACTGATTTAAACGGGTATTTGTCGCGTATGTACCGTTTTTATTTGTTAAATCAGTAATTATGTATAGTAATTGCGAAAGTTTGAAATATACCACTGCGTAATTCTCAGATCAAGACATTGATAACGTACAAAATATATTTTAAAATAATTAAAATACGTACCCTCCTTTTACGTCAGGGATTAAGAACTGACATAATAATTCAATTTTATATTTTGTCATTATTATAAATACGGGATTTATCACGTACCGTCTTATCGGTGTTTCGACAATGTTTCGGTTCAATTCATGATCCTTCATCAGGGTGAGTGCGATCCGTTTCGAATAACGTCTCTCCTCGCACTGCGCGACGCAGCCCTCTGCACGCGAGTCGACGGGCGCGATGGTGGAGATTGCGTCAACGATGGCGCAGCGTGTAAACCGATAAGACGGTACGTAACAAATCCCGTATTTATAATAATGATTGAAATCAATCACGAAAGTTTTATATTTTGTAAAAATTATACCGTAAAAAATACTGCCTCGGATTTTCAGGCCCTTTTTCAACAATTTTTTTTTTATTGATAATAGCCAAGCGCTTGACCACTAACTCACCTGGTGGTAAGTGATGGTGTAATCGAAGATGGAGCACGCTTGCCTAGAAATAATCTATTCACTCTGGACTTGACAATATCTAACTTATTGAATGTATCCTAACATTAAGACATTAGGTAAACGCTCTTTCCATGTTCTAGAATAACTGTTTCCTTGCAACCTTTTACAGCAATGTATTATCGCCCATAGGTCGTAAATTGCTATAACATTATGACATTATCTTGAACGCTTCGACCGAAGACGCGATATATTAGGAAAATAAGTCTCTTTTACGGCCCATAAGGAAATTTAACAGCAATAATCCGAAAATAACATGTCATCAAATTATAGCGATGGTATCTTGGAAAATATGACATTTCTTTACCAAAAAAGGTTATTTACAATCTAGTTTTATAAATCATATTTATTTGCGGTAGAGTAGTTGATACTTCTAGGGTCTATTGATAATATATGGTCATGAAAAGGCCTTATGACAATAAATTAGCAAGTGTAATGAAAGGATTAGAATACCCTTCGGAGCTCCTACCCAAAAATTTAAATAGAAATGAAAACATGTATTTGACACGACACATGGACAAAATAAAACACAAAAGAAGATGGTGAGGCTGGCTCTAAGAAGGGGGTATAGGTGGGTATAAATAGAAAGATAAGTAGGTACAAAAATGCCAGAAGTCAAAGATTACAGGATAATTAAAAAAAAGGCATATCTCTCGCTACTTCCATCATAATTACAAAGTTTAGTCAGCATGTGCTAAGTAGGTAGGCTAGAACCTAGCTCCTTAACGCTGGTATTCTGCTTACCCCAAATAGTGTCCCCATGGACGTCAGAAGCTTGCACTGCTCTCGGGGATTGAGTGAAGGTAGGTATGTGTAGCACCTTATACCCATACCTTATACTTTAATCTACCCACATAAATAATTTGTATAGGCGTGTGGGTGAGGTAAAAACTAAAAATACTTAAATAAATACATACTTATATAGCCTAGTATTCTATGTACAAAAGAACAAATTTATAATCCTAAATGTGATTCTGAATAACAAATAAATAAAAAATATACATTAAGTACCTATATTAGCCGGCTGAGACGCAGGAGGTAGCGGGTTCGATTCCCGCCGCGTTGCAACCTGCATGCAAACAAATGTTTGCATGATCTACAGATATTTGTTCCGGGTCTGGTTGTTTCTCTATATATTATAAGTATGTATTTACAAAAAAAATGTATATAAGTATTCTATCAGTTATCTGGTTCCCATAGTACAAGCTCTGCTTAATTTGGGGCTAGATAGTGCTGTGTGAAATGTCCAGCAATATTTATTTATTTATTTTTATATTATAATCTGAGGATTTTTTTTACATAGATTGGTATACCATACATGCCATTTTATTTATCATTCTATCTAGTCTTTGGTGTGGATTGTTTTAACATATGCCATTTTATTTATCATTCTAGGGTGGACGAGTATCTATATAGATAGGTAACTCGTCCACCCTAGAATGATAAATAAAATGGCATATGTTAAAACAATCCACACCAAAGACATTGTTCGACATATTTTGTTTATAAATGGTAGTCGCATTTTACCCAAAGGTACCAAAAAAGTACTTATAAATAAAAAGGACTGGCTATTAAATACATTTTTAGCTGTTGTGTTTTGGTTGCGAAAAGCGGTCCATTCAATTAACTCTAACTAAAGCAACCAAGCAACTTTGTACATTAGCATATTTTCATCATATTGCGTGGACACTAAGCAAATTAACGTCACTTAATGATTTTATTATATTTGCGGAGTCCCGGCCTCTTCATGTAATAATAAACGGTTAAGGGCCTTGTAGTTTTTTGGTCCTGTTGTAGAGTTTGGGAACATCATTTTGGTATCTTTTCATCAGTTAGAGTTCCGCACAGATTTTTAAATATCATCATCATCGTACGGGTGGTATGCCTCTTTTTTTTATTTATTTGGGTAAACAAACAGTGACACAATAAAAAATTATATCTAAGTTATACAGTATAGGAAGGCTAATTGCGACATATGTTTTAGGCTATGTAATGAAAGGTAGGTACATAGTTAAGTACTTTTCTGTATTAATAGTTCAAGTAATGATTTTTTAAACTCAACTCGCATCGCCACAATGTCTAGGGTATATAAATTAGTGTTAAACGAATCAACTAATCGGAATAAGGTCGAGCATTTACCAGCATTGGTAGGACAGCGGGAAGTATAGAACAAACGGCAGAGATTACGGCAATGCGTTCTAGTAGGAACTCTATAAAATAATCTGTTAACAATACAATCATACCTACATACAATCATATCTATGATGGCAAAGATCATAAAGGAATATTGTTTTCAGTTGTGAGCGTCTGAGGTTAAGCTTAAGTAATTTATATTTATAAAGTAGTTGTTCATATGTCAAGCGACTACTTCTTCGGGTACTTTTGTAATGCGTACAGCGCAAGAACTTTTTTTGAACAGATTCAAGGGCTACGCTTTCAATGTCATTCGATCATCGGGCGGATGGTCTGCCTTTTGGTTTACGAACATCCTTTGGCCACCTCTCTGTAATCGCCTTCATCTCGTCCGTCATCTCTCTTAGCCAAGTGTCCAGCCCATCTCCACTTGAGCTCTGCGATTATCACCCCCCTTTGTGCGAAATCGGATTTCGACATTGGGTATGTGGTCCAAGAGTGATATACCGAGCATGGCGCGCTCCATTGCCCGTGAACCGTAAGTAAAAATGGGTTAAACACCCTGGTCTTGAGGCATTGAGGGATTTTAGACTTTGGGACTTTTATTAATAAATAAAATTAAAGTAAAAGAGCATTTATTCATTTACCCACACATTTTACAGCTTAATAGAGAGGTACCTGGTGTCGAATTTCTTACTTTATTTCTTACTTAATTACTTAAGTTACATTTAAGGTAGGTAAAGAAGGTATGTACATTACAATTTAATTTTATGTATAGGTCTCGAACCCCCGAGTTTAATAAAACAGGTCTAATACCATTGATTTAAATATCGTTCTCCCTCAGCCCGATTCAATTTTCTTACTTTTTATCTCAATTTACAGCAGATTTAGATCGATTACGTTTCAACGACCGGTTATAATCATTACGATTTACACATACACCTTTCAGTAACGGCAGATTATATCGATACTTAAACAATTTAATAACGGTAGTTGGCCTATAGACTTTCGGGTGTTATCTAAGAGACTACTCTTTATTCAAGCCTTCAATGTTCCTTTGAACATACATTTGACACAAAGTACATAAAAGGTGTTCTATACAGGTCGTGTCAGGTACGGAACGTACAACTCCGGACTTGGGCGGCATGTCAAAGAGGCCTGTCGTACGAAAACTTTAGACACCCCTTTCCTAGCAACATTTTTGTCCAAATTATTTTTACGGCGTCCGAACTCTATATTTTTCTTTACAAACTGACAGATCTGTTAAACAGTTTAGGTCACTACTGACAGAACTTAGACATATTTGTTTATGTTCAAGAATGGGTATTTCAGGGTAATAAAATATATACATCAAAATTGTTTCTTTCGAGCCATTGACTCATAAAGGTTTCAAATAAAAGGAAATATAAATTTTAAAATGGTATCGTGTCTAAATATCAATGTATGTACGTACAAGTAATCTGAACGTACGAGACCCTTTTTTTTAAAGCATTACTTTATTCTTCATTACCTACGTTTTTGCATGCTTTTATATATTATTAAATTAAGTTGCATACTTTAATTTGTTTGCAATGTCTGAGTCCGAAAATATAATAAAAACACATACATGTATTTTCGTCATCAAAATTATTAACGCAATGATAATTTTGTATCATTTTATAACTTAGGTGATGCAGACAAAAACATTTTTAAACTTTCAACAATTTGATAAATGTTTACCTCCTACGCTTACATTTAAAACTCCCTAACTTTTTAGTTATTTACCGAATTGCAACATTGCATAAATGTCATTTCAAATGACATTTTACAGCTTCACAGCGAATTTATGATCATTGACATGTGCGGTCGTAAAAGGCAACTACCGACTTCATTCTGGGTCTAAAGTTTTGAAGTGTATTGGAGAATTTATGTTCACTTTATGTAAGTAGATACTTCTACGTTTTGTACTACTTATTATCTGGTTTAGACTGCTATAACTTGATTAGCAACTAAGGTTGGTGGCGTCCCGGGGAAGGGAGCGCCCGTGCAACCTCAGTTGCACATTTTTTAGGCTGTTTTGTTCTGCTTCATATTTTGAATTTACCGTTGTCCTGAATCCTACCATGTGTTTAATTTGATGGTAGAATATATTTTCTTGAAACAGCAACACTGAAATGTCAACCAATACATTTTTCATTCAGTAAAAAATAAAAAATATTAGTTCTGGCCAACGAGTTTAGATCAGTGCGTGTTGTATTTTCTTGTATTCAAAGGTTGTCTAGAAGTGATCGCTTTCTTTAGCGATAAGACCGTCCATTATACATTAACCGGTTTTTAATTTTGTTGTACATAGCTTGTAAGGAATAATAAAGAATTTTCATTCAATTAAATAAATATAAATATATATTGCTGGACATTTCACACAACGCTATCTAGCCCCAAACTAAGCAGAGTTTGTACTATGGGAACCAGATAACTGATAGAATACTTATATACATTTTTTTTTGTAAATACATACTTATAATATAATATATAGAGAAACAACCAGACCCGGAACAAATATCTATAGATCATTGCAAACATTTGTTCCGCGGCGGGGATCGAACCCTCTACCTCCAGCATCTCAGCCGGCTATTCGCCCACTGCACCACGGAGGTCGTCATTATTTATTCATTCACGTATATTAATCACAAGCTTCCGCACGCGGCTTCGCGACTAATTTGGAACATCAAACGCTGAAACTCAATTTGATGAAATCGGGGTTTGACCAGACAGACCTAAATTAGTAAGTTTTAGTTTGTTAGATTAGATATAATTCAAGACCCCCGTCGGAGTCGGGTCTCTGGTCGGGGGGCACCCTGACGTAGATTAGATTCAGAATGAGTGGCAGAACTGACTCAGTGCACTCCGAATTGAGTAGGTTAGGTCTAGATTACTAGGAGAATCGACACGGGGCACTCCGACTCTAGGCAGCCTTGTGCGTGACGCCCATATAGTGTTATAAAAAGCGCGGAGCCAGAAGCTCGCGTGAAAGGTCCTGAGTGGAGCAAGCCCGTGAAGCCAAGCGGAGTGAAGCGGGCCGCTGAACTCCGTAGTGGAGTGAAGGTTGAGTGGTTGAAGGGATTCTCAGGGGCAGCCACGCGAGTGTTCTGGTGAGAGATCATCTCAGAAAAATTATAGAGACAGAATCGAAACGGACCACCCTGACTTGAATAGGTTAGGTTCAAAAACAAACAAACACTTAGGTACTAATTTAGATCTGACTGGTCAAACCCCGATTTCATCAAATTGAGTTTTGGCGTTTGATTTTCCAAAATAGTATCTCTTAGGACTACACAAAAAGGTAGAAAAATGCGAACACATAGGCTACGTTTTATCCCAAACATCAGGTCCCATGGGATAAAAATGCGGTGTCAAGTTGCAACAGCGAGTTTAGCTTTATTTCTAGGTTACACATTTAGTATGTAACGCGTACAAAGTCGCGGACAACAGTTAGTACCATAAAAACCAAATTTTATCGAAATCGGTCCAGGTATTACGACGTCATTGAGTAACAAACAGATAAACATCTAAACTTTCTCATTTATTATTAGTTTGATGTATATCAGCCGTAGTTATATTATATTAATTACTGTGTTGTTTTATATTTCCTTTTTAAAACATAATTCGTATAAATTATTTTGTAATATTAGTTATTTATCTTTTTATTTTTTATTTTGTTTACTGTAGCTCCTAATAAACTGTTTACTACTTAAAATTTTGAAAACAATAAAAAGAATAAATATCACTTACAGTCAAAATTAACGATTCTTCAAAAGTTCCAGGAAAACTTGTGTAACTCCCATTTTATTTCACAATAAAAACAAAGTTGGCCCGTAAGAATAAGGGCCCGTAAAATTTGATGACCTCCTGGATGGAAATTAAGTGTTGATTGGACTAATCATAACAACCAAGTTGAAACAACAGAGTTTACAACCCCATGAACATTTCTTTGACACAGATCCGATATTAGGTTAGAAGATAATAATAACACTAATTTTCAGAATCTACTTTCAGTTTAAATATGCTTTCGGGGAATACCCGAAGTTTTTGCCGAATTAATTAGTTTGGTTGACCATTCATGTTAATTTTGTTAATGCGTACAATTTTGTGCAGATAAAAACGTTTTATCATAAGTGAGGGACTAGCCAATGTAGATTAGAATAGAAAATGCTTTGCTAAACAACCAGTGGTCGCGCCCGTGGCTTCGAACGGTTGAAATTCCCCGTTCCCGTGGGAACCTCGGTATAAAAAGCATATAAAAACACTCGTTTAAAATATTACAATTTAGACGTAATTTATTTTCTGTATTGTTATGTTCTAAAAGATCATTAATAAAAACAACCAACCTGGCTTAATCGCGAAGGAACAGACAGTAAAATTGACGTTTCAAAGTGGTCCTTGCGATTTTAATCAATAAAATATTTTGACTTGACTTTGACTTCATAATAGAAACGCAATGTGTAAAATTTTACGACTAATCTAATTCTAGGGTAGGGGGAAAAAGATCTGCACTGACGTCTCGCATTGGGGTGTATTGTGCATTACCCCCCTTGTATTGTGCATTACCCCCCTAATTTTACGACTACGTTTCGTTAATTCTAAGCTGGGTAAACGCGATTTTACTTCTATTAGACTATCTTTGGATGGAATGGACTAGTTTATGGTGCATCTACAGCATAAATACATAATCATCTGTTATTAAATTGTCTATTAAATTATAAAAATATTAAATATATTTATGCAGCTTTACAATTTTAGGACGGTTTAGTACGATTGATTCCCATTACTTCGCTGTACATCAAAAAATGTAAAATATGTATGTATGAAAAATATGGCTTTTTCCACAAATCACCTTAAACATTCCCCTACGAGCGGATTTCCGGACTTTTTGTCCACAAATCCCTTAAGCGTTACCTTCGAGTGCCGGAAGGGGATTTTTTTAATCGAATACAGACAATTAATTAGGTAATCACAAAGTCTTTTTTATTTAGACAGACGTAAGCAATAGATATGTGTTCTTATAACAATTTTCACTTGTATAGACATAATAGGCCCTTCTGCAGTCGTATTTAAGGCATTTTTTTTATTCAATTAATTAAAAGAACATAGATAGTTTTGTTACGTCTTTATAGCGCTAAGGCCGTAGTACCTATGATTTAAAATGTATTTTGTTTCATTTGTTTATTTTAATGGTATACAATAAAGACATTGTTTGACGACCTCCGTGGCGTAGGAGGTAGCGGGTTCGATTCCCGCTGATGTATACGCATAGACAAATGTTTGCATGATCTACAAATATGTGTTCCGGATCTGGATGTTTTTTTTTATATTATAAGTATATATTTACAAAAAAAATGTATATAAGTATTATATCAGTTATCTGGTTCTCATAGTACAAGCTCTGCTTAGTTTGGGGCTAGATAGCACTGTGTGAAATGTCCACCAATATGTATTTATTTATTATTTATTTATTGTCTATATATGGCCAGATACGATGGGGTTACCGCAGCTTGTGGACGTTTGTAACACCAAAGGCATTATTTGCCTTGCCAACCTTCTAAATAATCTATATCTAAATTCTATATAATTTTATAAAACAAAGTCGGGTTGGTTATACCATTTATAACTGAAGAACGGCGGGACCGATTTTGATAATCTTTGATTTGTTGGATTTGTCTCCGCCCCGAATATCCGAATAACTATTAATACATCGGAAACATTCACTCAAAAAAACTTATGAAGAAAATTCGTTTTCTCATACATAGATGCAGCTAATGATGGCTGATTGACAATTCACATTGGCAGCCCGCGTCATAGGTATGCATATCAAGGCGGTACGAAGCTCGGCGGAGCTAGTTATCTATAAATATGCATGTCAATACAGTGTTGACGTTACCATACGACGGATGAAGTTAATTATCTGAAGCTCACGGAATTGGGCTACTGTGTATATAATTGTGTAGGTAAGAGTAACGTCATTGCCATGGTAGACCTTGTACATTTATAAATACATTGTAGATTTATAAATAGGGGAACGTTCTCAGCGCAAAGTGAATGCGGGATTCATCAAACATGTTTCATTGAACTCAAATCGTATACCAAGTCAAGCCCGACCCGCATACCGTGGCAATTTCTTTATTCCTTTTTCCTCAAGACTTTGAAGAAGACCCTTCTAATTTCTAATAGAGACTACCGATTTATTTAAGGTCTCGTAATTAGCGAGGTTTATGGTTAATTAGTACCTTATTTCTTTCAAAAGTTAATGAGTGACTCAAGGAAATTACTGATTTTTGTCACGGGAAATTGAAGTACTTAATAAATGAATTCATGTTGTAAAGTTTGGTATCAACTAAAAAGGAATGGAGAGTATCTGTTTTGAAATTATCTATGCGACATTGATTTTCTGATTTAGTATATCTGAAATTAAAATTTTCATCCTAAAGTGGCTCTGCCCTAGAAAATGATCAATGTTCATAAAAATAAAATAGAATTGCAATATTTTTGTTTTTCAATGTAGTTTACTTAGTATAAAAGAATTTGTGAGCAAAAATCAACCAAATGGAAAAGAAAGATCTCGGCGAACGCATTCAGACTAAACATAGATTCTGGTTTGAATGATCAGGTTTTAAGATTAATCAACGAGAATAATATGATTAAAGTAAAGGTATGGCAACACATTTTTTTATATAAAAATATTTACTGACTCAAAAACACTTTGTAACATTTATTAGATGGAGACCCGTCTCTGCCCAAACCCTCAGAGAAATCGGCGTAACATAATCTAATACTAGTGTTCTGTGGGAACAGTAGACCTCGCGAGCCCTTATAACTATGCAATAACCAACACTTTCCCCTTTTCCCTGGCTTAGCGCCTTGCATTTCAGAGTTTTGAAACCAGGTTGGTTTGCCCTGCTTATGTAGAGAAAGTAGAAAAAACCACCCGGAGAACACGTGATGGTAAACTAAAAAAAATTTACAAGTCACAGAAAATTAACAAAATATTTCAAAGTTAGGCCGGATATGCTTTATTATAATGCAAATACAAGCCCAAAGAGTAATTTGGAAAACAAAATTTACGAAGAAAGTCAAAATTTTAATCGAAATTCAAGTATCTGAAGATGCTACACGTGTTCCCTTAGTCCTAGGTCGAATCTGGTGTCTACGATTTCATCTTGTGAAGCCGGAGAGGACTGCGTAGTCTGTTTGGTACTGGTAGGTATAAATTGTCGGAAAAAAAATATAAAATTAAAATCCTTCCATATATAACGCCACAGCAAACTCCCCCCCCCCCCCTACTTCCAGTCCCCTCTTTTGTATTTTTTTTAGCAATATCTTGTGTAGAATTAAGTCTTGAGTGTGCCTCTAAAATATGATTGAAATCCGTCTATAAATAACGCTACAGTAAACTTCCTCCCTTTCCCCCCATTTTTTCTCCCAATTAAATATAGTGATCGACTAAAAAATTTAAGTAAATTAAGGAACTTGTCTGCCAATTTGACTCAAAATCAGTTGAAAAATGCGAACTGTTAGACGAGAACAGACAGACTGACAGACGGACAAAAACATTTATTGGCCAATCTCGAAACTGAGACGCTTCGGTCGCTCGTTCAATAAAAAGTAGGTATTGGTTCTTTTTATACTCTTTCATTGTATTGTCACAGAGCCACACGCTTGCTTCATCTGTTGTCACGTGAAATATTGGTACTTTGAATTATCCAGTAATTTCTATAAGTTGTCAACCGCACAAGAATAGATATAAAACGTAAGGCGAGGGTGGCGAAAGGGGCGCGGCGTGGTATACCTACATAGGAAAAGGCAAAGACATGAGACATCAATCATTATAAATACAGTGTGTTAATATTAGAAATGACGTGTTTCTTGGATGTTTAGCTTGCAGTTACTTGAGACGGGGCGCAGGCGTTGAAAAGTTGCAACCTTGCGCGTTATTTTCGTAATTTTGACCCAGCGTTGATATATCAGATATAACAGCGACCAAATTGATTCTAGTGTATTTAGGTTTCATCCATTATACAGCCTGTTTTGTTATGCACGACATCCAGATTTGTATGAACTAATTTTAGAGGTGGCTTTAATATCGCTAGCTTGAATATTTATTCAGTAATCGACACATTTCCAATACATTTTAGACGTAAATCGGCGATGCTTTTCTGACGATGCCATGCCGCTTGGTCAGTTTAATAGGTACCTACTTACATGAGGAATTAATATGATTTGTTTGTCTATTTTATGCTGTTTCATTGTTAAAGTGGTTTTAATTTTTTTTTATGTTATTAAATCTGAAAACCCCTATTTACAACAATACTAGCGATTAGCTCTACTCGTCTTTTCATTTAATGTCGTAAATAACAAAACACGTAGTTATACTTGGACAACTTTCGTGATTAATTTCAATCATCATTATAAAACATGTAGCAAATAAGCTTTTTTTCCGTCATCATACTCCTAAGCCATGGAAAAATGGCATTTAAATGCAGGCAAAAAGAGAAGATCCCAGGAGGATATAAAATGCTACAGCACATTGCGGTGTAACACGCTCCGTGCAGCTGTCGTCGTGTAAAATATGACACTGCAACGCTTGGTAGTAAGCCGATAGCATTGGGAATCCTGTACTTATATTATAATGCAAAAGTTCTATGTATGTTTGCCACTCGATGACAGTTGAAATCCATTCATACTAATATTATAAGCTCGAAAGTAGCTGTCTGTCTGTTACGTTTTCACGACTAAACTGCTAGACCAATCCTGATAAGGAAAAACTATGTATCATGAGCAAATCAATCAAGCTATAAAGCTTGGACTGCACCAAATATTAAATATTAGTCCCCCGTCAATGTTCGAAGTTGAATCGAAATGCATGATTGTAATTGTAATGGAGTACTCTGCACGTACGTTCATGCTCGATGAACAAGCATAATCGTGTTCAACATTTTGACGTTTTGTGAGCATTTCGATTCGACTTCGAACTGTGCATATTTCACGACCATCGACTAAATTTAATTGATGGATAAAAATCATCTTTATCAGTTTTCATGTGAAAAGACGTATTTATATTTTTATCCGTTGGATAGCGTTACCCAGAGGTGGTGAAAAGTTGAAATTCATCATCATTATCATCATATCAGCCAAAGTATGAATTAATGAATGAAAATTATTTATTATAACTTACAAGCTAAACACAACAGATAACAAAAATAAAAAATAAATCAAATAAATGTAAGCATAATGGGCGGTCTTATCGCTTAACAAAGCGATCTCTTCCAGACAACCTTTGGATGGAGAGGAACATTGCTTAATGGAAGATTGGCTGATAAGTACGTCACCTGCTGAACATGGGCATCCCCCATAGATTTCCAGAGCGAGCGATCTTGTGCGGCCTGCACACAACGGCTCCCAGCAACCTTTATCGGGTCGTCTTTACATCTAGTGAGGGAACGTCCTGCGCTGCGTTTTCCAATGCGTGATTTCCACTCCTACCATTAATAATGTTCGAACAAACTTGCTCATCGAGCAGGAAAGTGTATGTGGAGGCAACATAAGTACCATGTAAAAAACCATGCAGTGCTTAGTTGGACTTAGCTCTGAGGTTAAGCAATTGTTGTAGGTGTACAAAATAGGTACAAAGTGTTACGCCAAACCTCATCTTAATAAAAAAATCCTTTTGATCACCTATGCTCTGAATATTGGTCATTGTTAGCTCGATACCTGATGGGTAAATACGATTTACGCCCCTAGAGACGTAAGTAAATTTGAAATTAGAATGAAGTATTCATAAATGCTGTAATTAAATACAGACACCCTCCATGACAAATCCTTATTTCTATTAAATAAAAGAGGTCATAGTTCAGTAGTGCAAAAAAAAACAATGGATAGCGGGAATGCAAATTTTCTTTTTAGCTACAAACTGTTAAAAATACCTTTTTAATTTCCTTGCATTCGTGATGAAAAGTTATTTCTTTTACTCGGGTGTAAGCGATCAATAGTACCTCGAATCCTTAGTGTCCTCACAAGCGAACTCGGGTGCAATTGATCGCTTACATCCCTTATGTAAGTAGTATATCACAGTGACCTTTTTCTAATTACATAAAAATATTTAATTATAGTAGGTAACTATCGAGCAATAATAGGTGGGCCACTCGTGTAGACAACCCGTCAATGTAAATTTATTAAATTTGTTTAAATTGACCCAAACCAGCGCCTCAAAAGCAGCCATAGCTTTCTGAAGTCAACCTTTGCTGTCATAAAACATCCTTTCCAAGCACGTAGAGAACTATAGCTGGAAAAGATTGCACCTCCCGAAAGCTACATAGAACCTGCTGAGACCTTCCTTGGCCTACGTGGAAATCACTCAACCTTCTCAGGACACAGGTGGATCGCAGCAGGCAAAATATTAGTAAGTGGGCCTACATTAGAGAGTCGGCGACTGGTAGCCCATGCGATACCGACCCTCAGACTATGGCTCACTTGCTGAGCTGCCTATTGTGCCCTTATTCTTGCACCCTGAGAGATACTTGTTACGCCACAGATAACGCTGTTGCAGGCCAAGTATTGGCAAAACAACACTTGATGTTTAAAATAATAATTATAAACCATATCGACACGAATAGAAGAAGAATGTAAATTTCACGCAGTCATAGACAGCTGTTAGTTGGTTTTCGCAGTTGTAGACAGTAATTGTTAGTTATTTTTAACATAAACTTGCCCAGACGTTTTTGCTCAGTGAATCTTTGAGCAGTCAAGTGGATTCCGCTTTGCTTGGTATAAATGTTTGGCGTTTTTGTGCTGCGAAAGTGTTGTACCTAATTATTTTATTGATCGAGCGAAGCGAGATCTCCAAATCAACTTAGGAAAATCAGTGTTGTATGTATGTATGTTTGTTTGTCCGAGGATAACTTTCGAAGCGTTTATCCGATCGTGAAATTTGATATATAGGTAGGTAAAGATAGCACAATTCTGGTTTGACTAAATGAGCTAAAAATGTAAGGGGGTTGTTGAAATATTGGGGTTCAAGAGGGGTAAAAGAAATACAAAATGAGACTCATTATTATACTGTATTTATCAGGTACCGTTTTATCGGAGTTTCGACCGACAATGTTTCAGTTCAATCCGTGAAGCTTCACCAGTGTGAGTGCGATCTGCTCCGAATAACGTCTCGCCTCGCACTGACAAGACGGTACGTGATAAATCCCGTATTTATAATAATGATTGAAATCAATCACGAAAGTTTTCTAAGTACAAAATGAGACTATTAGGTCAAATGGGACCCCTAGTTAAAAGTATTTATTAGTATATTTCGACCCCGTTTTTAATTTTAGTTTAATCCATGTAGTTTTTGAAATAATAGCCATAGTATAAACTGAACCTTGATGAAACTCACAGAGTAAATACACCAGTGACCCCACAGTGCTGAAATTTGGTATTCGTGTAACATTAGTGACACAAATCTAAGGAAAAGTCTGAAATCCAAAATAACTGCAATTTACCACTAAAAAGATTAACAAGAATAGCACAGGCAAAATTTAAGAGTAATGATAAACGTTGGGGAGTACTTTATAATGACCCGCTGTTTATATATTTATCAGAATTTAAATGCTTACCATGATTTCTAAAATATAATTAAATTAATGTATGACCGGTATTGTTATTATTTTGCAAATTTAGGGTGTAAAATAATAATAATTAATAATTCTGAACATTTCACACAGCACTATATAACCTCAAATTAAATAAAGTTCGTATGTGATCCAGATAATATATAGAATATTTTTTGTGAATATCTTCGTTTAATATATTATATAGGGAAACACCCATACCCGTAAAATATATGTAAATCATGCAGTGTTCCGCGGTGAGAATCAAACCCCCAACTTGCGTCTCAGCCAGCTATACTCATTTCTGCCGGCAAGCAACATTTCTATGTTTCGGTATGAAGGGTGTGGTTTCCGGTGAAATGAAGGCTTCACACATGCCTAAAGTTGATGGTCACAGGATAGTGCATCGTAGGGCACGTTTCTAAGGTGCGTAACCTAAGAGTCAATACTTTGCTATATGCGATGGTTACCACTAAACTTAATATCAAATGGGTATTAAGCTTGTTCCATCAAAAAAAAACTATATACCCACTACGATACAGGGGTCAAAAATATGAACGAATGAAACCTTTATTGCACACCTAACAAAAATGCAGTAACCAAAGAAATAAATAATAAGTGACAGTACAATGGGCAGGCTTATCGCTAAAAGCGATAAAATAATATATATATATAACTAGCTGAGTCGCCGAACTTCGTACCACCTTGACATGCATATGACGCGGGCTGCCAATGTACCTCACCCGGGTAGAATTGTAAATCGGCCATCATTAACTGCATCCATGAGAAAATGAATTTTCTTCATAATTTATTTTTGCGTGATTTTTTTCGATATATTTTAGTTATTCTGCTATTCGGGGCAGAAACAAATCCAAAAAATCAAAGATCATCAAAATCGGTCCATCTGTTTTTGAGTTATAAATGGTGTAACTAGCCCGACTTGGTTTTATTGATCGAGCGAAGCGAGGTCTCCAAATCAACTTGGGTAAATCGGCGTTGCATGTATGTCTGTAAGTATGTATGTATGTATGTTTGTTTGTCCGAGGATAACTTTCGAAGCGATGATTCGATCATCGTGAAATTTGATTGAGGTAGGTAGTGATGGCACAGTTTTGGTGTGACTAAATAAGCTAAAAATGTTGAAGGGTTGTTGAGATATTGGGGTTCAAGAGGGGTAAAAAAAAAGAAAATGAGACTATTAGGTCAAGTGGGACGTCAAATGAAAGATCTTCATTAGTACATATCAATTCTATTTTTATTTTTAATTTAATCTTTGTAGTTTTTGAGTTATTAGCTATAATAAAAACAAAACTTTGACAAAATTCACAGGGTACAATGCTAAAATTTAGTATTCGTGTAGCTTTCGTGTACCTTTTAAATATAGACATAAGTCTGAAATCTAGAATAACTGATTTTTTTATCCCAAAAATAAGGATCCAATTTACATGAACTCCCATTACCTGTAATTTGAATGAAACTGTAGGTCAAGTTAGTTGGATATTTACTACGTGCCACTATTTTGATAATCAAAGATTACGCCAGGTCACAGTTCGGGGCGAACCACTAGTTACACAATTATCAATAAAGAATTTTAACTGCACATTATAACCCAGGTTTTGGCAATGTATGCCTGATTATTAAGTAAAAGGATGCTTTTGCCTAAACTTCGCTACATTTCAGCTACACTCAGCAACTGGACAGTGATTCCACATGAACATTTCCATAGAGACTTGCAATTCTAATGCACAGCTTTATTAAATTTTCCGGTTGCTGGCGTTTAGCGGTACAGAGGCTTGGGTCACTTTGAGTTGACTTTCAATATAAAATAAGCTTTATAGCGCTGAGTTTAGAGCTCTATCAAGATAGGTAGATTGATAGATCTGTCAAGTATGTAATCTGAAGAATTTGATCGACTGAAATTGCATAAATCATGAAGCTGAATCAGCTACAGTTGCTGTTTTGATTCAATTCAATTTATTTATTTCAACACTAGCTGTTGCCCGCAACTTCGTACACGTTACACTACTAAATGTGTAGGTAACCTAGAAATACAGCTAAACTGATTGTTGCAACTTGAAAAGTAGCCTAGGTGTTAATCCAGGTAATAATCTAGGTACACACTAAATTTCATCGAAATTGGTTCAGCCGTTACGACGTGATTAAGTAACAAACAAACAAATAAATAAACAAACATCCAAACTTTTGCATTAATAATATTACTATGATTATTAGATATTATGATTTACAACCATGTCAAAATGAAACACAGAATAAAAAAAAAACACAAAAAATTAAACACAAAGTTTAAATGCATCGTTCAAAATAAAAACAAACAAATCGAATTTTTTTATTCATTGATATCATTTAGATTTCTGAATTGTCAATTTTCGGCGTTTCCTCGCGACCAATCCGAACCAAAAAGAGACCAGACCAGAAAGACTCAGGCAACAAATCCGTTGGTTCTAATTGTAAAAAAATATAACGAGTTGTAAACTTCAATCAAAACATGTTTTACACCTACTTTAAGCTGTAATAATAACCTGGTACTGAACATGTAAAAACAAATGAAGATGACATGAACGCTGCTGTCATTCGCTAATTTACAATCGTCTTGCTAGCGTCTAAAGGTGAGTCCACCGCATATAACATAACATCTTATAAAAATGGTCATGGTAGCTAAATAACATTAAATCTTACCATGTTATATGGACGTATAATATATTAAAAGTAGATAATCTGGACGCACCACGATACTTTTTGATAGCCCCCTACCTATTCTGTATCTTACACATCACCCAGTAAGCCCGGCATGGACAACGATCCCTAAACGTATTTAGCGACGCACTATGTATGACGTATTTGTATGATTTGACAACTCTCTAAATCATATTTAGCCACTAAATACGTTTAGGCATCGTTGCGCAAGTCACCGAGTGGTTTGGCAATTATAGATTAAAATGATAAGTTAA
The DNA here is from genome assembly GCA_963924445.1 of Philereme transversata. Taxonomy (NCBI): domain Eukaryota; kingdom Metazoa; phylum Arthropoda; class Insecta; order Lepidoptera; family Geometridae; genus Philereme; species Philereme transversata. The sequence continues at coordinate 16,246,480 of OZ004340.1, forward strand.
TGTTTGCAGTTGTTAAGCGTTTAGCTAGTCAAAGGTTGATCAAAAGGTTATTTTCAAGATGAAGAATAGAAGAGCAGTTCTATGTCAAGTTTTGTTGTAATTTGAGTAAAATTTTCAGTACCTTAACACTATTATCTCTGCTGGGGTTCAGACTAGATCCTTTGAACGCTTTGACGTCACTGCGGGCTAAAACAGATGGCGTTCGGCCCGTAGGGAAGTGTCGCGTTCAATGTTAAATCGTATTTGAAATGCCATGTTCAAAAGCTGGGTGCTGTATTTGCTTAAGTGCGAATATTTCAGGTTGGAAAGTGGTATTATGTTCTAGACTCTGGAGAGTCGTGGAAAATATTGCACATTTGAATTTAAATGTTTGGTAAGTTCTTGAAATTTTAATTATGTAACTTCTGTCGTATTGCAATCTTTAGGCATCATATTGTTTTCACACCTCGGCCAATCTTTCATTAAGCAATGATCCTCTCCAACCAAATGTTGTCTGGAAAAGATCGCTTTGTTAAGCGATAAGACTGCCCATTATACTTACATTTATTTGTTTTTATTTTATTTTATATCTGTTGTGCCTAGCTTAAACATCACCTATATCAGAGATCTGCCTCGTAGGTAACAGAGAACTGCCACCTTAGAAACATTGCACAGCCCTGGGTCCATCAACTTGAGGCATACAGATGTTAAGCCACATGTGCCTGTAATTTCCCCGAAACCTAAACACCAAACCGAAATACAGCAATGCTGCTTGGTGGCAGAAATAGGTATGGTGGAAGTACTTCCCCGGGCAAGCCCTTTCACAAGGAACTCTAAAAGGAAACAAGGATAAAACTAGTAGACTGGTTATATACGGTCAGTTGTATCTCAACAAACCCATTTCTCTCCTAAGAAATCTAAGTCCACATTAAGTGCAGCAAACAACACAGACAAATGGCTAACGTTGCATGGACACACAAAAAGCACTTTACTTCTTTTCGTGACGTTTCATTTTTCACTCGCTACAATTTTCAGGACTAGAGAAAAATGAAGGACTAGTAGCTTTCAGAATTAATTGACTAAATGTAGTTTTAAAGAAAAGCTTCGGAAAGCTGAAAGATATACTTAAGTCGCCTAAAACTCCACAGAGTCTGAAGACCCGTGAGTTATGGTGGGCAGAACCATGACTTATGGTGCCAAGACATGGATGCTGACGCAGGAGGCTGTATACAGGTTAAAAGTTGCACAGAGAGCTATGAAGCGTGCCATGCTCGGCATCAAACTCTTAGATCGAGTTCCAAACGTGGAGATCCGTAGACGAACGAAGGTTCATGACGTTGGGAATCGAGTTATGGAACTCAAATGGTCTTAGGCGGGACACTTGGCAAGACCAGGTGATGACAGGTGGAGCAGGGTAGCGACTAAATGGTGGCCGAGGAATGGCTTTAGAAGGGTAGGACGTCGAGGGTAGGATATATTTATAGGTTATGTTTATGTATGTTAAAAGTATTCGTACACCGCCGTCTTTTGATTTTCGTTTATCCTATCCAGCTGTTTATATTTCCTTTGTTCCTTGACGACCTCCGTGGTGCAGTGGGCGAATATCCAGCTGAGACGCAGAAGGTAGCGGGTTCGATTCCTGCCGCAGAATAAAGGTTTGCATAATCTACAGATATGTGTTAAGGGTATGCATGTTCTTACATAAATATTATAAGTGTGTATTTACAAAAAAAAAAGTATGTAAGTATTCTATGTGGTTCCCATAGTACAAGATCTGCTTAGTTTTGGGCTAGATAGCGCTGTGTGAAATGTCCAGCAATATTTGTTACTGTATTTTTATTTGGTGTGCAATAACGAGTAAATTTATCTATCTATCTGTTTCTCGTAACGCACCAAAAGAAGTATAATTTCAATAAGTTTTCTTACTCTCCCAAGATAATCCGTAGATAAGTTGTAAAATACGAGTACATTCCGTTCCTTCCTCACATTTGCAAAGTCGTACAAAAAGCCAATTCGCGTACATTAGCGTCGACATACGGGTGCACTTTTACGACCGTTCTCGCAGCAGAATCGCTCCCTAGGGGAACAGAAACTAGTAATGCCTATGGCTGAACATGTTTAAATACTGCTTATGTAGCGATTTCGATAATTAGTTGGAAGATAAATTAAACGGAAATTACTATTAAGTAGAAATTTATTACGTACTGAAACAATTCAATTATTTATATCTACATAAGTAAAGTCCACACTGTTTGATAAATACATAAAATGCCTGCTAGAAGGCGACACATAGCTGATCTGACAATCATAACCTATGACCTGTTGTGTACCTAACCTATAGTATTTTTCAAACTTATATTCATATTCTTTATTGTACACAAATAAATTTACAGACAGAAACAGCTTACAAAATGGGCATGTACAAAGGCGAGCTTAACCTTAAAAAGAGTTTTCTTCCAGCAAACCTTTGAAGATAGAGATAGTTGATTATAGTAGTGGGTACGTACACAGAAAAGGGCATTGGAGTAAAATACTAATACTTATAGTTATACATAATATATACCATAATAAATAAAATACTTATACATATTAAACATAATACCTATAAACTATACCTACATTACAGATAAACATAATACATTATACAAAAAAATTTAAGACATTAAACAAAATATACATAATATAGGTACCTACTTAATATTTACTTACTTAAACTTTACATAATTGTTGATTAAAACGGGATCTGAAAATTCATATTTAGGCTTTTGGTAAGAAATAAAGAAATATGTAATGCAACTTTTTTGCAAAATCATCCGGGGGATAAAGTAAGGGGTTAAAACTATGAGGTATACTTTAGATGCATTCCCTATGTGCAGTTGGTATATAGATAGATTGTGACCGGGATTGGGGCATAGGCTACTTTTTACCCTACTGCGCAGAAGGAGGGTAATGTTTTGATTGACAAACCAAGCGAGTGAAGCAGCAGGCGAGTCAGCTAGTGTCATATATATTCATAAAACGACTGCTGCGTCGTAAAATCTTCCCGTATACTTTACCTATTGCCAAAATCGTTCATGTTCACTGTGCGTTGCAAATTGTGAAAAATCGTTTCTTCTTATAATGTATATGTTTTCCGAGAAATATTGTGGCCGTGATCAGTCGCTAGATAGATAGATAGATAACTCTTTATTATTTTACCACTAAAACAGAAATTATACAAAAATTACTCATCATCATCACATCAGCCAAAAGACGTCCACTGCTGAACAAAGGCCTCCCCCATAGATTTCCAGAGTGACCGATCTTGTACGGCCTGCACTCTGCGGCTCCCAACAATCTTAATCAGGCCTTTTTCTATCTAGTGAGGGGCCGTCCTACACTAAGTTTTCAAGTGCGTGGTCTCCACTCGAGAAATTTTCGTCGTCAATTCTTCGAGCTATGTGCCCCGTCCACTGCCACTGCAACTAGATTAGCTAGTGTGCTATGTTGGTGTCTTTGATTCGTCTAGGAATCTCCTTTCTGATTCGATTTCGTAGAGAAATCCCAAGCAAAGCCCTTTCCATAGCACACTGAGCGACCTTCAGCTTTATTGTCAAAAATAAGTACTAAGCCATAGTAAAAAATGCAATACAATGGGCGGCCTTGTCACTTAAAGCCTTCTCTTTTAGGTAACTTTCAGATGGAGCGAAATTTACGAAGATATAACGGAGTGCGTTGTACTCTGAAGGATAACTTTACATGTACGATAAAGTACATATGTTTTTAATTCTAATACTAATAGGTAATATACTTACATATGTATAGGTATACACCAGAAACTTAGATTATTTTTACACATTTCCAGTACCTACACATTTATACAGATTATGCATCGCCTTTATGGATATTGCAATCGTAGAGTTCGACATAATGCATTTTGAAAAGTCGAAGTTGTACATAGGGTGTTTGTTAATATACGCACAAAAAAGAAAGGAATTATTTTGATGAGCATAATAAATAAAATTGTGAAATGAGAAATTTATTTTGGCATGTTTAAACAAACACTTTATTAAACTTATGTTGTGCTATTGCATAATGCTTGCCATCTAACCACAGATACTGTATTGGTGACGTCTCGAGATATGTATATCTTGTTGTCCCTTTCTAACCCAAAACCCGCAGCCATTTCCGAAAGAGATATCAAATCGGTCTTTATTTTTTGATATCGATTGCAAGACGCAGTAAGTTTTATATCAAATTAATCACCTAAACTTAGCCGATTTTCTTTAAAAAAGTTGAATATAACTAGTAGTTTTTTATTTCAAGAAGTCTTTTTGTATGTTTTGAGAAACCGTCACTTGAATATCGTCAATATATTACCAAACATTCTGTATACGTTTATAAAAATAATTTTATCTCCACTAAGGGCGTTGCAATCTTAGATAGAATTTAAACATCAGATGCTATAATTTTATAAGTATTCTCGCAAGTTGAAGATTTTAATATTAAAATAGCTACTCGAAGTTTTTGAGATTAATTTTGTCTGGAATTACGTTTCATCTTTGTTTGCTTTGCCGTTTATTCTATGCAATTTCATAAGCTTAAGTTTTGCTACTATGCAAATTAGTTTGCTAGATTTCAGACGATTAATTACGATACTACTTTTTTGTAAAAAACCATGGAATGCACTCTGTATCTTACCAGTGTTTTTTGATATTTATAGGAAAATCAAAAAAAGTTTAAGAGAAAAATCTTATGATTTTAATGAATAAAATTATGAAATTGAATTTGATTTGAACCCGGGCTCAATTACATCCAGTGCGTATTTATTAGGATGCTATTTATACTAACTAGGTTGCTGGGAGCCGTTAGGTGCCGCAGGGTCGCTCCAGAAATATTTGGGAGAGGCTTTTGTTCAACAGTGAACAACTTAATGATGATAATGATTTACGGAAATAGAGTAGTTCCACTCAGTAAACTTAATACAGTTTCTGATCTATTCAATCACCAACGTTACCTAAAGCTCAGTAAATCAACGAGAGATGTAGCAATGCCTTGTTACAGGTTCAAATCCCGTCTTATTCCTAATTTTTTTAATGATTTAAAAAGTTGTAAACTCTAGTTATTAGTTTGTGAAATTTTATTTATTACAAAGGTATTTAGTAAAAACTGGTTTTAACTAGTGAAAATGCGTTTTCACTAAAAACGGGGGTTTACTGTAACATATACTGATTCAAATATAGTATGTTTTTGGTTTTTTCGAGACACTCTGCGTTCTGTGTAAGAGGTTCGAGGATACGCATTTTTGGGATTAATGTTGATGTTAAAGTGTAAGAAATGTTATATTATTACATGCCATCCCACTATTATTATAAACGCGTAAGTTTGAATGAATGTATGTGTGGATGTTTGTTACTCTTACACGCAAAAACTCTCTGCGGTGCGCCACCGCTATATGGTTGAAATACCTCCCATTCGCACAAAGCGGTTTTCTTCGACCTTTATATTGCGCAAAGCTAGAGTGGAACGCTTTGCCGGAGTCTGTGTTTCCTGATAATTACAACCTGGGTGTCTTCATGTCGCGAGTGAATAGGTTTCTTCAAGCGTGCACCATCGTAGACTGCATCATCGCTTACCATCTGGTGAGCTCGTGGCCAAACGCAAGCCAAATGTATAAAAAAAACTACTGACTAGATTTTTTATGAAATTTGGTATGTCTATAGATTATGACCTAGATTAATCATTATTATAAATACGGGATTTATCACGTACCGCCTTATCGGTGTTTCGACTAACAATGTCTTGGTTCAATTCGTGAATCTTCATCAGTGTGAGTGCGATCCGCTCCGAATAACGTCTCGCCTAGCACTGCGCGCCGCAGCCCTCTGTGCGAGAGTAGACGGGCGCGGTGGTGGGGATTGAGTCAACGATGGCCCAGCGCGTTGACAGGCTACATCATCATAATTATCATCTCTGTTGCTCTCTTCGGTAGTTCTCGATACATAATTGAACCGAAACATTGTCGGTCGAAACACCGATAAGACGGTACGTGATAAATCCCGTTTTTATAATAATGATTGAAATAAATCATGGAAGTTTTCTAAGTAAAAATGACCTGGGTTGACACATAGGCTACTTTTTATTGACAAAACACATGAGTGAAGCCGCGGGCTTAAGCTAGTAATCCATAATTTACAATTGGTTAGACCTAAAACCAACTGTTGGAAGACCAACTGTCATTTCAATTCACCATTTTCATGTTACCTTTCAAAAGTTCGACAGCAAATCGCACTCTCACGTACGGAACGAAAGCCTTGCAAAGTTAAAAATCCGTATTTACACGTGTCAAGCGGAAATTTTCAAACTTATAATACAGTCGACAGAGCGCTGACGGTAGCATGGTGCAAGCGACTGGGGATATTGGCAATTATTGAAGAAATTTTCGTGTCAGGTAGGTTTACAATATCATCATCATAATCCGAGTGAGACGCAGCATCTACAGATATTTGTTCCGCGTCTGGTTGTTTTTCTATATATTAATGATACGTATTTACAAAAAAAAATTATTTATAGGTTCGCATAGTGCAAGCTTTGCTTAGTTTGGGGCTAGATGGTGCTATATAATGTGTTTAAATGTGAACATTTGTTCCGCGGCGGGAATTGAACCCCCAACCGCCTGCGGCTCAGCTGGCTATTCACCCACTCACGGAGATTATTACAGTAACAGTCCAAGTGCCTAAAATTAAAGCGAAACATTCGTCGGGAGTCTAATAAAGCAACTAAATTAATAAAAAATGAATAAATAATGCTTGAGATTTCATATAGCGCTCTATCCACAAACTAAGCAATGCTTGTACTATGGGAACCAGTTATTAGTTATGATATTATACAACCTGTTTTGTTATGTACGACATTAATTTAAAACACACACCCGGAATCGTATCAATTCATTTTAGAGGTGAGTTTAATTCCGGTATCTTGAATATTTAGCCAGTAATCAATACATTTCCAATAAACAATTTTTAATATAAATCGGAGGCGCCTTTGCAACGCTGTCACTTAGTCAGTTTAACAAGAACCTACTTACGTAATGAATGAATATGGTTTAATACCTATTTTATACAGGCCGTTTCATTGATATTTTAAAACATGATAATAAAGTTTCTTAAAAATTAAAAAAATTATAGGGTAATAAATTCGAAAACAACCTATTTTACAACAATACTGGTTATAGCCCTACCTGTGTTTTCATTTAATGTCGTACATAACAAAACACGTAGTATACAGTACTACGATTTAAGGCAAATTTCATCTATCATCAGAAATACGGAATCGATATACTTCCAAATACTGGAACCGCGTGTGAAGCCTTTAAAGCTCGCTGGTGACTAACGAGCCGCACGAGCCGCACGAGCCGCACGAGCCGCACGAGCCGCACGACGGCCGGTCATTGGTTGCATAATCGTACTACTGGTAATTCGAAAACACGAACGTTGCCGATGCGTTTAACTTATATCGTAGTATTGAATTTTATTTTAATAGATAGCTATATAAAATATTTTCACCATCATATCAGCCAAAAAACGTCCACTGCTGAACATAAGCCATCAGTTCTTCGAGCTATGTGCCCGTCCACTAGCACTTCAGCTTGCTTTATGCTACGTCGGTGACTTTGGTTCATCTACGAATCTCCTCATATCTGATTCGATCTCGTAGAGAAACTCCAAGCATAGCCCTCTACATAGCACGCTGAGTGACCTTGAGCCTTCATAAGAGGTCCATTGTAAAAGACCTTTCCCATAAAATATAATGATAGTAAAATACCCAGAACTGTAGAACCGCTAGTAGTAATCACTTGCTCCACAACACAAGTTGAAATTGTTACTCAAGTCCCGCGACATAGAGGCGACATTGTTTGTGGAAATTGAAATTTTCACGGCACTGCACAAAGTATAGGAAATATCACTCAAGCTGAATGTACTGGGAGACGTTTGGACCCAGCTGTGGGGATACAGCTAGACCACTTTTCGAGAAACTTGCATTTTGTGTGATTGATTATTCTTAGAACTAGAATATGTTAAATGTAATAAAACGGGAGGCCCTCGGATGGAAAGCATTGGTCCAGGCCGCACAAAGTCGGCTGCTCTAGAAATCTATAGGAAACTCTATGATTTGCAGCCTTTAGTATCATTTACTTACGTAAAAGAGTCCTTAGTGAACACTGAAGCATTATCATCAGCTGAGGACCCTTTTGCCACTGCACTTAGCAGTTAATTGTAGTTTTAGGTAATAAGTAATAGTATTTTTTTTTTGTTTCCTTTGTTTTGAGGTGGAATGTATTAATGTTATTTTCTTTCTATCATTTTGCACGACATCTCGCTGCATGCAGCTTTCACTTACACTTAAGCGTAAATCAAGACTAAAACACTAAGCGTGGCTTGCTTAAAGATCCCTGAAGGTATTTAGCGACTAAACATGTTTAAACTTAACGTATTTGTATGATTTGACAGCTCTCTAAATCATAATTAGCCACTAAATACTTACAGGCATCATTGCGTAAATTTATCTAAGCGTAGATTTTTGACCAAAAACCAAAGCTAACTGATTGTCAGAAATATATCAAAGCTTGAGTTTCGATACAGGTTCGAATTAAGTTCAACCGTACGGAAAGTACGAGTCGTACGGGAGTGATGTTACAGTGACCTAGCTGTTCCTCAGCTACGTTTGTTACTGAGACGTCACACTCACATTAGGGGGAAATGTTGGTCGTTGTCGAAATTAATATTTTGCAGTGTGTTTAACTTTAAAATGTTTTATTGTTAAACTGAAATGAGTTTTGTTCGGGTTTAAAATTACGTGTTTTTGTTAATATGTCACTTCTATGTGTCACAAAGTTACGATTATTGCTTATGTACACACGCTTTGTTAGGGGCCGTCCATTAATTACGTGAGGTGTTCAGGGGTGGGAGGGGTCTAGCCGAATCTCGCCAAATCTCACGTGGGGGTCTCGGCTAATATCACGTATTTTTTTTTTAAATTTTATCACTGTAAATCTAGATTACGAAAGTAATAATCTAAAAATATTGAAATAATGAAGGCAATTGTGTTTTTTTAAAATAAGTCCAACGCATTTACCCTAGGAATACAAATTTTGAAAAATTTCACGTGAGATAATGGGCCGAAACAAATCTCGCGAAATCTCAATAGGAGGAGGGAGTCAGGGGGAGGAGGGAGAGGGGGGTGTCAACAAATCGTCTAAAACGTAATTAATGGACGCCCCCTTATTTGATATGAATATTGAATTTTCTATTTTGGAAGTAAAGACTACTTTTATGATACGGTAGGTTAACTCCTGAAACCGAAACGCAGCAGCATTGTTGTGTTTCGGTTTGATGGTTATGGTTGCAATTACAGGCACATGGCTTTACATCTGTATGCCTCAAGTTGATGGACGCAGAGCAGTGCATCGTAGGGCACGTTTCTAAGGTGTACGACTTACTACGCAATACTTTGTTATAGGCGATGGTTACCCCTGAGCATCAGGTGGGCCATTAGCTTATTTCAGCTCCAAGTTGACAAGGCACAAAAACGCTAGAGTCGTGGGTTCGATTCCCGCTGTGGAATAAATTCAATTTATTTCACGGCTGCTCAAAAAATGTCTTATTTCAGGGGTCATGCATACTGTGAGTCACTATTTGAATAATATTTTCTAAGAAGTATAATCTGTGTTGCAGTTTAAATGTTTTATCAAATGTTTGAATTACTTCCAAATCAATGCTTTTTATAGTTTCTGATATCATACTAAAGAAAGAAAACCTAAAGGTTGCTGGGAGCCGTTGGGTTGCAAGCCGCAGATATCTGTCACTCAAATCTCTAAGCATTCCTATGTAAAAAGGCCTTAAAAAAACAGAGGTCTAGGTAAAGCAGTAGACGTCTTACGGCTGTTATGATGATGTTTTGACACAAAATCATCAATTTAGTCTTGTCCTATTTAGGGGTTTGGTATAATAAAAAACAAACTATGATAGCCACATATATAACTGTAATAAATAAACGTTATATCGTTTGAAAGCAATGGAGATCTCACTCAGAGAACCTAGCATGACTATTTACGTTAGCGATAGGTAAAAGTTTAGCTAACGAAAGCAGCGTTCAAGCTGATGCCGTCAAATCAAATTTTTCAAACTGTAATGGCACGAACACTTGTAATTACTTGAAAAATTTGGGGTTTGACCCATAACCTATTGAATTTTATTTAACAAGTGACAATTATTTTAGTAAGTTTAAATACATACGGTTGATAATAGATAAATAAATAAATAAATAAATATTGCTAGACATTTCACACAACGCTATCTAGCCCCAAAGCACAGCTTGAGCTAAAGCGAACTAACTAGATGGCGCTACAGTACTTATTATTTTTGGTTACTTAATGATAACAGATAAAATAACAAAGCGCACTTTTAGCACGCAAAGAAAAGTCACAAAACTATCTTTTTTTCTTTATTATAAAACAAGCTTCTGCCGCAGCTTCGCACGCGTGGTTTGTCAAAAGTAGTTAATTCAGTGTCTCAATTTCGGTAATAATTTTCTATATAAATACCAGCCGTTTAGTGATGAAATAAAAAGATAATTCTGGAAATTTTACACAGCGCCATCTAGCCCCAAACTAAGCAAAGCTTGTTACTATCGGAACTAGATAACTGATAGAATACTTACATTTATTACAATCTAATAATTAATCTATAAATTTTTTTCTAAATACAGACATATAATAATAAAGAAAATACCCAAACTCAGAACAAATATCTGTACCCTTGCTAACATAATTATGTCCAGCAGCGGGAATCAAACCCGCAACCTCCTGTGTCTCAACCGGCTTGACATAGCAAATTTTACTCAAAGGAAACGTTTTTTTATCTTTTAAAAGAATTAAAATTGCATTTCAATATTATTTAATTACCCTTGCTTTAATTGGAAATCGAACCAACACTAAATAAAAAAATAACACCGTGGACTTTTATGGCACCGATCGATAGGGTCAATTATAATGATCAAATCTCTACAGGAGACATCTTCACTTAAAGGAAAACCAGCTATAAGAAAAATATTTCTATAAAAAATACAAAATAAATATTTGAATAATCTAAATACCGTTTATCTTTTTCGTGCTAGGTCCTCAGGCTCATTTTCGCGATATCGCGTAAATATTACCCGTCCGGGAATGGAGGACACGTATAAAACTAATATATTGTCCCATTTTGCCCCCTATTAACCATATCCGTATATTATAAGGCTCTATAAAAGGTGGTAAGGGGTTATTCCTGATAACAAAAATATAGAACACCCGTTTTCTGCGTCTTATTTTTTTTTTTCATTAATTTCATTCATTAAAAATACGGGTATGGAACACTCTACCGCCACGAAAGTCGTCAGGCCTGACCTACGGTTATATAAATGTGACTTGGTACTACTAAAATCTAGTGCTATTTTTTGATTCGGTGTAGATATTAAGAGTGGATAAGACTTTTTGATCTTCATGCTTTATTTTAGGCAACGCTTTTCGCGGTGAGATTGTGGTCAAGCAAAGATGTATTTCGTGATAAAAAGAAACATGTTTTTTCCCTTTTTATCAGATAGCAGGGAGAAGGGACGCAAAAGCGTAACTCATGAATTATTTCTCATATTTAGTTTAGATTTTCCTCAACTAACATCTTTGCAAGCATAACATGTCGTTATTTCTTTAGTATGCGGAAAACGTCTGCAAAAATAATGGAATATATTTGAAGATTCATCCTTAGATAAAAGTCTTTTTGGGACTACATATAATATACGTTTTTCTACCTATATTAGTCAACTTCAAAAAAGAAGGAGGCTCTCAATTAGATTGTTTTATGTTTGTTACCAGAATCCCGACATTTATCAACGGATTTGATAAATTATTTTTATTAGAATGATGTACTTTCAAATCGGGCCCATAGAAATTTCAGCAAAATCGGTTTGGTAGTTTCGTTTTCTTATATTATCTACTAAGTTGTAATGATAAAATCGTGACAGATTTACGAAATAAACTTTAGTGACAGAAAAAAAAAATATTTTTAAACAACATATTCATAAACATTATACCTAATGATTATCATTATCAGAGTCACATTAGTCCACTGCTGAACATTTTCATCTCTTTCTCATTCACTTTCTGCCCAGCTTCTTCCCACCTAGCCAGAGGGGCGCCCCACTTTACGTTTGCCAAGACGCGGTCTCCACTCAAAATTATTTTTCCCAACGAATGTCGGTTCTTCGGCATATATGGCCAGCCCACCGCCACTTCAGCTTGCTTACCGCTGGGCTATGTCGGTGACCTTGGTTCTCTGTCAGGTAATCTCGCTGCAGATTTTATCGTTCAGAGAAAATCCGAACATAACCGTTCCATAGCTCGCTGTGAAACCTTTTTTTTATGTTACTTGTGGGGAAACAAAATTACGGCCCACCTGACGGTAAGCGGTCACCGTCGCCTATTGATAACGGCAACAACCGGGATATTGTCGATGCGTTCCCTACCCTGTAGAAACTTTAAACTAGTGGACTAATCCTACGGTGAGCTTCCACGCCTCAGCACCGTAGGTCATTATGGGTAGGGCACACTAGGTAATTGAAAACTTTAATCTTCAGGCATTGTGGTATCTATCTACATCTACCTACATTGCGCCCCAATACGATCAAAAAACAAGTGATTTATAAATCAAAACATTACCTTTTCTGAGGTTACGTATTAAATCAGAACCCTGTATTGTTTTTTAATTAATTACCTAAAACTCGATTTATGAAGTTTAGGAGCCATATTGAGTAATTGGAGTTTTATTTTTCTTTGAAGGCCTAAATACTTATTTATTTATAATCCTACATATATTCAATAAATAAGACCCAACCAAAGCGGTTCACAGGCAATACGCAATGACTTATACTGGAAATATATTCCACCAAGCCTCTTTCCACATCCAGCTTTAAAGAACTACAATGACTTCACAACTCTTTCATTTCAGGGATCAACTTCAACTGGTTTTTTTTAGTAAGCGACCAGTTATGAAGAGCTGTAGAGCTTTGGATGCCTGTGGGGAATGTAAAGGTTGAGAGAGGTCTAGGTTTGTTGGAGCATTATGACCAATGTTGGGTTTGATGTATCGTACACCCGGATTTCAGTGCGGGATTATTCGAGTAAATCATGGCGTCACGATTTTTTCTTAGCTTTCATTTTAATTTTTGAAGATGTTGTCCAAACACATATCATTTAAATACTTAACTTACGAACTTGTGATTCGTTTATAGTGGTTGATTGAAACTTACCTGCAACAAAAGAAAATAAATGAAGATAAGAAAAAGGTAAAGGCAATGACCAACCACATTTATGTTGTAGTTTCGATGTTATCATCATCATCATAATCGATCTATGGCAGTCAACTGCTGGATGTTGATATCTTCCAAGGATCCTTTGCACCCATAACCCTTAGATTTTTTCATCCAGTTTCTGCCAGCTAGAACGCGAGTGAGATAGATAGATAAATAGATAGATATAGACATTTATTTCGACACAAGTATCAAACACACAGAAACTACATACAGTGGATAAGTAAAGACAGACAATTAAATAAACACAATAAAGTACAGACAATTAAAAACACGTTACTTAAACAAAAAATAATAAATAACACAAAAAATACGTCCGCAGTCACTATGAGCCCTGTGCCGAAAAAGGGGAATGGCTCAGCATTATGCTGAACACTAAACTTATTGCTCAGCGCTGGTTTACAACCATTAAACCTGCATTGGCGTCACGGACGTCAGTCAAAAGTTAAAACTTATAAGTGCCCTATTTGAAAAAGATATGAAAAAAAATATTAGTAAAAGAACAAAATATTAGTAAAAGAATAATTACAAGTTGCCTGCCCAACCAATTGTACCTACCTACCTAAGATGTCGAGTAAAACACAGCTAATAGTAAAGTTAATAATAAAAATAATACAATAATAAAAACAAGTAACAAGTACTCAAGTCATGTTAGAAACGGAGATGATCTATCTAGTGTGTTCGATGTGTAAACCAATCATAATTTTAGATTTTGGCTTCCCTCCACTACTTACTCTTGACTACTATCTCTGATATCGGTATGAAACCCTGCCATCAATACTGCCGAGATAATAATATCACGATACTATCATCGCAATCCAGTACTGATAATGTAACCGCCCCAATTTGTAAAACAATTTCATGCAATACTTATCTTGTTAGTTAGAACTGCGGCAGAACTTGTGAAATACGTATACAGCTCGAACTAATACAATTTAAATTTCATTCTCCTAACGATTCAGATAAACCTGTATGTATTTAAATAGAATACACCGCAGTACGCCATTCTAGGCGACGTAGTAATATTATAAACCTCAGCTACATTGCAAACTGGAACTTATGAATAAGATAATTAGGATACATTTTACTGAGTGACCAGGGTTCTGATATATAGGGGATGGTGTAATCAGAAAACTTGCGCTGATAAAATATATTCAAAATTTTCATTAAATTGTTTTTCTACACCTCAGATTAGAAAATACTGCTCTTTTCAACGATGTAGAAATATAATAAGGTTCGAAGTAAGTTGTGAGATTACATTCAATTTTATTTGGTGTGCAATCACCTATCTATCTATTTTCGGTTGTCTGTCCAAAATAATGATTTTAAATGATAAAGAAATGCTTAAATAACAACAGAATCTTCCTTCCAAAGTAAATATTTGCATAGGAAACGATAAATATCACACTGCACATTAAATTAAAGAGGTATGAAAACAAACAGGAATACTTTATGTTACACTTAGGACAAACCTTCTGAGTGTATTTATTTTATAAGTATGTGAAAAAAGAGAGATATTAAAAGGGATACAAAAACGTTACGCCTTTTTTATTTAAACTTGTAGGACATAAGTTGACGGGCTTCCTGATACAAATACAAACAAAGAAGAGAGAGTTATCTGTCTTCTGTTTTAGTTAAAAGACTGTATCCCCGATACAATGCTGGTTGTTTCTCTATATATTATAAGTAAGTTATTACAACAAAAAATTATATAAGTATTCTATCAGTTATCTGGTTCCCATAGCTTTGCTTAGTTTGGGGCTATATAGCGCTATGTGAAATGTCCAACAATAATTATTTATTTAATGCTGACACATAGATTTAAAAAAAAATATGTAGAATTTTGATGTTAAGTTGATATGAAGTTGTAATATCAACTTCATATCAACTTAACATCAAGTAATCATCGTCTTTATTTGAATCTAATTGTTTACGAATTTTGATAACTACAAGAAAATAATTTAAACCTAATGTAGTATCTTACAGCTTACAAAAATCCTTGAGATTGTATAACATTGAGAGGCGGGAGTCTCCATTGACCAATCCTGGTCTCCTCTTAACCATTGAAATCATTTTATTAATTGTAAATGTGGTATTGCACATATCTTAATCCTATAAACAAAATACCAACGGGTCCAGACACACATTACTCTTTAGAATGTAGAATGTTATGCTATTTAATTAATAAAATAACTGAAATTAATTTACAGTTGCTTAAAATATTATTCATTCCTTAATTTACATTACAATAAAATTAATAATAGTAGTTAAACCATAATAGAATATTGTAATAATTCAATAAATTCATTTATAAATAAAAGTTTATAATTAACTCAGAATATAATAAAATGTCAGAATAGTATCCTAGGGAAGGAAAGAGAAAAAGGGGAAGACCATTTCGAAGATGGGAAGACGACTTAATAGCTACAACATCACGATGTGGAGGAGGACAGCGCAAGATCGTGAATTATGGAAGACTCCGGGGGAGGCCTATGCTGAAAAGCAAACCAACCTCAAAAACCGATGTCTAATTTCTTAGACTATTTGAACAATTGTAAAACTAGTAGTAAGTTTGTTAATAAAGGCTATTTGAAATTGAAATTGAATTATAAAATGTCAATTTAACACTTAACTTAGCCTGACTTGCACGATACCTGAACGTAAGGTTTGCGTTCTTAATGCGGAAGGTTGACACACCTAATTGTGACACATGTGGAGTGGTGGAGGATGTGCACCATTTATTGGTGGAATGTGTCCGCTTCCAGCGAGAAAGACAGTCACTGGTGGCGACTTACAACTTGAACAGATTCGACGTGGGCATTTTCAATGAAATCTTAGCTGACCCTACATCAGATGCAGCTAAGGAATTATTTAGTGCAGTAAGTCGCCACAAGTGACATACATATAGATAGATAGGTAGATAACTTCATTTACTTGTGGCTAATTATTGTTTTTTTTTCCTAAGTTAACCCGTCAGGGATCACACCTGTACATTTTTGTATGGTTGTGGTGCCGGACCGATTTAAATAAGTTAATTGTTGTTGTTAATTTTTATTTTGTTTGCTTTGTTTGTATCTTTGATTCAATTAACTTGTACATACGATAGGACCGACATGTATCCTTATAAAGGTCCTTATAATAAATTGGAATAAAAAAAAAAAAAAAAATTCGGGACGAGTCTTTACATTTGACGTATTTGTATGATTTGACAACTCTCTAAATCATATTTAGCCAGTAAGCGCAAGTCGCCCTTATTTTTAATAAGATATAATCCTCCAGCTCTCTACATTTGCACCAAATGTAACCAGGCATGCTGTGGCGGCATAAAGTATTAACGCTACCAGCTACCCGCTACTTTACTAGTTAACACGAATTAGCTATCGTCCGCGCGGCAAATAGCAAGTTGTCAAGCGCCGAGCACAATTACACTCCATGTTTGTACTTGAAACTCGGATTTGAAATCTGTATAAGCTCCGAAGAGAATAACTTTGCTTTATGTTTAAATTCTGTTGTTTGCGAATAACGTCTTTGTTATTGGAACTTCAGTCTTTTCAGCAATGTTGAAAGGTGATAGCTCTAAATTGTAATGCGGCCGAAAATTTACTTAAGTTTAAATTACGAGATGCTGTGCTGATAGTGATGATATCTTTGCCGATTTCGGCCACGGCGACTGCATTCATCTTGGACAGGCATATTTAACTCTGTTATAGGGGACGCCAATACAATTTTCAATGAGGACCGCATTTTTGACATTTCAAGACCCCGCCGACGGTTGGGCCTTAAGATCGTTCCACTTTTTATCGAGATCGAGACAATGCTCTTCTTCATGGATATGAAGATGTATATGGAGATGCTGATACATTTCCAACGACATAACTTTTAAAACTATCATGGTTATGAACACTATTTGCACTAAACACTATTTGCACCTGCGTTGAAATGTCGGAATACTCGAAAACTCACAAATCATGGTAAATATCCCGTTTTTAGTGCAAATAATTTTCACACGGCGCTATCTAGCGCCAAATGAACCAAAGCCTAAGGGAACCATATCACTGATAGAATACTTTTTTTTTCATATACATACATTATAATATTTAGAGAAAATCAAAGTCAAATATTTTTATTCATTAAAATCACAAGGATCACTTTGAAACGTAAATTTTACTGCCTGTTCCTTCGCGACCAAGCCAGGAAAGAAAGGCAAGAAACAAGGCTGGTTGTTTTTTTAATGATCCTTTTACAATACTCCTGCCTCCGTGCCGCAGTGGGCGTATAGCCGGCTGAGACGCAGGAGGTAGCGGGTTCGATTCCCGCCGCGAAACAAATGTTTGCATGATACAGATATTTGTCCCGTGTCTGGATGTTTTTCTATATATTATAAGTATGTATTTGCAAAAAAAAAGTATATAAGTATTCTGTCAGTTAGCTGTTTCCCATAGTACAAGCTCTGCTTAGTTTGGGGCTAGATAGCGCTGTGTGAAATGTCCAGCGATATTTATTATTTAATACATAACAATACAGAAAACAAATTACGTCTAAATTGTAACATTTTGAACGAGTTGGAGCAATTTCAATCCCAAGCTTCTCTATCAACTAAATAATCCGATATTCTATAGTAGGCTTTTTTATAAAGATTTAGTTTAATTACGTTTTTAAATTTAATAAATGTCGATTTTTTGTACATCCCTTTGGAGTTTGTTATAAAAGCGTACACCTTGCCCTTTAAACGATTTACTAACTTTATGGAGACTACAAGTAGCAACAGCGAGTTTATCTTTATTTCTGGTATTAAAATTATGATAATCGCTATTTTTCTTAAACAAATTAATATTTTTGTGAACATACATCAGATTTTCATAGATGTATTGACAAGGGAATGTCATAACATTTACTTATTTAAACTTATTGCGTAATGATTCTCTGGGGCCCATATTATAAATTGCACGAACAGCCCTCTTCTGCAGCACAAAAACGGTGTTTATATCTGCAGCACTCCCCCACAGCAGTATACCGTATTATATAATGCTGTGGAAGTAGCTGAAGTAAACTAGTCTAGCTGTGTCTACGTCTGTAAAGAGACGGATCTTTTTGACTGCGTATGCCGCAGAGCTAAGTCTCTTCGACAACTTATCAATGTGAGGGCCCCATTGAAGCTTATTATCTAGGGTTATACCTAAGAATACAGTGGTGTACACAAGAGCCAACTCCTCGTCTTTGATTTTTATATATGCTTTAACTTAGACTCGGAACCTAGACTAGAAATAGCTAGACTCGGAAATAATATCTGTAGATCAAGCAAACATTTGTTCCGTGTTGGGAATCGAACCTTCCTGTGTTCAGCCGGCTTTTCGCTCACTGCGCCAATTAGATTGTCGGTAGAATCGGGACTTGAAGAAAACAATTTCAGTAAACCCCTTGTAAAAAAGATCTCTGCCCAGAGGTATTTGATCCCAAACGAGTTCTAGTAACTAATTAAATCGTAAAACAATTACACAAAATACATTTACAATGTTTTAAAAGGAATAACGCACTTTGAAGCTTAGCATTCGGAATTATACCTTAAAATGCCTCAAATTATTCTTTCAAAAGGTTCGGCCGATTGTAACATTTTTTCGCCCCTACGGGAGTTTGTTCTTTGCCCTCTTTTATTTCGAAATAATTAAAATTTAAGAAGACCTTTCGCTGAACATTTCAGTTATGGATTAGGGATAAAAAATTTGAATCCTCTGAATTTCT
This sequence comes from Philereme transversata, assembly GCA_963924445.1. NCBI lineage: Eukaryota > Metazoa > Arthropoda > Insecta > Lepidoptera > Geometridae > Philereme > Philereme transversata. Next base: position 16,265,578 of record OZ004340.1, read on the forward strand.
TATTTCACATTTTATGCTAATTACAATGGGCAAATTTAAAGAATTTATAGGTATCTTGTACATAATATCTTTATCAATATGAAAAAAATAGGTAGGTACTACCAGTTGATATTTTTATAAGCCGACAACAAAGACTACGAGTTTGACTCGCTAAAAACGACTTTTTCAGAACTCAATCACTGAGGTGTTATAAAAAAATTTAGGCGTTTCCAATTCAAAATGATTTATACAGCGCTTAGTGGCAATTTGCAGCACTAGTTAAGTTAAAGTTATAGTTAATATAAACGCAATTGCTATAGTGCCTTTTGCTTTAATAGCGGTATATAAGCGACACGTCCATTTAAAACTGGTTTAATCAAAAACGGTCTAAGGGAAGACGGAAGATGTTAGGTAGCCAGCGCGATCCAGCACATGCTTATTTGGAGCCTTTTTGTGCTATTTTTAGTGTTTACGATGTTTTGTAAATACTGCAATGATACTGTAAGTTATTTAAACATGGCTTTTCTTGACGCCATCAATGTAGCCAAGTACCTATCTAATAAAACATAAGTGGAAGACACGCTTAGAAGAAGTTAATTTGTTCGAAGAATCAAAAAGTTCTAATTAGGCACGTAACAGCAAAAATACGCTCCATAAATCATGACCTCTTTGCGTAAATCTTTCTAATCTCCACATAAACTTTTCAAAGTTAATCCCATACATTCATGAAACACCGCGCTAGTTCTGACCGCCTACGTCTTCTGAATGACAAAAGCGCCTCTCAAAGTGCTTCGCGAAACAAGCCTTGGTTTTCTTTAAAATGGTTACTGTATTCTTACGGCCGTAAATACCGTAAAAAACTGAGTTCTTTTACAGATGATTTATCGCGAAAAAACCTGTTAGCTGTTAACGCTCTGCACATATTAACAATGTATTTAGGGATAAGGGCTGATAAAGCTGTTAGAACTGGTACTAGACAAGCAGCTTAAAGGTCATAGCAGACATATCAACTTGGAAAGAGATCGTCACCGTATCGCCTTTCGCCTCGTCGTCAACCAGGCGCCAACCTAACGTAAGCGCGTAATCAAAGCAGATCAGCAGCTCCTTGGCTGCGGCTAGGCGACGCCGCGCTTACGGCTCGTCGCCCGCTGGTTGACATCTAGGCGGCACCAGTTTCACCGCTCGGATACAGAGAGACCTAAGCGTGGGTACGGAGAGACGTAAGCGCGGGTACGGTGAGACGTAAGCTCCGGTACGACGAGCCGTAAACGCACTGCCGTTCGTGAGCTTGTCCCGAGGCGAGGCGATTACGTTACGATTCCGATTAGTGTGCGTTGCAGGAGGGAATTTCATACAAAAAATACTGAACGGCTCGAGTTGATACGGTGATGACCCCTTTCCGAGTTGATATGTGTGCCTTTATGCTGCTACTTGACACGTGTCAAAAAATACGTCATTAATTGACATGCTAACATTTAGGCGTCGCTAGACCACAAACATTAGGGTTACTAAAATAAAACGGAGATTTATCGCGTAAACACAGTTTTATTTATTATACTGACTTTAACTGTGTTGCAACAGACGTGGAAGTCTAGAAGCTGCACCAACTATTCTTACTTATCGGTCTTCAGAATGAAAACCAAGGGAATCGAAACGTCGTGTTAATTATAAAAAGTTAAATACATACGCGTTAAATTCCTGTTTAATCAGGGTTGGCTAGTAATTCATAGAAACTTCGTTCATTATGATGTTCCAAAATGGTGTATACCTCTATATTCGGCCATCATAAGACGGTCGGCGCTTTTTTGATATACCAGAGTTTTACAAAGTTATGTGATGAGCCTCTCTTCGGATACTTCAAAGAGTTTGCGAGCCGCTTTTTCGCAGCTCGTTTACAATATTTTTTGTAAGTTATCGAGTGTCTTTGTTGTTGATTTATTTGTTTACTCTTTGACAGATTTGTGGTAATGCTTCAACTTTTCCACAAATAAAATTTTCTTTTGCTATTTTTGATGAAAAATTATTATAGGAGCCTAAACAGTCAATCTACACAGATTCATATAGACGCTCACAGGATATATGGTTATATGATTAAAACGGGTGTCTTAATAAGGTGCACTTTTTAAATTTCTACATCTTTGTGAAAATGTCATCGAAAATTTCGTGAAAAGGGTAATGGCCTGTCATCAGAGCCGTAAGGCCATGTATTTTTCCGGATATTTACTCTAAAAATACGATTTTTGAACGAAATAGTGCACTCTAAATGAGACACCCATTAGTTCGATCAATAATATGAATACGGGATTTATCACGTACCGTATTATCGATGTAACGATCGACAATGTTTCATTTTAATTCGTCCCGTATTTATAATAATGATTAAAATAAATAACGAAAGTTTTCTAAGCAAGATTATCGGTAGAAATATTCCATAGCTGAAATGTAGATTCTAATTTTATCGACTGACACTCATTTCTAGTTGAAGTTGATCCACAAACACATGTTTTTTGGTTTTTTAAATTATTATTTATTTTATATTTTTTAGTTCGGTTAACTGCAAAAGCGTATTGTTTTCTTTTATATTGAATTTTCCTATTGTCATCGGTCCTTGATAAGTGCGCAAAATTTCAATTTAATTCGACGTTTTGGAGTGGTTGAAAATCAAGTTCTAAGATTCCGTTACATAGTACATACCAAGCTAATAAAAGCGCTGGTTTCTTAAAGGATCAATACAAGGTTTGGCTCGAAGCTAAGTCAGCCATACTTTGCGATAAACCTGGACGTTAAAAAGCACCATTTGTCAGGAGCAGAAGCTAAGACTTTCAACTTGGTTCTAGAACATGATTCATTTAGCTCATTTTGTACAAAAAATACAAAATGGTACAGAAACTTGGTATTTCACTAATGCGCCTTACAATATATGTTTTAAGAAGGCTTAAGGTCACTCAGCATGCTATGGAGAGGGCTATGTTTGATATTTCTCTACTAGATCGAATCAGAAATGAAGAGATTTGTAGACGAACCAAGGTCATCGACATATCACAAAGGATTAGCAAGCTGAAATGGCAGTAGGCAGGGCACATAGCTCGAAGAACTGACGGTCTTTGGAGCAAAAAGTTTAACAAGTGAAGACCACGCACTGGAAAGTGCAGTGTAGGACGTCTCTCCACTGGATGGAAGGAAAGATGACCTGATAAATAAATCACGAAATTTTTCTAAGATGCTGGGAGCTGTTGCAGGCCGCACAAGATCCGGAAAGCGGGTTCTCTTAGGAGATTGCGTAACTTCCTTCAGATTGCCACTAAAATTTCGCTCGCGCAGTCACTTCTTCTCCCGATACTAGACTATGCTGATGCTTATTATCTAGATCTCACTGAACAACAACTAGATAAACTTGAGCGCTTGCAAAACTTTGGCATCGGGTTTATCTTCGGCTTGTGGAAGTATGACCATGTGTGCGAATTTCGCAGTAAGCTCAAGTGGTTACCCATACGCCTTCGCCGGGATACTTGCATCCTTCAGCATTTATATAACACCCTGTTCAACCTTTCCTCACCTTCCTATTTTAAAGAACGCTTCCATTTCCTCCATCAATCCAATCCTCGATCCTTGCGTTCATCTGACCACTTCAACTCAGGACACCTGTACACTCCTCCTCCTACTTTGATAAGTCTTTTACAGTGCAGGCTGTCCGGTTATGGAACGCGCTGCCGGTAGCTATCAGATGTGCCAAGTCACTTGCTATTTTTAAACGTATGCTCAGAGTATTTGTCGGTAAATATATATGTATTTATTATTAATTATTTGTTTCTTAAATAAGTTTAAGTATGTATTATATACATAAATTGTTATGAGTAGTTATTATTTAGGTTCATTCATGTAATTTTCATTTATGTAAGTTTTATATTTTTTATTTTTATATAATTAGTATTATTATGTATGTACATGTAGTATGTTAGGTACACCATTACACCCCAGGTAATGTTCACACAGTCCATTCCATCCAAAGGTTGTCTGGTAGAGATCGCTATTTAGCGATAAGACCGCCAATTGTATCCATAGATTTACGTAGTTATTTTTATATGTATTTGTTTCGTGGTGTGCAATAAAGTATTATCTAATCTAATAAGCATAACACTAGTATTATAAATGTGAAAATTTGGATGTTTGTTTGTTTATTACTCAATCACGTCGTAACAGCTGAAGCGATTTTGATGAAATTTAGTATGTACGCAGATTATAACCTGAATTACCACATAGGCTACTTTTTGTTGACAAACAACGCGTCCGAAGCCGCTGGTGGAAACCAGTACTATAATATACCTAAAAAAGGTAACATTAATACCATAACAATATGTGGGTTATCAAACACAATTTTTACAAAACAAACATCTGTACTTTCAAGTTAGATTACACAATTACATAACTAATGTACAAGCTTTAAAAAAACAATTTGCAAGCCTTTGGTCAAGCTGAGCTAAGCTTATATCCCCAACATGTGTTCCTAACGCGATAAAGCCGGAGTATTATGAGAAATCATAGAATTAGACGTTGCAAGATTTTTACGAGCTGAAATGGAAGATTTTGAGATAGTAAATCTTCTATATTGCACTGGCGTCAAATGATTCTGAAATTGCAATAGGGTTTGTTTTTTTGTATGTTATCTGGGGAAATATTATTGTCTTTGGGTTTGTTTTGTCATACAAGTATTTACTAACAAACATGCTCGATTGTAGCAAGAAAGCATGCTTTACTAATTAAACCATACATGAGTATGCCAGGTGCATAAAAAAAATAAGCGTAGGTCGCACTACAATTACTAAACGTATTAGCGACTAAACATGTTATTTATATGATTTGACAACTCTTAGTCATATTAAGCAACATATACCTACTTTCAGGCATAGTTGCGCAAGTTGTCATTAGTGGCATTTGTATATCCAATATTGCCAGTATTTATCACAATAATATATTACATACTTAAATTTGTGATTATTTTTATTGAAAAAAACATAAAGAAATGTTATTTGTCTTGTTTTCGCTTTACATGTTACTTCAGCTATACCCTCAACCTTGTCAGATATTTATTAACCAACTTCAAAAAAAGGAGGGCGTTCTCAATTCATCGAAATCATATTTTTACAATTTGAATTCTGCCGCGTTACTAAAAAAACATAATCACATGATGGTATCTGAGATAGTTAAGTGAAATAGCTCACTCGGTGTACTGAAAATGTTAAAATACCTATAACTTTAGGTAATATAGAACAAAATATAATTAAATCTTTACAAAAAAGCCCTTACCTGTTGATCGCCTCATTCGCTTTTACTCTAAACAAACCTTTAATGAAAATCAACATCCAATATAGCTAGGTAGACGTAAAGGCGTAATTTCAAGTAAATTACATCAGTTAATACGGTAAGGAAGCGTAGGAACGCCGGGGGTCGTACTTAACGGCGCTAACGGTCAATAACGATCGTAAATAACGGCGCGTGGCTGGACCGGGCTTAGATGGGACTACTGAGAAAGCACTGGTGATATTGGTGTCGCTTATTGGAAGTATTTTATCTCATTGTATAACACAAGTTCATACATTCTCACACACCGTTTTGGTTCTACGTTCTTGATGCGTACGGCTAAGGTATGGAACACTTTGCCGTCGTCTGTTTTTCCTAAAGAATACAATCCGGGTCTCCTTAAGATAAGAGTAAATAGGTTTCTTCTAGATCTTTGTGCTTCATCTAGACAACAACATCACTTACCATCAGGTGAGATTGTGGTCAAACGAAGTCCTACCCAATTAAAAAAAAAGAAAAGTTCATAACTGGACGTGTTCGTAACTTTAAAAATAGTCTTACTTTATATACACCATAGAGATGGAACAAAACAATGGCCTACCTGATGTTACTTTCGACCCTGACGTGACATGGCCTAGTTTCACAATTGGATAGTGCGTCCACATATCAAGAGGAAAGTTACGGGTTCCAGTCCTTTCTAGGCTAAGAATTTTTGAGATGGTTTTAAACATCTTGAAATTTTTCCGTGTGTACATAACACTATACAAATAAAAATACTGCCTGATGTTAGTTCATTCCCTGTTACTGAAAAGTTAATGAACGAACAAAAATTCTTATTCCTCACAAGCTGGATACAACAAAAATGAGAAACAAGTTAATATACAATGGGTAGTCTTATCGCTAAGCGAACTCTTTCAGACAATCTTTGGATAGAGAGGATTAATAAGGTTAGATGAAAGGTTGGCCGAGGTCTCTTTAGACCGTATTGCGACCGAATTGAGATTAAATTAAATTAAGTGAATTGGGGTTATACCTCTGCATAGTCAGTAGCTGACTGAGACGCAAGAGGTTGCGGGTTTGATTTATGTTTGTTTGTCCAAAGATAACTTTCGAAGCGTTGATCCAATCATCGTGAAATTTGGTATATAGGTAGGTCGTGATGGCAAAATTTTGGTATGACTAAATGAACTTAAATGAACTAAAATGTGGGGTTTTTTTGAAATATTGGGGTTCAAGACGGGTAAAAATAAAACGAAATGGGACTATCCGGTCAAATGGCACGTTTAATGAATATGGTCTTTATGAGTATATTTCGACCTCGTTTTTATTTTTAGTTTAATCTTCGTAGTTTTTAAGTTATTAGCCTAAAAACTGAATTTGACGAAATTTACAGGGTACACCAGTAACCCCACAGTGCTGAAATTTGGTATCTGTGTAGCTTTAGTGACCTTAATGTAGGCAAAAGTCTGAAATCTGTAACTTCTACCCCAAAAAAGTATAACCAATTAATATGAACTCCCATTACCTGTAATTTGAATGAAGCTGGTAAAGTAAATTGGTTATTTATTTAGGGGCACTATTTTGATAGTCAAAGATTACAAATAATATTTTTTTTTATGGGAGACTCCTGAGATCCAAAAACCTTACTACAAAGTTCTAACAGAACTGAACACAGATATTAAAGGTTGTCAATAAAAGTCGTAAATAACAAAGTCTGTTTGACCGGGCTTAGTCAGGGTCTATCGCGAAAGCACTAGCAATATCGAATATTTTTCAAGAAAATTTATCGAGAAAAATATGTGCCTAATGCAAACAGTTTTATGGCTCAGATTAAAATGATCTGGGTTTGTGGATACTAATAACCGGGATTGGAAAAAATAAACATAATTATATCATCGTAGCAGCAGTTCATTATGAGATGAAAAATAAACAGAACACATCAAATCTACCTGAGTTTTCTACTTTAAAAGTGCTGAGTTTTTGTAGTTGTTTAAATATATTATTACTTAACTTCCACTCACAGCTTCGCACGCATGGTTTATAAATAAAAAGTAGCCTATGTTTCAATTCAAGACATAATCTATCTAGATATAAATCTTAATCGATGATGACGTGATTGAGAAATAAACATCCAAAGTTTCGTATTTATTTTTAACTTAACTAAAAACGATTTTTAAAACGTTACTAAAAAAAATTTTGCATGAAACAAAATAATTATTAAACTATCTAGCCCCAATATAAGTAAAGCTTTAACAATGGGAACCATATAACTGATATAATACTAATATACAATATTTTATGTAAAAACGTACGTTTTAATAAATAAAATCAAATCAAACGTTATTATTCATTAAAATCTCAAGCATCACTGTGAAACGTCAATTTTACCGCCAGATCCTTTGCGACCAAGCCAGGAAAGAAAGGCAAGAAACAAGGCTGGTTGTTGTATTTAATGATCTTTTTAGAATACATATCATTATAGAAAATAAATTACTTCTAAATTCTAACATTTTTAACTGAATTGGAGCTGAAATAGCAATCAACGGAACAAATGTCTGTAGATCATGCAAACCTTTTTCCCACGGCGAGAACCGAACCATACGTAGATATACCTAATATCGTTTCCGTTTCCTACAAACCAATTAGTCTCGTAAAATCTTTCTCAGTAGAACCAATAAGACACGGGTGGATTTTACGACTGCCACATGTGTACAACTCAGCTCCGTCGAATTATTAGAGACGAAGGTGACATTTTGCTTTATCAACCTTGTTTTCTGTTGACAGAGCTGTTTGTTGTACAAAAAACCATTGGTAATGAAGAGAGTTGACAACGTTGTTTTGTTCGGATTTTATTTATTCAGTGGATTTTTCTATAATGATCATGGAAAGGCTTTTAATACATTGAAATAGAATAGATAACATCATTGTTTTTATACGAGGCAATGCCTTTTCTGTGCATGTACCCACTACTATAACCAACTATCTCTATCTTCAAAAGTTCGCTGGAAGAACACTCTTATTAGGGTTAAGCTCGCCTTTGTACATGCCCATTTTGTAAGCTGTTTTTGTCTTTAAATCTATTTGTGTACAATAAAGATTATAGATTTCACTGCGTTTGGATTTAGCTGCCTGAACATTTTGTGTAGTCTTTTTCGCAAATAGATTTATTAATGGGAAGTACAATATCCATTTATTAACAGAAATTATAATTTAAATACTATTTCCGTAAAAATACGGCCATTTATGCCGCATATTTTGACATGCAAATAAATCGAGACCTATAGGTCCTGGTGACCTAGAATCATGATATGAGATAAGTAGCAAAGTCTCACAGCACAAGTAAAGGAAAAAATCCGAAAATCGGTAATTTTTCATTATTTAACGTAAAAAAAATTACGCAACCCTCAGTGCGTAAGTCAGTCGCTCTTTTATTGATTTCTTTCTTTGTTTGTGTCAACATCATAAGACATCGATGTTGTCTTAGAAAAAGCATCGTAATAGGTACTTATATTTTATGTAGCTAACCTTTTAGCCCATCCTTTGTACGAGTAACATATACAAAAGCTTTATTGTTTTATTCAGTAATCTTTGTCCAAGACTTTATTACCAGAGTCTTTTATGTTTACGGCCTCTTAAAAACCATAATACTGCTGACTTTAGTCATACAGAAAAATTTATTATTAAGTAATTAGTTATGTAATTACTGATTTAAACAGGTATTTGTCGTGTGTAGTTGTTAATTAGTTGATGAACGCAGGGCATGCATCGTAGGACACGTTTCTAAAGTTCGTGACTTACGAGGTAATACTTTGTAATAGGCGATGGTTACCACTTAACATCAGGTGGGTTAAAAGCTTGTTCCATCTCCAAGTAGTAAAAAAACCGTCTGATTTCTTATGGCTTTCTTATGGTTTGGTATTTAATAGGGGTTTTTTCATTGGTACTTTAAAATTAAGATTTTACGAGCAATAGGTTATCTAAAATACTCATATTACTTGCTTGTAACTTTAGACACCGCGCAAACGAGCCACCGGCCACAGCCGTGCTTGCTGTCACGCGCCTGCTGCGTGTCGCAGACACTCCTGTAGCGAGTGAGCCACCGGTCACACGTATGCGGTGAATCCATTCAATACATATGAGCGTATTAACTGCCTGTCGCTGACCACCGGTGGTTGTGGCCGGCGGCTCATTTGCAGTAACGATGTAAGTTTAATCTCGCTAAGTGATAATCAAACTTCAAAGTATCTGGCAGTTGCACCCGACACTTCAAGTAAACTTAAGTAAATTGATCTAAAGTCTAACAGAAGTCTGCAGCGTATTAAAAAGTAACAAAGCACTTTTAAAGCTCCCTCTAAAAGGTCGCCGATTCTTGATGAGAAAACTCAATTATTTCACCCACTCCGTAAATTGCTAGCTCTTATTCCATTACAATAAAGTCCATTTCATAACGATAAAACTTCATTACCGCACTCCGCTGAGCAAGGCGTTAGTCATGTTTCGTGACACAAATTTTGAGGTCAACTTTAGAAGTAATTTCTAAGAAGTGAGTTATAGGGTAGCATTTGAGTAGAATTTGGAAATGAATTATAATATATATTGCGAGTGAAACTAGGTATAGAATTAATTTAACTTCGTGTAATTTTTAAATATATTTTTCAATAGCAATAGTCAGAGTCGCCGACTCGCCGTCATTGAAATCGCCGTTATTGAATAAATAAATAAATAAATATCGCTAGACATTTCACACAGCGCTATCTAGCCCCAAACTAAGCAGAGCTTGTACTATGGGAACCAGATAACTGATAGAATACTTACATACTTTTTTTTAATAAATATATACTTATAATACATAGAAAAACACCCAGACACGGAACAAATATCTGTAGATCATGCAAACATTTGTTCCGTGGCGGGAATCTAACCCGCTACCTCCTGCGTCTCAGCCGGCTATACGCCCACTGCGCCACGGAGGCAGTCAAGTCATATATTTTGGTATTTTTATAAATGACAGTAGAGACTTTCACTAAGGCCCACTAGTTCCTACCCAAATAGGCGCATACAAACTTATCACTACACTAAAAATAATCGCTTATAAAAAATAAAAATTATATACATAGCGTCATCATGAACAAAGTATGCATTGAAAAAAAATTTAACGGGTTGGTATAGAGTTGCTATTTGTTTGAGTAGCCATAAGCAAAGCAGTAATTACTATGCATCAGAACACTTTTTTAACAGTACGGCGTGCTATTATTATGCTTAGTTGATCGAGCGCAGCGAGATCTCCAAATCAACTTGAGCAAATATGCGTTGTATGTATGTTTGTTTGTCCGAGAATAACTTTCGAAGCCTTTATCCGATCATTGTGAAATTTGGTATATAGATATAATAGATATATAAGTAGTGATGTCACAATGTTGGTAAGCTAAAAATGTGGGTGGTTTGTCGAGATATTGGGATTCAATAGGGGTAAAAAAACAAAAGGGACTATCTGGTAAAATGGTACGTTTAATAAAAGGTCTTCGTGAGTACATTTTGACCTTGTTTTTATTTTTAGTTAACACCTTGTAGTTTTTAAGTTACTAGCTATAATAAAAACTGACGTGCTTTCTCACGGTGGCGGCGCCGTGCCGTAGACATGTGTCCACGCTCTAGTAAAATATTCCCTTTTTAGTAGAAATAGTTAGCTTAATATATAGTTAGATTAAGTTTATTCATAAAGAAGACAATTTTTTTTATGAAACTTTAAAGTAAGGGAAACGCTATCAGCAACAGATAAAAAATACCAAACTTCAATTCAGCATGAAGAAGATCTGAAAATAAAAATATGTCGTACGAGGCGACATGACTGAAAGCATCGACCGAGAGTGCATTTCAAAAAACCCTCAATGTAAAAGCTGACATTTTATACCTTTCGATGCAACTCAATGCTGTCATTTCCAATGCTTCTCTAGGACGTGTGAAGTTGGCACACCCTCTTATAAAAGTGCCAAGATAAGTAGCGTTATTATTTTCCTAAAAGCGTTGCTGTGATTTCTTTTCTACTCAATACAAGGCATCACTGTGGATTCCGTCATCACAAGTTTATGTAATTTCCATTCAATGTCGTATATAAAAAACCAACCAGTGCGAGTCTGACTCATGCACTAAGAGTTCCGTAAAAATATTATATTTAATATTACTACAAATTAACTCCTTTCGGTTTTTCCTTGGTATAAATATATGACATAAATGACCGTATTATGGCCTTGACTTAAAACTTGATTTTTTAACAGCTCCAAAGGAATTTCAATTTGATACCTCTACACCTTCGTGAGAAAAAGGGTCTTGCTAGACGGACAGACAGACAGACAGACAATGAAATGATCCTATAAGGGTTCCTTTTTCCTTTTGAGGTACGAAACCCTAAAAAACATCGACTGCACTCCAACTTTTCACCAAGCGGTATCTAATCTAGCATTGTTACTCTTTGGATACCTAAAATGGACATAAAACAAGTCGAGACGATCTGGATGCAGCAGCCGGCCTAGAAAAACACGTCGAGACGATCTGGCAGTGGAGCGTGTGATGTAAAGGAAAGGGGGGAGACCTTTGGCCAGCAGTAGGATACATTAGTTTGGCGAATAGCCGTCTGAGGCGCAAGAGGTTACGGGTTTGATGTGTGGAACAAATGTTTGCATGATCTACAGATATTTGTACCGGATCTGGTTGTTTCTCTGTATAAATAATAAGTATTTTAAAAAAAAGTATATAGGTATTTTATCGGTTATCTGGTTCCCATAGTACAAGTTTTGCTTAGTTTAGGGCTAGATGGCGCTGTGTGAGATGTCCACCATTATTTATTTTATCTTTAGAAACTCGCGCACTTACACACATACATGAACCCCTTAAAAAAGCCTCAGTTTTTATTAAAGAACATAAAATTTGAGTATTGTGATTTCATTTCGTCACGTACTCTGAATACATACTGTATACATAGCCCTAATGTAACAGATGCCCCGAATACAAAACGCGCTGAAAACTTCCTAAGGCTCAATAAATCTAAGTTAACTTTATTGACGTTTTTATATGAGTACTGAAAGAGGCTAATGAAACTTAACTCGCGGCTGGGAACTTTGTTATTGAGCCATACTTCATGATTAGCCTGGGGTCAGACTTGTGATTAGAGGAATTGCTTCAAATTTCTTCAAGGTTATAGTATACATTCATAAATTGCGCACCTCTGCATTCAGTAAAATTGAGTGTCTCTAATACAGACGCAGCTCCTGTGCTCACTATATGTTAAGGCAACCAGAGCTAACCGAGGTTCAATACAAATATTATTAAAAATAGTGTAAGACAATAATCAAAATAAACATTATGAATTTTAAGCTGAATAGAGGAAGTTTATCTATCAGAATTTCTTGTTATTATATTAATCTCAACATGGATCAATAAGGAGCAGTGGACGGCCTCATACAGTCAGAATTCGGATATGATATTTTGAAGGCAGCAATTCCATACAAAACAAGAGCCTTATCATACGTATACATACATACATGTTTCCCATTCGAATTATTTACCTTTTTTGAATTGATATCGATTCCGAATTCCGACTGTATGTGGCCAGCCTTATCTGTCAAAATCGTTATGTCACCAAATACAAATTTTCAGTGCGCAATTACGATAATATAACAAAGTAATGAAACTGTAGTAATATCTAGAATCGGACTTCAGATCGGGATCTGCGCTGTCACAATAACGATAAGATTTCATCAATTGCGCTGGAAACTGGGATTATCCCCTTTCTTCGGCGGTTTTTTGTGAGTTTCGCCTTTTGATATTCTGGCTTCAAAAGGATTTTATTGTAGTTGGGTCCCAATTGCAGTAAATGGCCGGTTAGCTATTTTTATTATAAAAATCTATTTTGATTTTGTGGCCTACGACAAAATCCAAAATCTTTGTTGTATGTGGATTTGGGTTATATTACCTCTGACTTCTCCCTTGTGGGATGTCTACACAGGTACATATGTCCACTAGTTAAGAGATCTGAGGATGTTTTTAATGGGGATTAATATAGTAGTGAGCTAGTTGTTATTTATTATTATTATCTCGCTTTCTAATCCCTTCGGAGGGACTGACCTAAAATTGAAATCAGCCCTTTCTAAGTGGGGATGTTTCACGGCCATTAAAGTTTAAATAATGGGGGTACGCGAGTTTTCTCCTTGAGCTTGGGTGTTAGTTTATTGCGGTCAATCTTATATGGAGGAAGTCTCTAGGGCTTTTCTGCAAAATATGCGGGTAGGATTGAATTTTTTGTTATGCAAAGGTGCTGGTTTCAGCTCAGAAAAATGTAATAAACTGTAAGTACTTACAACTACAAAGTATTTTTATAATGTAAGATCAAGATAAGATAACTTTTTATTGTTATTGCTACTCAGAAATAATATAATTGGAACACTTAATAAGTGTAAGTTGGTTGGCTTACGTTGGCTAATCACACTAATATTGTAAATGCGAAAGTTTGGATGTTTGTTTATTTATTTATTGGTTTGTTACTCAATCACGTCGTAATGGCTTAACTGATTTCGATGAAATTTAGTATGTACGTAGATTTATATATAACCTACTTTTTATCCCCTAAATCAGGCCCCATGGGATAAAAATGGGGTGTCAAGTTGCAACAGCGAGTTTAGCTTTATTTCTAGGTTACCTACACATTCAGTAGTGTAACGCGTACGAAGTTGCGGGCAACAGCTAATGTTGTATAAATCTGTAAATTAGTGCACATATCAGTATATACTTAGCTTTAAAATGAACAAATGTTTGCAAGATGTACAGATATTTGTTCCACGTCTGGGTGTTTCTCAAATAAAACATATTAAAAAAAAAACAATCCATATAAGAATTTTATCAGTTATCTGGTTCATATAGTAAAATATTTGCTTAGTTTGGGGCTAGACAGGGCTGTGTGAAATTTTATTATTAACTTTAACAATAAGTTTATCAACAAAAAGTAGACTGTGTAGTAATCCAGATTATAACCTACGTACATACCAAATTTCATCGAAATCGGTTCAGCCGTTACAATGTGAAAGAGTAACAAACATTCACACATACATCTATAAAAACTTTCGTGTCTATAATATTAGTGGTATATAATTTTATCATAAAAGCACATTATAAAAGTTGAACCCCATTAAAAGTACAGTCAGCTAAATTCAGGGCATTTACGACTGCCCTGCGAGTTAGCGAGCTATAAATACTACTTAATTGAATGTAGCTTATTTCTGCTCTATTGTTTGGGCGGTCTATTTTACTACCCGTAAAGTTTATAGACTCAGTTTGAGTTCAAAGTTTAACACACTGTATGACGATTGTTGTTTAGATAAGGGTATTTTAAAAAGTTTTATTTAAGGTGAAGGGTAACCCGTGTGACCTTTTGGGATGTTAGTGGCTGGTCTCGTGCCCAATGCTATGCAGCAAGAAGTGCGCAAGTTCAGTTTATTATACCAAGAAAAAAGATACACACGGCTACACCTCAAGCTATTCATTCCAGTATATGCTGACCTCACATTGTGTAGGTTTCCGTACAATCAGAGGTCAGCATAGACTGGAAATGTATAGCTTGATGTGTAGCCGTATGTACGAACTATATGAACAACTATGCCAGGTCGACACACCGATAAAAATGAGTATTATACAAAAAAAAAACAGAGATCTTGGTATTTCAAAACAGTTCTGAGTACTAACTATAGCTAACAGCAAGCATTTGGAACAGACAGACAAACTTCAAGATATACAATTTCAATATGTGATTCAAGATGTGTTACAGGATATACTCGTATTAATTTCAAAGCTCCACTTGCTATGTTTACCCGAGGAAACTCATCTAAAAACATATTTACCTAACCTCTTAAATTCTTTTTAACACCATCAAAAATAATCTACATGAGAATCTAAAACACTGTACATACCAAAGCCGCCGCCGACAAAGCCTGGCGGCTTTTTGTCGGTAGCTTTATTTTGGCAATCGTATTGGCGACTTACATCCGCGTGTGCTATCCGGTGACATGTCGCCGACAACTGTGCTGTGTCGGTGAGTCGTCGTCTGTGGTGTTTAGACTGCTTTAGACCTTTTCGATAATTATGCTATACGAACATTATATATTATTCATACTGATTTCCAGAGCGGCTCCAAGCAACATTTAGTAGGATCTTTCCATCTATCTCCCGCCCCCCGCTGCGATTTCCAGTGCGTGACTCCATTCAAGAGCCTATCTGCTCTAACGGTTGGTTCTTTGACTTATGTGGTCACTGCCACTTCTTACAATATTCTTTCCTAACCCTGTTACACTATTTTATAACATAAATAAAACTGGAAATTACACACAGCGCCATCTAGCCCCAAACTAAGCAAATCTTGTACTATGGGAACCAGATAACTGATATAATACTTATGTACAATTTTTTTGTATATATATACTTACAACATATAGAGAAACAACCAGACCCGGAACAAATATCTGTAAATCATGCAAACATTTGTTTTGCGACGGGAATCAAATCCGTAACCTCTTGCGTCTCAGCCGGCTATTTGCCTTATGTACCACGAACATCGACAAGAATCATTTCCACAAAGAATTTATGAATATACAAAAGCTGCATACTTCTCTAAAAGGCTTCACTTAAAATCAAGCAACATAATATCACTTAATATTCCATTATCAAAACAAAGATTTAATAAATCTTTAAAAACAAAGCTCTTATAACCCTTTCGCTTATCCTTTCATCTCCTTGTACTAATTAAGCAGAAATCTGTTTAATTTTAGGTCAATTATTTTATAAGTGAAGTTACAAACAAAGCAATTACGTACATTCGGTTCGTTTATTTAGAACCTCTTAGATACGACGCCGAAGTAATTAGAATTATGCTATACGAGTAGGTATTTTGTTTTGTAATAGAAACCCTTTATAAATGTTGATTATTAAAGTCTTTTTAGCGTGTCAATAGCTCTACTTATGTTGTTTTAGATAGGTAAGTACTTGGCTATATTTGGCTTTGATGACCTCCGTAGCGCAGTTATCGAATAGTCGGCTGAGACGCAGGAAGTAGCGGGTTCGATTCCCGCCGCGGAAAAAATGTTTACACGATCTAAATAATATATTTGTTTCGGGTCTGGTTGTTTCTCTATATATTGTTAGTATGTATTTACAAAAAAGTATTTAAGTATTCTATCAGTTATCTGGTTCCCATAGTACAAGATTTGCTTAGTTTGGGACTAGACAGCGCTGCGTGAAATGTCCAGCATTATTTTTTATTTAATTATTTATATTGATGGCGTCAGGAGAAGGCGTTTTTAAGTCTTCCATCGTGCAGGTGTTCGAGCACAAGGGAAATTTTAATAAAGTTAATGGTTAATAAGCATGTTGTTCCTTTTATTTTTAAGGTTCCGTACGAGAATGGTAAAAACGGTAACTTTGTCCATCCGTCTGTCACAGCCAGCTGATTATCTCAGCAACTACTAATCGGTTTGCGATTTGTAATAGTTATAAATAATAGTGACCGTCTCTATTGCAATTAAAAAAATAAATTTATATTTTTATTTTGATGGCCAAAAGAACCAGAATGGTGGGGGGTCATAATTTCAAAATAGGGTTACTAGGCCAAGTGAAGTACTATATCAAAGAGATTGATTCTACATTCCAAAACCATTTGTGTTTATTTTCTATTTTGTAGAATTTTGGAGTTATGATGAATAATGACGAAAAAAATACCGTTCCCTCATCTCCGAAGATTGTAAAATGAAAAATCTGAATTGAATATGGTTGATACTCGTAGATATATATGCAAAAATTACAGGAAAATTATAACGAAGTCTCTACCTAGAACAGTTTTTTAGATTTAAATATTTTTTTTGATTAGTTTTTTTTTCTTTGCATAAATAAACTTATCTAGATTCGGAACCGTCGGTGCTGCGGTCTACTCGTAAATGACCGGTCTTTTCTATATCTACAATTACATAAACTAGTGCAGCGAAGGAAGCCCCAAACTAGATGGAAAGATGACCAGCCGTTCGATATAGGCCCCCAAACTTTAGAAATGGGGGAGGCTTAGGTTCATTTCAGCTGTGAATGACTTATGGTTTTAGAAATTTAACTAAACAATTAACTGGTGTGAAGATAGGTAGACACATATTTATTGTATTGGATCTCCACAATATAGTATTTGATCTCCACAATTCAGCATTTGATCTCTACAAAACAGGGAATCCTAGTGTGGAGGTCAAAGTTAACGCACAAAATTGTTATTTAATTATTATTTAAGCTGATTCAGATGATTTCTATATGATTAAGTATACAATAATAAATTATAAACGAAATTATTAAAGCAATGTCTTGCGTCACGGGTGCTATCTTGAATCCCGAACGGAACGAAAGATTCTAGAGTAAACATGTATTGTCAATCGAAATAAAAGAATGCCAAAGTTTTGTAATATACAAAAGAAAGTTAAACACTACATCGTAGGAGTCAAATCGCTTTAGATAAATCATGAATTCATTACTTATAGAATATTTATAATACGATATAATAAAACAAGTAAAATTATAAAATAATGGTAGAATAATCGCAAAACTTCAAGATCATGTTGTAATAAAACAGTTTTGTTACTCCTACACTATTTTTGTACACACTTTCATGGTAGACTAGACATACATACCTCCCATACGCACCAAGCGGTACTCTTCCACCTTTATAATGCGCACTGCCAAGGAGTGGAACGCCTTGCCTGAGTCTGTATTTCCTAAAAACTACAACCTAGGGATCTTCAAGTCGCGAGTGAATAGGTTTCTTCTAGGCAAGCGTGTACCATCGCAGACTGCATCATCGCTTACCATCAGGCGAGATAGTGGTCAAACGCTATCATATAATTAATAAAAAAAAATACGCACTCATTGATTTTTGCATTCGGATTATTTATCGTAACTACACAACAGTGGTCAGTGCTCTAGGCACCTTCCCTCACACATAGACCGAATTCGCACACAATCTTACTCCTCCCGATCAAAACAACGCCGGTGAAGTGGGTAAATATTTAGTAAAACATACCAAAGTCAAAGTCAAGCTTCGCTATGATCTAAATAATCCAATATTTTATAGTAGGCTTTTTTTAAGATTTGGTTTAATTACGTTTTTAAATTTATTAATTGTCAATTTTTGTACATCCCTTGGGAATTTATTATAAAAGCGTACACCTTGCCCTTTAAACAATTTACTAACTTTATGGAGTCTCCAAGTGGCAACAGCGAGTTTATCTTTATTTCTAGTATTAAAATTGTGATTATCGCCTATTTTTCTTAAACAAATTAATATTTTTGTGAACATACATGAGATTTTCATATATGTCACAAGGGAATGTCATAATATTTATTTATTTAAACTTATTGCGTAATGATTCTCTGGGGCCCATATTATACATTGCACGAACAGCCCTCTTCTGCAGCACAAAAACGGTGTTTATATCTGCATCACTCCCCCACAGCAGTATACAGTATGGCATAATGCTGTGGAAATAGCTGAAGTAAACTAGTCTAGCTGTGTCTACGTCTGTAAAAAGACGGATCTTTTTGACTGCGTGTGCCGCAGAGCTAAGTCTCTTCGACAACTTATCAATGTGAGGGCCCCATTGAAGCTTATTATCTAGGGTTATACCTAAGAATACGGTGGTGTCCACAAGAGCCAACTCCTGGTCTTTGATTTTTATATCTGCTTTAGTACAACTTTACTTCCGGCTCAGCCATAGGGATTTAATCATCTGCTTTCGGTGACGTTTACATGACATAATAGGATCTAGGTGTAAACTAGAACTTATGTTTCAAATTGTTTATAACATCTTTTCTTGTCCCAATAAAGTTTATTTATTTGTTATTATTTAATAAATGTAGTGAATTGTTATAATAACTTAGCTTCCCAGCCGAAGTAACTCTTTGCGTTTTCAAAATGAACAGACAAAAGTATGTCATTAGAGTCCACCCTAAAAGCTTTTCCTCTCGTTATATTTACTCGTCCATCATCTGTAGAGGCTTATTTGGAGCCAAACTGATGTACCTAATTACATCATCCAACGGTCATAGCCAAAACCCAACGGCGCGTTATCTTTAGTCTATTCTATTGCGCGGTCCAGTGGCCCAGCTTTTATTCCGTAGACGTGACTAGAATAACAAATAATTCCCATCGTGTTAGGTGAAACTAAAGGCTTTATTGAAAAAGGTTTTCTGATAGACGTTAGGGCGCAAATTGACGGAATGAGCTGATTTTGTTGACGTTTTTTACGTGATTCTAAAAGGATTTTTATTGGCTGCAACAGTTGGAAGACAAAAAGATTGATGAGATAAATCATGTTCTAGGTATGTTTAAGCAACGAGTATTTTTCGAAGTGACAAAAAACAAAAGAATAAATGGGTTTTCGATTCGGCGCGTATATTTTAAAAACCTTGCAAAAAAATGTTTTTTTATGCGGTCTGGAGATGGAACTAGCTTATGGCCCACCTGATGTTAAGTGGTAACCATCGCCTATAACAAAGTATTTCCTCGTAGATCACGCACCTTAGATACGTGCCCTACGATGCACTGATCTGCGTCTATCAACTTGAGGCATACAGGTGTAAAGCCTCATGTGCCTGTAATTTAACTGGCAACCATACTCTTCAAACCGAAACACAGCAGTACTGCTTGGCGGCAGAAATAAATATGGCTAAGGCTAACTAAGGCGTTTTTCATCTATCAACATTCGATTCGTAGACGAACCAAAGCCACCGAAATAGCACAAAGAATTAGCAAGATGAAGTGGCTGTGGGCAGGATACATAGCCCGAAACACTAACAGCCGTTGGGGCAGAAAGATTCTCAAGTGGAGACCATGCACTAGAAAGCGAAGCGTAGAACGGCCCCCACTAGATGGAAAGGCGACCTGATAAAGGTTGCTGGGAGATCGATCGCCCTGGAAATCTATGGGAAGGCTTATTTTTAACAGTAGACGTCTTTTAGCTGATATGATGATGATTATCTACAGTACAGCTGCTAGATAAAATTGTGCAAATGACGAAACCAAGTTCCTATTCCGAAGGTACAATAGATAAAGTTTGTTCTAAATCGAAGACGATTTTAATACTAACCCCATAAAGTAATCTTTAGCCAATTGAAACCTAGGATTTAAAAACAAAATATAATATGACTTAAAACTTAAAGGACTCTGCAGTTCTGGCACGCCATCTCACTGTGTTCATACTACTCTTGGTAAAACACATTCTTACCAACCCTACAATAAGGTCCAGAATGCAAATTAATATATGAAGTTATAATGTGTGCCTACACATGTTAAGCACATAAATATATTTTTTATCATTATCTTTATCTTTGATTTTGACTTGTAAAGAACCCATTACTTACACCATGAATTTGCCTTAGAGCTGACTTCCCATAACTTCATCGCCTTAGTACAAGTAGTGCGCATTCAAAATTATTGAGCGATAAATTCAAAACACTCCGCATAAAATACGACA
Organism: Philereme transversata; assembly: GCA_963924445.1. Lineage (NCBI taxonomy): Eukaryota > Metazoa > Arthropoda > Insecta > Lepidoptera > Geometridae > Philereme > Philereme transversata. The sequence goes on from OZ004340.1 coordinate 16,286,397, forward strand.
TGAAATTATACGAAGTCGAGTAAATATGAAGTTATTTGTTGCCTATAAACTTTTATATGACGAAGCGGTGGTCGTATCATTTGATTGTATTGAACGACGTATATTAATGTAAGTTGTTTACTTTTCTTATGTGATGACTCGATATTCTTATAGCAATAAATAAATAACAAGTGGAATGATAATAAAATAGGTTTTGTTTTGCAAAAAGGCGTTATATATGATTTTATAACATTTTCAGTTCAAGTTTTGCCAGCATGAATGTATGAAATCCTTAATGCCTCCAATAGCTAGATACAACAAAAATTAAAAACAAGGTAAAAAGTACTGGGTGGTCTTACCACAAAAAAAGCAATCTCTTTACATTTAGATGGAGAGGTGTAATTTAAAGAATAATTAAACAAAGATATTCAGATCTGCATGTATAATAGGGTATAATTTTGTTTGGCCAAATACAATTGATTTTCTTACTTTTTACTAGCTCTTGCCCGCGACTCCGTACGCGTTACACTACTAAATGTGTAGGTAACCTAAAAAAAATTGACTTGGCCCCCCCATTTTTATTCCATTTGACCTAATTTTGGATAAAAAGTAGCGTATGTGTTAATCCAGGTTATAATCTACGTACATACTAAATTTCATAGAAATCAGCCGTTACGACGTGATTGAGTAACAAACAAATAAATAAATAAATAAAAATCCAAACTTTCGCACTTATAATATTAGTGTGATAGGCATCACTCCGATGACTCTGAGGTTATAAACACTTTTTTTTTGTTTATATTTGTAAACTGTTTAGTGTCTCTCTTGAGTTAAACGAATTGTTTTTTCCAGAAACGAATAAAAAGAAACGGTTGCCCAATCACGCCCACTTACTTTCAGTGTAACTAAAAAACCCAACTCAGTTGTCCTACAAAATCGTCGCTGGCCTATTCGTCTACAAATTGGTATGACAGAAACGGGCCACATTCAAAATACCACTTTAGGCATCTTACAGGAAAACAGAGGACATAAAACAAATATATTATAATATAGCATCTTCATACCGTTTCCTAAGGCGCTATCTACGCTATATACGCTCTTTTACTATTATATAAAATACAGTCAGTTTTGTACAATATGGTAGATTAGATTAGATAATTCTTTATTGCACTCCATAAAACAATACAAATAACAAAGAACAACGTAAATCTATGTAAGCAATTGGCGGTCTTATCGCAAAATAAATATATATATGGTAGAGACCTAACCTATGAAATATTAGGTATGGATTGGTACAATCGACATAATTACAAAAAGCTAAATAATACATTTTTTTTTCTTGTACGACTGTGACCTATATGACTTGTATGACATATATACAAGAAAAAAATATAGATTAATATATTAAATATTATTATTATATTAAACATAAATTATATATAGAGTTTCATAGAAACTGGCATGGTTCTGGACGAGTGGCTTAAACAAAGAAAACGTATGCCTAGCAATGGGCCTAAATGTTTATAAATTTTTGAGAACTACGAAAATATAATTGTTTTGTGGTTTTATACTTAAAACTGCCGAAGGTTTTAAAGGTTGTTTAACATGTCTCATATTTGAATACAACGCTAAGAGATATGCTTCCAGCGGTGGACTATTTTAGTTGTATGAAAGTTACAAAAAAGAAGCAACCTTAATTTACCACTTACAAATTTAAGCACCTTCAAATTACAACTCTATTAATTCATTCACTAAGTCTAAATTACAAGTAAAAGCAACTACGACTCCAGTCGTTTTGCAATACAACCGCAGTTACGTAGAGTAGACAATAGGCCGTTGTGGATTTTTATACCGAGGTCGTTGCACTCAAGGGTTAGCGCGACTCGAGTTGGCAACATTGCAAAGCTACTGTCAGTTACATGGATTGGCGAGGGTAAGAATTAACGGTGACGTATTGCAATTTGAAGTCTAAGCGAGTTTAATAAGTTTACTGAATTCAAAATACAAAATGTAGGTGTCATCTTTCTTTTATGATAAAATGATATATGAATACGAGTATTCCCCCGAATTTGGTTGCCATAATATTATTTAATGCCAATTGAATATTAACGTATTAGCTTTTAGTCTTAATTTATTAGCAAATAATATTCAATTGTACGAATGTAATTATTCATAATACCATTAACTCTAATGCTCAATTCAACTAATATTTATTAACCTGGTATTTTTGTCCTAATGGTTTCAAGATAGGTTATATAAATTACGTCGGAGATAGCCGAGCATACCGCGGCAGTGGGCGGTGAGCTTCAAATTTAGGTTAGATATGTAAACAAAATATTTATATTTTAATTGTAAGCTTTATATTTTAGGTATTATGTAGGGACATAGTTATTGATCGAGTGAAGCTAGATCTCCAATTGGGCCAATATAATCAATTTGGGCAAATCGGCGTTGTATGTATGTATGTAAGTATGTATATATGTACATATGTTTGTTTGTCCGAGGATAATTTTAGCGTTAATCTGATCATCGTGAAATTTGATACATAGGTAGGTAGTGTTAGCACAATTTTGGTGTAACTAAATGAGCTATAAATGTGGGGGGGTTGTTGAGATATTGGGGTTCAAGAGGGGTAAAAAAAATGAAAATGAGAATATTAGGTCAAATGAGACGTCAAATGAAAGGTCTTATTAGTAAATTTCGACCCCTTTTTCAATTTTAGTTAAATTTTTGTAGTTTTTACGTTATTAGCCATAATTAAAACAAAACTTTGACAAAATTCACAGGGTGTGTTCACCAGTGACCCCACAATGCTAAAATTTGGTATTCGTGTAGCTTTAGTGACAAAAATATGGGCAAAAGTCTGAAATCCAGAATAACTGCATTTTTTACCCCAAATAAGAGTAACCAGTTAATATGAACTTCCGTTAGCTGTAATTTAGTGGCACTATTTTGATAGTCCAAAATTACGAATAATATATTTTGGTTTTTATGGGAGACTCGCGAGATCTCAGTTCGGAGCGAACCACTAGTACAATTAAATTTAAGTATGTTTCCTTAGGATTTTAGGATACGGAAAACGTATGTCAATAAACATTACATATGTAAATTATATAATTATGTTCCAGTGTGAGGGTACCTGTTTTATTTTTATTATTATCAATAAATAATACCATCATATTTTTGTATAATCATGTAAAAGTATCTAAACATTTATGCAAATGTATATGTGTATGAATTCACTTGGACAAAGTAAAAAATGGTATTTGACTTCCGTCCAAAGCTGAAATCGTGTTCTTTGTAGAATTTCCAGCAGGTTGCCATCTTGTTGTTTACGTTACATTTTTTTATATCGTACCGTCTAGTCGACCCTCTATCTTTATTTGAAATTGGAAGAGTAGTCGACTAGCGGAGCTATTTTAAAACATCGAACCGGCAGTTTTTGTCCGATCAAAATCATCCGTGAACGCTATTTTGTAAACTATCAACCTTTGAATAGTAATCGGAAAGGTATCCGTGGTTTCATCAATCCAAAATAGTAGTGAATCTTTTGGACGTTTTAAAATAGCCCCGCAGGTAAAAGTATTGTCTGTGTTGTGCTGTACATAGGTTACACTAAAAGTTTCCGGAATTGGCCACTTACACAAACAATATTTAAAAAGTTATTACTACATTAGAAAACAGAACTCTTTAGGCGTAGAATAAAATTTGTTTCATCTGATTGTGAATTGTTTTCGCATTGTGGCGTCATTTAAAAAATTGCGTGGTTACAATAAAATGGATGTAACTCGGGAAAATTTTCGTTGCATGATTTTTTACGATTTTCAGTGTAATTTGACAGCTTAGCATCGCTTAGCTTCAGTCTGCTTTTGGAAAAGGAGCACCATGCAAGGCGACTATTTATAGCTTGTTTGCAGAATTCAAACGAGGTTGTGTCAATCTCCACGATGAAATTCGTGAAGGTCGCCCGTGCACCGCTGTGAACAATAAAAATATTGATACCACTTAATCTACACTACACAAAGGTTAGCTGGAAGAAAATTATAATTAGCATTAAGTTCGCCTATGAATTATTTTATTAGTGCAATAAAGAATTATCTAGTATAATCTAATCATTCTGGAAAATACAAGTATGTTTTATTACAGACCCTTTCAACAAACTTTTCGAAAATGTATGAAATTTATTGTACTCGCATTTCACACATTTTCGAAACCACTACTCCTTATTATAATGCTTAATTACTTCTAGTGATTTATGTAGATAATTAATCAACATTTCAAAAACAATACACAATTTTACGGCTAGGTATTGTGGCAAAAGATTTTACAAAACCTACCCTGTATTACTAACTACCACCACACATTAATATAGATTTTACTGGTAAATTTTGCTAATAAAATAATTATACAACCACCGTTGTACTGCTGCCAATAACCTTTGGTAGCCAAGCTAATTTGGCTCCTATTTGCAATACCGCAGAGTTATTTACACGCTAACCTACGAGTACATTAAATACTATACTGAATGCGTACATATTAAGGAGGTTATTCTCTGAAAATAACTAGTGGTTCGCCCCGAACTGAGATCTCACGAGACTCCCATAAAAACAAAAATATTACTCGTAATCTTTGACTATCAAAACAGTGCCACGAAATATATAACCATGAAACTTAACTTACAGTTTTATTAAAATTACAGGTAATGAGAGTTCATGTTAAATGGTTACTCTTTTTCAGGGTAGAAGTCACAGTTATTTTGGATTTCAGACTTTTGCCTATAGTGGTATCACTAAAGCTACACGCAATGTGAATTGCGGCTGTGAATTTCGTCAAAGTTCAGTTTTTATTATGGCTAATAACTCTAAAACTGCAAAGCAATAACTAAAAACAAAATCGGGTTTAAAATGTACTAACAAAAACGTTTCATTTGACATCCCACTTGACCTAAGTCTCAACAACCCCCCCCACATATTTAGCTCATTTAATCACACTAAAATTCTACCCATGTATAAAATTTCACGATGATCGGATCAACGCTTCGAAAGTTACCAATGGACAAACAGACATACATACAATGCCGATTTGCCCAATACCAATTTGATCAAATACGTTTTCGTAAAAAAAAGAACAGGAAATAATATTGAATGAATATTTATAGTTAGTAAGCCGTTGGGAGCAGACTGCTCAAGATTGATAGCTCCAGAAATCTATAGGGGAGGCCTGTGTTCAGCAGTGTCTTAAAGTTGGTATGATGTTGATGGAAAAGTGTTTTTTTTAAAGGTAAATGTAAATACATTTTTACTACAAAAACCTTTTGATTCATATAAAATAAAACACTTTAAATTAAAATAACGAGATATGAACAGGCTATAATCCCCCAGTCACATGGATAAAATATTCACGTAATCCTCAAAGGAACACCGAAGGGAAAAATTAATTACAGCATCTAGATAAACATCTCTCTCTGTAATAGAGCCTACAGCAGCCTTGGAATTTAAAATAAATGTATATAATACTCGTTGATATTATCGTTACCTACGTTGCTTTTCGGGATAAAATATTTGTGTTTTAATTTCTTTAATTAATATTTTGCCGGAAGCATGGTTGTATAAGGGGTATCAGATATAGTTATGTATACACACTCAATCCCCGAGTGTAGTGCAGGCTTCTGGCGTCTGTGACAACACCATCGTCATTTGGGGTGAGCAGAATATCAGCGTTAAGTGGTACGTATTTTACCTACCTACTTAGCACATGCTGAGCTGGCAATATTTCGCAACTTTTTAATTTGAGCTGCAGTTAGTTGGTATTGCCTAAGTATTTATATTATTTGAATTTTTTGACTTCTGGCACTTTGTCTTATTTTATGTACAAGTTAACGTAATACGCCAGAAGTTTGATATCCCACCATCTGTTATTGTGTTTCCTTTGTATGTCATCATTGATTATGATCAGGTGACATTGTGGTCAAACGAAGATCTACCCAGTTTAAAAAAAATGCCATGTCGTGTCAAATATTTTCATTTTAATTTCATTTTATGATTGATTAAATAAATTAAATTAATGATATATAATTAATGAACAACAAATTCTGCTTTTCGATTTAAAATATTACGGATTTATTTCACAATATTTGTTCGAGCAATAAAGCCGTCGCTTTATGAAAGTTGATTCTATTCTTGGCACCTAGGTGGAATTTGACTGCTCTGTTTTACTATAAAAAAACTATACCACGTGCTACGGTTGTTCTTGGAGATATATATAACATATAAATATAGTTCTCGAAACTCGTTTTTTTATTGATGGTAGTCAAGCGCTTGACCACTATCTCACCTGATGGTAAGTGAAGGTGTGATAGAAGATTGAGCACGCTTGCCTAGAAAGAACCTATTCACTCTGAACTTGAAGACTCCAAGACTCCATTTTAACCTTATGCTAAGTAAACTATTAACAACTCTGCTTGTGCAAATTATTTGGAGCCCGTACTGTCCCACTGCAAAGCGATGGCCTCCTTCTGTGGTCTGAAGACCGCGACGCCGATGGAAAGATGTACTCATATTGTTTATGGAAGACTGGTCCACAGACACTTACAATAGAGTGCAAATTATAACAAAAAAATCCATTTCTCCCCTAAAAACCAGAAAGGCAGAGTTGATAATATTAATATTCATCTCGATAGATGAAACTTTGGCCATCCACTAAAACAAATCCAATCATGACTATACCAACTCAATACCGTAATACATAAAAAGTTGTATAAAACATCGATATTCTGGTATCATTTAGCAGACTCGCGCCGGTGCTTGGAACTTTCTGGAACTTCTTTCGACCAAGTTATCCGTAGATTCGTGCGATCGTGACTACGCTGATTAATTCATCCAAGTTGATGGGGGCCTATTGTTTTTCGCCTTTTTTAGGTTATTTGGCTTTGATAAATGAGTGCGATTTATCTGTTGTGTCCCGGAGTTGATTTCAGTCGGGAAGTGAGGGTAGATAATTAATATTTTTATCTTTACAGAGAGAGTGACAGTGTAATTTTTCTTTTCAATTTGGACGTCGTTACTCAATTAGGGGCGACAGGTGCTTGTAAATGGATGGGTTTTCTAACAAAATAGAAAATGAGATTACAGAAAAATCTAAAATAGAAATAAAGTTGTACTTTTTTTTTTGACGACTATTGAAGTGCCAAAATAATCCATAGTGTATAGTGAAGTAAATTTTGTACTTTGTAAGTTTGTAGAGGATAATCTAAGAAAGTACTGATTGATTCAGAAAATTATTTCTACTAAATAATAGTGTAGGTAGTGTAGCACTAGCTAGGCTATACTTTATTTGACTAAACATAGATTCCTTATTGCTTACTATTTGTATTTATATATTTACATTTATTTGCAGCCTGTACTGTCCCACTGCAGGGAAAAGGCCTCCCTTCCTTCCTTCCACTCCACTCTATCATGCGCGTGTGTGGTCCAGTGTTCTATATACGAGTCGAGTTCGTCTTTCCATCGGCGTCGCAGTCTGCCACGTGGTCGTTTTCTGTCTTTTGGGATCCACTTGGTGGTGGATTTTACCCATAACTCCTCCAACATGCGGCAGACGTTTCCCGCCCAGTCCCACTTTAACTTACCTACTTGGTGGCCAACGTCCGCGATTTGTGTTTGGGAAACAGTTCACTGTTTCTAATGCGGTCTGTTAATTTGACTCCTAGGATACTACGCTCCATGGCTCGCTGACAAACCCCGAGTTTGGACTTTTGTTGATCCGTCAAAGACCAGGTTTGAGCGTCATATGTAAGGACGGGGAGATTACGCGTCAATACCACTTTGTAGTTAATGAAATTTAATAATTTTATTTAACCAAAATTGCTAACAAAGTTACAAGCGGGTTAGCTACACTAGCAATGATATAAATTCTATGTATTATATGCTAATAATATATTCATTTTAAACTAACATTGTGTTACATTGATTACACATAATATCCCAAACAATGGCTGGTTTATATAGTTTTAAACAGAACTAGCAAATAACCAGACTCCTTTAAAATAAGCAGACTTGTGTTCTTGTTTTCTTGTTTTCACAAAACCGGCGAAGCTTGAACTCAAAACGTTTATACGCTCAATATTCCAGTCAATCTCGGCATTAAACATTTCATAAAGCGAGCTATCGTCTTGTTGTTTTAATAAAATATCCTTGCTTAGGCTCGATTCATACTAAAGTTTGTTTAAATTTACACCGGGCTGTAAAGAAATGATGACTTTTAAACTAGCAAATACATTTTACAAAATTAAAAAACCCTTCTTCTAGAGTCGTGGGTTAAAAACAGAGGTGGCTAAGAACCAGCCAAATAACACTAGTTAACTATATAACTATCATATAGTTAGTTACCCCGTTAACTCTTTAAAAAAACCACGTCTGAATTGGTACATCGATAAACAAATATATAAAAAAATTGTCTAATTCCAAAAAATGAGATAAATCACAAGAAAACAATAAAATATGGGAAATATGTATATTATGAACTAGCTGACCTGCCTGCGGCTTCGCACGCATGGTTTGTCAATAAAAACAATACCCTCCTTCAGCACAGTCGGGTAAAAAGTAGTCTAAAAAAAAAGCGAATAAGGCATTGGGGTTCGTTATAAGATCTTGCTCTCAGTTTTCCAATGTCAAAATTGTCAAAGTCCTCTACTGTTCATTTGTAAGTCGTAGCATTCTTGAATACGGTTCACAAATTTGGAATCCGCAGTATGATTTTTACATAAATCGACTAGAATCCTTACAGCGTAGGTTTATGAGATTTGTTCAGTACAAGTGTAATACGTATGACAAAAATTATGAGACGAGATGCAAAAGGCACCATATGCTTCCACTTCAGGAAAGAAGAAAGATATTGGACATTTCCATGTTGGTAAAAATTGCACAGTCTCTCATTGACTCCCCTCAACTTCTTTCCTTGATACGGCTACGAGTACGAGTCCCTAAAAGAACCATAAGGATACCTTTTCTTTCTCTTTATGTTCCTCACTGTAGGACGACCTCTGTGGTGCAGTGGGCGAATAACCGGCTGAGACGCAGGAGGTTGCGGGTTCGATTCCCACCGCGGAACAAATGTTTGCATGATCTACAGATATTTGTTTCGGGTCTGGATGTTTTTCTATATATTATAAGTATGTATTTACAAAACAAAAAGTATATAAGTATTATATCAGTTATCTGGTTCCCATAGTACAAGCTCTGCTTAGTTTGGGGCTAGATAGTGCTGTGTGAAATGTCCATCAATATTTATTATATTATTATTATTATTATTAAACTATCGGCAAAACTCCTTCTTTATCAGATCTGCTAATTATATTAATAAACTGGTTGACTTTCCTGAGTTAGATTTATTTAACTTAAATCCCTCAAAATTTAAGCGTGTCCTTTTGGAACACTGGTTTGAATTGGTTCAATAACTGTTAGTTCTCACTTTTACTTACATCGAAACTTTCATATTTTTACTTATATATTATTTTTTACCTTTCTTTTAATTTTGAAAATGTTAATTAAACAAACAAGCTCACTTTAATATTATATGCGAAAACATGTAAATGGTAATAAGACGTTTTTAAAGTTGTTCTTGTTAGAAATAAGTACTGTTTGTTTTCCGAATAAAATAAAATAAAATAAAATAAACTATGTTACTCAGGGATAACGTAGCATTCTAATGGTGAAAGAATTTTTGAAATCAGACCAGAAGTTTTTGAGATTATTCGTTACAAACACTAAAATACAAATCTTTTTTCTTTACAATATTAATATAGATAATATAGTAACCTAACCACAAACCAGGTAAAGGTTATTGAAATCATTAAAAAAAACATATTTGAATTCGGAGAAGTTAGTTAGTGTTCGTCACACAGATTAAAAATTTTGAATAAAATCGTATTCCAAGTGTACGCTTATGTACCATGTTTTTGTTGCAAAATATTAAACTAATAACATAATATGTTAATTAATTTAAAATGAGTTTATATAGATAACACTTTACTAAACATACCTAAAGTACGGACTTAACCATAGGTATTTATAAAAAATTATTAATTAATATAATATTAACAGAACAGTTTAGTCATCTGGAAGGCCGTTGCAAACGATCTATATCAATAGATAGCTCAACTCAAATATGTTACTTAATCATTGTAATCTGCTAATTTAGGCTAATATTTCTTGTTACCTACATACTAGTATTATAAAACAATTATAAGAACTCAATAAATTATACTTATTCTCATAACTATTCCTAATCACTACCACCCGGAAGTGTTCCCAAGACACTGGCTACTATTACAATTCGTAATAATAAATAATATATTATAATGATTTTTATTTGTCGTATTTGTCTCCGTCCCGAACAGCAGAATAACTATTAAAATATCGGAAAAAATCACGCAAAAAGATATTATGAAGAATAATCATTTTCTCATACATTGATGCAGATAATGATGGCCGACGTATATTGACGGCCAGCGTCATATGCATGTCAATGCGATATGAAGTTCGCCGGGTCAACTAGTTCAGTATAAAATTTTCATCTATTCGGTATTTTGTTGGCAAAATAATTTGTCATATAGATTTTAATTGAAAAATCTTGAACTCTTGTTACAAACTGGTGTAAGGACGGATAAGCCGTGGGCGTTACTCGTATTACTTATTAAAGGCTCGCTCGGAGCTGACGTAATTAGTTCGTAGCTTGTAAGACGAGTCTTTAGAACGAGTGATTTATAACTGATAACAAAAAGTAGTTCACATAATATTAATTTATCTAATTTAAGATGATTTTTTATCAAAATGAACTGGTACCCCAATTCTTGTAATTTTAACTTTAGATCGTATTACGATCTTAAGATAATTTGGTGACGTCTATCGGATTAGACCGAACTTGAATATGACTAGACTTATTGACGAAAATTGGTGTTAGGAGGTAGTTTGTTTCTGTTTTATGTATGATTTTTAGTTGCACTAACAGCTAACACTAACTCAAACGTCTTGTAATTTTAAGATATTTTTTTTAAGTTACCATAGTCAAGGATTTTGTTTTAAAAACCTTAATGTTAAGAATATCTATTCATGTTGAGATTACGACCTTTAGGCCAACGTCTTTAATCTGAGGCATCTATATACTTCTGCTGAATACCCGCCCGGAATTGCACAGTTTTTATCTAAATAATAAATAATAATAAATATTGCTGGACATGTCACACAGCGCTATCTAGCCCCAAACTAAGCAGAGCTTGTACTATGAGAACCAGATAACTGATAGAATACGTATATACCTTTTTTTGCAAATACATACTTATAATATATAGAAAAACATCCAGACCCGGAACAAATATCTGTAGATCATGCAAACATTTGTTCCGCGGCGGGAATCGAACCCGCTGCCTCCTGCGTCTCAGCCGGCTATTCGCCCACTGCGCGACGGAGGTAGTCAAATAAAAAAAAATATATAGCCTTTAACACTTAGGGGTAGTATAGCTATCTTATAGCAAAATTTATTTTAATCGATTCGGTAGTTTCTAAGATCATATCTCTCTAATATCTAAGTATATTATATGTATATAATATTCTATATCGAATATCTAAGATTCCTACAAACTATACTAAAAATAATGTTGCTGTAGATACTGACCCTCTGTAGAATAAAACCTGAAATAAACGAAATCAATCGCGGTTTTTCCAGTTCAAAATGTTTAAATCAAGTTTGAGTTGACCTACTTTGAAAGGGAACAAATAAATGGTTCAAGGTAAGCCCAGGTTAAGTGAAATGGTTAAATAGGTAAGCGGATACAGGTTATTGGGTAATTTTAACCCACTGTTTCATAATGCATGGCTTAGTAATTGAGAGTTGTTCAGTCGAAAAGCTCACTTTGTGTAGATTGTTTACTTTAGCTGTGCTTTTGCAATAAACAAACTGATAAGTTATTTGTTATTACGAGTTTGTGTATCGCGTGGTCCACTAATGCGTAAACGTAGCATTCATCTGGGCAAACACATTCCTAGCCCGGAGGAGCTAACAGCTATCACCCCTAAGAATATTCTTAAGTTTTTAGCATCTGTAGGACTTAGTGGTAAACTTTAAACGCCCCCATAACCTAGGGGCGACACAAAAACAAGTGGCGATCACAATAGGTATGTGGCCGCAGTGAAGCCGCAAAAGCTAATAAAATAAAAGTTTTCAGTAATATCGCTTGATATTGTCAATAATTTGTGTAAGGGATCATAAATAATTTATTTTCTTATGACTGTTGTTTTTATTTAATACAGAAGAATGGACTAAAATTGTATCGTAGCATCTTCTTCTTAGTCGTTGCACACTTGGTAGATTGGTCATTGTCGATATGTTATCGGTCGGGCTACCCTTCGCCACTCTTTTTTTTATCGGTGATAGCCAAGCGCTTGACCACTACCTCACCCACTTATCAAAAAACACAATTTCACTCGATCCTTTCCTATAACTTTTTTAGGGAAACCATTAGAAGTAATATCGAAGTTATTTGAAATAACAGATGATACTGTCCTACAAGCAGGTACCAAACAATTCTCAATCGATTAACGATTGAACTGTATTAAACTTGCAAGTGTGGTGTATAACCATAGTACCAAAAAATAAATCTAGTTATTAGTGAGGTTGTGAGTTAGTGTGTCAGCTAATTTCTAGTAAAGTGTAGGCGTACCAGTAAGACATGGGTCCTCCTTGGTTGCGTCATCGACAGATCGAGACTTACCTGTGAAAAGAAAAATCAATAATGTCATATCACAAAAATTGTACAAGATATATTGTGCACTAGAGTAATTTTGCATTGTTGTAAATATAGGTAAATTTTTTTGTTCTTATGAACCAGGGCCCGTAGTCAAATTACATTTGCTTCGAATCGATTCGATTTCTACATAGGTTTGTTGTCGATATATCACGTGATATTTCCATAGCATGTGTCAAATCCTATACATTTACGGACTTATCTACTAGCGTCATCGCTAATCGAATGTAACTTGGCTAAGTCCTTTGATTTATAAATCAGTATGACGGCTCAACACGGTGCACGATGAGCTGACATACTGATGTATTTTCCATTATTGCAAGATATTTTTAAGTGGAGACCGCACCTAATATAAGTTGCTAGATGCAGCCAGGTTTGCTAGGCCACTCTACGAAGGTTTATCTGTACGAAAAATAGAGTAAATTACATTTTAGCGTAGAGAGTTAAAATATTTGTACTGACGTCTACTCTCTATGCTTAAATGTAATTTGACTGTACCTATTCTTTCATAAAGACAAACTTTTACAGAGAGGTCATGCAGTGTTGGCCGCACTAAATCGATAATCTGTGAGGTGGGTATGTTAGTGCCTATGTTTAGCAAGTTGCAGTAATAGCTAGATAGAAAACCCCACTGTAGTGCCAGTTACACATTTAAAAAAAACTTGTAGTCTCGATAAAAAATGCTTCACAAACACTTCGTATTGTTTTACGTCCACAGAGACTATTTCAAAGTTTGTGCTCATAAAATGTGCCTCTTAGTTTTTCATGTACAATATTTTGTCCCACAAAAAGGCTGATTGACAGGCCATCCATTACCGCACTCAAACTTTGTAAAACAACAGTTCGCGACATCGAAACAAAGTTCCCAACTTGATGATCACGCGGGACACCAATTCTTTTAGGGTTCCGTAAGAGCCTTTGTAATTTTTACCCGACTGCCCAGAATGAGGTACAAACTAACTGAAAAAAAAGATACAGCAAATTTAGTGTCAGCAAATGAATAATTACGTCATTATTGATTCTTTTAGAGCTCCTTATAACCTTTGTAATGTTTAATGTATTATATTCGATTTCAAAAGTTTCATTAAGGCTGGCATAGTAGCTAATATCGCTCAGGCGATAGTAAATAATCGCTGCTTGCAAGCGTATACTCGACTACCAGTAACCATCGCTTGAAATATGGTCGCGAACGGCGATCTACTATTGTTATCACGACGTTTATTTTCAACTTAAAATGGTTAACACCAAAATGTACTGAAATTTTTAGGTCTGAAATTTAATTGCAATAAGATATCATGGCCGTATCTCAACGTCGAAAATGCAGTGAAGGTATTAGACAAAATTATTTGGACAGTTTTGACACTTACGTAATTTTATAGGCTATCCCATAAAACAAATAATATAATATTCATCTATCAATTGAATATTTTTTTATCGCTACACAAGTATTAAAAAGCTACAGAACCCTAGCTTATCCGACGCGCTCTTACACCAGTTTTATTTTTCATTCACAAAGTTCTAAAACTTTACAAGATTGCTTGGGCTTTGAAAATGATTTCAGCGGCTTATTTTGTTCTTAAAGATTACATTGATAGGCTTATTCTGGTTCAGAAACTGTGAAGACTTAGGATAATGAACATGACCCTAAGGTTGAACTTTTAAATAAATTGGTTAAGCGTATGCCACCAGAATCTATAGTGGATGGTAATGTGTAATGTGTTACTGTTAGTGGATTTCTGGTATCCACTAACAGTAACGAGCGCGACATCGTGAGGCGTTTAACAGCAGCCCATATAAATAATGATACGTACGTCACTCTCCACGGGCGTACTACGAAAGTTTGACGCACGCAATGTCGATGCACATTAGCGCGACAAATCGCGATGTTTTGCATTGGTTCTGTTCACTGGTAGAAATATTATACCTATATACAATAACGAAGCTTATAATGAGCTGGTTACGTAAGCAAAGTACAAACAATCGAAAACCAATATTTAATTACCACGGTGACCACCAAAACATTTCACTAGTAATTCGGGTATGCTGTTATCTCATTTTACACGCAATACAGTCGAACGCATAATCATCGTCATCATATCATCCAGAAAACGCCAGTAAGTAAGACAATTAAGCGTGTAATGGGCAGTCCTTAACCAAATAATTCTCTTCCCGCCAATCTTTGGAATAATTTAACCTTAATAATTCTTAAACAAGTTATTGATATATCTAATTAGTTATATGACCACAACTTCGTCCGCAATTTTCTGGATCTCGACAACAGCGCCACGTACCGGGTCCAATTGTAAATCTACACCACCATGACTCACCCAAACACACACAAAAGAATCATCAAAATTAGTTTAGCCGTTTGGGAGTTCAGTGACCTACACAAGTACAGAAGAATCCATACTAATATTATAAATTCGAAAATAACTCTTTCTCTAGTCTGTTTGTTACGTTTTCATGACTAAACGGCTGTACCAATTTCAATGAAATTTAGATAATTTGATCGGGATTGAAACATAAACTGCTTTTTACCCGACTGCGCAGAAGGAGGATAATGTTTTTATCAACAAACCACGTGTGCGAAGCCGCGGGCGGGTATGACTACCTCACCTGATGGTAAGTGATGAGTAAGTGTGCTCGTAAATGAAACAGACTAAAAAAGAATCTATTCACTGGACTTGTGTTTTTGGTGGTGGCTATACCATATTTCACAAATTGTAGGTATGCGCCTACTGCGGTGGTTTCAGTGCTCACAAAGAAAATTAATGGATTTCCAACCAATAACCGAAATTGGAAGCTGGACACCACATTTGATAGATTTTGTTTACGAAATTAATTGCCTATATCGTGCATGTTCGTTTTGATGAAGTATTGAAAATGATTGAATTAGGTCTGAAGAGATAACAAACATGGTTCATGTTTATAATACTTTGTATAAATTATTTCGGTATTGTTAATAAATATTTAACTTGTTAATATTCTGCAGTGGTTTCAATAAAGTAAAATTTTTAAATTTAATAGAAATAAAAAAACAGCCAAAGTTTTAAGAAATAAGTTGACTTATTTTACTAAACACAGTCATGTTTAGTATAAATTTGTTCAACAAGCCTTGCTCAGTTTTGGATTAATATATGGTTTGAGCGCTGTGTGAAATGTCCAGTTTTCAATTAAGATACACTTCGCGCATGTAAAAGTCATAGCTTAAACCAAAAAGTAAATACATGATCCTATTCGATCCAGCCACCAATAAAAACACTATAACTCTGAAATATAAAAAGGCACAGTGTTTTCTGAGTTATTTTCGTGAAAGCCCAAAATAATTGAAGGAAAAAGGTTGAAAACTTACTGTACCCAAAGAAAACAATCCCAGAAATAACGACAAAACCCCATAAACTTCCAACGTGGGGCCTAAATACGTTTATCCAAGAACGTCGTTATGGCGTTGATACTTTAACCTAGAAATGTTTATTAAGTTATAGAGGTTAATATTATCTTATCTGATAAGATAAAGTATATCCTGTTATAAGTTATTTGTTAAAGTCAGCTATGACACAATTTAATTTATAGTTCAAGCCGTTCGACGACTGCCGTGGCTTAGTTGGCAAATAGCTCGCTGAAACGTGGGAAGTTGCAAGTTCGATTCCCGCCGCTAACAAATGTTTGAATAATCTACATATATTTGTTTTTGATTTTTCTCTTTATATTATATGTGTATTTACAAAAAAAAACAGTCATCTGGTTCATATAGGACCAGCTTTGCTTAGTTTGGGCCTGGATAGCGCTGTGTGAAATGTGCAACATTATATATTTCTATAATAATCATAATGTAATTATTACGGTGGAGTGGCTGTGAGCGGGGCACATAGCTCAAAGAACCAACGAAAGGAGGGGCAGAAAGGTTCTAGAGTGGAGACCGCACACTGGAAAGCGCCGCGTAGGACGGCCCCCTACTAGATGGAAAGACGACCTGATAACGGTTGCTGGCACCCTTTGGTATATATAGGGGAGGCCTATGTTCAGCGGTATGCTGTGGTTTATATGATGATGATGGAAACACGCGCGAGGCGTTGTCAGCCAGGCAAAAAAAACTTATCCAATGCCAAACTACATCAAAGCTAAACCAAGCTGATAAAAAAACTATCTAAGTAGAAACTGTGATAACACAACAGAAGGAAATATAAAAATACCCTAAAATGTTGCCACATCTATTTTGCGGCTTGAATGTTGCCACATATATTTTGTAAGACGGATTTGGCATAATCCAATTTCCCGTTTGATGTTGAATCTTGTGAATTATGGGAAAAGTTTTTATGCATTATACATGACGGAAATGTAGGACTTCCTTGACACACTGGTAAAGCTTCTTGCCTAGAGAAACGACTCTGTTTTTATCAGAATTTTAGGAAAAGTGAAAGAAATATCAGAATACAATTTTTTAGTGAGTAATAAATTTATTTGAGACACAATAATAAACAAATAAATATAAATATAGCTGGACATTTCACACAGCGCTATCTAGCCCCAAACTAAGCAGAGCTTGTACTATGGGAACCAGATAACTGATAGAATACTTATATACTTTTTTTTGTAAATACATACTTATAATACATAGATAAACAACCAGACCCGGAATAAATATCTGTAGATCATACAAACATTTTTGTTCCGCGGCGGGAATCGAACCCGCTACCTCCTGCGTTTCAGTCGGCTATTCGCCCACTGCACCACGGAGGTCGTCATAACAATAACAGCACAGTTAACATAAATTAAGAGACTTAATATAAAAAAGTTAAATCAAACACAATTACATAAGTACATAAAATAAAAAATATGAAGACGTAAGTAGGTACACAAAACACTGGAAAACAGATAAAGAATATTATTAATACTAGTTTTATTTTATAGTGTTATCCGAACACATACGGAAAATTCCAAGATTTTTAAAACCATCAAAATAATGTCAATCCCAACCCGCAACCTTCCTCTTGATACGAGGATGCACTATCCAATTGTGCTATCAGGCTAATTCACGTCAGGGTCGAAATTAGTGAGATGATTCAGATTACGACTAAAGCGCCGTTAGCTGCATCTACAGGAAAACTTATACAGTTTTTTTTGACCTGCTCAATGCCAAACGCTGCAGTTTAGTACACTTACAAGAAATGTCGCGTTGCTTATTTTGAAATAGTATTTTTATTTTATAGTGTTAACCGAACACATACGGAAAATTCCAAGATTTTTAAAACCATCAAAATAATGTCAAGCCCAACCCGCAACCTTCCTCTTGATACGAGGATGCACTATCCAATTGTGCTATCAGGCTAATTCACGTCAGGGTCGAAATTAGTGAGATGATTCAGATTACGACTAAAGCGCCGTTAGCTGCATCTACAGGAAAACTTATACAGTTTTTTTTGACCTGCTCAATGCCAAACGCTGCAGTTTAGTACACTTACAAGAAATGTCGCGTTGCTTATTTTGAAATAGTGTTTTTATTTTATAGTGTTAACCGAACACATACGGAAAATTCCAAGATTTTTAAAACCATCAAAATAATGTCAAGCCCAACCCGCAACCTTCCTCTTGATACGAGGATGCACTATCCAATTGTGCTACCAGGCCATATCACGTCAGGGTCGAAATTAGTGAGATGATTCAGATTACGACTAAAGCGCCGTTAGCTCCATCTACAGGAAAACTTATACAGTTTTTTTTGACCTGCTCAATGCCAAACGCTGCAGTTTAGTACACTTACAAGAAATGTCGCGTTGCTTATTTTGAAATAGTATTTTTATTTTATAGTGTTAACCGAACACATACGGAAAATTCAAATTTTAAAACCATCACAAAAATATTATTAATTGTTACTTATCAGTGGAGAGTACTATTACTTAGGAGATAGATTAAAAAGAATTGGTACCTACCTATCCATCCACCTTGCCACCTACATACTGGCATCTAGAATTGGATGGAATTGTGTGTTCAATGGAAAAAACCGGTTCACGCGGCAAGCAACTATAAATAGCAGTCTCGTGTTAGGACGAGATAATTTTCGTAATTGGAATGTTACTAAACACCTCGGCATACAAACAGAATAACGTGTTTTCACCTGTAAATACTCAGTTGCCTCATCACCCGTTTAATTAGTGTTGATATTTGGTTTGCTTGGCATATGCATTGCAATTCAGGGGGGCAACACAGCTAATTGGGGACACATCCACCTGGTAAGAGCTGAGCTGTCTATTAATCGTTGGTCTACAGATGATTCAATTGTTATTTGACGACCTCCGTGGTGCAGTGGGCGAATAGCTGCCTGAGACGCAGGAAGGTAGCGGGTTCGATCCCCGCTGCGGAACAAATGTTTGCACGATCTACAGATATTTATTCCGGGTCTGGTTGTTTCTCTCTATATTATAAGTATATATTTACAAAAAAAATAAATATATATATAGGTAAGTATTCTATCAGTTATCTGGTTCCCATAGTACAAGCTCTGCTTAATTTGGGGCTAGATAGCGCTGTGTGAAACGTCCAGCAATATTTATTATTATTTATTTATTATTGTTAAAGAGATTATGTAGTTATTAATAAATGAAAAATGAGTAGGTATTAGAATATACGCTAGTTTAGTGCAATCTATATTTATATCATCTCATATCTCTATATCGATAGTTTTTATTAGATCATGGTTAAATTAATTGATTACATTAGAATCAGCACCCCAAATCTAGAGTAATCGTGCTAATTCTGAACGGTTATAACAAAGCAAAAACAAAACCAAAAAAGTTACTTTATGCAAATTTCGTATCACGCTAATTATTGAAAAAATAATTCAAACTCGATAAATCGCGGGTCGCTTTCACGGAAACGTCACTCGACCCTCAGTCAAAATTGCTAAAAGGGTTTGGATGTGCATCGAACATGATGAATGGGATGAGATGATATTTTACTTACAAATAATTAACTAGTGGTTCGCCCCGAAACTCTCGCGAGTCTTCGCTTAAAATAAAAAAATATTTTTGTAATCTTTTTTTTTGTAATCTTTGAATATCAAAATAATGAAACGAAATAAGAACCAAATAATTTAAACTACAGTTTCATTTAAATTACAGGTAACGGGAGTTCATGTTATCTAGTTACGCTTTTTTGAGGTACAAATTGCAGTTATTCTGGATTTTCAGACTTTTGCCTATATTTGTGTCACTTAAGCTACACGCATACTAAATAACAGCACTGTGGTGTACCCTGTGAATTTTGTCAAAGAGTTATTATTATTATGGCTAATAACTCAAAAACTACGAAGATTAAACTAAAAATAAAAATATGGTTGAAATGTACTAATAAAGACCTTTCATGTGAGGTCCCATTTTACCTAAAAGTCGCATTTTCATTTTATTTTACCCCTCTTGAACCCCAATATCTCAACAAACCCCAACATTTTTAGCTCTTTTAATCACACCACAATTGTGCCATCACTGTCTGCCTATATACCAAATTTCACGATGCTCAGATAAACGCTTCGAAAGTTATCCTCAGACAAACAAACATACATACATACATACAACGCCGATTTGCCCAAGTTGATTTAGAGATCTCGCTTCGCTCGATCAATTACTAACTTATAGTGTTAGTACCTTTTATTACCTTGTGTACTCTTTCCGTAAATAAAGCTTTTAAATTTTAAAGACGAAATTTGCATAATTCAACAATAGCTCAATAGTTTCATAGAAAAATAATGATGGGCCTAAAAAGGTAGGAGCGCCCCGAGCGGACCCTCGACCGCGTTAAGCGTTACTTGAGCGCCGCAAAAGGCCACGAGAACCGTTAAACATTTCAATAACAACACAAGTAGGACAAGGGCGAAGCTATTTATATTTTTACCCGACTGTGCAAGAGGGTATTGTTTTAGGATGTATTTATGTATGTATGGCAACCTCAAACAAACTTTAAAACTAATATTATTATGATAAAAATCACTAAACGAATCCTTTGTAACACCATACTCGTTATAGCTTCGCTAATTGCGCTCTATCTAAAGATTACTTAAAAGAGATCGCTTTCAGCAATAAGGCCGCCTATTGAAATGCCTTATTGGTCTAGTTTAGTACTTACCTATTTTTGTTTTGGTAATTTGATAATTAAATACTTTCCTACATCGCGAAGGAACAGGCAGTAAAATTGATCCTAGTGATTTTAATGAATAAAAGATTTTGACTTTGACTTTGTCTCTTTTTGATCAAAGTTTTTACCTACAAAAGTAATGTAGTTATTCAAATAACTTACAAATGAATTAAAAAGCATTAAAACCAGTGCTCATTGAAAAACCTTGACGTGTAGTTAAAAGTTAGCGTTAATTTGCTCACATGAAGGTAGCTGCAAAAACAAGTGAGACAGAGATATACATCTAAACGAGTTAAAGTGAGAGAAATCGTGTGGATTCAGGAGCAGATTTACGTACAAAGTCTCATCCTTGCACAGAGCGAGTGGAAAACATTAGTTTAACGTCATAAAAGTAGCGTTAAGCGGAGCGGATATTAATTTGATGGAAATTTAATAAAATTAAATATTGTCACATACATAATATGACCCTACACTAACATTTCCTGTAACGTGAGTATCAGTAACATCAAGACCCAGAACAAATATTCGCAGATCTCGCAAACATTTTTTCGCAGAAAGAATCAAACTGAACTCAATAATATTGTAATTTTGATAATAGTACATCTGTGTGACGAACGACTATGAAGGTATGAGGCATGAATAATGATGAGTCGAGAGACAGAAAATAATTTAAGTGTTTATGATGTGCAAGTGAATGGAGCGAATAAACAGGACAGAAAAAGTGACAAAAGGAGAAGTATTAAAAAGAGTGAACGAGAAAAGAACGAATGAGAACTGTAGAGAATAGAAGGGGAAATATGCTCTTATTCGTCTTTATACGACTTGAACGCAGTTTAAAAACAATAATCAAAGTTAAAATAGAAGGAAATGAGAAAGAAGAAGGAATAAGCAACGATTATGGAAAAGATGTCATGGACCATCTTAAAACAAGAAAAATGGAGAGAATTTCGTCAGTTGCACGGACAAGAGCAAATCACTTTATACGAGATGAAGATGACGAAAGAAATTGAACACTGAATGAATAAAGCACTCTAACAAAAAGTGGCTTTAGAAATTTAATTGTGGTGCTCGGTTTCAGCTTGGTTTCACATCGTATTTGTACAGAACAATTTGTCTATTTTTCAACCTTTCTCAAGATGAAATAATTTATATCATCTCTGAATAATGTTATCTGATCCGAGAAGAACATTAAATAATAATTATAATTTTACAAATAGGACTTTATCACGTTCTGTTTTATCAGTTTTACGACAGACAATGTTTCGGTTCAATTCGTGAACTGGACAGCGGCGCGTAGTGCGAGGCAAGACGCAGCGCGGATAGGATCGCACTCACCATGGTGAAGGTGATACGAATCAAAACATTGTCAGTCATGACACCAATATAACTGTACGTGATAAATTCCGTATTTATAATAATAATAAAAATTGAAATAAATCACGAAAGTTTTCTAAGTAAATACAAATTACCTGTTAAGTATTCTCTGTTAGCTTTTGAACCTATTTAGGAGCATTGGTCAGGAATCACAAACATACAACAATGTATTGGCGTGATCTTTGATGGGGTAAGTAGTAGTCGCGGTCTTTGTTAAAGAGTTCGTCCAGGGAATTACTACCACCGTAAATGTTTCTACCTCCAAGCAGTAATGCTTTGCTGTATTCTGGTTTGTAAAGTGGTTGTTGAAATTACAAGCACATAACCTCCCGTAAGCACCTGTCTCAGCTCAGGATCACAAAGCGTGAATGTTGCCTTCGGTATTACAAACATTCATGTAGCCTATGGTGTAATCGTTTATCATAAGATAGGCCGTATGCATTTTTGCTACCATCATCATCCTCATATAAACAATACGACGTCCACAGCTAAACATAGGCCTCCCCATAGATTTTCAGAACGACCAATCTTGTGCGGCCTGCCCCAACGGCTCCTAGAAACATTTTTTGCCTGCTTAGTAGTAATAATAAATAATAATAATAAATAATAATAATAAATATTACTGGACATTTCACACAGCGCTTTTTAGCCACAAACTAAGCAAAGCTTGTACGAGTACTGTGGGAACCAGATATATTTTTTTTCTAATATATTATATTTCTAATGTATTTTTTTCTGTAAATATATACTTATAATATATAGAAAAACATCCAGACCCACAACAAATATCTATAGATCATGCATACATTTGTTCTGCGGTGGAAATCCCACCAGCTAACCCGCGTCTCAGCCGGCTATTCACCCACTGCGCCACGGAGGTCGAGTAGTATAAAAGTTATACCTTATTACGCGCCTCCGCTCATCGCTATGCTTATGCAAAACGATATGTAAGGGTAACTTTGAATGGGTCGCAACAATCGATTTAGCCTGTGGGCGACGGAACGTGTTCTAGTGGCTTGATTTGGGATTTGTACAAGTTAAGCAATATCGGAGAGCGACTGAGACTGTGACGTCAGGCAGTATTAGAATAAAGATGACTTTCTTTTGACTTGAGCAATTTTTGTCTGATGTTATTTGATTTTTATTTATTTTGAGGAATGTATACGATACCGAGTTTCGAGTTTACTGTCTAAATAGTTTAAACGAATGTTTAATCTATACGTAGACTATTATAGTCAAGTAGTATTTAGCTGATATCCTAAACTTTGACATATATTTACTACCAGCTTCCACCCGTAGCTTCGCACGGGTAGTTTGCCAATTCAACATGGCATATGTGTTAAGTCAGGTTCTAATCTATGTACATACCAAATTTCATCGAAATCGGTTCAGCCGTTACGACGTGATTAAGTAACAAACAAACAAACAAATAAATAAACAAACTTTCGCGATCACTGTACATAATGTCGGACTCGCGCACGAAGGGTTCCGTACCATTTATACTTATTATACTTAATAAATATTTTCTTATATTTTCTTTCACACACTAGCACAACTTTATTTATTTACCTTATTTAAAGTTGGTGCCGATTAAGCTAGTCCTCTAAATTGTATGAGCGCCCATACAACTCAGAGGACTATCTTAATTGGCGTCAACTATGTATGTATGGGGACACCCTTTAATTTTCAACTTATATTATTTTCTGGAGTTTTTCCTTTAATTGTGCTGTAAGACCTTGCTTTGAGCCAAATTTCGTGATTCTATGTCAACGGTAACTACCATATAGGTTTTCGACCCAAAACCTATTGGTCTAAGAGCCGGTGAAGATCGACCTTCACCGATCTGATAACCAGATGAGACATATTTTTTATCAAATATAATTTATAAACAAATATGCCTATAATTACTTGCCTATCTAAAAGTGCTCTCTAAAAGTTTTTAGCTAGGCAACAGTACTTTTTTTTGGGCATCCAAAATCTCTGCGATGCGCCAACGTTATATGGTTGAAATACCTCCCATATCTACAAAGCGGTTCTCTTCCACCTTTATTATGCGCACTGTCAAAGAGTAGAACGCCTTGCCGGAGTCTATGTTTTCTGACAATTACAACCTAGGTGTCCTCAAGTCACGAGTGAACAGGTTTGTATTGAATTGAATTGCATCATCGCTTACCATCAGGAGAGATCGTGGTAATCGCGAACCTATAATGTATAAAACAATGTCTCTCACTAACCACTAGTGTTCTGTAGCTTTCGCACTTTCTTTGCACTTATAAGCTAACTAGCTTCCGCCAGCGGCTTTGTATGCGTTGTTTGTCAGCAAAAAGTAACCTATGTGTTAATCCAGGTTATAATCTACGTACACACCAAATTTCATCTAAATCGGTTCAGCCGTTTTGACGTGATTAAGTAATAAACAAACAAACATCCAAACTTTCGCATTTATAATACTAGCTGTTGCCAGCGGCTTTGCCCGCGTTGTTCTGGGGTGCAAAAATATATATAGAAACATAGACATTCCATTTTTATCCCATGGGAACTGATTTATGGAATAAAAAGTAACCTATGTGTTAATCCAGGTTATAATCTACGTACACACCAAATTTCATCTAAATCGGTTCAGCCGTTTTGACGTGATTAAGTAATAAACAAACAAACATCCAAACTTTCGCATTTATAATACTAGCTCTTGCCAGCGGCTTTGCCCGCGTTGTTCTGGGGTGCAAAATATATATAGAAACATAGACATTCCATTTTTATCCCATGGGAACTGATTTATGGAATAAAAAGTAGCCTATGTGGTAATCCAGGTTATAATCTATGTTCATACCAAATTTAATCGAAATCGGTTAAGCCGTTTTGACATGATTATGTAACAAACAAACATCCAAACTTTCGCATTTACAATATTAGTGTGATTATTGGGATTATCAACAATTAACCCAGATTTTTAATCATAAAAGTCCGAATAAAACATTAAAAAGGTACTTCTAAAGATACATTTCTTTTTAAATTTCAGTCTAAGGCAGTTTTACGCGTCGGTTTTAACGAATTCATTTGACGACAAAAAGCGACCCTTGCTTAGCATTTAATCTCCTTTAAAATGGTATCGGGAATGAATTCATCATTTTCCAAAGACTGCCTTTTGAGAATAGGGCGTGGAAATGTACCCTGGGGAGTAAAATGTAGAAAATATACGGGCAGCTAGGATTTTGTAGTCTTTTTCATGCGTTTGATAAATAATGACTGTGGAGTTTTTAAATCATGGTATTTGTGTATCAATGACAGTTTTATCAAAGAAATAATATACTATGAACAAAATATGAACTGTTTACACACTCATCCACAGACATAACTTGGTCGACTATTGCGTTATCTAATAGAATCTACTCAGTTTTGATAATTCTACTTGCAACTACAGTATAAGATAAGATAAGATAAGATAACCCTTTATTGTACACCAAAGTAAAATACAGAACATCATTTTTACAAATAGATTTTGTACAATGGGCGGTTTTATCGCTAAAATCAATCTCTTCCAGACAACCTTTGTATGGACAGGTGTATAACTTATCACATGACGGCGGTGCATCTATATAAAATTAAAAACATACCTACATACTATAAACCTAAAATACTAATAATAACACAAATATTAATAAAATTTAATTATAATAAAATAAGTAAATATAAAATGGTTATGATGAATAACAAGCAGTTACAACTTCAACACAGGGACAGATAATGTAATGTGCTAGTATTGAGGTTTGGCTGGTAAACGGGCCTTGTGTCAAAAGTGTTGCCGAAACATTTTTAAGGAAAGATTCCTAATTCGACTACGGAACACTAAAAACATAGGCGAAGGTATCAGATTTTTTTTAATTATGTCCCTTCCTGCACTACTTGCAATATTGCTTTTCAACATTACACGTGGAAGGAAATGGCTTCTGTAATTAAATTTGCCGTTGCATAGATTATTTTACATAATAATTGTTTTTAATATTTTATGTATTTTAAATTCACTCAGTGACCAGTACCGCGATTGACAGAAAATATTACCCCCGATGATATTTTTTTGTATATATTTGTATTGGTTATATGTTTAGGTATAATTGTATACATGACTTTACTAGCTGTTGCCCGCGACTTCTTACGCGTTAGAATACTAAATGTGTAGGTAACCTAGAAATAAAGCTAAACTCGCTGTTTCAACTTGACTTGACCCCACTTTTATCCCATGGGCACTGATTTATAATAAAAAAAGGTAGCCTAAAGTTGTCCAGGTTTTAATCTACATATATACCAAATTTCATTGCAATCGGTTCAGCGGTTACGACGTGATTGAGTAACACACAAACAAATATCCAAACTTTCACATTTATAATATTAGTGTGATAATGTTATAATAAATAAGAGCAAGTGCAGGCCGCACAAAATCGGCCACTCTGGAAATCTATTGGAGACCTATGTTCAGCATTCGACGTCCTTTGGCTGATAATTGATCGAGCGAAACGAGATCTCTAAATCTACTTGGGAAAATCGGAGAAAATCGAAGCTTTTATCCGATAATCGTAAAATTTGGTATTTAAGTAGGTAGTGATGGCACAATGAATGTTGTGAAATGTTGGGGGGTGGGGGGGGGGGGGGTGTTTGATGGGATATTGGGGTTCAAGAGAGTTAAAAGTTTTTTTGAATGCGGGTAGTCAGATTGACAACACTTAAACTATTTAATTGCTTATTTATTTACTTGTACATATTTAATAATTATAAGTCTAATTTTATGCGAAATTCGTGTGAGACTTAGTGGTTGGTACTTTACTCACTCACCAGTATAAAATTCTCCTTTCAACTCTCTGTACCGTAACACAATAGACCTTTACATAAAGTTGCCTCCAACATGGAGGAACTTGCTGGCAATTTCGAGTCACGGATGAAACACTATGAGAGTGACCTCAACAAACTCTCTAACACGGATAAGGGCCCACACAAGGATCTGGATACACTTTCACGTGAGTTCACTGACTTCAAAATCCTAATGTGGAAGACCCTTGGGCACAGTTGGAGCTGTTGGTCCAAGGTCTGGATCGCCAGGAGACTGCCTCGCAAAGAAGGTACTGCTATTTCATGGTGTCGCCGAGTCTAATGAGGCAGCCATTGGTGACACCATTGTCCGGATACTACACGACCAATTAAAAATGCTCGAGGTTTCATCCGAGCAATTATCTGCATGTGACCGGTTGGGAGTCAACACCAGCAAGACCAGACCAATTGCGCTTTGAAAGCTACAAGATTTGTAACCTGGTGTGGAATGAGAAGACTGCACTTAAAACTCAAGTATAACTGTCTTCGAGTTCACTAAAGTTCACTAAGACCAAGCATGAGGTATTCTTTACGGCGCGTAAGCTCTTTGGTCTAAGACGATGCTGGACTTCGGAGGGCAAAATAGTCATTCTGCTGCCAAACAACATGCGCAGAAGGATCGAAACCATATCGGAGCTAAAGCTGCTTCTGTCGGAACATCCGGCGATTCAGACTGGTTTGAAAACCAAGGCCACCTTCAGTGCCTCTCAGGATTAACGAAAGTCTCCCAGAATTCCTGCTGCGAAGACCGGAAAGGCCGAACCCAGGACCAGTGAAGTAGTCGGGCACCTCCGGTTGAGTTTAGAGCAATTGTAAAGTTTGTTTACTTTTGCGTGTGCGCTTCTAACCTCACTACAATTTAGTAGAACTATAATGAGTGCGTAGCCTTGGATAGCTTTTTTTTATCACAATTTGTAAAACAGTGAGGTAGGCTACTTTCACTCGTCTATTGTTGGTGAATTTTGTGATTGTAACTCAAATTAACAACGTCAAACTCGATAAAACTGTCAAAATAGTTTCGTCCAAAAATGGTTTTCATAATTGGCAATGATCATATTGCGTTTTCTATTTTAGCTTGCGTGATTGATTGTTGAGTCTGGCACCTACCTACTTTGTTTGTTATCAAAGATCAAAGTTCAATTTATTAAATAAAGTATAACATTACAGACATTACCTTAATCGTTACACTTAAAAAACTACAAATGTAAAACACAAATAAAATATAAAAATTGAATTGAATTGTGTGTGAAACCATTGAATGGTGGCCGAGGACTGGTTGCTGAAATGTAGACCCGGTAACGAGGTAAAGACATAGTCAAAGTCGCGGGCCGTCGATTGGTCAGACTACCAGATGCGGTGGATACCACAAACTTATAGACTATGTATAAGAATAATATGAATAATTTAACTAACTGAACTTAATTAAACAGTTATAAATAAATGCTAAATTTTAAATAATAAACATTACGGTTTGTTGCGGGTAGATTTGCATTACGTATTAAAACCACTACCTCCCGCGCTAAATGTAAACTGGTGTTACGGCAAGGTAAGATCCTCGCCACATGTTATGGAGGCTTATACTCAGTAGTAAGTGGAGGGGGGTCAGGTTGTGAATTATGATGAAGTAATGTTGTAGAAAATAAAACATAGTTACTTTGTTCCAAATATAATTTTCTTTAATCTACTCTTAACAAATAGTCTAGTACCTATATTGGCTTTTCATTTGACGATCGTCGGCGATCTCAAGATCCATTAAAACGAGGGCCCTCACATGTGCCATTACAATGCCTTTTGTCCTCCCTGACGGGAATCTGACGGATATTAATTGACAGACGCCCTTTTAATTGATGGGAACTCAAACGGGCGTGACACACCGCGCGGTCGATCGACTGATTTTGATGACTGATTGATTAATAGTGGTGGATTTGCGGGTTTTTCTATGCGTATATTTTGTGAAATCGGGAATTGATCTTTTAAAAAATAGTAGTTCGTTTTGTTAATTGCACTGGGAGTTAGAACTAAACGATGTGTTTGTTGTTAAGGCTGTAAAAAATATTAAATCATTTATTGTTATAATCACGCTGATGTCACGTGAATGTATCACACGTGATGTTTGGACTTAACTCTAACTACCCTTTGTGAAGTGGGAATAAAAGATACAAGGAAGTACATCATTATTATACTTATAAAAGACGTGCGTCTATTTTTTTACAATAAATTGGTTCATCAAAAACACAGCATTACCTACTTGTTTTGTATCGTTCCTGGGCCTAACATGGTTAGATTAAGTTTGATATTAACAATTAGATGGGTGACCGTTATTAGTATTTATCGCTAAGCGATTCTTTGCTTCAGATGTTCCTTTTTATATAAGTTTTTGCAAAGTCATGTTTTCGAGATATGAATGGTCACTAAGGAGACGATTACGAGTTGCGAGTAGCACAAAGTTTAGACGTTGGGGTCAGAGCGAAAAAATTTAATGAAGCTGAACTAGAAACCTGGTTAGGCATGGTGATGGCCAATAGAGCAAAGCTGAGACCGAAGGTGGTGGCTGAAGTCAGGCCAGAGAAACCCGGGTTGTCCGAATATGAGATGGGTAGACAACGTCGTAATGTTCGGGGGGAACATCTGGATGAGAGTCGTACAAGATAGATGAGGTTGACAGAAAACAAGAGAGGCCTATATACCCAGGAATGGGTGATTTCAGGCTGAAATTATAATGATAAAGTTATGTTTAAGACTTTCAGCCATCCTTCAAAGTAAGGTAAGATAACTCCTTATTGTAATTACCAGACCGAAACGAACACCAGACTAAAACTAAAAGGGCAATATAATGGTCGGCCTTATCGCTGATAGTGTCTTTAAACGACGACCACGAAATTATTTACGTACGTAAACGTAAGCTAAAAAATATATATAAGTGGTTTGCCCCGAACTGAGATCTCGTGAGTCTCCCAAATAACAAAAATAAAGTATAATTCATAATCTTTCACTAATAAAATAGTACCACGAAATTAACAACCAACTTACTTGACCTACAGCTTAATTCAAATTGCAATAGTCCTATTTCACCTAATAGTCTCATTTTGATTTTGTTTTTACCCCTCTTGAACTCCAATATCTCAACAACTTCCCAAGATTTTTAGCTCATTTACTCACACCAGGGTTGTGCCATCACTACCTACCTATATATTAAATAGGCATAGGTATATAAAATGGGACCGATGATTGGATCAACGCTTCGTATACAACGCTGATTTTCCCAAGTTGATTTGGAGATCTCACTTCGCTCGATCAAAAACGATATCCACATACACTTAGTCACACAACAGTCTGGGTGTATCAAAAATCATGTCACTCACGAGTAAAACGCGGGAACCGTGGCTCCGCATAAAAAAGCCTCCAAAACGAGCTCCATAAAGAAAGGTATAAAATTATATGACGACAGAACTTTGAATCGCAAATTCGCTCTTCAAACATTCGTTACTGCATTATTCAAGTTTTTTCTTCAGATGCAAAGTGCGAAATAGAATTTGCGAAGTGCTCGCGAAGTTTTACGGCAGTGTGTCGCGAATTCTTCGAGAATTTAGAGTGAGTTAAGAGGTTTTATAGGTAAAGAATGAGAAATACGCGCAGATTCATATAACGCTTAGAGTAATTACTTTATCTATATTACAAAGCATCGATTGAGTGGAGACCACGCACTGGAAAGCGCAGCGTAGAACGGCCTCCCACTAGATGGAAGAATGAACTAATACATGTTTCTTGGATCAGTTATGTGTAGGCCCCATAAGATCGGCCGCTCTGTAAATATATAGGGAAGACTTATGTTTAGCAGCGGATATTCTACGGCTATACGGATAATATTGATGGTGATGTGCATATCGGCATGTACAATAATTTTCTAGCCTCGACACTAACTGACAAAACAAACTTACCCGTTTCTACTTCTTTACACTATCTGCGATCCTGCCGTCTCTTTTCCGACAAAGGACAAGATGCATTTATTACCATCCATACCTCGTTAA
This sequence comes from Philereme transversata, assembly GCA_963924445.1. Lineage (NCBI taxonomy): Eukaryota > Metazoa > Arthropoda > Insecta > Lepidoptera > Geometridae > Philereme > Philereme transversata. The sequence continues at coordinate 16,317,564 of OZ004340.1, forward strand.
TATACCTACCACCCATTCGCACTTACCGTGATAAAATCCAAACCCGGAACAAATGTCTTGTAGACCTTGTCCCACAGCGGGAATCGAACTCGCAACCTTCTGTGTCTCAGCCAGTTATTCGCCCACTGCGCCACAGAGAAGAAGTTTGGTATAAGTAAAACTAAGCCCGGCTTAAGAATAATGCCAATATTTTTTACTTTGCATTTTTGTTTTCTGGAGTGCACTTTTTCGATGCTCGGTTCAACTTTCAACGAATTTCTATATATTATGTAAAAATGTACTGTCTGTTTGTTCTTCGAATTAATTAATTAAAATACTGAGTCCAGATTGAATAGGTTCTTTCTAGACAAGCGTACTCCATCTTCGCTCACACCATCACTAAGTGGTAAGTCTTAACATCCATCATACAAGTGAGGCAGTGGTCAAGTGCTTGACTATCATGAAAAAAAAACAAAGACAAAAAATGTTCTTATAATGAACACAACAAAACAAACAAACAACATACTATAAATAGAAACGTAGAACTCTTGACACGCTAAGAACACAATAAAAGTACACTTTTTTAATGCTCGCCTTAACTTTCAGTTAATTTGCAAACAATTATCTATCTATAATACAATAATATACAAATACTTATTTAAACATGAACTTTGTTAATAAACATCCAGATTCGTATTTTAAACATGAATAACAGACATACTTTTTATCTCAAAACTCAATTCAATCGAAAAAATAGTAAAAGATGAAACCGCGTGCGAGAGTTAACATGTTGTAAAGTGGTATTCGAGCGATTTGAACGATGCCTCGGACCTTGTAATGAAGGAAGTTGAACCAATCGGATCGTTTTAAAAAGTTTAAAATAGTTGTTGGCTATTTATAAGAATCTGCTCGGCTATAGCATTGCTAAAAGTTGATTTGAAACTTGTGTTCTCAGTTTATTATAACTTCAAGTTTAGAATCCAACATTTTAATAAAAACTATTCATGATCATCATACTGTTATCAACATGTTTGTGGTTTATCTACTTTAAAAATTGTTATGTGAGTGTTGTTATAATGCAAAATTATGTATGCTATTGGTATTATTGTTATTTAAGATTTTACTTGGAAATCTTTCACGATTTAATTCAATCATTATAATAAATACGGGATTTATCACGCACTACGCATCAATACGCACTTACTTAGTGCGAGGCGAGACGTTGTTTGGAGCGGATCGCACTCACCCTGATTAAAGTTCACGTATTGAACCGAAATATCTATTCTTATTACTACTTTTACGTTATTTTAATGAAATGTATTATACGGTAAATTTTTTCCAACGAGTTACACTGTGACTCGTTTGAGTGTAATTCGTTGGGAAAAACTTATAACAAGTTTTTGTTGAAAAATTACTTTTCAAAACAAGCTTTTATAAAATTCATAATCGAAACCGCAAGCAGATTCAAATGAGCCCAAACACTAGTAGCCTACTATAATCTATTCAGAAGTTCCATTGTCTAGCATCCATCTCCATCATGAGACCACTTCCATGATGCCATATTATTGCATTGTCACCAAAGTTACATATGTATTCCAAATTTCAGAACAATCGGTTGAGGGGAACGAGTTTAAAATTCAGTTGCAAGATTCCACCCGGACAAACATACATACATTGCAAGTTAATAAAAAGCTTGTAAAAATAAAGTTTCAAAGAGTAACGGTGTAATTCGATGGGAAAAAATCCCAACGTGTCACAGATATTTATTTGTCAAGAATAAAATAGAAAGAATTGAATAATACTTTACTGTACACCAAGAATATGTAATGAACAAGTTTATGCTAAATATAGTAGGTGCATTAGGCGACCTGATGGCTTAGCTAAGTTACAGTCGATTAGCGATGCCGCTAGTCGATGAGTCCGAAAATGTATGGGATTTGACACATGCTATAGAAATACCACGTGATACAGCGACAAAAAATGTATGTAGAAATCGAATAGATTCGTAGTGACTGTAATTTGGCTACGGGTCCTTATTACCGAAAGTAAGCGAAGCAGTAATATACTCCTACTATACATATACTTATACTATAATTTACCTGCGTTAGCTGTGGTTGTCTTCACAGAGTGAGCACAGGGTTTGCGTCTATTTTATCTTAATTTAAGTTTGTGTATTACTCATTAGAAATCCTTAATAAATACATTTAATTAAATTAAATCATCATCATCGTCTATTATCGTCGTGATGCAGTGAGAGAATAGCCGCCGGCTGAGATACGCGGGCGAATAGTTGCAGGTACTATTCCCGCTGCAGTACAAATGTTCGCATGATTTACCGATATTTACTTTAAGTCTGTATGTACCTTTATATTACTAGCTTACACCCGCGGCATCGAACGCGTAGCGTATCAATAAAAAATACCATGATTAAACACTTAGATGTGTAATCGGTCAAACGGGGTTGTAGTTTATCAGATATATCAACATACAATTTTATGTACATACTAGCTTTCACCAGCGGCTTTGATTGATTGATTGTTTGAAAACACTTTATTGCACTTATAAAACTAGTACAATGGCGAACTTAATGCTAAAGAGCATTCTCTTCCAGATAAACTCTGTGTAATGTAGATAAAGATTAGTAGATACGTAGTGCACAGAAAAGGGGCTTTGCACGCGTTGTTTGTCGACAAAAAGTATGTTTGAATCCAGGACATAATCTAAATAACACACCAAATTTCATGGACATTGATTCAGCCATTAGGACGTGATTGAGTAACAAACAAACAAACATCCAAACTTTCACATTTATAATACTAGCTGTTGCCCGAGCCTTTGTATACGTTACACTACTAAATGTGTAGGTAACCTAAAAATAAAGCAAAACTTTTATTTGTTTTTTTTAGTTTTCCCCATTGACACCCCATTTTTATCCCATGGGAACTGATTTATGGGATAAAAGGTAGCCTATGTGGTAATTCAGGTTATAATCTACGTAGAAACCAAATTACATCAAAATCGGTTAAGCCGTTACGACGTGATTGAGTAACAAACAAACAAATAAATAAACAAACATCCAAACATTAATAATACTAGCTTCTACCAGCGGCTGCGCACGCGTGTTTTGTCAATATGAAGTAGCCTATGTCTTAGTTCAGGCTATAGTCTATCGTTATACCAAATTTCATCGAAATCGGTTCACCCGTTACGACGTGATTGAGAAACAAACAAACATCCAAAATTTCGGATCTATAATATGAGTGTGATTGTTTGAATACTGTATCTGTGAATAAACTGTTTATACCCTGAGTTTACCTCGACTTAAACGCCCACTGCCTTAAACTACAAAGCAAAAAACATAGTAAAATATACCAACTAACTGACTCGCCCACGGTTTCGCACGCGTGGTTCGTCAATAAAAACATTACCCTTCTGCGTACTGCATAACCTAACTGGAGGAATTATGGATTGCCCATACAAATTTGCAATTGCTTGCGATTTCAACTCCTTCAATATTATTTTATAAACTCACTGTTGCCACTTATAGACTTCACAAAGTTGTAAATCGTTTAAAGGGCAAGGTGTACGCTTTTATATAAAACTCCCAAGGGCTGCACAAAAATTGACAATTAACAAATTTAAAAACGTAATTAAGGAAAATCTTTATAAAAAATTCTATTATAAAACATCGATTTATTTAGATGATAGAGAAGCTTGGGATTGAAATTGCTCTGACTCGTTCAAAATGTTACAATTTAGACTATTTATATTCTGTATTGTTATGTATTCTAAAAGTATCATTAAAAAAACAACCAGCCTTGTTTCTTGCCTTTCTTACCTGGCTTGGTCGCGAAGGAACAGGCAGTAAAATTGATGTTTCAAAGTGATCCTTGTGATTTTAATGAATAAAAATATTTTACGTTTTTGACATTTTTTAAGACAAAAGATTGCAGCATTGTTGCAGCGCAAAGCTTAAAAACCAAACACAGCTTAGAGGCGAATCCGCCAATAATACGATCCTCAGAGTTCCTTCACACCACATTCAATATTTATCGAGTGAACGTCGCCGAGAACAGATTAGAGGAAAAACAACAATGCCACTTGCTGCAAGATTTATATTGAGTCTAGACAAGATGGAGATAATTACTTTGTATTAAAATACAAAGAAATTTGAAAAGTAAATCAATAGTATCTTATAAATTCATTCCAAGTAACGTTTTAACAAAAATATAACCATGATATAAAAATACAACGAAAGAAAATAGTGGCACTCCGGGAGTGCTGACAGAAGTTAAAACTTAAACAGACTACACTACAGATACTTATATAAAGAGGTGTCGATAACGGTAACAGTGTCGCGAGTTCAATGTTTTTTCCCATCTCAAACAATGCTCAACTCGTCTTAAGAAGCTTTCACATCAAAAAAATATATATATATAACATTGTTGGTCGGGATACCGATAAAACGGTACGTGATAAATCCCGTATTATGATTAAATAATGATTAAAAGTATAACCAACTTCAGAAAATAGAACAACAAAAGTAATTCGGTACTCTAAAATAAAAAGTACGGAATGGAGTGAAAGCCAAACTGTTTTTCATCACCTTTCCTTGGAAAGTACCTTAAATGGTTTTACCTCAATGAAAAAGGACGATTTGAGAACCTCCACCTTTTTTTAAAGTCGATTTTATTTGTTTTTTTAATGTCACTCAACGGTATCTTTTAAAGTGTGTTTCGAAAGCTGGTCTGGTCAACGCATAAGCAATGCACTTCGGCGAGATAATGCAGCCTTGTCTTGGAAACACACTTAATAGTGATCTGGAGCAGTTGAGCTATCTATATATCGTTTGCAACCATGTTTAGATTATTTAATTGTTTCTTATGTATTTGTATAGTCCAGTAAATAATTGTATAAATTTTATCTATTAAGTTAATGAAAGAAGTCATTACCACAGCGACTAGAAAATAAATGTAGCCAATTATAGAGCACTGTTTGGTTGATTAGGATCAAAATAGTAATGTAAATTAACTAGTGGTTCGCCCCGAACTGAGATGTCGCGAGTTTCCCATAAAAACAAAATAGTATTATTCGTCATCTTTGATTATCAAAATAGTGCCACCAAATAATATCCAAACAACTTGAGCTACAGTTTCATTCAAATTACAGGCAACGGGAGTTCATGTTAAATTGGTTAATTTTTTTTGGGGTAGAAATTGCAGTTATTCTGGATTTCAGACTTTTTCCTATATTGTCTCACTAAATACTAGACGCATACCAAATTTCAGCACTGTGGGGTCACTGGTGTACCCTGTGAATTTTGTCAAAATTCAGTTTATATTATGGCTAATAACTTAAATCTACAAAGTATAAACTAAAAATAAAAACGGGATCGAAATGTACGTACAGACACCTTTTATTAGATGTGCCATTTGATCGGAAAATCCCATTATGTTTTTTTTTACCCCTCTTGAACCCCAATATCTCAATAACCCCCCCACATGTTTAGTTCATTGAGTCACACCAAAACTGTGCCATCACTACCTACGTACCAAATTTCACGATGATCGAATAAACGCTTCGAAAGTTATCCTCAGACAAACAAACATACATACATACATACAACGCCGATTTGCCCAAGTTGATTTGGAGATCTCGTTTCGCTCGATCAATTATCTCTATCTTTGTCAATAAAAATACAGATAAAGAACAAAATAATGTAACCAAAACGAGAACAAAAACAAAGTAGAATAATGACAAAAATTTTAATCTTAAAACTAAGCATGGACTAAAATACTCGTGATAAAAGAGACAGCCACTCAGCATGTGCTATGGCAAATTTGCTCCGCCATAACGGTGGCCTTGTGTGGTCACCGTGGCTGTGTATACCTAGTGGTTACTGGGGAAACAGGCACAATATCACTGAGACAAAATTTAATGTAATATAAAAAATAACTTGGACTGTATTGTAACAAGCTTGAAAATATGACGCGCCAGAAAGTGTTTTAAATATAACGCAAAAATTCCAACGCTACACAGCATAGAAACCTTTTATCCAAAGCTGCGTCGTCTAAAGCACCATCCAAAAAACGCGTCTGATTTATCACGAAACCGTATGACTTTGATCGGCGTACCGAGCGAAATATTCAACAAAACTGTCCAAAAATCAACAAAGTAGACCCAAAATATAGAAGTACACATGCGGAAACCCACAAAAAATCGAGGCAAAAAGAGGCGAAATGTCCGAACCAATGTAGGTATTCCCCTTACGCCCCACTAGTTATATTCTGATAAATGATAGCTGATGTGTAGTAACTGTTTTGTGCGGATACCCGCGTTTTTGTTTCGCTCTCTGTGACGCTGATTTTAGGGCGGAAATGTGGAGTTCCATAATTTTATAAATGGTTGGTGTGTTTTGGTGAAATAAAACTAGAAATGCTATTGATAAAAATCCAATGTTGGCAAAACCATTCGTGTTGGCGTTCTACGGAGTGCTACGCCGTAGGTCATAGCCGTATGCAGTGTAGCAACGTCGTAGAGCTTTCATAGCAACATTTATAAAATCATCGATAAGCGATTCGTTTGTTATAATGTTTGAAGTAATAATGTGTAATTTTACAGTATTCACTTTTATCAATGCTACCAAAAACGGTGACAGTTGACGGTTTTAGGTAATGAAATGTAATGTAGATGTACGAAAGTAGATGGCTCCTTTAAATATCAAAATACCTAATTATACGCCTACCTGTGAGTTTTTATATTAATGAATTGTATATTTTATATATTGAATTTATGCATGTTTCTGTGAATAATATATTGATTTGAATTAATTGTTATACCAAGTGCAAGTCAAATGAACATACTGACCAAAACTGTGACTTAACTGCCTACGGAACCTTTAAAGTTACAGAAAAATACTCAAATCTCGCCAAAGTTTTTATGTTCTATGATCCTTGGAATACAAATGTGCTATAAGAAAGTTATCTTGCCATGTTTTTATAGCTGATCTGTTCTTCTATGTGGGCTATAGGTAGTACATACATTTCAAATCACCATCTGTAAATAGTAAAGAAACCTATAAAAATTAACGAATGTCATAACAAAAAGCTTTTTTTAACAAGAACAATTTATAACGTAAAATTGGCGGTTTTATTGAGGGAAGCATTTAATGTGCATAGTAATCACACTAATATTATAAATTTGGATGTTTGTTTGTTACTCAATCACGTCGTAACGGCTGACCCGATTTTGATGAAATTTTGTATGAACCCTACATTATAACCTAGATTAACATATCAGCTGCTTTTGATCCCATAAATCAGACCCCATGGGTTAAAAATGGGGTGTCAAGTCAAGTTGCAATGGCGAATTTAGCTTTATTTCTAGGTTACCTTTAGTAGTGTAACATGTACGAAGTCGCGGGCAACAGCTAGTAAAATAATATATTCCGTATTTCGCAAATAAATGTTTACCCTACAAAATCTACATTACACAAAGGTTAACTGGAAGATAATGCCTTCTAGTATAAAGTTCGCCTATGTGCAGATTGTTTTTTTAAGCACCTAATAAAAAAAAATCTATCAATTGTTAATGAAGCAATTGATTTGGGACTAATCAAAATATAGTTAGTTTTAATCCTTGACTAACGTCTAGTTTAAACTAAACAAGCCAAAAAATTTTTTTTTAATTGAAAGTAAACTATTTATAACTAGTAAAAAACTTTATTTGCAACCATTTTATGTGATCATCCCTTTTCAATATAAAAACAATGATAGGCTTGTGTCTATATCGAATTTAGTTTCCCTCGTATTCCGAAGATTGTGGTTATTTTTGGTCGATGAAACTAGGTTATTTCGACACGACCAATACCGACCTATTGGTCGTTTCGGAAAAATGTCAAAATTGGATGACTCCGTCGCAGCCACAAAACCTTGAAACGAATTACATAAAAGTCAAAAACATGGAACGAAAAGAAAATTTATTTTTTTGTAACACAAAGAACAAAAATATAACCGTAAAAACTGATCTTATTATACTCAATCTTAAATTCATTATCAATTTCTAGTTATTCGCCCCGAACTGAGATCTAGCGATTCTCCCATAAAAACAAAAAAAATATTATTCGTAATCTTTGACTATCAAAATAGTGCCACGAAATGAATAACCTAATTACTTGACCTACAGTTTCATTCAAATTACAGGTAATGGGAGTTCATGATTATGGTTAATTTTTTTGGAGTAGAAATTGCAGTTATTCTGGATTTCAGACTTTTGCCTATATTTGTGTCACTAAAGCACATATCAAATTTCAGCACTGTGGAGTTACTGGTGTACCCTGTGAATTTTGTCAAAGTTCAGTTTACATTATGGCTAATAACTCACAAACTACAAGGTTTAATCTAAAAATAAAAACAGGGTCGAAATTTACTCACAAATACTTTCTATTAAACGTGCCATTTAACCGGATAGTCTCATTTTGGTTTTTTACCCCTCTTGAACCCTAATATCTCAACAACCCCCCAACATGTTTAGCTCATTGAGTCACACCAAAATTGTACCATTACTGCCTACCTATATACCAAATTTCACGATGATCGGATAAACGCTTAGAAAGTTATCCTTGGACAAACAAATATACATACATACATACATACATACATACAACGCCAATTTGCCCAAGTTGATTTGGAGATCTTGCTTCGCTCGATCAATAAACCAGATACAGGTTATGAAAGCCAGTTTGCACAACGATCCCTTAGCGTATTTAGTGACTAAACATGTTTAACTATGACGTATTTGTATGATTTGACAACTCGTTAAATTATATATAGCCACAAAATACATTTACACATGGTTGCGAGTTAAAAACAATGTAAGTTTTAACTAGACAGGCTCTCAATGAATCATTTTATTTAAATTACTTTATATACCATAGGTTTAGGTAACGTTTAGATTTTATACAATACAATATATATATTTTATACAATATATATAATCTACGGTAGTCGCATATGATGTGTAGCATCTGACCACCGCGCGAGCTCATTGGCCAAATCAAATAGCGCGCGTTTCCCATGTTTCCTGTTACACATTTCCGTCTCTTTTGTCAAAGTCACTCCCACAAACCAAGAGGAAAGATGTTACACATCAATAAAGATATAATAAGATTGAAAAGAATAAATAGGTGTTGCTCGGATTTTTTTGATGTATTTATGGACAGATTTTTATAATACGTGTAAACATCAACTGTCAATGCAATATAAGATGAGTATTGACTAAAGTAAGTTCTAAAACCGCTAACTCCTTTCCTAAACTTTTTTTATAACAGTATGATTTTATTTTTTGGTTAGGCTTTCCAAATGTCCATCCATATAGTGTGAGAGGGTAGAAATAAATTCACTGGTTCAGAAAGACGACCATTCCGTACTGGCGACTCGCACCCTTTGGCCCATAGATTTGTTAGATTTCACACCTGTTGGGACCTAACGGGTTTCCAAAGGGATATTGAAATACTTAAGTTGGCAAGTGCATAAAAAGCTTTTAGCTATGTAAGTTTTGCCATAAAAGTCAATATTATTAAGACGGGATCTCTTCAATTAGCAGTGTTAGAAAATACCATTTCTTAGTGTTCTATATGGTATTTATAGCTAAATTTAGAGAACAATGAGGAGTTATTAGAGAGGGTGGCTATTCTACGCTGCGGTGCCAGTGCATGGTCACTACTCAAGAATCTTTCAGCCCCAACGGCCATCAGTTCTTCAATCTATGTGCTTCACCCACTGCCACTTCAGGTTGCTAATTTTCTGCGCTATGTCAGTAACTTTGGGTTGCCTACAAATCTTAAGCAAGCTCGCTACAAACCAAATAAATTATATAGAAAATAATACCACGAATTTTACATACCTTGTATTCATTATTTAACCAGCCTAAATATTTGTAACACCGAGCTTAGTTTCTAGGCACCCTCTAACTGCAAAAATATGTGGCATTTTTCGATAATGTAAAACTCATTTGAATTTTTCTCCTATTTTAAACGAACTTAAGCCACCCTATTGTCTAATATATATCTTTAAAATGACCTGGTCACGTTTGATAAATAAAACGTTTATCGCTCACCTGTCATTCAGGTCAGGGCCAGTAGCCAAATTACATTCGCTACGAATCTATTCGATTTTTACATACATTTGTTGTCGCTGTATCACGTGGTATTTCTATAGCATGTGTCAAATCCTATAAATTTTCGGGCTGTTACTTGGCTAAGCCCTCTGGACGCCCCTAGAACTTCTCACCTAGAAATTTGAACAAATTTTTCCAACAGAGGCTTGTGCAAGCCTTTTCTTTACACACACCAGGCTTGCATAAGGCGTGCACAAAGAGGTCGTTGACGTGTGGAGCCATTACATACGTGAGATGTGAGTTATGGAATAGGCGAGTTGAGCGCTACAGACTTCTTTAATTCCACGATACATCAGGAGGCTAGCCAACATGTGTCTAAATTAAACAAAAAACTATACCATTACAATTGTACTATTTTGAAAGTTAGCAATGGAAAAATAAAAAACAATTTGTAGTTAAGTTGTATATTTTAAGTTAACTAATATAACCCCTAATTGAAACGACAAACGTTTAATAGGGACAATTGTGTTAGCACAAACTATGGGGTTTTAGGTTTGACAACAATTAAATTTGTTGCCATCTTTTTTTTCATACAGACAGAGAGTTTCACTAAGATTTATTTAGTTTGTGCATTGAGTAGAACGCTGTAGTAGCTTCTAATGTTAAAAACTTAATTGGGTGAACTGTGCGCGAAAAAACAAAATAGTTTTTGAAGTGAAATCTTCTTTACGTGCGTTGGGCATTTTTTGAAATGGGAAAAAACCATTAAACTCGCGACACTGTTACAGTTACCGCTACCGACACCTCTGTATATGAAGTGAAAACTTCTTCAGGCGCGTTTGGCTTTTTTGAGATGGGAAAACTCCATTGAAATCGTGGCACTGTTAACGTTACCGTTATCGACAAAAATATGTGGCATTTTTCGATAATGTAAAACGCATTTGAATTTTTCTCCTATTTTAAAGGAACTTAAGCCACCCTATTGTCTAATATATATCTTTAAAATGACCTGGTCACGTTTGATAAATAAAACGTTTATCGCTCACCTGTCATTCAGGTCAGGGCCAGTAGCCAAATTACATTCGCTACGAATCTATTCGATTTTTACATACATTTGTTGTCGCTGTATCACGTGGTATTTCTATAGCATGTGTCAAATCCCATAAATTTTCGGGCTGTTACTTGGCTAAGCCCTCTGGACGCCCCTAGAACTTCTCACCTAGAAATTTGAACAAATTTTTCCAACAGAGGCTTGTGCAAGCCTTTTCTTTACACACACCAGGCTTGCATAAGGCGTGCACAAAGAGGTCGTTGACGTGTGGAGCCATTACATACGTGAGATGTGAGTTATGGAATAGGCGAGTTGAGCGCTACAGACTTCTTTAATTCCACGATACATCAGGAGGCTAGCCAACATGTGTCTAAATTAAACAAAAAACTATACCATTACAATTGTACTATTTTGAAAGTTAGCGATGGAAAAATAAAAAACAATTTGTAGTTAAGTTGTATATTTTAAGTTAACTAATATAACCCCTAATTGAAACGACAAACGTTTAATAGGGACAATTGTGTTAGCACAAACTATGGGGTTTTAGGTTTGACAACAATTAAATTTGTTGCCATCTTTTTTTTCATACAGACAGAGAGTTTCACTAAGATTTATTTAGTTTGTGCATTGAGTAGAACGCTGTAGTAGCTTCTAATGTTAAAAACTTAATTGGGTGAACTGTGCGCGAAAAAACAAAATAGTTTTTGAAGTGAAATCTTCTTTACGTGCGTTGGGCATTTTTTGAAATGGGAAAAAACCATTAAACTCGCGACACTGTTACAGTTACCGCTACCGACACCTCTGTATATGAAGTGAAAACTTCTTCAGGCGCGTTTGGCTTTTTTGAGATGGGAAAACTCCATTGAAATCGTGGCACTGTTAACGTTACCGTTATCGACACTTCTGTATATACATATAAGTATCTCGTAATGGTTCAAGTTTTTACTCTGATCATCTGATAACAAAATTACATATCTTTAGGTATATTTTGTCTTATGTTGTGAGAAAACTACAGGAAAGAGAAATACAATATTTCATCCCAAATATTTACTGAAAGAGCCTAATAGAACATCCCCAACTTTCCCAACTTCAAATACATAGAGAGCAAAAATCAAAACAACCCTTTATATCGAAGAGCCTCCAGCAATTTGCGAAACAACAAAATTTCAACTCAAACTTGGCCTGTATCACTTTGAATAAGATTTGTATTAGAAAAAATATTGTTAGCTCCAGCTTTTTAACCACAAAAATAATATACATATAATATTTAATATTACATTATAATACATGATGTATTATAAAATACAAAAGTAATAGTTAAGCTTTTCTTTTTTCGAGTCGAAGATTCACTTCACAATCACATTATAAATAAATAAAAATTAGCCACTTCTATTGCATTTTCAGTGGCTTGGTTTAATAAGTTTGTGCAGGTGGTAAGGCACAAATAACAGTTGAGCATATGAAGCATGCTTAGAATGTTTCGCAGCAGTCACAACTAGTTAAGTAGGGTCCCGCATTCTCCATCTACACATCTACTACACTGGCCTATCTGAGTTCAGAGTGGCAGTTGAGTTAAATAAAGACCATTACAAATGATCGATCTCTTATTTCCTCTTGTTTCCCCCATAGATTTCCAGAATAACAAAAGCTCACAGTTGTTTTTAGTAGGTTGTTTTAGATAATTATATTAATGTAAAGAAGTCTTGTAGCGCTGAACTTATCCATCCGTAGACCGAGACTTGTTCTCGGTGATCCAAAAATTATGAATGAAGATGAAAATACCGTTACAGCGGAAGAGATTTCAAAGTCAGCAAACACTTCACATATTCAGCCCTTCTGTTGCCGCCTATACAAGGTTAAGACATTTACCTGGGCGTTTATATCCGATCCATTCCTGACAACAACCCAAACCTAGGTCCGTACCTAAGTATTGCCTTTGTACTAGCTGCCACATAAAAACTTACTGGACTGAGCGCCCTCTGCGCTTGCCAAAAGTTCGGTAAGGCTGCATCGGCCTCAGTGAGCAACAGCAACATAATAGTTTTATAAAAACAATTGTGCTGAACTCAAATTAACTTTAAATCAGTTGTATATTCTATTGGGCCACAATTTATTTAAGAGGTACCTGCGAGCTTAGTCACTAGCTGCCTAATGTTATGAATTGAAAATTTTCTTTAACCTTCTAAGAAGTTCAATATAATATGCCAACGAGTCAGTAGAACATTGTATGGTACTACTATTATATCTTCTGTACTTTGAACCCTTCAACCGAATCCATGGCCAACAAAAGAAAAGCCAGAACTTTCCATAATCACAAACTGCGCAAAGTTTTTGAATAAAATCCCAATAATATACCTTCTTCGAACTTCGACAGAAGAGGGACTTTCGCAAGAAAATGTCATTAAAATCAGACGGTATTCGGCATAAAAACTACGTCTCGAAGTGCGGACAGGTGGTGTCTCTTGTAAAGGATTTTCAATCTAATTTATTTCGGTTTCTTGAAAGAAGTTAGTAATATTGAACTTTAAAACTCAGAAGGTCGTTGTCATAAAATCGACACCGCTCTGTCTCTTCTTACCCGACTACAGCAAAGCCAAGTCCAGTCAAGCAAGAAAGGTTATAATTTTATCATTACACTCCAGTATAGAAGATCAATTGTAGATGATTTCGCTAGACCTTGATACGTTTTTTCCCGTTTGTACTTTCAATTGCATAAAACAAACAAGTATTCTATCAAAACAGATTGTTCATTCCTAATATGTGAGGCAATATATTAATAACATCCAGTCATGTACATAGACCAGCTGACACACTTGGATTCCCTGTATCGTAGGTTTCGCTCTATCAGGAGTGCCAACACAAAACATAATCACATAAAAATAAATGTATTTTCTTTTTAGGGTTCCGTACTTCAAAACAAAAAAGGAACCCTGTTAAGATCACTTTGTTGTGCGTCTGTTTGTCTATCTGACCGTCTGTCAAGACCCTTTTTCATAAGAACGTGTGAAGGTACCAAGTTGAAATTAATATCAACGTAGCTGTACGATCCCAATTTTTGCTGCATATTTTGCTCGCAAAAAAATCAGATCTAGATTTTTTCCCATTGACTTAGAATAATGAAATTTGGCAGGAAGCAAGGTATCTTAGCACAATTAAATGACAATATACAAAAATTGTTAATTTGTAGTTATATCACATACATAAAATATTTTTACGGAACCCGCGGTGCGTGAGCCAGACTCGCACTTATCCGCTTTTTTTTAATAACAAGAGGCCGGTGCTTCAAATCATGTGAATCTCTTTTGAATTTGATTGCTGTCAGAACTCCACGTATGTAGTACGTGTAGTGAGTGTTTTGAACGTTTGATTGCGGTGGCTGAACCAAAAAAAGACAAAGATAAAAAAAATGTCTACGTTAAAGGTATCACACTAATATCACACTGATCACACTAATATTATAAATGCGAAAGTTTGGATGTTTGTTTGTTACTCAATCATGTTCTAACAGCTGAACCGATTTTGATGAAATTTAGTACGTACGTAGATTATAAGCCTGGATTACCACATAGACTACTTTTTATCCCATAAGGTCCCATGGGATAAAAATGGGAGGTCAAGTCAAGCTGCAACAGCGAGTTTAGCTTTATTTCTAGGTTACCTACAAATTAAGTAGTGTAACGCGTACGAAGGCGCGGGCATCAGCTAGTTTTCTATAAAGTTTTCCTCCTATTCCAAACATAGACGCAGGAGGTAGCGGGTTCGATTTCCGCCGCGGAACAAATGTTTGCATGATCTACAGATATTTGTTCCGTGTCTGGCTGTTTTTCTATATATTATAAGTATGTATTCACAAAAAAAGTATATAAGTATTCTATAAGTTATCTGGTTCCCATAGTACAAGCTCTGCTTAATTTGGGGCTAGATAGCGCTGTGTGAAATGTCCAGAAATATTTATTTATTGAATCTTAATGCCTTTTTATAAAATTGTAAAGTGTAGAGAACCGTGTGCGATGTAACCCAACTTCCTTTAAAGAGGTTAGGAGTTCCAATTCCGGATTTGCTCCAATAGATTTTTGTATTGGAAAATGTATGTGCGCATTTACGCGTGTACAAAACGGTAAAGGAAAAAATGTGAGGACACCCGCGGTTTGTTTGCTTCTTTTACTAGTATATGTATCATGCTAGTGGCACATGCCTTTGCGGCTTGAATTTTTTGTGCAATATATGAAGTATCTCAAGATGAAAAGGTTTGTAAAACTTCGAGTTAAAACAGCGAACTCATAAATAACTTTGCAAAATTTTTGTTTAGATACAAAATCTTGTTTGTTGAGTTTAAACCTTTCAATGTTTTGCTTTTAATTTCGTTTCATCCAAAGGTCCGTTACAGAAAACTGAGCGATAAAGCCAATGGGGGGGCCTTATCGCTATACCGCCGTTAGCGTTTGTTTGGTGTTTATATTATTTCTCTTTCGTTACTCGTGTTACTACCAGTCTATTACCAGTAGTAACATGGTAAAGTTTTGTACGTGTTAGTAGGTACACTAACTGCTTCAGTTGTAACATCAGAAAAAAAAATCCTTATAGTCCAAGAGCCGGTGAAGATCGACCTTCACCGATCTGATAACCAGATGAGACGTATTTTTATCAAATATAATTTATAAACAAATATGCCTATAATTACTTGCCTATCTAAAAGTGCTTATGGCTATTTTTAATTAAATTAACTTAAATCAATTTTTTTTTCATCACTTTCATTCTTTTGATAACCAAATGAATTTTATTTCACTGTTAGTTTTTAACACACAGAATATGCCTCAGTAGGCTTGCCTACTCATTTCTGTGTATAGCTACCTGGCAAGCCGATGTGAACAGGTAAGGCAATATAGGTGACTCCATCGTTCTGCTAACTTATCGAAAGTTATATCAAATTTTAGATTACTTTATTACAAAATCAGTCATATTTCAAAATCATTGCCTGCAAAAAATCATACTTATAGTACTGTTGTCTAGCTAAAAACTTTTAGAGAGCACTTTTAGATAGGCAAGTAATTATAGGCATATTTGTTTATAAATTATATTTGATAAAAAATATGTCTCATCTGGTTATCAGATCGATGAAGGTCGATCTTCACCGGCTCTTAGACCATTACTTCTGGTTAAATTCTGGTAAAAACTCCTAATATCAAAAGTAATGGACACAGGGCAGTGCAACGTCGGGCAAATTTCTAACTTGCGTGACCTACGAGGCAGTTCTCTGTTATAGGCGATGGTTATCACTTAACATCAGGTGGCCCATTAGATAGTCCCATCTCCATGTAGGATAAAAAAAGATACATTTCTGTGTTCTTTATAGGGTTTTCTATCAATCTATTTCTATTGATTTGCTATGAAACATTCAACAAACATATTATTTTACTCAAAACGGGATATTCACCATAAATGTAAAATATTGGGAAACAATAAAGCTGAGAAATCCAGCTATAACTGTAAAACGTTTATTTTGAACAAAATGTTGTAATTGATGAACATTTTAAATACCTGCCACTTTAACCTTTACGCCCAATTTTTTGTGTTCATTGTATAGGCAGAATTTACGGGTCGTTTCATAAAATCACAGACAAATTCGCGGGTACAAGCTAGTTAATAGATCGGCAAGGATGAACTCTGCCCACTGAGCCTGTTATTTTTAATTAAATTTTTCATCTTTTCATTTATGAAAATGGAGGTACTGATATTTAGTAAGCTTTTTAATGTAACATGGTATTTTATGAGTTCATGTTTTTGTATAAAAATGTCTATAATATACCTTTAGAGGTAGAGATATTCCAATAACCTAGTTAGATTTAGGTGTGTTCGCTAAAAGAATAATAACTGAGGGCTTAGCCAAGTTACATTCGCTTGGAATCGATTCGTTTTCTACGTAGATTTGTTGTCGATAGATCACGTGATATTTCCATAGCATGTGTAGTGTGTACCACACCATACATTTTCGGACGTATCGACAAGCGTCATCGCTAATCGAAGTAGACCCAAAAAAATATGGAGACTACCTTAATTAATTCGAATTAGATTTTTCTTTTTCTATTATTAAGTACTGACTGTTGCTCGCGACTTCGTACGCGTTACATTACTAAATGGTAACCTAGAAATAAAGCTAAACTCGTTGTTGCAACTTGACTTTACACCCCATTTTTATCCAATGGGAACTGATTTATGGGGTAGCGTATGTGGTAATCCAGGTTATACATACGTAATGTACCAAATTTCATCGGAATCGGTTCAGCCGTTACGACGTGATTGAGTAACAAACAAACATCCAAACTTTCACATATATAATATAATATAAGTGTGATATTCTTTTTACACCTCTGCCAATCTTCCATTGAGCGCCATCCTCTCCATCCAAAGGTTTTCTGGACGAGATCACTTTGTTAAGCGATAAGACCGCCGATTATGCTTACATTTATTTGTTTTTTATTTTGTTTTAACTGTTGTGTCTAGCTTGTCAGGTATAATAAAGAATTTGAATTCATTCATTCAGATTAGCTAAAAATGGCTATAGACCGCGATAGAAGGAGAGGGGAAGGGAAACCATTTGCCCAGCAGTGGGAAAATATATATTAATTAAAAAAAAGAAATAGTTGATTGGTTGTTTTTGCGTCATCAGACCTTCTAGGTATCAACAAAAAATATATTCTTGTTATCATTGATACGTTTTAGCGAAACTATTTTTGATAGGTTTATCATTAAAGTACAAAAACACAAATAAACTATTCCTCACAGATAAGAAGAGTGATAAGCTTATAAATCATGCCAACATAACAAAAGCCAACACAATGAGCTTAACACAAAAGAAACTATACATATATATATAGCCGAAGCAAGAAAAATACATTTTCTCAACAAAAACTACCATTTCCTCGTGAAGTGAGTCAACATCTCGGAACAGTGTAATTAGCTCGCCTATTTCCGTAAATAGACAATGGATATCATGTTACAAAGGTAAAGCTCAAATAAGGTTACATTATAGCTTTTAGATTATTGAGTGCAAATTGTTTTTTTTTTGATGTTCCTAGGACCACAGAAGCAGCAATGATAATGAAACCTAACGATAAATTGGTTGACGATATATTTATGCGGGGCCAAATGTAGTCCATACTGGCATATATCGAGACGAGTGTCTCAGTAGTGGGGACACGAAATGACACTGAAAATGATGATGAATTTTGATCTTATTTTTTGATTGTATTTAGTCATAGTAAAGTGCTTGACCACTACCTCACCTGATCGTGGTAGGTGATCGTGCGGTCAAAGCATGGAGCACGCTTGCCTAAAAAGAACTTGTTCACTCTATACTTGAAGACCCCGTGATTATAGTGGTCCCAAAAAATAGATGCCCACAGCGTGTTCTACTTCCTACTCGTTTATCAATGAAAGTCGAAGCAAATCTAGGTATGCTGACTAGTATTTTTCTTAGATTGATAGATAGCGCGAGTTGAGGGAAGGCAATGTATGCGCTTGGCACAGGACCGGAGAGAGTGGCGTGATAACGAAGAGGCCTATACCTAGCAGTGGATGATGATGATGATAGATAGATATACTCTTTATTGCGCATCAAACAAAATTATAATGATAAAGAAATACACAAAATAAAGGTAAGTACAATGGGTGGTTTTATCGCTAAAAATGATCTCTTCCAGTCAACCTGTAGGTAGACAGGACAAAACAAAATCAAAGAGACTTATTATTCCTACAACCAGAAAGCCCTCATCTAAAAAGCCCAAAGTTGTTCCTCTATATAAATATTTTAGTCTGTTGAATATTCACAGAAACTATGCCCCAACTTAGCCCACCTAACTTATCTTCCAAGTTAGCTAAAGCTGATCACCCGGCATTCCAAAGACGGAATATTTGCGTTACTTAGGTACAAATATTCAGATCAACACTATTAACCTTACATAAAGCCTATAATTGTGCTATTTATACTGTATATGTACAATATAAATTGATTGAGCGAAGCGATATCTCCAAATCAACTTGGGCAAATCGGCGTTGTATGTATGTATGTATGTATGTCTGTTTGTTGGTCCGAGAATAACTTTCAAAGCGTTGATCCGATATATATACATAGGTTTGATATATATAGGTGTTGGCACAATCCTGTTATGATTAAATGAGCTAAAAATTCAAGAGGGTTCAATAGCGATAAAAAAAATGTAAATGAGACTATTAGGTCGAAAGGGACGTCTAATGAAATGTATTCATTAGTTCATTTCGACCCCGTTTTTATTTTTATTTTTCCTTGTAGTTTTTGAGTTATTAGCCAAAGTAAAAACTAAATATGGCAAAATTCAGAGGGTACACCAGTGACCACACAGTGGTGCAATTTAGTATGCGTGTAGCTTTAGACACACAAATATAGGAAAAAGTCTGAAATCCAGAATAACTGCAATTTCTCCACCAAAAAGAAGAATACATGTAAATTGAATTAAACTGTATGTCAAGTTAATTGGTTATGCATTTCGTGGCACTATTTTAATAGTCAAAGATTACAAATAGTATTTCTTTGTTTTTATGGGAGACTCGTTTTTTCGAGCGAGATCACAGTTCGGGACGTACCACTAGTATAATATTATACTAGTGGTATAATATTATACGAGGCATGCCTTTTAAGTTCTGTCGTTTCCATATTTTCCGGCAATTTTGAATTTGGAACTGTTCTATATTCGAATGTGTTTACATTTTGAATCTCAAAACAGTTGAAAGTATTAGGATTAATGCTATTGTTTAGTCATAGTTTCGATTTGAATCTGTCAGGTCACGTACGAAAATGAATCTTTCTAAGGAAAATGTTCGTGCAATAATTTTCTACAACTTTAGAAGAGGCCTGACACGGCTTCAGTGTTTAGAAGAGCTAACATCTGTGTTCAGTGATGTAGCCCCATGTCTGCGGACTGTCGAACGCTGGTATTTAGAATTCCAGCGTTGACATACTAGTGTTAGTGACAGATTTCGCGAAGGACGCCCAAAATCCGCCTTCACTGAAGATAACATCATTGCTGTGAGACAACTAATTCTCGAAGATCGTCATGTGACGTATCGAGAGATAGAGGCTCTATTAGGCATCTCAGGGACAACCATTCAGAAGATCTTGCATGAAGCGCTTGGTGTGAGAAAGCTAGTTTGCCGTTGGATACCGCATCTGCTTTCCGACGATCACAAGGCGGCCCGCGTCAGATGGTGTAAGAAAACTCTGCAAAGGTTCAACCGAGGGGAGTCAAATCACGTCTACGACATCATAAGTGGTGACGAATCTTGGATCTATGCCTACGATCCTGATACCAAACAACAATCTACAATCTGGGTCTTTCAAGACGAGCCAAAGCCGACTAAAGTTGTTCGTTCTCGAAGCACTTCAAAGAAGATGGTGGCCACGTTCGTTGGAAAAACCGGCCATGTTGCGACTATTGCACTTGAAGATCGTAGAACGGTTAACGCAGAGTGGTATACTACAGTTTGTTTACCACAAGTCATCGCCGAACTTCGAAAATCTAACTCAAAGCGACGCATCATCCTGCACCACGACAACGCAAGCTCACACAGCGCTCGTCAAACGATTGAGTATTTGAAGCAGGAAAAAGTAGAAATTCTTGACCATCCTCCATACAGTCCTGACCTAAGCCCTAACGATTTCTTTACATTTCCTAAAATTAAGAAAAGTCTTCGTGGTCAAAGGTTCCAGTCCGGTGAAGAAGCAGTCGACGCTTTCAAGACAGCCATTTTGAACACCCCACTTTAGAGTGGAATAAATGTTATAATAACTGGTTTGAGCGAATAGAAAAGTGTTTTAAGCTACGTTGTGAATACTTTGAAAAACAATAAAAAGTACTATAAGGTTCTAGATGTGTTTTTTTCTTCAAACGACAAAACTTAAAAGGCATGCCTCGTACTAGTGGTATAATATTATACTAGTGGTACGTCTATATAGACGGGTTTTTAAGTAACTGAATAATGTCTAGCGGCTCGAGTGTCTCTAAGAACCGTTACAAACCTCTAGGGGTTTACCATGCTTTATGTATTGCTGTTTGTATGTAACTTTTTGTCGAATAAATTAAATAGAAAAAATACAATACTATAACAGTAATAGACATTCAAACAGAGCCGTGTAGGCCTAGTGGATGTATCCTGACTCCTTCTGACATCCTGACAAAAAATCGTCAAAAACGTCGCACGTAATTAACTGATCAAAGACTTTTGTCTTTGACGGACTTTTGATTGAACCTGTTACAATTATCATTAACTAGTCCCTTGTGAAACATCCCCCATGGCTCTATAAACTAAGTAATAGATCAGAGAATGTCAATCATGAGAATAATGTAGTCGTGAGCTATTACTATATATTATATAAACAGTGGCTATAATAATAATAAATATTGCTGGACATTTCACACAGCGCTATCTAGTCCCAAACTAAGCGGAGCTTGTACTATGGGAACCAGATAACTGATAGAATACTTTTATACATTTTTTTTTGTAAATACATACTTATAATATATAAAAAAACAACCAAACCCGAAACAAATATCTGTGGATCATGCAAACATTTGTTCCGCGGCGGGAATCGAACCCACTACCTCCTACGTCTCAGCCGGCTATTCACCCATTGCGCCACGGAGGTCATTATAATTTTTTATTTACAAAAAATAATAATATGTAAGTATTTTATCAATTATTTCGTAACTAATCAGTGGCTATGTACTCAAGTTAGAATGGGTTTACACACAGGTTGGTCGTAGCAGACCCAACATTTGCAAATGATGGCTCAGGGGTTCTAGTGACTATGGTGATTCTGCACAGTCAATCCAACACTATGGGCCTCATAAGAAGGCTTACGGTCACTCAGCGTGCTATAGAGAAGGTTATGCCTGGTGATTCTCTACGAGATAGAATCAGAAATGAAGAGATCCGTAGACAAAGCTAGGTCCTATAGCAAAGAGGATTAGCAAGCTGAAATAGCAGTGTTTGCAAATAATTCAAAGAACTGACGGCCGTTGGGGCAAAAAGGTTTAAATTAAATCATTTGCATTAAATAAGGTTTTAACATAGTTCTTAAAATGATTATAGATGGATCCAACTTATACCACAGAGGCATGCAAATTACATTAAAAAAAATCTAATTCAGAAGTCAGGCAATATTAATTATGCACTACGATTCATTTATCTCGCAAGTATTCCTGAATGCATATTACTCAATAATTTTTTTTTGTAATATTTTTAAAACATTTGTGCTGTTAGGATCCATATATTTGTAACGTTAAATAGATGCTACTTCGATTATGTACACATGATATTATTTTAAAAGCTGGCAACTATTTTTAATAGGTTGGCAGAAATGCTTTCCAGTTGGTGTTCGACGATTGGTCAACGCAAAATGGCGTGAGCCAATCGGTGAGCTCTCCTCGTCGGGCGATTTTAGACATAAACCTTTGGTCAGTTACGCATTCGGTTGGGGGCTTTCGAACAAGTAACATCTAAGCTTGTACCGTAGCATAGTTTAAAATAAAAAGTAATTACGTATTCGACGTTCTTCATTCCTACGGATCCTGATATTGAGCTAAGCTTACAGTACATTATCAGTTTCTAAAATTGATTTCGGTAACTTATTAAATAACTAGGTACCATATCCAATACGTTTTTGTCAAAAAGAGCAGTTTTATGTGGATGTATTCGTATTTTATTAAATTTAAGTCTATTGCCCAATGTTATGAATTGACTTTTGATTTGTCTGAGAAATACAACTGTTTCAAACATCTATAAACAGGTTCTAGAGTGGAGACCACAAATTGGCAAACGCATAGGATGGCCCCCCCCCACTAGATGGAAAGACAAACCTTATAAAGGTTGTTGGATACAGGCCGCACAAGTTCGGTCGCTCTGGAAATCTATGGGGAGGCCTATGTTCAGCAACGAATGCCCTATGGCTGATATGATGATAATGAATGCAACACTTATTTTGCCCCATGTTTCCAAGCACTTGCATGACTGAGGATTTGCAGACTGCCACGACTGACGCTATTAACCTGACGAAATATCTCTCTTATGTCCCAAAGATGTTTAATCATCAGTCAGGATAATAATTAAATATTCCGTGTAACTGAATATATAAATAATAATACTAAAATGAATTAATAATGCTGAAAACTTCACATAATACAAATATCTGTAGATAATTACTGATTAAAACAGGTATTTATCGCTTACGTAACTATTTTATTTGTTATCCTGACGTTTCGTCTGTGTTACTACAGCACCGACACGTTTTAATCAGTAATTATGTGATACAGTGATCGCGAAAGTTTGAAAAATACTAAATATCTGTAGATCAAGCCAACATTTGTTCCGCGGCGTGAATTAATCCTGCAACCTATTGCGTCCCACCGGCTATTCCAGTACTGTGCCACATGAGTCGTTAATCGACTAAAGCTAGTTAATTGCGATCGTCATGACGTCATGACCCAAAAATCGTACTCAACGTCAGTTGTTTTTAAATACAGTATATATATTTATTTCATTATGGTTATGTCTTATTATATTACTCCACTTTCGAACACATGTGCGTCAAATTTGCGTGACGTCATAACGAGAACGTGTGCTACCTGGTTCTGCCATAGTAGATAGATAACCAGTACTGCATCATACTCATATTATAAATGTGAAAGTTTGGATGTTTTTATTTATTTATTTGTTTGTTACTCAATCACGTCGTAACGGCTGAACCAATTTCGATGAAATTGTGTATATACGTAGATTATGACCTTCAATACTACATAGGCTACCTTTTATCCCCTAAATGAGTTCCCATGGGATAAAAATGGGGTATCAAGTCAAGTTGCAACAGCGAGTTTAGCTTTATTTCTAAGTTACCTACACATTTAGGAGTGAAACGCGTACGAAGTTGCGGGCAACAGATAGCTATTTATAAAACGATTTTATATTTTGAAACACAAATACACTCTTATTCATTAAATATTACAAAAAAAAATAGGGCATTTCAGCCCACTCAGAACACGTTTACCGCAACGGTTATTGGTTCTTTAGCAGGACATGACAGTCATAATACCACTTCAGCTAACAATCTGTTAAAGGTAAAAAAACCTATTATATGATATTTACAAAAAAATGAAAATCTCCAAATTAATGTCATAAATCAAACCACACTATCAAAAGATGGCACAATGTAATGTAAGAAAGGCGGTTTTTGAAATTGATAGAAAAATAATACACATTTATAATATTTCTCAAAATCAAATGTTTATCTTTAAAAACGCAGTAAATATCCAAGTTTTCATATAACCATTAGAAGTTGTAAGCGTTTTAGGTCGCGCTGTGAAAATGTTTACCCTTAGAAGCACATGTGTAACTTAAATGATGAGTTTTCCTAAAATTGCAGCAAATTAACTCAGTATTTTTTTTCTCGCAAATTATAGTCTAGCGTTTAACCACGATCTCGCCTGATGGTAAGCGATGATGCAGTCTACGATGATACACGCTTGCCTAGAAGAAACCTATTCACTCGCGACTTGAAGTTGTAGTTATCAAGAAATACAGACTCAGGCAAGGCGTTCCACTCCTTGGCGGTGCGCATATTAAAGGTAGAAGAGTACCGCTTTGTATATTCTATATATTCAGTATATTTCTAGTCACCTTTATTAGGTCGTATTTCAAACTAATAGGCTGCTGTGTACGCTTTTCAGTACGTGGTATCCACTCGGAAATCTTTGTTTTGCCCCAATGGCCGATAAAAAACTTTTAAGAGCCACTGGGCCGCCCGTTCGAAATTGGTCGCTCTGTAGATCTAAAGAAGGGCCTATGTTCACCAGTGGACGTCTTATGGCTGATATAATGATGATGAAATAAATGCCTATGTAAAATGCGATTAACATAAGATACTTAAAGATATCTACCATGATTAAAAAAGTCGATACCTGTATATTGGCGTTGTATTGCCTATGAAGTTGAGTTACTGGTTTTATTGCCCTACTATGGCTCTTACCCTTTCTACCTACTAAAATAAATGTGCTTGCCCGTGGCTACAGAAAATTAGGTGCGTTATGGCGTAAGCATATGTTCGTAGCCTTAATGGAATAGGGAATTAGTTACGTGGAGTAGCTGATCTCATAACTCAATTGTTTTCTCATGTTTTATTTACATAAAGCTGCTTTGTATAACGCTAGAAGATGTAATGAATGCTACAATAAAAGGTCTGGTTACCCTATCCACTAATTATAATATATTACTAATTAACTATAGTAGTTACTAATTTACGATTCAAAGTGATCCTTGTGATTTTAATGAATAAATACATTATGATTTTTAGTATTTTTTTACCTACTTCAAAAACAAAATTGGTTCCTAATTCGTACTTTTCAATTGGTTTGTTGTATATGGTGTGCAATAAAGTCAAAGTCAAAATTCGTTGATTCATTAAATTACAAGGATCACATTGAAACGTCAAAGTTAATGTCAGATCCTCCGCGATCAAGCAGGGAAAACAAGGTAAGAAACAAGGCTGGTTATTTTTTTAATGATTCTTTTACAAAACAATAAGTACACTGAAGTATTACCTATCTATCTCATAACAAAATGATATTTTTGCACTAATTTATGCAAATAAAAATCTTGTATTTATCTGTGATGCTTACTAATACAGCAGATAATGGATTATCATTCATATTCTTTCTCATTAATGAAAAATTTGATTAGGATACCAAATAATAAGGTAAGCGTGTAGGCTGTTAATACAAGCCTCAATTTCTTATTAATTCTACGTTAAAATATGCAGCAGATTTATCTGTAATTGTATCTATTCAGACCCCATGTTTTGTCTGTTTCTGCGATTCTTGCGATAGTGAAATCGTATGTATTAAAAAACGTTGTTACAATACTGTTTTTATTCGCTATCTCTGAAGATGAATATATGACCTTAATTTTATATCTGCGCAGTTGTGATTCCTGATTCATTAAATGGTACCGGAAGTAATTATGGAACAGTGATTTTTAAATAAGGCATTTTAACCGACGACCGTGGCGTCAATGCAGGTTTCATGGCTTAAAACCAGCGCTGAACAATAAACTTGTTCAGTATAATACTGAGCCATACACCTTTTTCGGCACAGGGTTCATAGTGACTGGGTACTTGTCTTTTGTTTTTTATGGTTCCGTGCCCAAAGGGTAAAAGGGGACCCTATTACTAAGACTGCGCTATCTATCTGTCCGTCCGTCTGTCTGTCTGTCCGTCTGTCACCAGGCTGAATCTCATGAACCGTGCTAGTTAGACAGTTGAAATTTTCACAGATGGTGTATTTCTGTTGCCGCTTTTTGTTAAAAAATACTAAAAATAGAATAAAATAAATATTTAAGTGGGGCTCCCATACAACAGACATGATTTGTTTACCGTTTTTATAGATAATGGTACGGAACCCTTCGTGCGCGAGTCCGACTCGCTCTTGGTTTTTTTATTTTTTATTATGTTAACGTGTTTTTAATTGTCTGTATTTACTTATTCAGCGTATCTAGTTTCTGTGTGTTTGTTACTTGTGTCGAAATAAATGTCTATATCTCTATCTATATTTGTGACAGTTTGTTAAAGTAATATTTTAAATTATTTTATAAATGGATAGCAAGATTCACCTCACACAAAACAGTTTTGACTGCACACAATACACATTAATCATCGGATTTCACGAATGTTAATGACGTTTACCGCAATCCATAATGTGATTCGATTCAGGTAGTCCCACTTCCGGTCTGGGACCCGAAACCCAAATTTCCAGGTCGAACCCGGACGAGGAACTATTTGGGACTATTAAGGACACTAACTGGGAGAGATTAAGTTTGGGACGCAAAACCGACTTTTTTCACAATTTGTTCATAATAATACCAGCTCCTGTCCGCGGCTTCGCAAGCATAGTTTGCCAATTCAAAGTAGCCCATGTATTAATCCAGGTTATAATCAACGTACATACCAAATTTCATCAAAGTCGGTGAAGCCGTTACGAAGTGATTGAATAACAAACAAACAAATAAATAAACTAACATCCCAACTTTCGCATTTATAATATTAGTGTGATCTTGCTCTTTAGAATAGCAAACTGAAGCGGCAGTGGGCGGGGTACATAGCTCAAAGAAAGGATCTAGAGTGAAGACCACGCACTCGAAAGCGCAGTGCCGGACGGCCCCCTGTAGATGGACAGATCATTATTATAATACGGGATTTATCACGTCTTATCGGTGTTTCGACCAACAATGTTTCGGTTCAATTCGTGAACCTTCATCAGGGTGGGTACAATCTGTTCCGAACAACGTCTCGCCTCGCACTGCGCGCCGCAGCCTTCTGAGCGCGAGTAGGTGAGCACGGTGGTGGGGATTGCGACAACGATGGCCCAGCGTGATAAATCCCGTATGTATAATAATGATTGAAATCAATCACGAAAGTTTTCTAAGATAGAAAGATGACCTGATAAAGAATGCTAGATGGTGTTGGGTGCAGGCCACACAAGATCGGTCGCTCTGGAAATATATGGGGGTAGTCTATGTTTGTGTCGTCCTAGGGCTAATTTGATGGTGATGATAATGAATATATTTTATAAAGTAAAATCTTCTTTTTACAGATCTAGACACAGCTAGACTAGTTTACTTCAGCTACTTCCACAGCATTATGTCATACGGTATACTGCTGTAGGGAAGTGCTGCAGATACAAACACAGTTTTTGTGCTGCAGAAGAGGGCTGTTCGTGCAATTTACAATATGGGTTCCAGAGAATCATTACGCCATACGTTTAAAGAAATAAATATTATGACATTCTCTTGTCAACAAATATTTTTTTTTAAGAAAAATAGCGATAATCTTATATTTAATACTAGAAATAACGATAAACTCGCTGTTGCCACATGTAGACTCCATAAAGTTAGTAAATCGTTTAAGGGGCAAGGTGTACGCTTTTATAACAAACTCCCAAGAGAGGAACAAAAAAGAACAATTAACAAATATAAAAACGTAATTAAATAAAATCTTTATAAAAAACCTACCATAACATATCGAATTATTTCGATGATAGAAATGCTTGGGATTGAAATTGCTCCTACTCGTTCAACAATGTTACAATTTAGAAGTATTTTTTTTTTATTGTATGTATTCTAAAAAGATCATGAAAAAGAACAACCAGCCTTGTTCCTTGCCTTTCTTTCTTGGCTTAGGTGCATCAGGGGCATTTGGGCATAGGCATTGTCAAAAAATTTATTATCTCGCATGTAGGTATACCTCAAACTCTCACAAAATAATAATATTTGAATTTGTATTTGATACAAAAAAAATAGTTTTACTAACGAACTAAATTCTGCTATTGAAATGGCCGTGTGTCCTCGACAAGTTACTTAAAGACCTACAGTTTCTCGACCCGTGCGTAAATAGTTCGGAGTAATTATTTAAGGGTAACTGCGAGGGTAACTCATAAGAATTAGGTGGCCCTATTCCTAAGCAGCAACCTTGCTAAATTAGTAAGTGCTGACTCATAGTAGAAAAGGTTGACTGAATTAACATAGAGGCATCGAGTAGATACAGATCGAGTTTGGATAAATAGTAGTGGTATTTCAATAGTGGTTCTGTACGTAATACACATAAAGATGCAAATGTATGTATACATTTGCGTTTTGTTATTTTATTTTTGGTTTATATACTGTCATAATAGGTAGGTTATATACTTACATATGTTTTTGTTTAATTGTGTTCCGCGCTCTCCTAAACGGCATTGTCGAAAGGCGAATAGAATTAAAAATAGCGAGATCAGATGGAAAACCCAAATAGTTGATGCTGCAGAACTTGCGTGCAAGCTCAAGTGGAGATGGGCTGGCCATTTGGCACGAACTGCCGATGGAAGATGGAGTGAAAAAATACTGTATTAGTGCCCTCGAGGTGCAAACCGTCCCCGAGGAAGACCGAGGCGAAGATGGCGCGACCGAGGCGAAAAAAACCTCTATACATAACTATGTATAGAAATAAACACATTTAATATTTTTGGGAAATAAAAAGGCTTAATAATAATTAAACCCACCTCTAAAATCAGTTAGTACGATTCCGGTTGTGTGTTCTAAATTAATGTCGTACAAAATAAAACAGGTTGTGTATGTTACAATTAGATTATTCCGTTTGCGTAATCTAGGTTCTTCCAATTGCCGTTAGATGTTGCCGTCAGTCGCATGGACTCCGCATTGACGCTTGGTCTGTAGGTTAGCTTGATGACAAATTCGTTCATCCGTGTAGCGATTGATGTCACTACCGATGAAGTCGGGATGTGGATGATGGTGATTATAATCCATACTTAACCTCTAATCAATCATTCGTGTAAAAATGAAGATAAACCATCTTGTAAGTCAACACTATCGTCACTGCTATTTTGCTTTTCCACAGCGTGATGTGAAATTCTATTACCCTCGTTATCAATTCCCTAGAGACGCCTAAAAGACTTCTTCAAAAACCGCTCTATATTCTAAAATGGAACACAATATTCTCAAACCGGTGTTACATTCTATTACCAATGATATAAGCTCTAGTATCAATGTCCACAAAGTCAACAGTTCCACATAATTGAATCGACATAGGTAAGGGTTTTAATAAGGTGGCGCTGGTGACTCACCTGTCAAAGGGGGCCCACGTGGAGCCAGAGTGAGCGAGTGCGTACCTCTCGCTCGCTCTAATAGGAAGGTTAGCGACCGCAATATCAAAGGTGAAAATGCTGGTTCAGTTTGTTCACTTTAAAAAGGCTTTTGGGGAGTATTAATAATATTTGGATGCGCTCGATCCAGGGTCGAAACTTTGGTAGGTGTGTTAAGTTAAAATAAGTTTTTGTTGAAATATTACTTTTTCAAATCAAACTTTTATAAAATTCATAATCGGAACCGCAAGCAGATTCAAATGAGCCCAAACACTAGCCACTAGTAGCTTACTATAATACATTCAGAAGTTCCGTTGTCTAGTATCCGTCTCCAACATTAGAGACCACCTCCATGGTACCATATTATTGCATTGTCACCGAAGTTACATATGTATTCCAAATTTCAGTTCAATCGGTTGAGAGGAACGGGTTTAAAATTCAATTGCAAGATTCCACCCGGACAAACATACATACATTGCAAGTTAATAAAAATAAAAAAGCTTGTAAAAAATTGATAATGGGTGTTATTGAAACTGGAACGAAATCTAGGATATAACTGTCAAATCTGGACCCTTTTGAGCGGTGGTAAGTTCTTCTTCACAGATGAATACTAGATGAACTACGTAGCCACTATTTTACATTTTTATTTATTTAGTTTCTTATATTATTGTGCTATCTTTGTAGTGAAGTACTAGCTAAAAGTATAATCTTTCTTTCGTATGTTTATTTATTGTTAAAACTGATAATTACCTCTTTATTACTTACATCCTGCTACCGTTTATTTAATATCAATTACCTAGATTAATAGTAATAGTTTGATTAAAAGGTATTATAAAATTACTGCAGTAGAATCACATTAAAATTAAGATAATTAGAAAAGTATACTTGTTAAATATTTATAGTAACAACATCATTTCAAGCCAAACTCATTTACTTCTGATTTTTTAGAAAGGCTCTGCGGTCTCATGCGTAGGCGTTGGTCGTGCGTATTTAAACACCACCCTAAAAAGTGTAGGTGTACAATGATGATAAAGTATTCAATCAGTTGGAAGGTGGAACAAGGCCGGAACGTATTTTCACGTTTCGGTCGTAAATCCGTAACCATACAGTATATCAACGACGCATGCTTTATCTATGCCAGAAAAAATACGATCATTGTCTTTGTAAACCCAATGTCACTGAAAATGATAGGTATGTATATTTTTTTTTGGATGAGAAAATTCTAGTGATAAATTTAACATGACGAATACCTTCAATGTCGGTGCAATACTTTTGGTATCGCTCAACATCACTCAAATGGTAATCATTCTTCTCGTATTACTCCCCGTAATCGATATTATAACCCTCTCGAAAAAGATCAATATATTTATGGAAAATGTGCAAAACAGTTCCTTTTATAGTACGTTTGTCGTAATATACATTATCGTCATCGTCTGCTATGGTATTTTAGGCCCTACACGGATACTGAATAAGTTGAAGGGTTTCTCGAAATCGGCCGAAACTCCTAGACATAAGTTGATACGGGTTATCGATTCCATCAACGCTATAAGAGACTACTTGCTCGGCGGGTTGTCGCTATTTTACCTTCTTGTTGCTTGGAGACTACACGATTACATACAATTTTCAGCGAAACTGCACGAGTTCTCCAATTTGATGGGGCAATATGAACTGATCGATGTAACGTTAAACGAAGACATACCTGAAGATACTATCGAACCTACTTTTATTATAGACGAAACGATTGACGAGGAGGAATCATCGCATTACTCTCCTCATTGGCCCTCGGTTATTGAATTGGATAAAAAAGAGCGAAGCAGGTTGAAGACACTTTTCAAAAGTTCGCCTAAGAAAGGTATGACTCCGAGTTCTTCCAAAGAAAGCAAACTTAAGCTTGAAGCGAAAACAAGGACTGCGGAAACAAAAGAGGAGTATACAGACGAAAAAATTATAGATTTTCAAAATCAAGAATCTGATTAAAAACTCAAATAAGATAAATAGAAATAAGTTAAGCAAGAACTAAAACAAAATGATAAACATTTTCAGTGCGGCAATCGTAATTCTACTATTCGTAGAATTGGTCATTGTGTTTGGGCTCCTAAAGCCGTTCAAGGAACCATATTTTATAAGAGATATCTGGTATAAATTCATGAAAAATTTTAAGGAACCATTTAAATTTGTCTTCATATTTATTTCCTTTCTGCTTGTGAATACATTTCTGCAGATTTTTTGGGAGAAATCATATTATAACAAACTTTTGTACCAAGTGAACGATTCCGACTTAGTGCTTGAATTTTATGTGAGTGAAATATCTATGTGTTATACTTGCTTCTTTATGGCACTTTTTCTTTTCATATTAATAGAACGTTTGGCTCAGTTTCTTATAAGAGTAGCACGTTTATTGGAATTTGAGTTGATGTGTCGTCACGCAATATTGACTAATGAAAATGAGACTAACAATTCAAATACCACAGTGCTCGTTTCTCTGGATAGCTAGTAGGTTCATTCATCTTAAATTAATTAAAAAACCGATTTAAAATAATATTTGAATTAAAATTATGTTTAAAACTTGTTGTTTTATTTTAGATTAATAGAAAATGAAACAGTGTCGTATAAATTAAAGAATATTTGTTTGTTTGTTACTCAATCACGTCATAACGGCTTAACCAATTTCAATGAAATTTGGTGCGTTGATAGATTATAACATAGATTAAAACACAGGCTACTTTTCACTGGGAAAACATGCATGCGAAGCCACGGGTGGAAGCTAGTAGGACATAAATAGGGCGTTGGAACTCATCTACTAAAGTTCTAACAAAGCTGGTAGTTACGCACACTAACAAGTATTTAGGGAGACAAAGACTCTTATCAGCGCCACAATACCACAACCTGGGCAATGACATAACGCGTGGTCAAAAAAAACCAGTAGTACTACGAACAAACGCTGAAAACCAGTTCTACATTTTCCAATAAACGGAACCGGCCCATTTCCGGTCCCCAGTTGACTGTTACAAACAAAAAGTCCCAATAACGCTGTCAAATGACACGATAACGCCACAAAAGAATAAACTGGAAATTAACAAAACGAACACCTGTCAGTTGTCACTATGTTGTCAGGAGACAGAGGCTGACGGACTCTGGCATGCTTCTAAAAGAATAAAAGTTAAAATTTTATTCCGAGAGCACAGAGAATATATAAAATGCCATAGAAGTTTCAACAAGTTATGAGAAACCCCAAGACCAAGAAAATGGACTGCAACTGTATCATTCTTTCTTGCATTCTTCTCCTGCAGATGATCCTAACACTGACGATGCTGAATCCGGTCTACGATGTCCAAAAACTCACCAAATACATCAAATTTATGACCAAAAGATACAGACGAGCGTATTTCTTCCTGATCGGAGCGTACTTCAGCTTCGCCATATATCTCGGCATGTATATTCCACTGCAAAATATCCATGTTTTGATATTCCACAGTTGCCTGTCCACTTACGATAAGCTTATACTCCTGAGTCAGATTGAGAAGAATTACATCATTGCTGGCTTTTCCCTATTTCTGGTCGTAGTGCTTTATGGAATAAGAGCTTTGCTATTGTACACTGCAGATCTGGTGCAATTAACCAAGAGGTCCAGCCACCTCGTTGTAAACACTAAAAGGCCAGCAGGAGATATTCTACCAAATCTATTGCGTGTGAAACGGTCGATATCGTATGAAGCGATCCTATGCACGATTGAGTTGAAAGAGCAACTGAAGCTAATGATAAAGAACATCGATTTACCGTCGAACCAATGTACCCTATCCAGCATTCTGGAGAAATCTCGCGTCAACTTGAACTAGTAGTGAAAACTTTTCCTAATAAAACTTGTTCTCGGAATTTCTTTTAATTATTTTCTCTAGCGTAGAAACATTGGCAAGTATTCGAGAATTCCGAATTGCGTTGGGAAGGCGTTGAGAAATATTCGAAAGACAGGACCGTAAAAATAAATGCCGCTTCTTCTCTTCGGTAGGGTAAAAATGTGGAACTGGAATGTTGGGAGTGCGAGAAAGGGGGCATGTATACATTGGGGCCAAAATGTTTCCCGCTGTATTGAGTAAAGCGTTTACAGGGTTCCGTAAGCACATATAATAAAATACACGGTAATTCAAAATGGTAATTTAGAAGATGTGAACATGAACAACCAAGTTAACGTGTAACCTAATTAGGCCATGCGGAACGCCTGTTCACAAATTGAAGTGTCCTTATTGGTTTGAAAATCTACCAAAATATAGTAAAAATTTTACACGTTCAATCGTCCATTTCATCTTCATTTTCAGGTTTATCCACCTACATAGTCTGAGATATAAAAACAGATATATTATTATAATATATATTATACGAGTACCTTAGACACAAGTAAAATATATTCATCATAACCTCTCAACAAGTTCAGGCTTTCTAAAGTAAATTCTTCTATCCTAAACCTATGTATTTTAGCGACGCAACTGCAACAAAGGTTAACAATACATCGATCAGCCACCATGCTACCCCTATGCTTGTCTTTGGCAAGGATTCAAAATTGCTCTGTGGCGCCGACGGTCGAGACCAAGTAGAGATTGACCGGTGAAAAATCAAATAGCCGGTAAAAGCCGGCGAATATTGACTTGTGTTTTGTAATTTTTAAAAAGGTAAGGAGATTCTGTATTTCTTTCTAAACATTTGAAAGGATTTTTTTAAATCTATTAATATGAAGTTGCAAATTTTTATTTTGGATTATTTATTTTGTAAGGATGACCTGATAATGGTTGCTAGGAGCAGTTCACACTGTAAATCTATAGTAGAGCCCCACGTTTAGGAGTGAACATCCTGCGGCTGATATGATAGCTATCGCATGGTTAGTGGAACCAAGAAGTTTGAAAAAGAAGTGATTTTAAGGGTAGAACTGATTCTGATACAAATAAATATGTGATGCGATTCCTATTAAGCCGGAGTCCAGTCGGTCATAGCCGGTTAACTTTCTGCTAAGCATTGCCAACACAAGCCATTTGGCAGCCCTAGTGGGGACGGTATTAATATGATACAACTTAAATTTAGCTCCGTTTTCTGCTAAATTTAGCGTTTTTGTGCATTGACCCATGTTTATTTAACACAGGTGAGTCACGATTGTTGTTTAACTGTTTGGGAGTTCTCTTTCATTGGGGAGTTCTATATAGTAAGATTGGAAATTCAGTTTTTCCTAGTTGGAAACTCCTCACCTGAAAGCCAGAGGTTTATTTTAAGATGCTCAGCTTCTTTGGTAAAATTGCAGCAGAAAAAAGATGCAAAAACATGTAGGAAGTATAGTTAAGTTAGTTATTAAGTAGTTAGTTAGTTACTTATTTAAGTTATCCCCTCCACTAGAGTATAGCACAAAATAAATAGGTACAAAAGTTTAGTTTAGTACAACGAGCGATAACAAGCACACATAGACACCCACGTAATAGGATCTCGAATCAAGCCGGTCGAACGCCAGTTGTTTTGTGTAACATTATTTTCTAGCTGGTTGTGCTAATTTAGGTACGTAAAAATGTTTATGTGGCAGTGAATAAACGTTCTTATCACAATTATGTATTTGTATTTGTTGTTTTAGTATTTCGTTGTAGAATCTTGATGGAACTCAAGCGTAGCTAATTAAAATCTAAATCGGCCAGAACTTGACTTCCGTTCCTATGTATTTTGTGATTACATATTGGTTACTTATACCCACGATACAAAGATTCTTAGTGTGGTGTAAGGACTGTAATGTTACTGTTAGATGTTCTAATTATCAAAGGTTATGGTTGGATTTGTTCTAATATCAACAAAAGTTTCATCGTATTCCAGACAGCCCAATAGTGGTATAGCTCAACAGACTTACTCTTAATGACTGATATAGATCAAAACAACATCCATAAGTTCATCCCAAAGCACAAAATCTTCAGTTCTCAAAGCTCCTTATACTCATTGGGTACCTTTATGGAGACGCGCCGGACTTTTCCTTGCAAAGACGTGTGCTCCGCCGCATGGAACGCTTCTGCATAAACGCTCTCATACATGGCCATATATGTTGACTGCGTGAAGTGACGCACCACGCACGCAACGCTCTGCGTCTCGATAAACCTGCCCAAAATGTGAGCGGAACGTTGTCAATGTAAGCTGATCCGATAAAGACGTATGCTTCACTATGAGGGACCATTATAAAATCCAGTCTCAAAAATGATTTCATCTCAATTCTTCAATAAATTCGATCATATTCGATTATTCGATGAATTCATCACATTTGTCAAAGTTTCTCTGAATTGAGTCGATCGTTCAAGATTTGAAGAGAGACGTGTGTGACATTACAATTCAGTTTCAGGGAATCGACGGGTGCATTTGCATATATCTTGATAGTAGCAAACGTGGGGTTAGGCTTGATAGTGAAGTTAGCGAGTTACCATATTCATATGAATACTCATATGAGTATCTAAACCATTTCTGTGGCAAGTGGTCGGATAGACTGAAACTCAAGGGGCTAGGTTCTAGATGCGGGATAAATCTTAATCTTAATCATAATCATATTTATTTGGAACAATTGAACATGTAATTACAAAAATGAAAACGATAACACCTGCATGAGTAATAAATACTGTGTCTGAGAAATATGTGCATAATTGCGATACTTTATCTACCAGATCGAATTAGAAATTAGAAGATTCTTTAACAAACCACTGACATAGCCCAGAAGATTAGCAAACTCAAGTGGCAGTG
Organism: Philereme transversata; assembly: GCA_963924445.1. NCBI lineage: Eukaryota > Metazoa > Arthropoda > Insecta > Lepidoptera > Geometridae > Philereme > Philereme transversata. The sequence continues at coordinate 16,354,164 of OZ004340.1, forward strand.
GTTTAGCATTGCATGTAAACATACCTCAGTACATACAAATAGCATATAGCTTACCAGCTTTGAAAGAGTTTTCAGAATGGGTTTAGTAGTTTTTGAAATTACCCCTACTATCATAATCATAAAATTATTTATTTGGAACGTAAACAATGGTACAAATGATGTGAAAAACGATGATATCTGCAGAAGTATTAAAATGTGTCGCAGACATCAACGCTCTCCTCCGGCAAATAGTAAAGTAGGTCCCAATCAAGGTACATTAGTTACACATACAGTGTGTACGTGTGTATGTACATATATATTTACGAGGCTGTGGCTGTAAGTGGGTGTTTGTGTGTATTTGTGTATATGTGTGTACCTGTGTGTGTACTATATAAACTTACACACAACAACAGAGACAAAAGTTGATTTTTTTCTGGAACACAAAATTTTGTAAATTTTATAAATTTTCCATGTTTGAAACCAGTTAACGAGTAAAATTGAATGAAATTAGCAGATAATAGTTGATATCTCCAGGGAAGACGTCCATCAAACACGCTAGAGATTAATAAAATTTTAGGTTTCAGTAACTATTGAACTTATTCTTATTTATTATTATTTGACTGCCTCCGTAGCGCAGTGGGCGTATAGCCGGCTGAGACGCAGGAGGTAGCGGGTTCGATTCCCGCCGCGGAACAAATGTTTGCATGATCTACAGATATGTGTTCCGTGTCTGGGTGTTTTTCTATATATTATAAGTATTCTATCAGTTAACTGGTTCCCATAGCACAAGCTCTGCTTAGTATGGGGCTAGATAGCGCTGTGTGAAATGTCTAGCAATATTTATTATTATTATTATTCAGAAACTTATCATCTTTCTCCTTTCCCACATTACGAGGGGTCGGCAAAACATTGATTTTTCTACCATACCTCTCTATCAGCTGTCAGTTCAGTTGCCACTTCTTTCGTACCTATATTATCGTTCAGATAGTACATCCATCTCTTCTTTTGCCTTTCCCTGCTTCTACATACATCCATATTCATATCTAACATTCTTTTTGTCACATGATTATCTATGACTAGGGCTACTTTTAAACAGCCTTCAGCCATTATTTTCAAGCGTTAGATAGAGAAACTGAACCTCGCGCTTGTGTGCGTATGTTGCCTAGTTTATGGTCAAATTTGACTATACCTTGTACCAGTGATCTTTGATTAAAAAGAAATAGTATAATCTACTATTTCTTGTCATTAATTTTTTAACCGGACTGTAACCCAAATGGAATCCCATACGATGTAATATTTGAAAAGTTTAGTAAACGAAACTTATTATATCGCTTTTAGCGATAAGACCGCCCATTGTACTTACCTTTATTTTAATGTATTTCTTTTTATGTTTAATTTTGTTTGGTGTGCAATAAAGAATAATGAGTATTCCATTCTATTCTATTCTATACGGTAAATGTTTATGAAACGCTACTTTTGGGTAAATACGATATGAGGTTTACGAAACGGGAAACTTACGAAACGGGAAGTAGTCCTTCGTAGGAACTATGGAAATTATATATTATCTACAGAAATAATACACACAGCACGTCTTATAAAAATAATATAACTAATATTTTTTATACAAAGACTTTAGTAATGCCAGTCATGGATACCTTCGAATCTCTTACTCAGTACGCAAAAACGTAAAGATATCCAACAAGGGGGTAGTCAGAGACAAGTCCAAATACTGCGTTTGATACTTAAGGTCCATACCCGATGTAAGGTTCTAGGACATGCCGGTTTTTCGTCATGATGTTTTTCTTCACTATTTTCAGCACATGTAAATGTGCACATTTTTTAAAGTGATAACTTCTTTAGGCGCGTTGGGCATTTTTGAGATGGGGAAAAAACCATTGAACTCGAGACACTTTTTTTTTATAAATTAAAGATTAGCGTTTGACCTCGACCTCGCCTGATGGTAAGCGATGATGCAGTCAACGATGGTACACGCTTGCCTAGAAGAAACCTATTTACTCGTGACTTGAAGACCCCTAGGTTGTAGTTATCAGGAAACACAAACTCAGGCAAGGCGTTCTACTCCTTGGCGGTGCGCATAATAAAGGTGGAAGAGTACCGCTTTGTGCGTATAGGAGGTATGTCTACCGGCATTCCCGGAGTGCCACTAATTATTATTTTTTTTTTTTTTTGTCACACCACAACAATTTTAAAATAAAATAAGTCAAGTACACTCAGCAAACAGAACATAAATGAAGTTGAGATCCCATCAAATATAAAAAAGTTTATACATTTCAAACCATCACGTGTCCGTAATAAAACTGCATACTTACCGGGCTAACTTTGTTCTTTAAACTTGAATAGTGATGGTAAAGGTTTAAGCCGGACTTTGTTAAACAGAAAAAACTTGACGCATTTTAACAGACTGGTTAAACATTACGTGACAAGTCAGGCGACTACAATGGCACAATATCGATGACAAAACAATCATCACGGAAGACATCAATACGGAAGACCAGCGCTGTGTTACCTTGCTGTGACATAGCAAAATGCTGAGTTGGAACCTGTTTGTGACGGCTACTAATAACTTATATTTGGTAATCTTTTGTTGTACTGTATTTTTGTGTGGTTAATTTTGTTGTTATTAGTGGTTGGCATACTAAAAATATTTTCTATCTTTTCTTTCTTTCATAATTTGACGACCTCCGTGGCACAGTGGGCGAATAGCTGGCTAAGATGCAGGAGGTAGCGGATGTTTCCTATATATTATAGGTATGTATTTACAAAAAAAGTAATTAAGTATCAGTTATCTGGTTCCCAAAGTACAAGTTCTGCTTAGTTTGGAGCTAGATAGCGCTATGTGAAATGTCCAGCAATATTATTATTATTATAAATACGGGATTTATCACGTACTAACAAAACAATCTTGGTAAACTTTAAAATAAAAAACGTGTGTGTACTTGTGTATCGTAAAAATTTAACTCTCATAATTTTATCCAAACGCGCCAAATGAAGTATAACTTAAAAAAGTATTATATTGATTAACTTTATGCACTTTAAAAACACAATTCAATCGTAGCGCGGTATAATTACTTTTGAAATTATACGATATATACTTACCATACAATATTTTTTTTTGTTTAGCTTTATTTTCATGTTTTTTTATGTTTTTAAGCCTAACGCACATGCCTTAAACTTACCTGTATATTTTACAAGACATAAGTTGTAACCCCATCCCAGATAACTTATTATATACCATCGCTAAGTTTTCTATTTCTGTTGATTTGGTTTAACATTATGGAGTGATATTATCTAACTCATTTGAATACAATACTTATTTATAAATGAATATATTATACCTAAAAAATATTGTAAGTGTATTAAGAAATATACATTTACATTCCTGAGTGGATTATATTATTAGAGATTAAATGCGAGAGATTATAATATAATAGCCGACATCGCAGTCACATTTTAGTTAATATGTATGTACTTACTCATAACGTGTTGTGTTTTTGTCGAAACTAATTATGCCCCGAAATTTGATGACCTCCGTAGCGCAGTGGGCGAATAGCCGGCTCAGGCACAGGAGGTAGGGGGTTAATTTCACGCCACGGAACAAATGTATGCATGATCTACAGATATTTCTTCTGAGTCTGGCTGTATTGCTATATAAGTATTTATTTACAAAAAAAGAAGTGTTAGTATTCTATCAGTTACTTGGTTGTCATAGTAGCTCTGCTTAGTTTAGGGCGAAATAGTGCTGTGTGAAATGTCCGGCAGTATTTATTTTGTATACTTTCTAAGCTTTCTAGCATGCCGGCTTTTCCGGACCTTTTCAGTCATTTTGATAAAGACCGGCATCTCTATGGCCTGCGCATTGCGTGCTATACCACCATTCCCCGAGGGAGAGGGTACTCGTATTCGGTCCCGGGTCACCGCAGAATCGGTACTTCGGGTTTCTTTACACAGTCCTCTGTACTTTGGTAATTATAAATGGGCTCATGTTGCCCCTGAATACTTTATGCATGCCTTGTTTATTGTGAAGAATGGATACGAAAGCTTTGAATTCAAATCTGTCAATCTGTTTGTTTTGAATGGATTTGTATACTGAGGGATAGTATAGTTTTAGTGAAATGTAACTTATTTGTATTAAGTCCTGAGGTTTTGTTTTGTGCTCAAAATTTTGTGTTTTATAAGGACAATTGTCAATTGTAATTTTAATGCTGGCAAACCTGAATTTAGTTTTGATTGTGTAACAGAATTTCCCTACACATTAGGATTACTTTTCAGACATCAATTTATGCTACTTGTGTTTGCGAGTGACTTGAATGGGTTAAGTTTCATACAGACGGTAGCATAGATGACTGGCTTTGTGTCTGATTAATTCTGTCTTATTTATGCTGGTAGTGTATGCCAGAGATTTCAACGAAGGATATTATGTTATCAAAAATCTCGAAACTAAAGTATACCTAAGTTAAAGCACAGGTTTCAATATAATTAAATAGAAAGTCGGTAGTTTATTTTTACTGTAATATATCTTGAGGAGGATGAAATAAAAGTCATCATTATTATCAGCTGAAGTGGCAGTAGGCGGCTTACATAGCTCGAAACACTGAAGGCCATTGGGGCAGAAAGGTTCTCCAGAGATTATGTACCTACTTGAAAGCGCAAGCGTAGGATAGCCCCCCACTTAATGCAAATGGATTGGTCGCTCTGGAAATCTAAGGGGGCGGTTCTATAGCTGATTATGATGATGATGATGTCTATAGTTGAATAAGCGGGAAGAAGCACTGACGTGGCCATACTACGATACCAATCGACATGTTATGACTTGCACGAGACAGTTATTCTGTATGTAGTTTGTAAACATAAAAATATCTAAATCACAAACCCCAACTAAACTTTTTCAAAACAATTCAAAGAAAAATTCTATAGAATCAATAAAATTTTACTTTTAAAGTACCAACGCGAAATTTAAAAAGTAGCAACAGTTCCATTGTGCCACGAAAAAGTTAAAAGGTACTTTACTATATGTAATTACGTTGGCTATCGAGTATTTTGGTTTAAGATTTATTTTATCCAAAGGCTCCCGCGGGGCCGGAGGCGGTCGCGACTGACGCAGGAAGAACCGCGAAGTAGATAAGGCGGTGGGCCAAGAATAAAATACGTAGGGTATAAAAGAGCATTTTGCAAAACGCTTAGGCTGCTTTTCCACCAGCAATGTGTGGGGAAGCTGAGCGTTGCGAGGATGCGTCGTGAAGTTGTGAAACGGTGTGACTGTTTCCACCAGATATGTGCGATGAAGCTGAGCTGTGCAAGGATGCGTAGCGGACTCCTTTCAGCTGTCACAGTCTATTGACTGGTCCAGTAACTCTAGCTCACTACCCCGTCTCACACACATTCCTCGCACCAGACGTTATGGTGATGGCAACATCAGCAGCTAGCCTCACTTGTTCTTCAGAATGAGATGAGTCTATGTATATATTACGGCACACTACACTAACCGTATTTACTCACTGAAATGGACGATGATTGTGACACATACACGATAAATACCCGTTTATTATTAGGTAATTACGTATAGTGATCGCGAAAGATTGAAAAATACTAGGTCCTATATTATAGTGACCTCAAAGACTGAGGATTTACAGCTAGAAGAGAAAAATCTAATCCCTTTTCACTCATAAGGCATGTTTTCGCAACAAAATAATAATATAAATCGCTCTCCGCTTTTCTCACAGACGTCTCTTTTGCCCCGTTTTATCTCGATAAAACTTAGATATATATTCTTTTCACCGGAATCCCTTGATCTGACCTTTCCTATAATACTTTTCGGGTGTACTTATACATTCTTAGCGATTGTCTAGCTTTTTATACGAGAGTGATTTATAATATTGACGCCTTTTACTTTCATATGATAAAATGTCGATGTTGCCCTATATTTTTTTCAAGGCGTGAACGATAAAGGAAAAAGATTCATACTTTTTCATTTATTTATAATAATAATATTGCGTATTGGTCTCAAATAGATAGGTTTGCAAATGGTATAATATTATTTAAATTAGGATAATTATGTGCTATAAAATAGCAGTTACGTTTTTGAGCTACTATAACCTAGCACTGAGTAATAATATATATCACTGAGTATAGTTATTTTATCAGAAATATATAATTAACTTGATAATTTAAAACACTAAGTACCAATAATACGTATGTTTAATATATATAAATTTAATTAGATTGTTTGTTTATGAAATCAGCAGTGTTGTGTTAAACAATGTTCGAAAAATACCGCAAATGGGCTTTTTAGTTTGTTTCAAAAGTAGGATTTGAATTTTTTGTCCCTGCGTTATAATATCACAAAGAACTTGGATAAAACGCTTTTCACGTATAACGAATGCTTTTTCCATCTAAAAATAATTTGTGGAAAAAAATGTCAGAATTTTTGAATCCCCAACTATGACGGGCAAAAATATTTATATTTTATTCCTCCTATAGAAACAGGCATAAAAGGTAGAACTTTATTTATTTATTTTATTATATTATTTACGAGTATAATGCACCGAAAAAATGTGTTAGAAAGGGAGGATTAAACATTATTTTCATCTGACATGGCGACAACTTTGAAAGCCGCAACCAATAAAATTAAATACTCGTATCAGTCACGTACGAGTCTGTCTAGCCCGTGCGCCCAGGGCCGTAGATATATTTAATTTATGTAATACTAGCTGACAATCCGCAGCTTCGCACGCGTAGTTTTTCAATAAAAACATTACCCTCCTTCTGCGCAGTTAAGTAAAATGTCTATGTTATTCAGGGATAATGTAGCACTCTAATGGTGAAATATTTTTTTAAAATCGGTCTATTAGTTTTTGAGTTTATTCGTTACAAACATACAAATCTTTCCTGTTTATAATCATAGTAAGGATAACCACAAAGTAACGAGTTTTTTTTATTGTACTATAAGACCTTGCTTCTTACCAAATTTCATGGTTCTAGGTCAACGAAAAGTACCCTATAGGTTTTGATTTATTTGGAAGCAAAATAAGCGGCAAAAATGGCCGTATTTTTTGACTTTTTCAATAACCTATACTGTCCCACTGCTGGGCAAAGGTCTCCCCCATTTCCCCAGTCAGAGTGGAACCCATCCAGATCGTCGCGCCAACGTTTTTGACTTAGAAGCTTGATTTTTTTTTACAGCTCCAAGGGTGGTATGGTACGTATTTGATATTAATTTACATAGATATACAGTACAGTACAACACTAACGTTACTCCATTTAAATGACTGAGTTTATCGTTAGATTACCTAGACAATCTAGTATTTTTTCTAACTTTAATGCAATAGTTATCAAGCTTGCGTGGTTTATCAATAAGAACATTACTTTCCTTTGACGCATGCGGGTAATAAGTAGTATATGTCTTAATCCCGATCATAATCTTTTTTAATACCTTTCATCGAAATCAGCCCAGTCGTTTAGTCATGAAAATATAACAAACAGACAAATAAACAGAGACTTTAAATTTTTTTTAATTTTAGTAGGTATGGATTATCACACTCGATTAGTTGTCGTTCCGCAACGGTTCTTTCGATATCTCATTATCTAAATATACTCAGTAGATTTTAATCTGACTTATTAAACCTACGAAAAAAGCTTTTAATTTAAAAAAAGAACCAAACTAACAACAAGCGCTTTGAAAATAACGTAAATAGGTAAAGTGAGATAACTTGTGAACTAAGAGCGACCCATTTTGGAATTGATGAAAGAAACACGTCCCACATTCAGTTCAAAGTTTAAGTGTTCGCTGGAGTAAGAGCTGGAAATCTGTAAGAGATAGCTTAATACAAGATATGTTGGTGGAAAAAGGACGGATGAAATCCTGCTAATGGCCTAGACATAGTGGATAGAGAATAAATGGTTAACTTTGTAAAATCATTATTATAAATACGGGATTTATCACGTACCGTTTTATCTGTGATTCAAGCGACAATTTTTCGGTTCAATTCGTGAACCTTCATCAGGGTGAGTATTTATAATAATGATTGAAATACATCACGAAAGTTTTCTAAGTATAACTTTGTAAAATGTTTCGTAATTCGTAAAAATAACAAAATGTTATTAAGATTTCCGAAATTTTTTAGTTATTTTTTCTTGTTATTTCACCGATAACGATAATTGTACTACGAAATAATATATTTTTCACACCACCTCCTCGAAAATGACAAATTATTTGTCATGTAAACCTTACCGAAAGCAGGTGCTTAAATCCCAATCAAAAATAATAAAAAAAAAAAAAAAGTAAAGTTATACTGAATTAAATTTGGAACCTCATCTGTATTAAAATTTGAACCAAAAAGACCCACACAATAAGAACTTAATCATAAATAAAGCTAACCTGTGTGCAGAATGCACCAACCTAGATTTGGTTTTTATTGTCTCGCAGAAAGTCTGGATAAGAGGGTATTTTCATCATGGATAAAGCTGTCTGCAATCCTTCGTTACGTTCCGGATTCAATACAGACTTGCTCATGATGCAAGACACTGCTTTATCCCCTCGTTTAATAATCTACAATTTATGAATAAAACCTAATTAATATATTGGTTTTCTAACATTACTCAACATCCTAAGTACATAAGGTACTGTTTATTACATACATTGTACTGTATTTGTTAAGCTAGTACTTTTAAGAAGTCCTGGTGTGTAATACAGCTTTAATCATACTTTAATATAAGTAAGTTTTTTTCCCCAAGATATTTTTTACTAATATACGTTTACTGGCGTTTCGATTTTATGTAATGATCCAGCTATTTTCTTGAGGTAACGGCTTAAGGCAGGCAAGCCAAAGGCGTTCTTGTAAATAAATGAGCGAGTGTGTATTTTCCTTCTTTTTAGGGTTCCAAAGATAAATGGTAAAAAGGTAACCCCCTATAATCCCACTGTCTGCTTGCGATAGAACCCTATAATAATTGTTTAGACAGATTTAATACAACTTAAAGACTTCGGTACACATACATAAATGTGGCTCGACACGCCTTGGACAATTTTTTTTCGTTTATTAGCAGAGAAAAGGTAGTATTTCAAATTTTGACGACCTCCGAGGAGCAGTGGGCGAATAGCTGGCTGAAACGCAGGAGGTAGCGGGTTCGATTCCCGCCGCGGAACAAATGTTTGCATGATCTGCAGATTATTGTTCCAGGTCTGGGTGTTTTTCTATAATTATAAGTATGTATTTACAAAAAAATTTAAAAATATATATAAGTATTCTATCAGTAATTTGGTTCCCATAGTACAAGCTCTGCTTAGTTTGGGGCTAGATAGCGATATGTCCAGCAATATTTATTATTATTATTTATTATTATTAAACTTATCGCGTATGTGCCTTTTTTATTAGTTATTCTGACGTTTCGTAGTTATAGGTACTTATCTCTAATCAGTTATCTAGTTACCATAGTACAAGCTTTGCTTAATGTAGATATATATAGGGAAACAATCAGAACTGGAACATCTGTTTTTATAGTTATTATAAAAAAACGAGGTTTATTTATGCCTGTATATCAATATACATATTTTGCTATGGAATTTTCTACCTATCCGTCTGGAAAATGCGCGTGAATGTTTGTTCGCACATTTGGAAATAGCGTAGTAAATTACCATTTCAGTTCCCGTACTTTTTCTTGGCATTGCTGAGTTAGGAGCGTATATGGTTGTTTATGACCCCTTAGTTCACTGGCGAGTATAAAACTGGGTTAGTTCTGTGTACTTTGGAAGGGGGTGGCTTTGTTTTAAATACGTAGGCTGTTCTTGCTACGTATGGTCCAAGGTTTAAGCTTCCTAGACTAATTTTATACATTATGGTAGTTATTTCAAAGCTATTAACTTAGCCGTCACGACTTTGCACTGGCAGTACATGCCAGTATAGGTGTCAAGCCGCATTCACCGCGAACCTACCCTTCAACCGATGCTGCTTGGCGGTAGAAATAGGTATGGTACTTCCCCGGGCGAGACCTTTCACAAGAAACTCTACTACTCTTAAACTTTGTACAAGACTTGCTTCGACTACCACTCTCGTGGGAAATCTTCATGGGTCTGCGTACTGAGTAAGAGATAAGAGGATGGATTATGGGGAGTAATATATGTAGTCGTGGTCTTTTTTATTTTTAATTAATTTCTGATTTCTTTCATCAAAAACAGATTTCCTTATTATTTTACCATTTCTCCTCTGAGCGACAAGAAACAATATTGTCAGTTCATCTATAGCGGAGTAACATAACAAGTTTAATTACCGGTACAATTTCCGCAACATAATTAAGAAATTATTTATTAGCATTCACCAAAGTACACGCTCTCTTAATTTAGAGTCCATGCGAATCCTTAAAACAATCCCCCCGATTGTATTTGAACCGTATACTTTGGGAATAGAGCACAAAATAATTTCGCTCCCGACGTAATTTTCAGTTGGATGAGAAGTGATGCTTAATGGTGTTGGAAGTTTTGGGTTCGGGTTCAAAAGTTTCGCTTTTAGTACTCAGACAATTTTATGAAGCGTTATTTTTGGCAAAATTATATTATTAAACTAGATGACCCGCCCGCGGCTACACACGCTTTAAATTTCCCATTCCCGTGGGAACTTCGGTATAAAAACTATAAAAAACCCTCTTGTCAAAGTGACGCAACACTTCATGTAAATGACTTAACGTCAATGAACAACAGTTAAATTACATGGATTTTTTTTACCAACCTATATTGTCCCACTGCTGGGCAAAGGTCTCCCCATCTCCCCTCCATCCATCACGGTCCACAGTCAAATCTGACCTATGTGGTTTGAATGCACCCAGGTCGTCTCTCCATCTTTTTCTGGGCTTACCACTTTTGCGTCGTCCGATGGGATTGGGCAGGCCATGTGGTTCGAATGCATCCAGAACGATGGGCGAATCTAGTCACCCAGTGGATACCGAACGAACATGGATATTATTCATACAAAAATACTAATTGCGTTTAAAAAATGGGGGGTGGAGGTGGGAAGGTAAAAAAAAGAGTGTGTGTACTTATGTACACGCGTTAGAAGTTATACTTCTTTGGCGTATGGAAAAAAAATAACTAAAATGCAGTAGTGATTAACGATAAATATTAAAATTAATCAAAAAGATTTTATTTAAATAAATAATAAATTATTAGTATCACCGTCGTATATGAAATTGATTTAATAAAAACACCAAAATAATATTTATTTATTCACACTGTTTAATTGTACCCTTACGAAACACGTGTTCTACATATAAAAATACTAGAATATACAACTTGAACATAGTTATCAATTTTCATACCACCTAGAACTAACTTCATGCTGTTAAATTTAGGTGTCGGTGTGCGCGAGCATCGTAAAAATTCACTCACATCATTTTTCTCCATCGCGCCAAAAGAAGTATAACTTCAAAATACTTTACGACCTATTCTTATACCAAATATACAAAAACAAAATTATTAAAATCGGTCTACCAGTTTTGGAATAGTGCGACCACTACAACCGTGACACGAGATTTTCTTAAATTAGAGAAGACTGCCCCCTTACGGATTTTTTTATTTATTATTTATTTATCGAGCGCAGCTAGATCTCTAAATCAACTGGGGCAAATCGATGTACATACAAGTGTATGTATGTTTGTTTGTCCGAGGATAACTTTCGAAGCGTTGATCCGATCATTGTGAAATTTGGTAGGTATATAGGTAAGTAGTGAAGGCACAATTTTGGTGTGACTCAATGAGCAAAAAATATGAGGGGTGTTGAGATATTGGGATTCAAGAGGGGTAAAAAAAACAAAATGGGACTATCCGGTCAAGTGTCACGTCTAATAAAAGGTCTTTGTGAGTACATTTTGACCGATTTTAATTTTTAGGTTAAACCTTGTAGTTTTTAAGTTGGTTATGCATTTTGTGGCACTATTTTTATAGTCAAAGATTAGGTACAAATAATATTTTACCGAGGTCTCAGTTCGGGGGAACCACTAGTTTATTCCAGAATGCTTCTCTAAATGTTGCTCGGGATCAATTGGAGTTAAAAAAGTTACGATGTAAGTTTCCGTATAATTACAGATGTAAGTCATCTATTACCTATTTCTGCCACCAAGCAAGCATTGCAACTGTTTCGGTTTGAAGGATATGGTTGACGGTGAAATTATTGCCATATAATGCTTTACATCTGTATGTCTCAAGTTGATCAGGGCACATTTCTAATATGCGTATAAAACAAGACAATAGTATAAAAACAAAAACACTGGAATTAGCTAATACCTCAAAATTATATTGTAATCAATATCCTTAAAAATAAGATACTAAGACAAATTTATTCCTTCCCGGTATATTGTTGCTTTTTGGCACCAATTGTGTAGTGGGAGGTGGGGGGGGGGGGGGGGGGGGGGGGGGGGGGGGGGTTAATTTTTCTGGGTATAATTTCTTACCTATTATCTAAAGATTTGGTTGCATAAATTAGCTAGATTGATAACTGAATTTCATTTTCAACCGACTTTTAACAAAGGAGGAGTTTCTCAAATCATCGGATTCTTTTTTTTTTATGTATATTCCCCGATTATTCGAAGACGCCTGGACTGATTCGTGAAATTCTTTTTTGTTTAAAAGAGTATACTTTTTAGGTGGCCCCTGCGGCACCAAGTCAGGATCTGATGATGGGACCCCAAAAAAATCGAGGGTAGCCCTCAAATTTTATAAGGACGCATAATTATTTTATGGTTTTACCTCAGAACTCACAGGAAAGTTCTTTATTTATTTAAAAGGATATACTTTCATATTGGTCTCATAGAAATTTCATCAAAATCAGTGCCGTAGTTTGGTCAAATCAGTTATATTTTTGTTAAAAAGTTACTTATAATCTAAAGTAATAATATTGTGAAGTGTTAAAGTAAGTTATTTGTATATTTGTAGGGGTAATCTCAGAAACCAATAAACCGATTCTGAAAATTCTTTCACCGATGGAAAGCTACACTATTCCTGAGTACTACAGACTATATTCCATTTTGACGATAGCTCCGCTTAAAACCAGGGCGAGTCAGCTTGTAAGTTATATAACCTGTTTTGTTATGTACGACCTTAACCTAAAACACACATCCGGAATCGTATATACTAATTTTAGAGGTGGGTTTATACCGGTAGCTTGAATATTTATCCAGTAATCGATACATTTCCAATAAACAATTGTTAACGTAAATCGGCGGCGCCCTTGCGACGATGCTTCTTAGTCAGTTTAACAGGTACCTATTTACATGATGAATCAACATGATTTGTTTACTTATTTTATACAGGCTGTTTCATTGATATTTTAGGACTTGATATTGAGGTTGTTTGAAAATTTATATTGCAATTAATTTGATAAACCCCATTTTACAACAATACTAGATATTAGCCCTACCCGGGTTTTAATTTAATGTCGTATATAACAAAACACGTAGTATATTGATAAATACGCACGTTTACCTACTTACTAAACTTTATTATAATAAAACTAAATGCAAAACTACACCGTACATACTCTGTAAAACATTTTCTGAGACTTACTTGGGTGACGGAATACGTTCTACAATTTTATGTCAAGGGTGAGTTTTGGGTATCACGTTTATAGACGCCAATCTCCTTTGATGTTACAATAAGAAATTCTGTTGTCACCAAATTTAAGCTTTTACATTGAAAATGCGTCATTTCTTATCACAACACAAGATGAAAAGGTTTGACACTATAATATGATAACTCAGAGGAAGGGATCAAAGCACCAAGAGATAATTCTACTCAACATACATACATATATGTACGTATTAGTGAAACCCGTTGAAACTTACAATAATAATACTAGCTGACCCGCCCGCGGCTTCGCACGCTTGAAATTTCCCGTTCCTGTGGGAACTTCTTATTTCTTAAAAACTATATAAAACACTCTTGTCAAAGGGACGTCACACTTCATGTAAATGACTTCACATCAATGAACGACGGTTAAATTATATGGATATTGTTCATACAAAAATACTGAAATCACGATTCAAAAATGAGGGGTGGGGGTAGGAGGGTGAAAAATAATTATCGATCTATTCTCATACCAACCAAATGTAAGAAATTTTTTTTATTAAAATCGGTCTCCCCGTTTCGGAGCAGTGCGACCACTAAAACCGTGATACGAGATTTTTATAGATTAGAATAGATTAAAACACTTATCAGTCATACTTGTTACATATTAGTCACTGACGTAGCCTAAAGGATTAGCAAGCTTAAGTTGCAGTCAGTGGAGACAAAGATAGAAAAACTGACGGCTGTTGGAGCAGAAAGGTTCTCGAGTGAAGACCGCGCACTGGAAAGCGCAGCGTAGGACAGACGACCTGATAAAGATTGCTGGGAGCCGTTGCGTGCAGGCCGCACAAAACCAGTCTCTCTGAAAATCTGTGGGAAAGGCCTATGTTCAGCGGTGGACGTCATGAGGCTTATATGATAAATTATTGATTGATTGGTCACATATTCCAGGCCCCATTCTGATTTCTTGTGTCGTGGGAATAGAAGAATAAAAAAATAAATATTGCTGGACATTTCACACAGCGTTATGTAGCCGCAAACTAAGTAGAACTTGTACTATAAGAACTACATAACTCATAGAATACTTATATACTTTTTTTGTAAATACATACATACTTATTGATCGAGCAAAGCGAGATCTCCAAATCAACTTGGGCAAATTGGCGTTATATGTATGTATATATGACATGTATGTATATATGTTTTTTGTCCAAGGATAACTTTCGAAGCGTTGATCCGATCATCGTTAAATTTGGTATATAGGTACTTAGTGTTGGCACAACTCTGGTGTTACTAAATGAGCTAAAAATGTTGAGGGATTGCTGAGATACTGGGGCTCAAGAGGGGTAAAAAAAACAAAATGGGACTATCTAGTCAAGTGGTACGATTACAAATGAAAGGTCTTTTATCAGTACATTTTGACGCCACTCTTAGTTTTAGTACCTTTTAGTTTTAGTTTTAGTAAACCTTGTAGTTTTTAAGTTATTTGTCATAATAAAAACTGAACTTTGACGAAATTCACAGGGTACGCCAGAGACTCCACAGTTCTCAAATTTGGTATGCGTGTAGCTTTAGTGACACAAATATAGCGAAAAGTATGAAATCTAGATTAACTGCAATTTCTGCCCCAAAAAAGCATAGCCAATTAACATTAACTCCCGTTACCTGTAATTTGAATGAAACTGTAGGTCACGTTATTAAGTTATGTATTTCGTGGCACTATTTTTATAGTCAAAGATTATAATTTTTTTTTTTTGTTTTTATGAGAGAATGAGATTCAGTACGTGGCGAACTCCTAGAATATAGAAAAACTCCAGACTTGGAAAGAATTTCTATAGATCATGCTAACATTTTTTCCGCGGTGGGAATCGAACCCGCTACCTCCTGCGTCTCAGCCGGCTATTCGCCCACTGCACCATAGAGACTGTCAAAACACGCTCCACGGAGATAAGGTTAGCGACGATGTTTGTGGTTACCACCACAAAATAAATGCATAAGATCGCTACGTCTTCTATTTCACATACCTACTTATATAAGGAACGGACGAAGTCCAAATCCGATATCTGATACGTCCTTAAATTGTTAATATTTATTTTTGTATATTTTTCCCAAAAGAGAGCATTTACTTAAAAAACAGGTTACACCTAAATTGTGCCAATACTAGCAGGCCTAGCACAGTAACTAACTGTAAAGAAGGGTTTTATGATGATCCAAATGTCATTTTTCGGAAGAAAGAAGTAACTTGTATTTAGTCTCGAGCACGGTGATTGCGAGCATAACAGGGATGAAACGTCATCTACACCTCCAAGACAATAGTCGACAACGCTGAGCACGATTGACGTCATTTTCTCCTGCTATCAAATTAAATGGTGGTTTGATTAGCGATTCAAGAATTATTATTCGACAAACACAATATAACGTTTACATAAATTTTTTCAAGTTTGTTAGGAGATCTCGCTTTGCTCGATCAATCAACAACCATGAATCAATAAAATAAAATAAAAAATAAAAAATAAAAAGCATTTATTGAGGAACAACAAATATACAGTCATGTGTACAGTTTGAAACGATGATGCCCGTATTAGTATGAAAACTGTGTTACAGACACCAACACCCTGTTCCTATACATCAGTGAGTTCCAATCAGGTAAATGGTACATTATCAAAGACGAAACTAAAAATTACAGTTATTTTACAACAGACCAGAAGGATCGGCGTGGCTGGATGTGTTTGTGAGGTTGTGTGTGTGTGTGCGTGTGTGTATATGTATGTGTGAGGGTGTGTGTGTATGTATGTGAGTAATTGAGTGTGTGTTTTTGTGTGTGCTATTTGGGGATCTTTTGGAGGTCCTCAGTGCCTTTGAAATTAAAAGATTTAAGCCACTCTAAACATTTAATCTTACATTTGTTGTGGGGTAGCGGGTAAATGTTAATTTCCTTGTTAACTCTGTTGTACAAGGAAGAGCTGATAAAAAAGACGTGACGACTTGCCACTGCTGTACGTCGTTGTGCTATTTTGCAAACTTTGTCTGCTCTCCGCTTCGAATGTTTCAGGTTAGGGTCATTGAACAACTGAGAGTGCTTGCGAAGAATAGTTTGCAAAATTAATGTTTGCCGAACTGTGGGGACTGAACAGATCGAGTAGTAGTAGGGAACCAGATAGGTTTTTTGTTGAATTATAAATTGGCACCCAATGGATTTTCTCCATCAAAGTTCTGCGCTATGCACGAAGATAGAGTATTAAAAACCAGTAAGTCTGGTGGATAATAAGAAGCTGGTAGCCGGTTTTCTTTCTAATTAAGTCTGGGTTTATCCGCGTACATTTCCCTATTTTGAGATCGGTCTCAAGTTTTTCACACACAATAAAGTATTCATGTTTATGTGTTCGTAAGTTGTGCTCACATTAAGATGTGTTGTTTGCGTATTTACCGACGACGTAGAGACGAAGCCTTTATGGGAATTATATGAGTTTATTTTTGCGTAGGCATCTCAGAAACAAACAAAAAAGTCTATAAATAGTTTGCTATAAAAATATGCTATAGTTTTATACAGTTAATTATTTGTTACAAGTTTTTTATTAACTTGCAATGTATGTTTGTTTGTCCGGGTGAAATCTTGCAACTGAATTTTAAACCCGTTCCCCTCAACCGATGGAGCTGAAATTTGGAATACATATGTAACTTCGGTGACAGTACAATAATATGGTACTAGTGTTTGGGCTCATATGAATTTGCTTGCGGTTCCGATTATGAATTTTATAAAAGTTTGTTTTAATAAAGTAATTTTTCAACAAAAAACTTATTTCATTTGTGTTTGAGAGCGCACTCTCAGTGTTACGTATGCGGCCAATATGCTTGACTCCGAGAATGCTGCACTCCATTGCACGTCGGCAAACCTTGTGTTTATACTTTGGCTGTTGGCTCTGTGCTTCAATATTAACATTAAATGTAAAGTAAGAGCAATTAAAATATCATAATTTTTGAAGTTATACTTCTTTTGGCGCGTTTAGAAAATTTTTACGATGCGCGCGCACATCGATAGTCAAAAAGTGACATGATGAAGTTAGCTGATAACTGTCTCTTAAGTTTCCGTGAAAATTCATAACTATATTTATTAATTTATCATTCCTTTTACAAAAAAAGAGTTGTGGCATACGGGATGAAATCGTTAGCTATTTTGTTCTGTTACGCCAAAGAAGTATAACTTCTTAGGTGCGTACATAACACACGTATTTTTTTAATACGACCTGAAAATGGATCAAGCTTATGGTCCAATTGATTTTAAGTGGTAACCATAGCCTATAACAAAGTATTGCCTTATGGTCTAAGTATCTAAGGTGCGTGACCTCATAGGTCACGCACCTTAGATACGTGCCATGCACTGTTCTGCGTCCATCAACTTTAGGTGCCTCATAAATCACAGTTAAGCTGCTTGACGGCAGAAGTAGGTATGGTGGTAGTACTTCCCCGGGCGAGCCCTTTCTCAAGGAACTCTACTACTCTTAATTGAAATCGTCGCCATAGTTAAAATCAATTCATTAAGTATTTATTAAAATCACAAGGATTTTTATTTTTATTTCTAGTGTTTATACAATGCACATCACATTTTATAAGAAAACTGGTCTCATGTTTATGTGTTTTAGTATAATAAGTTTTCTTATATAAATTTCGATAACGGTTAGATAACTTTTTTAAATCGTTCTCTCAAAGAGTCGCGTCGGTTTGACTCGGTCGAAGTCGCTTTCATTTTGTAAATGGAACGTATTGGCTGTTTTTGGAGAACAAAATATATGGCTTGAATATTTGTCGCTCTCCCCCATAATAAAATACCATATGGCATACCACTAACAGAAGTAGCTAAAATAAATTAATTATAAACTGCGTATGCCGAACCTCAACACTAATTTTTCAAAAATGGCGAGAAAGGTTTTTTCTGTATTTTATTTGAGTATACAGTAACATAAACAGTTCAGAATATATATATATCTAAAATAAAAATAAAACTTTATTTCATTTTTTAAGTTGGTTTGCATAATTCATTGGTGAATGCTGTTTTTATTATAATATTACTCAAAAATTATATCTCTATCTTTATTCTAAAATTTGTAGATCGTTACCATACACCCATTATGGGCGACTTACGTAACGATGTCTAAACGTATTTAGTGGCTAAATATGATTTAAGGAGTTATCATATAACTACGTCAAATTTAAACAGATTTAGTGTCATAGTACGTTCACTTGACGTTACGTCACGTGACGACCTCCGTGGCGCAGTGGGCAAATAGCCGGCTAAGACGTAGGAGGTAGCGGGTTCGATTCCCACCGCGGAACAAATGTTTGTATGTTTTACAGATATTTTTTCGGGTCTGGATGTTTTTCTATATATTATAAGTATGTATTTACAAAAAAAAGTATATAAGTATTCTATCAGTTAACTGGTTCCCATAGTACAAGCTCTGCTTAGTTTGGGGCTAGATAGCGCTGTGTGAAATGTCCAACCATATTTATTTATTTTCTTGTCAGTGTCAAATCCCTTTTAGAAGTTAGTTTTAGAGGTTATGATTTTTATATCAAAATGGTGGTTTAAAATGGTGTCTGAATAAAGTGAGTTTACAATTTATCTACTTCATGGAGTACTTATTAATTACAACCATGGTAAGCGATACTTACAATGCGATATTTAAAAACCATACTATTACAAGCGATATTTACAATATGTAAGCTGGGCTAAGTCCTCATATTTTTTTATAGCTTGTACTATCCCACTTCTGGGCAAAGGCCTCCCTCCCTCTCTTCCTTCCACTTACCACGGTCTACAGCCAGATCTTATAACTTAAGTTACTAAAATTAAATATTCTTTTCCAATCCATTTTCCATCTATACATTAGCACACACACAAACACCTGTTAAATATTATTTAATCATTAATACTCAGCAGATCCCACATCCAGTTTATGTTAATTTTTAAGGGTAGAAACACGATACTTTTCAAGGGCAACATCCCATTTGTTTTTACGATACGACTTGTGTTTAAGCTTATTTTTGGGATTATCAGTTTCTGCACTCTGTGTTATTTGGAACTGTCGGGTTTATGATAAAAAGATTAAATTTAAGAATAAATCTGTAGAGAGACTTAGAAATATAGATAACTTTTTTATATGATATTCATTTGACCACTATGTCCTGATGATAAGATTTGCGGTAAAAAAAAACATTTGTCTAAGGACCTATTCATTCTTAACTGAAATTAACTCAGCTTAGTCAACCTTAATCCACATGATATTCATCATCATATCAGCCCTAGGACATCCACTGCTGTACACACAGCTACACCTCAAGCTATACAATTCCAGTATAAGCTGACCTCGCATTGTGTAGGTTTCCCGTAAAATGAGAGGTCAGCATAGACTGGAAATGTATAACTTGATGTGTAGCCGTGTGTACATTGGTCTCCCCATAGATTTCCAGAACGACCGATCTTGTGCGGCCTCCACCTAATGGCTCCCAGGAACCTTTATCAGGTCATATTTCTATTCAGTGGATAATGGCATGTTAATCAAATACATTATCAGTCCCTCTATACACTACCTACAATAAATGTTTGTCCGCATTACACAAAAGTTAGATGGAAGAGAATGCTATCTATCATTAAGTTCGCCTATGGACAGATTATTTTAATTTTAATGAATGTTCATTCATTGTTCATCAATATTTGCAGAGCTGAGCTATATTTGTTTTTCCATCAACAAAAAAGTGTAACAACAGAAGCATTGCTATTTAAACCCTCAACGAATCGGAAGTACTACAATTATGTTATTCTTCTGTTGCCGAGGTCAGCCAACACCTGTTTGATGAGGTATCCCTACAATGTCCTTTGTGACGTTGACAAATAGATGATTTGGGACGTAGCGTTTGTGAAACCTACTGTTATCGTGTTATTATTTATGCTTTGTGATATTTTGAGGAAAATTCTGTCGGTAAAAACTAAACTAAGTTTAGTTAAGAGAGAGAGAGAGAGAGAGAGACAATTGTCATTTAAGTGCAGTTAAGTACTAAAATGATAACTGTTTAAAGTTTTGTGGAAAATAATATTGGCTTTTTGTCAAATAGGTTTTAGAACTAAGTATCGTTGAGACTAATACAATACCATGCTCTGGAAAACGCATCATAAGACGACCCTTTTCTAGATGTAAATATTAGGTCTTTACCTATGAAATTGCCGTTTTGTATGCAATAAGTGAAAGTACTTTTTTATTTCTGTTATTCAAAGTAATCACCCATGCAATTGATGCATCTTTGCCAACGCATTGGCAGTTTATTGATGCCCTTCTTGTAAAAATCAGCTGGACTGGAGGCAACAAACTCTTCAAAGGCATTTTGTACTGCCTCTCGGGAATTGAATTTTTTACCCACTAAAAAGTTGTCTAAATTTTGGAAAAAGTAATAGTCGGTAGGTGCAAGGTCTGGTGAGTATGGCGGATGAGGGAGAGCTTCCAACCCCAGCTCTTGCAGCTTGGCGACTGTCTGTTGTGCAGTATGGGGTCGCGCGTTGTCGTGAAGGAGCAGTGGGGACGACCGATTGACCAAAGCTGGTTGCCGATGTGCAAGCTTCTCCATCATTGTCTCCAGTTCTTCACAGTACACATCTGCAGTAATGCTCATGCCGTTTTGTAAAAAGCTGAACAAAGCCATTCCAAACATTTTTTCTATTTTAAATGACCAGTACTGAAGAACGGCAATTTCATAGGTAAAGACCTATTGTAAGGTCGCTGGGAGCCGTTTGGTGCAAGCCGCACAAAATTCAGTATCTCTAGAAATCTATAAGAGGAGGCTTTTGTTTAACGGTAGACGTCTTATGGTTGATTTTATGATGATTATTAATAAATAATAATCGATAACCACTCAACCTTACAATAACTCCAACCAAATGTAACATTTGATTTGACTAATAAATCAATTTAGGCAGCAGCTAATGTTTGCTTTAATGCCAAGAGATTGATGGGCGTGGGATCGATTCCCGAAACCCATATCGTATCGTGATTTGGTTATTAATTATATTCCTGTTTGTACGAGTATAACGATGTTTGAAATATTGTTATTTTAGCAATTTCGGATCATTTCGCCCCTATATTTTACTGATTTATTTTATATTTCATTCACTATGGGCCTCATAAGAAGGCTCAAGGTCGCTCAGCGTGCGCGGAGAGGGCTATGCTTGGTGTTTCTCTACGAAATTGAATCAGAAATGAGGAGATTCGTAGACGAATCAAGGTCACCGACATAGCACAAAGGATTAACAGGCTGAAGGGGCAGGGCACATAGCTCGAATAACTGACGGCTGTTGGGGCAGAAAGGTTCTCGATTGGAGACCACGCACTGGTAAGCGCAGATAACGGTCCCCCACTAGATGGAAAAACGACCTAACAAAGCTGATTGCCGCTTGCCGTTGAGCCGTTGTGTGCAGGCCGGATAGTACGTATCGGTCACTCTGGAAATTTATGGGGGAGGCCTATGATCAGCAGTGGACATCTTCAAACTGTATTATGATGATGTTAAGATGAAGAGGCTTAAGATGACCATAGCGTGGTGGACTAAGACACAAGTCGTTATTATATTTATGTCGTACTAGCTTCCGCCCGCGGCTTCGCTCGAGTGTTTTTTCAATAAAAAGTAGCCTATGTCTAAATCCAAGTTATACATACCGAATTTTATTAAAATCCATTTTGTAATTTGTGCGTGAAAGAGTAACAAACATCCACACACACATCCATACAAGTTTTCGCGTTTTTATTATTAGTGTATCTGAGAACAAATACAAAATAACGTGAGGTATTACACGCTTTAAAATTGTGTGGGATTTCAATACTCACGAGTAATAGCTTTGTAAAGGTTGAGCTCTAATCTAAAAATACTATGTAGTGTAGGAGTAATACGTGTATTGTATGTATGCAACCTACGCACTTTGACCTTCTGACGAAAAAAGAAGAGTTTAATTATTAACCTTTGTGTAACTGTGTGTTTGCCCACGACTTCGTAGCTCTTTAACGGATAGATCGGTATTGATTAGTTTTAGAGAGATTCCAGCTATATTTGATGGATATCAATACAACAAATAACAACCAAGGTTTTAAGAGTATATTTTTGAAGTTTTACTTCTAATGGCAAGTTGGAAAAAAAAATGTGAGTAAAATTTTTACGATGCGCGCGCACACAGGCTGCTAAAAAGCGACATGATGAAGTTAGCTGATAACTGTCTCTCAAGTTTCCATGAAAACTCATAAATACATTTATTAATTTATCATTCCTTTTATAAACAAAGAATAGTGGCATACGGGATGAAATCCTTAGCTACTTTTGTTCTGTTACGCCAAATAAGTATAACTTTTTACGTTCGTACATAATTACACACACTTTTTTTTATATCTTGCTAGTTTAGCAACCTCCCCCCCCCCCCCCTATTTGTTAGATTTATCTTAACTTTGACAATGACATCTACTAATCCCAATATTTGAACGATTTTATTTTTTGTGGTAACGAAAATTCTGACTTCCTATGACTTTACTTTTATTGTGTTCATTTAATTATTTTAACTGTGTACTATTGTGATTAATTGTAATATAAATGTGTTTACGCTGAAATGGTGGAACCCAGTATAGTTCTATAATAAGCTCAACCATCTATTTGATGTACCTAGGTTCACAAACACTAAATGAATTATGAATGTCTATCAACCTTGCAGGTTTAGTAGTGGCTAGCCGATAGATCTTTGTTGTTAAACAACATCCTAAACCAGCTCAAACTAATTCATATGATCATCAAACTATGCTTAGCTGCTCGCCGTCAAACTCATCCTAACTTTATAAGCTCATCAGACTGTCCTGTGCAAGCTGTTGCAGAGTTTTCGATAAATCTTCAGCAGAGAATAAATAATAGTGTACCGAACAGAAGTGTCACTCTGATGATACTTAATTTTAGAATAGCTATACATTTAGAGTATCTACATGTGAGCTTTCATGATAAAATAATGAGAACAGTTGTTTAATAAGTGGTTATTGTACTTTTTTATGATAATTTAATGAATCTAACTTCATATATAATTTAAATTTCAGGCTTAGCTTAACCAAAATGTGTTGGACCTAAACTAAAACTACCATCTTGTAATTTAACCCCATTTCATGTCACCATCATCATCATCATCATCTCAGTCCATATCCACCTACTGCTGGGTATAGGCCTCTTCGTTATTACGCTATTCTCTCTGGTCATGTGCCAAGCGCATCCATTGCCTTCCCGCAAATCTCGCGATGTCGTCTGACCATC
Organism: Philereme transversata; assembly: GCA_963924445.1. Taxonomy (NCBI): domain Eukaryota; kingdom Metazoa; phylum Arthropoda; class Insecta; order Lepidoptera; family Geometridae; genus Philereme; species Philereme transversata. The sequence continues at coordinate 16,378,030 of OZ004340.1, forward strand.
TGGCTGTTGGTCTGCCTACTGGCGGTGGTGCGCCCTTCTCGCAGCCACCACTCGGTTGCTGCCCTCGTCCATCTTCCGTCTTTCCTCCTTGTCAAGTGTCCAGTCCATCTCCACTTCATCTGGTTGATTCTTCTACCCACACCCACAACTTTGGTTCTGCGTCGTATTTCGATGTTGGGTAATAAATACCAATCCATTTCATTTTTTTTTATTCCTTATGTACAATTCTTATTATATCCTAGTAGTATTATTAAAATCTAGCCATGAGGCTAATGAGTCACTTCATTTCGACCTAATTTTTTAATACTTCTCTCTAGTCTCTAGTTATTTTCAGTGCATTTCATTAAAAAAAAAAATCGGATTGCTACTCCCATCGAACCATACTTAAGATGCCAATGAAACCCTTAGGAAGACCTCGCGCTACCTGGTAGACCAATGACAAAAGGGAAATTACAACCCTTAACATCTCTCCAACGATAAGCCCTGCTTGAATATGCACTGAAGGATAAGGAGAACCCGACCACAAATAAAATAGGACTGGGGGCAGAAGAGAAAAGAGCAACACTGTTTTTTTTATTCAATATATCGGCCTAATCATCAGAATTCCAAATTCCATATGAGCAAATTTTAGAGCAACGAAAAACTGATTTTCTCACAAAGTTTGAGATATTTTTATGGAGTTACTCTTAAATTAATTTAAAAAAACACCCTCATTTTATACCTAAACAGTTGTGGGTAAAACAGTTTTTATAGCTCCCGTAAAATTTGCCCATATGGACTTACGAATTTTGATGATAAGGCCGACGATATATGTTTTCTTAAAAACAGAACGGAAAATGTACTAAATTTTTATTATTAAACGGATAGATATCGCGTACCCAGCTGCGCACTAGGGGGGGTCATGTTTTTACAGTCGTGGTCACGGACAGACACCGGTAGCTCCAAGTACTGCAATCGTTCATGACGTCGGGATAATAAATAAAAAGGTAAAATACGCGATAAATACCCGTTTATTAAAAATGAATATAAGTCTCGAAAGTGAAAAATACTACTTAATGGTGAAGATATCATGCATTCGATTTCTTATCGAAAGTTATGTTTAATCTAAATTTTATATACTAAAAAACAAATTAAAAGTCGATTTGGAGTGAAACAAGTCTCTCCTTAACTATCTGCTGGTCAAACAACAACAAGGAACTTATGCAAGATTCAATATTGATCTAGAATTAAGGACTTACAGTAACTTGTGTTTGTAACTCAGTTTGGTATCGTTTATCGGAACTAAGAGTATTTTACAAAAAAGATTGGAAGAACTGAAACTAAGCGAGATAAAAAAGCAGTCATCGTCATTATCACAGTGTAAGTTGATAGATATAATTGATTATGAATTTTTCGCCCGAATTTATTTATGATTTTACTCTTCATTGATCAGTTCTGCATATTTAATAATATATAAAGAGAAAGGACAACATTCTAATACACTCTCTTTGAAAACTATAATTGAATTATAATGTACATAAGTATTAAATAATCTTGAACGTTTTAATCTTAGTTAAATAAATAACGCTGGACATTCACCATGCTTGTACTATGGCAACGAAATAATTGATAGAACACTTACATATTATTATTTTTTGTAAATAAAAATTTATAATGACCTCCGTGGCACAGTGGGCGAATAGCCGGCTGAGACGCAGGAGGCAGGAGGTAGGTAGGAGGGTTCGATTCCCGCCGCGGAACAAATGTTTGCATAACCTACAGATATTTGTTCCGTGTCTGGATGTTTTTCTATATATCATAAGTATGTATTCACAAAAAAAAAGTATACAAGTATTCTATCAGTTATCTGGTTCCCATAGTACAAGCTCTGCTTAGTTTGGGGCTAGATAGCGCTGTGTGAAATGTCCAGAAATATTTATTGTTTATTTATTTATAACTATAAAAAACACTTCAACCTGGAAAATATCTGTACATCAGACAAACATTTTTTGCGTCCTGCGTCTTAGGCAGTTGTTTGCCCACTGCGCCAATGAGTTGGTCTGTCAAGTTGGTTCTACATAGTTAACAATGTACATCATACATAACTAATTGCTCGCTTTATCATCTCCAACTGTCAATCAATTATAGCATAAGTAATCGCACAGCCCAATCAGCTATGAAGACGCATTTACATAGAAAGCTATTAGGCACTGGATTTTCCCGGTACGGTTTACTTAATTGTTGTCGTGTGCTTCGATTTTAAAACTCCTTTGCGTTTGTTGTTGGATAAAAACTGTCATTTTAATCCTGGCAAATAATAAGTATTGTTTTTGTTTAATATATACTTTTAAACTAAATACACATAAAAAACCTAATAAATTATTTGTTGCATAAAGAGCATTATTAACCTGGTAGAAGACAATAATAATTGAAAAAGTTAGATATAAATAAGTTTTAAGGCAGAAATAATTGAACACAGTAACTCTATTTTAGTTGTTTTTTTAAAATTATATGGTGAATAATAAAGTGATTTTAATCATTCATTTTATTTTTACTGTAAGGCAACCCCTGCCTTAAGTTATTTGTCGTACATATCAGATTTTTTTTGTGTGTTTTTATTTTAATGTTAAGGACACACGTTATGAATGTTTACTGATTTTACATTAATTAATAAAAAATTAATTAACAATAATTATACTTAATTATACTTTAATTAACTTTAATTATACTTTAATTAACAAATAAAAGAAAGAACACACAATAAATATATACACGACTAAAATACAGAAGAAACAGTTGAATCATCTAAATACCGTTGCAAATGATCTATAGATAGCTTAACTGCTCCAGATCACTACCAGGCGAAAGTGTCCCCAAGACATTGCCCCTTTGATTTGCAATGCTTATGCGTTGACCCAGATAAGCGCCAGCTCTCGGACTACACGTCACTTCGACTAGACGCCCAAAAAAATTTTGCAAACATGGGATATAGGAATAAATAATATTCATTTATTCGTCCTTAATCCAACAAGAAATAAAGATAAAGAAGCCAAGTGTGAATAGAGAAAAAGACAGAAGAAGAACACTTAACGGAAGTTTTTTAACCGACTTCAAAAAAGGAGGAGGTTCTCAATTCGACTGTTTTTTATGTTTGTTACCTCAGAACTTTTGACTGGGTGAACTGATTTTGATGATTCTTTTTTATTTGAAAGCTGTTACTTCCCATGTACTCCCATTTCAATTTGGTCCAGTTCTGATAATGGCATCCATGAGAAAATCATATAAGCCTTAATTTTATTTTCTGTAATCTGAAGCCGGTTATATATCTTGTTAAAAAGTTACTTGTTTCATTAAGTTGATGGTCATACCGGTAATTTCAATAAATAGGATTATTCAAACTTTCACGATCACTGTACATAATTACTGATTTAAATGGGTATTTATCGCGTATCTACTGCGCTGTTGCAATACAGTTGAAAATATATAAATATACTAGCTGTACCCTGCCACGCTTCGCTGTGGCACATTGTGATCGAATGGTTGAGAAATGAGAAACAAAACAAAGAATACATTTCATATAAGTTTAATTTTGCAATACCTGTGCATATACAATACATTACTATTGCGGTTGTCAGCGAGTGTTTTCCTGGCTTCTGGCAGATGGCGCGGTCACTAGTACACAGCTGATCGTAAAAAAACTGTTTTTTCGCGGTCGCGGATATGTGAGTGATTCAAAAAATAAATAAAAACAATCCTTGATGCGGATTATATATCATGCTAAAATTTCAGCTCGATCGGTGCAGAACTTTTTGAGTTTTTGAAGCGTACACAAACCAACATAATATTTTTATATATGTAGATAAAGGTACAAACGCGATGAATACCCGTTTAAATCAGTAATTATATTTCAATAAATATCGGTAAAGAAATCAAGTATACTATTTACTACACAAACGTGACCCTGTAATCCAGGTATTCAATAACGGCACCAATTGACAAGCGAGACACGTGTTCAACTAATGTCATTTAGATCGCTTGTTCGAACAAATCGAATAGATTGTCCGTTGGGATATTGTTTTGGATTAGTTGATTTCTGGGCGTTTCATTTACGTACAACAACTAGACAACTTTTTAAGCTTATTTCGCGCAGGAAGGAGTGGAGTTAAAGTTTATATATTTTTTTTAATGTTATTTGTGGGGAAACATGCTTATATACCTGATGGTAAGCGGTCACCGTCACCTATTGACACTGGGAACACCCAACAACACGTAGTACATACTCTTAGTATTATGGAAAAAAAGAGGCGAAACTAAAAAAATTGATGATGGTTTAATTTTGACCACTGTGCAGTGTGCACTGGAAACTATAAACAATATATTGGTAATGATGTCCTAAGTAACTATCGTATTCGTTTTAAAGTCAAGTTTTTTAAATGCTTATAATTGGCAAAGGAAGTCTATAACACAACATTCAAAAAAATCTGCTTCAAGGTCTTTTATCTAAGCATTTTCAAGATTTAACATAATTATTTGTTTTGCACTTAAACTTTTTTACCTGAAACGTATACTAGAATTACATTACATTACAGACAGAATAAACAATGATTTATTTATTATGACGTTGTTTTAACCGACTTCAAAAAAAGGAGTAGTTCTCAATTTGTCGGAATCTGTTTTTTTAGTTATGTTTCCCGATTACTCAAAGACGCCGGGACCGATTTGAGAAATTCTATTTTTGTTTAAAAGAGTATACTTTTCTAGTAGTTCCATTGCCACCAAGTCAGGATCTGATGATGAAATCACAAAAAAATCGAGGGCAACACTCAAATTCTATAGGGACGCAATTAGGTTTTATGTTTGTTATTACCTCAGAACTCCGTCATTTATCAACCGATTTGGAAAATATTTTTATTATTTAAAAGGATATACTTTCATATTGGTCTCATAGAAATTTTATCAAAATCAGTCAAGCAGTTTGGTTAAGTCTGTTATATTTTTGTTAAAAAGTTACTTCTTTTAATTTACATTTTAGCTATCTGGAGATCTGTACGTATTTATTGTACGTTGAAATCTTCTTGTGACGGGCTTCACTGATATTATCTTTCTTTTTCATTCTTAAAAACTATTCGTTTTTTAGTATTTTTCAAACTTTCGCGATCACTGTACATAAATACCGATTTAAACGGGTATTTATCGCGTATGTACCTTTTTTATTTGTTATCCCGACGTTTCGGCTATGTTGCAACAGGCGTGGTCACGGGTCAACCCATGTCCATGACGTAAATTACTTAAATTAATTACCTAAATTCTTATTAGTTTTTTGTATAAATAAAGTAATAAATAATTATTATCGCAGGTATAATGACTCCTACATAATGACTAAAGATCAAACTACCTACTTACTAGAAAATGTACGTCAAAATATGCAATCGTTTCAAAAAATCCTGTTAGAATATTTCTACTTGAGTCTCGTCAATCGAGATCAATTTCGCCCTACCAATTGCATTTCTCATTCACTTATAGCGTCCAATCAATCGATCCCTAATTGGAGTTCAGTCGCGAACGAACGAAACTTCCGTCGAAGGTTCCCGATATCCGGACGCTTCCGATTCGTATCCGGATTCGGAGACGACTTATCCGGTATTAATTTGAATACTGTATTTCGTTACGGTGTGTCTTGATTTATCTTTAACGAGAATCTTTTAATCTTATGAATTCAAAATTGAAAAAAAAAATTTTTTCATAATTAATGTTATGATGAGCTCTGTAAATAATAATAGTATGCCCTCTTGTACTTAATTTAATGTCTGTCACGTAACCTTACACTGTTGAAAGGGTAATTTAATTGGTGATTCTACCTGCTGCAATGTGTAATCCATTATTCTAAATTGTTTAATTGCATCGAGCACTAACGTTTATAAAAGCAGGTTATATTCCATAAAATACTTGGTCAGGCTAGTTTACATTTCATGTGTGTTTTTTATTTATTAGATATCTAAGTCTTCCTTGTTGACGTGGAAATTTGCAAGCCAGTTAATTCAAAAAGTGTCATGGTTCTTTAATTTAAGATGTCCATGTTATATAGGCGTAACTAAACGTGGTAATTATTCAGACAAATGCTCCCAAAACGTGTCATCCAGTATAATATGATAAAGAATAATATGACTAAATATGTTGTATAAACGTTTTAATTTATTGACCACTTACCACTTACTTACTTCCTCAAAAAATACTATCTTCTAGTACTAACTTAAAACAACATATTATATAATATATTCATGAACAATTTAATACTTTAATATTATCTAGCAGGTTCAGGTAATTTTATTCATAAGTTTATTCAATAGAGAGCAAAACCAAAATATACTAAGGACGACTTCCACATGAATGCCTAAAAGTATTTAGAGGCTAAATATGACGCCCCGCTTTCACAATCACACTAATATTATAAATGCGAATATTTGGATGTTTGTTTGTTACTCAATAACGTCGTAAAGGCTGATCCGATTTCGATGTAATTTGGTATGTACGTAGATTATAACCTGGATTAACACAGGTTACTTTTTATTGTCAGACCACGCGTGCGAAGCCGCGGGCGGAAGCTAGTGATACATAAACGTATTTAGGGACTAAACATGTATAAATTCGACGAATTTTGTGTGATTTGAAAACTATCTAAATCTTATTTAGCCACTAAATACGTTTAGGCATCGTTGCGCAAGCAGAAAATAATTATTTTGCTATAAATCTTATTTAAATGTATTCTAGGTAACTTATTGAGTATTATGAGAAGTAACAGCAGTCAGTATTGCATATATCATGTTATAGATCAAAGTACAGACATAAAAGTGTCTCTGTAAAACTCAAAAATGTTGCATTTCAAAACAATTTTTCACACTTTTAGCGCTTACCTACGTATCGACCGGCTTAAAGTCCCAGACTTGGAATAGGCAGGGCATTGACACCGCAGGCTATGTTTAAGTACATAGACTGCCCAGTTTGGTCAACTTATGCCCTAGTTAAGCTTGGCGTGTAAACTAATTCTGTTCATCATTTTGTAATGAGTTTAAGGCTCGTATCGTTATAAGTTAAATAGTTAACTTTAACCATGATATAACCACAGTTCAAGAGAGTGATGTTTTCAATTTCTGCATTAAATTCTGCACCCCACTACTGCATTATGCTGAGACCTATTTTTTATTCTATCTCATCACATTGCTACGCAAAGGTGTCCCCCAGATCTATCTAACTATGTCTTTCCATCGATGTCTCCCATTCTATTTTAAAGGTGTCGAGATAGGATAGTCCCTCCAACGATTTTTCATCTGGCCCCAAGGTCAGTTGCCTGTTGTCTACGTTGTCGTCAAAATTTCAAACGTTAAAACATATTTTTTATTTATTAATAAACTAGCTATTGCCAGCGGCTTCACCCTCTATGTTCTGGGGTGCAAAAATACATTTACAAACTTACATCTCATTTTTATCTCATGGGTACTGATTTATGAGATAAAAAGTAGCCTATGTAGTAATCCAGGTTATAATCTACGTGCATACCCAGTTTCATCGAAATCGGGTGAGCCTTTTCGACGTGATTGAACTTTTGCGTTTATAAGATTGTGTGATTAGTGTGTTACGAGTATCTGATCTGCCCGCGGCTAGGCACATGTGGTTCGTCATTAAAAATACGGTTTACCCTTCTACGAATTTGGATAAAAAGTGAGCTATAAATAAATAATAAATAAATAAATATTGCTGGACATTTCACACAGCGCTATCTAGCCCCAAATTAAGCAGAGCTTGTACTATGGGAACCAGATAACTGATAGAATACTTATATACATTTTTTTTTGTAAATACATACTTATAATATATAGAGAAACAACCAGACCCGGAACAAATATCTGTAGATCATGCAAACATTTGTTCCGCGGCGAGAATCGAACCCGCTACCTCCTGCGTCTCAGCCGGCTATTCGCCCACTGCACCACGGAGGTCGTCAAAGCTATGAGCCCTGCCCACTGCTATTTCAGCTTGCTAATCCTTTGTGCTATGATAGTGACTTTGATTTGTCTGCAAGTCTCATTTCTGATTCGAACACCATGCATAGCCCTCTGCATAGCTGGACGACACTGGCATGACCTGAGCGACCTTGAGGCTTCTTATGAGGCCGATACGGCCCATGAAAGACGTTTCTGTACCATACATTATCACTGTACCACACACTGATCAAAGACTTTCATTTTACGATTTAGTGATGCATAGTTAACCTTGATCTGCAGGCAGGATGGTCAATACTTACAGAGCTAATCAACCCGCGGATTTCTACACGATATTTTCCTTCATCATTTTGATCAAAAATGAGTCGCTTGAAATAACCATTATTTACTCTTCCATATTTATAGGTATTTTTTAATCGAAATAATGAATCAAAATAGTATTATCCATACTATTTTTTTATTCTTAACATTTACTTTTCCACTGTTGGGCAAAGGTCTTCCCCATATTCCTCTATATCTCACGATCACTCGCCACGTCCCTTCATAGTCATCTTGGAATGCATCGAGGTCGTCACACCAGCGCTTCCTCGGCCTGACCCGGCTTCGACGCCCATCTATGTGACGACTGTTGCCCATTTGTCTTTAACCATACGACTGAAGTGACATGACATAATAATATTATAAATTCTTAATTAATGTAACTATTTCTCTCTGACTGTCTGCTTGTTACGTTTTCATGACGAAAACGATAAACGGCGGGTTAAACTTTGATAAAATTTAGTATATAGATAGAAAATGACCTGGATTGAGACAACTACTTTCTATTGATAAAACATGAGTGCAAAGCCGCGGGCGGAAGTTACCCTATATGGTTTTCAGTTGACATACACACATTTTTTACAGCGATACAAAACAAGATAGTCTTAATAACAGGAAAACTAAAGATACAATAAAAAGGGGGGCTATGAATCAACCTACACCCTACATCTATAAAGTAGTCATATAACCCCACGATAAGGCAAACGAAACTAAGGAAAACTCGTTGTCACAGCACTAAGGGGGTTGGGATAAAAGAGGGGTGATTTAATAAATATTCAAATATAGGAAGAGGTCCGTTCTGACCGCGTGCTCCGAACTTGGCGTTTAGCTAAAAGTATCCTTAATTGAATTGTGGTAAGGTCGTGTTTTACTAAGTTAGGTTATTGATGGAGAGTATTTGGGGCATTAGCTGTCGTTGCTCAAGTTTTATTATTTTGGTGAAACTTGAATTGGTGAAAGCTTGTGAGAAAATCTAAGGCATTTTGAGTAAAACACCACAAACATTTCAAACCAAATAGAATAACCATCCCTGAATCCCTGAAATTCAAACCCTGAATGTAGTATTTATACATTAGCGAAATTCTTCTTTGTATTTCGATGTATGAATGAATGAATAAAATACTCTTTATTGCACACCAAACAAAAATACAGTAACAAAAGAAATAAACAATAAATAACGGTACAATGCGCGGTCTTATCGCTAAAAGCGATCTCTTCCAGACAACCTTTGGACGGACAGGATAAACAAAAATCAAAAGACGGCGGTGTAAGAGTACCTTTAAGCATAAACATACGTAAATAGAACCCATAAAATAATATATACCTACATATTGATGTACTTATATGCGTGTATTAAAATTAAGGATAATAAATGCCTTATATTTTAAAATCTCATAATTACAATAAATAGCATAATCAACCATATTATTATAGGATTTTGGATGCAAACATAGTTATAATCACATCGAATAAATATGTACCTAGTGATTTCTGTGTTCAATGTCCAAATAAATATGATGTGGCGAGTTGGATTAACTGTATTTAGAATACAACCACTGAAATGCCTGAGACAAGATTAATAAAATGTAAACCAGATAATATCGATACTCAATACATTAAAGACTATGTGAAATATTTTTTTTACATAAAGTTTTTAGCAATGGACTCTGTTATGGTATAGCAACACGGACGCAGACCGAGATTTTAAGGAGCTGTGCGTTTGTATCTAAATAGATAGCCATTTAGTAACTACTTGTGTTAGGTTTATCTATCTATACTAATATTATAAATGCGAAAGTAACTCTGTTTGTTTGTTACCTTTTCACGATTAAACGGCTGAACAGATCATAATGAAATTTAGCAAGGAGATAGATTATATTCTGGAGAAGGACACATACTATCTTTTGTCTCAAAAAATAATCTTAAAGGGGATGAAATAGGGGTTGAAAGTTTGTATAGGCAATCCAAACTTCCTTAAGTGAGGGGTATGAAAATTCATATGTTCAGATTTGGTATGTAAACATATTATGACCAAGATTGAGACAAGCTACTTTTTACCTGACTACGCAAACGGAGGGTAATGTGTTTATTGACAAATACCACGTGCGAATCCGCGGGCGGGTCAGCTAGTTAATTATAAATAACACCACCAGCAGCGCTTCATAAACATTACTTAGCGCCTAGAACCATAAAGTACCCAACGGTCTGTTTTAGGGTTACAATAAGCCCCAGGAAACGCTGACTAAACAATATACTGACAGATAAGGGCCTAAAAAACCTCATATTTGACACTACGCCTCAGTTCCCACAATAAACCACATTTTATAGGGCGTGATAAATTGTACGCAAGCCCAAAAGATGGGTTTTGCATTTATACAAAAATAATGTGGGAAATTCGAATTCAGAAAGATTTTGTAAAACTAAAATGTTACATGAAAGCCATGGCAGCCTAGTCGATTGTATCCTTAACTCCGGTTCGAAGGTTGTGGGTTTGAATCTCGGCCGTGTAACAACTAATTATTCTATTCTAAAAATACGTGCTATGGAGATGGCTATATTTGGTGTTTCTCTATAAAACCAAATCAGATATGAAGAGATTCGTAGATGTACCAAAACTACCGGCGTAGCACTAAAGTTGAAGTGGCAGCAGGGCACATAACTCCAAGAACTGACGGCCGTAGGGCAGAATGATTCTCGAGAGACCATGCATTGGAAAATGCAGTGTAAAAAAGCCCCCCTAGATAAAAATACGACCTGATTTAGGTTGCTGAGAGCCGTTGGAGTCAGGCCGCACAAGAATGATCGCTCTGGGTTCAGTCAGGAACGGAGTAGTCAGAGGAAAGTACAAAAATTACGTTTGATACATACCTACTGTTTGCATAGAAATTAAAAATTAACGTGGAACCCCATCGCCGCTATCCATAGTAATATTATAAATGCAAAGTAACTAGTTTGTTTGTTTTTTACGTGTTCACGACTAAAGGGCTGAACGGATCGTAATGAAATTTGGCAAGAAGATAGACTATAACCTGGGGAAGGACATAGGCTATCTTTTGTTTCAAAAAATAATCTTGAAGGGGGGGAAATAGTGGTTGAACGTTCCATATACTTTAACCGTTCTTCATTGACGTGAAGTTATTTACATAAAGTGTCGCGTCACTTTGAATTTCATTCTGCATTTGATTTCTTTGATAATTTATATGGCAGAACAACGTTTGCCGGGTCAGCTAGTAATAAATAAATTGCACACACTGTATTTGCTCAGGGGGTCAATAATATGTGCACAGGCTACTAGGGTGTAGTAATAGTTACTATTATTTGCGACTGGTGTAGACCACGTAGCACATTTACTCGCTCGTAGCACTTTCGTAGCTACTTCGTAGCACCTTACGCGCTTTAGCTTCGTTTTATTGTGTAATGTTACCCGTGCAATGTTTCGCGATATTTCAATCTAATCTTTAGGATTGCAATTAATTGACGATATCTACCCTGTAAAGCCAATACACTGTAAGTTAAAAAAGTGCGATTTGAGTAAACGCGCAAATAAACTTTATCAGATTTTACTCGATCGTTCTTTCATTTCATTACTAAAGTAGGTAGTGTTCGGTATTATATTCAAGGTATTGCAATTATCTACCCGGTCATATGACTTTTATTGCGATATTTAAAAAAATAAAAGGAAAATCGTCAAAAAATTGTTATATCATGATACAGTCCTCTGATAATGATGCTGTTGTTATGGCAAAACACTTGTTTGTTTATTGCGAAATCCGTGCATATTTTTACTTTAATCACAATTAAACCATTAATAAATGTAAACTAATCGAAACTGTCGCACGCGCCTATGTTTTGATCTTCCTTCCGGCCTGCACACCCCGCACTCCGCCCGTTTCATACGGGGGAATAGCCACTATTAGTTGACCTCCCCGCCAGACTCGCACGCTGCCGATAGGAATCGCGGCGCGCGGGTCTCGTTATTTTGGATTTTTGAACATTGTATCTTTTTCGCGCGTCAATTTGTTTTGGCAATACACTGTATATTTGATTACCGTGTTTTGGCATGTTAAACCTTATAAATTTCGTGAATGCAGTGTTTTCTAAATCGTATTTTCTCAGTGTAGGTTATAGTAAGCAAAAAAAATTATTTACAGTGGTATACTGATCAAAAGAAAACGATTGAGCCCTGTTATGGCAAAACACTGTAACTTAAGATACAGTGTATTGGCTTAGCACGGTAGATATGATGAGGTAGTGGGGCGCGCAATGATTTCTGTTTTTTAGGTAAGGTTTGACATTATTTATTTATTTTTATTTTGGTCTTTGATCAATATTAATATTGACTGCCTCCGTGGCGCAGTGTGCGTATAGCCGGCTGAGACGCAGGAGGTAACGGGTTTAATTCCCGCCGCGGAACAAATGTTTGCATGATCTACAGATATTTGTTCCGTGCCTGGGCGTTTTTCTATACATATATAATAAGTATGTATTTACAAAAAAAAGTATTTAAGTATTCTATCAGTTATCTGGTTCCCATAGTACAAGTTCTGCTTAGTTTGGGGCTACATAGCGCTGTGTGAAATGTCCAGCGATATTTATTTATTTTATTAATATACAACTGATTGATTATATTTCACTACGTCTACACTGCGTGTAGACGTACTACGTTATATTCGTTTAGTTACACATTATTGAATTGGTGGTACAGCACTTGCGTGGATTTTGTAACAGCTCAAAAACTTAAATCTCTGCCCGAGTTTATATATATGGCATATTTTCTCCTACTCCAAAGAATATTTAAAACATAATTAATGAGGTTGGTTATTGTACGATCCGTACACTCTGTTATATCAGTAAAACTAGAAATACATTTTAACTTCTATTAAATTGATTGATAATGAAATGATATGATAATGAGACGCGTGGTTTGATTGATGACCAAACGCAAACTGAAGAACTGATGATTTTAATGGCTGGCGTTAAGTTCAAGATGCCACAAGTTATGTGGGTTAGTGTATGTGTACAGTTATGCAACTAGCTGTACTAATCTTAAGCATATATGATCGTAAGAATCGTAAGTAAATGGAAAAAAACGATAGTATACGAAGGCGCACAGCTTTATAATAAACTAGTTTCCGCCAGCGGCTTCTCACACATTGTATGTCAACAAAAAGTAGCTTATATGTTAATCCAAATTATAATCTACGTATATACTAAATTTCATCGAATTCGGTTGAGCCGTTACGACGTGATTGAGTAACAAACAAACATCCAAACTTTCGCATTTATACATAATATTAGTGTGATTAACTTGAAATAAAAAATTAAAACTCATTTTTGTTTCGGGGATGAAGCTGTCTTCGGAAATACAGTTTTTTAATTAATTCTTCTTAGCACCCATGTGTTATTTGAAATAAATGATTCGTATTCGTATTTGGCGCATTTAAAACGAAACTTAGCAAATATTATAAGAAATCTTAACTTATTATGGTACTAACTATCTACCTAACTATCAAAGAATGCGTTAATTGAGAACCTACCTACCTTCACTTGAACGAACTACAATATGTTTCTTTCTCTTTCTCATGTATGTGATAATTATCATCGTTTTGAGAAAAAATGATTATTCAACCTAGTAAATAAATAAATAAATATAACAGGAACATAAATTTTTGGATAATATTTTATTTTTTATAGTGTTATCCGAATACACACTTTTTAACATTTCGACCCTGACGTGTCACATCAGAGCCTGTAGCACAATTGGCAGTGCATCCTCGTATCAAAATAATGGTTGCGGGTTCAAGTCCCGTCTAGGCGTAAAAAAATAAAGATTTTTTGAAAGCTGATAAAAAAACGGCAAAAGTTTTACCTTCCAGTAGCTACCCTCAAAATGCTCCCTCAAACATTTCGAAAAGTAAACTAAAGCTCGAAACTAGATTCGTTTCACAGCGTCCAGAGTACCGACTCGAGCAGAAGGTATCGGGAACGTAACGAGGGATGCTTACTACATATATTTATATACGTGTGGGGATAGAAGTAAATAGGCTTGATACCTACGAGTATGCCTTATACGTTTCTTCTACTATAAATCTGTTTCTATATAAATCTGTATTTCCTATGGTGCAAGTAAAAAAAATAGTTTATCTATCTATCTAAAGCTGTAGTCATAGTTTAAGTCAATTATTGTTTATTAGACACCTCTGCGATTTTAAGGCAAATCTTGTCAAACTAGTTTTTATTTTTATCTAGATGATTCTAATAGTAAAAATTACATTGCGATGTAGTACTAGATGTTTAAGGATTGTAGTGGAATTCAATATTGTATAAAATTACTATTAATGTAAACCTTTTGTGATTTATTTCAATCGCGCGGGACTCAATCCCCACCACTGCGCCCGTTTACTCGTGCGCCGAGGTCTGCGGTGCGCAGTGGTAGGCGAGACGTTATTCGGAGCGGAACGCATTCGGAATGAAACAAGACTGTACGTGATACATCCCGTATTCATAATAATGATTAATATTATTGGTTATTTATGTAATTATTCATTTAAAAGGTCTACACTAATAAATGGTGCACTAGAAAAGCCAATCTCAAAACAAACTGTTTGGGGGGAAAACGAGGTTCCTATATCAAGAGCAATAAATAACTATATACATATATATATATATAATAAATACTAACCAAAAGTTTAACATAATTATTGATTAAAACGGGTATTTATAGCGTATGTACCTTTTTTATTTATTAACTCAACGTTTCGGTTGTGTGAATACTAGTATTGAAGCACGTACACTACTAAACGGGATCCTGCAAAAACGGGATGTTGCCGTGGGAAAGGGCTGTAACGTGACAATCTCGCCTGATGGTATGCGATGACTTTCATCTCATACCACAACCTTTAATGTTCACTATTTCATCTAACACATTATCTCCAGTTTTCAATATGACCTCTCTTTCCGTTCAATTTACAAGCAAAAACTAGACAAAAGAACAACTGTCCCCACAAAGCGTGTCTAAACCTACCAGTCTTGCATACCAAAGGTTAGAATAACCAGTAAAAGTAGAGCCATCTAATGAAAATAGTAAAAGGCAATATAAGCTTTATACCTTGGTACTAACAAGAGTGAACACTTGAGTCCGGCATATCGAATTCAAATCATGGCTTGATTGGCTTAGCATCGGAGCTCCTTGCGCTTAGGTTTTAATAATGGGTGAAATTGCTTTTGAAATCTTATATGCGGTTTTGGAGTGTATTGGAACAAGCTCGATGGAGTTTTATGAAGGGATTGTGTTTACTTAAGGGAAATATTGCGCCAATGCTATTCATCCTCGTTATTATTTGAGCTATTGGATGTCAACTGCTGAAAATAACTTCCCTTAAAGATCTTCAAAATGGTGTTTCTATATAGTTCATTGACAGAGGTGCGATGGTTACTGTTGTAACTGCGAAATACGATGTTGTTGGTTAGTTTTCAGATCAAATATTAGTTTAAAGGGAATCTTACAACTATGGATATTAAATTGCATTGTGCCAGAGAATTTGAAATATTAAAATTGTACAAAAAGATACGTATTAAAAAATGTTTACCTTCATATTTTTAACTCCCAAATGATATTTAATTGAATATTGGTTTTATTTAGGCTTTTGAGGTGTTCATAACTCATAATACTACAGATATGTAAATTAATATTTAAAATCATAGAGCTTAAAACAACGTACATACAAATATCAATTTTTGACCCCATTACTTAGGAAATTCGGTCCCATTTCGCGTGATCATGTCAACCCCTTAACCCTTTTACGGTGATCCATCAATGTCAGGCGAGTGAATATGATCGCAATAATATATCGGTAGGTGCTTACATTACATGCTAAAATTACTATCTAAGTATTTAATTATTAGACTTAATAAAATATTGTGTCATAAATTATATTCAACTAGCTGACCCACCCACGGCTTCGCACTCGTGATTTGTGAGTTAAAATATTAACCTTCTTCTGCACAGTCGGGTAAAATGTAGCCTAAATAGGTACCAAATTTCATTGAATTAGTTAAGCCGTTTTGTCGTGAAACGCAACAGACAGACAGACAGTGTTTAAAATAGTATGGATGTTTCTACCTAGTGTTTTAAGTTTGCTTAAAACTGCATTAAAATCCGTTGCGTAGTTTAAAAGATCTAAGGGAACAGACAGCGGAAGCCTTCATTTTATACTATGTAAAGATATTGGTGGTAATATATTGTTGATTTCAATAGTATAAATAACATTTTATTTATTCGCAAACAAAATGTAAATCCTAATTGAATGTGTAACCTAAGTTTAAATATACTGAATCACATAAGTAATTATTAATCATACGTATGTAAGTATCATACATTTGTTTGTTTAGAAATGGTTTAAAATTCTGTTGACTCCACGAAAATTTTTAGCTATAACTGTCGGAAGTATTCATAAAATTAAAATACGATCCTAACCTCACTAAACCAAAATTAGGTGTAATATTGTTAAACTGAACATCAGCATGGCAGTAGCTAAGTAGATGTTATAACATTACAGTTTGGTTGAATGAGGACACGCGATGACAGTAGCATTTTTTAGTTCTTGCGGTTTATCTTTACTTTTCTAAATCATAAATTATTCTTTTTGACAATCTTACCGTCAGTCCTCACACTGCATGTGACTTGCAGGTGTGGAAGCCTATTCTTGAGCTCACGGCACTGGTACTGGCCATGGTTCCAGTCTTTTTCTCCAGTTTTCTTTTACAACAAGCCAGCTTTAGCTTTGTAATTTTTTTTTATTTTATAGTTAAAACGCGAAAGTAGTAATAAGTATATATATGCGAAAACTAACTACATCAGTGATATATTAATAATTACTAATCTTAACCCTCCTTTTTGCTTCACCCTAGTCGGGTATTAAAAATAAGTGTAACTTAAAGCTAGGTACTTACAATGTAGCGCAAGGGGGGCACATAGCCGAGAGCGAGTGCCCGCCCGCCGCTCGGCCGCGCCGCGCTACCGCATCGCGGCGTGCGACATGCCGCGCGCGGCACTACCCCGATCGCACTGACCGCCCGCGCGCGCGCCGACCAAACAGTCCACGAAACGACACGCTGAACAGTCCGACTGTCGACAAAACAGAAAAACTGTTACTAACTAGTGGTTCGCCCCGAACTGAGATCTCGCGAGTCTCGCACAAAAAAAAAATGATTTTTTGTCTAATAAAATAGTGACACGAAATGCATAAACAAAAATACTTGACCTACAGTTTCATTTAAATTAAAAGTATCGGGAGTTCATGTTAATTGGTTACTCTTTTTAGGAGTAGAAATTGCAGTTATTCTGGATTTAAGACTTTTTCCTATATTTATGTTACTAAAGCTACACGAATACCAAATTTCGGCACTGTTGGGTCTCTGGTGTGCCCTATGAATTTCGTTAAAGTACAGTTTTTAATATGACTCAAAAACTACACAAATTTAACTAAAAATTAAACGGGATCGAAATGTAATAATGAAGGCTTTTCAGTAGACGTCTCATTTGACCTAATAGTCTCAATTTGAGTTTTTTTCACCCCTCTTGAACCCCAATATCTCAACAACCCCGCATGGCTCATTAGCTCATTTAGTCACACCAGGATTGTGCCAACACTACCTACCTATATATCAAATCTCACGACGAACGAATCAATGCTTCGAAAGTTATCCTCGGACAAACAAAAATAAATACATACATACGTACATAACATATATACATACATACATACAACGCCGATTTTCCCAAGTTAATTTGGAGATCTCGCTTCGCTCGATCAAATAGTAGTTTACCGAATGGGCCCGACTGAACAACGGATAGTATGTAACGTATGTAGCAAGCCGCCCGTATCATTATTTATTTAGTCAAGCGCGTGTTGAACAACGCACAGTGAAGGGTTCCGTAGCCAGTATGGCTGTATCTTAGTCATATTAAAATGCAAAGTTAATTTTGGTATTTTTTTTGAAATGTTTACAAACCCACCTCAGACTTTAGTGCGAAGACCTTTTATTTAATTTTATTTATTACTAATTTTTCATATTGTGTACCTACTATTCTAGTATTTAAGTAATTAACTAACAATGTATGGGTTTATGTAATCTTAACTATTTTTTCCATTTTTTTATTAGTTGGTCGACTACTTCTCGTAAACTAGTAGTCTACTCAGCTCTGATAATTCTAATTACAACTACTGTATATGTATATGCTACTTTATAGATAGTTTTTAGGCATAGTTTGCATAGTAAGGTACAGACCCCTAAAAACAAGTTATTTAATATATGTATATGCAAATGTTTTCTTAATTTTCTGTCAAAGTATTAAGGAGCTTTGAGAAGGTGAAGGAGATGTACCTCTAAGCAGAATAAATGAGTATGAATATTAATAAATTTGATATATTCTCGAAATCCCCACCAGCACGTCCCCGTGACAATTTGTTGTCAAATAATTAAATAAGAAATTCCCCGTGTTAAAGCATATATATTCCTAGTAATCGTCCAGTTACAAGGCCTCTACGCACCGGTGGGGATGTAGGTGGGGGTTTAATGATATGGATATGAAAAAATAGGCTCAGAAGATCAATTGCACAAAAAAAGTTAAGGGCAAATTCAGAATAAGCTACGCTTAACGGGTTTCTATTCTGAAAGTATCATGGCTAAGGACATTAAATTATTAGATATTTATTATAAGTTTTGAGTATCCCGACATTTCGGCACAATTGCATGCGCCTCCATCAGATAATAACTCCGGGAGAGTTTTCTCGTAAATTTACTAACGGGTGCAATGCAATGTCATGTAGGCCAAGTCGTACTTAGACGTACCGTACGAGGTAATGCAAATGTTTAGGCAGTGGTATCCACTTCACTACGTTGGTGTTATCATTATGCCATTATCTTATCTTGTAAAAAAATACGTGTTCATAAGTTGACCTTAAAAATCCAGATTGACTGAATATTGTTGGGTTTTGTGAACATCGAACGTTAATGTTTACTTAAATTATATTTGGTTTTTTATGATTCAATACGGTATGTTATGGTGGTTTTTCCTTCTGGCTAGAGCATTATTAATATTTTTTTATTCTGATGTTAAGTGGTAACCATGGCCTATAACAAAGTATTGTCTCGTAGGCCACGCACCTTAGGTACGTTGGACAATACGACGAGTTGTTTGTCGACATTGGCATTCGTGTAAGAGTTTACATGCCATATAAAGGATATTATTTGCCAGATCTTCAAAAGTGCTCTTCGAAGTATAAAGCGCACAATTTTAAGGCTCATATTCTAGAATTGTGCTCGAGCATAAATCGCGACTCATGTGTATAGATTTTTTCCTGATAAGTTTCAATATAAGAACGTTCCAAAACTAACGCTAGTGTTTATTTACTTTTCTGTTGAATCATTTACATCTTAAATGGTAAAAAGTAAAAATTGTTAAGGCCAAGCTATGCTATACCGCTTTCAAAACACAAAGTTAAATGTACTACAGACGATCTTGTAATGATTTTCGTGTTAGAAAAGCGCGGAAAGGCCTTAAAATAGTTTAACAGTTTTCACTCTCAATTAATTGGGCGTGTTGGTAAAATGCAGGATTATGGTAAAATGAATCTAATATATTTTGAAATTACGACACATTTTCCTATCACTGCGAACTTCGGTCCATCCAACGCAAAATTTGTTATTGCTGTTGTTGTTTGGACTCTATGTAGTTATATGAGTGAATCACAGTAATGTGATGAGTGAATTCTGTCTAAAATGTATTGGGGCAGTTGTCACTGTAGCTAATCCTATCTTATCGCATACCAGTTTGAAAACATATTAATCTGTCACAACCATATAAAAATGTATGGGCGTTATCCTTGACGAAGTAATAAGTGAAAGAGATATAGAATGGATATAGAATGATACAAAATGATATAGAATGGAATAAAATAAAAATTGATTTGCAACAACACAGTAAATACACAAAAAAGATAAGGTACAAAAGATAATAACTTAAAACTAAACAATCTACTCTCATAAGTTACAAAAAGGACTTTAACTCAGCATGATGGTGGTTGTAATACGAGTGTCACACTTTTTAATATGAAACATATGAACATATCAAATGAACAATATGAAAAGCCTGGTTAAAAAGTGTTGTGTATTCAAGGAAAAATGTGTTAAAAAGATTTGCTATGTACACTTTTTTCCTTGCACATAATTTAAAACTTTAGTGAATTTTTGATCGCGTTACGATCTTAAAGATCTTTCAAACAAAAGTCCCATTTTGATTGCAACTTGAATTTCAGTTCCATTTAGGATGCAGTCGGCTTCCTAAAGTTTTTACGGTATTTTTAATCCTCTTTCCAGTGCGTATGTTTGAAGCTGGTACTTAATATCGATACCCTTTGGTGATGTGATACTGAGTGGATATTCTTATCCACTCAGTCTATAGCTAGACAAGGTTGTATATCAGAAAAGCTACACTGTGCAGATTATTTCCACCGCTTCAAATGTATGCATCATTTGGTAAATATAACATCAATTCAGCAAGTTTGTATTACTGTTTTTACAGTTGCCAAAACTTACTATGGAAACTTCAAGATGCACTCCTATGTAAATTACTCCTAGCATTTTTTTCGTATGAAAAAAGACGTTAAAAAATACTGTCACATATTTGTGTTAATACAAAAAGCATTTTTTTAACGAACAAATATTTAAAAACATAAGTGTAATTTATGATTTATCTATAGGAAAAAAACCTGAGCATCGTATGAATAACCCACCACGCGGAGCGCTCCAACTGTTGACAGCAATTTAAGTAAGGTACAACGGGCCATATTTAGTCTCACTGTATTTGTGTTTTGTAAGACTTATAAAACCTACCTATGTAAACTACGTACTTTAACCAGCAAAATTGCTGTGGTTCTGTGGCGAGCTTCACTGAAATTGCACGTAGACTTACCGCCTGGCATTTCGGGGTTACGGACGGAATGAAACAACACATTAGCTATGTTCTGGGTTATACAATATCAAGATGTAGATTTTGGTTGTTTTAGGGGATTAACACCAGTCTTCACTTATAAAATAATTATAGTAAAATATGTTGGTCCGGTATCGCGCGCACGCCGACAACGAAACAACCACAGAGTCACCACGCCGACTCAAGTGTTGACAAGTTTTAATTGTACTCTACTCCCTCATTTAGGATTACACTTTAATAATGCATGGAAAACTTTCTCGGTAGGTTGTCGCATTGCAGGAGAGCGTAGACATGCGGGTCTGTCGGCTTGCTTTACGATATCCAGCGAGATCAGTGGGCTCGAGGTACTCACATTAGCATACCAGCGTCGGCCTTCGGTAACCAACTATCGTTAACGTAAACAATCGAACACACAATAATTTCGCGACATGGCTTGCGCGGGTCACATGCCGGCGACTCCGTGGGGTCGCGGCCGCGGATCGAAGCAGGTCAGGCGGGGGCCCGGCCGCGCTGGCTCGGCCCCTAGGGCTCGCCGCAACCCTGCCACCGCCACCACACCGTATGCGGCGTTTGCAAGCTAAATGAGCGGATTAGGTGCGCGGGGCGGAAGTGTCTGTAGCGACACGCGCGTCGGTGCCACTGCAGGCCGCCACTGAGGCGGGGCGGCCCGGGAGAGCCTCCCCGCACCCCCCGCGCCCCGCCACCGCACCCCCGCTCCCCGCCATGTGCCCGGAGCGCGCTCGGCCTCTCGCCTCGCAAAGGGTTGTCGGCAAAGGGAAATTGCTACTATCGTCTTTTTGTAGTGACGACAATTGGCCGCGCTTAAAGCGTCGCTTTCACTTTGACCAGGCACCTCTTGCGAGCCATCTTTTTTATTTGAGATTTTTAAATATATGTATTTATTTTTGCAATGTATCAGGTTATGTAACGTGCCATGGCTCGGTCTGTAGACGCAACGCCATTCGGGATACCCGTAACGCTGCCCTTAAATTTGTAGTGAGTGTGCGAGCGGGCGAAAGCTGCCGAGGATGGCCGAGGGTTGCCGAGTGCGAGGGAGCGAGAGCAATACGCCCGACAGAGCGCGAAGGCGCCGCCCAGTCGATAAGGCCGTCTCCACTCGCCGAACAAAGACACTAACCTATAATAATTACATTTAATTAAGGATCACTCGACTATTTTGAGCAATAAGCATAACTCACTGCAGGGTTAACATACGAATTTCAGTTGTGACTTTTTTTTAAGTAACTTTGTTTTATTTTACTTCTAAACCTAATACTTTTAACTCGCACCTTGCTCAGACCCTATTGATGTCACATGGAGTTAAGTAGGCTTGGCGTCAACGTATTAAACACGCTTAATCAAACTGGACGAACTGTCATAAAATATGATGATATTTTAAATATGTTAGTAGCTTTCCAAGTGAAACTAAAATGATTAAAACTTAAACTTTAGCTACACGATTGTCGAATTGCGTCACCTTTACTTGCCGTCTTGCGTCAATTTAATTTCTGCGTCATTTGGCTGTAATTAGAGTTATATGGATTTCATAATTATAATTATACTGTTTGATATAAGTGCGTTATTACGTGTAATGAAACTGAGACGTGTTAAACTTATAAACGAAGAGTAACACACTACACCAATATCAGGAATGGCTACATAATTTACAATATTAAATTATTGATAGAATAGAATAGAATAGAATAATTCTTTATATACTTAAAAAAACGAATTTAAGCTAAATAAAGTACAATGGGCGGCCTTATCGCTGTAAGCGATTTCTTCCAGGCAACCTTTGGATAGAAAGTAATTAGCGAAGCAGTAATGGACAGCGGTGCACAGAGTATATTTACAAACGAATGAAATAAAAAAAATATAGATATATAAATTATATCTAATAAAAACTGTACTTATTATCCTAATACATAAATAAATATCTAAAGATAGACTAATATATACCCAACTAATAACCTAAATCTTACAAATATTCTAAAACGAGTACCATAAAAATAAAATAAATTATAAATAGGTAACTCAAATGTCAAGAGATCTAGGCAGATCTAGGCAGATCACCAGATTCCAGGCTGTGAGTATAATATGGTATAAGGAAAATAAAATGCAAATTTCACTTTGTCATGGAAGTTACCATTTCAGTTGGATCTCTTTCACCATTGCAATTTTGTTTGTGATTTTGTAACCGTTTATTGTCATAAGAGTTCTAGGTGGATGTTTTTTGGTGATAATTTAATTTCTGCGTGTTCATACTCCTGTAATTTGGTTCATACCTATACGTGGGTCATTCTTAATTCCAACTTCTCTGAGCTTCGCTGGGTATTCAAAAGCACAATTTCTTTTGAAGTTCTACTATGAAGAAGTACAAACGCTTCATTCCATTTTGTAAAACTTGCAAACTAATTGATGAGAAACTTCGATTATTAACATTGTTTTAATTTCTTTAAGTTGTACATTTTCTTTGCCTGCTTCAAAAGCCTGCAGGTTCTTTTATGATTGTTTGATTTACAGTTATAAAATACGAGTTAAAAGATATTTTGATCGAGCGAAACGAGATCTTCAAATCAACTGGGGCAAATCGGCGTTGTATGTATGAATGTATGTATGTTTGTTTGTCCAATGATAACTTTCCAAGCATTTATTTATTCGATCCTCGTGAAATGTGGTTATAGGTAGGTAATGATGGCACAATTTTGGTGTGGCTCAATGAGCTAAAAATTTTGGGGGGTTGTTGAGATATTGGGATTCAAGAGGGATAAATAAATGAGACTGTCAAGTGAGTGACGGTCATGTGAGACGTCAAATAAAAGGTCTACATTAGTACATTTCGACCCCGTTTTTACTTTTAGTAGTTTTTGAGTTATTAGCCATAATAAAAACTAAACTTTGACAAAATTCACAGGACACTAGAGACCCCACAGTGCTGTATTTTGGTATGCGTGTAGCTTATGTATCTCAAATATAGGCAAAAGTCTGAAATCTAGAATAACTGCAATTTGTACCCCAAAAAAAGGTACTCACTTAACATGAACTCCCGTTACCTGTAATATAAATGAAACTGTAGGTCAAGTAGTTTGATTTTATTTCGTGGCACTATTTGGGTAGTCAAAGATTACGAATAATATTTGTTTTGTTTTATGGTAGACTTGCGAGATCTCAGTTCGGGGGGAACCACTAGTTATATGTTCTTTCTCCAAGCTTTTATCTTGTATATATTTTACCTTTAATTTTATTACCCCTTGGTATACAAATTGTGTGCATAAATAAAATGTATTTATTAACATATTTAATAAGACCCCGATTACCTATGATAGTTAGTAACTTATGATAGTTAGTAAGTAGGTACTTGTATAAGTAGGTACTGAAAAAAGGACGTTGAATAATTAAGTTGAGTAATTAAGTTTCGTAGACGAACCAAAGTCACTGACATAGCACAAAGGACTAGCAAGGTGAAGTGGCAGTTGGCGCACTTAAGTCGCAGAACTGACGACCGTTAGGGCAGCAAGGTTCTGGAGTGGAGACCACGCATTGATAACGCTGTGTAGGACGGCCTACACAGCGTTATCAGGAAAAGACGACCTGACAAAGGTTGCTGGGAGCCGTTGGGTGCAGGCTGCAGAAGATCGGTCGCAAAAATCTAGAAGCTTGCGTGCAGCAGTGGACGTCTTTTGGCTGATATGATAATGATAATGATGATCATGAGTTAAAATTCTGGTTTTTTTTGGTACGCGGTAATTTTCACAATGTTCAGGTAGGTATTATAAATTGTGGAATACAATAAAGGGTTGAGTATTGGGTTATGCCATCCCCTAACCATTTAAAAAAAGGTATTATAACATAGTAATTGATAAAAGCCTATTTGAAGTGCTCGAGAACATCTCTAGAGGTTACCTAACTACTAAAGAAAATTTTACGTTTATTACAACCAAATATATCCAATTACTATAAAGTACAGACCAACTCTATTTATATAATTTTATTTAAATTGAGTTTACCCAATCTTGCTAAATGCGTCCTATATTCATTTAGCGAAAGGCTCCTATTGTTCGATTATTCTCAATTTCAGCTTAATTGAGAATCAAATTCTCATCGAGTTGGACCACTTGAGATAAATCGTTATTTCTTAAGAGAAATAAGTAAATTGGTTTCGCGACTTTAGGGTTGGCAATACGAGAAAAGATGAAAGACCTTTTATATATGCAATGGATTTAAAATAACTAGAATATACGATAATATAGATATTTTATTATATAAAAAAATCCTCAAAATCATATCAGCCACAGGATGTCCACTGCTGATAGAAAACGATCTGATAAAGGTTGTTGGGACCCGTTGAATGCAGGCTGCACCAGATCGGTCGCATTGGAAATCTATGAGGGAGGCCTATGTTCAGCAGTAATGTTATAGCTAGACTTAGGTTAGATGGTTGACGACGGAGAAATATACTTTTTTTTACAAGCCTATACTTTTTTAATGTTATTACTGGGGAAACAGATTTACGTCCCACCTGATAGTAAGCGGCCACCGTCGCCTAACACCGGTAACACCCGGGGTCGATGAGTTCCCTACCCTGTAGAAACCTCTTTACATTTTTCTTAAAGCTACCATTTTGTAGCCTAACGGGAAAACCTTAGTTGGTTGCTCAATCCACTACTTGCAAGCATACCACTAGTGGTCTCTGATTTGATTTAATTTATTTTCATAGGCAACCCTAAGGAATGGGACATCAATATCCCCTTGTTTCGAGTTCTCGATTAAATTACAGACAGACTTTATTTTCAAAACTTCCACGGACTTGTTTACAGTGCATTTCCATTAGGTAGTTATTTACCGCGATGTATCGGGTATTACCATGCTAATTTTACTTACCAGTGTATCTACCTAGGACTTCTTTCGTTGATTATGCTCCTATAAGTATATATTTTATTTTGTGGTTGTCAATATTGAATAAATTTATATATAAATTTTCTTTTATGAAAGAAAACAAAAGAATGAATTAAATTTTATTTTTGACTCACAGTATAGACTTCTAATTAAAAAAACGCAGGTAACGCACAAGAAATAGCAAGAATAAGTAGATAGTCAGTAGTATTGCGGTGCTGTGTGAGCCTAAGTCATTATAAGTCCAGGTCCTGTCTCAGCGCATTGGTGCAAATCATCTTCGGATGATAAGTTTTTTATGGACGCAAATAAATAAATAGGTACTTATATAAAATTCACTTATATAGGTTGTCCCAACAAGATTTAAATTTGACGCCATTTTGTTAATACGAGTTGTACGGTACGTACGGTTGTACGGTGATTTTTTTTGACAGTTGTCACGTACAGACCATGCGATTTAAGAATATGGAGAAGTATTCAAACCAACAACGTTAAATTATTGTAAAAACACATGACAAAAATGGTGAAAGTTTTGCGAAAACATTTCGCCAATTACGTCAAGTTTTCGGTCCCTATGATGCGCCAAATGAATCGACAGTGAGGCGTTTAATTATAAAATTTGAGATCAAATTTACGCTGATGGATCAGAAGATCGTTGTTCGTCGTCGTTCTTGTCGGTTACTCGAAAATATAGCCACAGAAAAGGAATCTGTGGCCGAGAATCCAGGAACTTCCATTCGGCATCATTGTCAAGAATCAAACATTTCTAACAGGAGCACTATGCAACGAATTTTGGTGAAAGATTTGCATTTGCACGCGTACAAGGTTCAATTTGTGCAAGAAACCAAGGGACCATGCGCAGCGGCGTAAATTTGCTAATTGGGTGTTGGAACATCATCAAATTAATGCGGATTTTTCGAAGAAAATCATTAAGCATACAATAACATTAACATACGATAATTAGACGTTGTTGGTTTGAATACTTCTCCATATTCTTAAATCGCGTGGTCTGTACGTGACAACAGTCAAAAAAATCACCGTACAACTCGTAATAACAAAATGGCGGCAAATTTAAATCCCGCACTCTTGTTGGGACAACCTATACATATCAAAGGTGAAATCCTTCTGAAAACAAGTATTATTAATCATGAGGAACCCCCGGGAGTTATGGAAATATATTCCTCGTGTATGCCCGGCTTTAGCGACACTGACGACGTCCCGGTAGTAATCTAGAACTACTGACCTATCAATAGATCGTTAGCAGCGGTCTTTAGTTGAAATTGTTCCTTGTATTCTTTTATACAGATATGTAAATAATTGTGTATTCTTTCCGTAAATAAAAAGTTTTTAACAAACATTTACTGTTGATTAATTTCAGCTACAGCACATTACAACAAACGATTTCACCTATCACACAACAGAGGTCATAAAAAATCAAAGTCATAGTAAATAAATCTGTATCGATTAATTACATTTTTTTTATTAATACGAGACTAACATTAGATTGTTTTACTCTCACGATATAATGCAAAGAAAACTAAAACAAACAGAAAGATCTAATATTAAAAGAACCTCGAATGGTCATTCAGTTTATACTATTTTTAAAATATTGCAATTCAATATTTCATTCGCTGAAACATTCAGTGTCGTCAAATCAGAGCTATTTTTCATCGTATCTGAATTGTTTACTTATTCATGCAGTCTGTACATTGATAGATTTGTTAGTGTTGCAGATGGGTCTCGCTTGAATAAATATTATGATTTATAGAAGTCGTCAAATTTTGAATTTCATATACTCATACTTTATCGAACCATCCAACAAGCGATATATTTCAAAAGCAAACTTTGTTAACAGAAGTTCGATATATTTTAATATATTTTGTAAATTATACGAGTATGTTATCGAAACCTCATTGATTGTGCTTATCAAATGTAATATTTGGACTTGCCCCTGACTACAGCATTTTTGGATATCTTCACGGGTATTAGTATTGCCTTCAAATTTTGGTTTTGGAACATGTCGGTTTCCTCACGATATTTACCCGAAACCAATTTGAGTGTAAATGCGCGCTATTTTTTTCGAGTATAAAAACATTATTTAGACAACTTTCGTGATTTATTTCAATCATTATTATAAATACGGGATTTTTTTTTTACGGGACACTTTTGAGCTTATAGGCTTTACACGGTAGCGTGGCTGTTTATAGATTATTTTAAATAAATCTTACGAATAGTTTTTATCCTAGTCAAACATATGCTAATAAAGGCATAATTGTATTTATTCGTATCAAAAAATTTTGAATACTTTTTGTACATTTGTATATTTATATTATTTGTCTAAGAGAATTCTGATGAACTGATGAGTTCCTGAGGATCTCAATGTATCTGCTTATTGAAACTAGAATCTACAGAGCGTTGATATGACTTACTTACTTATAGTCGTATACTGGAGTTCAATAAAGCTCGCATATGATAGTTGAATCTTGTCATCGTCAAACATTAACGGATTTCGCTAGGAGGGCCACGCTTTGTTTGTATACGAAACATTATTTAATATTTTTTTCTGTGACACAGTTGTTTTAACTATAACATTATGATCTGACATTATAATTAATTACCATGTAAATAATAGCGTTCTATTGTTACCTTAATTATTATTTAGAACTAATTTACTATATTTTTTTTTACCGTACCAAATGTTCTGACATAATATATATTGTCTGCGAATAGAATAGAATAGAAAAACGTTTATTTTGCATCACAAGTACAGCTTAGACAAATGGCTATAAATTAATGAGCAAATTTGTGAGCAAAAACGGTCACCACTCAGCGTTGAGCTATAGTAACATATTTATACTACTATAGCGCTGGTCTTCCGTGGTTCCATTGCCGTGTGTGCAGCTGTGCAGGGCACCAACTGTGTTTACAATTACCTATCGATACATATTACTAGTAGATATAAACTTTCGGACTCGTTTAGGTACCTACATACGAACTATTAAAACATACAAAACATGAAAATACATAATCATAAACAGTTAACAGACATAATTAAAATAGTTTTGAAAATTAAACAATTAAAAAATAAAAATATAATACAGTCAACAGGCATAATAAAAAGAAATTTGAACATTAAATAATTAGAATTATATTGCTAGAAACCAGGCCCAGAACAACCACCTACATGTGAAAACTTTTTAAAACTCAACAAGTACTTTTGTAAGATTTTTTGAAAGACCAGAAAGAATAAATTAAACTGAAACTGAACAGACGACAGAGTACCTTTTATACTGTGTTAACATTGTTTTGTCTATATTACATGATACATATTTTTATTTAGGGCCACCCGATTTTCATTTTTATCGCCCGAAGTCTCATAGCGGAAGTTGGAAAGCAATGTATCACAATCTGACTTTTTTTACTTAGAAAACTTTCATGTTTGATTTTAACTTCAAACGCACTGAGTGCGAGGCGAGAGCGGATCGCGCTCACCCTGATGAAGGTTCACGAATTGAACCAAAACACTGTCGATCGAAACACCTATAAGACGGTACGTGATAAATCCAGTATTTATAATAATGGTATCTGACTTTATTGATTAGATTGGATGAGATTGGCGGATTGGCGTAATAGAGAGGAAACCTATACCTAAAAGTCTGAATCTAGTTTCCTGATAACTACAAACTAGGTGTCTTCAAGTCGCAAGTGAACAGGTTTCTTTTAGACAAGCGTAATCCATCGCAGACCACATCATCGCTTACCATCGGGCAAGATAGTGATACAAGCCTATAAAAATATAAGAAAGGTCGTTCTGCAGGCTGTTTAGATGTCTTTTTTTGTCGTCACCTCACCTGATGCCATTAGTGTAGCCAAACACTTGCCCTATGTAACTTTTAAAAACTTAGATCTATTGACATGCTAAAAAGTCGATATATATTTAACAAAGAAACAAAATAATAACACGTGATTTAAAAATCACATCTAAAAATTTTCGTAGAGCGTCTACGCTGCTGCGTAGACTATTGCTACGCAGCGTAGCGTCTTTGCTACAGTTTTTAAAGTACGTCTATAAGTTGCAATATGTTAGCTTTATTAACTTGTATCTTGTACTTACCTAATATAAACGTATAAACCTTAGCTGGCTGTGCCTAGGCTACCAATGCACAATAAATGTTGTATTTTTTATGTAATTTTGTTACTGCTAATCCTGACAAGTTTGCTGCGGTTCCCACTGGCTCTTATAGGATTTGGCTTGAGCTTCTAAAATATTGTCCTCCGAAAAGAAGGAAACAGTCGTTATCATAAAACTAATACATACATAATTTTAAAATTCTGCATTCCAAAACTTGGAAGCAGAGTCATTGTAGCGTTAACTGACGTGGCATTAGATTGGATCGCGTCACCGATAAGGCTTTTAGCTCATTTCCTAGCAGCCTTCCTACTGTAGAGTGACTAGGAAATTTCAATCCCGGTATTTTCGGTATGGAAGATTTTTAGTCCTGCGGGATCCCGGTATTTCCGGAAGTACACATTCATTTCATTTCATTTTTATTAAAATTGTTAAACTGTTGTACAATAAAGATCTTAAAAATTTAAGTACTAGTTTGCACAGTGTATCCGTTTCGGACGTACAATATTAAAAACATAAAATAATACATTAAAAATTCTTATCTACTAAAAATTCAACACAACGACAATACAACGATAGATATAATAACTAATACCAATTGTATAAATCACACACATAAATAACATAGTGCAAGGCCTTAAAACGATTTCTTATAGACAAATTTAGAAAATGTTTATATTTATCTTGAAGTGTTAGTGATGTGATATATTCCTGTAGGCCATGAAATTGCTACCAAATTATGTCAATTTGAGTCAACAATATAATTTTCATTAAAAGTAATTAACGAGTGGTTCGCCCCGAACTGAGATCTCGCGAGTCTCCCACAAAACATAAACATTTTTATTCATAATCTTTGACTAATAAAATAGTGCCAAGAAATGCATAACCAACACACTTGACCTACAGTTTCATTCAAATTACAAGGAGTTCATGTTATATGGTTTTTTAGGGATAGAAATTGCAGTTATTCTGGATTTCAGACTCTTCCCTATATTTGTGTCACTAAATCTACACGAATACCAAATTTTAGCACTGTGGGGTCACTGGTGTACCATGTGAATTTGGTCAAATTTCAGTTTTTAGGCTATTAACTCAAAAAGTACAAAGATTAAACTAAAAAATAAAAACGGGGACATAATTTACTAATAATGCCCTTTCATTAAACGTAACATTTGTTTTTACCCCTCTTGAACTCTAATTTCTCAACAAATTTCATATAACAAATTTCACGATGATCAGATCAACGCTTCGAAAGTTATCCTCGGACATACCAACATACATACATACATACAACGTTAATTTGCCGAATTGATTTGGAGATCTCGCTCGATCAAATATGCCTAATAATCATCAATTTAGAAAAAGATAAACTAAGATAAGTTTAAAATATATAACAACCCTTGTGACAAAATAACGACTTTACGTGTGCGTAACAAAATGGTGTTTGGATTAGCATTTGCACCCAACGCTGATTTTCAGCAGAAAACAGATCGTGTGGAACTAATTTTGCGACCAAGCTTTTTACGGGATCCCGGGATCCTGGTGTCCCGGTATTGCATTCCTAACAGTTCGTGGGGTAAGACTGTTATATTACATTATTTTAAACGACATTTTATACAAAAAGTTACTTCCTATTTAATGTTGCTCGGGATTATAATACGTGCTATAAAATGTAATTAGAGTTAATATTCAATCGATCGGGTGTGTTCAACACGATGAAATCGATTATATGATAAATATTTTTGAGAAATATCAAAACAGTGACAATTCAAAATTCAATTGACAAAAAAAATAAAAAATTCAAGTGAAAGAAATATAAAAACGAAAGTATTTGTACAAACTGGTCAGGGATCACGCCAATACATTTTTGTTTGGCTGTGTTACCTGGCCGATTAAAATGTTTGCAATGTATTTTCAGAAGTAACAGACTCGTAAAAAAAAACTACAAGTATTATGCGATAAAATGGGATCCAGAAAGTGCAAAATGCTTCGTAAACTATTAAGATTAGAGGTACTCGTATGTTACAAAGTGTAATACAAAGTACATAAAAGATATTATGTTTACTAACATAAAATTGTTATTTTTATAGCGTAATTTTCTATTTTCATTATTTATTGGTGGTAATAAAATAATTTGATTCATTGGCCAACTTAATTAAATATTTACCAAAAGTGACCAATCAAAATTTTGGTAAAATTTTAGCCTATGATCATGCTACTCATCGTAATTGTCGCTAGTCGCTACAAAACTCGTAATACCGTTATTGTATTATTTTTCCTCAGGGCCTCAGTTATGCACTGAATTTAATAAAACCTACAATGGTCCTATTTGGTAGGTTCCAACCTTGACCCGTCCGGACTTTCACGACCACGTACTGACGACAACTCTGACAGATGAAAGTTATCCTCAAGGGCCCAAAGGGATACAGATAAGATTAAAAAGGGTTTCTTATAGAGACGGGATATTTTGTTTCAATTTGATATGCTATTTTGGGGTTCGTGATTCCCACCACGGAACAAATGTTTGCATGATCTACAGATTCCGAGTATGGTTGTTTTTCTATGCAGGGTGTTTCGTAATATATTGACGATATTCAAGTAACGGTTTCTCAAAAATAAAAAAGATTTCTCGAAAAAAAAAACTAGATATATTATCAAATTTTAAAGAAAATCGACTAAGTTTAGGTGATTAATTCGATATAAAACTTACTGCCTACTCTTGCAATAGACATCCAAAAATAAAGGCCGATTTGATATCTCTTTCGGAAATGGCTGCCGGTTTTGGGTTAGAAAGGGACAACAAGAGATATCTCGAGACGTCACCAATACAGTATCTGTGGTTATATGGCAAGCATTATGCAATAGCACAACATAAGTTTAATAAAGTGTTTCTTTTTACATGCCAAAATAAATTTCACATTTCTATGGTAAACATTTCACAAATGTATTTATTATGCTCATCAAAATAACCCCTTTCATATTTGTGTGTATTGTGATTATCAAAGACCAAAAAAAGTATAAAAAATCAGTTCAGTTCATTATATCAGTTATCTGGTTTTCAAAGCTTTGCTTAGTTTGGGACTAGTGGTGTGTATCAAATGTCCAGCATTTTTGGCTGGATAAACCTTTGGTTTTTAAACTCCATTACAAAAAGAGGGGTGATAATGTTAAACTTTTGTCAGTACTGTTTATCTGTCCGTGGATTTTAGCTAGGATGAACTTATATCAATGCGGTTTTAATTGAATAAAGTTTACTTAGTTCTTGGGTATTTACACATAGCAAACTAATAAAAAAAAAGTTGCACTCCTGGAGTACCGACAAAAGTGAAAACTTGAACAATTACGAAATACTTATATACATAGGTGTCGGTAACGGTAACGGTAACAGTGTCGCGAGTTCAATAGTTTTTCCCATCTCAAAAAATGCCCAACGCGCCCTAAAGAAGTTTTTACTTCAAAAAATGTTTTTTGTTTAATCGTGCGTGTGTTTAGTTGTAAGTGTATTGCTGTAGTGTGTTTATATTGAATTATATTAAAGATTTTTAATACGAGATATATCTTATGGAGTAAAAATTACTATCCATTTCAAAAGCAGCGATGAACGACCGGCATCGCTAAAAAGCATCACAGAAAGTACTGCGGTAATGGAAATATTAAGTTACCGCTTGCAAGCGAGCGAATTGATTTCTCAAATCAAATAACCCTGGATACTTCCTCTCAGGTGGCTTGGAGAGGTTTATGTCACTGTAAATCGCATGTCAATGTGAAATCCGTTTTATTTGTATATGGTTAGAGTACATATTTTATGTTCAATATACCTTTTACAATAGTAATTCAATGCGTAATTTTAGAAGCATGTGATTGTTTAGTTCTCAATTGCTTTTTATAAAATAAGGTTGTCAATACGGCACTTTTGCGTTTTTCTTAGTTATATTTTATACAAATCGGCAAATTTCTAACTACGATTTCTATAAAAATTTTATTTTTGAGTTCAAATATAAATATATAAAACAAAGTCGGGTTAGTTACACCATCTATAACTCAAGAACGGCGGGGCCGATTTCTATGAAATTAGGTATATATAAAGATTATGATCAGGATTGAGACATAAGCTACTTTTTACTCAACTGCGCAAAAGGAGGAAATCTTTATTGAGAAACCACGCGTGCGAAGCCACGGGCGGGTCAGCTAGTTATTTATGAGTTAGGAAAAATTACACACGTAAAATATTTTTTCACACCACTTGCTCGACAATGTCAAATTATATGTCATGTAAACCTCACTGAAAGCAGGTGATTGAATCCCTACGGCTGAGCCGGGAGTAAAGTTGTACTGAATTTGGAATGTGATTTGAATTTAGAACCTCATCTGTATTAAAATTTGAACCAAAGAGAACCACACAATAAGAGCTTATTCGTAAATCGAACTAACCTCTGCACAAAATGCATCAACCTAGATTTAATTTTTATTGTCTCGCGTGAATAAAGTGTTAAAAGTAGAGTATTCTCCTGGTGGATAAAGCTGTCTGCATCTTGGGCGTACTTATATCTCTCTCTGCTTTCAGGATTCTAGTAACTCCCGCGCTCCGCTCGTGGGTACGTGGTAACTCTAGAATGTTTCGTTACGTTCAGAATTCAATATAGCGCCCGTGACGCAAGACACTGCTTTATCCCCTTGTTTAATAATCTTTTATTAATGGATCGTCTTATCGCAAAATCACTTGCCGACATTTAAATATTTAAAGAGATATTATAGTAATGCTAGATGGCGTATGAATACTGTCGGTCAAGTTTTCTTACTTTGTCAAATACACAATTCAATTTTAAATAATATTATAAGCCCCAGGCGCTTTGGATCTACTAGAGGAGTTTAGGTGGTCTTAGCAAAACAATTATATTATACAAAAAACATTTACAAGAGGTCATGCGTTCAGGAGCTCTTCGAGAATCAAACGCACTTGGTTTCAATAAACTGTTATAGCTAAAGCTATAGCCAATATAAGATTATCATTATAATATATACATAACTTGTGAGAGTTAGATAGATATATAACTCTTTATTTTTACACCGAATCTCAATTACTTGACCTATAAAACTTAGAACTTAGTCTAATACTGTGTTACAATGGGTCTTCTGGGCAACTTTGGATGTACTGGATTGAAAAGAATGAGTCACTTAGAGAAAGCTAAAATCAAGAAATATATTTTGAAGTATTCAGTGGAGGTACATGGGTGTGAGAGATGTTTGTGTAAATGTGTTTGATTGAGGGAGTGTGTACGTCGTATGTGTTTCCGAAAGGTATTTTGAGAAGGCGCTGAATGGTTTATATTGGCAATCGTTTGTTTCATAAAATGATCTGATGGCTTCTACATCTTTCTAATTTGCGTCCGATATTAAAAATATGGTATCTACTTATGTTGTGACACAATATCTGTCTATTGTAATATTGTAAGAGTGAACTTTCTGTACATAAGTAGGTACTATTCATTAATATGTGGTTGAGACGTTCTCCCCAGAGGCCTGCTTGGTTACGAGTGACAGAGTTAAGATGTCTTTGAACTTTGCTCTCAAAAGAAAAAGCCTATTTTATGTACTTAACGAAGTAAGAGTAGATACATTGTTGTGTTTTGAGAATACCTGAGTTTCATGAGGGATGTTTTATTATATAAATAAATAAAAATGTTGTTACATCTATCAATTTAAGAATAACTTTACCAGCGTCATTTCGTAATTCGTAGCACCATGTAGCATGTTGGTGGACGTCACAGCTACCTGGGACAGAATTTTAGATGGTTTATTTAGTCAGGTTTAATTTTCGGTAAAAACGTTATCATCATATCAGCTATAAGATGTATACTGCTTTACACAGGCATGACCCAAAATTTCCCAGAGCGACCGCTTATTATTAATATTATTTAAGGCATCTGTGTCCCACTGCTGGGCAAAGGCCTCCCAAAATTCTTCACCTATCATAATTGCCGTATTTTTTTATAAACATCTATAGGACTGTCTTACCCATCTTCAATTAATGAAAAACTAAGTTAAGCAAAAGATAGATTGATTAGGAACCTAACCATTTATTGTACAGAACAAAAATACTTAAGAAAGTATCTAAAATTAATAAAAATACACAATGGGCGGTCTTTCCGCTTAAAGTGATCACAAAAGACAATTTATTTGTCTGTAACTTTAAAAACCGATACCTCAATAGTATTTTGTATTCACACATTTGGTATAGACGACAACAAAAATGAAATGCTTTTTCCGTCTCCAGTTCGTGTCTGCAGATAAATTTTCTGCGGATTAGTATTCACGCCATTCACTGGTAGAGTTCGTCACTTCAAACAAACTTGCAATGAAAAATGAACTTTATTTACCTGACTTAAGATACAATAACGAGTCGGATATAAGCATTTTTCATGTTGAATTCTTACAATCTATGCGCGTGTTTTAAGTATACTTTTGGCAAATAGAATTGAGCTGTCATTCGCTGAACATAAGTTTCAAAATCGCTATTTGTGTGATATAGATTCAAGCTACGTGCCAGTTTTTATATCGGCGGAGTGAGAGTTCTGTTTGTTATAGTATTAGGTATTTTTTTCTGTGGCAGAGTTCCATTTTGCGGTGTATGTTACAGTAAAAACCGAAATGCAATACCAACAATGCATTAGGTTACTCGGGATGTTTGTGAAAAGGCAGTTTTCATGAATAACTTTGAAATATAAACTAATATAATGTTAAAGTCAACCATCAACTGCCATGTTTGAAGAACATTTTTGCCGATATCCTGACGGAATATTATGTTTGTCGCACATATAACAAATAATATAATAAATCATTAATACAAATACGGGGATTATCACGTACCGTTTAACCGGTGTCTCGACCGGCAATGTGCGAGGCGAGACGTAGGTCGAAGCGGCTCGCACTCACCCTGATGAAGGTTCACTAATTGAACCAAAAGATTATCGATCGAAGCACTGATAAAACGGCACGAGATTGATCCCGTATTTATAATAATGGTTGAAATAAATCACGAAAATATTCTACGTAAAATTAAGTATAGTGGTATTAAGTACATAATTGGTTTTTATAATTGGTAAATTAAGTATAGTGGTATTAAGTACTTTATTGGTTTTAGTAAATTAATGTATAGTGGTATTAAATATAGTGTTATTATGTATGTTTATTTATAAAAGCTCTGTGTTACTTGGTTGTTATACAAACGACTTTATGACTTTTAGGTTAAAAAGTCAATGCGTATTCTTTCAATAGAATTAGAGAAAATAGTGGGTCAGTATTATTTCTACTCAAAATTTCAAGTAGATAGCTTCAGTTGTTGCCGAGGTGTGGCAGACGGACGGACGAAGAATGTCGCACTAAGGGTTCATTACCATTTTGGTCCAAAGCCTAAAATTATCGATAAAATTATGACGACCTCTGCTGCGTAGCAGGTGAATAGCCGGATGAGACGCAGGAGGTTGCGGGTTTGATTTCCGCCGCGGAACAAATGTTTGCATGATCTACAGATATTTGTTCTGGGTCTGGTTGTTTCTCTATATATTATAAGTATTCACAAAAAACGTACATAAGTATTCTATCAGTTAACTGGTTCTTATGGTACAAGCTTTGTTTAGCTTATGGCTAGATGGCGCTGTGTGAAATATCCAGCATTATTTATTTTATATATTTTATAATAGTATTATAAACAAACAAATGGCTAAGTTCTTTGTGTTTGTAAATTCAGTGGCTTTTCATAAAATAACCAGTTTGCTGATAAAAAGGAAAGTTTAAATGCGTTTTAAAGTTGTAACACACTGTGGACGGTAGAGTTCTTAAAGTTATTACGGCTAACTTAGTTTTAAGAACGGTAACTGTCTACATTTGACATTTTATTATTGAAGTATTTTATACGTATTTAGCTGAACCCTGTGGCTTCACCGATTTTTGTCTAAATAAACTATAGCTCCACTCAGACATAGTGTAGCTTTTTTTTATTTTATTACTTGGTGTTAGAACAAGCATATGGCCCACCTGATGTTAAGTGGTACTATCGCCTATAGCAAAGTAATTTACTCGTAGGTCACTCACTTTAGAAACGTGCCCTACGTCTATCAACTTGAGGCATACAGGTGTAAAGCCTCATGTGCCTGTAATTTCACCGGAAACTATACCCTTCGTACTGAAACACATCAATGCTGCTTGGGGGCAGGAATAGGTATGGTGATTGTGCTTCCCCGGGCAAGCCCTTCCAGATGGAACTCTACTACTCTTATGCTTTTTACCAAAAACTAAGGTTTAGTAATTTCTAATATTACCATTACCCCTAAAAATATGTTTGTAAGGGGTAATATCAGAAACTACTGAACCTTCTTTTGTAATATGTTTTTCTTTACTGATAGAAATCTATATTCTTGGGCGCTATAGGCTATATATTTATTTTTGATAATAATTTGTGCAAATCCGAAACGGATCAGCTAGTTATGAATAAATTTATAATATTTATAGTTCTAGTAATTATATATTTATTTAATAAATACTTTCACACAAAACGGAAGAGTGTTAGGAGGACTTAATGCTAATAGCATTATCTACCAGTCAACCTGGTCGTGCTAAAAGAAGGTAAGGCGTGACACAGGAAAAAAGGTATTTAACACTAATATTAAAAACACAATCTTATAGGTGGGATATATCAATATTATCAATAATGTAAAGTATATTACATATTATCCATAGCATTGTATAAATAGGTGAAATATTCGCGAATTGTTATCATTAGTTCAGTGAGTTTTTACTAGTGTAAAAATAACTTTTTTTTTTACCTATACTTTCCCACTGCTGGGCAAAGGGCCCATGTAGAAATAACTTATCAATTAATAATTATTGTAAACGTATTATTGTCAGAGATAAAAGGCTTTTTTATTTAAGTTTATTTTATTTTTTAATAAAAATTACTGAATATAAATATATTAATAAATATCTACCACAATAATTAACATAATAATTAACAGGTAACTTACATAAAAGCATAAAAAATATTACTTTAAAATTATTAATTTATATAAAAATTAAAATTTCCTTCAAGCGCTTCTTTCAATAGAATATCTACCTACTAACTTGTACAATCTTTCCCGTCTTTCTTTTTAAATAAAATCATGAAGTAAAGGTAATGTTCTTATTTTGATAAAACAAAAAAATATTACGTACAAATCTAACACAAAAACTACTTTCAGTAAGGCGTCGTCACTAAATTTTAGTCCAATACAAAATATTGGACGGAATCACAGAATAGAAAAGATTTATTTTTGTGGGTTAGTCTAGAGTTTGCTTTCGGTATTTGGACACCTAAAAGGAAAATTTTTGAAACTAAAAAAAGTTCGTTGTGATATAGTAGGCTAACAGTATAGGCAACAGGAAGTACCATATAAGTTTTGATCTATTTGCAAATGTCAAAATATGGGGAATAAATGGCCGTATTTTTTGATTGCGTTGACTTAATTTAATTTATTTATTAAGGGTTTCCAATGATTACATACACAAGCTTAACTTAAAATAAAATATAATAGTCGCGTTCCCTGTGCTCACTGTGTGAAGGCAACAACAGCTAATTTAGAAGAAAGAAAACACATTTATTATGACGACCTCCGTGGCGCAGTGGGCGAACAGCCGGCTGAGATGCAGGAGGTAGTGGGTTCGATTCCCGCCGCGGAACAAATGTTTGCATGATCTACAGATATTTGTTCCGGGTCTGGTTGTTTTTCTAAATATTATAAGTATGTATTTACAAAAAAAGTATATAAGTATTTTATCAGTTATCTGGTTCCCATAGTACAAGCTCTGCTTAGTTTGCGGCTAGATAGCACTGTGTGAAATGTCCAGCAATATGTATTTATATTTATTTATTTATTTATATGCGGACATAACAAAACAAAGGCATACGCAAAAAAAAACATATACCTAAAAAAAAGCTTGTTTTTTTGTGTTGCAAGGGACCGTTAGTATTTGATATTAATTTCAATGTGATATCTCCACGCGTTCTAGAGAAAAAAAGATCCAGACAGACAGACGGACAACTAAGTCATCCCTAAAAGGTATTAATTTTTCCTTTTGAGGCATGGAAACCTAAAAACAACACAGAAATACAAACATATAAAAAATGGTGGGTATTTTGCCCTTATGTGGACACTATATCCAATTTTTGCGCTAAATGTTTTAGTGCAAACAACACACGTCAAAATGACATTATTAAAGTTTTAAGTTATATTTTTGAGTTGATCACGTTTGGTATAGGTATACTCGTAGCTTCGTGCCTTCTTTTGTCTTCAAAAGCATATACTTTATCTTGGACGAGTCATCTCCATTCATGCGGCATTTCAGCGTCTGTTCTGAAAATCTTTAAAACGCAGGAACTGGCCACCGCTTCTTCGCTTACCATGTAGAAAAATATAATTTCTGTATCTATGGCAGCATCAATATAGTTTTCATAACTCCTCCACTGCAATAGACCGGGCCGATTGCTTTTCATTCCGCTGGATATCCAATGCCATTATATTTATTGGTTTTTAGAAAAGTAGCCTCCAGGCTGTAATATCGCGGGTAAAATTAAGATATCCCGAGTTATAGTTTCTTCGTCCCTTCAATAAAGTTGAGAAATGAGTGTGCGGTAAACGATCACTCCTAATGAAATTTCACATTTTTGTCCGATAGGATGTTAGTGCATTACCGTAGATCTAATCACACTAAGTACTGGGGTAGAACGACTCCTCACTAGATGGAAGGACGAGATGTTAAAGGTTACTGGGAGCCGTTGGGTGTAGGATCGGTCACTCTGGAAATCTATGGGGGAGGCCTATGTTCAGCAGTGGACATCCTATTACTGATATACACTATAACTGATATGATGAATTACACTAGTTATTGAAATCTATATATATTTTTGTAGGGTGTGTATACTCGTATTAGGGTGTGTTTCCACTAGAACTGTGAGTTAGCTAAGCAGTGAGCGAGGATAAAATTCACCAATGGGATTGCTTCATATGCCTAGCTTCGCACAGCGCACCTACATATCCTATTGGTGGATATATTCCTCGCGCACCCCTCAGCTTCCTCGCACATCTATGGTAAAACGCATCTTTAACATCGTATGATTCAAATGCTGAGTTGGATTTTGTGATGTTTTTTAAAATCACACATGAAGATATTGTATGTTTGGTATGTATAAATTTGTTTGTTTTTTCGGTTTATGTACTATTTTGTTAATTGTTTGACGTCACAAATTAATGGTTTTTTCTATATATAATAGCAATACGTGCCTAGATAGCACACTAAGATTTCCGTATCAAGGGAATCAGAAACTACCCCGTTATATCATGATACCACAATACTCTTTGCATATCACGCAAATAATGAATGAAGTTACTGATTCCTATCATGGGATCACCCATGATAGGAATCAGCAACTGAAATTTCCACCATAAAACAAAGTTTAAATAAATAAATCTTTGTTCATTGTCTTAGTTCTTAAATTAACAATAAAGATTAATATCTTATAGGCCATTCATTAATTACGTAAGGATGATTTTGACGATTTTTGACCCCCCCCTCTAACTCCATGTAAGGATATAAAAGATTTCTCGAACCCCCCCCCCCCCCCCCCCCCGCCCCGCCCCCGCCCTCTTACGTAAGATTTAATCTCGTTTTTCTAAATAATAAAACGTTGTTAGAAAAGGATCAGTTACACTAAAACTCACAGTTTGACGTATATTTTAGCAGATAATTAATATAGGTTATTCTTTTGTTTATATACCACTAAGGTGGCAAACAAGCTTATGGCCCACCTGATGGTAAATGGTTACCGTAGCCTATGGACGTTTGTAATACCAAAGGTATTCGTTGCCGACCCTTTAAAATTTTCAAAACGCCCTTTTTGAAGAACCCCATATTGTAGTCCCTAGAGAAATCTTCTTTATCATTGCAACAAGATATAGATTATATTTATATTGTTTTATTTATTTTAAGATTCTAAAAATTTAATAAGCAATAAAAAAAGGATTGTGTGGTTTTATGAAACCACGGTAAAAACGAAACTTTGTTTCACATTATAGACATTTTTCCTCGTGGGCACAAATGAGTAATAGTCTAGACACTACACGGTCAGCTGATGCGAACTATAGGCGCCGCCATATTGGCCTCGGCTGCTCTGACGAGCGCCTTTCACTTTATCCCTACTCCGCGGCTGATTGTCACGCGACATGCAACACACAGACGAAAAAGTTTGAGACGATGTAATAAAAGTTTCACTTTAAAATTAATAAGATGTAAATCGAAGTGCACATTAAGGAATAAAGAAAATAATTCAGCATCCGAAATAGAACTTGTAAAATATTAATCCAATCCAGTTGCAGATGACATAGTTGTTATAATTGTATATATTATACTGCCACACCAAATATAGCAATAAAGATACGATCAGCTGTTTGCCATTCTAATAAATTTTAAAACGTCAAACTCCACAACGTGTCATAACTGTAACTAAACTGTAAAACGCAGCATTGAAGCAGAAAGTGCTAAAACGCATATAAAATATGCAGCTTTATTCCAATAGAATGGGCATTTTGACCGAAATTCAGTTATGTTAAAGAGGTATAAAATAACTTAAAGTCATTGGAAAACTGACGGCCGTTGGGGCAGAAGGTTCTCAAAGTAGGGAACACGCACAAGAAAGCGCGTAGTACGAACCCTTAATCATATGAGACTGAGTATAACGGCGGCGTATCTAGGTAGCACTTTGCATTTCGAGTTTTTGCAAGAAAATTTAAAGTGTCGACGCTCTGGAAATTGCAGGGTGGTACGGCCACCAGTAGATGGAAAAACGACCTAATAACCGTTGCTGTCAGTGGTCGCACAAGATCGGTCGCTCTGGTAGTGTAGATCTATCTTGAATGGTAGACATCCTATGCGTGGCATTTGGGCTGTTTTTATGCCATTTTGTGGCTTTGATTCCGACGGTAGGTCTGCTTTAAAATTTCAACAACATTATAATCTTTCATGAGTAACTGATTCGCACTGATATAGATATTTTTTTTATTTAAAGATCAATTTAACATATTAATTAAAAACCATAAACTTTATTTGTCTACTCGCAACTCGACTTACTTTATTAACTGTATTTTTCAAACTTTCGCGATCACTGTACGTAAGTTTACTCATTAAAATGGGTATTTATCGCGTATGTGTTTATCGCGAGCCCACCCAAGACCACTGCTGTTGTAACACAGCCGAAACGTTGGGATAACAAATAAAAAAGGTACATAATGGCACGTAATGGTAATCAGTAATTATGTTTAATTCGAAACAGGGTTTTAATGGGTGTGTGAGCGAAAGCGTTTAGTTGATTATAAACCATAAAAGATAAAATGTAAATACAATAGATAAATATCGGATAAAGGAACGATCTCGTTGATTTTAAGATAATAAATAACTATGCTGCCTTAAACTTCTAACAGTCACACACCGACGTATTTATCAAACCTGTTTTTTTTGTTGTTAAAGATTTTCCGTTAAAGCTATTGGTCCATGAAAGACCTAATGAAAGGACCGCTTCCACTTTCTCTAAAGCGGAAACTCATGGGCATATGCATTCTCCCCATCCTCACCTATGGTGCGCAAACCTGGTCGCTAACAAATCGTCAAAAGTCCTTCCTTGGGGTATGCCAACGTGCAATGGAGCGTAGTATCCTGGGCGTGAAACTCACGGCCCGAATCAGGAACTCGGTTATACGCTCCCGAACACAGGTGGCCGACGTCGCTCAAAAAGCTGGAAGACCCAAGTGGGACTGGGCCGGACACGTTTGCCGTATGCCAGACACAATGTGGGCAAAGACCACCACTGAATGGCTTCCAAACTACGGACGGCGCCCGCGTGGAAGGCCCAGGCGAAGGTGACGGGATAAGCTAAACTCCCACCTCAAGGATTGGCCCCTACTTGCAATCAGCAGAGACGAGTGGAAAGAGGGAAGGGAGGCCTTTGCCCTGCAGTGGGACACAACAGGCTTATAATAATAATAAAGATTTCCCGTTACTAACCCTTATTTAATCGACAGATTTACTGATTATAAGTTAAATATCTCTATATAAAATACAAAAGAAACAGTTGAACCATCTAAGCGGGTACAGAGGGGTGAGACGTCCGGCAGCGAGATAAGTAGATGACATCGTAAAGGTCGCGGGCGTCAGTGGGTGAGACTAGCGCAGGATTGTGATGGATGGCACAAACTTGGGGAGGCCTATACCCATACAATGGGTGAAGTCAGGCTGTGGATGATAATAATAATGATGAACCATCTAAAGACCAAGCGATCTTACATAGATAAACTGCTCGAGATAAACAAGCGAAAGTGTCCTCAAGA
This sequence comes from Philereme transversata, assembly GCA_963924445.1. Taxonomy (NCBI): domain Eukaryota; kingdom Metazoa; phylum Arthropoda; class Insecta; order Lepidoptera; family Geometridae; genus Philereme; species Philereme transversata. Next base: position 16,422,748 of record OZ004340.1, read on the forward strand.
CATTAGCTGAATTGCCCCACTGAATAGAAATAATTTTGCGTAGATCCAGATAAATTACTCGATACCAAGAAATACTTTACGGACATCATTTTCCTGACATTATCAGGAAATGTTAAAAAACCTCTTACAATAAAAGCTAAATACCAATAAAAATGAAAGTTCAGCAGAGCACCATGTTTGCCCCTTACGTTTCGAGTAGGCACTCCACAGTTTCATAGCTTCGGCCTGTTCCTATCAAAATTTCCGTCGTTACAAGCCGTTGACTCTCAAGGCGCTCGACTAACACAATTTTCCGTAGTTGCTGTTGCTACACAGTTTATCGGAAACTTGAGGATGGGTTTACAATACAAGCTGGTTGTTGGCACGGAATACTACTAACAACTTACCTACCAACTTATTCTTTCTCTTATTGTGTGTTTTTGAAGTGAAAACTTCTTTAGGCGCGTTGGTCATTTTTTGAGATGGTAAAAACCATTGAACTCGCGACATTGTTTCAACATTAATTCAGGCGCGTTGGGCATTTTTTGAGATGGGAAAAATCTGAGAACTCGCGACACTGTTACCGTTACCGACACCTCTGTATATAAGTATCTCGTAATTATTCAAGTTTTTACTTCTGTCGGCACTCCCGGAGTGCCACTTTTTTTATATAAGTACTAATTATAATTTTTTTCATTATTTATACCTTTTCCGGCACTTGTTTTGAGACGCTTATTGATGCCCGGACTGCTCGTAGTCAAACTTAAAGGTTATATTTATGTCTTTTTTAGTACTATAGGTATGTCTTTTGAAACATCAATTTTACTACAATTCAGGCTTATACCGCTATTGCATACATCAACGCAAGCACGCCTGTTAGCGACGCTCATACCTACCTTAATATTTTCACGGTAGATAAATAAATATGTGAGGGTAGAAGCCGTAGTCAAGAAAAAAAGTTCCACGCAAGGTAGCGTATGTGCACCTCAAAATTATCTAAAATAAATGTTAAAATTAATTCGTGCGTTTTATCTGGACTCACCTGCGACAGTAACAAAGTCCTTCAGAGCCGGATCGTATGTATCGATATATTATTATTACTACGATTCTATCTAATGCAATATAACTCACTTTTTTATTTATAATTTGATCGTAATATTCACGTTATCTAATGTAAATACTTACTAGGAGAGATAGATTCTGTGTTTCCTTTTACCATACTTTAACATTTTCATCATTATTTTATTTTTTTTTAATTGGATAGAACTTCGTTTGACCACAATCTCACCTGATGGTAAGTGATGATGTGGTCTAAGATGAAGCATGAAGATCTAGAAGAAACCTATTTACTCTCACCTTAAAGAGGCCCGGATTGTATTCTTTAGGAAAAACAGACGATGGCAAAGTGTTCCATACCTTAGCTGTACACATCAAGAACGTAGAACCAAAACGGTGTGTGCGAATGGGTGGTATATTGACTAGGTACGGGTGGTACTGAGCCGTGCGCCTGCTTGTCCTTTGATGGAAAGGAGATGGCGGGATCAGATCGTATAGTTCCTGGGCATATTCCCCAAAATGTAAATTCTGTAAAAGATCGATAGGCTTGCAACTTTACGGCGGTGTTCGAGACTTTGGGTCTTAGTCACCGCCATTGGTCAGAAAACTCTAAATTCATTCTCGAAACCTTAAAATGCCCATTATTATATTATAAGTATGTATTTACAAAAAAAAAACAAAAGTATATAAGTATTCTATCAGTTATCTGGTTCCCATAGTACACACGGCTATACATCAAGCTACACATTTCCAGTCTATGATGACACACGATCCGAGGTCAGCTTATACTGGAAATGTATAGCTTGAGGTGTAGTCGTGTGTACAAGCTCTGCTTAGTTTGGGTGTAGCGCTGTGTGAAATGTCCAGCAATATTTATTTATTTATTTATTACATTTTTATATAGGTGGAACGAGCAGAATTTTCTCGTCACATGAGTATAATGATGCTATATTTATTTTAACTTTTTAGGACTAGAAACACAAAAATAAACAGATCTGACATGGATACTGACATGACATTTTAGACGTAAATATATTTTTAATTATAATTTTTGGTAAAACCGTAAGGTTTTACTTGGAATTTACATAGAACCTCTGAATTTGATGTAAGGCTGTACTGGCCGCTAACTATAACTTTGTAATTAATTTTGGAACAGGTCCGAATGACATCGTGAACATCCTTCAAAAAAGACAGTCTGGATTGGAAAACAGAAGGTAAAAGATTTCAGAGAGAAACGCTTTGAAAACAGTCTCATTTTATCAATCAGCGCAGCCCGGAAACAGTTTGTTTTTGACGGCGAAGCCCTACCGGCTTGAGTCTGGGAGCCTGACCCCCTCGAGGTTGGAGTCCTCACGTCTCCTTCTTGGACCCTCGAGGCTGGGGACCTTTGCTCTATACAGACCTGGAGATCACGGTGGAGCTACTTTGTCCTCTCGGCCTCTCGTCGACGCACGCTAGAGGCTCCACTAGCCTTCAACCAGCGCGCATTCTACCGGACCTGCAGACTTCCGGATTTATCATTTGTGCGCACCATAGTGGGACAATAAGTGTTTTTGATAATTATCGTAATAATAGTCAGTCATTATATTAAATCATAACACATTGTAAAATCCTTCTTTCTTTTTAAACCGTTAGGTAGGTCAAAATTCAACTTGACTTACAGCTCTCTTCTTTTACAGGAGTGAGTTGTAACGCTACACTACTTCAACTGACCAGTCACAGCTGGCTCCTTGTTGGCTCAAGGGTGCTAGTAAGTCCTTCACTGTTTGCCAGCTACCACATCTCTCTCTCCGTATCAAAATCCTCAATACTGAGGGTTGTGACCTCCTCCATGAGTAATTTTCTCTTTAATAGTTGTCCACTACATAAAATAGTACAAACCATATGCATAGATTTGTTATTTTTCGGAAGAAACTCCTGACGACCTCCTTGGCGCAGTTGGCGAATAGCCGGCTGAGACGCAGGAGATAGCGGGTTCGATTCCCACCACAGAACGAATGTTAGCATGATCTACAGATATTTGTTCCGGGTTTGGATGATTTTCTATATAATTTAAGTATATATTTACAAAAAAAGTATATATGTAAGTATTCTACCAGTTATCTGGTTCCCATAGTACAAGCTCTGCTTAGTTTGGAGTTAGATAGTGCTGTGTAAAATGTCCAACAATATTTATTTATTTATTGTCGGAAGAAAGGACAGTAATGTCAAAACGTTATAAATCCTATTGAGTATGCACTGAATGATTCGAATTCAAAAACCCCAATGAAGATTTGTATGTCAAGTCTGCAGATCTTGATAGAAAGACGCCAATCAACCAGTTTTCGCGTAACTGTAGTCATAACATAAACCAAACTTTTCCTGTAACCACATACAGACTGTTATCTACGTAAATGCGGTATTTATCGGAAACTTACAAAGCATGCTACACAATTTTCACAGTTTGAGACAAATTGACAGCGGACATTTTTATAGGTCGTGAAGTTTGATGAAGATCAACTTTGTTGCACGTGTAGTAAAACCTGTATTAATTCAGAATATTTTAAATATTTTGTGACTTTAGTATTATACTAGACGCCAACGCTTCTGGCAGCGTCATAAAAAGTGGGACAAGCGACGATGATATTGCGAACTCTCTCGTTCTTGCACTGAGTACCTATCGATAACACTAACCATTATAATTAGGTATATCGAACATGAAACACACATGTTTATTGGTTGGCTCCGTCTGCCACGTGTCTTGGCGTATACTGTACGTATAGGTGTATTAATAGTAGGTGCATTGTTATACAAGACGCGTAAGCGGTCACTTACACCCGAGTATAACACATAACTTATCGTCACGAATTCGAGGTAATTAAATTAGTCTTTATAACATAATAGCTGACAAATCCGCAGCTTGGCCCGCGTAGTTTTTCAATAAAAACATTACTCTCCTTCTGCGCAGTTGGGTTATAAGTAACTTATGTTACTCAGGGATAATGTAGCATTCTAATCGTGAAATATTTTTTGAAATCGGACCTGTAGTTTTTGAGTTTATTCGTTACAAACATACAAATCTTTCCTCTTTATAACATTAGTATTGCTGTGTGAAATGTCCAGCAATATTTATTATTATTATTATTAATATAGAGAATGCTCGAGGTCACTCAACGTGCTATGGAGAAGGCTATGCTTGGTGATTTTCTACGAGATCGAACCAGAAATGTAATTCGTAGCCTAACCAAAATCATTAGATTAGATTTAAAAAATCTTTATACCACTAATAAAATGATGCATAGGTGAACTTAATGCTAATTAGCATTTCCTTCCAGCTATCCTTTGTCCTAGTCATTGACATATCACTAAAAATTAGGAAGCTATAGTGGCAGTGAGCGGGGGACATAGCTCGAAGAACTGACGGCCGTTGTGGCAGAAAGTTTCTCGAGTGGAGACACGCACTAGAAAGCGCAGCTTAAGACGGCCCCCCCACTAGACGGAAAGACGACCTGATAAAGGTTGTTGGGAGCCGTTGATGATGATGACAATATACACATTATATTAGTGCTACTAAAAATCAAGATGACAGACTCCATCTTCAACTGCTATCTACTATCTTTTTCATTGTTATTCAGCATTTCATGCGTGACCTACGACTTACGAGACAATTATCTGTTAAAAGGGATGGTTACCAGGATCTTTGGTTTAAGTTTTAGTTCTAATACCGATTTTTTACTATGATAAATCCACAAAGCTTCTAAATTAACTCCAGTTTCAAAGCAGAAAATGTTCAGCAATCAATAAAGCTGCACTGCAATAAGTAAACCCTAATAGATCTGTCTGTTTTAAAATTTTAATGTACCACCGAATTCCAGTAATGGTTAGCAGTCGATCTGGCTCATGCATTATGTACAAAATGTACCTGCAAAGTTGATAAGTAGCGGGTCAGCCTTACTGGTATTGGAGGGGTAAAATTGGAAAATACTTTCTATTGGATTTTTTGACACTATTGGCTGACACTAAAATAGTAATGGTTAAATGTTGTAGGCAAGTTTATCTTCTTATGTTTTGAGGATTAGTCTAGCTTGTTACAAAAATCGAATGAAAATAAATAAGTGGTTCGCCCCGAACTGATCTTGCGAGTCTCCCATAAATACAAAAAAAAATTTGTAACTAATCTTTGAATATCAAAATAGTGCCACGAAATGAACATCCAAAAAACTTGACCTACAGTTTCATTTAAAATACAGGTAACGGGAGCTCATGTTAATTGGTTAGTTTTTTTGAGGTAGAAATTGCAGTTATTCTGGATTTCAGACTTTTTCCTGAAAACTACAAAGTTTAAACTAAAAACAAAAATAGTGTCGAAATATACAAACAAAGACTTTTCATTAGAGGTGCCACTTGACCGGATAGTCTCATTTTGTTTTTTTACCCCTCTTGAACCCCAATATCTCAACAACGCAGTTGTTAGCTCATTTGGTCACCCCAAAATTGTGCTATTACCTATATACCAAATTTCACGACGATCGGATGAATGTTATACTCGGACAAACAAATATACATACATACATACAACGCCGATTTGCCCAGGTCGATTTAGACATCTCGCTTCGCTCGATCAATAAATAATCTTGGAGCCTTCAAGTCCAGAGTGAATAGTGCATCTTCGATATCACTCTATCACTTACGAGTAGGTACCATCAAGTGTCACGCACTTGACTATAATCAATAAAAAAAATTACACACTAAGAGATGGTGAATGACTTTGACTTCTGGCTCTAATATAAGTCGTATAAGTTATTGAAGTTATACTTCTTTTGCGATGGAGAAAAATTATGAGAGTGAATTTTTACGATGCGCGCGCACACCGACACCTAAATTTAACAGCATGAAGTTAGTTCTAGGTGGTATGAAAATTGATAACTATGTTCAAGTTGTATATTCTAGTATTTTTATATGTAGAACACGTGTTTCGTAAGGGTACAATTAAACAGTGTGAATAAATAAATATTATTTTGGTGTTTTTATTAAATCAATTTCATATACGACGGTGATACTAATAATTTATTATTTATTTAAATAAAATCTTTTTGATTAATTTTAATATTTATCGTTAATCACTACTGCATTTTAGTTATTTTTTTTCCATACGCCAAAGAAGTATAACTTCTAACGCGTGTACATAAGTACTCACACTCTTTTTTTTTTATAACTGAACTGATTCAAAATGTGAACACTTGATTTCAAATTGATATATTTTTTTATAAGAGATTGTTACAAAAAATAAAGATACAAAAGATAAAGTCCGATTTCATTAAAACATTTAGAATGTAGAAAGGCATTGTAGTTTGCTTTGCGATTATCCCCGTAAAACAGAATTTTTAATAACTTATTTTACCAAGTGCTTCAATGCAAATGCCTGCTAAGAATGCTCTTCTGAAATATACAAGCACAAGTTGAAGTAATAAGCCATATTTTTATTTAAATGTACAAAAATTTAGGCGCAAAAGTACATAGCAGTTCGCGGATAGTATTATTGGATGCAGGCCAAAGTAGAACGCATAGGAAAACTAATAGTAAGACATGCCGGTAGTATTAAAATAATAAAGTAAACTAGAAAACCTATTTATTTTATTTTATTTATATGTCCAACGTCCATTGCAAAATCCTTCTTCCATTACATTTCTGCGGAATGTTTGCATGATCTACAGATATTTGTTCCGGCTCTGGTTATCTCCCTATATATTACAAGTATGTATTTACAAAAAAAACGTACGTGATAAATCCATTATTTAAAATAATAAAAAAACCGTATTTACGTATTCTATCAGTTATCTGGTAACCCCATACTAAGCAAAGCTATCGGAGTAAATAATTATAATTTATTTTACGCGGGGTGAACGAACTATTTTGTAGGTGTAACTAAGTACCTGCTTTATTTTTACGAATAGATGGATGATAAAACGACGACGAAAGTTAACTTATACCTAATGCGGGATGAACGAGAATATAATACAGTATGTACATAGGCGAGTTATTACGTCGTCACATCTTCGATAGATGGCATCACTTTCTAGGCGCATACGATTATGTCGAGCGTATATCGCGTACTCGCTCACACGTATAGGGATAGGTGTGAGTGGGAAGGAATAGAGATATAGGAGTTTTGACAACAATCAAACGGTTTGTTTTACGAAGATAGTAATGAGATGAAAATTACGATTAACATTGAATCAGCGCAACCAACAAGCTTTGCTTAGTTTGGGGCTAGATAGCGCTGTGTGAATTTTACAGCATTATTATTATTATTATGGTGTTCAGAGATTTTCTCTACTCGATTTTCTAAGAATCGGTGATAACTGGGGGTCACGGGCCTAAGCCAAGTGCACCTCAGTGGGCCGAACTTCACTAGGAAGCTCAGTCTGTAGGAACTTTCTCACGATCCTACACGTATTCAAAATAGCCGCTTTTTGTAGCAGAATGTAAGTGTGCTTCGGCAGGTCTAAATACTCTAAAGATTATTATTATTATTATATTATTATTTATTTTATTATTATTATTATTATTGTAATTCGGTTTGAACGATATGTGCCAGTGAAATTATAGACACATGAGGCTTTACACCTGTATGCTTTAAGTTGATGGACGCAGGTCAGCACCTTAGGTACGTGCCCTACGAGACTACGAGACAATTCTTTGTTAAAAGGGGACCATTTAACAACAGATGGGCCATTTGCTTGTTCCATTTCTATGTAGTATATCAAATAGGTTATAAATTATTCTTCTATTATGTTGTACTATCTTGCACAAAGATGTCGTAGTAGACCAAGATGCAGGGACAAGCTCACTAGTTTCCGAATGGATTGAACCATCTTGGCGCTGGAATGAAGTGTCTGGAAAGAATGGGGGGAGGCCTTTGCCCAGATGTGGAACATGGAGGGCTGAAAATAATATTGTGTACTATAATTGGTCTTATCGCATGAGTTCAGCTCATCTCGCCATCACAGCATGAGCCTTCCACGTGGTCATCGTGCGTTCGGAACTTACTTAGATAAATAGTTTTAGAACTTTGAATTACCACACAAACAGAAATAATACAAAAATAAGTACTAGGCATAAGGTACAAGGTATAAGTATAAATTAGGCAATGCAATGGGCGGTCTTATCATTGAAAGCGATTTCTTCCAGGCAACCTTTGGATGGAGCAAAATTTATGAAGATACGGAGTGCGGTGTACTTTGTAGGATACATTTACATATTCTTATTTATATATTCCAGCTCAACACACTTTTGGGTTTTGGCTTTCAAAGCTTTGGTTATTTTTGTTTTAGAGCGCAGATCGTGTTTTTTTAATACGGTATTTTCGTTTGACTCCCAAGATACTGCAACTGCAATTAATTTAACTAATTTTATTTCTTATGAAGATTAGATTAGATTACAAGTAGTAAGTAAGAACTTCGGTCTTACTTGCTACTTTGATATCTTTATATAAATAACATAAATACTAAACCTTCTATGAATCGTTGAATTGAAAATTTACTTTTTACTCAATACTATGAATAATATGCTATTAGTTAGTATTCTAATAGACATAGATAGACATAGACAAGCCAAATAGCACACAAAATACATTTAAACAGTACAAACAGAAACAAACATTTATAAAATAATTAATTTTAAACATGAGATAGATAGGTGTGTTGTGTGGTATAGCAGCAAAAGGGCCTCGACTAAGCATTAAGTTGCAAGGCAGTTGACGCTGTTATTCTGCCGAGACCGCTTAATATAAAAATAAGTGGCGATGGGCTTGCAACCTGTAACGTAAATGCCAGCTACTATTCAAAAAGTAGGCATGTGAAAAACCTCATGTTTGGACTTATTTATCTCTGACTACCCCCTTGAGGGATATCTTCATGTGTCTGCGTACTTAATTATATAGTCTATGGGGACTAATATAGTCGTGAGCTACTGAATTATAATAGTCTATGGGGACTAAGGAGCTTTTATACATAAGATACTCGATACTAGACATTAGTAGAATTATCTCTAGGAACTGTGTTGGTAGGAATTTCGAAAATAGTGGGTCCAAAAGTGATATATAATTTTATAATGCTGGACATTTCACACCTCGCCATCTAGCCCCAAACTAAGTGGAACTTGTACTGTATGAACCAGATAATTGATAGAATACTTAAATACTTTTTTTTAAATAACTTACTTAAAATACATAAACAACTAGACCCAGAGCAAATATCTTCAGAGCATGCACACATTTGTTCCGCGGTGGGAATTGAACCCGCAAGCGTCTCAGACGCCTATCCATCCACTGCGGAACGGAGGTAGTCAATAAATATATTCACAGCTTTTGATACTGAGAGATACCACTAGAAAGAAAATCAAAATGAACAATAACTCCTAGTTTGAATTAAAAATTACATAAGTTAGTAGGTACAAAATATTAGAAAATTTCAGTACTTTTTTGATTTTCGACCTTTAGGATAGATTATTGAGTTACAGTACTGTATATTGCTATACTGTGACTAGTCTCCTTTGGCAAGCATCACAGTAATGCGGGTAGTTCGATGTGCTTACGACGCGAGAGTTAAATACTTTTCACACCACCTGCTCGACAATGTAAAATTATATGTCATGTAAACCTCACCCAAAGCAGATCATTAAATCCGGCTGAGCCGGGAGTAAAGTTGTACTGAGTTTTATTATGCCCTCGTGGGTATAATTTGAACTAAAGAGACCCACACCATAAGAACTTATTCGTAAATCAAACTAACAGCACAGAATACACCAATCTAGATTTGGTGTTTTATTGTCTCGCAGAAAGTGTGAAAAGTAGAGTATTCATCTCGTGGATACAGTTATCTGCATCTTGGGTGTGCTTATATTCCACTCTGCACTCAGGGTTCTAGTAACTCCCTCGCTCCACTCGTGAGTTAACTCTAGAATCCTTCGTTACATTCGGGATTCAATATAGCGCCCATGACGGTAGACACTGCTTTATCCCCTCGTTTAATAATCTACTATTAAATATTTCAATTATTTACCAGAGTGTCAATTCTACGTTTTAACCCCAAATGCAAAAAGAGGGGAGTTATAAGATTGACGCCTATACCTATCTGTGTGTCTGTTGTGGCATCGTAGCTCTCAAACTAATGGACCGATTCGAATGTGGTTTTTTTAACATAAAGTCAATATATATATTTTTTTCAATATATATATATATATATATATATTTTTTAACTGGGTTAGTTAAGGGGGCTAAAGTTAGTTTAACTGGGGTGATTCATAGGTATGTCAGTTTGTAAGCCTCGATGCAAAGAGAGGGCATCTTGTAGCACTCAAGGATACTGTAGCATTCTGTTAGTGAAATAATTTTCAGAATAGCCATAACATATAACATTACTACAAACTTACAAACTTTACTTCTTCATATTACTAGATATTACATAGACGTGTACCTATTTATCTATATCAAAAACGTTGACGTAAACTATATTATAGCTTTACTAGACAGACATTTCTAAGTGACAACAAATAGACGTATTCATACAATATTAAAGTAGGCAAGAATGTAGGTATATCAACTGTCATGTCCATATTGACAAAATACGACTCCCTTAGTTACTAGCAAATTTTTACCTTATGCGTATTAGTCTTATTGCTTTGCAATACGGTTGAATATTACTTGGCTAATATGTGTTTAGAGGCTTTGAAATACAACACCCGTGCCTCAAAAGATCAATAAACATTGGGAATGTAGATTGGTTCATAGAATTCGAATCTTATTACATGTACTTATATTTATATATTTTTTTCCTAATATCCTACACTGTCCCACTGCTGAGCAAAGGTCTCCCCAATTCCTCTTTACCAATCTCTTGCCACTCAGAGTGGAACACATTATTCTTAGAATGCAAAATTCTTAGATAATTACAAAACATGTTTTATTTATGTTAGTGAAGCACATATTGTACCACAGACAGGCTTTTGTAGGCTGTATGATGATTGTTTTCAAATAGAAAGTTTTATTTTTTGAGTACATTTGGTAATTTTGTATGAAAAATGAACTGTTTACAAACTCAGACATAAGAGCCGGTTTTTCGACTTTGCGTTAATAACGGAATGGTTACGATGCGTAGAATTATCAGATTTTTGAAGTAACATGCTGGTTTTTGCGCGTTAACACGAAACTGTCTTAGCATAATCTTATTATGATTAACACTTTTGACAGTTAACTAAATAGATAAGCCAATTAATCTATCAACTGAAGCTACACTACAAGTTTAAGCCTCTTACTGATTGTGGTGATCGCGGTAAAATTGGTCGACTTATTTACGACATATAGGCTTACAGAGTCTTCCAAAGTGCCCACGTATTATATATTAGATCAGTTAAAATCAAATGAACTAACATAAAAGAATAATACCATAAAACACAAATGAAATTTTAAAAAGTCGGTAATTAAAGTCAAAGATTAGGTACATAAATGTCTATTAATAATAACTTTTAAAATAATATATTTTAATCCAACACTAGGTTTCCCACATCATCGTCATTTGAACCATAGGATGTCCACTACTGAACATTGATTCCCAGTGCGACTGATCCTGTGCGGCTTGCACTCAATGCCTGCTATCAACCTTTATAAGGTCATCTTTCGTCTAACATGGGGCCGTCCTACTCTGCGCTTTCCAATGCATGGTCTCCACTAGAAAACATTCCTGCCCCAACGGCCGTCAGTTCTTCGAGCTATTTGCCCCGCCCACTGCCATTTCAGCTTGCCTTTAAGCTATGTCAGTAACCTTAGTTTGTCTACGAACCTTCTAATTACTTCTTTGATCTCGTAGAGAAACACCAGCCATAGCCGTCTCTATAGCACGCTAGTTTATAGGTTTTCTAGGTTCTAGGCTAGATTTCATTGTATCGTGGGTATCAGGAACTAAGAGTATCACTGTATCACAATAAACAAACCCAAATATTCACAGACCATGCAAATTTTGTCCCGCAGTAGCAACCGACTATTCGCCCACTGCCACACAGATCGTCAAGTAAATTATCTCATACTTGTGAGCATAACAGTCCCTTATAAAACCTTTATACAAAAATTCTAAGATAATATTGTTCTTGTATAAAAATTTACGTAATTGCAGTTTTATTCATCCAGACGCAGACGTGACTTGTTTATGTAAACTATTAAGACCCACACTTGAGACGACTAAGGCCATAACCACACGGCTTTTTGCCGCGCGGCGAAGATCACATCTTTGCATAGTAATAAATTAAGTCGCTTCCGCTGTCTGGTGCCCTTATATACTACTCAATGGATTTTAATGTAGTTTTCAGCAATAGATAGAGTGATTCAAGAGGAAGAAATATGTGTGATACTAACTTAGCTGTAAGAAATAATTGTTTACTAACAAATTTCATAATTTGTAAAACACGGTCCATACCCTGTTTTCTGAAATAAAAGTATGTATTATTTTTATTTTGTTATATACTAGTGGTTCGCCCCGAACTGAGATCACGTGAGTCTCCCAAAAATCCAAAAAAATTATAATGTTTTATTAGTCTAATAAAAAAGTGTCACGAAATGCAAAACCAACCTATGGTTTCATTCAAATTACAAGTAACGGGTGTTCATGTTAAATTGTTACTCTTTTTAGGGGGTAGAAATTGCGGTTATTCTGGATTTCAGACTTTTTTCTATATTTTTGCTACTAAAGCTATACGCATACAAAATTTCAGCACTGTGAGATCACTGGTGTACCCTGTGAATTTCGTCAAAGTTCAGTTTTTACTATGGCTAGTAACTCAAAAACTACACAAATTCAACTATAAATAAAAACAGGGCCAAAATGTATTAATGAAGACCTTTTATTAAATATCTCATTTGACCGAATAGTCATATTTTGTTTTTTTTTAACCCCAATATCTCAACAACCTCCCAATATGTTTACTCGTTTAGCCAAGAATAAATAAAAAAATAAATAAAATAAATATTGCTGGACATTTCACACAGCGCTATCTAGCCCCAAACTAAGCAGAGCTTGTACTATGGGAACCAGATAGCTCATATACTTTTTTTGCAAATACATACTTATAATATATAGAAAAACACCCAGACACGGAACAAATATCTGTAGATCATGCAAACATTTGTTCCGCGGCGGGAATTGAACCCGCTACCTCCTGCGTCTCAGCCGGCTATACGGCCACTGCGCCACGGAGGCAGTCATATACAATATGCCATTACTACCTACCTATATATCAAATTTCATGATAATCGGATCAACGGTTCGAATATACATACATACATACATACAACGCCAATTTGCACAATTTGATTTGGAAATCTCGCTTTGCTCGATTAATTAAAATGGTTTTTTTTAGAAGACTTGATATCAAACATCATAATCTTTTCTTCACTATTCCCGACAAGTGAAAATATAAAGTTTTGTTTTCTGTACGACAGCGTTTAAATTAAGCCGCACGGCCAAATCGTGGTGTAAAACAGCCTTTAATCTGAGCTCAATAAAGGGTGAAACACCTCAGAACAATCTTATTTTCTAGTAACATTTAAGAAGCTCTCTGTTTTATTTAAATGCCGGTTATGAACGAAATTGTAAATTCTTCGAATAAAGTAATATTCAGCGATGTTTTTTTATATTTTTAAAGAAATAAATATTATGACATCCCCTTTGCCAATACATGCATATGAAAATCATCTATGATAATCTGATGAAAAAAATATATAAAAATACATAATAATAATAAGTTAATAATAATAATAGTTAGAAGAAGAGAAGTAAGAGTAGAGTTGTAAGATACTTTGTAGTGAAAAATATATTTTTTATAAACGAAAATTACATTAAAATGAATGTGTGAATTAATGATATTCTTCATAAAAATATTCAGTTGTTTAAGAAAATTTGCGATAATCATACTCTGTTGCCACTTGTAGACTCCATAAAGTTAATAAATCGTTTAAAGGGCAAGGTGTACGCTTTTATAACAAACTCCCAAGTGATGTATACATAAATTGACAATTAACAAATTATAAAAAAGCCTACTATAACATATTATCGGATTATTTAAGTGATAGAGAAGCTTGGGATTTAATTGCTCCAACTCGTTCATAAATGTTACAATTTAAACGTAATTATTTTCGTTATTGTATACCTACGAGTAAATTATAAAAGGACCATTATGATCCTTGTGATTTTAATGAATAAAAAGATTTTAATTTAGATTTTTATATGCATGGTTTTACTCAGGCTTTTATAAAGTATAGAATATAGAGATCCAGCTCAATAATTATTACTCCATTAGAATAAAAATCCACCTTAAGTACAAATTCAGCCTGTACACTCTGCCAATTCTGATTGCTCAGAATTGATCTGAATATGATTTTATCGTACAACTAGCTGACCCCGCGAACTTCGTACCGCCTTAGTATTAATAAATTTTGTATTAACCTATCAGCAGACTAAAGTACTAATATCGCTATTTAAAAATAGGGGTTGGTGGTAGGAGGGTGAAAATTTAGGATTGTATGTATGTTTTAATGCCAAATCATAAAAAAATTAAAGTAAAAATATTTGTCCAAAAAATTTTTTTTTTGGTTGGCCCACCCTTTTCACATAGGGGTAGGAAAAATAGTTAACGTCCTATTCTCAAATCTACCAAATATACACTAAAAATTTCATAACAATCGGTCAAGCCGTTTCGGAGGAGTTTTGCTACAACCACCGTGACAAGATTTTTATATATTAGATAGATCGATCATCACTTCTTCGAAAAGTTTGATCATCGAAGAGATCGCTCTTAGCGATAAGACCGGCCATTATACTTACCTTTTATTTCTTTATTATGTAATTTTGTTTTGTGTGCTCAAACGGGTATATATATATGTGTCTATTACTACAATAAACAGAAAGCATTTAACAGAAACATTACCAGTCTCATGAAATAATATTGCACAAAATACTGTTGCAATTTGTTTGAATACGTCATCCCTTTGAATAGAATCTACACAATCGACTTCAAAAGCATTGCTTCTTGTCGAGAAATACCAAATATATAATTGTATTTATGTTCCAAGAATTCTGTTTTGCTCTTTTCTTTATAGTTTTATATAGCTTCGCTAGTAAAAATGCACATTGAAATTCTTTTACGCTGTAATGTGTACATAATGTATTATGCAATATCACAGCGTAATCGTGCAAACCTGCGGGACTGGTCGCAGTACCACATCTCTTTTAAAAGCCATAGTTTTAAAAGATGCAATAATATTTTAACTTACAATCTAGACATGCGGTAGCGTGTCAAGTCAAATTTTCGGAAGAATAAAATGAGAACTTACAGATATAGAACTTGCGAAGGCTCTATTAAAATTCGTATATGAAAATTAGCCAAGTCAGACTTAAGACTTCAATATATTATCCTAAGTTAAAAGAAGAAATGATATTTGAAGTTGTTATAAAATATATTATGTTATTAAAAATAAATTTCAAGACTGCCCATAGAACTTGGCACCCTTTTAGATATCACTTATTTTGTCGTTGAAGTCAACAACCAAGGCATATATCATAATATTGAACTGGGCACTTCGTACACACCGTCTATTTTTCTTAAAGAATACAATCCGGGCATCTTTAAGGTAAGAGGTTTGTACTTGATCTTCGTACTTCATCTTTGACCACATCATCGCGTACCATCAGGTGAGTGTGGTCAAACGAAGAACTATCCAGATTTAAAAAAAAACTTGAAACTATGTATTGTATATGTGGTTATGAACACTTTTGTAGAAGTTATTACTAAAAACGGTATATTTACCATGATTGTGAGTTTTTGAGTATCCCGATATTTTGACGCAGTTGCGTGCGCCATGATCACGGGTAAACTGTGCGAGTATAAAGTCTTTGCGAGTGAACTTTATATATACCTACTCGTATCTATCTTTAACACGACTTTAATTTTTATAAGTTATAAACTTATTTTTGTGGCAAGATTTACACAAAAGGTAGTTTCTTAAAATTAAACATCTCTTCAGATTCTCAGTGATAACGCCGCCCATTTATTTTGTTTTTATGTAATGTTGTATGTATCTTTCTTTGTATTCTATTCAATAATAAGTTATCTATATCTATCTTAGACTAAAATAGATTAATCATCATCAAACAGGCACGCCCACTGCTGAACTGCCTTCAAATAGAGTTTCAGAGTAACCGATTTTGTGACCTGCACCTGTGTTCCCAGCAACCTGTTAGGACATATTTTAATCTAGTAAGGAGCTTCCTACGCTGTACTTTTATAAAAGCGAATATTTTGTTAGGTTTTCCAATACTATCGTAGCATAATTATGAACGCACTAGATCGTTTCCAATGACTAGTAGCCAATCCATCTTCCCCGTAACTTTATGCAATATCTCTTCTGCGAGAGGCCGTCACTCTGTACTCGTTAACGCTAAGCGTGCAGCGAGCCTTATTGATTGCCACTAGTGCAGGCAAAAATTTCTAGACTAGTTTAAAAAGCCGGACCCCGTGATATAAATGGTTAACTTTATCAGTTGTGTTAATTATTTCATATTAGTTGGGGAAAAAGTTTCTTCGCATTTTTTAAGAAAATTCAAAACATTTTTTAATATAGTTTATTTACATTTAACTAAAGTATGTAGGTTTTGTTCGATAACTTTTTGCCATCTTGTAGGTAGAGACATAACCCCATTGCTATAAAAATTTTGGGGCTTCTGATCAAAATACCGCGACAAGTGGTTTTGGCAGTCCTCTCGTGATGTTAACCTGACCTGCCTAAAGAATTCTGAAGAGACCGAAACAGGTGGAAATCTGAAGGTGCAAGGTTAGGACTATACGGTCGATGCATTAACACCTCCCAGCCAAACTCTCTTAATTTTTGCTGAATGGCTAAAGATGTGTAAGGTCTAGCGTTATCATGATGAAAAACCACACCCCTTCTGTTGATTAATTCCGGCCGCTTTCTCACAACTTCTTGCTTTAATTTCATTAGTTGTTCGCAGTAGAGTTCAGAATTGATAGTCTTGCATGGTGGTAACAGCTCATAATGAATAATGCCCTTCCAATCCCACCAGACACACAGCATCACCTTGTTGCGAGTTAACCCGGGTTTCGCCACAGTCTGTGAAGCCTGACCGGCCTTTGACCACGACCTTTTTCACACGTTCTTGTCGTACGTGATCCACTTTTCATCACCAGTTATCAGCTTCTTCAAAAATGGTTCGGTTTCTTTACGTCGTAATAAAGAATCACAAATGAGTACACGGTTCATTAGGTTTCTTTCAGTGAGCTCGTGGGGTACCGAAATATCGAGCTTTTTTGTGTACCCAGTTTTTTTCAAATGCGCCAAAACGGTTTTGTGGTCAATTCCCAGTTCTTCAGCTACGTCGTAACTACTGATATGCCGATCTAACTCCACTTTTTCAAAAATGGCATGAATTTTATCCGTAATAGGGCGACCAGAGCGACGTGCATCTTTGACATCAAAATTTCCGGATTGAAAACGCTTAAACCAAATTTGTGCTACTCTCACAGACACTGCACTAGGTCCATAAACATTGCAAATTTTTTTCGCGGCTAGCATTGCATTTTTACATTTTTAAAATGTATCGAATTTCTTCATTAGATTCACTCATCTTTACAGTACGAAAAACATATACAAATCACACATTTTCCTAATTTGAATTTGGAATTATCTTCTTTAAAATTTAAACTTTGAATGATACCAAAACCAGCCAGATACAAATTGTATAGCCAAAGAGATTTTATTACAAGTTCATACATACTATAATGCGAAAAGACTTTTTCCCCAACCTATTATTTAATATCGTCAAAGGCATAGTTTCTCAGGTGGTATTGGGCTGAATTTCACACTTTTACCTGCATTAGCCATCTCAAAACAAAAGCATGTAAAAATTATATCGCAATAAACTGGTTTCAAGGAATCCATTTTTTTCACATAAAATTTTGAATCCCTGATTCTGGTAGACTAAAATTTAAGTTAAGAGATAGAACTTTTTGGAACAGCTGACCAGTTATTTAATTATTTAGTGCCACTTTTACTTTTAATCTTTAATTTAATTTTTAATTAGGTATGTTATAAGCACGCGGGATACTTTACCACACTAGATTATAAAAGTTTTAGCGTTACATAATGTAGCTTCAATTTGGTAAGGTCAATGTTATTTCATTTTAAAACACGGTAATGTAACTGTCAATTTAAGTATTTTTTTCTTAACCTATTCTTTGCCACTGCTGGGCAAAGGTCTTCCCCATATTCCTCCATATCTCACGATCACTCACCAAGTCACACCAGCCATCTTGGTCGTCACGCCAAGGCTTCCTCGGTCTGCCTACTGTTGCCCATTTGTCTGACTGACGTGACCCACCCAGTCCCACTTCAGCCTGGCAGTCTTGTCACCAACATCTGCGTTGCCGGTCTTCGCGCGCAGTGTGGTATTGCGGATGCTGTCGATTCTCTTAACCCCTAACACGCCCTTACACGCTGCGTTCCATGGCTATTTGGCAAACCTTGAGATTTCACTTTTGAGATTAATAAATAAGTATTTATAAAAAGATGGAGAGACGACCTGGATGCATTCAAACCAGATTGCTCAGATTTGGCTGTGGACGGTGATGGATGGAGGGGAGATGGGAAGACCTTTGCCCAGCAGTGAGACAATATACCTAAAGGTTAGTAAAAAAAAATTGAAGTAATATTCTAAGCCATTTAAAAGTCTATTCCGTCTTTTATCTTTCCGGCCAAACTAGATACATAACATCCCTAATGACACGCCTAGCAAAGCACAGGTCCGGCCATGTGTATTACTGATCAGCTGACGGGTTCAGTAGCGATCCTAGTTATCTTACGCTTATCTAATTGAAAAGATCGATCGATGGATCGTCCTGTTTTTAGTGCTAGAATAATGTTGGTTTTGTAAGCTTTCTAGAAAGAAATAGGCTGATAACTTGATTGTAAGCATCTTCAGATCTTAACAGAGGAAGATAGATAGAAATTACTTAATTGCATACGATAAAACAAAACAATTAAATTAGAACAGCGTAAATCTTTGTTATACAATTTGCGCTATTCAAATAAACTTATAAAAATTAAATTAATTAAAATAAAATTTGACAAGTCAATGTTTGTTACATCACACTTATGTTTTAAATGTGAATGTTTGGATGTTTGTTTAACTAACTTAATTAACTATACAATTCAGATTCTGCTGCTGCTAAACAGCGATCTCTACCAGGCAATCTTTGGATGAAATTGATATAGAGTAGTCAATGAATTCATAAAAATTGTTAATTGAGAATATAAACACTTTTTATTCCATTAATTTTATTAAACAAAACCTGAGAATATAAAAAGGTAGATTAGTATAACTTAGGTTACCTATGAATTTTATAGTTCAGGAACTGCAGTCTTTTTTTAATAAAAACCCTAGAGACGTTGATTCTAATTAAGGCGAATAGAATCTCCCACATTCAACGTTAAAACGTTATAAATAGGCAGATTTGATTCGCGTTAATTGGAGTCAACTTTCAATCGCATAAAATTTATGTAGACATCGACACCTTCCAAATAACATCAAAAGTTGTATCGAGAAAGATAGGAATTGAAACACAAAGCAAATAGTGCAATGAGCGGTCTTATCGCTTTGAAGCCATTTCTTCTAGGACCTTTGGATGGAAAGGATTTTGTTATAACTAAGATAATGGTCGGGGTGTACATTAAATACTAAGCTATGGATGAAACGAGATCTTAAAAAAAGCCACCAATATTCTCTAAAATACTGCATAAACAACATTTTATCAATTATTGTTTAATGACTACATGGAAATGGAACTAACAAACGGCCCACCTGGTGTTAAGAGATTAAATTCAAATAGTACAATCAATACTGGTATTTAAGCATCACACTAATATTACAAATGCGAAAACTTAGATGTCTCTTTATTTATTTATTTGTTTGTTTGTTTGTTACTCAATCACGTCGTAACGGCGGAGCCGATTTCGATGAAATTTAGTATGTACGGATATTATAACCTGATTAACACATAGGCTACTTTTTATTCCATAAATCAGGTACCATGGGATACAATTGGGGTATTGGGGTATACCCCGGTCACTGATTTTACGGTTGCTTTCCGGCGGGTAGAGCCGTGGAGGTCTCGTTCTGGGTGCTGCGGTGGCCGAGGTCAAGGAAGGTGCCAAAAAGGCTGGAGTGCGGCAATGCCGGAACCTTGAACTCCAACTTTGAACTCAAACTTTGAACTCAAACTTTTAACTCCAACTTTGAACTCAAACTTTGAACCCTGGAAAGTAACATAGAAGGTGTCACAGTAGGTTCCAGGTTCTTCTCTCTCTGATTGTGACCACCACAGCGTAAGCAAGCATGAAGTAATGGATGAGGAAAGTACTGGTGGTGTGTGAATGCCACAATCAGAGCGGAGTTTACAAAAGGTGAATGGAATGATTCTAAAATGAAAGTTATACAATGACAAAAAAAGTAGCTACGATGAAAATGAATAAATGAAATTTGAGTAATGAGTAATGAAAAATAGAAATAGGTAGGATATCTAGATAAAGTACCTAGATACCTACCCTACACTGTGAGGTGCGTAAGTAGCAAAAAGCTGTAAGAAAATAAGATTAACATGATTACACAAAATTAAAGTTCGTTACGAACCACCTACCTACCTACACTATTTTTGTGGAAAGAATTCTTCAACACTTACCGATATACGGGTTGTACAACTGAATTTAACTTTACAGTTGTTGGGTATTTGTAGGTATTCGCAAATAGTTTTTCATGCACTACCGTCATCCAGAAATAAAGCAGTCAGATTTGATCCGCAGCTTGTGTTTCATTATAATATTTCACTGGCGACGATTTAATAGTTTTTACCGGTTAATATCGTGATGCCGTACGGTAAAATCGATAATTTTGATTTATCTTCGCGAAAATGGACGAAATACGTAAACAGAGTGAAACAGTTCCTTGCCTTAAACGAAATTAAAGAAGCTTTGCATGTGGCCACATTAATAACGGTAGTTGGTGAACAAACCTACGATTTGATGTGCGATTTATGTGCCCCGGACAAACCAGAGGTCAAAAGCTTTACTGAATTAGTCACCATCGTCGAACATCATCTAGAACCCAGGCGATCCGATATAGCTGAATGGCATATTTTTCGTTTACGTCGTCAAAAGCCCGGTGAGGAGCTCAGTCTATACCTACAAAGTTTAAAGCATCTGGCTAGCACTTGTAACTTTGGAGATAAACTGGAAGAGAATCTCAGGGACTAGTTTGTATCGGGCCTCGCCGGTGACGAGATGTGCAGTCGTTTGTTCGCGGAGAAGGATTTGGATTACAAGCGAGCGGTGGAGCTGGCTCTGGCATTGGAGGCGGCGGAGAGGCATGCGGAGACGAGCGGCTCGGCGGGCGCTGCGGGCGCCGCCAGCGCAGTCGTCGGCGCGCCTGAGCCTCCCGTGCATCGGATCAGCGGAGGAGGTGTGGGGTCCGCAGCGCACCAGGCGCGCGGCTCTAACCAGAAATGTTGGCGATGTGGTCGTCAGCATTCACCGGATAAATGTCGCTATAGGCGTTACAATTGTGATGAGTGCGGAGTCAAGGGCCATCTCAAGGCCATGTGTAAAAGTGCACGTTCGGGCGGTGATGGAGGTGATCGTTCCATGAGTAAATCACAGCAGCGTAATCAATTTTACATCGACATGGACTCTGAAAGCGAGGACAGTGACTTCTTTAATATTGTGGTGGACGGAGAGGACGATAAACCGTATGTAGTTTCTATTTTTGTTAACGATACGCCCATAGACTTTGAGGTAGACACGGGTAGTAAGATTTCGGCTATTAATGACCGTGATTATCAGAAATATTTTAGAAACTGTCAATTATTCGAATGTAGCCAAAAATTTAAGGGATATACAGGTGGTAAAATATTACCGATCGGTTTTATCAATACGACTGTCTGTTATAAAGGTGCGGGGGAGAAGCGGGACGCACGCGACCTTCCGTTGTATGTGATCCCTGAGGGCGGACCTCCCCTTCTTGGCCGTTCCTGGTTGCGTCAGTTAAAACTGAAAAATATAGAAATTCAAATGAACAACATTCACAGCGACATCTCGCGTGGTAAACCCGATGAATTGGTCTCCAGACTGCAAAGATTGTATATACAGATGTATTTGCGGAAGGATTAGGAACGTGTACAAAAATGTTTTCTTTGAAATTGATAGACAAGGAACCTATATTTCATAAAGCACGCAATTTACCGTTAGCGTTAAGAAAACCTGTAGAACAAGAGTTGGACCGCTTAGTTAATGAAGGTACTATAGTTAAGGTTGATCATTCGGAATATGGTACCCCCATTGTGCCTGTGGTCAAAAAGTGTGGAAATATTAGAATTTGTGGCGATTATAAGGTGACGATTAATCCGAAAATTAGACGTGAGCCTTATCCGTTGCCTCGAATTGAAGAGTTGTATGCCACATTGAGGGGGTCCCAAGTATTTACAAAAATTGATTTGGCTCATGCTTATGAGCAGATAATTTTGTCACCGGAATCTAGGCCGTGTACTACTATAAGTACGCATGTAGGTACGTTTGAGTACATCCGAACGCCTTATGGCATTTGCAGTATTCCAGAAAAGTATCATAAATTAATGGAGGAGGTCCTTAGAGGTGTGCCCATGACTGCCGTGTATTTTGACGACGCCTGCATCGGAGGTGTCTCTAAGGAGGACAATATTAAAAATGTCCGTGAATTTTTAAAACGATTACAAGCCGTAGGTTTGAGGGTTAAAATAGAAAAATGTGATTTTTTAAGTCAGCTGTATGCTACATAGGTCACATCATAGATAAAGACGGTTTGCATCCAGATAATAAGAAGATCAAGGCCATCTCAAACGCCCCACGTCCCACTGATGTCCATCAGCTCAAAGCCTTCCTGGGCCTAGTGAATTACTATGGGAAATTTGTTCCCATGTTGAGTACTATATTGAGTCTTCTTTATAGTTTGTTGAGGGGTAAAGTTAATTGGAAGTGGGGCCCTGAATGTGATCAAGCCTTTAATAATATTAAAAAAATAATGTGTAGCGAACAATGCTTGGCTCACTATGATCCGACGCTGTCGCTGGTCCTAAGCGTGGACAGCAGCGCTTACGGTCTCGGCGCCATTTTGGCTCATAGGTATCCCGACGGTTCTGAGAGGCCAATTTGTTGCACCTCACGCACTCTTATTGATGCAGAAAAATCTTATAGCCAGTTAGACAAAGAAGCTTTGGCTATATTTTACGGAGTCGTAAAGAATCACCAATATTTATTCGGCCGGCGTTTCATAATTCGCACTGATCACAAGCCGTTGTCGTACATATTCGGAGATAAGGTTGGTATTCCACAGACGGCTGCTAGTCGTCTCCAGCGATACGCGGCGCGACTGGCGGCTTATGATTTTTCTGTGGAGTGGGTTAGCTCAGCGCAAAACGCAGCAGCTGATTGTTTATCGCGATTACCATTAGCTCGAGAGTCTAACGTGCGCGACGACAGCAGCGGTGCCGTCTCGTTCTTGATGTTTATTGAAAACGAGTTTCCTATCAGTCACAAAGATATCGCTGATGCGACGAAAGTTGATCCTGTTTTGCGAATTATTTATAAAAATATATTATTTGGATGGCCGGACTGTACAGATGTAGAACAAGAAAAGGCTTATTATAATAGAAAAGATAATCTTTTCGTGGAACAGGGATGCATCGTATTTAATTACCGTATCGTCGTACCGCCCAAGTACAGAGATTATATTCTGCGCGAATTGCACGAAGGACATCTAGGTGTCGTAAAAATGAAAAGCATCGCGCGTAACTATGTATACTGGCCGGGTTTGGACGCGGATATCGAGGGAGTGTGCCGCGCGTGCTCTGCGTGCTTGCAGCAGCGCGACGCGCCGCCGCACGCGCCGCTCACGCCTTGGGAGTACCCGTCGCGGCCCTGGCAACGTTTACACGCTGATTTTGCGGAATACAAAGGAAAGCACTATCTTGTGGTTATTGACGCGCACAGTAAATGGATTGAGGTTTTTCAAATGAATAGTACCGCCGCCAGATTCGTGATAGATAAATTTAGAGAAATGTTTGCGCGTTTCGGACTACCGTTACAGATGGTGACGGACAACGGTCCACCGTTTTCATCGCACGAACTAAGGGATTATTTTGCAAAAAATAATATTGTGCACAACCCGACCAGCCCGTACAGGCCTAAAGGCAACGGCGCGGCTGAAAACGCGGTCCGGACCGTTAAAAACTGCATTAAAAAAGCATATATAGAAGGAGTCGACGTGGCTCAAGCCATTAGTAAGATGCTTTTTCAGTATAGGAATTGCGAACAACTGCGACGCTGATGGGGCGCAGGCTGCGCGGCCGACTCGACGCGCTGCGCCCGAACGCGGAGCAGCGCGTGCGCGCGCGCCAGGCGGGCCAGGTGGAGCGCGGAGGAGGCACGCTGCGTGACCTACATACGGGCGGTACGATTTACGTGCGCGATTACAGTAAGAATATATGGTAATATAAATGGGTGGAAGGGCATATTAAGGAGCAGGTGGGACCCTCATCGTTTTCGGTTAATGTTCCTTTATCAAGTAATAATGTGAAACGGCACATTGATCAAATTATGGTTATACCTAAAGTGAACAGAAAAAGGTTTTCGTTATCTTGTACGAACGATGCTAATTCGGCTAATACTGTTAACGAAAAACCAAATGTAAACCCTAATGTTTGTAAAGAGTTGTCGGTTGTGACGGGCTGCGAATGTAATGTCCCTGGACCGCCGCCGCCGGTCCCGCCGTGCGCGGCTTCTAGCGAGGATGCCGACGCCGACCAGGCTGATGTCCTGTGCGTCACCTATTCCTAAAGGCGCTCATTACTTGCGCCCTCGTCCCAACAGGCAACCTTATTATAAGTAGGTTACCTGTTAATGATTAGGTCTTTATTTAGTAAGGAGGTGTTGGGTATTTGTAGGTATTCGCAAATAGTTTTTCATGCACTACCGTCATCCAGAAATAAAGCAGTCAGATTTGATCCGCAGCTTGTGTTTCATTACAATATTTCACTATAAAGCAAGTAAAGTTATAATAAAATGTATAAAATTTACCCGAGTCGTTTAAAGACACTCCAGTAATGTGGCGTGTGCGAGCTCAGTCGGTGCTAGCGGGTAAGTGACGGTCACCGCTAGGTGTAAGGCCGTTCGGAAACGTTGACTCAACGCTACGTTCAAAAGAACGAAAAATGGGCCACTGGTATAGTCTACGTAATAAATATCCGACCATAGACTACAAGTGACGAATAAGAATGTAATTTCTACGTCAATCCAGCGGAATTATAAATTAGGTAGGCGAGTAGGTACGTATCTAACAATATAATATACGTTACAGTGTAACGCGTACGAAGTCGCGAGCAACAGCTAGTAACACATATAGTACATTTAAATTAACTCTCACAACAAGAGCATGTAAAAGTTCAATCTCAGTAAACTGGTTTCACGGAATCAATTTTTTCCAAATAAACTACCAAATCGCTAGAACAGTAATTCCGGAACTCTAAAATTGAAGTTATGTGGAAACACACGAGAGGGAATACTGCAGGGTACTCGTAATTTTGCAATTCTACTTCAGAACTTAACGATTTTTATGGATGTAGTCCGGTCAAGTTAGCCCAAAAAATAGGGGTAGGTTAACAAAAATTCGCACAGAGCTGAAAATTGGTACGAATGTTCCGAACACTATAAATAAAATGTAAAAAGTCTCCATCGATCCCACACTTGCATAAAAAATTATTCAACAAGACATTATGGATGAATAAAATTTGCCATTTCTACTGCTTTGTAAGTGGATAGGTTTAAGTTTATCTTTATTAGACTAGTTCGCCCCGAACTGAGATCTTGCGAGTCTCCCTTAAAAACAAAAAAATATTATTCGTAATCTTCGACTATTAAAATAGTGCCACGAAATGAATAACCACTTTACTTGACCTACAGTTCCATTAAAATTACAGTTAACGGGAGTTCATGTACTTTGGTTATGCTTTTTTGGGGTAGAAATTGCAGTTATTCTAGATTTTAGACTTTGTCTATATTTGTATCACTGAAGTTACACGCATACCAAATTTCAACACTGTGGGGTCACTGGTGTACCCTGTGAATGTTGTCAAATTTCAGTTTTTATTATGGCTAATAACTTAAAAACTACAAAATTGTAACTGATAATAAAAATGGGGTCAAAATATACTAATAAAAACCTATTAATAGACGTACCACTTGACCGGATAGTCTCATTTTGGTTTTTTTTTATCCCTCTTGAACTCCAATATCTCAACAATCCCCCCACATTTTTAACTCATTGAGTCACAACAAAATTGTGCCATCACTACTTCTTCTTCTTAGTCGTAGCACTCTTGGCAGAGTGGTCGTGGTGGTCATGTCAGGGTTGTGGCGCGCTTAACTACCCTTCGCCACTCCTTTCGCACCGCTGCTCTTCTGGCACATTCGTTCAAAGGAACATCTATCCCACCTGCCTTAATCCTATGCCATCACTACCTATCTATATACTAAATTTCATGATGATTGGATAAACGCTTCGAAAGTTATCCTCGGACAAACAAATATTCATGCCAACAATAAACATACAACACCGATTTTTCCAAGTTGATTTGGAGATTTCGCTTCGCTCGGTCAATAACACGTCAAAACCTTTGTGGAATAAGATTACACACAGAATAAATTAAAAAAATTAACACGATTTAATGTATATAATTGGCGGTCTTATCGCTAAGTAGCAAACTGTACCCGACAATCTTTGGCTGGAATGAATGGTGTGAGATTTTTTTACTTTCTTTAGTGTTGGTGTACGCTAGTTGTACCATCCGCAACCTACACTTCAATACATTTCTAGGTAAAGCTTCATACCTTCCAACATAAAAACTGTAAGTTATACCCCAACATCGAAATATACTTCAATGTCTGTTGGAATAGCCTCCCGTACCAGAATTTCCCCGAAAATTGTCATCGTAATTCTATAAAATTCAATTCAAAATCCGAGGCTGGCCGAGTTGGACCGTGGGCCGACTCGCCCGCAGTAATTGATGCGCAGCTTCGATGCAGCCGCATTCAAAAACCTTTCGAGTCTACGGTCTACACAGACTATACATTTTACTAGAATTATTAGATTTGTTTTAAGGTACTATCACAGTGATACTCTAGTCTGCTAACTGCCAGCTGCCAACGCGGCAGCTGCACGTGCAGTCGGAAGTTGCAGTCGGCAGTGTCGCTCTGAACATATGTCATAGAAATACATACAAACCAGTACTGCCTCTGCGGCCGAGCGTGCGGCTGCGGCACTTGGAGTTGGCAGTTGCCAATCGGCAGTATCGCTCGGAATAGTACCTTAATCTTTAATGTTATAAACAATCTAATCCGCCCCGGCTTCGCATGGATTGTTATACAAATAAGAATATACATAGTCTCGCACTCAGGATAATGTAACTTTTCATCATGAATTTTCAAAATTGGTTAAGTAGTTCTGGATATTACCCAATAGGTACACTTAAATTTACTTGTAGTAGATAGAGAAACAATCAGACCTGGAACGAATCAGTAGATCATGCAAACATTTATTCCGCAGTGGGAATCGAACCCGCAAACTCCTGCGTTTCAAAACGAATTTTCGGCCACTGCGCCACGGAGATCAAAACGAGCGACCTCAATACTATCACATGGTGACAAAGTTGTTACAGGTAGTATCCCTGGCAGGGTATAGCTACAGGAAGGCAGACCATGTTTTCGTATCTTTTTTTTCGTTTTCGTATCGAACTTGCGCTGTCTAGCACAATCCGTGGTCTATGCACAGTACCTTTCGGGCCAGGATTAGGTAACGGGTGGACGAGCCTCAAATACTACGTACTTTTACCAAAACATACGGAGATTGAAAAATATTGTGTTTAGCTTGGGAACGAAAAAAGTTAAAATAATAGCGGTGGCCTGCAGCGAGTGGCAATTAGTTAAAATAACACGCAATAGAACAAAGATACGAATGTGGAAATATTCGTGAAATGATAAAACTGGGACAGAGATTATGAAAATACGATAAAAAAACGATCTTTAGGTACTTAACTACAAAAAATGTTACTGAAGTTAAGTATATTATGTTAAGCAAATAAACAAAAAAAAGGCGCGCTTTGACGCAAGTAGGAGGTCTCGGATCAAGTCGATCGAACGTTCGACCAAGATTGATCCAAGATACTCATATGTACGTTTTACCATACTTAACTTCTTTACCTATCTCTTGCGTTTACTTACTAACTTACTTACTCCATCGCCGCAGGGACCTAAAGTGAGTATTGGCCTCCGATATGAGAACTTTCCACTTTCCTCTGTCCACTGCATCTCTTGCCAGTCGTCGGCTCCAAGGTTCTGCAGGTCAGCCTTCACCCTATCTTTCCAGCGATACTTGGGATGACCAACCGGTCGGCAGCCAGTCGGTTGGCCGAAGTATGCTCTTTTGATGCTTCGATCTTCACCCATTCGCAGTATATGGCCGAGTCGGTGTGACTTGTATTCTATGATGTTAGGTTCGGCCACAAGATCTTCACTTCTAACTGGACCCAGGATTTTCTGGAGAACTTTTCTTCGTTTACTTACGTTTATTTATTATATGAACACTACAAACATAAAATAATAGTTACTGTACCGACCAGTTGATACCCTGTTCCCTTTGAATTAGGACAAAATAATAGCCAGTCTATAGTTTCTTAGTTCCGCACTACAGTTCTATGGCAAATCTGTTGATTGTTTTGCGATTGAGTTTCGTTGTTTGAAATACTGCTGCTTTTTCGCTTCGTGACAGGTCGATAACTGATTTCGAATGGCGCGACTTCTTTGAGCTTTTGTTCGATTGGATTTTGATGGGAACACTTTTGTATTGTAAAATATGACACATATTTGTAGAATATTTTGTGACAAATAGTGGCTGGGGCGGGTCACACCGTTTTAATTAATATTTTCATTTATATTTAATGCATACGGCGTGGACTTGGGTGACAAGATACTTAGCACTAGATGCTCCAATAATCCATTTATTACTGCCGCTAGCATTGGATACTGTTAAATATGAGGAAGCGGACAAGTGAAACGATCGCTGGTAAGCTAAACACTGCTTTATTGTACGATGAATGAGTGGTGGCACAGACACGCACACATACATAACAGTATATATCTTAAACTGTAACAGTATACATATATATATATATATAACAGAATACATAACATACAATTGATCTAGAATCATGAAATTTGGCAAGATGCAAGGTGGGGCATCGCGCAAATTTTGATCGATAATACCAAAGTAAAATCAAAACAAAAACGTTACGGTTAAGCCCGTCACAGACGTAGCTATAATATATAGCAATATACCGTGCTATACTGTGCTATAATGTATATTATAGCAAGCTGAGACGATGTAATAATATATAGTTTGCCTTCATTTCACGATGGTCGGCCTAGTTTCTATGCTATGTAATAATATAAATTACAGTATAGCTTGGTGACGTCATAGATATATAAATTACAGCTGCGTGTGGTCACTCGAAAACTTGTACAGAAGATATATCGCGCTATGCCTTGTTATGATTCATATTGCTATATATTATAGCTACGTCTGTGATGGGCTTTATGCACATTTCGTATCGCGCTGACACGCGTGACATCAGTCAAACCAACGTAAGTTACAACGTTATACACGTTAAAAATTACCGCGATCGCCTCCCCTGGTTTCACAACACAAGATAGAAAAAAAATCCGAAAATCGTTAATTGGTTGTATTATCAGATTTAAATAATACCGAACCCTGGGTACGTTGTCTGGTTTTTTCTAATCCATAAAGTAATTTTGAATTAGGTAAAGGCCCTGGATGTTCCGAATGACCCAATGTAAAGTTGGCAGGTCTTGTGGTCGGCTCGGCGGCGCCGCCGTATTTTTGTGCACGATAATTAGCTGGGTAGATAACACTGATAGTTGTGTTTCAACATTTAGATTATGTTAACGTTTATATTGTAAGCAATTAAGAGGGTAATTTTAACTAAATAGTATGTATTAATTTGACGACCTCCATGGCGCAGTGGGCGAATAGCCGTCTGAGACGCAGGAGGTTGCGGGTTCCCACCACGGAACAAATGTTTGCATGATCTACAGATATTTGTTCCAAGTCGAGTTGTTTCTTTATATATTAGAAGTATGTATGTACAAAAAAAAGTATACATGTATTCTATCAGTTAACTGATTCTCATAGTACAAGCTTTACCTAGTTTGGGGCTAGATGGCGCTGTGTGAAATGTCCAGCATTATTTATTCAATAAGAGTAATAGAGTATCTTGTGAAAGGGCTAACCCGAGGAAATTCTAAGACTATACCTATTTCTGCAATTCTGAAGGTGAAATTGTAATTTCACCCACAGAACTGCAGAAACTTCCATCAATTTTAGGAAGTTTATACACGGCCCATAAACAGTGTTTAAAATATATTTTTTAGGTTTTTGACATTGTGACAACACCACGTGATGATAATTTGTAATTTCCTTATAATATTTAGAGAGCACCATAACAATGCCAACTAAATTATGTCTAGACAATCATGCCAGTAGCAAATCTCCGGTAGTACATTTCTTTCAAAATACAAATAATTCAATTCAAAATACAATAATATCATACGTTATAAAATAATAGATAACTATATTAATGTACACTTCAGGCCAATCAATTACGCAACCATTGAAACGTCGAACAATTCTTCACATCATCGGCACAGTAATAAGTCCTAACTTCTTCGTAACCCCATATATATTTTCATATAACCTTTGTCTGAGATCATTTCAATAATATTCCAAGTTTAATAGCAGTACGCAAAGGCAAGCTCGAGGCATTGGGTAATAAAATTTAACGTGTCGTTGCCGAGTTTTGTGACTTTACCTAAATTTATTGCTGGAAGTTTTTCACGCGATCCATTTGTTAATCTGGTGCGTCGTATTCGCATTTTGAAAAATACGGCGTTTTATCTCTAAATGAACTTTGGCGTGATGATGACTATTGTTTCTGTGGCCGCGCGTGTGGAAGATAGTTTCAGAAATAAAAAAAAATAGTTTCATGTTCTTATTAGAAATTAGAACAAAATATGGTCCATAATTACTCAAAAAATAAGATATTATTAGAAAAATATTGTATTTTGTATACATACCGTTGCAAACTATCTAAAGACGCTGGTTGCATTGGATCTAACTAAATTTCGTAGTTAAATTAAAAAACTCAATCTCTAGGACAATATTTGTAATTTAGGTACAAACCATCACTCTATTAACCTATTTATATAAAGATCCAAAATATTTGTTTAGGCATATATTTACTACTTTATTCCATTACCTTTAAACTTTCACAAACTTCTACGACTTAAATCTAACTTAACAATAAACTGCTTAGCATACGATTTAAATGACGTGTAAGCTCTGGAACTCTCAACTTCTGTAACTTTGATGAGTTTTAGAATTTTGATTTTCACATAAACGTGCATATACTTACTTATTAAAATTGGCTAACTTTGATGAGCAAATCAAAGAACAATTTGACTACAAATTGCACAGCGATTTCCTTATCTAATATTCGAATTAAGCCTTCCTTCATCACTTAATCATAACGAAGCGTTCTTAATATTACTTAAGAATACTTTATGAGCCAACACATCGATTTTAGGCTGGTTTTGACTGTATGTTTCCAAAGTTTTTTTTTATTTATTTTTTTGAATATCCCAATGAAATGTCGCTCAAACGTGATGATTTCCAGTTATCATTAATAATCAAATACTGAAATGCTTAAGAAGAAACGAAGCTTAGAAGCTGTTGTCTAGGCCTCGTGAGACCTAGACAATTCCAAAAAAAGTTCTCTATCCATGACTGTCAAAAGAAAAAAGAAGAAGGAATAGGAGAAAATAGGCGAAAATAACGTCCATCTCGTGCTCTGCGTTATGGACTATTGTTTAGGAAATGTATCTCTACATTATACACATCATTCTTCATGTTTTCTACACTTCCAATTGTCATCTAAGATTGTAGACAAAATTCTTTCTTTTTTCCCAAAAATGACATTTAGAATGATAATAAAAAACTTGTCGGCAGTTACTATCCCAGGCCTGTTGTAATTATCAACCGTATTGTATTATCAAAATACAGACTCTGTCAAGACATCCCAATCTTTGGCGGATTTTTTTTTACGATTGGCTGATCATAGCCGTAAAAGTTCCCCGTCGCAAAAATAGAGTTATCATGAGTTTAAAATCTTTGCTTCTGTCTATGGCATTGAAGTTTTATTTTTGAGAATGGTTATATAAAAAAAAACTTATACCAACAAGGATTAACGATGAATCGGTTAAAGACACAAATTATGACGAACTCCACCAAACGCAAGATCGACGTTGACGGGCAAGCCGTCGGACTTGGGCCAGTTAGTTTCTTTCAAAAACAGGCAAGACAAGGAGATCGATCGCCGCATCGAGAACACGTGGAAGAACTACTGGTCCATGAAAGAGCTGATGAAGGGAAACCTTCCTATGTCGCTAAAGCATCGACATGTGTGGTCTCATCTCATGACATGACGGCGCCGCGTCTAGTAGATGCCGCGCTGAATGGCGTGATGATTTTGATGGAATTTGGCACGCGAGCGAAAGTCCTGGAAGATAGTGGAGGAGATCTTTGCCTAGCAGTGGGACGACACAGGTTAAAAAAATATCAAAAAGGGTACTATTTAGGTACATTTAGTGGTTAAATCTAGTAGATAAGAGGTATACTATGGAATGAAAATAACTTGAACATACACAAGATACGGATAATTTTCCCCCTTACATAGGAATTACACAAGAATAAGCTATGGTATTTACACATTTATTACGCAACCCGAATACGTGAACATTTTCGATGAAAATTCAAAAGTTTCGGGTAATTATCATAATATTATGTCTGAGTTAGACGGCTTTAGAATGCGTGTCAGGTATATTGCTTGCTGTATAATTTTCTCTGGAATAATTTAAAGCTAAAGAGAGGAAATTACGTCCATGCCGAGTATTAATTTCTTACATTATTGGCTTCAGTAAATAAGTGTTTTGTACGCTCAAAAGCCTTGCTGTATAGTTATATCTTGCTTTACTTATTTTTAGTCGGTTTTATTTAATTTCAGTATTGATCTGTGACTAAATTAGTTTTGTTCTTTGGTTTATGTCAATTAAATTTGATATAAACCTGACTAATGTTTTTTTTTATTTTGTTATAAATAAATTAATAAGTACTACTAGCAGCAAGAAGAAGAAATAGATTTTAAAACTAAAATACAATAATAAAAAACAGAGTAATCTTAATAAAAGGAAGTTGAAGCTTTAGCAAAATTTCAATTCCATTGGACCGCTTAAAAAGTAACGAAGGCAGTCAAAACTAAATTTCCCTGTAAAATAACGGAACTAAGTTTGTAATAAAACGATATTTTCATATCTTGTAGAGCACTAACAACATGAAATGATGCCACGGGTACAAAGTACGAAGTCTTGGACTTGATACGTTTTCGTTTGGAGCAAGTTAATAGCAATACTAGTGGTTCGCCCCGAACTGAGATCTCGTGAGTGTCCCATAAAAACAAAAAAATATTATTCGTTATCTTTGGCTACCAAAATAGTGCAACGAAATTCATAACCAAATAACGTGACGGGAGTTCATGTAAATTGGTTCTTCTTTTTTGGGGTAGAGGTTGCAGTTATTCGGGATTTTAGACTTTTGCTTATATTTGTGTCACTAGGCGCATACCAAATTTCAGCATTGTGGGGTCACTGGTGTACCCTGTGCATTTTGTCAAAGTTCAGTTTATATCATGACTAATAACTTAAAAACTACAAATTTTAAAATAAAAATAAAAATAGAGTCTAAATCTACTAAT
This sequence comes from Philereme transversata, assembly GCA_963924445.1. Lineage (NCBI taxonomy): Eukaryota > Metazoa > Arthropoda > Insecta > Lepidoptera > Geometridae > Philereme > Philereme transversata. The sequence continues at coordinate 16,456,840 of OZ004340.1, forward strand.
GAAGACCTTTTATTTGATTTCCCACTTGACCTAATAGTCTCATTTTATTTCTTTTTTACCCCCCCCTCCCCCCGTAACCCCAATATTTCAACAACCCCCCCACATTTTTAGCTCATTTAGTCACAACAAAATTGTGCCATCACTACCTATGTATCAAATTTCACAATGATCGGATCAACGCTTCGAAAGTTATCCTCGGACAAACAAACATACATACATACATACATACATACAACGGCGATTTGCCCAAGTTGATTTAGAGAGCTCGCTTTGCTCGATGAATTATCTTTACTATTTGTCAGAGCACAGTAATTCATTTTTTTTTTGCAAAATTTTAGCATTCGCCCCTTTTTCTCTATATAATAAACTTGCCAAATCTCACCCTCCTCGGAGCGCACAATAAGCTTAAAAAGGGTACATTTTCTTCACATATTTATAAATAAATTTATTGTAGCTAGCATTAAGATTTACGAGGTTATCTAAAAGATAATATTGGTGGTTGACATAGTTCAGTGGATCAGCAAGCTAAAGTGGCAGGCCCATCATAGCCGTGAGGTCCTAGAGGAGTTTTTCCCTGCAAACAGCTGTTAGCTTGTGGAATAATCTCCCTGCCGAGGTTTTCCCCCAAGACAATAATGAACAGAAGCCGTGATACGAGTGATCGTTATTTTCAGAACTCCATCCGAAAGATTATCTAGAAGAGATCGCTTTTAAGTGGCCAGACCACCTGTTGTGCATTAAACATTGATGAGCTTGATAAGAATTTCTGTCTCATTGCTTGTAATTGACAGTATACATACTTTATTTTTTTATAAATATTGCTCGATATTTCACTCAGCGCTATCTAGCCTCAAACTAAGCAGAGCTTGTTCTATGGGAACCAGATAACTGATAGAATACTTATTTAATATTTTTTGTAAACTTAAATTAAAGAATGTTAATTCATTCATTCATTCACAACCTCACCTGATGATAAGCGATTGTGTAGTCTCGATCTTGCTTTGTATCTTCTATTTTGGTGGCTTATGGTGTACAATAAAATGTTACCATTCATTCAAAGATGGATCGCGCTTTCCTAGAATGAACCAGTTGTTAGTACACTTAAAGTAACTTTTTAACAAAAATATAACCAACTTAACCAAACTACTAAACTGATTTTGATGATATTTTTATGAGACCAATTGAAAGTATATCCTTTCAAATAAAAAAAGAATTTTCCAAATCGGTTGATAAATGACGGAGTTCTGAGGTACAAACATAAAACCGAATTGCGTCCCTATACAATTTTAGGCTTGCCCTCGATTTTTTGGGATCCCATCATCAAATCCTGACTTGGTGCCAATCGGACCACCCTTTTAAACAATAAAATAATTTCTCGAATTGGTCAAGGCGTCTTCGAGTAATCGGGGATCATATATTCCGATGAATTGAGAACCTCCTCTGTTCTTAAACTTGGTTAAAAAAGCCTTTTGTGTATTATTGTCTGCATGTCGTATCAAATAATTGTTCATTTTTATTTTGTTTATCTTAAGAACACAGAATGGGTCCTAAACACGCCCGCGTGGAAGGCCTAGGTGAAGGTGGCGGTTTGAGCTGAACTCCTACCTTAGGGATTGGCCCATACTCGCCAACAACAGAGAGGAGTAGAAAGAGGGGAGGAAGGCCTTTGTACTGCAGTGGGTGGGACTCAACACGCTTTTAATAATAATAGTTAACTTAAAATTATTATTCTTGCGAGTTCTCTTCTGACTCAAACCATACTGTTAACAAAGTTAGGTGGTGTATTCATGCCAGTTCACTGGCAACTTTTAACTGGCCAGATGTGGCTCAGCCTCTGGGGTATGAATCTGATTTACTTTTAGATTAATACGAAACGGCCCAACTTTTTATTTTGTAATAGACTTGTGGTCATCCGCGGTTTTAGCGAAATACTCTCGAGAGAACTGAGTTTTGGTATAAATGGTGGCCTTGTTTTAATCAGTTGTTTTAATCAGACGTTGACTACTCAGGCCTCCCCCCTTGATTTCCAGAGCGATCGCTCTTGTGCGGCCTGCACCCAAGGTCGTTTTTGCATCTAGTCGGAGGCTATCCGAAGCTAGGCTTTCGAGTGCATGGAGGCACTCGAGAACAACGGCCGTTAGTTCTCAAACAAGGTCTTACTTTTAATATAATATCAGGTTTATTTAATCAGTTTCAGACTAAAAATTCCACTAATATTATAAATGCGAAAGTTTGGAGGTTTGTTTATTTATTTATTTGTTTGTTTATGTTACTCAATCATCAAAGACCAAAGAGAGTGCTTCTATGCAATAATTCGCTAAACATTTATATATTATTGATTATTTATTTTTATTTACCTCAATATTTTAGGCTAATTTATTTTTTTGTTGTTACTTTGTTTTGTCTATGTAAGTAAATATTTCCCTTCAGCTGGTCTACATAGAACTGCGCTAGAGTTGTCATGCTGTGTACACATGCTTTGGGATACAATCTTGGTCTAAGAATTGATAACTATTTTTTGTATCTGATTGGTTGTATTCTGTTTTGTGTGTACGTCGTAACGGCTAAGCCGATTTCGATGAAATTTAGTATGTACTTAGATTATAACCTGGATTAACACATAGGCTACTTTTTATCCCATAAATCAGGTCCCATGGGGTAAAAATGTGCCTAGTCAAGTTGCAATATCGAGATTCGCTTTATTTCTAGGTTACCTACACATTTAGTAGTGTTCGAAGTAACGCGTTCGAAGGCGCGGGCAACAGCTAGTCATAAAATAAACCTACACAAGCACATCTTTAGAACATTCTCATATTCAGCAGGGTCCGTCGTAGGGTCCGTTTATCATAATTTCTTTGTATACAGCGCTTCTGTCAAACAATACAATATTATTGGGTTCGGGACTCCCGCATGTATTATGTATGAAGATTCGTAACACACTTGCACGGGTGTTCTGACGGTGTTATATATATTGTGACCATTTATACTTGTTTATGAGGATTGTCTATTACCTGGTGGCATGTGTACGGTTTTTATGGAAATTTCATACGCCCAACCCTACGTTGTCATGCGAAATAAAAATAAATATCTACGAACTTTTTTAGCAGTGTGTTTTGATTTATCGTCCACACAAAAAGTGTGTTAGACCTCTGAATTTAGATGCGTTAAAAAAAGAAGACCTTAGATCTTTTTTTTAGAAAAAATCTAAAAAACGTTTTAGGGACAAACATTGTGTATAAGGAAATTAAATTAAAAAGTATGTAATATATATAATTGTTATTTATTTATTTTATTCTATATATTTTATTATATTTTGTATTTGTCTGTTTTATTCTAATATTTTAAATAATGAATAATCTCAGTTTAATTGCATGCCAAAGATTGTAGTAGGACATAGGACCTTTAGTTTTTGCAAGACCTAATTATTATTAATTTTTTAACTTACCTACATTTTCCCACTGCTGGCCAAAGGCCTCCCCCAACTCCTTCCACCTATCACGATCCCTGGCAGATTCCCACCATTCCTTCTCGAATCCATTGATGTCATCGCGCCAACGCTTTCGCGGCCGACCCCGACGTCGCTGTCCATCCGTCGGTGCCCAAGCTGTTACGATGTTGGCTCATTTCTCCGGAAGCATTCGACTCACGTGCCCGGCCCAATCACACTTGAGCTTCGCGGTTTTGGCTTCCTAATTATATCACATTATATGTTTTAACAAATAAGTTAACTTAGTTTCTGTGTCATCTATTTAGTTGCCTTCAAAATAATATTTTATTCATACTATGCATACCTACTAATGACCTGGATTGAGATTTAGACTACTTTTTTTCGAAGATAGATTACTGAGTGAAAAGTTGTCTAAGTCATATGGTTTAGGCATCTTTTATTGTTAAGCAACGCGTACGAAGCTCGTTGATCATAAGAGCTAAATAGATAAAATATAGCCAAAAAACATTATCTGAGAAACTGAAACCAATTAATAATCTGTATGTATGTGTTCGATATCCCACTAATAATAAAAGCGCAAAAGTGTGTGTGTATGTATGGATGTATGTTACTCTCTCGCGTCGGAACGGCTGAACCGATTTTGATGAAATTTGGTAAATACGTATATCATAACCTGGATTAACACATAGGCTATTTTTCATTTATAAAACACTAGCTTCCGCCAGCGGCTTCGCATGCGTGGTTTGCCAATAAAAAGTAGCCTATGTGTTAATCCAGGTTATAATCTACGTACATATCAAATTTTATCGAAATCGTTACGACGACGTGAAAGAGTAAGAAACATCCACACATACATACAAACTTTTACGCTTATAATATTAGCGGGACTAGTCACTTACAATGAGAAATTATAAACTAGGTTACATTTTTTGTCGTCTAAAGTCACCGTTAGGTAATTTCTCAGGTAGGTTAAAAACAGATTATTATCTATTTATATTTACACATTATAATACAGGTTTTAGTTATCTATCTATTTAATCTACGGATATCATAGCAAAAAGCATGGTCACCTCAATATTACTTCTTGTTACGGATCAAGAGTTGTCTTCAGGCAATCGTCGGGATCGTACAAGCTGGACAATTTATTCCTACCATCGACAACCTTAACCGATCGCAATAACGACTGTTTTAGCTTAGCTGGTTGTTTGCGGTCAACTGTACGACTACCAAACTTCTAATGGGATCAGACAGATAAAAGTTGCGGAGCACAACGCTTGTAGTTTAATGACTTCTCGATTTATTGCTGGATTTTACATTTGGATGTAAGAAGTTTCTATGCTGATTCTGTGGTACCTTTTTGGCTTTTGATATAGGTATAATTAAAAAGATTCGATAGATAGATTTATAGTCTCTTAGAGATCGTAAAGATAGGTAACTTTTTAAAATCAAATCAAAATCAAATAATTATTTATTTGGACATATAATTTATAGGTAGCTAGCAAGCTTTAAACTAAAAACTTATACAAATATTAACCATCGTAACTCAAACTTAGATTTCACAGATAGGTAGTACATATCTGTGTTGGTAAATTACACAACATGCTTATCTCTAGTTCATTTACTACGTTCCTAATTAGAATAGAATAGAATATATTTATTTGACACACACAAAGAAACAGAACGGATTACAAATAAAATAGTAGACAGACAGGTAAATAAAGAAAAAAAAATGAGATACTTATATTAGAACACATAGACATAGGTAATAATTACCATGCAATAGTAGAGTAGGGGTGTGCTAAGACTAGATTACTGAATCCCAGCCTTACTTAATCCAGCCCTCCGACGGACGATGTGCGATACGTTGTTGTAAGACGTGTAAAAATTAAAAGTAGGTATACCAGTGCATGTGAGTAGTTAGTGCGTGATTAAAATAAATAAAAAAAAAAAAAATTTGATTGTTGCAGGCACAAAATATAAGAACCATATCATACAAACAAAAATAAAATACAATACAAAACAACAGAATTGAGAACCTCCTTTTTAGAAGTTGGTTAAAAAATACAGAAGATGTCACGGAGCAGATGCTCCGGTGTAGTCGTTTAATACTAAATTAATTGGTATTTGTGTTAGTGTGTTTTAATTATTTTTAGTTACTGCTTTTAACTTTAGAAATTCAAGGATAAGAATCAGTCATTATTCTTAAGTTATTTTTAAATCATAGGTACAATGAGCGGGCTTATCGCTAAAAGTGATCTCTTCCAGGCAACCCTTGGATGGACCGGATCTATGTAAACAAATAAGGACGGACAGATTAATAAACTTCAAAAAATTAATACATTTAGCCCGGCCCTCAACGTATTTAGCGACTAAACATGTTTAAATTTGACGTTGTTGCATTATTTGATTCCGTAAATACGTTTAGGCATCTCATTGCGCAAGTCACCCTTAATATAATTAAGACATTCACGCATTATGTTGAGACTAATGACGCTATCTATACTAATATTATAAAATGGAAAGATTTGATTATTTGTTTGTTTGCATTGAATAGGCTCCGAAACTACTGGACCGATTTAAAAAATATTTCACCGTTGGAAAGCTACACTATCCCCGGGTGACATAGACTACTTTTTTCCCAACTGCGCAGAAGGAGGGTAATGTTTTTATTGAAAAACTACGCGTGCGAAGCTGCGGATTGATCAGCTAGTCTTTCATATATCCATACTAATATTATAAATTCGAAAGTAGTTCAGTCTCTCTGTCGTATGTCTGTCTGTTTGTTACATTTTCACGACTTATAACGGCTGGACCGATTTATATGAAATTTGTTTAGTAGATAGGATATAACCGGGATCGAGACAAGGGCTACTTTTTGCTCGACTGCGCAGAAGGAGGGTTTTGTTTTTTGTTGATAAAAAACGCGTGCGAAGCTTGGGTTTCATAATACAGATATGAGGTGACGGCTCATCAATTAGGCCACCTGATGTTAGGCTGTTGCCAATGCCTATAACCCAATATGCAAATATATGCAAAAGTCTCATGTGCTTGTAATCTCCTGGCCTCATTACCGGTAGAATAAATACGGAGTACTTCAACTCAAACTCTAACAGAAGAAGCTCTAATAATTAACATTTTTGAATACGGTTTAAAATATCAAGTATTTTCCTAAACATTTACCACCAGCCAAAACCAGTCATCATAATGCAGTCACTCGAATGATTATGTTCAAATTATCCAAAACTAAACCATAAACACATTAGCTGGTCGACTAACATAGGAGCTGTTAGCTCAGTTAAACATTACTGTCTATTTAAACGTATTTACCCGCAGTTTGATATTAAATTGCAAATAGCTGCCATTACAGCAGCGTTCAAACGCACTAACTGTACACTGGTATCAATATACATATGTTAGGGTTGGGCCGAAGTCGGATTTTTGATATTTGCCGACATACCTACTTAACAAGAAACTACTGTGTTATTATGAGAGAGGACATAGGATAGGGTTTTTTTAAGAAAATTAAGATGTATTGCTATTAATCACTTAGTACCCTTAAGTATAATAAATTAGCTGTTGCCACCGGCTTCGTCCGCGTTGTTCTGGGGTGCAAAAATACATATATAAACTTTGACATTCCATTTTTCTCACATGGGAACTGATTTATGGGATAAAAAGTATCCTATGTGGCAATTCAAGCTATATACTATGCACACACTAAATTTAATCGATATCGGTTTAGCCGTTTCGACGTGATTGAATAACAAACAAACAAATAAATAAACAAACATCCAAAATTTTGCATTTATAATATTAGTGTTAGTGTAATGATTAATTATTAAATTAATCTAAATTATAACTATACTTTGTGGCATTTTCTTGTCGTAACGCTCTCAAACGTTTCATCAAAGACGTCATAATGGATTTAAACACTTCGGATACATAATGGGTACAACCTTACAACAAAAAAGTAAAATAGCTGTTTAAAAATTCCTTACCAATTATTGCTAAGGGTTATTTTAAACAGGTGCTGAACGGGTATTTAACTTTTTTGTTGTAAGGCACAAATTGTTTAGTTAGGGTATTTTGTTACCACTAAATAATGGTCAATTAATCTAAATTAGAACTTTATCGAGATGTCTGCTTCATTTTCGGCTTCGGCATATTTTATTTTCACTTTCGGCCGTAATTGTTCCCAACACTTCATTCATTAGTTCCTGGTCTGGATGCCAGCTAATAGACAATGTGATTGCTCTTTTCATACAACTGTATTACAATAATTGAAGTGTATGTATTGAAACTCTTTAGCTACATTTTCTGTGGTTACCATTCGGTCTCAGCCTTTTTTATCATTCAACATGGAGACGGAACTATCAAATGACATAACTCAAATTAAATGGTAATAAACTATAACAAAGCATTGCCTCGTAGGTCACGCACCTTATGTAGCCTCTACACCATGGGCAAAATGGACAATCACAGAATGCGCAATGATTGCCACCATGATTGCGCAACTGTATACACTATGGGCCATGTATGACGGACTCTCACAGAATACGCAATGATTGCGCAGCTACATTTGTTAATTATGGACGTCGAAACAGTAGCAGCTGCCACTATTTATTTATTTAGTGTATAAAACCATTATATAACACACGCGTCCGCACCGTACCGTAAACAAATACGAACTGAGTGATCGGCGATCGTATGAACACGCTTACAATCATGGCCGCCAACTCCTTTGATGTTTATCTGAAACCAACATAGCGTCAATTATGCTCGATCGTCACCGATCATGGGCGATTACAGGCAATTATGCCCTCTACATGATGGTGATCGTCAATGATCGCCCATCATGGCCCATCGTGTAGACGCGCTGTTAGAAAGGTGCCATATGATGCATTTCCCTGCGTTCATCAACTTGAGACATAAAGATATAAAGCCTGGACCTGTAATATCACCAGTACCCATATACCAAACCAAAACAGCAATTCTGCTTAGTTGCAGAAATAGGTATGGTGGTAATACTTCTTCTCGCCTAGTTAAGTATCCACCTCAACTGAATGATGGATCTACCTTTATTCACGACTTTAGGACTAGGACTTAGATACTCTGCGGAATTTCAGTGTTTGCCAAAAATTGAAGAGAACGCCTAAAACTTCAAACAGTGCTTTATATGCAGGTCACGTGAGGAAAACTGGTAAAATCATTTGGAAAGTCTCCAAGTTGTGGCCGAAAACTGGGTAACGATCATTTTTTATCAAGTATAAAATGTTGCGTGGGTTTCTTAATAAGTGAATTTTCTAAGATCATTTCTTATTTATGTTAGCTAAATCTGAATTTATATAAAACTAGCTGTTGCCCGTGGCTTCGTACGCGTCACACTAATAAATGTGTAAGTAACCTAGAAATAAATAATAATAAATAAATAAATAAATACCGCTCGACATTTTACACAGCGCTATCTAGCCCCAAACTAAGCATAGCTTGTACTATGGGAACCAGATAACTGATAGAATACTTATATACATTTTTTTTGTAAATACATACTTATAATATATAGAAAAACACCCAGACACGGAACAAATATCTGTAGATCATGCAAACATTTGTTCCGCGGCGGGAATCGAACCCGCTACCTCCGGCGTCTCAGCCGGCTATGCGCCCACTGCGTCACGGTGGCAGTCTAAATATAACAATATAACTAATATAACAATATAACGTTTATTTCAGGAAACAATGTGCACATACAAAATATGATGACAAGGCCCATATCTATAAATGCCTTAAAGACTAACATACATAAAACAATAAACTTAAAACGAACACTTTTATTTATTTGGGGATTTTACTTCGTAACCGCTTCCCTGTGGCGCCTGTAAACGATGCCGACTGGCCAGAAATCCGGATCAAGCTTTACTCACTGTTGCAACTTCATTTGACACTCCATTTTTATCACATGGGAACTGATTTATGGGATAAAAGTAGCCTATGTGGTAATCCAGGTGATAATCTACGTATATACTCTTAGGTCATCAGAAAACTTGATACTCAGAACTTCTTCGCATAGCACTTCCTTTTACAGCGCTTCTTTTACTGTCCAGGCTGTTCGGCTGTGGAATGCTCTGCCCGAAGAAATAAGACGGTCATCCTCCTTACACACATTCAAGCTGAAGGTGAAGCAACATTGCCATGTCATCTTCCTAGCGTTATTTATTTACTATTTAAACATTTTATCTGTTAGTATAGTTAGCTATTTGCATATATCTATATATTAGTCTATTTTATAAGTATTTTAAGTATTAGGATTGGAACTTTATCATATTTTTTAGTATACCTAAGAATATTTGTGTAAATATATCCTACAAAGTAGAAGAGTAAGAAGAGATCGCTTTCAGCGATAAGGCCGCCCATTGTATTGCCTTATTTATTCTAGCCTTATATTTATTTTTGTATTATTTCTGTTTGTGTGGTAATTCAATAAAGAGTTATCTATCTATCTATCTGTCTATCTATACTAAATCTCATCGAAATCGGTTCAGCCGTTATGACGTGATTGAGTAACCAAAAAATAAATAAATGAACAAACATCCAAACTTATTATATTATTATAATATTATTATTATTATAATATTAGTGTGATAAACAGTTAAGATGCGAATGAGACTCGCACACCGAGGGTTTTGTACCGTAGATTTATTTTAATTTAGCAGTGTTATATTAAATGAGCGGTAAACTTAGAAAACTTTAAAGGTAGATTTCTAAATATCCGTTTTAGATTAAGCCATCGTTTTATTTTTTTCTGTAATTATTGCATATTACATTCTATCACGCAAAGTTATTAGAGATTTTTTGATTAGCAAACTTTGGAGATAAAGGGAGATACATTTGTTCGAAAATGTTCATCATTCCTACATAACCACACAAAAAAAATGCTTATAGAATGTGTAAGAAAATAATGTTCTTTCATATGATACCCACTTTACCTAGTTACCATAAATTGAAATTTAAACCTCTACCATTTAGGCCCTTTGACAATCAAAATGAAAATATTTTTATAAATTGCGATATAGCTGGGTCAGTATTATTTAAAACTGTTCTTAATTTCAAGTCGAAAGCTTCTGTAGTTGCTAAGATAATCTGAGCTGAGCTGTGACAGACAGACGGATAAAAAATATCTTTTAAACTTCAGTTTTTATCAGTAATTATGGTGCACTAAACTGTGCCGTAATATTGGGATGATTATTCAAAAATCATGATTTATACGAATTTTTTTTTATACTACCTGGAGATGGTACAAGCTTATGGCCTACCTGATGTTAAGTGGTAAACATCGCCTATAACAGAGAATTGCCTCATAGGTCACGAATGTTAGAAATGTGCCATACGATGCACTGCCCTGCGTCCATCAACTTGAGGCATACAGGTAGAAAACCTGTAATTTCACCGGCAACCATACCCTTCAAACCAAAATAGAGTAACGCTGCTTGGCGGCTGAAATCGGTATAATGGTAGTACTTCCACATTTTTAGTGGAAATCATGCATTAAATACTCATAATACAAAGATAGTTTATCACAATAACGAAACCAAAAGAAGGTACTTGGAAACTTCTAATAAAAACTGCATCAAAGTAAATCGGTATTTCGACTATAGTCTGGAGTCCTGACTCAGCAGTGCGCGTAATGTTCGCATCCGAGGCACCTGCTGTCTGATTCCAGCTTTGTATTAGTTGAGTACCTTCAAATAGAAGGTTTTTTAACCAGCAGACGGCTTCTTAAAACTATATTTTTTTTATTCGAAACACCAAACAGTTACAAAATAAATGTTAGGTAAAATACAGTATTCATGCGAGAGAAGTATTAATAATGTAACATTACTTTATTTTTATAAATACGGGATTAATCACGCAAAGTTTTATCGATATTTCGACAGACAATGCTTCGGTTCAATCTTGAATGAACCTTCATCAGGGTAAGTGCGATCCGCTCCGAACTACGTAACGTTATCCAAATTTGGTAAAAAAATTAAAATTAATTAAAAATTCAATTCAACTGGAGGTTCATAAAGGCCTTATATCTATTTTTAATAATTAAATAATTTAACTAATTTATTATTAGAATTATTTTTAATCTGTATTTGAATTGTTTGTTTAATTAATTAATATGAATTATTACCAACTGCACTAACATAGTTTTAAGATTTCATTCTTTACTAACAATTTATGGATGTAACATCTGAAATATACCTATAATTTGAATTTGAATAATATGAACAAGTGTTGGTAGTATAGCAACTTATAATATAAATAAAGTAGTTGAAACATTTTGTAGCTGTATTTTTCAAACTTTCACGATCACTGTACATAATTACTGATTAAAACAAAAACACTCGGGACCGAATCATTGGATTGAACTTCATGATCCTAAGGTTCTCTCTAATTAACGCTATTATTACACGAGAATGGTTCGTGAAGCGAATGAAATCAAGAAATTTCCAAATTTCAATCGGGAAGATGGCTATAGACTCTCAGCGTCCTGGAACCGGGTGATCGGTCGTCTCAGTGCGTAGATACGGTTAGTGTAGTGTGTCGTAACATGAACGAGGACATTTCTAATTCTGAAGACCAAGTAAGGGTAGTTGCTGCAGCAGCCATCACTTCTCGACGGTAGCTCCAAGTACTCCAGTCCACCCGTAAGTCGTGGTATCGAAATCAGCACACTATAAATACCCGTTTAAATCAGTAATTACTTTGTAGTTGCTCAGAATGGAGTTAATCTAAGATAGAAGCGACTGAAAGCCAGATTCCCGTAGTAATATGAAGTAAAATTTAAGTTTCATTGATGAACGCAACGGTTGAAGTAACAGGTAAAAATCTACCTTATTTCTTTATTATGCCCCCGAAGGTTAATACTTACCTAGCTATTTTTTCATATGTTTGTTGTATTCTAAAAATATAGGTAATTTAAGCTTTTGAATAAGCCACGAAGACCTCAACTAGTTGAGTAAGTTTGAGCAGTTTTGGTCATTGATCGAGCGAAGCGAGATCTCCAAATCAACTTGGGCAAATCGGTGTTGCATGTATGTATATATGTTTGTTTGTTTGTCCGAGGATAACTTTCGAAGCGTTTATCCAATCATCATGAAATTTGGTATATAGAATAGAATAGAATAGAATACTCTTTATTGCACACCAACAAAATTAAAATACAATAAAAAATACACAAAAATTAAGGTAAGTACAATGGGCGGTCTTATCGCTAAAAGCGATCTCTTCCAGACAACCTTTGGATGGACAGGACAAAACAAAATCAAAAATAATATAGGTAGGTAGTGATGGCACAATTTTGGTATGACTCAATGAGCTAACAATATGAGGAGGTTGTTGAGATATTAGAGTTCAAGAGTAGGGTAAAAAATCCAAAATGAGACTATCCGGTCAAATGGCACGTTTAATAAAAGGTCTCTGTGAGTACATTTTGACGCCGTTTTCATTTTTAGTTTAATCTTTGTAGTTTTTGAATGATTAGCCTTAATAAAAACAAAACTTTGACAAAATTCACAGGGTAACCCAGTCACCCCACAGTGTTGAAATTTGGTATGCGTGTAGCTTTAGTGTCACAAATATAAGCAAATCTCTGAAATCCAGAATAACTGCAATTTTTACCCCAAAAAACTAACCAATTAACATGAACTCCCGTTACCTGTAATTTGTATGAAACTGAAGGTTAAGTTATTTGGTTATGCATTTCGTTGCACTGTTTTGATAGTCAAAGATTACAAATAATATTTTTTTGTTTTGATCGTAGACTCGCGAGATCTCAGTTCGGGGCGAACCACTAGTTTTATTTAATTACCAGTTGACCCGCCGAACTTCGTACCGCCTTTGCATGCATAATTATGACGCGGGCTGCCAATGTACGTCACCCGCTGCATGTATGAGAAAATTAATTTTTTCGTTGTTTATTTTCGCGTGAACCCATATTTTAATAGGTATTCTGCTGTTCGAGGAGGAGACAACTCCAACAAATCAAAGATCATCGGTGCAGCCGTTCTGGATTTATAAATGGTGTAACTAACCGGACTTTGTTTCATATATATAGGTAGATAGATTTTGAACGTGGAGAGTAGGAGAGGTGGGCCTGTGGTGCAATTAACAGCGCATCCTCATATGATGATCCCCACAAGAGGAAGGATGCGAGTTCAACTCCCGACCGGTTCGGAAATTTTTGAGATGCTTTTAAAAATCTTAGAACAATTTTAGCTCCTGTATTTTTCTGCAGGAGGAAGTGTAGCAGTATCAAGTCCCCTAAGTAAGTTAAGTTGCCTAAGTATGCACTGTGCACGATTACTTGCACCCTGATGATAATACACGTGCTACTGACACGTGCAATTTAAACCACATAGCCGCATTGCGGGACGTACGGTACTTAAAACTCAGAGATTGTGCGGCTGATTTATGGACGGCCACGTTTTCATACTATTATTTTGTTTGTTTAGAACTGTACTTTGCGTAAAATAGCTGGGGAAACCATTGTGTGCTACTTTTTTGGGATTTATTTCAATTGTTTTTGGAAATACGGGAAGTTGTATCTCCTAACTCCATGTCTCTGTCACTCCGAGCGAAAGTACGCGCAGTTTAAGGACTAATTCGAGGAACGAGAACGAAAACCAATTATAATGAAAGAAAATAATGATTTATAGCAAAACTATTGCCGCCAACTACTTATTATGTTTGCGTACATACTTTTGATAACGGGTAATTATGTTAGTATAAAATTATGTATAGGTAAAAAGGTATTTATTATGTATAGGATCTTTACGTAAGTTTATTATAGGTATAATGTGTAGTGGCTCGAGTGTCTCTAAGGACCTAGACAAACTACTAGGGTTTTACAGTGCTTTATATAATTATGTTAGCATGTAACTTTTTGTCGAATTAAATATTTATTTATTTTATTTTATTTTATTATCAGATACAAAAAGCTGGTTACATATACATGGATTCGATGATGTCTTAAAATCTAGGTTTGTCCAGACACCAGGTTCTCGATAACGTGGGCTCTGGTCAAAAGTATGTTATTCTTAATAAATAAATAAATGTAAATATTGCTGGACATTTCACACAGCGCTATCTAGCCCCAAACTAAGCAGAGCTTGTACTATGGGAACCAGATAACTGATAGAATACTTATATATATATTGTTGGAAGTGCTTCGAAGTACCTACCGGCAAACACTATAAATACGGACGACGCCAGGAGAACGGCCTTCTCAAATCCTCCGTCGTCCGAGACACGTTCTCGGAGACCCGGATGACGAAATCACCTCTGCTAATGCGGAAGGTGAGTCATCTATATCAGACAGAGCAAACACTTCACAGAAACACCGACCTCGCCGGCGAGGTCGACGAGTCCCTTCAGTCGCCGCTTATACGAGGTACAGACATGTACCCGGGCGTTTCTCTCCTATCCCCATCCCGGCAACAGCCCAAGCCGAGGTTCGTACCTAAGTGGTGCCCTTGCGCTAGTTGCCTATAAAACTTACTGGGCTGAGCGCCATCTGCGCTCGCCAAAAGTTCGGTTAAGCTGTCACGGCCTCAGAGGCCAACAGCGAGATTAGTCCATTCGAAAAAAAAAAAAAAAAAAGAACGGCCTTCTTTCGCTGCGAACCACCGTGCTGAACGGACGTACTGAGTATCACCTATAGATTCGTTTTGTATAATTCTCATTTTCTTTTTAGGCTAGAGTGTTCTTTTAGTTGTAATTATTTCTGTTTTTAATTACCTTATTTTTAGGTTAACAAAATTGTTTTTTTATATAAAACTGCTTCTGATTCCTAAAATCAGAAGTGGGATAAAGAAAACATTCCCACTATTTCCCTTATCTTTAAAAAATAAACGTGGTGTTTATTTTTTTTTGTGTTGTACAGTTGAGGGTAGTTCATTTTATTTCTTCTTGTTGTCATTTACGTATTTATCTAATTAGGGTGCGCTGGTGCACCGCTTTTGTGTCTTGTTAACAGTGCAATCGTAAAGATGAAGAGGTTAAGCAGATCCCGGTCTCGCCACCAGCGACCGTCTGGATCACGGAGGTCACGGTACCAGAGGTCCCGTAGTCAGCGCTTCCGTGACCACTCGCGTGGTCGATCATCGCATCGACGGCGCTCCCGTGACCTGCGCTCCCGTGACCAGCGCTCCCGTGACCAGCTCTCCCGTGACCGCTCGCGTGGTCGATCGTCGCATCGGCGGCGCTCCTGTTATCTATCGAGTAGTCGATCGCCATATTGACGCTCCAGTAGTCAGCAGCGTCGCAGTCACGCTCGTGAGCGTTCTCCGCGCCGACACTCGCATGGTCATCGGTCGGACACCCAAGGGCGATGCGCCCATAAGCGTGATCACCACGACAAGCACCCCCGTTCTCGTGACCGAATATGCCGTGGTCATAGCTGTGCTGAGGAGGTAAATGACAACCCGGTGTGTGAGGAGCGTTCGCGAAGCGTGCGCATGTTCTCCATGCCGCCAGCGCCACGGAGTAACTGTGAGTCTTTAGATACTGTTTTATCGCGTCTATAAGAGTTAGAAAGGCGTTCTTTAGCCACATTGTCAGTTGAATCGGCAGCTAAGCAAAGTGCAGAACATATAGTAGAAGCAATACATTCGCTAAAATCAACTAGTACCCACCATTATTATATCTCGAACTTTGATCCAATCATTCATGAGGTGGAATCATGGTTCAGCGAGGTTGATAGGGCCAAACTTGCAAACAAATGGGACGATCGTGAATGTCTTCTCGGATAGGAAACTGTTTAAAGGGTGACGCTAAGACATGGCTTAACGAGTGGGTATCTAACGATTGTTAGTGGGTTAACTTCAAAGTAGACTTTAAGTCATTGTTTGTAAAAAATATAGATTCAGCGAGTATTCTTTTTGAGGTGCTGTCTACTAACTCTGATAAATATCAAACCTACGCTAAATTTGCGCGTAGATCGTTGTTACATCTGCGTATTTTTAAGGGCCTTAGTGATGAGTTGGTAACAGAAATTGTATTGAGGTATAACCGATCCTCAAGTAAAAGCAACCGCGACTACGCCAACTTGAAGTTAAATGATTTAGTGAATTATTTATCTGTTTTTATTAAACATCCCCAAATTTTCAACCGCGGATACCCGCACAAACCGTCACATGACTTTAAACAAAAGTTATGATAATGACAGATCAAATGACTTCAAGAAGCCATAGCGTACCACGAGCAGTGATACAGGCAAGTACTTTGTGTGTGGTATTGCGGGACACAAGCAGGCCACATCTCCTAAACGCACGAAACCTTAGCCAACAAAAGACCATGCAGACTGCTGTGTTGAACTTTATGTAGGTCATAAAAAAGCTACACTCGCAATTCGAATATTGGTATGAGATGTTGCTCTGAAACCTAGCTCCGCAAACCGCGAGGCCAGGAGGGAAATTATCAGGCGGAGGGTGGCCGAGCGGCTGTCTGAGAATCAAGCATCAATGAATGCTCGTGTTAACCGGGACAGACGTCCTCCTCGTGTTTTTCAGGAAGGTGACCTGGTATTCGTGATCAAGTACTCCCAGTCAACGGGCAAGCTTGACCATGACATGCGCGGCCCATATCGGGTGGTCCGGGTCCTGCCTCACGACTGCTATGAACTAAGGTTGATGTCTGGGTCCTATGGGAAATCTACATTTGCTGCCGCCCAATTTATGGTCCCGTGGAAAGTCGAGTGGACTCCCGAGTCATGCTCCGCTTTCTTTGAGGGTATGAGATACCCGTGTGGCCCTTGAGGTATTTCTGTGGCCCTTGAGGTATTTGTGTGGCCCTTGAGGTATTTGTGTGGCCCTTGAGGTATTTGTGTGGCCCTTGAGGTATTTGTGTGGCCCTTGAGGCATTAGCACCAAGTCCATTGGAATGGTGTCGATGGCCATGGAAGCTGGTCGGCTTTGCAAACCGACCAGTCGCTGTGTAACGTGCGTACACAGTGTTCATTATTTGGCATGTTATGTTCTTACTATTTTTTTTTTTTGGTGTTTGTTGTGCTCTATTTACTAGTAACCTAACTAACCTAACCCTTACTAAATGCATGTAAAGATGATACCGATGAGGTATTGACTATGCCTTTTTATAAAAACCATGTCTCTGTTTAATAGCAGCGAGCGATGATGATGACCCAGATGAGGACCAGTTCGGACCTAACGTGTCTCAACTTAGGTGATCGTTTGTCACCACACGATCAAGAACCATGACCTTCACGAGGTTTAGATATGCCTGCACTTGATTAACCTGAGTAACATCCCTGTACCTAATAATCTGTCGGGACGCCAGAGCATCAGGAGAAGCCGTGTTGGAAGTGCTTCGAAGTACCTACCGGCAAACACTATAAATACGGACGACGCCAGGAGAACGGCCTTCTTTCGCTGCGAACCACCGTGCTGAACGGACGTACTGAGTATCACCTATAGATTCGTTTTGTATAATTCTCATTTTCTTTTTAGGCTAGAGTGTTCTTTTAGTTGTAATTATTTCTGTTTTTAATTACCTTATTTTTAGGTTAACAAAATTGTTTTTTTATATAAAACTGCTTCTGATTCCTAAAAATATATATATTATTTTTTGTAAATACATACTTATAATATATAGAGAAACAACCAGACCCGGAACAAATATATGTAGATCATGCAAACATTTGTTCCGCGGTTATTTATAATAGTAGGCATTTATTACAATATTTAATCTAATGGCGTGCGAACACACAAACATTCACGCGGATAACAACAGACCCGTCAGGTGTTTATATGTATATAGGGTATTTGATAATATACACACAAAAATGAAAGGGGTTATTTTGATGAGCTTATTAAATAAATTTGTGAAATGTTTACCATAGAAATGTGAAATTTATTTTGGCACGTAAAAACAAACACTTTATTAAACTTGTGTTGTGCGATTGCATATCTAACCACAGATACTGCATTGGTGACGACTCGAGATATCTCTAATTGTCCCTTTCTAACCCAAAACCCGCAGCCATTTCCGAAAGAGATATCAAATTGACTTTTATTCTTGGATGTCGATTGCAAGAGTAGACAGTAAGTTTTATATCGAATTAATCAGTAGTTTTTTTCGAGAAGTCTTTTTATATTTTGTCAAACCGTCAGTATGTTACCAAACACCCTGTATACAAACACAAAATATTGGTTAATGTGAAAAATTTAACATAGCACGCGTCAATATCAATAAGTAAGCTAAGATTCACGATCTTATTTATGGAATATTTTGAATGTTTTGTGAGTTTTGAACGTGTATTTGGAATTATTTTTCTCGAAGAAAATGTTAAGAATCGCGTTTTCGTCTATAATTATGAACATATTACTACGACCTAAGAACTGGCTTACATGGCATTGCATTGCACCTGTCACTCAGAAACATACAGGCGAAAAGACATGAAGTAAATGAATAAAAGAATGAGACATTCTAAGCTGAGTGCCAATTCATCACCATATAGAGCTTTTAATAGTTCTACAGTTTGTTAGTGCGTGAGATATTCTTGTTGTTGGGTTTTTTCTTTTTACTTTTAATTAAAATGCTTTTTTTCTTTCTTTAATTAAAAGTCACATGTGCCAGTAATTTTACCACCAACCCCTTTAAACTGAGTTACAGCAATGCACAGCATTACATTGGTACCTCAGTGTCCTAAGACGAAAGTCTTTAATCAGTAACACATTTACGATTTTGCATCGACATTGATTCTTTATTCTTTATTGCACACAAGAAAATACATTTAAAATACAGAAATAGAGGGCATGTACAAAGGCGAGCTTAACTCTAAGAAGAGTTTTCTTCCAGCAAATCTTTGAGGCTAGAGAGAGAGATGATTTTAAAGGTACTAAACCAAAACTAATATAAACTATACTCAAGGTATGTTATAATATTATAATTATAATAAATAAATTATATGGAATAATAATATATACCTACCTAATATAAATATATACCTATTTATAATAATATAAAATTACAGGGAAAGATAGTGCTCTTTAACTTTCTGTTTGAGAATGTAGAGAGATGGGCTAGCGCGAACTTCATGAGGAAGGGCATTCCAAATTGATTAATTGACTTATTAGACATTGTTTTGTTCTGTGTTTTAGTGTTGATGTGTAATGGTAATTTTTGTTTTATATTTTTTATTGACATTCTTTGTGACAAAACTTAATTAGTCCCCGACCTGTCTGTTTGAGCTACAACAATGTTAATTTTATTACAATTGCGATTGATAAATTCTAAATATCACGTAACTTAGTGTTCTCTAATGTACCTACAGTGGAAAATAAATGAAATGAAAAGTGATGGCATATGGCACAGAAACGCGGACTCTCGTTATGGGCCTAATAAATAAAATTTGCTAGAGATTTCACACAGCGCTATCTAGCCCCAAACTAAGCAGAGCTTGTATACTATGGGAACCAGATAACTGATAGAATACTTAAATACTTTGTTTTTTTGTGAATATATACTTATTATATTATAGTGAAACATCCAGACCCGGAACAAATATCTGTAGAACATGCAAACATTTGTTCTGCGGTGGGAATCGAACCCGCTACCTCCTGCGTCTCAGCCGGTTATTTGCCCACTGCGCCACGGAGGTAGTCAAAGGAATAAGAAAGCGAAAGGTCACTCAGTGTGCTATGATGAGTGCTATGCTTAGCGTTTCTCTACGAGATCAAATCAGAGATTAGGAGATTCGTACACACATCAAAGTCACTGTTATTGCCCAGAAAATTTTCAAGCTGATGTGGCAGTGGGTGGGGCACATAGCTCGAAGAACTGACGGCCGTTGGGACAGAAAGGTTCTTTCTACCACGCCCTGAAAAGATGACCTGATAAAGTCGGTCGCTCTAAAAATGTATGGGGGAGGCCTATGTTCAGCAGTGGATGTTATACGTTCGACATGATGATGATAATTATTACATTGGAAACATTCTGTGACGTGAGCAAATACACTGTAACCTGTCTCAAAAACCTCGGAATCGTCCAACAAAACGGAATCAGACAAAGTAAACTTCCAATACGGGTATTAATACATGAGGTCGGGGGTCCCATTAAAGTGATTGCTGCAATTTCATATCGCTGTGGACGGAAGCTTTGATGCAAAAATATCTGTTCGCCAAATGCGATGCGGTTGGAATAAACTTTTGAAACGTGGAAGATGATTTTGAGTTAGTTTAAGCTTTGTTTTAAGTCAAGACTTTACGTGTTTATTGCTTACATATGGTTTAATCATTAATATGATAGTACATAGTAGAAAAAAATAATCAATGAAAATACTTAATTTAAACCACAAAAGATACAAACATAATTATAAAATATGATGACGCGTCGTGGTAACAATGCGGTTGTAAATAACACGTACAACGCGCTGTGCGGACGTTTTTATTCATATCGCTAGGCGCTCGGATATAAAAGCGAACAAGTGGCCACCACATGATGACTGTAGATGACGTGATAACCACACGATGATGTCTTTGAAATATCCCCTGGGTCAGCGGACAGATTAGATAGACATTATATAGGTATAGACAGATTAGATGGATTAGACAGAGCAAACACTTCACAGATACATCGAACTCGCCGGTGAGGTCGACGAGTCCCTTCAGTTGCTGCCTACGCAAGGTACAGACATGTACCTGGACGTTTCTCTTGTATCCCCATCCTGGCAACGGCCCAAGCCGAGATTCGTACTTAAGTGGTGCCCTTGCGCTAGTTGTCTCATCAAAACTTACTGGGGTGACGAACTTTACGAGGTTAACGAACTTTACGGTATACAAAATTTGTAGGTTTTTGTTTTCTATATAATTTAGATATAGGTACTTCCGTATTTATAACAATGATACATATATTCATACATATAACAGACTCAAATAGTCTTTATAAGCAGAGTTTGCATGGATTAGCTTTTAACCCCAGAATCAGCAATTTAAATAAGCCTTCTCCATATCAAAGGCCTAAAACTCAACAGAAAGTAATACAACGCACCAAAGTACACTGCCGAGCAAAGTTTCTTCAAATCACAGAGTCAGAATTTCAGCAAACTCGAATCTGCAAGTGTAAGATCGAACTCGTGTAATTAGGCAAAGCTGAACCTCTTGACTCATGCGTTATTCATGAGCAGGTGCCTCGGATTTTTGTATAATTTCCCTTTTATTGCTCGCGAGTGTAATGTTCGGAGGAATAAACGTTTTTGAATAATTTTACGCATAAAATCATGAAGTTGTTAATTTTAGGGTTCCTTATCGCGTTGAACGCCACAGGAGCCACCGGTGCAGAACTGGGGGTCATTCTAATGCACTGGCGTCCCACAGAGGGGTGTATTGTGCATTACCTTCCTTCTAACTAAGATCTGGGAGCTAGTTCAGGTTAAAAAAAAACAACAACCTATCAACAGTTGACCTAAACGAGATTGGATTATGAGTTAAATATATTTTTGCATTCTGCTCCACTTATAGTAACAATATCATCTTGATATAATAATTAAAGTCTACAATCGCATGTCAGTCATTTTAAATCATTGTATTGTCAGTTACGTGAATACCGTTCATGTCATTTAACATTTTGATACTCATGCCTTTAGGCTGCCTGTCCATTGACGCGGAGAGAGGCGGCGGAGCGGAGAAACGAGGAAATATTAACCAATAGGATTGCATGAAATTCTATTCATGCAATCCTATTGGTTAATATTTCCTCGTTCCTCCGCTCCGCCGCCTCACTCCGCGTCAATGGACAGGCAGCCTTAACCCTTTTGGACGGTTTGATATGTTAGTCCCTAAACGTCTAGACTACATGGTACATCTTTTGAAACTATCATGGTTATGAACACTATTTGTACTAAAATCGGGGTATTAGACGGAACGGAAAGGAATTTTAAAGGGATTTAATATCGGGATACTCAAAAACTACCAAATCATGGTAAATATCCCGTTTTAGTACAACCCTAAAATAATACAAAAATATCTGTTCTGTTATGACCGACATTAATTTAAAACACACATCCGGAATCGTATTAACCAATTTTAGAGGTGGGTGAGGGCGGAAAGGAAGTGTGTGTGTTGTGTGAGTTACTAAAAAGTATTTTATGGAAGGCGCCATGATTAACAATAATATTCAGTTTTTATACCATTTACATCGTTTTTCAAGTCAAAATGATTCTCGCATGTAATTCATTACTCCTTACAAATATCCATTCCAAAAGCATTATACAAAATCGATTCAGAAATAACGATACAAGGCGTTAGTTTATTACTTCATTCGTTCATGCATAAAACAGGGGGTCCGAAAACTAATAAGAGTTCGTTTTACCTTGACTAGACAGGACCATAGAGTAACTAAACAAACAGTAGAGTAACTCTAAACGCTTGTAATTCAAAAGCCTGCAGACACTGCGGTTCAATAAATAACAAAAGCGATCATCATCATCTCTGCCCCTCTTCACCTACTGTTGGGTATATGACTCCTATACGCCATTCTTTCTTCTCCCTTGCGAGTCTCATCCATTGACACTCAGCCACGCTTTCAACGTAATTCGACCATCGGGCGGCTGGTCTGCCTCTTGGTCTACGATCATCCCTTGGCCACCACTCTGTAATCGCATTCGTCCGATGCCCGTCATCCCTCCTAGCCAAGTGTCCAGTCCATCTCCACTTCAGCCCTGCGATCATCTTACCCTCGTCCACAACCTTTGTGAGACGTTGGATTTCGACATTGGGTATGTGGTCCAAGAGTGATATACCGAGCATGGCACGCTCCATTGCCCGTTGAGCTACTCTAATCTTATGCATGTATTCCTTTGTGAGCGGCCATGTCTCGGAAGACAATGATGATTGATAGTTCTAATGTGCGTCTTATTTTAAGTATCTTAATTGTAATGGTAAGTGTTGATACATTATCCTAAAATATAGAATAGAATAGAATAATCATTTATTTCAGACAGTGTCCGTCCATACAAAATATCAACAATCACAAATAAATAAAATTAAAACCAAAAACATACAAATCAATAATAATACAGTAAATTAGATCAAAAGTAAAATATTACATTAAAATTAAATAAAATAGAATGGGAACATAAAATAAAAAATTAAATAAAAATATCATATAAAATTAAAATTAAAAACATATCAATACCTATCAATACCTGCTATTAATTTAATATTAATTGATTCATATAATATTAGCTTTGAGTTTAAACTTATTATGTGGCAATGCTGATTATAAATTTTAAACTTTCATAGACATCGCGTCAGATGACTCACTTATTTTAAATTGATTTGCCGTAATTAAAGAAGAACTAAAAAAACGTTTATTTATGACGGAACAATACAGTCACATCACAACACAGAACTTTTCATGACGAATGCGAGGAAATTAAAAAAGTTACAATTTGTTGCAAAAAATGGAAATTTTTTGAAATTTGAGTTCCCGGTATCCATTGTTTTTTTTTTGCACTACTAGACTATGGCCTCTTTTATTTGATAGAAATAAGGATTTGTCATGGAGGTTGCGTTTAATTTAAGTAGAAAATGCAATGAGTCTCATTCTATTTTAAAATGTACTTACGTCCCTAGGGGCGTAAATCGCATTTACTAATCAGGTATCGAGCTAACAATGACCAACTTTCAGAGCATGAGTGTTGAAAATATTTAACTAACCAGTAACTTTTCAAAAAAATATAACCGACTTAATTAAACTTCTGAACTGATTTTGATGAAATTTCTGATACCAATATGAAAGCATATCCTTTCAAATAAAAAATAAAAAAATCAAATCGGTTGATAAATGACGGAGTTTTGAACATGAAACCGAATTGCGTCCCTATAAAATTTGAGGGTTGCCCTCGATTTTTTTGGGATCCCATCATCAGATCTTGACTTGGTGCTAATGGTACTTGGGAAGTATTCCCCTTTAAACAACAAAAAGCAATTTCTCGAATCGATCCAGGCATCTTCGAGTAGTCGGGGAGCATATATAAAAAAAAAGATTTCGATGAATTGAGAACAACCTCCATTTTTGAAGTCGGTCCTTTGTATTCTGTCCTTCGAACTTGCTCTACTGTCTGTACATTTAAGTTAACTGTGACCGTATTTTGACAAGACGGCCTGATATTATGATAAATAGCAGACCCTCGTCAGACGCGGCATAGAATAAACCTGAATTACTTGTTGGTATGGTTTAATATTATGGTTTCGCTCATGTACACTGTCAGAGTCAAGAAAAGTTAACCTGTAGAGCTAACTTGCGCAACGTGACAAAATTTTCTCGACCCGTTTTCCTGTGCAAAATCGAGATATATCTTCATGTCTAGCTTTTCTAACATGCACACCATAATATTTTAAACATAATATACTAAACACTCCGGCGCGAGTAGTTTATCGCCTTACTTTTGAGGACGAGATACAGAGATACGACGTAGAGTGAAGTTGTATGACCACAAGACACATGATTTACGTTACCCAACGTGCATGTTTTGGTAAACGAGAAATTACTTGATATCTACTTTCTCGTGTCACGCGTGACAAAATCTTACGGCGCGCATATTAGCCCAGTTGAACTAGGGA
Organism: Philereme transversata; assembly: GCA_963924445.1. NCBI lineage: Eukaryota > Metazoa > Arthropoda > Insecta > Lepidoptera > Geometridae > Philereme > Philereme transversata. The sequence continues at coordinate 16,481,914 of OZ004340.1, forward strand.
TTGGAAATTCACGTTATGACATATCATTAGCCATCACCAGTCAGTAGTGTTTTCTACGCGCTCAGGCCTGGGGGCAACCTCAATCTCTTATTACTCTCTTGACGACCTCCGTGGTGCAGTGGGTGAATACCCGGCTGAGACGCAGGAGATAGCGGGTTCGATTCCCGCCGCGGAACAAATGTTTGCATGATTTATAGATATTTGTTCCGAGTCTGGTTGTTTCTTTATATATTATAAGTATGTATTTACAAAAAAAAATGTATATAAGTATTATATCAGTTATCTGGTTCCCATAGTACAAGCTCTGCTTAGTTTGGGGCTAGATAGCGCTGTGTGAAATGTCAAGCAATATTTATTTATTTATAGTAAATTTAAAATAATATTACACTGACATTTTTCGTACCATGACCCTCAACTAGTAAGCTTACTTTGTAAAGGCGAAGCAGTTTTGGTGACGTCACCATAAATCGTTCACTCAAAACGTTTCACATTAGAGCTCAAAGAAAGCGTAAAATTATCCTAAAAAGTACATAAGTAAATCGTGTTTATTTTCGCAATCGTATTTTTTTAACGTATTGTAATCACTGGAAAGCACTAAATATACAACATTATTAGGATTATAACAGTAATGTTTAAAAGTTTTGTGATTCAAATCAAAGTAATGTTACTACAAGCTTGATACAAAACGCCCCTGAAACGTGATGGGTTTCTAAAAGATTGTGGTCGGCGCCCTGAGTGCCCACTTGAGTTGAGCATCCAGCGGGGCGGGGCGTGGCGTGCGTGGTCTATGACAAACAAATGCATAGAAGTGCCTTGAGTAACGACGGAATAGTTTTCATATCGCTCGACTCGCAGAACGCGCAATGTGACCCTTCTATAGCATAACCGATTTAGATTAAAACGATAAAAAAGCGCGCGGTCTCGTTTGTAAACCACTCCGTAAGGTGCCTTACCCAGGCACCAAACGAACAAAGGCATTGTATAAAAGTTGGTCAATAATAATAGGTAAAGTATAAAAAAATTACTTCAATAACGAGATCATGTTCTCACCTAACGTAACGTGAGTTCATGTTAGTTGGATATTTTTTTGGGGTACAAAATGCAGTTATTCTGAATTTCAGACTTTTGCCTACATTTGTGTCACTAAAACTATACGTGCTAAAGCTGACATTATGGGATCACTGGTGTACCCTGTGAATTTTGTCAAAGTTTTGTTTTTACTATGGCTAATAACTCAAAAACTACAAAGATTAAAATAAAAATAAAAACAGAGTTGAAATGTAATAATGAATCATTTAACCTAACCTAGTCTCATTTTCATTTTATTTTACCCCTCTTGAACCTCAATATCTCAAGAAACCACCAACATTTTTAGCTCATTTAGTCACACCAAAATTGGGGTATCATTAACTATTTACGTATCAAATTTCACAATGATCGGATCGACGCTTCGAAAGTTATCCTCGGACAAACAAACATACATACAACGCCGATTTGCCCAGTTGATTTGGAGATCTCGCTTCGCTCGATCAATTAGTACGGATTATCTTCATTTAAATATGGAATAGAATAGCTAGTTATTACCTAAGTGTTTCCGGGAGCCCTAATAATCATTGCACATTTTTTTAGATAAGTGGTCTAACTTTGTCCACAATTACAGCTCTTGAAAATTCAGCGTTCAATGCTCATTAAACAAACAAAATATTGGACCACGTACCCAGGACACCGAATGTACTAGTACTACTTATTGTTCCACATTTTGTGAATAAAGTTTATCTTTGTGGTCGTGTAGGCTGGGAGATAGAGGCCTTTTTGGACGCGTTCGTGTTTAGGCTTAAAGCCGCTTTTACGGTGTATCTAATGTTGGTATACGTAAGTAGAGTTGTATAGCGATTTTTTGTCAATGCTGTGTTTTTAAGCCCTGCTGAGAGACATGTCAGCCACACCTTTGCACCTGTGCTTTTAAAAATATTTCTTAAAACATGTTTATTGGATACATATTTATTATATAACTAGTGGTTCGCCCCGAACTGAGATCTCGCGAGTCTACCATAAAAACAAAAAAACATATTTTTCGTAATTTTTGACTATCAAAATAGTGCCACGAAATAAAAACCAACTAACTTGACCTACGGTTTCATTAAAATTACAGGTAACCTGAATCTGTGTTTCCTGATAAATACAAGCAGGGTGTCTTTAAGTGCGAGTGAACAAGTTTGTTCTAAGCAAGCGTGGGCCATCGTAGACTGCATCATCCTTACCAAATTTTTTTGATAAATTGTAATGTATAACCTGATAGCAATAATACATTTTATAAACTTACCTACTTTTGTTAACTGCACTCTAGAAGTCTATGCTTAGATTGGGTCTTACTCTCAAGCTCTTAAAAAAATTTTGAAGTGTAATTTTTTTTTTATTTACGATAGCCAAGCGCTGGACCACTACCTCACCTCACCAGGTGCCTCACTCCATCTTCGATCACACCACCACTTACCACCGTAAGTGGTGGTGTGATCGAAGATGGAGTGCGCTTGCCTAGAAAGAACCTATTCACTCTGGACTTAAAAACTCCGAGATTATACTTATAATTAAGCGCGTTGGGCGTTTTTTGAGAACACGAAAGAAATGAATTTAAGAAATGGGAAAAAACCATTGAACTCGCGACACTGTTACCTTTACCGATACCTCTGTATATAAGTATCTGTAGTGTAGTCTACTTTTAAATTTTGAATACCCAAACACTGAGCGCTAAATTTTACACTTCTGGCGGCACTCCCGGAGTGCCACTTTTTTGTATCTGGTTTAAGTGACCTGGCAAATGATGGATTTTTTTTTGGCAATAAACATTTTTATCTTTATCATCGCTTATCATCAGGCGAGATCTTAGTCAAACGCCTTTAAATTATAAATACAAAATAAATAATGTATAGTAAAAATTATTTATTAGATAGATAGATAGATAATTCTTTATTGTTACACCAAATCACAATAATTTAACTTAGAAAACTTAAAGACAGAGCCTGGTAGCGCAATTGGATAGTGCATCCTCGTATCAAGAGGAAGGTTTTGCGATGGTTTTATAATCTTGGAATTTTCCGTATGTGTTCGGATAACACTATACAAATAAAAACTCTAATGCATAAATTATAAAAATAGGTTTATAATTTTGTCATAAATACATTCATCCATGAAAAATAGTTTTATATTTAGAAGAGTCAACTAATAGTTAGTTTATTGATCGAGCGAAGCCAGATCTCCAAATCAACTTGGGCAAATCGGCGTTGTATGTATGTATGTATGTTTGTTTGTCCGAGGATAACTTTCGTAGCATTTATCCAATCCTCATGAAATTTGGTATGTGTAGGTAGGTAGTGATGGCACAATTTGGGTGTGACTCAATTAGCTAAAAATATTTGGGGGTTGATGAGATATTGGGGTTCAAAAGAGGAAAAAAAAATGACAATGAGACTATTAGATCAAATTGGACGTCATAATAAAAACGGGGTTCAAACACATTATATACATTATACACATATACATTTGAACCCCGTTTTTATTTTTAGTTTATTTTTTTGTAGTTTTTGAATTATTAGCCATAATAAAAACAAAACTTTGACAAAATTCACAGAGTATACCAGTGACCCCACAATGCTGAAATTTGGTATTTGTGTAACTTTAGTGACACAAATATAGGCAAAAGTCTAAAATCTAGAATAACTGCCATTTGTACCCAAAAAAAATTTAACCAATTGACAGGGACCCCCGTTACATCTAATTTGAATTAAACTGTAGGTCAAGTAGGTTGGTTATGCATTTCGTGGCACCAATTTATTAGTCAAAGATTAAAGCCGGAATGCACATAGATCACTAAACGTATTTAGCGACTAAACATGTTTAAATTTGAAGTATTTGTAAGATTTGACAACTCCTTAAATCATATTTAGACACTAAATACGTTTAGGCATCGTTGTGCAAGTCGCCCTAAGAATAATATTTATTTTGGGAGATTCGCGAGATCTCAGTTCGGGGCGAATCACTAGGTTCTACCTAAATATCGAAAATAATTTGATTAATGGCCTTAGCTTAGTCTAGACTTCTAAATTGAATTACCTTAAATATTGCCTGATAAAATTCCCAGCTCTTGTTCTACAAAAATAGGATATTCTTCCAAACTTATGCCATAATATAGGCTGGTATACATTATTCAATAGGAACCAGCCTGCCCCCGCATTGCAGTTGGCGACCGTTAAACTTGCGCTGTGCCCTAGGGATGATTCACACAGCGCATAGTAAATACACTATGGCCTAGGTGGCGTAACTTGTGAATAGCCGTTACGATGTGCCAGAAGCTCTGTTATCATATTAATCTATGAAAAAGGTATGTATGATTCCAATTTTTATAATGTACTTAGTTATGTTAATGCCCAAATTTATTTCTGACTGTTAAAAGTTCTACATTTAATATAAACTCCCATGGGAGGTAATGTGTTTCGATTTTTTAAGTGAAATCTTCTTAAGGCGCGTTAGGCATTATTTAAGATGGGAAAAAACCATTGAACTCGCGACACTGTTACCGTTACCGTTACCGACACCTCTGCACATTAAGTGAAAACTTGTTAAGGCGCGTTGGGCATTTCTTGAGATGGGAATAAGCCATTAAACTCCCGACACTGTTACCGTTACCGTTACCGACACTTCTGTATATAAGTATCTCATGATTGTTCAAGTTTTCACTTCTGTCGGCACTCCCGGAGTGCCACTTTTTTTTAATGAAATAGTAGATACCTACCCCAATATTATTACTCATTCTTTAATTACTTCTATTGTTTTTTGTCAAGATTAACAGGCTCTCAGAAGGTACAATCCCTATTGTATGAAAGCTTCTGCTAGTAAGAACGAACAAGCTTTTGGACAAGAAGACCCGATGATCGGGTTCAATGGCGCACCTTGGGAGTTACCTACGTCCAAGACTGCTATAGGTTGATGATATCCATCATAATGTGTACCAAGAAAGAACTGGTGAAACCACGAACTGTGAGTAATATACACAAAGCAGTTTTGCTGGTATTTCATATCACAAAAGGAATATCATAAATACAGGACAATGTAATGCACTATTCACTTTAGCCTAGTTTCGGCCACTGCGCTTCAAATTATCCATAAGGAGCTAGTTACACAATGCAAGCTGCTGTCCTAATAGTACAGCTACTACCACCTGTAACTGGCATGTCAGTAACCTAACTCGATACTGTTTTATTCTCAATCGTAACACTCTTTTCAGAGGTCGTGGTGTTACACGCCTCACGAAATGTTGCCATTTGTTTATCTTGGTTATCATTATCATTCATTCATGCTGTTTATAACTACTGCAGATTTTGTCCGATCGGTTCACCGCATGAACGACCTTCCGCGTGGTCGGGTGCCTTCCACTCATTCTTATATGACAAGACGCTCAATAGAGTCGGTGTCCCGCCTTTAGGCATGTCTTACGACTTAAAACTTTAGTATGCGAGTTTGTACTAAAGCCACCAGACGTTGCTTTACGCCGAGGTCCTGAAGGCAGCCCCGTATCTAAGGTTTTTCCAAACCGGGGCAGAAACTTGATGTGGCGCCCCCTCTCTCGCGCTACTTGAGGCTTGCACTCCTGGCGGCCGCCCCTAGCTACGTACGAGATAATAATGATAATAAAGTAATGTAAATTTAGGCACAAATTAAAATTATGGCTTTTGGATAAGACCTTTTATACATTAGAGGAATACTTTAATAAATAATGACATGATTAATTTGACAGAGAATAATTATAATTGAATACTAAATGTTTGACATAAATAGTGTAATGTTACTAACAATATATTTATAAGAATACAAATATGAAAGCTTTACAAGCTTTCATATTAAACAAAATCTTTATAAAAGAGCCTACTATAAAATATCGGATTATTTAGATGATAGAGAAGCTTGGGATTGAAACTGCCCCAACTCGTTCAAAATGTTACAATTTAGACGTAATTTCTTTTCTGTATTATGTACCTATTGTAAAAGGATCATTAAAAAAAAACAACCAGCCTGGTTTTCTTGCCTTTCTTTCCTGGCTTGGTCGCGAAGGAACAGGCAGTAAAATTGACGTTTCAAAGTGATCCTTGTGATTTTAATGAATAAAATATTTGACTTTGACTTTGACTTTGAGCTTATTGCACGCCCCTGAGTGGGGTAGAGTATAGTGAAACTATTTTATATTAAATTTTACATCTTTCTGTATAACCTATATTCTGGCAATAAATGATTTTGTTACGTATCCACGCCAGCGTCAGTGTCAGTGAAGTGTCAACACCTAATGTCAATGTCAAAATGAAAAACGCCATCTTGTCCACGTGGAGAAATTACGCACCATGGTTGTACTGTACCTCACCATTAATTTGTTAAAAAATATAAAATTACATGAAACTTTCTGAAGAAACCTACTGTTTCCATTCGCAAGAGATCCCATCACTCCAGACTCCAGCTAGGCGTTACAGATTTTGATTTGATATATTTTTTCTGTTAGTTGTTTCTTTCTACTACAATACTTTAAATCTATGCATTCCACTATTCATTATAACAACGCTGATTACTCGCACACTCAATCAACCACATAACCACACAGTGATCGTCGCTTGACGTTTGACCGGTCGGGTTTATTCGACTTAACTCTTGCAGCCCAGTCCTATTTTGTCTGCTGGGAGAATGGATACGTGCATAAAATTCAGTTATCAACTTAGGATGTGTTCAAAAACCAACTAAGGATGCTTTTCAAATCAAATAAACAACCGATAGTACGACGTGCGCTGGATGCTAACTAAGCGCTTTGTGAAATAAGTTATTTTCTCAAACATTATTTCGGCGCCCCCTGAAATTGCCACTCGGGGCTAGTGCCCCGGCCATTACAAAACTCAGTCCACGATATTTCATGTAGTCTTCTCAAGTACTTTTTAGTCAACTGATAATTGCGAAGACATAATTTACACAATGATTAAAGAAGGGGGCATAAGTTACAGGCACTAACTGTTTTTAAATGGAGTTGCGAATTGGCTGGTGAAAACTGTCTCGTATATGAAGTCACAAGGTGATAATAGCTACACAGTGGTTACACAACGATATCTTGAATGAACTAAGTAAGAGTCATTATGGCATTGAACAGTGATCTATTTGCACATAAGAATAAAATAAATAAATAAAAAAAGGATTGTGTGGTTTTATGAAACCACGGTAAAAGTGAAACCTTGTTTCACATTATAGACATTTAACTAAAAATTTTCGTTGGCACAAATGAGTAATAAATAGTCTATACACTACACGGTCAGCTGATGCGAACTATAGGCGCCGCCATATTGGCCTCGGCTGCTCTGACGAGCGCCTTTCACTTTATCTCTACTCCGCGGCCGACCGTCACGCAACATGCAACACAGACGAAAAAGTTTGAGACGATGTAATAAAAGTTTAACTTTAATACTGGACATTTAACACAATGCTATCTTGCCATCAACGACACCTTCCTTCCTATTGCCCGCCAAAGCTACAGGGCAGTACTTGATCAATTCAGACCAGCGCACTAGCTTGCACTATGTAGCCTAGGCATTAGTGCCTTATTTGGCCACTGTTCCTTATTTGGCCCACTCTAGGGAGCCGCATTAATTGCCAGGGAAGTAATCAAATTGAGATAAATTGGTTCCTAGTTGTGTTACTCAGCCAAATTGTTGCAAAATTTACGACTGGACTTTAATGAGGAGCTAAGTTATGGTTGAGGCGTTGATTAGCGCTGGTTTATAATCTGTTTTCAGGTGAAATTGTTGCTTAATATGCCAAATGTTCAGGTAAATATTTTTTTCCTGATAATTTTGAATGTAAAAGTTTTCAAAGTTCGAATTACATCTGACATTTTTGACGAAGTTTAGAAATTTATGTTTTGATGATCTTAATGAGATTTTAGAAGTCCTTTGCAATCGTTTTGTCCTAAGAACTTCGAAATTTATTTTTTTAAGAAATGTATAAAAGTGAAATATTAAAGTTAAGTTCAACAAGAGTTGTAACTTTGAATCTGTGATACTGAATCACAATTTAATAGTCATAAGCCATTAACTACCAAGGGTAGACTTAATTGATGATCTTTCGAAGTTCAACAAACGGCAATTCGAAGTACCCAATGAAATTGAAACAAAAAGGTTTGTAATTCGAACATAAAACGCAAGGGCACACGGACTTGAACGAAAAACTTTTCACATTTTTCAAACGTAAATGACCTTAAAGTTTTTGTTGCTATTTGAGTCAATGAAAGTTTTCGGCTATTAGGTTTGTGATTTGAAGGAAATAATTGGAAATTTTAGTGCTAATGCTTGAACGTATTAGATAATTTAAAATAAAATCCCTAAGTGCATTTTCTGCGACATTCTGCGCAGTTGAGTAAAAATAAAAATATATAAGAAGAGTTTGATTTTTGCGTTGGAACACAAGGTCTAAAAATATTGACTACTAGTTTCTGCCCGTGGCTTCGCACGCGTGGTTTATTAATAAAAAGTAGCCTATTTTTCAACCCAATTAATCAATTTACCAAATCTCATTGACATTGGTTCATCCGTTACGACGTAATTAAACAAACATCCAAACATTCGTATTTATAATGTTAGTACTTACCTACTTAATATAAATAACGAATAAACCTGTGTTAAATTAATCTAAGTATAAATCCACGGTTTCATACAAACTGCAGTCTAAGACATCGAACGAAAAATCAAACTTTTCATACATTGTAAAATTTTGAAAACCATCTTAAAATTTTCAAGCCGGACAGGACTTGAACCCGCAACCTACCTCTTGATACTAAGATGCATTGCCAATTGTGTTACAGGCTTTTGTTGAAATTAGTAAGATGATTCAGTTTACGACTCGAAGCGCCGTTTTCATTCATTTGTATGAAAAAGTGGATTTTCAACATCATTATTGGATTAAAATAATGATTAGTACTTATGTTTATAACGAGCAGAGTTGAGCCACAGATTACAAATTCACCTTGTAGAAAATTTTCAAAGGTTTTAGACAATTAAATGCCGCTATTAACTGACTTCAAAAAAAGAAGGTTCTCAATTCGTTTGAATATTATATTTTTTTATTTATGCATTATTCGAAGACGCCTGGGCCGATTCGAGAAATTCTTTTTTTTAAAGGGTATAAATTCCCAGGACCACAATTGACACCAAGTCAGGATCTGAAGATGCGATCCCAAAAAAATCGAGGGCAACCAACAAATTTTATAGGGAAATGTGTTTTTAAATCAAAATAACTGTTTTTGATTACTGAAGTCTGTTATAATAGGTTGGGGAAAAAGTCTTTTCGCATTATAGTTTGTATGAACTTGTAATAAAATCTCTTTGGCTATTTGTATCTGGCTGGTTTTGGTATCATTCAAAGTTTAAATTTTAAAGAAGATAATTCCAAATTCAAATTAGGAAAATGTGTGATTTTTATTTGTTTTTCGTACTGTAAAGGTCAGTGAATCTAATGAGGAAATTGGTTACATTTTAAAATTTTACTACAAAAAAGGTAAAAATGCAACGCAAGCCGCGAAAAAAATTTGCGATGTTTATGGACCTAGTGCAGTGTCTGTGAGAGTAGCACAAATTTGGTTTAAGCGTTTTCAATCCGGAAATTTTGATGTCAAAGATGTACGTCGTTCTGGTCGCCCTATTACGGATAAAATTGATGCCATATTTGAAAAAGTGGAGCAAGATCGGCATATCAGTAGTTACGACGTAGCTGAAGAACTGGGAATTGACCACAAAACAGTTTTGGCGCATTTGAAAAAGACTGGGTACACAAAAAAGCTCGATATTTGGGTACCCCACGAGCTCACTGAAAGAAACCTAATGAACCGTGTACTCATTTGTGATTCTTTATTACGACGTAATGAAACCGAACCATTTTAAAGAAGAAGCTGATAACTGGTGATGAAAAGTGGATCACGTACGACAAGAACGTGCGAAAAAGGTCGTAGTCAAAGGCCGGTCAGGCTTCACAGACTGTGGCGAAACCCGGGTTAACTCGCAACAAGGTGATGCTGTGTGTGTGGTGGGATTGGAAGGGCATTATTCATTATGAGCTGTTACCACCAGGCAGGACCATCGATTCTGAACTCTACTGCGAACAACTGATGAGATTAAAACAAGAAGTTGAGAGAAAGTGGCCGTAATTATTCAACAGAAAGGGTGTGGTTTTTCATCATGATAACGCTAGACCTCACACATATTTAGCCACTCAGCAAAAATTAAGAGAGTTTGGCTGGGAGGTGTTAATGCATCCGCCGTATAGTCCTGACCTTGCACCTTCAATTTCCACCTGTTTCGGTCTCTTCAGAATTATTTAGGCAGTGTCCGGTTAACATCACAAGAGGACTGCCAAAACCACTTGTCGCGGTATTTTGTTCAGAAGCCCCAAAATTTCTATAGCAATGGGATCATGTCCCTACCTACAAGATGGCAAAAAGTTATCGAACAAAATGGTACCTACATACTTTAGTTAAATGTTAATAAACTACATATATTGAAAAATGATTTGAATTTTCTTAAAAAATGCGAAGAAACTTTTTCCCCAACTTAATATTTTTGACAAAAAATTACTTGTATTTTTTGTGTTACGTTATTATTCTTTGCGGTTAAAATACATTTGTACAATAGACAAAATTATAAGCTTTTAAAAACATTTAACATTAAAGTAAAACGCAGAGTAGATAGATTTTCATGTGTAAACCTTCAACAAAATCTATTCCAAATACTGCCCAAACCTATTTAAAATTCCAATGCAAACAGCTTCAATTCGCCACCAGTTAACCCAACCCTTCCTATATACCAAACAGTTATAAAATCACAATTTCATCGCTCCCGACCTTGCCCTTACAAAAACCCTTCGAAGTTAGTTCAGCCCGACATAATCTTAATACGATACGTTAATTTTTACTAATACAAAAACTAATGTTGAAATAAGTTGCCTGATTTCTACCATTTTTTTTTTGCTGAGGTTTCGTCTGAACATTAAATATAAAATGCAGAGAATTAAACCAACGAATTTATTAAAAGTTAGGGTATAATTAAATTAAAATTAAGAAAATTCAATTCAATTCATTTATTAATTATGTCAAATAGTAGGTTTACAAGTACATTTGTGTAAGTATTTTTTTATCAACCTACATTGTCCCACTGCTGGGCAAAGGTCAAGTCTCTCCATCAATATCTGTCCTGTGCGACACTCCACCTCTTCTGCTCGAAGGCAACAAGATCGTCTCGCCAACGCTTTCTTGGCCGACCCCGACCGCATCTTCAATCAGGGCTCCTGGTTGTGGCTAGATTAGCCAGATTAGATTTGTCTAAGTATATAAACTTAAATATCTAGGTTAGTTACATGTATTTTTGTTAAAAATTTTATTCGCATCCAGACCCAATAGTTGTAAGACTATTTGATCAGGATCCGAATGAAAGATTTAATATCATATATATATCAGGTATAATGGGCCCCTCTCTGATTTTACCTACGTGTGTGTATTCTACCGCTTTTATAATGGGTTGTATTCTGATGAATTGTCATGGTCCTGATCATGGTGCCTGCAGCTTTCTTCGATCATCGCATCGCGCGCCATTGACAGGAACCTTGGAGACTATGTAGTCGCGCAGCGTGAGGTTCCAGAAAAGTTTCCTTCCGCGAACACTTCGCTTGCAGAATGGGGAGACCATTGCCACGGTTTTTCTCAGTGATTTCATAGTCACTATGGAGTACTTCAAAAAGGGTGTTTCATTCAAGTATTTCAAGGGTTGGCAACGCGCGAGTTATACTTTAGATTACACACGTTCATAGGTTACGGTAACCGCTTACCATCAGGGGGGCAGTACGCTTGTTTGCCACCTAAGTAGAAAAAAATGCTATTAATACCACAGAGCTCGCTAAAGTTTAGCACGAAAGAATGCACTGTAGAAAGCCAGCGGCAGTTCTAAAACATTCAAAAGTATAACTTAAAATATATATATATATATGTTAAACTAAAGAGAGAAAGAAAATGTGTTCTTGCACCTCTTTCTCTCGTCCCTACAGTAATATACGAACCGTAACTCTCTCTCTTTCTATCTTCACTAACTTATATCTTTAAATTCACAATTTTTTTAATAGTGTTTCCATTACGAGATAATGAATAAAACCTAACCTATAGTACAAAAAAGTTTGTAATAGAGATTATGCACGTGACCTAACGCCATCTGCATTTACGCTTCACGCACCAAACCGGTATGAATGGTAGAATGGACTAACGCGCGTGCGTATTCCAAATCGATCCGTGCGGGACCCGCGTAAATAATGTATTTGACACAAATTTTTGCGTGTGCAAATATTTTTCGACAGAATACCACGCCTGACGTCAGAGCAATTTCAATTTTTCATTTGCATATGAAACGTCAGAAGTTATTTGAGTTTCGAAGACTTGTTTCAGAATGCTAGAACTTTCTAGATATTATTTTAATTACTTCAATTATGACAGCTATGATCGTTTGAAACTAATTAAAACGATCGAATAACTTTCAAAAGCTGTCGAATTTATTTCAGCTATAAAAATTATTTGGAGTCGGCGCAGTGGTGACTACGAGTCCGCCATTTTTGTTTCGGCGCCACTATCGCCGCAGTCACTCGGGCGTAGCTGTCAAAAGTATTTTTTCAGAATTTCTTGATTTTCACGCATTAGAACTGTTTGTAAACAAACCTTTTTCATGAATGTCAATTCGAACTTTAAATTTTGAATTCGGAAGATGTAGTATCTTTCGTTTACATCTTTCTAACCTCAATTGTTATGGAGGAATAGTGTAGTGGCAAAGATTTCGATAGAAAATGTTGTTTCGTGCTATTTTGAGTGTGTTTTTATTTATTTTTGGCGTGTGTTACGGGAACCCGGATGCAAAGCGACTTTACGATGACCTTTTGAGTAATTACAACAGGCTGATTCGACCTGTTGACAAGAATAATAACACTGTGTTGGTGAAGCTTGGTCTCCGGTTGTCGCAGCTTATCGATTTGGTAAGTCTTTGATTGTTTCTTGTTTTATAACAAGTTCTTTATAAATCTGTGAAAAGTAATTATTAAACGACGGTGATAAAACTATTTCATTAGGTGGGTCTTAGCTAAGCATGTTTTAAACATTTAGATATTTAACTTGAGATGATATGATTTTATTCAAAAGCTCTGTAATTTGTGTTGGAACATCGACTAAATATCTGTTTTACGTTATTCCCCGTCTGGCAGAACAATGCTAGATCCTTTGTGATGCCTTTGTAAATGTTTCGGTTTCCTGCTGATTCTATTCGAGATGGTTTGTTGGATTTGAAATTCACCCTTTCTGAATATATATTTTAAGACCAAAGTTTTATCTTGTAACAGCAGAAAGTATTGGATGAAAAAACATGCTAAATTAACCTTTTTTCGGTATTTTTGGGCTTAGTCAAGATACAGTCGATTAGCGATGACGCTAGTCGATAAGTTCGAAATTATATGGGATTTGACACATGCTATAGAAATACCACGTGGTATAGCGACAACAAATGTGTGTAGAAATCGAATCGATTCGGAGCGAATGTAATTTGGCTACGGGCCCTTATTAGTGATAGTCACGTGACTAATCTTACTTACTAGAAGTTTATGTACATGCAAAATTGAGAAACATTTTCTCAAGCTTAAGCGGAATTGGGCTCTTAGCCAGGCGTAGTGACGACAGGTGGACTTATAAATATGCTGGACATTTCAGACAGCGCTATCTAGTCACAAACTAAGCAAAGCTTCTATTATGGGAACTAGATAACTGATAGATCATTAAGGTGCTAACCTAGTGAAGGTTGAATACGAGAACGGAAATCGAGGACGACCACTTCCACCAAGAAGGGGTAACATGTCGTCGACATCGTGGTAACTGGCACAGGATCGGGAACAATGGCATACTGGGTATTGGTGCCAAGTAACAAGGCGTAATACGGTAAAAACGTATCAACCCTTAGGGATTGATACTCTAGAGTAGACACACACCAAATTGGTGTCTTTTAATTTACAGTCGAGATTTGACTTTTGATGCAGGACATTGAGGGCTTTCCGCAAATTTTCCCATGTAAAGGAGAGTAATGTGACATAATATTAAACACTTGGTACCAAGTGTTAATATTTTTCGGTCAAGAGTCGACACCAAGTCGGTGGCTTTTAATTTAGAGTCGAGATTTGGCTTTTGGGGCAAGTGGAGCTTTTCGCAAATTGTGCCATATCAAGGAAGGTCACGTGACCTAATCTGAAACCCTTATTATCAAGGTTTGATACTTTCTCACTCGGCTCACGTAAGAACAATCCAATGAACCTCTCGGCTTATCTCACTCCGCAAGCCCTCAAGGCGAGGGCTCTCAAACATTTGAGCAAGGATTTGTTGAACAAGTATTTAAAGGACCTGTTTATTCTGGATTTCAGATGTTTTGACCGATTTGGGATAATGACCCGGCTTAACCCGTTTGTGTAGTAATTTACCTACGTACCATCATGTTATCAAATTCTAAGAAACTATTAATTAAAGCCAACATGTAACAAAATAGCTAATAAGGTTCAATTTTCAGGACCACATCACATGAATAGCTCGCCAACAAGGATAATAAGTCGTCCAATTTTTTAAAAATACTTAAAACTGTAATGGATACTATGGATAGGGTTATTTTTCAGTGTTATATTTAATTTGTTTATGTAAATGTTTAGGTATATTTTAGTATATGTATTTATTTGTGTTTATCCTACTTAAATAGGTTTTAATTGTAACATCGCCTTCTCTCACATTTTTTCAATCCAGGCCATCTGAAGGTTGCTGAAAGAGATCGATTTAAGCATTAAGTAATATAAATTTTTGTGTAACAATAAATAATTATCTATCTATTCCCGCTCGACCCCACTGGTGACCAGTGGAAATTTCACTATATTTTCCTAGCTGGTACCTTAATGAGGTAGAATTCTGGAAATGACTTGATGATGAAAAAAAAGATGACTCATCCGATTTATAGATATTTTTTGTGGGTAGTTGATAACCATTTAACCACTACCTCACCTGTTGGTAACTGGTAAGTAATGAAGCACGCGTGCCACCTAACCAATGTATGTATGTATATTGTCAGTACGAGTAAAGATTTGTACCTACTAAATAAATAATGCTGGACATTTTATACAGCGTTATCTAGCCCCAAACTGAGTAAAGCTATGGGAACCAGATAACTTATAGAATACTAATATACTTTTTTTTGTAAATACATACTTATATAAAGAGACAACCAGACCCGGAACATAAATCTGTTGATAATGCAAACATTTGTTCCGCTGTGGGAATCGAACCAGCAACCTCCTGCGCCTCAGATGGCTATTCACTCACTAAGAATATACATACATTGGCTCGTTCAGTAGAAAATCAAGAAGCACTTAGCAAAGTTTTAGCTTTCTAATCTAAAACTCATTTACCACCGGCAAATCCTCGTCATACATAACGCCTTCTAACTAACCTAAGCAATTTCAACCGTCTTTGACAATTCTCCAAACTATATCCACTTTGAGTTTGGCCTCTGTCCCATAGTTAACATTCCTACAACGTCCCGCTATGGCCCGGAATCCAGTGGATGGTGCTTTGGTGTAATTTAAATTGTGATGTCTAGTGCGGCGCGCGTTATAGTGAAGCTGGTTGTAAATTAAGAGTTATGGAAATGGTTTTAATGTTAGTGACGTACAAAAATGAAAAGAAGAGGTATGTACTTAACGGGAAGAAGGGAAAAAAATGTTTTGCTAGCTGAGTAAACTAATTCAAATGATACAAAAGCTTCTTAGTAAATATGTCGATAAATAGTAGATTATTAAACGAGAATAAAACAGTATCTTGCGGCACGGCCGCTATATTGAATTCCGAGCGTAACGAAGTATTCTAGAGTTAACTTATGAGTGGAGCGAGAGAGTTACTAGAATTCTGAGTGCAGAGAGGGATATAAGCGCGCCCAAGATGCAGACAGCTTTATCCACAAGGAGAATACTCTACTTTACACACTATCTGCGAGACAATAAAAACCAAATCTAGGTTGATGCATTCCGTGCAGAGGTTAGTTCAATTTACGAACAAATTATTATTGTGTTGGTTCTTTGGTTTAAATTAGAATAGAGATAAGGTTCCAAATTCAAATCACATTATGCCTGAGAGAACATAATAAAATTCAGTATAATTTACTCCTGGCTCAGCCGTAGGGATTTAATCGCCTGCTTTCGGTTAGGTTTATATGACATATATGTACATAGTATGAAATTGTCGAGTAGGTGGTGTGAAAAATATTTTTTCGTCCACCCTCAATTGCTTATTTATTTGTATAACTTTTTTTATACTACTACTTTTCTTTAATTCTATAACTTTTTTTTACTTTTATTTATATAACTAGAACGGTCATGACCAATAATACTAATTACAATACATGCCATGTTATTAATATTCGGAATAAAAATAGGTACATCAGGTGAAGTAAATGAAACAGTTCAAATTATTATTAGGCACATTAATTAAATATTTAAACATTGTTATTAAGTAAGTCATAATCGTAATAAAATTATAAGTAAATATCTAAAACTAGTCAATGATATGTCAAAACAATAAAACTAAAACAAATAATACAAAAAAAATAAAGAATAATATTAAACAAAAACATTCTCACAAAACCTCAAGAACTCCAATATTATCGCCTTCCATCCGTCCGCTTAGCTTGGCTTAGCTTTGATTTCAACATAATTTATATGAATTTATAATGTAATAATCACCAATCATCAACAAAATATGTGGATAATTTATGCCCAAACATGAATACATAATTATAACAAGTGTCTTTAAGATGCGTCCCTGGTACGCGCATAGAAATAGAACTTCGATTTTTTTCTGAACTCTTTGGGTGCGCAAGCTGCTGCAGTAAGTAGTAAAAGTTTTTTTATTGATACGGCCAGTTCTGTCGCCTCTTAAGAACTCCAATAAATATATCGTGTTGTCTTTATATGAGCTAAATAAAAGCTCTTATTTGATTAAAGGCTACGAAAACCAAAGCTCATAATATTTGTAGTCGTGCTTAGCACAAGTAAAAACATCGTATTTATCCATCCACTACCTTACTCGCCCATTGTACCGTTATTTATTGTTTATTTCCCTTGTTATTGTATTTTGTTTGGTGTGCAATAAAGAGTAGTTTATTCATTCATTCATTCTTACTCATAAAGAATACATCAGTGAATCCATGTGAGCCTTTTGGCGCGGTGATATCTCGATGAACAAGCGACAAAATTAATCTAATGGAATTTTATGGGGTATCTAGAAATTGGGTTAACGATTTATCAACATTGGTTCGTTTTTTAGTCCCATAAAAATCAGATCTAGCATGTTCAAAGATATTTTTTTAACGAAGATCACTGATACCGATTCCGAGTATAATTTTCAGAGAAGACAGACAACTGTAGAGGTTTCCAAACCTTAGCTGTAAGCATTTTGATTTTGTAGTAACAGAAGAGTTGGGGACGAATTATGAACAGTCTGTCAAAAATAAATACGGCTGGGCATAAGCCTCATTTATTAATTTTAACTAAACCGATCATGTGCGGCAGCACCCAACGACTCCCAGCAACCTTTATCATGTCAACTTTCCATCTAGTGTGTGGACGGGCCAGGTAGAGTCCTACGCTGCGTTTCTATGAGTGTTTTTCTTTCTGCCCCAACGGCCGTCAGTTCTTTGTTTGTTGCACACACTGCCACTTCAGGTTGCTAATCTACGATTATCTACGAACCGCATTACTGTTTCGATCTTGTAGAGAAATAGCACGCATAACCCTCTCCATATCACACTCTTAGTTATATTTTCTCACCCCATTACACAAATTTAAATCCAAGCTGAACACATCTTGGGTATAATAAACCCTCAGGCTTTGCATTCAACTCGTCGGCGTCACTAATTTAACTTGCCTTATTTGTGTTTGACCTGCTAACGAACTGACACAGCGGCGGTAAATATACCTATAGCGGGTAAATTTATAGTGAAGAATTCCTTATGTAAATTTAGGATGGATTGGAGGATGTGATTTGACTTCGTGCTAGGTGACGGGGCTTAGATCCACGCAGATTGACGATGGTATTTCTGTGAATTACGGCTGGCTTAGTTGAAAGGATAGTACGGAAACTACAATCAACGAACACTAACTATTACTATATAAAGAAGCGACCCCCCTTCTCTCCCCTCTACCCAACCAAATAGATCAAATGTGTAGGTTTCAACAGGGTAAAGAACGCATCAACAATACCCCTGGTGTTGCCGGTGTCAATAGGCGACGGTGACCGTTTATCATTAGGTGGGTCGTGAGCCTGTTTTCCCAAAAACAACATAAAAAACAAAAAAAATTGGTCTAACGCTGCTTTATGCAATTCTACTGGTTTTTATAAACCTAGCTGGTAACTAGTTTTAAAACTTACTAGGTTTGAAACTTGTAACAATTTAAAAATAAAACAAGGATAATGATTTAAGACGTATATTGAAGTATGAGAAATCGGTAGAGCGGGTAGGATTCTTACAATATATGCCATCTGATACAACGTCATCTGCCGTACTCATGGCGAACTACGACAAGAAACACGTTTGGATTAAGGTGTATTGGAAATGAGATCTTGTTGTCTTGTCAGTGCGCCGCCATGTCGCTAGATGTCGCGTTATATGGTGTTAGGCTTGTATGCAATATGAAATGTTTGCTAGAGTCTGGCTAATGAAAGTTGGTACTGAAAAAGCGCGGAAAATTTAAAAAATATCAGCATGGCAGCCCTAAAGTAAAAAGGAAAGTTGGAACAACTCACTTTGATACTTTGACATATATTTTTATTTTACTAGTGGATGCTTGCAATTTTGTCCGCGTTATGACGAGATTAAAAGTAGCTTATATCACTTGTTAACTCTTTATTAACTCCATACCAAACATCACACGGATACGTCACTCCATTGTGGCGTATTAAAGGAACAAACAGGCTATCAAACACTATCATGAGTTTAAATATTTGTAAATCTATGTGATTATGTATCAAAGAAAACAACACCATATATTTTTATACTGTTTTTTAATCACTATAATCAAAATCTGAATCTAAAAATTCAACATGGAGTGAATCGTCAGAATCACTGGAGTCGCTGCTGTCTCTTAAATTGATAATGAAGCTTTCTAAATTATTTTCAGTTATATGGTCTCTTCTTTTGTACTTGTCTTCCACATGAATGACATGGTCTGTCATTTTTTTCCAATCATCTGCTGTAATACACTCAAAAGATTGTTTTATGAGATCCTCGAACTCTTTTGGAGTTCGGCTTACATTTTTGCTTCCCACATTTCTTTTCGCTAGACTCCATATGAGTTCTATAGCATTTAGGTCACAA
The DNA here is from genome assembly GCA_963924445.1 of Philereme transversata. Classification (NCBI taxonomy): domain Eukaryota; kingdom Metazoa; phylum Arthropoda; class Insecta; order Lepidoptera; family Geometridae; genus Philereme; species Philereme transversata. The sequence continues at coordinate 16,501,404 of OZ004340.1, forward strand.
TGATATGGAGGAAGTCTTAGCACTTCATGTCCGTTTTGGTTTAAAAGTTCATCAGCTTCATAAATAGGTTCTGGTGTGTTCTGTTTTACTAAGCAGAGCAACTCTGCTTTTGAATTGTATGTTTCAAATGAAATACCATTCAGTGTAAGCCAATTCTGTATCTCTAACTTTCGATTTTGAGATGTGGGCGCTTTATTTATTATGACAGAATGGTATGATGCATTGTCCATTACAATTACACTTGGTTCATTCAAATTGGGCATAAGCTTTTCTTGAAGCCATTTGTTGAAGTTTGTGGAATTCATGTCATGGTGGTAGTCGGCCATTTTCGATTTGGTGCTAAATACTAACAATGAGTTTGGAACAGGGCCTTTCTCTGATCCTGCATGCACAATAATATATCGTTTTCCTGATGATATATTTTCAATTATTCCACTTGTTGATGGACCTTGCCAGCATTTTTTAGGCTTATAGGTTTTATGGACATAAGTTTCATCTAAGTAGATTATTGGCTTGCCTTCTGCACGTTTCGATGCAATGTTAAGCAAAAAGCGATGTCTCCATGCAGCTATATCATACCGTTCAATTAATAATGAACGTTCATTTTTGTTTTTCTTAAATTCATAACCGTTGGCTAATAATATGCGACGGAGAGTTTCACGACATCCACCAAATTCGATACTTTCTTTTAACTCTACCAACAAAGATCTTAATGTTGGTACTTGTTTCCTCACAATGTAAAATTCGTTTACGTTATTACGAATAACATCCATATCGAAACTATCTAAGTTCGACACTTTTGAAGGGTGAGGTCGTTTTTTACTTGGAGTCCTCCAGACCCCTTCGTTCACCGCACCTTCTTTTTTAATTCTCTTCAATGTAATAACACTTACATCTGTAAAAAGAATAAAATAAAATGTCAATTATCGTGAGTCTCATAACTAAGAAATAATAGAAAATACACATGTATTACAAAACTAGTCTAATATTAACGTTGAGTGAAAACTTACCGGCGAGTGAAGATAGTTCTTCTAAGTACTGGTTCTGCGATTTCATCATATCTTTTTGATCTAAATCTGTGATCTTTTCAATTGCTTGTTTTACTTCAGCAGTTCGTGCATTATCCTCAAGACTATCTGTAAAAGAACAATAACATTATATAAAGTAACTAAAACTAATATGTACTTATTTAAAATAAAAAAATATCAAGACATTTTGACCGTACTAACCTAAAAAATCAGTCACAGTACGTAAACAATCCTGTTTTTCTCGCAATACGGCTTGTTTCACAAGCTTTTTCTCTTCATATTTCGAAATCATACAAACACAATAGTTTTCGCACTTCACTCTTTTTAGTTTTATTCATTTTTATAGCATTAACACGGATATATCACAACAAAACTATACGCAAGTCAACCACAACGAAACATCAACAACACGCCATCTTGTTGGGTCAGAGATAGGGATACCATACACTGATTCTGATTTTACCAAATCTTTCGGAAAACAGCCGAAAATTAATTTCTTTAAAATAAAATTGCCAAGTTTTTCTCTAGTAAATAGTGTACCTAATTAATTAAGCTATTTATTAGACCAACTTAAGACTTAGTGTTGCTCTTGAAATGATCCAACACGTACATACGATACTTATTTTCGATGAATACAATTTTAGCACACGTTCGAATTTTTAAAACTCATTTTATAAAATGTTAAAATAAGTTTGTTTTAAAAATGCCTTTTTGGAATTAATTTTTCCTAAGTACTTTCTACTTAAAATACCCCAATTTGTAGGGTAAATATCCGATGGTAGGAACACTTTAGTGTTGTCATATAAAAAGTTGGCAAAAAAAATCCAGTATCTACTTTCGTTAGCCAGACTCTAATTTTAAGAGTGTAACGTGATATAAAATCATACACGTTACAAACTAACTTCAAATTAAGCTGGTCAAATGAAGGTGAAAAGTTTTTCCAGGTATAAAATTCACCTGCTTCGCAATTTCTATAATAATAGGATATCGTTATTGCAATGCTGTTCACCACGTAATCTCTGAATGACTGTGTAAGTTCTCGAACGTTCCCGAACGATCGTCGTCGACTTTATACCATTTTTACGAGTCACCGGTTAGCGTGACTAGGTTTGTAACATTTGTTCTGAAATTATAGCTTAGAACAGAGAACTTCTAAATACTTTTTTTTTGTAAATACATTCTTATAGTATATAAAAAAACATCCAGACCCGGAACAAATATTTGTAGATCATGATCCCGCGGCGGGAATCGAACCCGCTACCTCCTGCGTCACAGCCGGCTATACGCCCACTGCGCCACAGAGGTCGTCAATAAAGTAATAAAGGTGTAAGGTAATAAAGTCGTAAATAAAGGTGGAAGGGTACCGTTTTGTGCGTATGGGAGGTATGTCTACCATGTAGCGGTGGCGCATCGCGGAGCGTCTGCTTGTCCGATGATAGAATTATAAATAAATTTAATTATTATTAGATTTTCATTATAAATATATTTTCTTCAGTCTTTTCTTTCTGTAGTTACACTACTTTCATCTACTTTTGTTTTAAGTCTTTTGTTTTGTAAAGTAATTGTGTGTATCAAATAAATATATTTTCTTCATTTCTTTTAGCGCGGCTTGCTTAACAATCCATAAACGTAATTAGCCTGATTAGCGATTAAAACATGTTTAAATTTGACGTATTTGTATGATTTGACAAGTTTCTTAAACATATTTAGGCATTAAATACGATAGGCATCGTTGCGCAAGTCGCACTTCAACTTTTCATCTATGTGAGTCAAATTTTATGAATAGCCAATCAAGTTAAATAAGTTTCTTTTGTGTTTTTATGTACCGCATATCATATTTGCAAAAAATTCAGCATTTTTCTTTCCTAATTTCTTGGTTGTACTATATACTATTAGGAGTAAGAAGGTAGCACGAATTGCAACGATCAAGAAACTCTTCTGTATCGTTCTGTTGTGTCCGCAGTTTCACGGTTCTAACAGCATTGTTACAGTTTATCCAAAGCTAACAAGTTACAAAGTAACCTTGGAACACGTTCCCTGGTAATTCGCCCGATAACTAGCCGTTTTACAGACAGTCACTTTGATGATGGCTCTCGTTCGCATAAAACGTGTCTTGCTTACTGGATGCTCTCTTGTCAGCGAAATCGTAACAGCATCTGTGTACAAGAATAGCGTCATGTTTAAAATTGCGTAGAGAAATGTATCTTATCTTATAGGTAATTTACATTCACAAAACATGTTTATTCTCAATTCAATGCAAAATCGTGAGGAAATCTTCAAGTCTCCGTGAAGTGCACAAACATTTAAACTAGTAGTTCGCCCCGAACTGAGATCTCGCGAGTCTCCCATAAAAACAATAAAAATATTATTTGTAATCTTTGACTATCAAAATTGTTCCACGAAATGCCTACCAAATTACTTGAACTACAGTTTCATTCAAAATACAGGTAACGGGAGTTCATGTACACTGGATAATATTTTTTGGGGTAGAAATTGCAGTTATTCTGGATTTCAGACTTTTGCCTATAATTGTGTCACTACGCATACTATACGCATACCAAATTTCAGCGCTGTTTTTATCATGGCTAATAACTTAAGAACTACCTACAAGTTTCAAACTAAAAATATAAACGGGGTCGATATGTACTCACAAAGACCTTTTATTAGACGTGCCACTTGACCGGATAGTCCCATTTTGTTTTTTTTTTGCCCCTCTTGAACCCCAATATCTCAACAACCCCTCCACATTTTTAGCTCATTGAATCACACCAAATCACTACCTACTTATATACCAAATTTCACGGTGATCGGATAAACGCTTCGAAAGTTATCCTCGGACAAACAAACATACATACATACAACGCCGATTTGCCCAAGTTGATTTAGAGATCTCGCTTCGATAGATTAATAAATAAATAATTCTGGACATTTCACACAGCGCCATCTAGCCCCAAATTAAGCAAAGTTGATTCTGTAGGAACCACATAACTGATAGAATACTTATACACATATTTTTGTAAAAAGATACTTTAAATGTATTCAAAAATACCCAGTTCCGGCGTTAGTATATGTAGATCATGAAAACATTTGTTCTGCAGCGGGAATCATACCCACAACCTCTTGCGTCTGGATGGCCACTGCGCCACTGAGGTCGCAAAAATGATGACGCAATCAATCATCATTTTTAGAACCATTATAACCCAGACAGAGTGATCAAGAAATAAATAACTACAAGAAATCAGTCATATTCGGTCCTGACGCCAAACTAGGATTGACTGTATCGTGGGGGAAATTTAAATAGGTTTTGTGATAATACAATTCCTAGACCCAGAACAAATATTTGCAGAACATAAATAATTTATTTTGCAAGCGGGAATTGAACCGACAACCTCATGTGTCTCAGTTGGCTACTCGACTACCACACCAGTTTTTATCAAAGAATTAGTTACTTCACACTAATATTAGAAATACGTAACTTTGGATGTTTGTTTATTTATTTGTTTCAATCACGTCGTAACGGCTAAACCGATTTTAATGAAATTTAGTATGTACGTAGATTATAGCCTAGACACATAGGCTACTTTTCATCCCATAACCGAGATACAATGGGATAAAAGTGGGGTGTCAAGTCAAGTTGCAACAGCGAGTTTAGCTTTATTTCTAGGTTACCTACACATTCAGTAGTGTAACGCGTATAAAGTCGCGGGCAACAGCTAGTAAAGTATATATTGACAAACACTATATAAAACCCTATGGTCATCAAAATGTGATATCGTATTTCGCCTCATCATACCTGTGAGTGGCTTACGAGACGTCCACTGCTGAACATAGGACTTTATCCAACGATCTCCAGAGCGACCAATATTGTGCGGTTTGCACCCAGCAGCTCCCAGCATCCTTTATCAGGTCGTCTTTTCATCTAAGACTATCGAGCTTCTTCTTTGAACTATGTGCCCCGCCCACTGCCACTTAATCTTGCTTATCCTTTAGGCTTACCATCATCGCAATTTCCTAGGTTTTTACCGAAAACTTTAAAAAAATGTATTTTATGAAAAACCAACAAGAAAAATACGTTACCTGACACCTACAGGGGTATTTTAAGTGTCGCTTAAACGGAACCCTTGCTATAGAGATTCATGTTTACCGGAATCCGTGAATTTACTTAGAAAGGCCTTTCCCACTGCTATTTTATGTGGGACAGCCGCTTGGAAATCGAGAGATGTTTCTCCGTTTATTTTCCGGTTTTATTCTGCCAAGATTTAATTTAACCCGACCCCGGGTTGTGGAAAGAATTCAGATTAAGAATCGATCTTTTGGATCGTAAGAATATTATTATAAATACAAATCTTTAAGTTATAAAATAGGCTTTATCCTCGATACGACCGCACCATTTTAGATAAAAGTATTGTCACGGAAAGCCCAAAAAGGGGCATGCCGAGGCACCTTACCAAAATGACGAAGCTGGTACATGTGTTAGGACTACTTGGGACTACTTACGTCTACAATCTTTTACCAATTGACATTATTATTGCACATTCAACGCAATCCTTCAAGAATAAATTTAAAAAATTGCTTATTTTACAATCGTATTATAGGACTAGCTTCTCCGCCCGCGGCTTCGCACGCGTGGTTTGCCAATAAAAAGTAGCCTATGTGTTAATCCAGGTTATGATGATCTACGTCATACCAAATTTCATCGAAATCGGTTCAGCCGTTCCGACGTGAAAGAGGACGAGTTTTTATTTGTTGTATTTGCCTCCGTTCCGAAAAGCACAATAACTATTAAAATATCAGAAAAAAATATCGCAAAAAGATATTAAGAAGAAAAATCATTTTCTCATACATTTATGCAGATAATGATGGCTGACGTAATAATGACAGCCCGCGTCATATGCATGTCAAGGCGGTACGAAGTTCTCCTAGTCAACTAGTATAAAATATAACTTTATAGAGGTAATTATATAATATATACATATATATATATAATATATTATATTCTGAAGACCATCCGCAATTAAATCCGGTTTTGTCATTATTTCCACAAATTCACGAAAATGTATAACCTCGCACATAGATGCAGCTAATGATTGCCGATTGACAATTATAACGGTGACGTACATTGGCAGCCCGCGTCATATGCATGTCAAGGCGGTACGAAGTTTGCCGGGACAGCTAGTATAGAATAAATTGGAGCCTTTTCCGATGTATGAATACCCGAAAACTCAATAGGCCACTTTCGTAATCACGCTAAAAGTCCTCGCCCCTTCAAAATTGTCTCCTAAACAAGCATCAGCGCTAAGCCATCCTTTTAGCAGTCCAATCCAGGGCTGTAACCGAGGCTTACTCAAATTCCAATTCATGGCTTTTCTATTGGCTGTTGAATATTCTGTACTTTAGTTTGCCCTGTTTGGAATCACGCGTGAACAGGATAGAAGCCGTCACTGAAATTAAAACAATATGTAAAAAAATTGAGCCGCTAAGTAACCGTCGTATTCAATAACGAAAAATAGTACTGATTTCATATTTAAGCAATATTTACTTGAGTATTTAAACTACATAAATGAAAGTCAGAAACGCAATTGGTGAAAATTTTCTCGATACAATTATTTGTCAAAATCGGCTCTTCTAAAACACTAATATCGTGAATTCTCCGACTCTAGAAAAGATTTAAAGTATTTGTTTACCTATTTATGTAGATCATTATGGTACCTAAATTAATGTTAAAGCATTTCTTTTCATTTGTTGGTTCTCATGCTATTCGAGATTTTATCTTTTGTCGTTTACGCCATTTACTCCTGGGACAATGCGCGTGGCATACATGTTTGTCTCGTTCTTCACCTAAACAAGTAAATTCCACTGTCACTTTTTTGCATTTCCGGAGTAGATCCGCCCAATATCTGGTTCCCATAGTACAAGCTCTGCTTAGTTTGTGGCTAGATAGCGCTGTGTGAAATGTCCAGCAATATTTATTTATTTATTATTATTTCTTATAATATTTTTTGGTATTTCTATCAATACAATAAGTTTTATCGAACTCGGTCCAGCCGATAGTGTTTTTTTTCGAATTTATAATATTTAGATGCCAATATTGTTACTTGCGTAATTAAACGTATAATCACAGCTTAACGAGCGGTTTATTCATTGTTGAATATTCTTATTATAATATTCTTACATGTTAGAGAAATCATTCCATAAAATTACTGTCTCTGCCAAAGATTTTGTCTTAAGATTTAAATTTAATTTTATATATTTATTATGACATACACAACATAAGACTGCCTCCGTGGCGCAGTGGGCGTATAGCCGGCTGAGACGCAGGAGGTAGCGGGTTCGATTCCCGCCGCGGAACAAATGTTTGCATGATCTACAGATATTTGTTCCGTGTTTGGGTGTTTTTCTATATATTATAAGTATGTATTTATAAAAAAAGTATATAAGTATTCTATCTGACTATATATAAGACTGTATATAAGTATTCTATTCTAGCTGAAGTATATAAGTATATAAGTGTTCTATCTGTATTTATCTGGTTCCCATAGTACAAGCTCTGCTTAGTTTGGGGCTAGATAGTGCTGTGTGAAATGTCCAGCAATATTTATTATTATTATTATTATTCTATCAGTTATCTGGTTCCCATAGTATAAGCTCTGTTTAGTTTGGGGCTAGATAGAGCTGTATGAAAAGTCCCGCAATATTTATTTTATTTTATTTATTTTATTTATTGTATTTATTTATTTATTTTATTATTTTATTTATTTTATTTATTTTATTTATGTTATTTATGTTATTTATCTTATTTATTTTATTTTATATATTTCATTTTATTTATTTTATTTTATATAGCTTGACAGGAGGGTAATTGGCTGTCCATCTCTTTTCATCTCACTATTTTTTCTTGATCAGGAACAAACCCGAGTGTATGCATCATCATCATCATCATAATATCAGCCACAGGATGAACATAGGCTACCTCCATAGATTTCCAGAGCGACCGATCTTGTGCTGCCTGCACCCAACAGCTCCTAGCAATCTTTAGCAGGCCGTGTTTCCATCTAGTGAGGGGCCTTCCTACGCTGCGCTTTCCAGTCCGTGATCTCCACTCGAGAATCTTTCTGCTTCAACGGGTGTCAGTTCCTCGAGCTAAGTGCCCCGCCCACTGCCATTTCACCTTGCCAATTCTTTGTGCTGTGTCGGAGACTTTGGTTCGTCTACGAATCTCCTCATTTCTGATTCGATGACGTACAGAAACACCAAACATAGTGTTACGCCAAGGCTGTTAAACAATGAGTAATAATCGAACCTTCTCGAACGCTTTTGTCTTGCTGTGTTATTGTTGCTATTGTTTGTGGTTTCGCAGAATGGGGAGTGGCCATTGTGTCGAGGGACCGACCCTTTCCTGGAAGGAGCGACATCGTTCTCGAACAATCGAATTGTGTGCGATATAAATAGGCCGGAGAGATGGCCGGACAGTCAGTCTGAGTCTCAGTTAGTGAGTGAGTCTCAGCGAGGCCCTGGAGGACTGACGTGGGAAGGGTCTCGCGTGAACAGTAGTGGCTCCCGAGTCAATCTGGATTAAGCTATACGTGCGATCATTTCGGTGACTTTAAGTGGTGCAACAGTGGTGTGAATTAGTGTGTTGTGATTACGTGTGACCAAGTTCGTGTATTCATCGTTTAGTGCTGAATAAAAGTGTTATTGTTACGCCGAGGCTGTTAAACAATGAGTAATAATCGAACCTTCTCGAACGCTTTTGTCTTGCTGTGTTATTGCTGCTATTGTTTGTGGTTTCGCAGAATGGGGAGTGGCCATTGTGTCGAGGGACCGACCCTTTCCTGGAAGGATCGACATCGTTCTCGAACAATCGAAATGTGTGCGATATAAATAGGCCGGAGAGATGGCCGGACAGTCAGTCTGAGTCAGTCTGAGTGAATCTCAACGAGGCCCTGGAGGACTGACGTGGAGAAGGGTCTCGCGAGTCAGTCTGGATTAAGCTATACGTGCGATCATTTTGGTGACTTTAAGTGGTGCAACAGTGGTGTGAATTAGTGTGTTGTGATTACGTGTGACCAAGTTCGTGTATTCATCGTTTAGTGTTGAATAAAAGTGTTATTTTGGTTAAACCGATTCCCATTATTTTATCCCGAACCCTCAGCTCGTAACAATTTGGTGTCAGAAGTGGGATAAAATAATGCCGGTTCTACCAAAGGATAGCGTGGACGGTGTCAGGACGAGAGGTCAACGACAACAGGAAATGGATGAAAGGCGGTTTGGGGAGTCTCCGGTTCAAGAAACTCGGCAGAGTCGTCAGCCGATGGAGATGGAATCAGCCGCCACCGAATCATTTGGAGCACCATCATCATCATCATCATCCGTGGGCCAAGCTCCTGTGACAGGCGATCTTGCTGCTATTATGGCAATGCTTTGTCGTCAACAGGAAGAGCAGCGACGATGGCAAGAAGAGCAGGCTCGGTTGCAGGAGGAAGAACGCCGTCAGCATAAAGAAGAGAAGCGTCGTCAACAGGAAGAGCAGGCTCGGTTGCAGGAGGAACAACGCCGTCAGCATTAAGAAGAGAAGCGTCGTCAGTAGGAAGAGCAGGCTCGGTTGCAGAAGGAACAGCGACGTGAACAGGTGGAGCAGACTCGGTTGCAAGAGGAACAGCGACGTCAGGATAAAGAAGAGCAGCGTCGTCAACAGGAAGATCAGCGACGTTGGCCATAAGAGCGTGCTCGACTGATGAGGGAATCGTTCGGTTCATCTGGAAAGGAATTCCAGGAAGTGAAAGAACAGATAGAAATCATGAGAGCCGTGTTTTGGAGGCTGGAATTAGGCTCGACTGATGAGGGAATTATTCGGTTCATCTGGAAAGTAATTCCAGGAAGTAAAAGAACAGATAGAAATCATGAGAGCCGTGTTTTGGAGGCTGGAATTGGGATCGCTGATGAGAAAGGGACTCTGGGTGTCCTGAAGTACTGGAGACGGCAATGTGGCTCTTCTAGTTGCTACATCTTCAGCGCGAGGTGCGCCTAAAATTGTTCATGTTGATCGGCTGCCGCGATATGGGGCTAAGAATGCTCGGGACGAGCATGTTTTAGGAGGGGGCAGTGTTACGCCGAGGCTGTTAAACAATGAGTAATAATCGAACCTTCTCGAACGCTTTTGTCTTGCTGTGTTATTGCTGCTATTGTTTGTGGTTTCGCAGAATGGGGAGTGGCCATTGTGTTGAGGGACCGACCCTTTCCTGGAAGGATCGACATCGTTCTCGAACAATCGAAATGTGTGCGATATAAATAGGCCGGAGAGATGGCCGGACAGTCAGTCTGAGTCAGTCTGAGTGAATCTCAACGAGGCCCTGGAGGACTGACGTGGAGAAGGGTCTCGCGAGTCAGTCTGGATTAAGCTATACGTGCGATCATTTTGGTGACTTTAAGTGCTGCAACAGTGGTGTGAATTAGTGTGTTGTGATTACGTGTGACCAAGTTCGTGTATTCATCGTTTAGTGCTGAATAAAAGTGTTATTTTGGTTAGATCGATTCCCATTATTTTATCCCGAACCCTCAGCTCGTAACATTATTTTGGTTAGATCGATTCCCATTATTTTATCCCGAACCCTCAGCTCGTAACAATTTGGTGTCAGAAGTGGGATAAAATAATGCCGGTTCTACCAATGGATAACGTGGACGGTGTTAGGACGAGAGGTCAACGACAACAGGAAATGGATGAAAGGCGGTTTGGAGATTCTCCGGTTCAAGAAGCTCGGCAGAGTCGTCAGCCGAAGGAGATGGAATCAGCCGCCACCGAATCATTTGGAGCATCATCATCATCATCATCTGTGGGGCAAGCTCCTGTGACAGGCGATCTTGCTGCTATTATGGCAATGCTTTGTCGTCAAGAAGAACAGCGTCGTCAGGATAAAGAAGAGCAGCGTCGTCAACAAGAAGAGCAGGCTCAGTTGTAGGAGGAACAACGCCGTCAGCATTAAGAAGAGAAGCGTCGTCAGCAGGAAGAGCAGGCTCGGTTGCAGAAGGAACAGCGACATGAACAGGTGGAGCAGACTCGGTTGCAAGAGGAACAGCGACGTCAGGATAAAGAAGAGCAGCGTCGTCAACAGGAAGATCAGTGACGTTAGCCATAAGAGCGTGCTCGACTGATGAGGGAATCGTTCGGTTCATCTGGAAAGGAATTCCAGGAAGTGAAAGAACAGATAGAAATCATGAGAGCCGTGTTTTGGAGGCTGGAATTGGGATCGCTGATGAGAAAGGGACTCTGGGTGTCCTGAAGTACTGGAGACGGCAATGTGGCTCCTCTAGTTGCTACATCTTCAGCGCGAGGTGCGCCTAAAATTGTTCGTGTTGATCGGCTGCCGCGATATGGGGCTAAGAATGCTCGGGACGAGCATGTTTTAGGAGGGAGCAGTGTTACGCCGAGGCTGTTAAACAATGAGTAATAATCGAACCTTCTCGAACGCTTTTGTCTTGCTGTGTTATTGTTGCTATTGTTTGTGGTTTCGCAGAATGGGGAGTGGCCATTGTGTCGAGGGACCGACCCTTTCCTGGAAGGAGCGACATCGTTCTCGAACAATCGAAATGTGTGCGATATAAATAGGCCGGAGAGATGGCCGGACAGTCAGTCTGAGTCTCAGTTAGTGAGTGAGTCTCAGCGAGGCCCTGGAGGACTGACGTGGGAAGGGTCTCGCATGAACAGTAGTGGCTCCCGAGTCAGTCTGGATTAAGCTATACGTGCGATCATTTCGGTGACTTTAAGTGGTGCAACAGTGGTGTGAATTAGTGTGTTGTGATTACGTGTGACCAAGTTCGTGTATTCATCGTTTAGTGCTGAATAAAAGTGTTATTTTGGTTAGATCGATTCCCATTATTTTATCCCGAACCCTCAGCTCGTAACAATAGCCATCTCCATAGCACGCAAGGCGATCTAAAGCCTTCTTATGAGACCTATAGTGAAAAACCACATTTCTGAACCATATTACATCACTGGTAGTACACACTGATCAAAGACTTTCGTCGTAAGACACAGGTATTTTAGACTGCAGACGTCGTGAAGTTTCCTGAACGAGTATGCATGCTTGTTACAAAAGTTTAAATCAAAAATCTTCACGTTATAAGGCCAGGGTTCTATAAAACTTTGTGGTGATATAAAGTGACCAAGCAGCTGCCCATAGAAATTCATTGTAAAGCCTACTATTGAGAAATTGATATAGTTCACTTCAACAATCCAGATACAGGCTGAATGCACAAACCATGCTTAGCCAAGCCCATTTAGAACTTCACGCATGAAACTCATTCACGGTATATTGGTATTCGAGCCTGGTTCTTGACGCCGCTTCCATAGACACATTTATTTTGATGAGGCAAGGGAATCCCTTGGCATTCTGCCAGATTTCGAGAATCGATTGCCTTGTACAGTCAAATGCTGTTGAGATAGTTATCTAATCTAATATAGCTTTTATTATGTTGGGTGTAGGTGTGAAGTTTGTGATTTAGTTTAGTAATATTGGATTAGAGACATTTTTTATGACTGTCACATTTGTAAAGGTGGCACTTACCTACTTTTTTTTTGTTTTTGTTTTTGTTCGTAAATGAAACTGCCCAAAAGGCCGTGCCTGAATTAAGAGGTAAGAATATTAGAATTGCCAAGTAATAGAAGAAATCTGTTTCATTTGTTCCAGAATCTGAAGGATCAGATCCTGACTACAAACGTCTGGCTGGAGCACGTGAGTTTATTGCACTAATAAATTTAGAGAAGCGAAATAAATTGCGGAATTTCCTTCCATTGCGAGACAGCGGCGAATTCTGAATAACTTTATAGCATGAAATTGTTTATGACCTAAAACTGGTGCATTACTCAACTAGTAGTGTTGAAATGATAGCCTTTTTTAAGTTCCAATTAGGTTTATACCCCAAACCACTTTTTAGAGCAGACTCCAAGTTATATGTTCGTACCTCTTTAACATAAATATTTACGAGTAAAACACACATACAAAGCTCGCAAATTAAATAATTCTGTATTTTTGCACTGTTTTTTTAAAATAAATTGTCTGAATTGATTGTATTTCAGGTACAGTGCTTTATAAAAATAAATAACAAACAATTGTTTCTACAAACCATTAATGAATTAATCAAAGAGGTATTTTTCATCACTCATGCTCTGAAAGTTGGTCTTTGTAAACTCGATATCGGCACCGTTAATGCGATTTACGGCTCTAGGGCCGTAAGTAAATGTAAAAATAGAATGAGGCTTAGTGCATTCATAGTAAGCTAAAATAAAACACAACCTCTCCGTCAAACCCTAATTTTGATTATAAGAAGGCCATAGTTTAGTAGTGAAAAAAACAATGTATATCGCTAACATAAATTTTCTTTTTAGGAAAAAACTCTTATAAAACCTTTTTTATTTGGTCGCCTTCGTGATAAAAAGTTATGGGTTATATCAGGCGTAAGAGATCAATAACACCCACGATTAGCGTCCTCACTTGCATTTACTCGCCCGTACACCAAAATATCTCGGGTGTACAATAGATCGCTTACAGCCCTTGCAATGTATAAAGGAAGTATTCTACTTGGTCTAAACGAAAGAAGCACTTAATTTAAATTCTTAAGGCTTACAATACATTATTAAGAACGTAATGTTGGTTATATTAATCTCTGACGACTCCAAATAAGCAAGTACACACAAGAACCTCAACGCTCTCAAATCTTAACCCTATTCCTCTGGTAGAGCGTCTTAAATCCTTTACCAGTAGGGCAATAAATAAATGCAGTGGCACAGCATCTCCGCTTTAATATTAATATTGTTACCAGGAATGGGAGGATCATAAGTTTAAATGGGATCCGTTGGAGTACGGCGGCGTAAAGGAGTTGTACGTACCGTCGGAACATATCTGGCTGCCTGACATCGTGCTCTACAATAAGTGAGTATCATTTATATTAACTCCGATTTTGTTTTTTTTTTAATCTTCGTGAAGTACTAATAGGTTCTCAAGGGTCGGAAGTAATGATAAACTGCTTTTGTTTCAATGACAGAATATATTATGACTTATTACTAACAACACGAAGCGACCAACAAGTCATCCAAAATGCTTCGATAGTGCGATCTAGGACCATCATTTTTAGCAGCACCATCTAGTTCTGTTTTAGAAAAACTTATACAATAAATCATTCCAACACCGAGAGGTGTTTTGCTCATCTTTATCGTTTTTTTTATCCTGCAACCAAATTATAATTTACTAGCTGACCAATCCGCAGCTTCGCACGCGTAGTTTTTCAATAAAAACATTACCCTCCTTCTGCGCAGTTGGGTAAAAAGTAGCTTATGTCACCCGGGGATAGTGTAGCTTCCCAACGATGAAAGAATTTTTTAAATCGGTTTCGGAGCCTATTCAATGCAAACAAACAAACAATCGAATCTTTCCTCGTTATAATGTTAGTATAGACTAGCTAACCTATCCGCAGCTTCGCGCGTAGTTTTTCAATAAAAATATTACCCTCCTTCTGCGCAAGTGAGTAAAAATAGTCTATTTTACTCAGGGATAATGTAACATTCTAATAGTGAAAGAATTTTTGAAATCGGACCAATAGTTTTGAGTTTATTAGTTACAAACATACAAAAATAGTACAAATCTTTCCTCGTTATAATATTAGTTTATCTAGGTATGGAAAATTATAGTTTCTTTATTTGTCTGTCTATCTGTCATACTGGCCGGATGCCAGAAGAGGTTACGAGTAGTCTGTAGTTTTTCAATAAATTCGTTCAAGTCAAGTCTGAAAGCTGAAGGTGAAGTTCACTCATGTTAATGTTCGGTTATTGGTCATAGTTTATTTTTAATATAAGTAGTTAGACGCGATGAAAAATAGTTTCCAAGGCTTTTTCAGCTCTCTTCTGAAAAAAAAACAGCACACCCATGAATGAATGAATGAAAACACCTTATTGTACACGTTAAAAAATAAAAATTACAGACAAAATAGACGACACAAAGCAAATAGTACAATGGGCGGTCTTATCGCTTTGAAGCTATTTCTTCCAGACAAGCTTTGGATGGAGAGGATTTAGTTATGGCAAAGATATGGCTGGGGGTGCTCTTTTAACACTAAGATATGGATAAAGGGAGTGCAACTAATACCTAAATACTTTATAAATACAAATATACATAAATACATTATTAAATTATGTACGTATATATAATATATAAAATTATGATATATATAATAATTTTATTACATAAGTACATTAATTAAATACGATGACGTTTCTGATAGATATGAGCTTTTTACCCTAGATTTAAGTATAGCTAAGGATGAGGCTTACCTTATTGTTATTGGTAATGCATTTCATAGACGTACTGCTCGGACAATAAAATAACTGTCATAGAAGCTAGTACTATGGACTGGCGCGCACGACCGGCGTTAGCGGGGATGGGAAGAATGAAAGAACTCAAATCGCTCCTTTAAATAGGAGGGGGTTAAGTGATTATGCAGTATGTTGGAAAAGGATATGAGCATTCCGGCAAAGGCAAATAGGCAGCCATTTGAGCCTAAAACGAAATCAGAGAAAGTCTAACTTGCGGAGTCCAAAAATGTACCCATTTAATCTTTTAACAGAAAATTCTCTTAAATCCATAAATCAATCTGTAATCTGAGAATTAGAGACTCCCGTACATGTTGACAAAATAATTTCCGCGGCATTCGCAATTGTGTCATCAATTGCTAATGCTACGGCAAATACGATCAAAATGCTAAACAGCTGCCAAATCGGGATCGCGTTTATAAAATATCATTTTGTGTAATCGATCGTTCAAACATCACGAGTAACTGGGATCCAATTAGAGTCGCGCAAATATTTTAATCACATTCATATTCCGGAACCGTGTGCCAACAAGTTGGACGTTGCGAATAGAGGTGTGATCTGAAGTAGGCTTTGAATTCGGTGAAACGAGTAGCCGAAAATTAAAACTTCGTATGATCTATTAGCCATTACCAGCATAGTTTTTATACCACCCGAAGGCGTCTGACATATCGAAGACTCGACTCGATAGGAATCGATTATGAACAGACTCCCAAGGTATGTACAAAAATTGACAATTAACAAATTTAAAAACACACTCAAATAAAATCTTTGTAAAAAAGCCTACTATAAAATATCGGATTATTTAGTCGATATAGAAGCTTGGGATTGAAATTGCTCCAACTCGTTCAAAGTGTTACAATTTAGACGTAATTTATTTTCTAAAAGGATCATTAAAAAACCAACCAACCTTGTTTCTTGCCTTTCTTTCCTGGCTTGGTCGCGAAGGAACAGGCAGTAAAATTAACGTTTCAAAGTGATCCTTGTGATTTTAATTTAAAAATATTTAGCTTTGACCTTGCAGAAACTTCAAAAAATATTCTAGACCAAGTATAACTTAACTGTGCACTTAGGTACTAACAATCACGCGTGTTTTAGTACTTGAGTGAACGTGGCAGTGAATACCTAGTTTTAGGATTTGCTTAGCACACTAATCACATTAATATTAAAAATTCCAAAAATATTGATAATTATTATAAATACGAGATTTATCACGTACCGTTTTATTGGTGTTTCCACCGGCAATGTTTCGGTTCAATTCGTGAACCTTTATCAGTGTGGTTCATCCGTTCCAAATAACGTCTTGCCTCTCACATCGGTACGTGATAAATCCCGTATTTATAATAATGATTGAAATCAATCACGAACGTTTTCTAAGTAGAAACTTTGGATGTTGGTTTATTTATTTTGTTTGTTACCCAATCACGTCGTAACGGCTTAACCGAGATCAATGAAATTTGGTATGTACGTAGATTATAATCTGGATTAGCACATAGGTTACTTTGTATTCTATAAATCAGGTCCCATGAGATAAAAATGGGGTTTCAAGTCAAGTTGTAACAGCGAGTTTAGCTTTATTTCTAGGTTACCTACACATTTAGTAGTGTAACGCGTGCGAAGTCACGGGCAACAGCTAGTACTGAATATATATAAATTGAGTGAATGGCTCCTGATTTGGTATCGTGAACATGAGTGACCCGTACAGTGTTCGGTTAGATTTTGTCTTTTGTATTTTGTTGTTGCTTGTTAGTATAATCTGATTCTATTAGTGGAGACCTTTAAATAGCCTGTTTATAACTATTTACTGTAACTATTGTGTTTAATATGTGCTGATGGTTATCCTAAAAAAAATTAATAAAAAAAAATAACCTAAACCCTAACATTATTTGAGCCTTAGCTTCAGCTCCATTTTAAATTTTAAGACCTTAAGCTAACACTTTCTACAAAATCCATAATAAGCATACTGACATTGTACTCTGCATTATTAAATACAATTTTCGCTACGACTTTTCGGCTTCGCAGCCCCATTGCGGCCCTCCCTAGTATAACAATGCAATTTGGTGCGAGCTAATGTTCAAATGTTCGCAAACTAAGTCCGTCGGTGGCGTTATGCCGAAATTAATTTGAGTATTACATGCATAACTTATATCGGACGTTGTTGAGTTGTAATTTGTTGAGCTAATTGTTACGCTAGTGCAAGCCTGAGGCCGTTGTCTTGTAACTTGTAGAAGTTTGCAATGAACAGACGGTATGCTAATTTGAGTCTGGGAATTGTATTGTCAGAACTGGGTGCAATCTATTCAAGGGATTAAGGATTTTGGTTCAGATACAATTTCTGGCTATCAAAAACTTGATCGGTAATAACAACAAACTGTGGAAGAGAGATGAATGGACTGAGTGACAACTGAGTTCCTTCACTCAGTCCATTCATCTTTTCTTCGGCCTTCCTCTACCTCCTATATCCATCCATCACATGATTTTCTTCCCTACTCATGACATGCCCATATCACGCTAGCCTCTTAACTCCTCAATTTTTTTATCACTGGCGCTATTTCCTATATATTATGTAGCATTTATTGTTGTTTAATATCTCTGTGGAGTCACTGGTGTACCCTGTGCATTTAATTAAAGTTCAGTTTTTATTATGGCTAATAAATTAAAAACTACAAGGTTTAAACTAAAAATAAAAACTTGATTGAAATGTACTGATGAAGACCTTTCATTTAACCTGCAAATTGATTGAATATTCTCATTTTGGTTTTTTTTACCCCTCTTGAACCTCAATATCTCAAGAACCCTACATTTTTTGCTTATTTAGTCACACCAGGATTGTGTTATTATTACCTCTCTATACCAAATTTCACGATGATCGGATCAACGCTGATTTGCTCAAGTTGATATGGAGATCTCGCTTCGCTCGACCAAAAACACCCTATTTTTGCGTGGAGGGCTAAAAATGGATCGAAAAATCAACAAAGAGTTCCTGAAACAATGTTAAAAGCATTCTAAAACTGATGTCCACATAACTATTTAAGCTGCTAAAAGGGATAAATACTGAGTGTACGGGCCAAATATATGGAACATCTTTTTTTGTGCATTAACAGGGTAAAAATTGTTCATAATGATAAGTATTTCTACCAGCGTTCAACACTAGTTTTCTTATAGTATAATTTTCAGTGATATTATTCAAACGTCTCACGGCTTCCACTAACGGATCTTCGGCAGCTTAAGAGAGTCACTCTCCACACATCCTCGTCCCGTCTCGTCCCATTTCGTCGCATGACACATGGAGCTTCTGACACTCATTAATCATACGAGGTAGGGTTGCGTTTCGAGAGTTATGAGTAAAACTAGTGGTTCGCCCCGAACTAAGTACTCGCGAGTCTCCCATAAAAACAAAAACACGGATGCATAACCAAATTACTTGACACACAGTTTCATTAAAATTACAGGTAACGGTAGTTCATGTAAATTGGTTAATTTTTTTGTTAAAGAAGTTGCAGTTATTCTGGATTTTAGACTGTTGACCAAATTACTTGACACACAGTTTCATTCAAATTACAGGTAACGGTAGTTCATGTAAATTGGTTAATTTTTTTGTTAAAGAATTTGCAGTTATTCTGGATTTTAGACTGTTGACATATTTGTGTCAATAAAACTACACGCGTACCAAATTTCAACACTGTGGGATTACTGGTGTACTCTATAAATTTCGTCAAAGTTCAGTTTTTATTATGGCGAATAACTTACAAACTGCAATGTTTAAACTAAAAAAAACGGGGTCGAAATGTACTTGTACCTTTCCATAAAGGTATCACTTAACCGGATGGTCCGTTTTTTTACCCCTTTTGAACCCCTAAATCTCAACAACCCCTCCAGATTTTTAGCTCATTTAGTCACACCAGAATTTTGCCAACATCAAACTTCACGATGATCGGATAAACGCTTCGAAAGTTATCCTAGGATAAACAAACATACATACAACGCCGATTTGCCCAAGTTGATTTAGAGATCTCGCTTCGCTCGAGCAAAAAAAAAGTGCTTCAAGTCAATTACCATTTTGAGTAATAAGTAGCAGTTCAAAGGGCCTTTTAACATAAGACAGGAAAATAATTTTCGTAAAAGGTGCCCCTTGCCTCATAAGGATGCTCTTTTATACCTACATGTATCTTCTTATAATGTTTGATATGATTTAAATTCAGATTTTGGGATGATCATTATACTACTTACAATTATTTGTTAATATTTATATTTCTTTTTCTGTTTTTGTGCCTAGTTAATATATGATTTATGCTTTTAATACAATAAAGTGCAAAATTTCGCATACACATTTTTGGGTTGGAAAAATCCATTGATGCCTGACGGACTTACTTTTGGACCGGAAGTCGAAGTCAATAAAAGTGTCCTTTTGTGTAGTGCATTATGC
The DNA here is from genome assembly GCA_963924445.1 of Philereme transversata. Lineage (NCBI taxonomy): Eukaryota > Metazoa > Arthropoda > Insecta > Lepidoptera > Geometridae > Philereme > Philereme transversata. The sequence continues at coordinate 16,521,214 of OZ004340.1, forward strand.
AGATACACAAACATAGATCTTGATACCTCACTTCTCATTTGTTTTGCTGCACCCAAAGATGGTGCCAAAAATCGGTTGCCAAGATTTTATGGAAGATAGAAATCTATGTGGCACGTATTTATGGTTGCTGAAGTTCCTTTATCTGTGAACTTTCATTAATTTTGTCGTAAAAACTAGATACGCTACGAATGAAAAATAAAAATCCCAAAATTGGTACTACCAAACGCTGCGGTCAAATCACTCTACATTCCTAAAGCTCTATTTTCACTAAAAACGGGTTATTCATCATGATTTGTGAATGTACAAAACCATCTTTAATCTTCTTCTTACTTCTTCTTCATCGTACTTTGTCACTTCTATAGCGTGGCGTGGCTTTGTTGAGGTCATCCCTTATGCAGGTAGTAGAGCAGATGAGACATGGACTAAATGGGTGCTCCGCAGTCGCATTCAATCCGGAAAGAGTCTCTTATACCCCATTTATACAGGCTTTGTCTGCAGCGGCCAATTTGGGTCCGGAGTCTGTTTATTGACTTATCTCTAATAAAAAAATTTTTTTTTTCATCCTGAATAGATCTTCGTTTGACTACAATCTTACCTTATGGTAAGCGATGATGTGTTCTAAGATGAAGCACGAATTTTTAGAAGACACCTATTATTCACTCTTACCTTAAAGTGTCCCGGATTGTAAGTAATCTTTAGGAAAAACACATGACGGCATAGTGTTCCATTACGCGTGAAAAACTGCAAAACTGCGTTGAATAAGTAACTAAATGGAAAGGGTTTGGTAGCTATGAACCACACACTGAAAGAAATAATAGGTGGTTTTAACCTTTTTTCAACCTATATTTTAGGTTAATTTTTGCACCTACCGACATGTTTTGTTGAATTAACAAAATAAAAATAGTTTAACTATAAAGGTAAATTTGACCTGATTATATATATTTAACTTAGTTATTTTGTTGACTCAACTTCGTTAACATGTTGACTTTTACTAAATTATCATTTGGACTTACTTAGATTCGAATATACCAAAAATGTTGTGCTGTAATAACCTCTTTTAGTGGTTGGTTTAACCTGTTAATTTATAACAATTTAATTTTTTAGAAATAAATATACATACATAGTTGATTAACATAATATTAAGTTAACGCAACTCAAATGGAATCAACATTATGGAATTCAACCTATTCGTTTTTTCAGTGCAGACAGACCTGTCGTTACATCACCCCACTGCTGGACATAGAGATTTACTACGTGTTTTGTTAAGTACGACATTATATGAAAACACGGGAACTTTCAAACAACCTTATCATCTTGTCCTAAAATATCAATGAATCAGCCTATATAAAATAGGTTAACAAAATCTTATTCGTTCATCATGTAAGTAGGGCATCGTCGCAAATGCGCTGCTGATTTATGTTACAAATTGTTTATTGGAATTGTATCGATTACTCGATAAATATTCAAGCTACCGGTATTAAACCCACCTCTAAAATCAATTAATATGATTCCAGATGTACCTATGTTTTGAGTTAATGTCGTACAAAACAGGTTGTACAATGTTACTCACCATTTTTGTTTATACCATTGATTCCGATCCTGTTGATAGATAAGATTTTCAACTTAAAATACTGTTTACTGCGTCGAGAACTTTTCAAAACCGTATCTGAATTCATGTCACAAACTCATACAGTATCAGGAAGTTAATTGATTGCAGAGTATATTGACAAGAAAACGTTTGGGAATGATACATCATGTTGTGTCAAACAGGGCTGCCAGCTATTAATCATGGCAGCTGAATGAACGACGCACGTGCTTTCGCAGTACGCTATCTGCGAGCTATTTTACGCTTTTGGTAGTAAATAATAAATAGCAATATTTATTATTTACTACCAAAAGCCATACATACATATACATAAAGTATACATGCTCTTTTTATAGTATTAATGATGTTTTTAAATTTTAATATAAGATATTGACATTGTTAAATAATTACCAAATGACAAATATTTGCACGCCTGCATACAGGTTGAATACATTAACAAGCCTAGATTTAAGGTCTTTTATTGTAATTTTTGTGTATTCTAGCGAATAAACAATTGGATTTGAATTTGAATTTGTACTTTTCACACAGCGCTATCTAACCCAAAACTAAGCCGAGCTTGTATTAAGGGAACCAGATAACTAATAGACTCCATAATTCTTTTTTTTTTAATACACCCTTGTAATATATAAACAACATCATCTATATATATATATATATATATATATATATTATATCTAGACCAGTATGATAGATAGATGAGCTAATTATTTTAGGTTTGGTGTTTATAGTGGGTTTTTTTGGATAGTTTGGACTCAGTCATGTCATGTCATGTTGGAATAGTCAGTTCATCAATCAATAGTAATTCATAATTGGTTATATATGGTGTGTTATTATATATAGTGTAGTTTATAATTAGTATATAGTTTTTAATATATAGTCCAAATCTAGTATTAATATATCTTAATAATTTACGTATATAATTAGGATAACATATAGGACTATTTGTTTTTGTTTTTCGGAAGCCTGTAATATAGAGATGTTCCATGTGGTATTACAATGGGCATTACCTTACCGTAACACAGTTTTATCTAGCACTGGGGGTAAGGATCCTAAGCTTCGTGCTAACCAGTGTTCTTATCTTTAGGTATCATTAAAGTGTTACCAGCTAAGTTACCTTAAGCACTTGTCTCACCGCCGGCAATGAGCGAGAAGCGAGTAGAGCTAGAAACTAGAAACGAGTTGGCGAGCTGCGAGAAGCAAGTGTTGTAGTCGCGACAAAATAGTGGAGAGCGAGTTCTCGCCGGCAGTGTGAACGGCCAGCGATCAACTATTAATATACGTGTCTCTTTTACTGACACGGAATCTATATCTTTTGTTCGTTTCTTCAGCGAGAAAATAGTTGATAACTAATCGCTTACTCGCGAAATCGTCTAAGAAATCGTTTAAGCGATTCCGTCAACGCTTTGACTTGGTTGTTCTTCAAAGATGCAAAGTTCGCATGATATACATCATGCGAAAAATAAAATGTTCGTATTGGCCGTTAGAATACCTTCAAAAAAGTTTCCAATATGCACTTGTCAAAGTTAAAAATTTTAACGTTATTCATTATTCTCAAGATTGTCTGAGATAGCCAAAAATAGTTTATGCAAAATCGCAAACGTCTCGAGAATTGGGACCTATCTTCAACCACATCCTTCCCTCACGAATCAGTTGCCTCCTGATAGGTTTATGGTGCTGTCATAAACCGAACAGCCGCAATGCATACCCGTATAATATTGTTATAATCTGATTATATATGTGCGTAAATGCTCCGTAATTTACGATGTACCGTGATGAGGGTAATTTGGAATTTATGAAGTGTAAAAAAGTGAAGTGTCTATTAAGATATCTTTTAAATAGTCATTAACACAACAGTATTGCTTGGGTGTGTAAGGGATGGAAAATTATCTCAACTTTGTGAGGGAAAATAACTGAAGTTAAAATGTAATGTTGATATTATAGGCACATGAGGCTTTTTATATGTATGTCTGACGGACGCAATTCAATGCCATATTATAGGCAAAGTCTAAGTAAGCCGTTACTGCAATATAATGCAATTTGTATATATATATATATATATTGTAAACTAGCCGTTGCCCGCTACTTCGTACGCGTTACACTACTAAATGTGTAGGAAAACTAGAAATAAAGCTAAACTCGCTGTTGCAACTTGAGTTGACACCCCATTTTTGTCCCATTGGAACTGCTTTAGGGGATAAGTAAGTATCCTATGTGGTAATCCAGGTTATAACCTACATATAATATACTAAATTTCATCGAAATCGGTTCAGCCGTTACAAAGAGATTGAGTAAAAAACAAACAAACATCCAAACTTTTATAGTTCTAGTTAGAGACTAGTTAGTACCTACCTACTGGTTGAGTAGGTATCCTTTGTGTTCTAAAATAAATATCTCATTCTATTGTATTTTTCCTGTCTGTCTACTATTTTGTTTGTGATTCGTTCTGTGTTTCTTTGTGTGTCAAATAAATGTATTATATTCTATTCTATAGTTAAAATATTAGTGTGATGTGATAATTACTGATTTAAATGGGTATTTATCGTTTATGTACCTTTTTTATCTGTTATCCCGACATTTGCACGATTGTGTTGCAAAAGCCGAGGTCGCGGGCAGACTTAGTAATCAGTAATAATTATGTACAGTGCTAGCGAAAGTTTGAAAAATACTAATATATTGTTTCTTGTAAATATTGCATTTCTTTCACATTTATATTTTCATACCATTAAACTATTACATTTCATGGTTAAAGGTACTTAGTTATTCAAAATCACAATAACTTGTTTCCGCATAAATACCCTACTCGTGTTTCTAAACCTTACCAGTCCCTATTAGAAGTATCCAAAACGGCTTCGCTGTAGAAATCCGAGACGATTACCATCATGACAATCATTATTATCATCATCCACAGTCCAACTTAATCCACTGCTGGATAAAGACCTCTTTAAGTTTATGCCATCCATCATGAACCTGATGCTGTCAGATCCACATGTTGCTGCCAGACACACTTCGTTTCTATATACTCTGTCACTACCTTGTCGTCACCTAACTCTTTCTTTCTCCTGCCCTCTTCCTACTTTGTTTGGGGTCAGACCTCCTTATTCTTCTGCGCCAGGAAATAAGATCCTGGCTTATCATTAGAGAGATGTTGAGGGTTAATATCCCCTAAAACATTGGTTCACCAGGTAGCGTAAGGTGTTTCTCTACCCCAGGGTGTAATTGGCATTGGAACTATATTATTAAAATTGTATATTTTTTGTTACCAGCGCTGATGGTGAATACGTAGTAACAACCATGACAAAGGCGGTTCTTCATCACACAGGGAAGGTTATGTGGACCCCACCAGCCATCTTCAAGTCTTCGTGTGAGATCGATGTGCGCTACTTCCCCTTTGATCAGCAGACTTGCTTTCTTAAGTTTGGATCCTGGAGTTACGATGGAGATCAGGTACTCTTAAAAACCTGTAAGTACTATCATCCAAGATGTGTATCACATAACCCTATTTGTGCACAAGCTGGATGGAAAAAACGCAAAATAGAAAGCTTTCGAACAATTTGAAGGAGGCCTATACCCAAAAGGGGCCTTAATTAAAATGTATATACTTAATTTAAATATGTAATGTCATTTAAGTAATAGTTGAAGTCGGGATATAATAATGGTTTTTATTTATTTATTTATACCTCTATTTGTGGTACAAATCGTAGATGATATTATTATAGTTACAAATTATAGTGCAAGTATTTTGATGACCCTGTTCGTAGATACTGTTTTATATACTGCTTCATGGAATTCCATGAAATTTTCAAGAACATTTTTGAAAACTAGCTCATTATTGTATTAAAAAGGCATTCACAACAATTCGTCAGCCAAGAATTTATCAAGTAGAGAATGTTAATAATGATAAGAACATTTGCAGATCGACTTAAAGCACATCAACCAGAAGAAAGGTGACAACATGGTGGAAGTGGGCATCGACCTTCGGGAGTACTACCCCTCAGTGGAGTGGGATATCCTCGGAGTGCCAGCTGAGCGGCATGAGAGATACTATCCTTGTTGTCAAGAACCTTATCCAGGTTAGTAATATTTACTGCCAAAATTTTCTCAACAATGTATATAACAATGTATAATTTAAATCGAAAGGAGATAGGGAAACGTCTATAAAGGTAGGACAGATCAAATACTCACCAATGATACTTTATTTAACAACCTTGTCTGAGACGAAAGTCGTAAACGTCTCAGAAAAAATATTATGCTGCGTAGTGTTACGTTTCTTTTTCCTATAACTGAGAGGTTTTGTTAGTAGGCACGTACATATTTATTTAATCTTTTCTACTTTTAGACAACCACCAAATTACTCAAGCAATATAAATCGTACATGATCATCATCAATGTTAATTGGAAGATGTAAATACAGCTGTCACGATGATCTAAGTCAAGTCAGGATCAAACTGCTATTATAGTTAATGATTTTCATAAAATGTTTAAACATTTTACTGACGAATGACGCTAAAATATGTCATTCAGCAATGATACAATATTTTCCTGATCAATAATTATTATGGGGCACTTTCGTTAACCCTTGCAATTTCGGGATGTAGTCAGTAATCCATTACTGTGTCACAGCACCTCTTTCCTTGATCTCTCCTTGATCTAAGTCAAGTCAGGATCAAACTGCTATTATAGTTAATGATTTCCATAAAATGTTTAAATATTTTACTGACGAATGACGCTAAAATATGTCATTCAGCAATGATACAATATTTTCCTGATCAATAATTATTATGGGGCACTTTCGTTAACCCTTGCAATTTCGGGATGTAGTCAGTAATCCATTACTGTGTCACAGCACCTCTTTCCTTGATCTCTCCTTGATAAATGCCTCAAATAATTGCACGAGGTATCGCCTCAATCAGCATTCTGGCTGCCTCTCGGTGAACATTTAGCCAAAACAAGCGTTTAACCTGTTCGAGCCGGCCGTAAAACGTGGTAAAACGCAGTAATTTAGCATAGATAAGCTTCTACGCTTCAGTGTAATTTACAGCCGACGAGTTGAGATTAGCCTCTAGTGAAGATGTGTTGCTTTTTGTTTAGTTGTATTTGTTTTTTAGACACTGGATTTTTAAGAAAAGTTATCATAGATTTTCTTCTGGTCTTGTTTGGTGTCACTGGGTATTTGTATTTATTTTACCTGATTGCGAACTGTTAAAGATAAGATAAGATAATTCGTTTCTCCCAACATCATCATATACTTAAACAATCAGGCACAATAAGAAAATTAAAGTTGCACGTTACTCTTTCAGCTCAGCAGCATAATGCTGGCTGTTGTATCAGCTTTTGTTTAGTTTCCCTTATAGATTGGTAATAAATAAAAGTGGTTGAAACAGATAATAGAAAAATATTTATCTTCTGAGAGTAAATAATATTCGAAACTTTTTACCTGTTTCAACAGTTCAGTAAACATATTATCCAATCCAAGATTGCAACAAGATATTTGTTTTGAAACTTCGATTAGATTTATATACCTGAGAACGAGCACCTACCTATCCGCATCCTTTTCCGCTTTTAACAAATTCTGGAGTACTTAAGTGGCTCTTTAGGCGTTAAATATGCCTAACAATGAACAATTTGAAGTATACTTACACATGTCATTTTGGGACAACATCTGCATAATTAACAAATAAGCCAAAAATTTAATATCAGATATTTATAATAAATAAATGCTGGATATTTCACACAGCGCTATCTAGCTCCAAACTAAGCAAAGCTTGTACTATGAGAACCAGATAACGGATAGAATACCTTATACATACATATAGTTTTTTTTGTAAATACATACTTATATATTCATATTATGGTGGGCTTCAAAATGAACGCCTTCAAGAGAGGTGTAAATAGGATATTAAGTGCTAGGCAACGCGACTGCAGTACCACGAGTGCTGCAGGAGTTTATAGGCGGCGGTGACATCAGGAGGCCCGTTAGCTTGTGTGTCTACAAGTTTAATACATATATATAAAAAAATATATAATACCTAAACCCGGAACTAATATCTGTAGATCATACAAACATTTGTCCCGCAGCGGGAATCTAACCCGCAAATTCCTGCGTCTCAGCCGGCTATTCGCCCACTGCGCCATAGAATAGAATAGAATAGAAAAACGTTTATTTTGCATCACAAGTGTACAATGGCTTAGACAAATGGGTATAAATTAATTAACAAATTTGTGAGCAAAAACGGTCACCACTCAGCATTGAGCTATAGTAGCATATTTATACTACTATAGCGCTGGTCTTCCGTGGTGCCATAGAGGTCGTCATTCCAGATTCTCACGTTATCGACAACCTGGTGTCTGGACAAAACTAGTATGTTTTAAGACATTATATAACCAGCGTTTTTTATCAGATATTATGCAATAATAGCAATAATAAGCAATTCCTAGCCTAAATTATCACAGATCTACATATACAGAGCGAATGATTGTGTCGTATATCTATCTGTATCATTTGTCACATGAAATACAGAGAAACACATCACGAACCTTCGTCGAATCCTTATAATATAGCCGTAAGGTAACGCATTTATTCTGTAACATGTGTTGTCAGTCTTTGATAGAAACCTGTCAATTTGAGTTCCGTAAACTTAAGTGATAAAAGTTGTTCGGTGAAATCGAGCTTAAGTCTCGCGTGGATATACATTTTGAATTGACAATGTTATATAACTTATTCAATCTTTTCTGAGTTGAGTAATGATTTGACAAGCTCTTCGAGATTTTGGGAAAAATATTAAACTGTACGAGTACCAACGTTTCACTAAAAATGTTGGTAGTAAAAAATGTTTAATATTTGTTTATACTTTGACGATATCGAGGCTTTTCAGCGCTAGTATAAAATTATATTAACTAACTTTTATTAAATTGTCCTGTTTGTAGAGCCCTTTGCATTTTTACACATTTGTGGAATACATAATTTTCTTCTGCTTACGTGCCATTTCACAAACAACCATATATTTCACGTTTAGATAAACACATTTTGAGTTCATAATGACACCCTTTTCATTTCGTGGAACGGCCCTCGTGAGATTTTCTGTTGAAACGTTTTTACGGTTTTTACTTTTATAATTTACGAACATTTTGGTTTTTTTTATTGGCATTTACTTTAACGGGGTAATAAGATATTTTTTCGGAAGATAAGCCATTTTGATTTTATTAAATTATATAATTTAAACTAAAAGAATTAATTGTACAATTTCGATGTTCATGCTCTCAGCTAAATGAAAAGACGACCTAATAAAGGTTGCTTGGAGCAGTTTGCAGCCCGCACTAAATCGATCGCTCTGATAATGGCGAAGTAGGCCTGTGATCCGCAGTTGACGTCCTAGGCTGATTTGATGATGCTACTATTAACAACTAAATTAATTACCGTGCCAGGTAATCAAGTGGGTGTAATGGTCGTATTAATTAACCTACCTAATAATTACATTACCACAAAACCACTAATGCATTAAAACTCAAAAGTAAATGCAGTAATGAAGCTAAACAGCTGAAAATTCGCGTCAATTTTATTTATAATTGTGTGATTTTCAGTAATCGTCAAATCTAAGCAATTTGGTTGAAGTGGGTACCTATCACGACGACCTCTCGTAAACTGAGTCCTCCTCACTCAAGGCTTTCCCGGTACTAAATTAGAATTCCCTTTTAGGCTCCTTGACGAAAACGTTTGCTTCCGAAAGGTTCCATGCAATATAAATGACATTACAGCCTGTTTACTTTTCACTTGAATTTTGAACGAGTTATGCTATATTTGCACTTCCAGTGGTAGTTTGAATTAGTCTCAAAGGTTTGCTGGAAGGAAACTCTCGTTGGGGTTTTGATTTGTACATTAAGTGTTTATCTCTGTAATATATATTTGTTTATGGTAAATAATAGGTTATATTACCTGCTTAAAGCCTGTTAGGCATAGGTTGTGTTACCAAAACTAGAGGAAAGTAAGATAACGTATTTCAACTACATAAAACGGCAATACTTACAATAATATAATTTGTTCCATTTATAGCAAATTTGGTGCACCCTGGGAGAGACCTACGTCCAGCAGTGGGATGTTGTAGGTTGATGACGGTGATGATAGCAAATTTTACTCAACGTATTGCTTTCATCTAATGAGACTCGTATAACGGAGTAGGTATTTTCAACACTTGCATGATCACGCCTCACCTTCTTTTTGCATGCCCAGGATGATTGGTAGATAATGCTATCAGCATTAAATCTTTCTAGCACTCATATTTTGTGTGAATATATTAAACTAATAAATATTTATTGTTTTAAGAGATCTACAAAACTTTTTTTACACATCCTTGAGTTGGAACAAGCATATGGCTCACCTGATGTTAAGTGGTAATCATCGCCTATAACAAAGTATTGCCTCGTAGGACACGCACCTTAGATGCGTGCCCTACGATGCACTGTATCCACTGCGTTGTGGTATACAGGTTTAAAACCTCACTTGCCTGTAATTTCACCAGAAACAATACCTTTAGAAACATAGATTACGCAACGTTCAAAATCTTGTAAAACAATTTAAAAACAGCATAGCTGACCCGCAGAACCCAGAGCCAGAAGTTAGAGGTAGTTTAGCTTTATAACAGTGAAATCAATATTATCAAAAACGGTTCAGTGGTTTCTGAGATTACAAACATACACAATAATAAAAACATGAAAACTAACAAACTAAAATCGCTACCTCCATAATATCTTTACATAGCATAAAATGAAGTCGCTTCCGGTGTCTGTTCTCTTAGATCTTTTAAACTACTCAACGGATTTTAATGCAGTTTTCAGCAATAGATAGAGTGATTCAAGAGGAAGGTTGATATATAACAATATTTTAAATTTAAAAGTCTATGTCTGTCGGGTGGGCAGGGGATTGGACAATGAAACACCACTTAAAACACTATGTAGAAACAGCCATACTATATTAAACACTGTCTGTTTCTCTGTCTGTCTGTTTATTGCGTTTCGCGACAAAACGGCTTAACCGATTTCGATGAAATTTGGGACCTATTTAGATAGATTATAACCAGGGTTGAGACGTAGGCTACGTTTTACCCGACTGCGCAGAAGGAGGGTAATGTTTTTACTGACAAATTACAAGTGTGAAGCCTCGGGCGGGTCAGCTAGAATTATTATAAAAAATGCTTAGTTATTCAAATTCTAATTTATTCGCAAAACATCGCAGGGCGACTTGCACAACGATAACTAAACGTATTTAGTGGCTAAATATAATTTAAAAAAATGTCAAATCACACAAATACGTCAAATTTAAACATGTTTAGTCACTAAATACGTTTCGGGATCGTTTTGCAGGCTAGCCTAAGAATAAGCAGGCAAGCTAGGTCGATACCATTTCAATTAAATTGTCATGATAATGAAATGTCAATAAAATCACACACTTTTAACAAATTGATATAGCACCAAAGCAAACCGCAGTCCTTTACACGGAACCCTTACTTAAATAGCAATTAGTCGTATCGCCAGAATACTCCAATTGCTCTCAATTTGCGCCCGGCACTCCAGCTACAGTTGGACAAATACAGCTGGTACATGTTTGCCATTTTCATTTCACTTATTTATATTTTAGATATCATTTTAGCTGTAAGTCTTCCTTTTGGACATATTTTTCATTTTGAATTAATTAAATAAGTAAATAAAATAATAGTCTAAAAAGTAGAAAATAAAATGTAATAATATAGTTTTGAATGTATTTGTATTAAATTTACTCTCGTCTTATAGGCTTTTTCTTCCAGATAATCTTTGTCTTATGTAGAAAAACAATTTGGCAACATCAAAGCTCTTTTATTTTAATTGCTTAGGTACTGTCTGACCTCTATCAGTGAAAGAATTAATCGTTTCTGTAATAAGAGTAAAAAGTAAATAGTTTCTGAACATACGTATGTTTATACGCCCTACAAACATACAAACTTACAAACTTAACATTTTTATAATACTACTAGCTTCTGCCTTCAGCATCACACGTGTGGTTTGTCCATAAAAAGTGTCCTATTTCTTAATCTAGATCATAATTATTATTATACCCATCGAGATCTGATCAGCCGTTGCGACATGAAAGCGTAACAAACAAACAAACTTACTTTCGCATTTATAATATTTATATGATGATTTTTATATTTTTATTGATATACATATATATATATATATATATTTTATTTGATATTTTTTTATTATTTTGTAATCTTCTCTGTTTTTTTTCTTATAGTTATTTATTTGGGCTTATTTTTTTATTATTTATTTTATTATTTATTCTTTTCTTTCTCGCATTTTAGTACCTACACCTACTAATCATTCATCTACTTACAGCTACTTATTATCTCTTTTGTGTTATATTGTTTCGTATGTTGTGTCAAATAAATGTTTTCATTTATAGATTGCTTAAGACTGTACAATTAACCAGCTTTTCTCTTAGAGTCTGTGGCTTGAGTGTTTGTGGATGCGATGCCTACGCAATTTGTAAGTTTCGTCTGTGGTTTCGACAAGTTACACTCGTGCGGCCAGACTGCAGATGAGTTTGTATTTCAATTACAATAAAGTGCTACCTACTCCAAGTACTAACTAACTAGATTGAATTATATTAACCCACTGCGTAGATTTAAATAAGTGTGTTTGTTCATTGAGTGAGCACCTGTTGAAGAAAGTTAATAAAATATTAATCATTTAGTACCTACTAATAAGCACACTTGTACTAACCCATTAACGTTTAATTAAGTTTATTTATTAACAAATATGGATCTTTGACATCTGAAAAAAATAAATGAATTGAAATTGAATTGAAATCAGTAAAAGTTCTGAAACAATTTGTAAAACCAATCTTTCCATTTATTGTAAAAAGATATTGGGATTGGGTTGGGTTCACTCACTTCTCACAGAGATCAGCCAGATAAAAGTGTACGGGAATTTAAATACGTAACTTTTTTTATGTCACCCATTGATTTCTTATTCATAAATTAACGCTTTACCCATTTATTAAAATAATGGTTTGTTAAAGAAGTATTCATGAATGAATGTAAACACTTAATTTAATCCAATAAAAATAAAATAAAACAAACAAAAACACAGAGCAAAAGTACAATATTTTTTTAGTATTAAACCCTCAGATTATACAAAATAATCTGAGATTAAACCAATCTTTTTTTAAACTTATCAACGATTACAGCTCTTTAAAAATAATAGGATCCGTAAATTTTAGAATCAGTCCCAATTAAGTCAACACAAGTTTACATATGTAGTATAAAATGAAGTCGCTTCCGCTGTCTGTTACCTTAGATCTTTTAAACTACTCAACGGATTTGAAAGCAATTTCCAGCAATAGGTAGAGTGATTCAAGAAGACGGTTAATATGTATAACTAGCTTCCGCCAGCGGCTTCGCACGCGTTGTTTGTCAACAAAAGTAGCCTATGTGTTAATCCAGGTTATAAATACGTACATTTGAAAGTAACTCTCGTCTCTCTATCTGTTTGTTACCTTTTCACGACTTAAGGGCTCGACCGATTTCGATGAAATTTGGTACTTATATACATAGATAGATTATGAATGGACTTGAGACATAGGCTACACTTATCACGACTACACAGAAGGAGGGTAATGTTTTATTGACAAACCACGCGTACGAAGACGCGGGCGGGTCATCTAGTTAGAAATAAATTAAATGAGAAAGGGCTCTAATAATACCAATTTATAAATACAGTGCTTCACGTTACAAACAACTCAACATTTCTAACAAAACCTTTTATAAGCTTTACTTAAAGTGATTTTTAGCATTCAAACTCCTTAAAGCTTTTATAACGATAACTTCTTTAGCATCGCATTCTTTAAAACTCATTTCCTTTATTTCAAAGTAAGCGACCGGAAACTGTTCACAACCAAAACAATACTTAAAATTCTTGACAAAGGAAAAAGAAGCCTTCGCTTATTTCCTTATTTTCGCCTTTAGCGCAAAAGAATAAGTTTTTTATTACGCCGCCGAATTCCCTTTGAACTATACATATTATAATAGGCATTTTATTCCGTTTGCAACCAATTTCTCGCTTGACGGTCCCGTGGTTGGCTGTGCTATACAATCAGATTAAGAATCTTCTTTTACGGAAAAGGTTGTTATAAAACTGTGATTTTTTCTATTTGCTTGGACAGTTGCGTATTGAATCATCTTCAAGTCTCATTCACAACATCACACTATCATGCCAATGTTACCCAATCAGATCGTAATGGAATTCAATGAAATTTGGTACATAGATAGAATATGATCTGGATTGAAACATAGGCTATTTTTAAATAACAAACCATGCCTGCGAAGCCGTGGGCGGAAGCTAGTATTTTATACTTTTTTGTGCTTCAAATGAGCCTTTCCGAAAAGGTTCATTGAATTTTCTCTCCATTGAATAAGAACGCTGCAGCAAAATGCTAAGCAGTGGCATATTACGGTCACCTAATTTCTGTGTTTACCTGTATTTTTTAAGATTCTATTCATGCTAGTAATTAATATTTTGGCTTACTAAATTACTAATCTAAAACAAGGACTAAAAAACCAGTGGCACGAGGAGAATGAACTTACAAGTATTTTAATTACACCCTCCAACGAATCCAAAATGTTCTTTGACCCAAAATTTTGTTTCAGATATTTTCTTCAACATCACCCTGAGGCGTAAAACTTTGTTCTACACAGTCAACCTAATCGTGCCTTGTGTTGGAATATCATACCTCTCAGTCCTTGTATTTTATCTACCAGCTGATTCCGGAGAGAAAATAGCTTTGAGTATTTCGATCCTACTCTCTCAAACCATGTTCTTCTTGCTGATATCCGAAATTATACCTTCAACGTCTCTTGCGCTACCTTTACTGGGGAAATACCTGCTATTCACTATGTTACTAGTTGGCCTATCAGTTGTTATAACCATTATTATCCTGAACGTGCATTATCGGAAGCCTAGTACACATAACATGATGAATTGGGTCAGGACATTCTTTATTACAAAGCTGCCTAAGTTGCTACTGATGCGAGTGCCTAAGGATCTGCTGAGAGACCTGGCTGCCGAGAAAATTGCTGGACGGAATGCAAAGAGGAGTAAGTTCCAGGATGCTTTGGCTGCAGCTGAGCAGACGAACTCGAATTCTTCAAGCCCAGACTCGTTTCGCCATCATCTACCTGATGGTTGCAATGGACTCCACTCTACTACAGCGACTAATAGGTTTGTTGATAGTACTGCAGAGTATTTGAACCGTTCTTATCATTCGAGTATTCCTATCATTTATGTTATCTCTCGTTATGCTATTAGAATCCCTCTATTTATAAAAGTCTCGGTAACACGCCTAATTTGAAATTAAGTTTAAATACCTAATTATATTTGCATAGTATCTAGATGGTAGAATATAATTAAAAAGATTAATGAAAGATAACATCATAGTTTATTTAGGTATCTATATTCTAGTTAAAAAATAATTCACTTTCTGACTTTTTGCGGATAGTACAGGCACATTCTGTTTTTCCATGCGGTGTAAGATACAAAATTAGCCTATGTATTATGTCCTTAGTCCAAATGAGCTCAGTGTCGAAAAATAAATTACAAATACATTTTTGCGTTTTTGATACTTATTAAAATTTGAATTAGATTTCGATAATTTAAATTATTATTTTCAACAGGTTCAGCGGTTTAGTAGCAACTCTGGGTGCAGGATACAACGGACTACCATCTGTGATGTCAGGACTGGACGATTCTCTAAGCGATGTGGCTCCGCGGAAGAAGTACCCCTTCGAGTTGGAGAAAGCCATCCATAACGTCAAGTTTATACAACACCACATTCAAAGACAGGATGAGTTTAATGCGGTAAAAATACCGACCATCTTTCTTTTATAATCTACTTTTGCATTATTTGAGGCTCCGCCTATTGCTACACGACACTAGCTAAATTATATTACATATAAAATTAATTTTAAGACGAGATCTACCTTAATTCTAGTATCAAATATTAAAATAAAATATTAATCAATTAAGGGTATGACTTACAGAGGTAGCATCGCTTATCAATTTCATCAAGCGTACATCGAGATACGCCTTTACCTCATCTTTCATCTGCATCATCTGAGCTGCAGAAGAAAAGATCTTACATAATAAATATAAAATAATCAACATCCATTTCTCTCACAGGAGGACCAAGACTGGGGTTTCGTGGCCATGGTACTAGACCGTCTGTTTCTTTGGATCTTCACCATCGCTTCCATCGTGGGAACCTTCGCAATCCTCTGCGAAGCTCCATCTCTATACGACGATACCAAGCCAATCGACATGATGCTGTCTTCCGTGGCCCAGCAGCAGTTCTTACCAGTGGACAGTGGTGGACCTAACCCCTTCCCAGATACTCCTATGAACTAAGCTAGTAAGACTTGAATGGGGAAACGATAATTACCTTTTCGCTAGATTAGAATGGGGAAAAAACTTCTTGCTTTCTATTCCTGAAAGCAAGAAGTCATGATCTCGTTACATGCCTCTAAAGGTCACTTAAAGTTAATTAACGTCATTGAAGTCAAAGTTACCAAGTTATAGGTTTGGTCCGTGATTTAAGACCAGATTGTTTTTGGATCATCATTAACTTTACCATCTTAGGAACCTTCACAATTCTCTGCGAAGATCCATCTCTCTACGACGACACCAAGCCAATCGTCGATATGTCTTCTATGGCTCAACAGCAGTTCCTGCCGGTTGGTATTGGTGGACCTACCCGGAATAAGCAAAAAGGGTGTAAAGAGGAAAATGGAGAGGAAGATGTCTGTTTGTATGTCTCAGGATAGCAATGAGCTACCAATAGTGTTACTGACGTCCACAGGCTACGGTAACCGCTTACCATCAGCCGTATGCTTGATTGGCAATGTAGCTACATCTATCGCCACATTGAAGAACAACTTTGTTATCAAACTAACCTATACGAGCTAGCAAGCGAGCGTCAATAATGGAGATGATAAGACGGCGACGACATCCAACGGCAATTGGAAGAACACATCGTGCAAATGAAATATTATCCAACAAGATCAACAAGACCTAAGGTCGGGGTCTTAGGACCCCGAGCTAAAAACCCCCTTTTTGATGGCAGACACCTATCAACCTTGCCAAAGCCAATAAAGTGAGAAAAAAATTAAGGTCTTTAAAGGTAAACCAAGATCATCGTCAAGGTCAACCAGCCTCGTCATTGAAGATTATTGTTTTTAATGTTTTGATTAGATGTCGATCAAGGTCATTTAAAGCAAACCAAGGTCATCATAGGTCAACAAATTATCATTGGAGATTAGTCATGCCAAGAAGAAAACCAAAAACATCGGTCGAACTCCGGCGTAGTGACGCTATAAACTATTAGTACCAAACTGACTGTAAGGTACTGTAGGTATAATTCAACTTGGATTGTATTGTCATTGGTTCTTTCCTCGTCAGTATATTAGTCACTCTACGCTTTAGACTAGTCTAGTCTAGTTAGGAGATGGCGAGCTTTAAGCTTCTCCGCACACGAGCCACGCGCTATAGCCACAAAACGCCGCCACTGAGCTGTAGACTACATATTTTGTACATTATAGATGAATTCGCCACGCAGCTAATACCAGTGGTCACTACACGCCACGAGACGCCGTTTCTCACTTCGTGTGGTCGTGTGGCCGACACCGACCGGACTGAAGATAAAAAGTAAAAAAGTGGCTGTCACGCGCTTACGCTACTAAGTGGTCGCTTCCAGGTTCATGTAGATTTCATTTTGTGGCTGTGACGCGTGCCTCGTGTGCGGGGAGGCTTAATGACAGTATGAAGATTTCTAGCATTAATTAATTTTTGCCAACCGTGATGATTGATTTATGAATTTGATGTTCTTGTTTAGTAATTGTTAGCGAATCTAGTTGTAGTTAGAGTAAAGCCAAAATATAGGCTGTGAATTTTTGACTCTTACATTTAATTATAGAATATAAGGTTTTAGACAACATCTATACTAATGTCTGTCTGACTGTCTGTTTGTTACGTTTTCCTGAATAAACGGCCAAACTAATTTTGAAATTTGGTATATAGATGGAATATGACCAAGATTGGGTAGGCTACTTTAATCCAACTGCGCAGAAGGAGGGTAACGCTTTGTTGACAAACAACGCGTACGAAGCTGCGGCGGAAGCTTGTTAATTATAAATATTCTATCAACATCTTATTTAAGGCTTCAAATAACATCTGAGACGCGGTAGGAAAGAAGGCAACTGAGACGTAAAAGGTAGCGGGTTTGATTCCCGCTAACAAATGTTTGCAACAACTACAGTATTGTACAGGTATTGTAGTATTTCTAAGTCTTAGAAATCTTAGAGTCAGGAAATATGGGAATGGGAAGTTAAATAAAAACAGTTCAGCAAACCTGATTTTACAATTTTCTTGCTACTTTTGAGATTCAATAAGTTAGGGTTAAATTATGGTAGTTTCTATTTTGTAACCACAAAATATGGCTGTGCTAGGTGTTTGTATTTATTCCCCAATATTTATAAGTTTGGTTTAGCCACGGCAACGTAAATTAAGGTATTGAGAAAAAACAATGCTAGTTTAATGGAAATCTCGAGTGTTTTTGCTTGAGAAAAGACAGTTAAACTCATCGAGGCTAAGCCCAGTTTATAAATAAGATGGTTTATGTGTAGTGCGTAATAATGGTAATTTTATAATATATCGGTAGTTTTTTAGACTAGATTTTAATTGACTTTTAAAGCTTTTCATAATATAATGTATTGTATATTTTCATAATATACAATACTTCGAATAACTCAATATCCTCAACTGAGGAGTGACTTTTTAAAAGGAGATACTTTACATTATACCATCTTATACTTCACGCTAAAATACACACTTTCCTACATTTATTTTGACGGAGAAAGGGATAAATCGTTCGGAAATTACACTTAAAAAAGCCTGTTCCAAACAAAACGGAAAACTATGTAAAAATGGCCCTCTAGGATTTTCAACTGTCACTTTTCTTCATTTACTGAAAAAAAGAAGATAAATGTTCTAATATCTTGTTTTGAAAAGTCACTCCTCAACTAATTTCCTTGATAATGAGCAAATACAAATGAAGCTATACTCTAAACCTCTTGTTACAAAGATGATATTAAAAGTACCTTAATTAATATCTTTGAAAATCTTTTCATTAGTGTTTCCAATAAACGTTAATCTAATAAAACTAACTGTTTCATTTACTCACCCTTCTCTTTATCAACAACTAGAATATAATTTTCATCACTCATGCTCTGTTAGTCATTTTTAGCTCGAAATCTGATGCGTAAATGCGATTTATGCTGCTAGGGCCGTAAGTAAATTTGAAAATAAAATGAGCCATTGCATTCATAAGCGCTAGATAGTGCTGTGTATTTCACACAGCACTATTTATTTATTAATTTACGAATAACTAGTATTACTCAGCAACTATCAATACACTCCGTACAGCTTTCATCATATTAACAACAAAACATAAATAACAATGTTGCTGGACATTTCACATAGTGCTATCTAGCCCAGAGCTTGTACTATGGGAACCAGATAACTGATAGAATACTTATATACTTATTTTTTGTAAATACATATTTATAATATACAGGAAACATCCAGACCTGGAACAAATATCTGTAGATTATAGAAATATCTGTTGCGCAGCCACGGAGGTCGTCAGTATTAGCCATAGGACATCCAATGCAGAACATAGGTCTCCCATAGGTATCCAGAGCAAACGATTTTGTCTGCACCCAACTGGCTTTATCAGGTCGTCTTTCCATCTAGTAGGAGGCCGTCCTACGCTGCGCTTTCCAGCAGCTTTCGTCACAGCTGAGTCAGCTTTGATCCATAGAAGGTTTTTACGTTATCTCTAATACCGAGTCCAAATATTCCTACCTGACTATGATACAAGATGTCGTAAGTTTCATTTTCTTCCTCTATCCGAACGAAGAGAAATAGCCGATTTGACTTACCTGTTTAACATAGCAAACAATACTGTGGATTGCCAAGAGCTTCTGGAGCTAATAGGACTGCGAACTGTTAAAGCTGCATTGAGAAATCCTATCCTTCTTTATGTTCCCAGCGTTAAAAATTATTTTATGGTGAGAGCTTGTAACTCCTTTAATTCATTGGCTAAGGCAAATAAGAGATTGATCTGTTTAACACAAAAACTAGTAAGCTTAAACGCTTACTTAGTGGCATTTACTTTAATATATAGATTAAGCACTTATCCGATGTCGTGTATGTGTGTGTGTGTGTATCTATATTTCCTATACCTAATTTTTTTTTCTCAGTTTGAGTGTCGTCTACCTTACCTGTTTATATATATTATATTGTCTATTCATCTCCTACCTTACTTGCGGAAACTTTTAATTGGCCTTCTTGTAATAAGTAGCATTTACTGTTGTTTATTTCCTTTTTTGTTGTTTATTTTAACTCAAATACCTTTTCTGTAACCTAGCTGTAAGTTTTCCAAAAATTCAATAAATAAAATAAAATAAGATACACTTGTCCGATACCTGCAGACCTAATTAAGATCCCAACGATGATTTCTATCCTCATATCTTATCAAATATGTTATTCAAATTAACAAAAAAGCCTTAAACAGGCAGATAGATAGATAATAATAATCTTTATTGCACA
Organism: Philereme transversata; assembly: GCA_963924445.1. NCBI lineage: Eukaryota > Metazoa > Arthropoda > Insecta > Lepidoptera > Geometridae > Philereme > Philereme transversata. Next base: position 16,541,510 of record OZ004340.1, read on the forward strand.
TAAAACAAAATTACATTACGAAAAAATACATACAAAAAAGGTTCGTCAATTTTCAAATTGATTCGTTCAACGTATTCCGAGTACATATTCCCTTTTGAAACTTTGTTACAGAATAGACTGTTAATAATGTTTAACTGTTCGTTAATAAAGTTCAAAATTATTTAGATCAAAGTTGTTTGACTATTTATCTTGTTAAAAAGAATTAAATTGATTTTTGCATCAAGCGAAAACCGACTCTAAGGTGACGAACCTTTTCATTCCGTCGCTGTACAATAAGAATATGAATAAATTTTGTTTAAATTCCAACAAATTTAGGTAATAGAAGATTATTAAACGAGGAGATAAAGCAGTGTCTCGGGCGCTATATTAAATAAATAATAAATAAATATTGCTAGACATTTCACACAGCGCTATCTAGCCCCAAACTAAGCAGAGCTTGTACTATGGGAACCAGATAACTGATAGAATACTTTTATACATTTTTTTTTTTTAAATACGTACTTATAATATATAGAGGAACAACCAGACCCGGAACAAATATCTGTAGATCATGCAAACATATGTTCCGCGGCGGGGATCGAACCCAGTACCTCCTGCGTCTCAGCCGGCATATATATTGAATACCGAACGTAACGAAGGATTCTAAAGTTAACTCACGAGCGGAGCGAGGGAGTTCCTAGAATCGTAAGCGCAGAGAGGAATATAAACACGCCCAAGATATATCCATGAGGAGAATACTCTACTTTTCACACTTTCTGCGAGACACTATAAACCAAATCTAGGTTGGTGCATTCTGTGCAGAGATTAGTTCGATTTACGAATAAGTTCTATAAGGAACTCTTTGGTCCAAATTATAATTCAGATGAGGTTCCAAATTAGAATTACAAAAAAAAATCAGTACAGTTTTACTCCCGGCTCAGCCGTAGGGTGAATCACTTGCTTTCGGTGAGGTTTAGATGACATATTTGACATTGTCGTGCAGGTGGTGTAAAAAATCAGTTAAAACTAAAACTAAAAAGCTATATAAAGCTAAGTATAAGGTTTCATTTGCAATTAAACAATTGCAAAAAAAGTACATAAGTTGGTATTCATTAGTCATGCGCTAAAAGCCAGACTAAATCATCTGTATCCCGGCTCCCAGCAACCTCCAGGTGGACGAACTCAATACAAAGTGCGTGGGTTTTATGAAGATGAATCTATCAATGGGCGGTCTTATCGCTAAAAGCTAAACATCGAAGCTAAGTTTTTATTTTGTCGGTATACTAGTTAGTGAACGAGCTAATCTCTCTTAAGCTGAATGTTTATACTGAATAATTCATGGCAAGCTAACCGATCGGCAAACGGTGGACTTTGAAACTGATTTTCAATTAGCTACGTTTTAAAAAGTCCTAAAATCAGCTTTAAAGCGCTTCAGTTTGTTGCTAGGAATTTACATTAGAAAGACTTCGATTCGATTGGATGTTATTAAATGGTAATTTGAAAAGAACTCTTTTACGTTTAATTAACTACTCACTAAAGTATCTATCTATATATATTTTATGTAAGTATGTTCTATTTGTATTTATATTTATTGATAGAGCGAAGCGAGATCTCCAAATCAACTTGGGCATGTATGTATGTTTGTTTGTCCGAGGATAACTTTCGAAGCGTTAATCCGATCATCGTAAAATTTGATACATGGGTAGGTACTGATGGTACAATTTCGGTGTGACTAAACAAGCTAAAAATGTGAGGGGGTTGTTGAGATATTGGGGTTCAAGGGGGGTAAGAAAAATGAAAATGAGTCTATTAGATCAAATGGGACGTCAAAAGAAAAAAAACAAAAAACTTCATTAGTTCATTTCGACCCCGGTTTTATTTTTAGTTTGGTTCTTGCAGTTTTTGAGGTATTAACCATAATAAAAACTGAAATTTGACGAAATTCACAGGGTACACCAGTGACCCCACAGTGCTGTTATTTGGTATGTGTGTAGCTTAAGTGACAAAAATATAGGCTAAAGTCTGAAATCCAGAATAACTGCAATTTGTACCACAAAAATGGATAACCAAATAACATGAACTCCCGTTACCTGTAATGTTAAAAAAATCTGTAGGTCAAGCTAGTTGGTGTTTATTTCGGGGCACTTATATAATATGATTAATATTTCGTCAAAGATTACGAATAATTTTTTTTTTGTTCTTATGGGTGACTCGCAAGATTTTCGGAGCGAACCACTAGTTTATACATTATCTAAAAGTATCAAATTATAATATTTAGCATTAGATGCACCCCCTTCATCCCTAGTTTAGATTTAAATGTGAACTCCCAAACATTCTTGGTTATAACTAAATCCTCTCCATCGAAAGGTTGTCTGGAAGAGATCGCTTCTAAGCGATAAGATTGCCCATTGTAATACTATTTTCTTCGTGATTTCTTTTTTGATTGTTTTTTTTATTTATATGGTGTATACTAAAGAAATTTCATTAATTAATACATCCATTAAATTATGCACGAAATTCCGTTTTAACTGTTCAGTGAAAAGTGATCGTATGTACAATATTAAGCTACAATATTAAGTAACCAATGGTGGCATTGGTTATGATAAATCAATGATCTAATCACCCTTTAAATGCAGTTTTTAAAACAGCAATATCGCCCTCTATGTTCTCGTATGACTGACAAAAACGACTAACAGTTTCCCACAGCGATTTGGACAGTTGCCAGTTCCGTGTACCGGGTTCGAATCCCGGCTTTTTAATCACCACTGCTTGTGACATGTGATTTGGTGGCCGTTTTATTGTATTATCCTATAGCAATAAATCGTACGTAAGTATCGTTTAGCTGGGTAAGCGATACTGTAAGTGCCTTATCACTCTGGCGAGTTGCGGACGTTTTTCCAGTGAGGCGATTTGTGAACATGTACGCCACGTTGATACAATACGTAAACATGCGAGCCCCGATGATAAAATTACCTCCACTGACGCGGAGGAGTTTTCAGAGTCATCTACTCTCGACAGAGCACCGACCTCGCCGGCAAGGGCCTCCCCCCCCCCCCCCCCCATCGGCTCAAGCCGATTTTCGTACCAGGTTGCGCTAGTTACCTCATTTTTTACTGGGTTGAGTGAGAACCCTCTGCTTTCGCCAAAAGTTCAGTTACGCTGCATCGGTCTCAAAGGTCAACATCGAGCCTTCAGAAAAAAAGACTTCAGTCATTTTAGGAACTATTGTCATGTTTAATTTACATATTCTGTCTTGTGTGTTGCTTTTTTAAGTATAAAAACTTGGTATCCTTTACTATAACGATTTGATTACCACTTCGATACAAATGCTTTACGTGATCTGCAATCTTCCTGCAAATGGTCACCGTGGCCAGTGCTCTCTTGCTCTTGGTACTGCAGACTTGTTACCACGAACAAGTAGAACCTGGTATCCTCGGTACATAAGTATCAGGTGGTACCAAAACTTGTGACTGTTGAGCGCTATTTATCTGCTCTTTAAATTCTATAACAATCTGAAATCTCCAGTATAAACAATAAAGTTCAATTTAGTCCCTACGATTTCCTCCGTATCACACACTCCCTAATGAAGCCACACTAACGACACCAAAGTAGTTTTGTTTCCTCAAATAAAAACTTTCTCGCTAGTCCCACGGCGCTCGGGTACAGTCGTAGAAATAAAATGTTTATCTTTGATATACTCAAAGTCAAAGTCAAAGTCAAATATTTTTATTCATTAAAATCACAAGGATCACTTTGAAACGTCAATTTTACTGCCTGTTCCTTCGCGACCAAGCCAGGAAAGAAAGGCAAGAAAACCAGGCTGGTTGTTTTTTTTTAATGATCCTTTTACAATAGGTACATAATACAGAAAAGAAATTACGTCTAAATTGTAACATTTTGAACGAGTTGGGGCAGTTTCAATCCCAAGCTTCTCTATCATCTAAATAATCCGATATTTTATAGTAGGCTCTTTTATAAAGATTTTGTTTAATTACGTTTTTAAATTTGTTAATTGTCAATTTTTGTACATCCCTTGGGAGTTTGTTATAAAAGCGCACACCTTGCCCTTTAAACGATTTACTAACTTTATGGAGTCTACATGTGGCAACAGCGAGTTTATCTTTATTTCTAGTATTAAAATTATGATTATCGCTATTTTTCTTAAACAAATTAATATTTTTGTGAACATACATTAGATTTTCATAGATGTATTGACAAGGGAATGTCATAATATCTATTTCTTTAAACTTATTGCGTAATGATTCTCTGGGGCCCATATTATAAATTGCACGAACAGCCCTCTTCTGCAGCACAAAAACGGTGTTTATATCTGCAGCACTCCCCCACAGCAGTATACCGTATGACATAATGCTGTGGAAGTAGCTGAAGTAAACTAGTCTAGCTGTGTCTACGTCTGTAAAAAGACGGATCTTTTTGACTGCGTATGCCGCAGAACTAAGTCTCTTCGACAACCCATCAATGTGAGGGCCCCATTGAAGCTTATTATCTAGGGTTATACCTAAGAATACGGTGGTGTCCACAAGAGCCAACTCCTCGTCTTTGATTTCACTCCTCACTTTTTGCAGGCTTTAAAAAAGGAGGAGGTTCTATATTAGTCGGTTTTTAGGGATCCGGATAGAAATGGTAAAACAGCTGATTATCTACTACTCAACCTATTGGCTTAAAATTTGAAAATGAGATAAATAATACTGAAATTCGTCGTAGCAAGTAAAAAAATTCATAAAAAACATTTGATTTAAAATATGGTTATCGAACAGATTGATTTACACATTCCAAAATAATTTTTATTTTCTATTTTGTCCAGGTTTGGAATTATAAAGAAGAATAATGTGGCATACGCAGTCAAAAAGACCCGTGTCTTTACAGCCGTAGACACAGCTAGACTAGTTTACTTCAGCGACTTCCACAGCGTTATGTCATACGGTATACTGCTGTGGGGGAGTGCTGCAGATATAAACACCGTTTTTGTGCTGCAGAAGAGGGCTGTTCGTTCAATTTATAATATGGGCCCCAGAGAATCATTACGCAATAAGTTTAAAGAAATAAATGTTATGACATTCCCTTGTCAATGCATCTATGAAAATCTGATGTATGCTCACAAGAATATTAATTTGTTTAAGAAAAATAGCGATAATCATAATTTTAATACTAGAAATAAAGATAAACTCGCTGTTGCCACTAATTGTAGACTCCATAAAGTTAGTAAATCGTTTTAAGGGGTAAAGGTGTACGCTTTTATAACAAACTCCCAAGGGATGTACAAAAATTGACAATTAATAAATTTAGAAACGTAATTAAACAAAATCTTTATAAAAAAGCCTACTATAAAATATCGGATTATTTATATGACAGAGAAACTTGCGATTGAAATTGCTCCAACTCGTTCAAAATGTTACAATTTAGACGTAATTTATTTTCTGTATCTTTCTGTTCGGGAAGGAACAGGCAGTAAAATTAACGTTTCAAAGTGATCCTTGTGATTTTAATGAATAAAAATATTTGACTTTGACGAAAAAATGCCGTTCCCTTATCTCCGAAGTTTGCGAAATGAAAAATCTAATATTAATATGATTCATATGATATACATATATGCAAAGATTACAGGAAAATTATAACAAAGTCTCTATGTAGAATAGTTTTTTAGTTACCTGTCTTAAAAGTTTTCTTGGTTTACCGGCCACAAACCTAGATGGCGCTGTTTAATTAACATAAATACACCTATATAAGTTCGGAACCCTTAGTGCGCTACTTGATCGGTCTTGTATGTATGTGCAGCGATAATTGTTTGCCAATTTGTCAGATTTCAGTGTTTCTTTTGTAAGAAAGGCGGTACTTTAGGGGTGGACCCACGTAAATTTAATTTGATGAGTTCTATGATAAAATCTGAAAAATGAGCTGTGTAAACGCTGTAGCAAATGCAGAGCTGAGGACCATTTGACCACCACTCTTAGCAGTTAGTAATAATTTTAGTCATTATGTAATAGTGTTTTTTTTGATGATTAGTTTCTTTTGGTGGTATAAATGTTTTTTCTTTCTTTCTAAGGCATCAGCACTTTTTTCCGGGTGTATTTGTAGTTCTAGACCCCTCCCCGTTTTGAGTTTTTTTTATATATCATCTGGAGATGGAACAAGCATATGGTCCACCTGATGTTAAGTGGTAACCATCGTCTATAACAATGTATTGTCTCGTCGGCCACGCACCTCAGGAACATGAGCTAAGATCCACTGTCTTGCGTCCATCAACTTGAAGCATACAGATGTAAATCCTCATGTGCCTGTAATTTCACCGGCAACCATATTCTTTAAACCGAAAAACAGTGCCGGCAATGCTGCTTGCCGGCATAAATAGGTATCGTGGTAGCACTTCCCCGGGCGAGCCCTTTAACAAGGAAATCTACTACTCACTAATACAAAACTCGTCAAAATATTGTACAAAGGTCCATAAAAGCCCGCGAGTGTACGTTTAAAAACACCTAGATCCCAAATTAGGATTCCGCACACGTTTGCACGGATATTAATGGACTCCACTCGGCGACTGTTTGAACTGCGCGAGGAAACGAACGAATAAAAACAATTCCGCATAAGGTAGCAGTTTTCGCATTTACCATTATGTTTGGAAAGCCTTTTGGCATGGAGTTACTGAAATAACCAGATAATTGTATCTATTTTTTGGGTTCCGCACCTCAAAAGGAAAAATGGAACCCTTATAGGATCACTTCGTGTTTTTTTGTTTTCCTGTCTGTCTGTCCGTCTACTAAGACTCGATTTCGCAGGAACGCGTGGAGGTACGTTGAAATTATATCAAACACGCAGTGGTCCCTTGAAGCTGTAATAAAATCTAGCTTTTAAGTCTAAGCAATAAAAACATACGGTCATTTTTGCCGCATATTTTGCTCGTAAACAAATCAAAACCCGTACTTTGACGTTGACCTAGAATCATGAATTTTGGCAAGAAGCAAGATATCATAGCACAAATAAAGGAAAAATCTGAAAATGGTTAATTTGAAGTTATATCACATAAATAAAATATTTTTACGGAACCCCTGGTGCGCTAGCAAGACTCGCACTTGTCCGGGTTTTTTAGACTAAAGTGTGTTTTTTTAACCTAGTTTTTCTTGTGCAACCCCACACTAGAATATACTACGTGAACGACATTAAATGAAAACACGGGAAGGGCTAATGGCTAGTATTGTTGTAAAACAGGTTTATTTAAAATCCATAGAAAAATTAAAAATTTTAAACATTCTTAATTTCAAGTCTTAAAATTTAAGTGAAACAGCCTGTATAAAATAGTTAAACAAATCATAATCATTCATCATGTAATTAGGTATCTGTTTAACAGACTAAGCGGCATCGTCGCAAAGGCGCCGCCGATTTACGTTGAAAATTGTTTATTGCGTAAGTCCGCTGCAACTGTAGCAGTAATAGGTGTGTGAACCTGCTAAATGTTCAAAATTGCTGGCTCACCAAGAATTTAACTAAAACCAAAACCCGGCAACTGGAACTCTTTTTGACATAACAGTACATCAAATCAAAATAAAACATGATTTTTATTTGCAACACATAATAACTACTAAAAAGAATACAAAATAATCAACACTGCGTATAAATAAAACAACATAAACTAACAAATAAACCGGCAGTCGACATCTTGCTATAAAACATTTGGGCCTAATCTAATACAACCAGACATTGAACAGGACAAATTCTATGTACTTCACAAAAAAAATTACAAACCCACGGAACGGGCACGACACGAGACTTAAAAAAATTACATTTCAATTTTCAAGCAACCTTTCTCTTGATACCAGGGGGCTTAGCCAAGTTACAGTCGATAAGCGATGACGCTAGTCGATACGTCCGAAAATGTATGGGATTTGACACATGCTATAGAAATACCACGTAATTCAGCGACAACAAATGTATGTAGAAATCGAATAGATTCGTGGCGAATGTAATTTGGCTACGGGCCCTGGATACACTGCCAATTGTGCTACAGGCTCTTGTCACGTCAGGATCGAAATTAGTGAGATGATTCAGATTACGACTCAAAGCGCCAAGAGGAAGGTTACGGGTTCAAGTCCCATCTAGGCTTGAAAGTTTTTGAGATGAGTTTACAAAATCTTAGAATTTTCCGTATAAAAATAAAATACTACCTTCTATAGGTTGTGAACGCGACTGTGTTTCTAATTCTTAACCAGTCTTAAAAAAATATTTCCCTCAAAGTACTTAGAAGGGAAACGTGGAAAATATATTTATTTAATTTTCTAACATAATAAATCTAATTGATGTACATTGTGCCTGTACAATGAAGGCGGATGCAAACCGCATGCGAGTGCGTGGCGTTTGCGCGACGTGAGCGTGCAAATAGTGGTTGTAATGATTTAATGTATAAGTGGATGTCAGACCACCAGTGTGACGCCTGTGTTGTGTTATGCCGCGCACGACATGCAGGCAGTCTGTCGTCATCTTCCATAGAATTTCATACATGACAACCGCTAATGTCAAGCACAATCATTCGGTTTGCACAGTCATAATGAACTGTTTTTTTCTCTGCATGGGTCCAGTTGTGCCAATCTTTTTTTCAAACTGTTTATTTAATTACAGAAGATTGGATAATTTTGGTACTTTTGGTACGTCTTTTTCACATCTTCCTAATGTGATTTTTCAGAAGAGGTAATTTTAACCGTTTGATGGATTCTACGCTCCATCCTTGCTCAGCTCTGCACTCATCACTTCGAAATATAAATAAACCTTTATTTGCTATTTAATTTGTCAGTCCGGGCGCGAATTAGCTGCCAGGCCAGTTGACATTAATAAACATCTCGTAACACCAGTTCATCTTGAGCCCCCAAATTTCACTATAACCCCTACATCTCTTTAGAGTTTGCTATAAGTGCGCAGGGGTCTTGGTATTCTGGTGACAATTTTCCACTAGTTTCTAGAGTCGCGCGATCATCTTGAAACTTCTATCTCCGTTTAAAGTTTGACTTGCTGTGACACGCTGTTCGAAAAACTGAGTGGATCGTGTTAACTAAATAATATGGTTGAATTTTATGTCGCCATTTTCAAATAAGGTAATCAATTAGATCAGCTAAGGTACCTAGGTAATGCTTTTGGGAGATTAAGACAAGTTTCCGTCGGCAGCTTAGCACCTGTTAATATAAATACGAGATTTATCACGTATCTTTTTATCGGTGTTTCGACTGACAATGATTCGGAGATTGACATCAATCACGAAAGTTTTCTTAGCTCCTATTGTTTTTCAATAAAAAGTAGTTTTTTCTCACTAAATCCCGGTTACCACACTTCCCACTTATCCCACTAATATTATAATCGCGAAAGTTTGTATAGATGTTTGTTATTTTTTCACGTAATAATAACTGAACCAATTTCAATTAAATTTGGTATGTCGATAGATTATGACCTGGATTAACACATACTAGGGGTGATCCAAAAGTAGTAATAATCAGTTATTTCTAGTGCACACAAAAATACAAAAAAATATCAGTCACTTGCTCAGTTACCCACTAGTTCAGGAAAGAAAAATCATATAAATAGGCCACGATTCCCGGGAGCTACATTCATTTTAATACGGACTGTCAAGGAGTGAACATAAAAATGGAAAAACACGAAATCAGAGCTGCCATTAAATACCTCTGCTTGAAAAAAATGTGTACCAAAGACATACACAGCGACTTGGTGGAAACATTAAGGGACTCTTCTCCTCCATATTCCACAGTTGCACGCTGGGCTAAGGAGTTTAAGCTGGGAAGAACATCGACAGAAGACGAACACCGCGAAGGACGCCCATCGACGTCCCTCACTGAAAATTTCTTAATAAAAATTTCTCGTATGCTACTTTTTATTGACAAACCATGTGTGCAAAGCCGCTGGCGGAACCTAGTAATCTATATAAAACCAAATTTTATCGAAATCGGTCCAACCGAAAATTTGGCGTGAAAATTTAACAAACAGACAGAGGTGCAGATATATTTTTGAATTTTTAATATTAGTATGAATTATAAAAGAGGCGTCAATTCCTGAAGCTCATGACATGTATAATGTTCTATCCAATTTTTATATCAGGTTTACACATGTTGCTACCTGTTTTCTGTTACAGAGTTACAGGTAACCCATTTCATGTTTTCTTCTTCTTAACATGGTTCTCAAAATGGCCACTGCAACAGCGTTATCTGTGGTGGTACAAGTATCAATCAACGAGCAAGAATTGAAGAATTCTCGTTATTTTATGTTTACTATATTTTCATTCCCATTACTTAGACATTACTGCAGCGGCCAGCAAAAGAGGCATTGAATGACGAACGTGTAAATGTGGGCCGAGGCGAAGCCGAGGCACACATACGTAAGCCCATCAATGCCTAGTTGTGGCCAAAGCTTGTATAGTACTTTTCTCAAATAATGCGCATTTAAGTGTTCATTTGTTTTTTTTTTTCAATAAACAGCTTGCAAGCCAGTTCGAAGTGTAAATAAAACCTTTGATAAGTTACCTCCTTGGTTGCCATGTTTCGGAGTAAAAGATCGTTCCATTTTTAAATAAGACAACACAAAGATATGAGACATGTAATTTATTTGGCCGCTAAACCACAACCACGACCAAGAAAATATCCAAAATTTGTAGGTGTTGCTTAGACTTTTTTGATGTGTGTATTTCGGCCGCTAAGCAGCATTGCTGTGTATTATCACACTAATACTATAAATGCGAAAGTTTGGATGTTTGTTTATTTATTTGTTTGTTTGTTTCTTACTCAGTCATGTCGTAACGGCTAAACCGATTTTGATGAAATTTAGTATGTACATAGATTATAATCTGGATTACCTTACTTTTTACTGGATTAGGTTACTTTTTATCCCATAAATCAGTCAAGTTGCAATAGTGAGTTTAGCTTTATTTCTAGGTATCCTACACATTTAGTAGTGTAACGTATCGGCGTTTGCGAAGATATTTGAGTCCATTGTCTGCCCGGTCATACAACTACACTTTAGACAAATTATTACACCGCACCGACACGGTTTCTTTGCTCGCCGATCAACCTGCACAAATCTTACATCATTTGTTGAGAATACCATTGAAGCTTTAGATAAACAAAAGCAAATAGATGTCATATACACCGATTTCAGTAAAGCTTTTGACCGTGTTTCCCATGATATTCTAATACAAAAGCTATCTAGCTATGGTATCGCAGGTTCTTTACTGAATTGGATAAAACCATACCTATTTAGGCGCTTTTTCTATGTAGTGCTGGGAGATTACAGCATCATATGGAAATTGCCTCGGGTGTGCCCCAAGGCTCACATTTAGGCCCTATCCTTTTTAATGTGTTTATTAATGATATTACAACATGTTTTATAAATACCTCTCCATTTCTTTATGCGGATGATCTAAAATTCTCTAGAGTCATCGAAACAGAAAACGATGTCATGTTACTACAATCCGACCTAGATAGATTGATACAATGGTGTATAGCAATGACATGTTACTTAACAGTAAGAAATGTCATCACATAAAATTCTCTCGATAAATAAATAACCTAATGTCCCATTATCTTATCGAACAAGAGCAAATACAGGAAGTAACATTTATTAAGGACCTTGGGGTTATGTTCGATAATAAATTCACTTTTATTCCGCACATCGATAAGGTTATCAAGAAAGCTTCCGGGATGCTCGGATTCATTATAAGAAATGGAAGAGTTTTTAAAAATACTTCTACAAAAATACTGTTGTACAACTCTTTGGTACGGAGCACACTAGAATATAATAGTGTTGTTTGGCAACCTCACTATGGTACGCACATACTGAGACTTGAGAGAATTCAAGAAAGATTTTTATGGCATCTGTCGCAACGAATATCTCTTGCACGTAGATCGGTTTCATACGGTGATAGACTACATCACTTTTCAATGGCGTCTCTTGAAAATAGGTGGAAGTTTGCGGATTTGAAATTTTTCATCAAATTATCAAATAGATTGCCCCCAACTAGTGGAGAAAATTAAATATAAGGTACCCTTTAGAATCCCTCGCCATGAAATAAAACCACTTTCTATTCCTTTTAGGTGCACCGTTATAGGCGCTAACTCTCCAATACCTCGACTAAGTAAGCTTATTAATTCTCAAACTAATCTGGATATTCATTTTGACTGTCCAGCAAAATTACGATCTTGTATGTTGGGCCCTAGTAATCGAAAATGTTATAAATAAATTCGTTGACAGCACTGTTACTTTCCTGTGTTCATTCAGTATTGTGTTGGTTCTGTCATGGTTACTCGTGCTACTTTTTTTTCTATATACATATGTTATCTTTTACTTTTTAATGCGGCAATTATATCTGCACCCCTGTTTTCTGTATACATACCTATATATATATATATATAAATTATATACTTTTCGCTTATTTTGTACAACTTTTCTGTGAAACAGCTATATCCGCTTGTCAACAAAGTTTTAGTGCATGTTATGTTCACGTATAATTGGTTGTGCATGTAGCTATAAGATATATACATACATAAGATCTCTAGCATTATATCATGTAACAACTGTTGGTGGACCTAATAAATAAATCTAAATCTAAGTGGCGGGCAACAGCTAGTTAATAATAAATCATTTAATTCAGGCAACAATAATTTTTTTACAGGATATTAGTTAACTGTACCACTTATAGGTAGATAGCAGCCACTTGGCATCGGGTGAGTCATAAGCTTGTTCCATCTCCAAGTCGTATAAAAAAAAACTGATAATGATTTTGATGTTTGACTTATGGAGCAATGTAAACATAATCTAAGCTATGCAGCAGTAAAGATACAACTATAGGAGAAGCACTAGTCTACACAACACGAAGCGACGGCGGGTGCAATCGTAACTACAGATAAACTGGAAACTTCTTGAGAGACTGGTATAATCTGTGGAGTTACTTCAACGCCTTCGCGTACTCGAGGAAGCGCAAAATTGTCGCAACTTGCAGCTTGTGACAAATATTTAGATTTGAGGATTATACCACCGGCTCATTATAAAGTTTCTAGCTCAGTTAATAACAGCTGAAATATTCAGCATTTTTGTTGCGCTCATACAAAGTGGGTTAAATTATTGGGAACTTTCGCGATCACTGTACATAATTACTGATTAAAACGGGTATTTATCGCGTATGTACCTTTTTTATTTGTTGTTTTTATTTTGAACCCGGTGATTATTAGGTGTGCGTATTGTGATCGGTCGTCTCAGTGCGTAGATACGGTTAATGTAGTGTATTGTAATATGAACGAGGACATTTCTAATTCTGAAGACCAAGTGAGGGTAGTTGTTGCAGCTGCCATCACTTCTCGACGGTAGCTCCAAGTACTCCAGTCCACCAGTGACCACTGCTGTCGTAACACAGCCGAAACGTCGGTATAACAAATAAAAACATACGCGATAAATACCCGTTATAATTATTATTGTAGCAGGAGCCTTATTTTGTTTTTTTGAACGCACGCCGATGACGTAGCGACCGGGGAATAGGGAACGCATCGGTTTGCCTCTGCCAAGCGAGCGAGAACGCAACACGTGCGAGCGAGAAGAGAGATTCGCCCACGCCACCGCGAAGGACGCGTCGGCTCCGTTGACTTTAATTATTTTATTTCGTGTTTACCATCATATTTGTGTACAATCACTGTTGCTACTTGTTTATCGTGTCTCAATATACAGTTTTACCAATTGATCGTGTGCCGAACTCATTTATTCACGCCCTGAGAGACAACCGCCTTACAGTGGCGCCCAACGTGGGGCACGATCAAATCAGTGAAACCCACGAAATAACGAAAGAAACTAACAGTGCAGTGTACTTATCGCGAGTGCAGTTATCATAGGACATCCTCCGATAGTGGCATTCACGGGCACTTTGAGAAAAGTGCATAAAGCAATAGGATCCGGCACACACGCGGGCGAGTCCACTTCCGCCCGCCGCCGCTCCGACGCGACGCTTTGCTACACGAAAAACGGGCGAATCCAACGTTCCCGCCAACGGTTATATCGGCCTGGAAAAGTGACGAACGGAAGATAGAGCGCTGCCGGTCGCGTGAGAAACGGATCATCACCGAGCTGTGCGCCTTACACGTTCTACCGGCCAAGGATATTACCAACGTGCGAAGATTTACCGCCTTCATCACCCAAGCGACCGAGCGAGATTATGCCGCCGAAGAAACGCATTGGCAGAGATGACGCGCAGGAGTCTGATACCGATAGTGAACCGAATTGCACGGAAAAGGTGACAAACGTGACTATGTCTGAAAGCATGTTGCAGACATTGGTCGCTTATATTTCGAGGAACCAGATCGAAGCGAACCAAGTCCTAATCGAGAAAATGTTAGCGAGTAACAAAGAATTGTTATCAAACGCTTCGTCGCCGAGACCCGAGGGGCAGTTTCACCCGTCGCCGCCGCCGCAAAGCGGTAACTTTGTGAAGTGTACGGCGCGTTTCAACGGCGAGTCGAAGGACGCGGATGAGCTCGAGGCGTTTATAGACGTGATCGAGGTATTCCGCGATTGCACCAACGTCAGCGACGAGAACGCCCTACGCGGTTTGCCTATGCTGCTGGTTGGCGAGGCAGCCGTCTGGTGGCAGGGTGTAAAGGCGTCCGTGACGGCATGGACCGACGCCCTGCAGCGACTTCGCGGGATGTACGGAGTGCCGCGACCCGCCTACAAAATCTTCCGCGATACATTCGTGACGGAACAAACAAGTGAACGTGCCGATGTGTTTGTTTGTAAAGTGCGAGCTTTGTTGGCTAAATTACCGTACTCTGTTTCAGAAGTGATGAAACTCGACATCGTGTACGGGTTGTTAGACCGTAGAATAAGAAAGCGCATATCTCGCGATGGCGTGGACGACTTAGAACAACTCGTAACCAAGGTCAGGTTAGTGGAGGAATCCTTGGCGGAGGTAAGCTCAAATCGTATTGCTAGTAACAGTAGCAGTGCATGCCCCGTTAACCCGTTCGCTACCGCGCGGAGTATTGTCAACCCGACGATTGCCGCAGGCTCCTGCTCGACCCTAGAAAAACCTAGTTCTAAGTCGTTACCTGAATTACGCGTAGTAGGTTCTTCAGATAACCGGTCCGCACTTAACACGAAGCGTAGCATCAATGAGGTACATAAGCGTGTGCGACCGAAGTGTGGGTTTTGTAGAAGATACGGCCACACAAGTGATGAGTGTCGTAATAAAGAAGACAAATCTAACGATAGTGCAGGTAGGTCTTATATCAGCCCAGCTAAGTCTAATAATAGTGCCCAGTTGCGTTGCTACGGATGCGGTCAATTGGGAGTGATTCTGTCTAAATGTGAAACATGTAAAAACACTCCCAGCGATAGTATATCTAACTTTTGCAGTGCTTATGTGAATGATAATGACGACCCACGCCCCCTAGTGGAAATAAAAGTAGCAGGTCGTGCAGGTGTAGCCATTCTAGATACAGGGGCAACCCATTCAATCGCAGGGCCTTTATTATACAACTTGTTAGTTGATGCCGGAGTTGAATTTAAGGAGACATCCCGTACCATAGCCTTCGCTAATGGTACACAACGTTTATATAAAGCACTTGAGTGCGAGGTTAGTGTCAACTTAGGAGGCCGAGCTATACCTACCTCGTTCATGGTACTTCCGGATGCACAGACCCGGACTCTTTTGGGTAGAGATTTTATTATGAAAGCCTGCATAATGCTAGACCTACCACAAAGTAGCTGGTGTTTTAACGATGACCCCCAGAAATGGTACCCGTTTATTACCAGCTTTGACTTATCTACAGCTAGCGGAACGGAGCTGATGAAGATGGAGGCAGCCAACCTGATGCTGAGGGACGACGAGGGCACCAAGCTGACGTCAGACCAGCGGGGCCAGCTAAACGCCCTACTTGTGAGGAGAGCCGACCGCTTTGCGAAGGAAGGGCCTCCGACCGAGTATGCAACACATCGGTTGAAGATTAATGCTAGCCAGGAACCCATCGCAGCACCCCCGTACCGGATGTCCCCTGGTAAAAGGGCCATCCTGGAGAAAGAATTACAGAAGCTCCTGGATGATGATGTCATAGAGGAATGCGATTCACCATGGGCAGCCAACATAGTCCTTGTAACAAAGAAGAATGGAGGAGTACGGTTGTGTGTTGATTACAGAAAGTTGAATGCTGTGACTGAGCCTGACCGTTACCCGCTCCCACGGATTGAGGATGTTCTTCATGCGGCTAAGAACACGAGTTTCATGACGACCTGCGACCTGCGGTCTGGCTACTACCAAATAGAAGTGGAGCAGAGCGACCGAGACAAGACAGCCTTTGTGAGTCCACTGGGATGCTTTCGATTTAAGAGGATGCCCATGGGATTACGAAACTCGGGTGCCACCTTTCAGCGACTAATGGATCGATTCAAGTCTGGCAAAGAACTCGCTGATATCAGTCTGCTAACCTATCTGGACGACATTATCATATTGTCGGAAACGTTCCCAAAACATCTGGAGGACCTGGACGCCGTGTGTGACAGGTTAGAATTGTACAACCTGCGCATAAACCGCGAGAAGAGTAATTTCGCTCGCGAGTCGGTAAAATTTTTGGGCCACGTGATAGTACCAGGAGGCATACAAGCGGACCCTGATAAGATAGCAGCCATAGCCGATATGCCCCCCCCAAGGAACGCCAAGCAAGTAAAAACGTTCCTGCAGACGTCTAGCTGGTTCCGGCGATTTATTCCTAACTACGCCGACGTCGCCCGACCGTTGACGGAGCTCCTTAAAAAAGACAGCAAATGGAACTGGACCTCTAGGCAACAGGAAGCCTTTGGGGATATTAAGAAGCTTCTAGTATGTGCTCCTATTCTGCAACAGTCTGATGATTCGAAATTCTTCACGCTTAGGACAGACAGCAGTGGATATTGCCTGGGAGCTGTACTAATGCAGGGAGAAGGAACAGAAGAACGACCAGTTGAATATGCGAGCCGGCTATTGAACAACGCGGAAAGAAACTACAATACGACAGAGAGGGAAGCACTGGCAGTGGTATGGGCAGTCAGCAAGTTCCGCGGGTACATTGAAGGATCAGAGGTTGTGATAAAAAGTGACCACCAACCTTTGCGATGGTTAATGACCGTGAAGTCGCCCAGTGGCCGCCTCGCTAGGTGGGCCCTCACTCTCCAGGAATATAACCTCCGCATCGAATATACTCCAGGTAAGTCGAATGTTATCGCCGATACACTCTCGCGCCCACCATGTGCCGACGAAGGGGACTGCGAAGCCTGCTATGCCGAGATAGATCTTCCTTCGAGGAGCCCGAAAGATGTTCGGGAGAATCAATTGATTCTCCCGAAGTACGGAAAATTATTGTAGACCTAGAGGACACTGACGATCCGTTTAGGGGGAGAGGTTGGTCAGACCGAGGTTTCATAATTTCCGACGGCATCTTATACCGGTACGGACCGGACGAATGTGAAGAAGAGACCGCATGCCTAGTAATACCAGAGCATGAACGTGAGAAGCTCCTTGCAGAATACCACAACGCACCCACGGCCGGACATTTTGGAGTCGAGCGAACGCTGGACCGACTGAAGGGAAAATACTACTGGCCTGGGATGCGACAGACTATAACAAAGTACCTCAAAACCTGTATTGATTGCCAGAGATACAAGGCAGATAACCGGAAACCGGCTGGCCTGTTGCAGACACCCGCAGTGAACCGCCGCTTTGAAGTCGTTGCCATCGATCTCTTCGGACCTTTACCCGAGACCGCTGACGGCAACAAGTGGATTCTGATAGTGGAAGACACATGTTCCCGCTGGGTGGAGGTATTCGCCCTACAGAATGCCACAAGTGCCGAATGCGCCAAGATCCTTATTTCAGAGGTGTTCCTGAGATACGGAATCCCACGTCGAGTTCTGAGTGACAACGGAGTCCAATTCATTAGTGAGGTCATGCAGCAGGTATGCCATACATTTGGTATTTCTCAGTCACTCTCGCCGGTGTACCACCCGTAAGCGAACCCTGTGGAAAGGAAGAACAGAGATCTGAAGCCGCAACTCGCCATTCTTGTGGGGAAGGACCACAAGAGTTGGGACGCCCATCTAGCTGCGGTACGATTCGCGATGAATTCCGCAACCACGAGCAGCACGGGGCAATCTCCTGCGTTTCTTACTTTTGGTCGTGAGATACGAGCGCCAGTCGACGTAACGACAGACATGCGCGCCGTCCTAGAGAGCGACAACGCCGTGACGAGCCTTACCCCTTACCTTCGACGGATGTCGAACGCGCTATTTGAAGCCAGGGAAGTGCATGATAGAATACAGGCAACGCAGAAGAGTTTCGCAGATGAAAGTCGACGCCCAGCGCCTTATTACGTTCCAGGAGACCTCGTCCTCTTGAAAACGCAAGGAAGCAACGACGCAACCCGAGGTCAGACGCCCAAGTTCCTGCCTCGACGAGACGGTCCATATCGCGTCAAGGAAGTTGTGAGTCCATCCACGTATATCTTGGAAACGGTAAGTACTGGGCTTATTTTAGGCAGATACCACGTCTCCCAATTGACCCCGTTTGTAGGCGACATACCACCGCTACCCGTTCACGAGAAACGTAGGCGCAGACGCGAGGGCGCATAGTCTAGGTTAGAGGGGGAGGATGTAGCAGGAGCCTTATTTTGTTTTTTTGAACGCACGCCGATGACGCATCGGTTTGCCTCTGCCAAGCGAGCGAGAACGCAACACGTGCGAGCGAGAAGAGAGATTCGCCCACGCCACCGCGAAGGACGCGTCGGCTCCGTTGACTTTAATTATTTTATTTCGTGTTTACCATCATATTTGTGTACAATCACTGTTGCTACTTGTTTATCGTGTCTCAATATACAGTTTTACCAATTGATCGTGTGCCGAACTCATTTATTCACGCCCTGAGAGACAACCGCCTTACATTATGTAATTTTTAATAAATAATTTATCCCGCGTTGTATGAATACTTTGTATCAGTAATTATTGAGAAATTTCATATCAGATTTCATTGACGACGTAATTTTCAAAAGAATAATGTGCCCTGTAGGTACGGGTGTTGCAATAATAAATATAATACAAGAATTTGTTTACTGAACTCCTACCTACTTTCAAATTGGATCATTAAGAAGTAGTAAAAGAGAAATACATGGTCCCTAATTTACATTGCGGTTCTATTCATACATGGTTCTGTTTATTATCATCAACCAACTACTCCCCCATAGAGTTTCATATAATACATGCAGCCTGCGACCAAACGTCTCAGCATACTATATAAAGTAGAATCTTATATACCATTTTTAGCTATTTCTTTGTTTTAATAATTTTAAACAATGTTTTGTTCGATACTAATCGATACTTAAAAGTGAATTTTCATATTCAATTGAAATAGAAACAGTGAAAACAATCAGTAATTAATTCGTCTGAGTCGCAAACATGGCAACCACATCTGCAATTCAATTTCAAGTTTAATTGCTCCTAGCTGTACCTACAAGCTGTATTATTTGCCATCTGCCATAAACTGCTCATAAACAATAACAGGACAGATTTATCTAAGAATAAATTTATTGGTTCCATTTGGTAAACTGAGGTAAACGCGAATTGCATTAAATTTCCCGCCTCATACGTAATTTTTTAAATCTTATATGACTATGATTAACTTCCATATATACAACTTGAAATACCATAATTAACTTCGATTTTAATTTTGTTTTCGTCTAATTTAGGTAGGACGACTTTTTATAAGCTAAGACGATTTAAGAAGTTTAAAGATTTAAGAAGAATCTGTAAGTAGTGCATAAGTATATAAAGAGTATTAAAATTAAATACACATTTTTATTTAACAGTCAGTCTTAATTGCAAATTAGATGGTGAAAATTATGATTTTTTAGATTGAACATTCGTAAAACAAACTTAAAAATCTCATTATATTTAAAATCTTTTCAATTCACAGTCACAGGCCTCGCCCGGGGATGTACTACCTTACCTACCTCTGCCACCAAGCAGCATTAAATAAATAAATAAATATTGGTGGACATTTCACACAACGCTATCTAGCCCCAAACTAAGCAGAGCTTGTTTTATGGGAACCAGATAACTGATAGAATACTTATATACTTTTTTTTGTAAATACATACTTATAATATATAGAAAAACATCCAGACCCGCATTGCTATGTTTCGGTTCGAAGAGTATGGTTGGCGATGAAATTACAGGCACATGAGGCTGTGTATCCCTCAAGTTGATAGACGCAGGGAAGTGCATCATAGGGCACATTTCAAAAGTGCGTAACCTACGAGGCAATTCTCTGTTATAGGCGATTGTTGCCACTTAACATCAGGTGGGCCATAAGCTTCCATCTCCATCACACTAATATAATAAATGCGAAAGTTTGGATGTTTGTTTGTTTATTTATTTGTTTGTTACTCAATCACGTCGTAACGGCAGAACTTCGATGAAATTTAGTTTATACGTAGATTATAACCTTAATTAACATGTATATTATATATGCAATAAGAATATGTGTATATTACGCATATACTTTTTGTGCCATAAATCAGCTTCCATGTGATAAAAATGGGGTGCCAAGTTAAGTAGCAAAAGGTGAGTTTAGCTGTATTTCTAGGTTACCTACACATTTAGTTGTGTAAAAGTGGCACTCCGGGAGTGCCGACAGAAGTGAAAACTTAAATAAAAGCAGACTACACTACAGATAATTATATACAGAGGTGTTAGTAACAGTCAGTATCAGTAGTCAGTGACAGGTATCGGTACAGTGTCGCGAGTTCAATGGTTTTTTTCCCATCTCAAAAAATGCTCAACGCGCCTAAAGAAATTTTCACTATGACCAACGCGCCTAAAGAAGTTTTCACTTCAAAAACAACCAACGCTAAAACAACTGTAACGATGGAAAATACATTCAATGCATACTACCTACTTGACGACTCAAAGCTGTTTAAAGCGAATTAACCCTGTATTCGCGTCTCACCGTGCGTGAGTGATAGCGCCGCGATTATCCGCCTATCAGAGCTGACAACAACCTTTTGTGATTTACAGACCTAAAAATGTTATGTCACTACATTATCCTACAAATGTGGATTTGTGTGGGCGATTTAAGAAATAAGCCGTATTGGACGTATTTTGAAATTGATATTTTTCGTGACGTGTTACGCACATGGGCATTTTATCAGGCCACCACGCTACGAAGCCATGCCAGTACAACACACGTTATGAACGAACGAAACCACCAACACTTTATTTTTTTAATTACAAATAAACAGTAAAAAACATCCGAAACGAACTTTCGCGATCACTGTACTTACATAATTACTGATTAAAACGGGTATTTATCGCGTGTGTACCTTTTTCATTTGTTATCCCGATGTTTCGACTGTGTTTCAATAGCCGTGGTTGCGGGCCGACTTAAATACGCGATAAATAACCGTTTAAATCAGTAATTAGTAAAAAAAAATTAAATGGTCACCCATTACCACTTATTGAGTCTATCAGTTTAATAGATCTTCTAAAAATATTAATTAAATTTTAAATTTAAATTATTGACACAAATCCATACCCACATAAATTCAAGACAAACCCTAGTAATTAAAATGCAAATCGTCAAAAAGATTCTATCTGACTACAAATTAAAATCTAGGGCGACCCTATTCAAGCTTATCGCGCATTCCGAACCGCACGATGTTGATAATAGTCGCTTAAAGGAACTATTTCAACATAATTTCCTCTAAAATTCAGAGCACGCTGAAAATTCGTCGTGAGTTTACATCAAAGAAAACAGTTGGCGCAATAAATGTAGTGAACCAGTAAAAACACTTGAGGTAAAAAGCTAAAAAGCAATTTAACGACATTAACTATTTCCCATTTGAACCACAGTTAGCATCTTCTTTAAACACTAACAACATAAATAATATTCACTCACTCCCTCAATCAAATACTTTTTTTTCTTCTCAATCGTACAATTTGTATAATCAATCGTCATATTGTGCCATTATTTTGGGGACAAATGGTACACACCTCACAATATCTCGCCATTTGTCTCTGTTGACAGACATTCTCGTGCATTCATGCAGTTTGTCGCCCACTGCAGCTTTAATTTGATCGGTCCACCGCATGGGTGACCTTCCGCGCGGTCTGATGCCCTCCAACGAACACATTAACACACATCATGTCAGAATATCTCCTGATACCGGACTTTAAGATCATCGTCCTTACAGCTGCCTTTTATGCCTCATCTCAACTTTTGTCCCTGTATAACCAGCATAGTGGTATAAACTAGTGGTTAGGTACTAAAAAGGACTGGTTTGGTAAAAAAATTCAGATAAAGGTGAAAACAGTATCCGTCTGTGAACAACTAAGAAAAGTCTTTATTATTATTATTATGGTGTTCAGAAATTTTCTCTACTCGATTTTCTAAGAATCGGTAATAACTGGGGGTCACGGGTCTAAGCCAAGTGCACCTCAGTGGGCCGAACTTCGCTAGAAAGCTCAGTCTGTAGGAACTTTCTCACGATCCTACACGTATTCAAAATAGCCGATTCTTGTAACAGAATGTAAGTGTGCTTCGGCAGTTCTAAATGCTCTAAAGATTGGGATAGTTATTTGTTTATTATTAGCATATTAGGGCAATAAAGCGAGACACAAACATAGGAAAATATAAAAGTTACTTAAAGAAAGTATATAGATATAAACACATAACATTAAAAAGGAAGAAAAGAACTATATACATTTTAATGTGTTTCTCAGTATATCAGCGTGTAGCATGCCTTGACCAGACCAACAAAAACACAAGGAGATTATTATAACGGTACGACGTCTAAGGCATCAGTCGAATCTATTGCATATTTCTAAGTTCCTTGTGACTTTCATATTCATATAATTTATTCATCTTTAGACATGGTAACATGTACTTAGACGTGTCAAAGTATACAAGTTATTAATATGAACTTATTTAATACAATAGTTCTAGTTCTACCATTTGTTTGACACCGAAAACTGAAACACGTAAAAACCAACAAAATTAAACTTAAACAATACATAAGATTTCAGGTTGGAACTTACCTATCTTTTGTACATTTAAGATTTTGAAAAGTATCTCAAAAACTTTCAAGCCGGACGGGACTTCCTCCGCAACCTTCCTCTTAATATGAGGATGGGGAAAATCTCTTGGACTCTTAGGACATCTCTTGTCAATGTACTGAACTGCAACGTTTGGCATTGAGCAGGTCAAAAAATGTAAAAAGGTTTCCTGTAGATGGAGCTAACGGTGACCCTGACTGACATGACAAGAGCCCGTAGCACAATTGGCAGTGCATCCTCGTATCTAGAGGAAGGTTGCTGTTTCAAGTCAAGTCCGTCAAGTCAAGTGAAAGTTTTTGAGATGGTTTTAAAAATCTTAGAATTTTCCGGATTACACTATAAAAATAAAATACTATTTTGTACATTTGTAGCACGATCATATTGTATTGTGTGTTGTTGCACAGTATGGCTACTGTGGTGCAGAGGATAAAATTAAAGTAATCTTACTGATAGTTTTGTATACTGTGAAGTCGCGAAGCAACTTGCCCCGTTTGAAATATTGTTGCAAAGGAGCCGTTTGGTCCATGGTTTAGACGAAATTTCTAGAATAAAGAGCAATTTTTGATGTGAGTTTTCAACGTCTGTGTGATTGCTTTAGCTTTGTATACCTTCAAATTTCAGATTTAAAGACTTGTTTTGTGACCGCACACTTATATAAAAATGAATTTACCTACTAAAAATTTGCCTACAATACCTACCTAATTTTGTTTTTTATTGCACATATTTGTTTTAAAATTCAAATTTTTTCACGTTTATCGTGAGAAAGACTTTTCGTATTTTGTATGTATCAAGTTGTAATCAACTCTCTTTGGTTGTACTGTTTCTACTTGACTGGTTACGATACCAATGAATAGGTGACATTACAAAAAATATAACTTAAAAAATAAATACTTTCCCGCCATTTTTTAATTGTTTTTCAGTCAAAGCAAATGAGTGAAACTAACGAAGAAATTCGATACATTTTGAAATTTTATAACAAAAATGAGAAAGAAGCGACACATGCCGCGAAAAAAATAAGTACCGTTTATGGATATAATGCGGTGTCAGTAAGAGTAGCACAAAGTCGGTTCAGGATGCAGTTCTCTTTGGAAAACTTGCTACAGATAAAGTTAACGCAATTTACAAAAAATTGGAGCAAGATTGCTGAAGAACTGAGCATTGACCACAGAACCGTTTCGATGGATTTGATAATGTCTGGGTTATTATAAGAGCTCTATTTTTGGGTGCCACATTAACGTTGATTACGACTTTATACATAAAAAATACGACAAAACTTTCTCCCAGACCTAATATATAATTTATTGTTCCTGAAGTTTTTGAAATAGTTTTTGAATATTTGGTTTTATACAATGAAATATTTATAAGCTCTGCAAAGGCTAAAAATAATAAGAAAGAAAATTTGTATCATAAGTTTATTCCATGAAACACGAGGTAATAAAGATATTCCCGGAAATCGTTTCCCTTCCACAGACCAAGAACAATCACAAACAAAATCCAAATTAACCGACCCAAACGTCAAAAGTGACAGATCGGGTTTGAGGTTATGTTGACGAAATCTCTGTTACAAACCGAGCGAATCGAATCCCAGGGCTAATAAATATTCCAATGATTTGCCATCCAATTCGACCGACTACCAGAATCTTTCCGATGGGAGCCCTGCATTTGCATACAAAGTCACAAACTTTACTCTGTCAGGCTTAAACACATTGCCAAGCAAATTTAGCCTTTAACGCAAATGAAATAGAATTTTAAAATTTGCGTGACTATTAACTCTTCAGAGGTTCCCAAGGTTCAATAGAACATCCTTCAAAAGAGCTTCTCACCTCTTTGAATGAAAGTTTCACAGGAAGTTTCTCTTAAGTATTCTTAATTTATGCGTTTCCACGTTAATTTTGTTCGGGTCCGGACGGAACGAATTTGATTTTGAATAGGAGACAATGAACGGTCCTGTGCAAACTGAGGGTGGACAATAGTTTACCTACCGCGTTGTTCTGCCCTCGTCCTTTAATCAGATTGTAAACGTTTTGTTTGGTTAATTTAGGAAGTTATTTATGTAATTGGGTTACTGTAAAATTGTACATGCTCTATCAATAGACAATTGGGCTATTTTTACCACTTTACGCCAATTTACAAGAAATTGAACTGAGAATAATTTCTTTTTGCTTTTTGCGATAAATTGAGTACCACATAAAATCTTTTCAAATAAGGTTAATTTTGTGATGAAGCCCCAGAGGCCCATATCCCTCAGGACATGCGTAATAACATGTACGGGAGCTATATTACTGAATATTTCTCATTATATCCCGATTTCCCTTTGTCGATTCCATAAAGAGGATTTTTATAGCCTTTCCTTTGTAGAGTTGTACCGCCGCGCGCCGGCGCCTTGTTGTTCCGGATTATTACGGTTCGTTTACTGGTTTTTGCGAGGAATTCGGGAATAAGTCGTGTGACGCAACTTGGCAAATATATTTTTATTGGCAAGAAAAAATGATTTTAGGAAATATTTTGTGACCTGCTTTTACTAAGTTGTTTGGTTGCCGCAAAATGCCTAGCATAGGTATAAAACATAAATGTTTTAATTACTAGAAATCGAGATCAAACATAGGTAGTTAACCCTAGAGTGGTCGCGTGGATTACCTATGTAATCCACACTTACGGAATTGTAAAATTCTCAAAAACCGCTAACGTAAATTACGAGCGCTTCTAGGTACTTTAAGTTAAATAATTGATAAACGCACTCAGTGCTGCGCGCGAGATTTTCTTGTAATTATCCAGAAACCACAGCGACAACGTCAGCACAGACACCAACTCGATCCATAGATCGCTGCCACAACTGCGGAAGAAGCCGCAATAAAAGCACTCGAAAACTATGCAACACGTGCAAAAAGTTTATTTGTGGCGATCATTCGAAGGTTGTTTGCCTGTCTTGTTTAGAAAACATTAATTAGTATTTTTGATTTTTTGTGCCATTTTAGAGGTTTTTTTGTTTTGTTGATTTTTTTTATATTCAGAGGTTGTGATTCGTTTTTATTGATTGCTTTTAATACAACAATACTTAATAACACTATTACAATAAGAATTAAACATAGTTGAAGCTCAAATGTATTTTTATTTGAATTTATAAATGGCATACAATAGTACTCCACGCGACCAAACAGGTCAGGTTTTAGTACGCGACCACTGTAGGGTTAATGTTGGATACTGTGATGACGTTCAAAGCGCAAAAGGCGAATAGCCGGCGTTTGTACGATCTACAGATATTTGTTTCGGAGCTGGATGTTCCTCTATATTATTAATATATATTTACAAAAAAAAAGTTTTTAATATTATATATCAGTTATCTGGTTCCCATAATACAAGCTTTACTTACGTTGGGGCCTGATAGCATAATGTGAACTGTCCAGCATTATTTATTCTAAAAAATTCGAATATTCTGATACTTTTCATTGAAAATAATCCGCTTTTGTAACTACAGAGTGAAATCGCTAATAAGAGAGCTACATAAGGTTTATGAATCGCCTTAATTTGCTTTCTTCCCGTGACATTACAAAGAGTGGAATATTTATTTTGTTTATAGACGAGCAGGATTATCACACTGATATTATAAATGTGAAAGTTTGGATGTTTGTTTATTTATTTGTTTGTTTGTTACTCAATCACGTCGTAACGGCTGAACCGATTCCGATGTATTTGGTATATACGTAGAGTATAACGTGGATTACCACATAGGTTACCTTTTAGCCCATAAATTAGTTTCCATGGGATAAAAATGAGGATTCAAGTCAAGTTGCAATAGCGAGTTTAGCTTTATTTCTAGATTTCCTACACCTTAAGTAGTGTAACGCGTATAAGGTCGCGGGCAACAGCTAGATGCTGATATTTCTACATCACACAGAGATGATGTCTCCTAATGTTCACTTTTGTAGCAATGTCTTATTAATTCGTAGTAAGTTACCGTGTTTGTTTTTAAATGAGTTTATTGAAGTAGCAGAAACCACTGTTTCAGCTAGGATGTTCCAATTATGGACCACCATGGTACTGAGAAATGTATGTCCAATAATATCATACTCTACATTTGTCTTCTCGTATGTTATCAATTGAATCGAGAGGAAAAACTCAAATATCTTCAATTCCTTACTCGTAGGTGATTTGGAGATTCTCGCATCGAGATTATTGAGGCATATTTGGTACATAGGGGTTCATTAGCTCCTGAATTCTGTCATTTCATCAGCGCTCGCCCGCGGCTAATGTCTTGTGTGCCGACACTAATATTATACAGGGTGATTCTGATAAAGCAAACGAGCTTTTTCGCCCGAATCGTACTGTAAACTTCTTGTTAACAATATTTTTAAGGTTTTATGTATAACTTGTAAGTTTTGGCACTAAGGGTGCTAATTGATTTAATTATGTTACTTACATGTGTAATAAATTAGTAATGCATTTGGTTAAATGAACGAACTTCGAACTCCCTTAGATTCCAAAAATATGTTATGGCACGCCATTAACTTCTAAATGTGATAAAATATGTTGTTTTTTATAATTTAATTTCTATTCTTGCGACAATACTGGTGTTACGCAAACGTACGCACTTTTTATTACGTTGAAATCGTGAACTTGTTAAACTTTTCAATACTTGGTTCTACGTTCTTGATGCGTACAGCTAAGGTATGGAACACTTTAGCATCGTCTGTTTTTCCTAAAGAATACAATCCGGGCCACTTTAAGGTAAGAGTAAATAAGTTTCTTCTAGATCTTCGTGCTTCGTCTTAGACCACATCATCGCTTACCATCAGGTGTTATTGTGGTCAAACGAAGATCTACTCAGTTTAAAAAAAAAATGGCACTCCGGGAGTACCGACAGAAGTGAAATCTTGAACAATTACGTGTGTATTTTTTGAATCGTCAGGAACGGTGTCGGTAACGGCAACAGTGACGCGAGGTCAAAGGTTTTTTCCCATCTCAAAAATGCCTAACGCACCCAAAGAAGTTTTCACTTCATATACAGAGGTTTCGGTAACGGTAACAGTGTCGCGAGTTCAATGGTTTTCCCAACTCAATAAATGCTCAACGCACCTAAAGAAGTTTTCACTTCATAAACCGCGTCCAAATCAGTCCATCCGTTTGGGAATTACGATGTCACAGACAGACAGACAAAGCATCTAACTTATATCACCCCTCTTTTTGTGTCAGGAGCTATAAATCAAAATTTCCCTCATAAATACTTGAAAAACGAACGAACCTTTATTTCGATAGTACACGCAGTCTAAAAAGTATTAATGCGTATTTAAATTTCCGACAAACCATTGACACGAGTTCAGTGGTTTTTTCCCATCTCAAAAATTCCCAACGCGCCTAAAGAAGTGTTCACTTCAAAAATAAACAATTCGTAAAATAATATTATTTTCGATCAACCTATACATAGTTGTCGGGGTATATCAGGTCTACGCTATAATATCGTAGATCTGATATATCTTGACACCGACACAATCAATGTAACATTGGTTGTAATGAACAATCGATATTATAGTATCGTGGTTATGTCGCTTATTCGTTTTGTGATCAGAGAGGGTTTCTAAATCAGAATCATGAATAGATTTTCAAATTTTTTAATCGAGTTTAATTATGATTCTCAAATGATAGTTGATAATTGGAGTTTGAACGTCGAATCAAGTCTAATAACGTCGCAAGCGTAGCTGGGTGGCAATGGATGAGACTCGCAAGGGACCGGAAAGAATGGCGTTATAAAGAGGGGGCCTATATACCCAACAGTGGGTGCAGACGGGTTGAGATAATGATGATGATGATGATATTGTGGTATAACAGGGGGCAAAAAAAAAACAAAGTGAGACAATTAGGTCAAATGGGATGTCAAATGATAGGTATTTGTCAGTGCTTTTCAACTCTGTTTTAATTTTTAGTTTAAGCTAAGAACTTTTCGAGATATTAGCCTAGTAAAACTTAAACTTTGACGTAATTCACAGGGTACTTTAATAATTTTGTATGGTTATAGCTTTAGTGACATAAATATAGAGATAAATATAAGTCTAAAATCCAGCATAACTGCAATTTCTACCCCAGAAAAATGCATCCATTTAACATGAATTACTGTTACTTGTAATTCGAATAAAACTGTTGGTCAAGTTATATTGGCAAGGTTTTCGTTACAACTAGTATATAGATAGATTCTGACCGGCATTCAAAAATTACTTTTTACCCAACTGCGCAAGAGGGTAATGTTTTTATTGACAATCCACGCGTGCGAAGCCGCGGGTAGGTGAGCTAGCCCTTTAGATTATATATAACCCCCTTAGATATAAAAACAACTGTAGGTGAATGTGATGTAGTTAGGTAGGTAGCCTACCAACCCAAGCATTTCTATAATTCTACAGTACATTTTGGGCAAGCAGCAAACCCACCAACCCAAACAATGTGGCGTGAGGACTAAATGGAGGGACAAAATTTTAGG
The DNA here is from genome assembly GCA_963924445.1 of Philereme transversata. Taxonomy (NCBI): domain Eukaryota; kingdom Metazoa; phylum Arthropoda; class Insecta; order Lepidoptera; family Geometridae; genus Philereme; species Philereme transversata. Next base: position 16,571,076 of record OZ004340.1, read on the forward strand.
TGGCAAGGGAAAAGCATTACCTGCGATGGTCTCTTAAAATGTGCTTCTGAGACAAAATATCGAGTCATGATCACTCATGAGCGATAACGCCTCTACAGTAATCACCCTGGTGGCCCTTTCGTCATCAAATTATAGATAAAATACCTATAAATATTAACCGTTTTTCATCAACTTTATTCATAAGATAAAAAATAACTGCTTCGATCTATGGAACGAGTACTTTGATAAGCGATCTCAAGATGGTACAAAACTATCCAGCCACATCCCACATCAGAGTTCTCAGTTTTTAAATAGACACGCCATTTGACAGGCCATTGCTCTACGACTTCGTTCCGGACATATCCCGTGCAATAAGATTTTACATCTAATGAAAAAATCGCTTTGTGACACCAAATACGATGTATATCACAAATTATTGGTGTACGCAACGAAACTATCAGAAATACCCTATCTTCAAGATTTAGAGAAATAGGTTTCTACAACAGTTTTTTAGCTGAGTCTCTTTCGGACTCAGCTAGAACATTACTGACTAGTTACATGAGGTTTACATAATATTTTAGATTACCTACCAGGGCGGCATAATCGTATGTGCGACAAAGCCCTTTTCAATAAATAAAAAAGGCCTCTTTCCTTCTCTATTCCTGGCGATCTCGTGCCCATCTCATCCAGTCTAGTCCTGCGTACCCATCCACCCAGCGATTCGGCAGTCGGCCTTGTCACCGGGTTTCCGCTTGAAAGTGTATTTAAAAGTCCGAGTCTTCGAATAGTGTAGGGCAATGTTCAACAGAACAGAACAGCACAGAAACCATGGAACCACCAAGATATCTGCAGATAAATTCTAAGTTGCGCAGAGAAGTATAGAGAGAGCAATGCTCGGAATCACACTGTGGGACCGGAAACGCAACGATTGTATTTGAAGCAAAACAAAAGTGAAACAAAAGACTTGATGGCCACCACAAAAAAGGGCATGAGCAAGACACACCGCTGGATGGAAATGGAAGCAATTCACTGGACCAGACGAACCCTACAATGGAGAAACTGAGCTTGTAAAGTAAATAACGTAAAACAAGGTACCTCCATTACAATTCATGACGAAAATCACTTGAAACTTCGATCCTAATTGAGTTTACTATTAAGGCCGCATCCATTGTGAACTTAAGAAATTAATCTTAACTTTGAAAAGCTTTTGTATCGATGGTCGAGAACTAATCGTTACTACGGAAGTAATTAACCGAAGTTAAGGATAGGCTTAGTATGAGTTCCTGAGGTTAATGATTTCGTCGCAAATGATAAGGTTCGTATTTTGTATTCATAATATGAAATTGTTTTTGTTGTTTGTTTTCTTGAAGTATGGCAACAGTAAGTACACTTTTTTCTAATTATTTTTCTAATTTATAAAAAAACCAGTAGGCAGTAGTTTTAGACATATAATTCGTATTGAGAACTAGCCAAGTCAGACTTTAGGCTTGAACATATTATCCTAAGATATAAGAAGAAATTATATTTTAAGTTGTTATAAAATATTTTATATTGTTATAAATAAATTTCAAGGCTGACCATTGAACTTGGCACCTTCCAACCTCACTTCTTTTGTCGTTGAAGTCAAAAACCAAGGCATATATCATAATATTGAACTTGGCTCTCATTTCTCATTTATGTTTTTGATGGGATTAAATTTTTTCAAAATATCTTTTTTATAACCCTTTCATACATTATATACCTAGGTAAAATATCTATCTGAGGACACTAGTAAATATACAAACACATTTTTTAAACTGTAGATTTTTATAATTTTACAAAATTACAGATTATTTAGAAGATAAATCATATCTCTGGATGGTACATTTGAACTTCAGGTGTTCTACTCATGCATTTGAAATCGTTTTATTTATCGAATGGAGAAATAAAAAGTGGATACCCATTTTTCCGGTGATGTTTCATAATGTGCGCCAGTTTTATATACTCTGTTCACAGAAAACTAACGGCCGGTGTCCAACAAATTGTCAACAAAGTGTTCAAATATGCCTCCGATCTCTAAACCGATGGGGCTATTACTCTGACTTACGTCACTACAATGGCAAGCGATGTCCTAACAAATCCCTCTATACATCTAACCTGTCTATTGTGGGACCAAATGGATCGCATTTTTTTCAGTCGTAGACTACCTAGATGTCTGTTGTTTTCCTGGTTTCAGGACCTTAAAATATGGTTTGACATCTTTACATAGTATAAAATAAAGTCGCTTTCGCTGTCTGTTCGCTTAGATCTTTTAAACTACTCAACGGATTCAAATTATGCAATAGATAGAGTGATTCAAGAGGAAGGGTTCGTATGTATAATACATATATTACATAGTAACTGCGAAAGTAACTGTTTGTTTGTTACCTTTTCATAACTAAACGGCTGAACGGATCGTAATGAAATTTGGCAAGGAAATAGATTATATCCTGGGGAAGGACTTAGGCTTCTTTTACCCGAGTGCGCAAAAGGAGGGTACTATTTTTATTGAAATCTAGTAGGGTTAGCTAGTAAATAATAAAATAGTTAATAAGAATTTAGTAATATCATAAGAAGTGTTGTGAGAGGATTTAGGGCAAATTGTAAAAGCTTGTACCTACTTTTACTTTATTGATGCGATTATTCAAAAGGGGTACAAAATCTGTTGCTACCGATGAAAAATCATTCAGTCTATGTTTGGTGCACAACATGAATCTGGGGTAGATAGAATAGAAAAAGGATAATTATTTATTTGGTACAAACAAATAACACACATGAAACAATTATGAAGAACACCAGGTACAATTGAATTTATTATGACAGTTCCACTCATGTGTCTGTGTACAAAAATGGCGTTTAATGTTGGATCTTTTGCATAATGCTGTTATGCTGTTTTTAGGGTATAGAGTCAGACCTTAGTATAATAAGGGTCAATATGACCTCAGATAGCTTCTTAGGATCTGATAATAAAAATCTCGTGTCACGGTTTTTGTGGTCGCACTACTCCGAAACGGGTCTACCGATTATAAGGAACTTTTTTTGTATATTTGGTAGGTATGAGAATTGGGCGTAAAGTATTTTTTACCCCCAGCGCCCCCCCCCCCCCCTTTTTAAATCGCAATTTTAGTATTTTTGTATGAACAATATCCATATAATTCAACCATCGTTCATTGACGTGAAGCCATTTATATGAAATGTCGCGTCACTTTGACAAGAGTTTTTTATATAGTTTTTATCCCGAAGTTTCCACGGGAACGTGGAATTTTAAGCATGTGAAGCCGAGGGCGGGTCAGCTAGTATTTTTATATCATACTGCTATTTTTATATAATAATATAGGATTTAAGTCGAGTATGTGGCGGAAAAATATAAATAAAATAAATAAATATTGCTGGACATTTTACACAGCGCTATCTAGCCCCAAACTAAGCAGAGCTTGTACTATGGGAACCAGAAAACTGATAGAATACTTATATATTTGTTTTTTGTAAACACATTCTTACCTATAATATACATATACATATACATGTATAGAAAAACACCCAGACCCGGACCAAATATCTGTAATCAATAATAATCCTTAAAACTTTCTCGATATAAAATAATTCCAAAGTCACGTCCAAAACCCATAATATTCAATAAATATTAAATACTATGGTCTTTGACTGGGTGTTAGACCGTCTGTTTGTAGGTACATAGATAGACAGTATATAAAGCAAACCTAGGGTTTAAGCATATTATTCTAACTAGGGTGAAGCAATATAAGAAAGGGAAGATTGGATAGACAATTATGATAAACAAAAATTATGCATACATTCATTTAATTCTACTCGGTTATTTAGTTGACATGTCATCCACTCTGCTAGTCTTAGTTTTCATTAACAAGATAAAGTAGAATCTTATAAGTAATTTGTGTTTGTAATCAGCTTACAACTTAACCAACACTATATAATATAAAACTAATAATAGTAAAAATAATAAATTAATAAATTACTTTTTGTCTTTATATCGATTTAGTTTACGCGGGAAATACGAAATAGTATAGCGAAAATGTTCGAAAATTATGAGTTTGATTGTTGCGAAAGATGGAGGCTGAAAACTGTTTAGGAATTGGATGAGAAAGAAACAGTTTCAATAGGGAAGGGTGCACAATACCTTTATATCCTTTGACGGCGTGTGGAAGCGACAATTTCAAAACAGGATGCACTTAATTTCACCATAGTTCAATCACACAATTGAGTTTTTTATGCGAGACGAATTCGAAGCGATAGCGATGCGGCCATTGTTTCTTCCAAACTGTTTGTCGTCACTTTTTAGGCGCATACGACTATGTTGAGCGTCCTCGCTCACACGTATAGGGTAGGTGTGCGTGGGAAAGGAATAGAGATATAGGAGTTTTTGTACAACAATCAAACGGTTGGTTTTACGAATATAGTAATGAGATGAAAATTACGATTAACATTGAATCAGCGCAACCAGATTTAATTAAAATTGTAATAAAATAATGGATTGTAAATTATAATAAAATGTATCTACAACTGATCACCTAATGATGGAGAGCGCTGAAGTTCTGGAAACAGATATTTCTAGTCCGAACTTTAACGAACCCTCCATGATAAAGAGTACAACTTTATGTAAGTATAAACAATTTGCAATAATGTAATATGTATTGCATGTTTATTTATAATGCAACTGTTATTGTGTCTGCCTAATGTTGGCATTTATACGCGTTTGTATCTACCTATCTATTTATTACCAATAAACATTATTGAATTATTATGAATTAAATACTATAAATGAGAAATTACAATTTGAATTGTTATTGATGATTTTATGACGCAAGTGCTAATGTTCCTTTAATTTTTGCTTTGAACCCTTATTTATCCAACTTTATTTGGTTTTTGTTCTTGTATCTAGAATTAATCCTTTTCATAATGAAGTGCGGGTGTGCAAATGTCGTATGATAAAAGAACATTCCTTGCTCGTAATTACTTCTCACTTGTCATAAAACAATTAAAAAAAGGTTTCAACAGCAGTTAATTAAGCTCTTATCATTTCAAAAACAAGCGTCTCTGAGTCGGACATTATCACAAACACTTTGTTAAATTGATAACGCGCATAAAAGAAGGTAATAAACCACAGACGAGCTAATAGGATGGTTTTATAGCACGGTCACGAGAGAAGAAAACGAATTAACAAAAGAAACAGATAAGCTGCAAGGAAAAATCTGAAAGAGCATAATTACAGGGACTAAAACGAAAAAAAATACTCATCACTTTTAGTACTATTGTGGACATTTTCAAATATTTTACTCAGTTTCTTGTGAAGGAGATTGCTCTAAGAACTTAGACCAATTGGGGTTTTCAGAATTTAAAAATCACTACACAATATTTTCAAATATCTCAGAAAATGTATTCATCATCATAATCGTATCAGCCCTAAGTTATCCACTGTTGAACATGTAACCCCCCCCCCTGAATAAACCCCCCCTATATAAGACACTCGACCCCACTCCTAAACCCCCATGCATTTACACACGTTTAACCCCGACAACAATCTAAATTACCTATCTACAATTTAGTCATGAACTACCTACTTTATAAATTATCAACCCTATTAACATCTGCTATAAGAGTGTATTGTGATTAATTATTTTGGCCTCGTGATTTATCTAGTATTGCGGTAGGAACCCTTGCGTCGCGGTATCCGTAATAACTCAGTTTCTTTTAAGGAATTTGAGTCTAGTACCAAAGATCATGCTACCTACTTTATGAGAGAATTAAACCTATCTAAACACATTGACATACCCATAGAACTCTAGTTAGTGACAATTGTGATCTACCTATTGTAAGCTTGGTGCTAAAGTTATATAGCCTACCCACTGGGAACGTATTTATCTACCTACAAACTGATTATCGACATTAATAACTGTGGCTAAGACACTTGTTTAAATATCTTAGGTCTACAGCCCCACCACCGCTGTGAAGACAATGAGATTCGACTACCAGACTGGACATCTCTCTTCCACAATTTAAAAGTATTATTAGGTATACTTAACCTTATATTTGAGACAACATAAATATTGTATGTGGGTAGTCTGTTGTTCCTACTCGTTATTAAGGGAATTAGAGGTCATAATCTTTTGCAAAGTGTAGATTCTGTTTTGGTTATCTTGCGAATCAGTAAAGTTCTTATTTTTAGAACTAAACCCATTCGATTTAGGTTCTTCGTAGACTATTCTAGAACCCTACCCTTTTCGATTCCGATCCTAAAAATAGCCGCCCCCTACTATCCATCTGCCAAAACACTCAGCCTAAACATACCTAGGCAACCTATCAATTAACCCATTCTTAAATTCACTACCAGAATGCACTAAAATGTAGAACTTAGTAAAACCCCATAATGAAGCTAGACGTATTTAGTACTTTTCCGAACGGCTAGTTTGCATGAAATAGATAAGTGCTTTAATTAGCTATCGAAGTCTTTAGTTTACTGTAGTTTGACCATGAATATTACTTCAATTCATGTTTCTAGTACCTTTTCAGTTAACAATGCTGAAGAATCTTAACGGAATTTCATTTCCTTGGCTCCGTAGAATAGAAAACAGACCTTTTTTCTCGCATCTGTTTCTAATTAAGCCCAGCGCTTTAGCCTTCAAAGATTCTATCAACATCAGATCAACTTACTTAGATTATTTACTTCCTTGAATCCGAGCTCATTTCATTGTCAAACTTCACAAGTCCATCTTATAATTTCAACATTGTATTCAATCTTACAAAGTGTATTTTTTGAAACCACCGTCCTTAAAAGCACAATTGCCCTCTCATTTAAGTTTAGTTTATTACATGAATTTTGTTCTACATACTGATATATTTTTATACCGTATGCTATATTAAAATATTTCCTTTTCCAACGTAGAATAACAACAGATACTCGTATCAAACTTAGGAATCCAATCTTCCTACCCACATTTTTTTCTTTACTAGATAACTCAATCTAAGAAATATTATACCGTCAATAGGTTACACATTCCTGTGTCTTTGTTATAGCATAAGCTATGTTTTCCAATGAAACCACCGTTCTTTATGACCATTGAAATAGAAATAGAATATAGAAGTAGTTAAACAAATCGCTGCCAATACAAACATCAATCGTGAAAGGTTATTTTGTATTTAGTGTAATATAATCCTGAGTCAATCATTTCTTAAAATGCAATACTGATGCTAATCTGTCCGTACATCCTTAGAATAAATAGAATATGTAAAGGGAAGTATTTCCTAACGCCCCCCATCCTATCATATGATCCAATTAATTCGATTATTAAACTATTATTGAATCCACCGTCTCTGATGCGTTTCCTACCCTACCGGTTAACAAGATTCCTACCGACAACATTGTTAAACTAAAAGAAAATGCCACGGTAAGATGTCAATCCCCAACGTTAACTATCTTATTAAATAAGCACCCCGCAAATCAAAACAATTATTCCCGAACCAATATATGGAATCCAAATTCCACATTCTGTGTTTCAGGAACAATCACTTTAACCGTCACTAATTTTTCCTACCCTCAAAATAAAATAAATCTCGGCTCCTAAGATTTTCCATCCAAAATTCACCCCATTTAACCCTCAATGTAAATAACACGGATATCCAATAATTCTATTTAAATTCACACAAATAATTTACTCTGTTTGGATCCACTTCAATACATTCCTGCACGAATCTGATTACCAAACATTAACACAAGAACAATAATTGCCAATGGCAATAAGTAAAAATTCCTACCCTCAGAATAAAATAAATCTAGACTTCTAACATTTTCCATCCAAAATTTACCCCATTTAACCCTCAATGTAAATAACTCGGATATACAACAATTACATTTAAATTCACACAAATAAATTACTCTGTTTGGATCCAATTCAATACATTCCTGCACGAATCCGGTTACCAAACATTAACACAAGAACAATAATTAAAATGGCAGTAAGTAAAAATTAACAAGCACGTACCTTGGTATTCTTTGGGTGTCTCCGCAGGCTGCTAGCGGGTGAAGAACCACGAGGGAAAGACCACGAGGCAAAAGCCCACGAGCAAAGAGCGCGACCCAAGAGCCCACGAGCAATGTCCCCAACGAAAAGATACCGAGATATCACCACTCCCGAGAAGAGCCCGAGAAAGCGCCCCGAGAAGGTCACGAGAAAACCAGAGCCGAGAAGATCACGAGACAAAAGAGCTCCGAGAGATTCACGAGAAAAAAGAGATCGAGCGCAGCCGCTCCGTCGTATTTAAGGCGTTCAGTCCCTTCCCCCCGTACTTCAGCCCTCGAACCGCCGTCTCCGACCTCTAGCGGCGAGTAGCGAAAACTCTCTTCACAGATGATAAATTATTTTATACAAATACTAAATTTATTCAACAGTAAACAAATGGCTTCACGTAATTCATAGAAAACTGCACGATCAATTATTTTCTATTAATAATATTATTATTTTGTAATATCACGAAGTTTCATATTAATTCACCCCCGAATTTATGATAGCATAGACAATATTCCGTTCTATCCAGCTTCGCCTTCTACTTGCATACCCATAATGCCGTGTATTGAAACCTATTTCATAGAGAACTTGATAGTCTGTCGATCCCCTACCGGTAAGCAGTGGAACTCTGCCCATTGACAAATTGCTAGTCAGACGACCCCCTTCCGGCGAGTAGCGCAACTCTTCCCATAGATGATAAATCATTTTGTACAATCTCCACGTCACTTCATCCAACAGCTACTGTCATCTAGCGTCGTGATAGTATGTAAATTTACAATTTATCTAGATCAAACACCGCATACAATAGATGAGTAATCCAAGAGATGGCACAAGGCGTTATAATATATTGAAGCTTTTTCCAAATCCCAGATTGATTGAAATACGTAATGACTGAATGAGCAAGTATGTGCTATTCATAAATATTAATATTTTATAATATTACGAAAACGAATGTTTATTTCTGAATTTGTTACTGTGGAGGAACCATTCCGGTCCGGCCCGTTACAGTCGCCCCAAAAATTTTACATAGGTGTTATTTATACTAAACCGAAGGAAAATTTTTCTCATTCCTTGTAAAATAATAAAACTTTCAATCATAATCTATTTCTCAAATAAATTCATTAAAGAGGAAACACTTCAAAAATACTAGTCCAATTACAAACTTCCTGTTTTACTAATTTCTGTTTATATTACTTTGGGTTTTTTTCCAATATCTTTAATTTGTTGGATTTTGCTTCCATACATATAATGTGTAGTGTGTGTTTAAACCTGATTAAAAATTAATCACCCCTCCGTTCAGTGTCTAAACTTTACAATGTACCAAAACATAACCAACTATCCTCCTCACCAGCTAACTGGTATATATTGTGTCAGGGAACCTTGGTTGTGAGGCAAGATCAACCCTATTAGTATACTGTAGGGGCTGCAAAGGAATAATCATTCTCTCGATTTTCCCGTGGATACCCAACAATACCCCGCGCAACATAGACCTCACCCACAGCAATTTGAATAGCTACCTATTTCCAGTACACCCCGTCTAGTACCAATACGGAACAGTAATCCACCTTCAATCCGGAGCGTGTATAGTGTGCTTAGTTCGAGCCTAATATGTGTTGTGTGAGATTTCATGAAGTCAGCCTCAGCTGCAGTTTAGATCACAGATATCATTATTTCTAATATCTGATAAGATCTCTAACCTAACACCAAACTTTTCCTTCATAAAATCTGTTTGTGGTGCATGTATGAAATAAAAATTAAACAAACCGCCCCAAATTCCGGTAAATGTTGAATAAGCATGACCCTCCATTCTGATTCGAATTTTAATCTCTATACGTTCATTATCCTCTTTTTTCCACTCACACTTATTAATATTATCCACAGTCTGACATTTCCATAAGTCTCAACTTCCGTGACTTTTCATTATGTCATACAAATCAACACTCCCATCAAATTTGTGACCTCAAGATAATGAATTCTTAACAAAGAAATTTCCAATTTGGACCAATATCTTACTTGAATTCTCGATTATATGTATAATTTTGTTCATCAAATTCTATAAATCCCGGCAACATAATAATGTATTTATTGTCATCAAAGTTAATTAGTTAATTATAAATATACTATTTTTTTTTATAAATTCTACTTAAGTTTTCCCAAATATCTAATTTTAACCAATTTAGCCAAACCTAAATGACTCCTCCACCACAACGCTCTATACATCTTTTTGGTATCTGTTAGGTAGAATTCTTGAATACAATACTCCCGCAATTACAACCCCTGAACTGTTTGTCTGTAAGTAAGGACTACTGAAGTTTGGATGATGTCACTGTATTAAGAACTGTATTAGAACTGTATTCATAAGAACAATTTTTAATCCTGTCAAATGCTTTTTGTTCTCCATCGCCCCATAGCCATCCCGTACTTTTCTTTAAAATATCATACAAATATCAGTGTATGAACACTGTATTCAGGTATAAATCTTCTATAGAAGTTACACAACCTCAGAAATGCTCTTACATGTTTTACTTTTTTCGGAACGGGAAATTCCTGTATTGTTTTTACCTTATCTGGATCCGTTCGTAATCCCTGTGTTGAAATTATATATTCTAACATTTTGACCTATTTACAAAAGAATTCAAACTTTTTCATGTTACAAGTCACTCCTGCAATTTGTAATTTTCTCAAAACTATATCAAATTGTTTGATATGTTGCTCTAGAGAACGGGTACTTATTATAGCTAGGTCATCTAAGTAATTTACACAGAATTCTCTAACCTAGTGCCCCAATATCACATCCATTGCTGTACTAAAACTTCCCACTGATGTTTTTTTATCCTTGTGGCAGTATATTGTACACATAAGATTTACCATTAAATGAGAACCCCGTATATTTCTTACTAGCCTCTGAAATAGGTATTTGAAAATAGGCATTATTCATATCTATTACACTAATATAGTTCGCCCCGTGAAATGAATTCATTACATCTAATTGCAAAGGTGGTTTTTCTGTTTCCGGTATCATGTACCTTTTTTTTTTATTTGCTAGAACAATTAACGATTTGTAATTTTTTTTTTATTATTATGAAATTATTTTATTTTGATTTTATTTTAAATTTACTAAAACAATTCACAATTTGTGTATTAATTAAATTATTATTATTACTTTTTTATTGCTAAACAATCCACAATTCATAAAAAGTATTAGTTTGGTTTTAAAATATTTTAAAATTATTTTATTTGTATTCTATTTCCATTTTTTTTTATAACTAGAAAAATGTATAGTTTATTAAAAGCTATTTTTTACCATATTAAAAATAATTTTATTTTATTTTAATTCAATTTTAATTCAATTTGAATTCAATTTGAATTCAATTTCAATTCAATTTCAATTCAATTTCAATCCAATTTCAATTCAATTTCAATTCAATTTCAATTCAATTTCAATTCAATTTCAATTCAATTTCAATTCAATTTGAATTCAATTTCAATTCAAATTCAATTCAATCCAATTTCAATTCAATTTCAATTCAATTTCAATTCAATATCAATTTCAATTCAATTTCAATTCAATTTCAATTCAATTTCAATTCAATATCAATTCAATTTCAATTCAATTTCAACTCAATTTCAACTCAATTTCAATTCAATTTCAATTCAATTTCAATTCAATTCAATCTCAATTCAATCTCAATTCAATCTCAATTTAATGTCAATTCAATTTTATTTTAATGTCAATTCAATTTTATTTTAATGTCAATTTAATTTTAATTTAATTTTAATTTAATTTTAATTTAATTTTAATTTAGTTTTAATTTAATTTTAATTTAATTTTAATTTAATTTTAATTTAATTTTAATTTAATTTAAATTTAATTTTAATTTAATTTTAATTTAATTTTAATTTAATTTTAATTTAATTTTAATTTAATTTTAATTTAATTTTAATTTAATTTTAATTTAATTTTAATTTAATTTTGATTTAATTTTATTTAATTTTAATTTAATTTAAAAGTATCCATCAAAAGAATTTTTTCCCATATTTAAAATAATATATAAAAATATTTTTAAATTATTTTTATTTTATTTAAGTTTAATTATTGTTATTATTATTTTTTTTAAGGTACTAGAATTATATACAATTAATTTTTTTCCCTGTATTTAAAATATTATAAAACATTTTATTTATATTTCATTGACAATTATTTAAAACCAATTTCCTTTAATTATTAATACGCGTTTTGTTATTATTTTATTTTTATTCGATTTATTTTACGCCGATATTCATTTGAAATCATTATGCACAAAGTTTTAAACTAAATAAATTTGAATCTAATGTTAAATTTCAACTATGTTCAACAATAGACGTCCAACAGATAGTAATGGTGATAATGATGATACTTTTCTATTTATATTAACGGAAGTTCTATAACTCATAAAATGATGTTATCGATAGTAATTTCCTATGTCCAACAATGGACGTCCTATACCAGTATAATAATGGGCACATTCCCCAAAATGTATTCTGTAAAACATCGATAGGCTTGCAACTTTTCGGCGGTGTTCGAAACTTTGGTAAAACATTCCTACGCCCTATCATATACCTCTCATAGTAGTATAATGATGATGCTAACTATTTACTATGCCCTCCAATGGACGTCCCATGCCGAATATAATAATGATGATGATGTTACGCTCCACTGTCCGATAATGGACGCCCCAAACTTGTATAATGATGATGTTATGCTTAAACCCACATAGCTATCGTTTAAACAGGTTGAAGGTACATTCAACCTAGCTTCTGTTTCTAAGAGACTGCTTTTTTTTTTCCCTACCCGCAATATCCCAATCTGATATTCTAGCATTGAATTTAGTACCTTGACTCAAATCCTCATCCATTTTCTACGGCAACAAATTGTGCGAATAAGATTCGCCACATAAATTATTATTACATTTAATCACAATAACCCTTCTGAAAAATACATTAACTTCGCCCCTATTTTCCACTATGATCTTTAATAATAAACATAAACATTACCCATAACTACTGAAGTTCAGAACTGAAATAACACAGATTCAAATCGTGGTCACGGCATTACCATATTGTAACCCCCCCCCCCCCTGAAGAAACCCTCCCTACTAACTAATCACGACCCCCCCCCAAACCCCAAAGAATTTACAAACCCCCCCTAAATAAACACCTCCTAAACCCCCAATGAATTTACACACGTTTAACCCCGACAACAATCTAAATTACCTATCTACAATTTAGTCATGAACTACCTACTTTATAAATTATCAACCCTATTAACATCTGCTATAAGAGTGTATTGTGATTAATTATTTTGGCCTCGTGATTTATCTAGTATTGCGGTAGGAACCCTTGCGTCGCGGTATTCGTAATAACTCAGTTTCTTTTAAGGAATTTGAGTCTAGTACCAAAGATCATGCTACCTACTTTATGAGAGAATTAAACCTATCTAAACACATTGACATACCCATAGAACTCTAGTTAGTGACAATTGTGATCTACCTATTGTAAGCTTGGTGCTAAAGTTATATAGCCTACCCACTGGGAACGTATTTATCTACCTACAAACTGATTATCGACATTAATAACTGTGGCTAAGACACTTGTTTAAATATCTTAGGTCTACAGCCCCACCACCGCTGTGAAGACAATGAGATTCGACTACCAGACTGGACATCTCTCTTCCACAATTTAAAAGTATTATTAGGTATACTTAACCTTATATTTGAGACAACATAAATATTGTATGTGGGTAGTCTGTTGTTCCTACTCGTTATTAAGGGAATTAGAGGTCATAATCTTTTGCAAAGTGTAGATTCTGTTTTGGTTATCTTGCGAATCAGTAAAGTTCTTATTTTTAGAACTAAACCCATTCGATTTAGGTTCTTCGTAGACTATTCTAGAACCCTACCCTTTTCGATTCCGATCCTAAAAATAGCCGCCCCCTACTATCCATCTGCCAAAACACTCAGCCTAAACATACCTAGGCAACCTATCAATTAACCCATTCTTAAATTCACTACCAGAATGCACTAAAATGTAGAACTTAGTAAAACCCCATAATGAAGCTAGACGTATTTAGTACTTTTCCGAACGGCTAGTTTGCATGAAATAGATAAGTGCTTTAATTAGCTATCGAAGTCTTTAGTTTACTGTAGTTTGACCATGAATATTACTTCAATTCATGTTTCTAGTACCTTTTCAGTTAACAATGCTGAAGAATCTTAACGGAATTTCATTTCCTTGGCTCCGTAGAATAGAAAACAGACCTTTTTTCTCGCATCTGTTTCTAATTAAGCCCAGCGCTTTAGCCTTCAAAGATTCTATCAACATCAGATCAACTTACTTAGATTATTTACTTCCTTGAATCCGAGCTCATTTCATTGTCAAACTTCACAAGTCCATCTTATAATTTCAACATTGTATTCAATCTTACAAAGTGTATTTTTTGAAACCACCGTCCTTAAAAGCACAATTGCCCTCTCATTTAAGTTTAGTTTATTACATGAATTTTGTTCTACATACTGATATATTTTTATACCGTATGCTATATTAAAATATTTCCTTTTCCAACGTAGAATAACAACAGATACTCGTATCAAACTTAGGAATCCAATCTTCCTACCCACATTTTTTTCTTTACTAGATAACTCAATCTAAGAAATATTATACCGTCAATAGGTTACACATTCCTGTGTCTTTGTTATAGCATAAGCTATGTTTTCCAATGAAACCACCGTTCTTTATGACCATTGAAATAGAAATAGAATATAGAAGTAGTTAAACAAATCGCTGCCAATACAAACATCAATCGTGAAAGGTTATTTTGTATTTAGTGTAATATAATCCTGAGTCAATCATTTCTTAAAATGCAATACTGATGCTAATCTGTCCGTACATCCTTAGAATAAATAGAATATGTAAAGGGAAGTATTTCCTAACGCCCCCCATCCTATCATATGATCCAATTAATTCGATTATTAAACTATTATTGAATCCACCGTCTCTGATGCGTTTCCTACCCTACCGGTTAACAAGATTCCTACCGACAACATTGTTAAACTAAAAGAAAATGCCACGGTAAGATGTCAATCCCCAACGTTAACTATCTTATTAAATAAGCACCCCGCAAATCAAAACAATTATTCCCGAACCAATATATGGAATCCAAATTCCACATTCTGTGTTTCAGGAACAATCACTTTAACCGTCACTAATTTTTCCTACCCTCAAAATAAAATAAATCTCGGCTCCTAAGATTTTCCATCCAAAATTCACCCCATTTAACCCTCAATGTAAATAACACGGATATCCAATAATTCTATTTAAATTCACACAAATAATTTACTCTGTTTGGATCCACTTCAATACATTCCTGCACGAATCTGATTACCAAACATTAACACAAGAACAATAATTGCCAATGGCAATAAGTAAAAATTCCTACCCTCAGAATAAAATAAATCTAGACTTCTAACATTTTCCATCCAAAATTTACCCCATTTAACCCTCAATGTAAATAACTCGGATATACAACAATTACATTTAAATTCACACAAATAAATTACTCTGTTTGGATCCAATTCAATACATTCCTGCACGAATCCGGTTACCAAACATTAACACAAGAACAATAATTAAAATGGCAGTAAGTAAAAATTAACAAGCACGTACCTTGGTATTCTCTGGGTGTCTCCGCAGGCTGCTAGCGGGTGAAGAACCACGAGGGAAAGACCACGAGGCAAAAGCCCACGAGCAAAGAGCGCGACCCAAGAGCCCACGAGCAATGTCCCCAACGAAAAGATACCGAGATATCACCACTCCCGAGAAGAGCCCGAGAAAGCGCCCCGAGAAGGTCACGAGAAAACCAGAGCCGAGAAGATCACGAGACAAAAGAGCTCCGAGAGATTCACGAGAAAAAAGAGATCGAGCGCAGCCGCTCCGTCGTATTTAAGGCGTTCAGTCCCTTCCCCCCGTACTTCAGCCCTCGAACCGCCGTCTCCGACCTCTAGCGGCGAGTAGCGAAAACTCTCTTCACAGATGATAAATTATTTTATACAAATACTAAATTTATTCAACAGTAAACAAATGGCTTCACGTAATTCATAGAAAACTGCACGATCAATTATTTTCTATTAATAATATTATTATTTTGTAATATCACGAAGTTTCATATTAATTCACCCCCGAATTTATGATAGCATAGACAATATTCCGTTCTATCCAGCTTCGCCTTCTACTTGCATACCCATAATGCCGTGTATTGAAACCTATTTCATAGAGAACTTGATAGTCTGTCGATCCCCTACCGGTAAGCAGTGGAACTCTGCCCATTGACAAATTGCTAGTCAGACGACCCCCTTCCGGCGAGTAGCGCAACTCTTCCCATAGATGATAAATCATTTTGTACAATCTCCACGTCACTTCATCCAACAGCTACTGTCATCTAGCGTCGTGATAGTATGTAAATTTACAATTTATCTAGATCAAACACCGCATACAATAGATGAGTAATCCAAGAGATGGCACAAGGCGTTATAATATATTGAAGCTTTTTCCAAATCCCAGATTGATTGAAATACGTAATGACTGAATGAGCAAGTATGTGCTATTCATAAATATTAATATTTTATAATATTACGAAAACGAATGTTTATTTCTGAATTTGTTACTGTGGAGGAACCATTCCGGTCCGGCCCGTTACAAACATAGGCCTCCCTCATAGATCTCCAGAGCGACCAAACTTGTACGCCCTGCACCGAACGGCTCTCAGAAACCTGTAACATTTTCCCAACTAATGGCCGTTCTATGTTGTACTTTCCAGTGCGTGGTCTCCACTCGAGAACCTTTCTGCCACAATGGCCGTCAGTTCTTCAGATATAAGCCTCGCCCACTGCCAATTCAACGTTCTAATCCTCTTGACATGCATTTTACTCTATTCTTTCGTAAAGAGAAACTTTTCTAGGGTGCTCACGCGAGCGTGGCAGAAAGGCCAGGTGATAGACCGCCGAGTTTTTTCTTCTATATCTTCACTTCGCCGATTCTTTTATTAATACTTTTAGCTGCTATTCATGACAAACACATTTTTATATTCGACCTTTATACACAGTGTTTGGTAATATACTGACGATATTCAAGTGACGATTTCTTAAAACATAAAAAAGACTTCTCGAGAAAAAAAACTACTAGTTATATTATCAAATTTTAAAGAAAATCGATTAAGTTTTGGTGATTAATTCGATATAAAACTTACTGCCTACTCTTGCAATCGACATTCAAAAATAACGGCCGCAGGTTTTGGGTTAGAAAGGGACAACAAGAGGTATATCTCGAGACGTCACCAATACAGTATCTGTGTTTAGATGACAAGTGTTTGTTTTTACATGCCAAAATAAATGCGTATATTATCAAACACCCTATATAACTTTGTATGTGTTGTAAATAAATTCTATCTTGACATTTTATCTTTAAATTCGTTAACGGGATCTTCAGTTTGTCACTTTATCTTCATTATTTTAAAGAAATAAAGCTTTCCCCTGACGCCTGCACTAAGATGGTGGACGAGATAAGTCGTTCTGGTTTTTGTCGAGATTTCCGTCCGGAGTGGCGCTAATCGGTTAGGATTGCCTCTGATGCAACTACAGGATTTTATATACATTTACCCAGTATTTACTTAAGATAAGATAAGAAAAATATTGCCACTTTATATTTTATTTGGTAACTTAGTGGTACCACTTACTTTAGATAATTCATATAGCAGTATATAATACCTAACGAGAAGAACACTGGCTAACACAAAGTTATGGACGTAAAGTTCCCCGTGCTAGTTAAAAATGTGTTACGGTTACATATACAAATAATAAATAAAACATAATAAATAAATAAAATAAATATTGCTGGACATTTCACACAGCGCTATCTAGCCTCAAACTTACCAGAGCTTGTACTATGGGAACCAAATAACTGATAGAATACTTAAATATTTTTTTTTGTAAATACATACCTACTTATTATATATAGAAAAACAACCAGACCCGGAACAAGTATCTGTAGAACATCAAATATTTGTTCCGCGATGGGAATCGAACTCGCTACCTCCTGCGTCTCAGCCGGCTATTCGCCTACTGCGCCACGGAGGTCGTCTAATGTAACTAAAGTCAGGTTATAGATAGTATGAGTTTGCATGTGTTTATAACTCAATGGGCGTTACAACGCGTTAATCCGTTAGTCCCGATTATCCCGGGCGTTAATCCGTAAAAGACGTGTTAGTCCCGTGCTCAAGTATAAATTATGCGACTGCTTCCAAAAAACTGACAACAAAAGGCTGGATTCACCAGATAAGACCAGGTATTTTATCTGCATTTGCATACCAACTAATACAGTAAAACATGTACCGAACCTACATGTTGTTACGCATATTTACCCATGTTTGCAAATAATTTTTTTTGAGTTTTTGAGTATCACGATATTTCGACGCAGTTGCATGCGACATGATCATGGGTAAAGTGTTCATAATGTTCCATGATAGTTTCAAAAGATATGTCCAAGTTTTGTCATTGACTTTCTATTTATAAAAAACAAATCGTAATAATGTTAAGAGAAACTTAGCTACACTATGAGCATATTATTATATGCTCATAGTGTTCACAACTTTTCGAAAACGTCTTATAAAATGCTTAAATTGAACTTGCCAAGTTTCTCATACTTGTATCTATGAAGCTCGAAACTTTTCTTGTTAAGGTTATACAGTGCAAGGGTGGACTTTTAACTGAACCTCCATTGACTCATAATGTCCTGGTAGTTATTATCCTACTGCCCAGAAGGAGGGTAAATTTTTAATTCTTTCGACAAATAATGATGATGAGATCCGCGGAGATGGCGGGACCTTAACCTAAGCCTTGGACCGGGATGAATGGAAGAAGGGAAAGGAGGCCTTTGTCCAGTGGGATCCAGTAGGACTAATAGGATCATAGGTTTGACCTTTTTTCTTAAAGCGAACTCTAATATAAAACCGTTCAGGTTTTTTTCAAATAAGATGAAATGCAGGCATGGCCTATGGCCAGCAAGCAACCTGATGATTGTAATATTTACCACTGTATAAAGAGTGTCGACGTTAACAGTGTCAGTTTTTAATTGAATTAAATTAGTTTATTACACTTAAATTTAACTTTACAGCATTTATCCAATACGCTATATTTAAAAGCTTCGCGGAGGTGAAATGCAAGTACACTTTTTTAAGATATAGTGAAGAAGATATACTTTTTTATGTATGAAGTAGGTATAATTCGGAATAAGTTTAAATTAATCCTGTTTACCGACTATCCTATACCTACCTACCAAAATTACGACGAGCGCAGTACAGTTATGCACAAGTGTGCCCATTTTCTTGTAATTACGAGTACTTTGTTAAGTATAATGACATTTAACTGATATATATTATATTTTTAACTGATGTATTTACATTTACTTACTAATAAAGATGGCATGCAAAGTTTAAGGGTAAATGCAGCCCCAGATCTAGAGGGGGGGGTGCAAACTGGGGCGCGCGGGCCTCAGGCAATTTCAGGGGGCGCCAAATTGAATAAAAAATGTATGAAAAAAAAACTTTCTGCTTTTTGAAACAAGTATTTTTATTAATTTGACGCTTGGCATCCTGCGCATATCGGGCAGAAACTTGATGCCGCCCCCTCTCTTCCAATGATTGAGAGGGCGGTGGGGGGTGGAGGGAGGGACGCGTAGTACTATCATTTATTCTATATCCATGGTCCACCTACATAGCTCACCTGGTTGTTCATTTGATTTGTAAAGCTTCAAACTATAACAACCCCCCCCCTCTCTCAGACACTGGAGGAGAGGGGGGCCATATCAAGTTTCTGCCCCGGTTAGGACAAATTCTAGATCCGGGGTGGGTACATGTAAAACAATAGTATAATACAATATAACTTTTCATGAAAATTGTGAGGAAATTATTAAAGCCGTTTTCATAACAGCTTGTTGCCGGTGTCAATTAATTTTATTTTATTTTTCAGAACTGGATTTGTTATGCAGATTGTATTTCATTATAGAATTGCTATGAATGTGGCCAGTTCCATTTAAAAATAAAAGTACATAAGGATTTATCATAGAGATTGTATGTATTTCATTTTAGCATATTAAGAATGCAATGAGCCTCATTACCTTCGATCAACAATACAACTAGATTACGGGTCATAAACAAAATTAAAGCTAAATGCTGTTCGCGTAAACATATAAATATACATCTACATTCGTTTACCAATAGAATGAGACAAAAGATTTAAATTCAACCCAATCACAACCACAGCAACTTGTAATAAAGTCACAAATCCTTTACATGTTACGATCATTCGTCTCAAAAAACAAACAAAATAATAAATTACACCTGTCACATAGAAATGAAAAGACGTAGTTTATATAACATTTATTGTGAAATCAATCTTATGGGCGCAATAAATAAAGTACTTTTTCCTGTTATTGTTTTGCGAGCTACATCGTTTTATTTCGTTTCTGTTTGCTATTGGCGTCTATTGGTTCAACGCTATATCACACGTTTGACGTTGGCCAAACATTCTTAGCGGTGGTTTAAAATCGGCAATATTGTTAAAAAATTGACATTAATCGTAATGAGCTCAAAATATAACTTATTCCACATGTAATTACCGAAAGTAAGACACTCCGGCTGATAAATTGCTTTTCCGGGCATTATTTTTGTAATTTTTAAATGCGCATTGAGGCGTTGTGGTACGTGTTGACGTTGGCTCTGTTTCAAGCTGACTAAACAAAATAAGAGCTCACGCCGCAAGTGAGCTGTTATTTACCGAGACAGGTTTTTTGCACCGAACCTTTATCTAGGTGTATTGTTATCGAAGCTCATTACTTTCATACTCGTAATATGCTGTTATAGCACTCCGTTATAGCGTCACTAATTTATTTCCATCGCGGGCCGTAGCCGCCAGTTGTGTGGACTTTTTAGTTTTATTTTAGTGTTATATATTGTTATCTAATCTTATCTCAATCTATTTTCATATTAACTTACATCCTCAGAGCCGTAAATCGCATTAACGGAGCTTTTTCGAGTTAAAACATACCTGCTTTCAGAGCATAAGTGATAAAAACAATATATTACAGTGAATCAATAATTTATTTCATGGCCATTTAATATCCACCGTTCGTTCATAATTCGTACAGTGATATAACCAAACCGACCCTATACCCATCGCCCCGAGCGCAAGCCACAACTACGCTCAACTATTAAGTATTCAGTCGATAGTTGGTAAGTTCGTGTTTTATGACAACAATTTATTGTGCTTTCGAGTTGTTAGACTCCTCATAGTTGAGTTGACGTCAAACTTTGTAATCGCTCGCTCTGAATTTAGGCGTTATAATATCCAAAACTTAACGAGCGAGACGTGGATGTTCGAAGATAAACTGAGAAGGTATGTTTAGCGGAGCCTTGAGACAACAAACATGCTGTGATAACTCTTTTACAGTGCAGGCTGTCTGATTATGGATCGTGCTGCCGATGCTAGTAGCTATCAGATGTACAAGTCACTTGCTAAATAGCAAGCAAACGTATGCTAAATATTTATGTATTTATTATTAATTAATATGTTTTTATTCGTTATTTGTTTTTATTTTGTTCGCAAGCAGACAAAAGTACAAGACGTCAGCAAGCGAATATTGGGGCTCAAGTGGAGTTGGGCAGGACACTTGGCCAGACGTAGTGACAGTGACGACAGGTGGACTAAGGTACTAATAGATTGGATGCCGAGAACTGGGCATCAAAATAGAAGACGTCCACTAGCGAGATGGGTCGACGACATCCATAAGACCGCGGGTCGTACGTGGTTCAAACTGGCACAGGATCGGGAAGGATCGCAGAAACAAAGAGAAACCTATCTATGCCCAGGTCGACACGGGTTGTGAATGATGATAATGATGATGAATATGTTTTTAAAATACCCATGTATCAGTGTATGTAAAAATATAAAGAATGGTTATAATTCGTCATTATTATAAATACGGGATTCATCACGTACCGTTTTATCGGTGTTTTGACCGAAAATGTTTCGGTTCAATTCGTGAACCTTCATCAGGGTGAATGCGATCCGCTCCGCACTGCGTCTCGCCTCGCATTGAGAGACTATTTGCAGGCAGTCTTTAAGGGAGACTGACAATGTCAATCTGCGGCGCTAGATTGTAATGACTGGTGGAAGTGAAGAGAGAATTTTATTTTGCCACCTGGAATTATTGTAATAAGCATATGGTGTTAAGCTTTAAAACGTGCCCTACGATGCACTGCCCTGTGTCCATCAACCTGAGGCATACATTTTACCGGCAACCATACCGTTCAAACCGAAACACAGCAATACCTACTGCTTGGTGGCAGAAATAATTATGGTAGTACTTCTTCGGGTGAGCCCTTTCATAAGTAACACTCTCTTAAATAGAATAGTAATAAATATTTATTTTTACACATACCTTTCACTAGCAGAAGGAATGATTATTGACTTAGAACTTTGACACGCTAATAAGAAGAAACAGCCATATCCAAAACATCTTTGTTCCATGTTCTATCAACACAAGACAGTCGGTTGACACTTGGATCTAAACTCTGTCAGCTATCTCTAGGCACAAGACGACCCAGTATTTGAGCATAAACTTAATACCATCTATATCTTACAGCTTGATAACTTTACCTGCTATTTACCGCACACAGGAAAGGAATTACTAAAACGCCACTTTAAGGATGGCTTGCACAACGATCCCTAAACGTATTTAACGATGAAACCATTTTAAATTTGACATATTTGTATGATTGGACAACTTTAACTATATTTAGCCACTAAATACGATTAAACATTGCGCAAATCGCACTAAATGTCACACTATTTGGGTATTTAGCTTAAACAACTGCACTGGCAACTAGATGCAGTCACGAAATGCGGCCACGTAGGCGGAGATTATTGGCACTATTCAGACCAATAAACAATCGAATGTATGTATAAACTATATAGCTGTCCAATCCGCAGCTTCTTCGTTTTTCAATAGAAATATTACCCTTTTCTGCGCAGTTGAGTAAAAAGTAGTTGTTACTGTGTTACTCCGGGATAATATATAGCATTCTAATGGTGAAAGAGTGTTTTAAATCGGACCTGTAGTTTTTGCGTTTATTCGTTATTATATATATACACACTAATATTATAAATGTGAAAGTTTGGATGTTTGTTTATTACTCAATCACGTCGTAACGGCTAGACCGATTTTGATGAAATTTGAAATATATGTAGATTATAACCTGGATTACTACATAGGCTGCCTTTTATTCCATAAATCAGTTCCCATGGGATAAAAATGGGGTGTCAAGTCAAGTTGCAACAGCGAGTTTAGCTATATTTAAAGGTTACCTTCACATTTAATCGTGTAACGCGTACGATGTCGCGAGCAACAGCTAGTACTTGTATATATAAAACAAAGTCGGGTTAGTTACACCATTTATATTCTGATGATCTTTGATTTGTTGGATTTGTCTCCGCAGCGAATAGCAGAATAACTATTAAAATAGGAAAAAATTACGGGAAAAAAAAATTATGAATTCATTTTCTTATACATATATGCAGCTAATGATGGCCGATTGGCAATTCTATCGGGGTGACGTAAATTAGCAGCCCGCGTCATATGCATGTCAAGGCGGTACGAAGTTCGGCGGGTCAGCTGGTATTAGTATAGATAAAAAAATAATAACTATAATCTGTGGATGACGCCGCCATTCACTATTTATTGTTCACACCATAATAGAACTATTTGTCGTTCTTAAAATAAAAGAATACAATAAAAACTATTCGATATTAAGTAAAGAAGCGACACTCCCAAGATAGAATGACATCTCCTAAGTTGCTTACGTATTGTATTGTCCGTGCCCTTGATTGGCTTAGCTAATAGTAGAAGAGAAAGAGTTCATTGTAAAAGGGCTCGCCCGGGGAAGTACTCCCACCATATAACTTTTGAAACTATCATGGTTATGAACACTATTTGTACTAAAAACGAGATATTTACAATGATTTGTGAGTTTTTCAGTATCCCGATATTTCGTTACTCAAAAACTTACAAATCACGGTAAATATACCGTTTTTAGTACAAATACTACCACCATAGCTATTTCTGCCGCCAAACAACCATGCTGTGTTTCGGTTTGAAGGGTATAGTTGCCGGTAAAATTACAGGCGCATGAGACTTTACACCTGTATACCTCAAGTTGATGGACGCAGGGCAGTGCGCCACATTTGCGTGCGTGATCTACAAGGCAATTCTCTATTATAGGCGATGGTCAGATGATCAGATGACCCATAAGCTCGTTCCATATCCAAATATTATGATAAAAAAAGCCTAGCCCTACAGTAAAAACCGACATAACAAATCGCGTGCGGACAGGCCGCTGCTTATATAGATTATAATAAGTAATCAAATCTGTTTACTTGTATGGCGTGTCACGGGCTACACACCTTCAAACTGAAGCACAGCAATTGAATCCAATAATTTAAAATCACAACGCAAAAGGTAAACAAAAAGAATTTTATTTGCGATTCAATTAAAACGCTATGCAAATGAAGTAAACGTAATAAACATTTTCCAATAACGAAATTGTCATTACTGAGTTCAATATATTCGACGTGATTGGAAGTGCGGCTTTAATAAACAGACGATAACTCATTACATTGATGTAAATCATTCGTTTTATAATATATATAGAAAAACACCCAGACACGGAACTAATATATGTAGATCATGCAACCATTTGTTCTGCGGCGGGAATTGAACCCGCTACCTCCTGCGTCTCAGCCGGCTATACGCCCACTGCGCCACGGAGGCAGTCACTATAAATAATGACTGATCTGTATGCATAACGCCCGTATCTAGTGGGCAATGTAAATAAAACTGCATCACTAATCACATTTGCCGGGCAGTATTTATAATGACTACCCTATCTTGGGCAATATAATAAACAAGATGAACTGTAGTGTACTTGTTTATTAATACAGTAGGTCGTTAGATTGTTTTTTTATTTTTTTTTATTTTATCACATTGTCCGGCTAGAAGTAGGAAAGTATTCATACTGCCCGGTCCATGTGATAAATTCAAGCTATCTCAAACCTTGATTTATTAAATGGACCACTGGCCATCGGCCATTATTGATATGGGCCGGCCAAAGTAATAAAATCAATTTGACGGACGCTCTCGGTCATTATTTATAATGATCGGTCCATATTAATACTGCCCGGTTAATCAAGTTACCTGCAACAGGTATACAATTTATTTATTATTTAGATATTACATCCATAATTTGTTTATAAAAAATAATAAATAAAATCTTAAAACTATGTTAATATAATACAATTGGTAATTCATTATTATTTATTATATATTATTATAATAAATAATTAGTATACCTCATACGTATATCAAGACATAGCTTAACCGTTTTCTTTGTAAATTTGTATAATTCTTTGTTTAGAAAAGCGTTTGCTAAAATGTTCCCTCAGAAATAAAATAAATGAATAAAGCCTTTATTTCCAAAAATGTATTAGTATCTAAGTTTACGTTCTCTATTTCGTAGACTTTGGCACCCAAAGTCAGGTGTAGGCCTCCTCCATACGGTTCCATTGTGATCGATCTTGTGCTAGACGAGTCCAAGTCCTTCCCGTTGCACCACCTTCTCCTCGGCCTGCCTCTCGCTTGTCTAGCATCTCGCGGGTACCAGACACGCCCACTTCCATTTAAGCATTTAAGTTTCCTTCGTGGAATTTCTTATGCATTCGCACCTGACTCTATCTTTTAATTTAAGGTTTAGCATTAATCTCTCTGTTACTCTTTGGAAAGAAGTTATTTTCCTGACTATTTCTCTGCTCAAAGGTCAACTTTGACAACTATACAGTAGTGATAGGAGTATGGTATTGTTTATCAGGTTTTTCTTAATGTGGATTGGGAGTTTGCTTTTGAAGATATCTTTATGTGACCAATATTTCTTCCATACACAAAAATACACCGACTTATTCATCGGGCACCATGCACACAAACTCGTAAACCGAAGCAAAATATTATGATAAATACGGGATATATTACGTACCGTTTATCGGTGTTTCGACCGACAATATTTCGGTTCAATTCGTGAACCTACACCAGGGTGAGTGCGATCCGCTCCGAATAACGTCTCGGCCTCGCACTGATGATAAATCCCGTATTTATAATAATTTCTAAGTAAAGAAGCTAAATGACTTTTTTTCGCCGAGTTTCGATTTACAAAATAGAAAGATCGACAGTAAACTTTCCTTACTTGAATCGAAAACGAATATTGAAAATGCAAAGCTTCATAAGTTCAAGCCCCACTTAAAATTTAAAATCCAATCAAGCTCAAATGTATTGATTAATCCCGACACGTACCAGGGCGGCATGTACTCAAAGAGCTAACTCCGACATCGGCTGCATTATGAAGGCTTTACAAGGCAAGTTCCGCACTTAGTTCCGTCCACTCAGTTTCATGGGCGCGCAACAAGTGCTTTCCATAATTGAGCGCACCTGCTCGACCTTCTTCTGTGCTATGGGTGCCTGGTAGGTGATCATTTATTAACACCGTTTCATTGTGTATGTCGTGAGTAGTGTTGTCAGGTGTCCCGATTTTCAGGGGTCTGGTGACACGTCCCGATTCACCCTTGATCGGGACGCCGAATGTCCTGATTTTTCACTAATCTCCTTAGTAAGTATTTATTCTCTTATCTTAACTTCTTTATCTTTAACTTATCTCTTTTGCCCCACCCTATACCTATATATACCTGTTCCGAATTCGATAGCGATAGCTTCAGCAGTTGCTAAGATAAATCAGCTGTGACAGACGGACGGACGGACGGTGGTCAAAGTCTCACCGTAAGAATTCCGTTTTTACCATTTTTGTCTAGAACCCAAAAAAGAATTTAAGCATAAAATACCTCAGGTACGAACAATAATTCTGACCCATACTTTTTACTGTAAAAAAATATAAAAAAACTTCTTATGTTCATTTTAACTGGTAGATATTTTTTCATTTTTATTTTGTATATATACGGGTACCCGTTTTGTGAGTCATAATATGCTTTGTAGGTCACACCGTGGTCATACGATAAACATCATATAAGTACATACAAAGTATTTTTTAAAGTTGAAAAAGTTGTAAAATATTTTTGTGATTGTTGTTTTCGTTGTATTGCATTTATTTATTTATACTTCAATTTGCATTACATTGATCATTGCTAATTTTCAATTCATAAGTTTTTCAATAAAAAACATAAACAATGGTTAAACAAATTGGCCGTACCTACCCATTATAATTTACAACGTTATTATTTATAGTACATAGTAAGTGGCTGTTACCATGGCACAATATCAATAAGAAGAGACGGATCGCCTATCATTATTTTTGATGTCTGACATAAGTTGCTTCACGCGTTCGTTTGCATGATATTTTTTATATTTGCATTATATCTACGTGAAGCCTGGTTAATAGGGATCTCAAGGGACCAAGGATTTTGTACCATTTAAAGAGGTTTTCATTTATCCAGTTTTCCAATTAGACAGGTTTAAAATTATAGTTGTCTCATTTACACAGACCCCCACTTATAGAGGTCGAAATATACCGTTATTCCATTTATAGAGGTGGAAATGTTAATAAAAATGCGTGTTTTTGGTGTTCTGAATTATGATGATAATATACAAATTTAATTTCGGTGACGATTGGGCGGAGCATATAGATCTCTGCCCCGCGCGCAAAAAAGTGACAGTGCTATTTACGGGCTTAGGTGACGAAAGAGACAAAATTTGATTTGATTTGATTTGATATATCATAGCCGCGCCGCATTAGCAGGAGTATGTGACGTAAGCGAAAAAAGATAAAATCTCGAATTGCATGAGAACCAAGAAATGAAAAAAAATGCTATTCCATTAATTTAGGTACCATAATTACATACATAACTATGTAAAAAACTACTTTAAATATTTTCTACATTCGGAGAAGGAACGATATTAGTGTTTTAGAAGAGCCAATTTTGACAAACAATTATATTGCGAAAAGTTCCACCAATTTGTTATACATGCATTTTTTTTTACCAACCGTTTCTGATTTTCATTTATGTAGTTTAAATCCTCAAGTAAATATTGCTTAAATATGAAATCAGTACCATTTTCGGTAATGATTACGACAGTTACTTAGCGGCACAATTTTTTTTACATAAATCATCCTGAGTGTAGGTACGTATTTATTATTAAAAAAAACAATACATTATAGTTAATTTTATGACTTAAAGTAATCGGTTATGTTTGTTTGTATTTGATTGCTAGTTTCTGAAACCTTTTTCTCTATAGAATAAATTTGGTCAAAAATATTGGAATTACCAATATTTGACATATTTAAGATAGTAGGTACTTACAAACAAAGCACACAAAAATACAAATGCTTGTAAACAAACGTGTAGAAACCTGTCCCAACTTGATAAATTGTCTCACTTAGGTACATAGGGAATTGAGCAACAGAGTCCCAATTATAGACGTAAACATCGAAAAAATCCTAGAATCAAATCTCATTTAACCAGGTTCGAAAATTCCATTTAACAGAGGTAATTCGATGAAAAAGTGCCGGGACCTCACTACAATTATTCTCAATAATAGAGGTTTCTCACTTATCCAGGTCCCACTTCACAAGGTTTCACTATATATAATGTTTTTTTTTTGTTTTTATCGTAGACTCGCGAGATCTCAGTTCGAACAACAAAAAAAAATATTATTTGTAATCTTTGACTATCAAAATAGTGCAACGAAATAAAAACCAACTTACTTGACCTACAGTTTCATTCAAATTACAGGTAAAGGGAGTTCATGTAAATTGGTTATCCTTTTTTGGGGTACAAATTGTATTTATTCTAGATTTCAGACTTTTGCCTATATTTGTGATACTTAAGCTACACGCATACCAAATTACAGCACTGTGGGGTCACTGGTGTACCCTGTAAATTTTGTCAAAGTTTAGTTTTTATTATTGCTAATAACTCAAAAACTACAAAAATTTTACTAATAGTAAAAACGGGGTCGAAATATACTAATGACGACCTTTCAGTTGACGTCTCACTTGACCTAATAGTCTCATTTTCTTTTTTTTTACTCCTCTTGAACCCCAATATCTCAACAACCCCCCCAAATTTTTAGCTTATTGAGTCACACCAAAATTGTGCCATCATTACCTACCTATACACCAAATTTCACGATGATCGGATAAACGCTTCGAAAGTTATTCTCGGACAAACAAACATACATACATGCATACATACAACGCCGATTTGCCCAAGTTGATGAGAGATCTCGCTTCGCTTGATCAATTATAGGCTGTTCTGAAGAAATGGCTTTTGGCGATAAGACTTAGGTACAGGATATTTCTTTATAAACCAATCCCAACATACATTATTGTATTGATATAAAAAAATATTGTAAAAAATGGTGAAGAAAGCTTTTGTACTGTTTTTGAACTGCATCGCAAAGGCACCTGGACATTATAATCAACGCAAACGCGATTGGCCAATAAGCGTCACCGCACACAAGCTACGCGCCTCAGCCACAAAACGCTGCCATCAAGCTAGACATTTTAATTTGAAGGTTGTTCGATTCCTATACAAACAAGCAGTGCACATTCACTAGATAATTGAACAGTCCAAATAAACATATGCATATCAAATTAGTTACCTACGTCTTATTATTGTCGGTCATCATCATCAACATCAGCCTAATTTAGTCCACTGCTGGGCATAGGCCTTTGCCAATACGCGCCACTGAGTCCGGTCTTCGGCTTGTCGGCAAATCAATAATATTGCACACTTTATTTAATAAATATCAACGTATTCATCATTTTCACTTATTTGAAAATTTCAATCAAAAAGTGTTTTTTTCTAGTGTTTGTCTTTTATCAATGAAAGTGTACAATTTTATTGATTTGCCGTCATTAATAAGACGCATATGTTTAGACATTCGTATTGTTCAGTTATCTAGTGAATGTGCATTGATATGAGCTCGCATACTGTTGACGCCAGTGGTCACAAGACACCGCTTCTCACTTTATGTGGTCCTGTGGCCGCTACCGACCGAAAGTAAAAAAAAAAGTAAAAAAGTGGCTGTCACGCGCTTCCGGTACTAAGTGGCTGTGACGCGTGGCTCGTGTGCGGGTAGTCTTAGTAGTAGCAGCGTTTATGATGTGAACTGAAATATTTATTGCTTGTGAAATAATTATTTATATTAATATCATAAATGCGAAAGTAACTCTGTTTATTTGTTAGTTTGTTTGTAAGTTTGTTTGTTCGTTACCTCGACTAAACGGCTGAACGGATCGTAATGAAATTTGGAAAGGATATAGATTATATCCTCGAGAAGGACATAGGCTATCTTAAGTCTCAAAAACTTATCTTGAAAAGGGTGAAATAGGGGTTGATTGCCCATACAGTCTGTATGGGCAATCAATAATTCCTTAAGTTAGGGATCTGAAAATTCATATGTAGGCTTTTGGTAAGAAATAAAGAAATACATAGTTCCACTTTTTTTCAAAATCATTCTTATGGGGGGGGGGGGATAAGGTAAGGGGTTACAATTATGAAGTATTCTTTAGATGTACTCCCTATGTACTGACTCCCTATGTCCTCTATGTACAAACCACGCGTGCGAGTCAGCTAGCTTAATATAAAAATTACATAATATTTTGGTGTTTTGATAAAATGACAGTAATTGACACTAAGGTCCGCTAGTTCCTACCAAAACAGGCGTACAAACTTACCCTTCTTATAATACCCTCCTTCTGCGCAGTCGAGTAAAACGTAGTCTATATCCCGGTCATAATATTATATCTGTACCTATACCAAATTTTATCCAAATCGATCCGTATCGGGTGGACCCTTTTAGTCGAGAAAACGTAACAAATAGACAGACAGACAGACAGACAGAAGGACAAATTTCATTCGAATTTATATTATTAGTAAGGATATTATGCCACCACAACAGTTGGAAACTATAATTATATGCAAAACACTAAAGAAACTAGTTTGAAGTACGATGACTTCATTCGGCCATCAAGTCCAAGTCTCAATAAGACAAGCTCATTCGAAAACAAGTTAACATAAAGACATCACATATAATGTAAATTATTTGCGATAAAAAAGTGTATTTTGCAAAATGAAGTGTACAATTGTGATTTTAATTATTGCAGGTAAGCTATTATATATAATTAAATACATTACGAAATATATTTTTTTAACAAACAGATTAACAATTTAAGTAATGATAAAATAACAATAATCTCCCTCGGCTTCGCACGCGTGTTTTGTCATCACCCTCCTTTTGCGCAGTCAGGTAAAAAGTAGCCTATGTCTCAATCCCGGTCATAATCTATCTTTATACCAAATTTCATCCAAGTCGATGTGACAGTTTAGTTGTAAAAAGGTTATAAACACACAGAGAGATAGACAGAATTACTTTTTGAATTTATAATATTAGTACAGATAGTAGTCCCTGCACTAGGATCTTTTAAGTCGATCTGCTAATTTATAAGAAAAGTGATTACGGAGCCAAACGATTATTTAACGATTATTATTGTTGTTCCTTTTTTTTACGATGGGAAAATGCTTTACGCATGTCCTCCAACTCGGGGAGAGCTGAAGGGTTCTGTCGGACTCTCCGTAGAACAACCAACGGCATACCGACTAAAAACCCACCGATATTCCTTCAATCACCTCAGTGCCAGTGCATCATCGAACCGCCTATTTTGAGATGAGTGAGTCGATGCCGCACTAGCACCTGACAGGGTCACGGGGTCCTGGTTGGTTTCAACCGCGGCCCTGTCGGTGATGATTGATTGATTGTTGATCCT
This sequence comes from Philereme transversata, assembly GCA_963924445.1. Classification (NCBI taxonomy): domain Eukaryota; kingdom Metazoa; phylum Arthropoda; class Insecta; order Lepidoptera; family Geometridae; genus Philereme; species Philereme transversata. The sequence continues at coordinate 16,603,077 of OZ004340.1, forward strand.
GCCATAGCTGCCAAATTTTCAAAGGTATTATCGTAGCAATGGTGGTCATTGAAATTGGTAGAATACCAAAAGGTTTGTACAGTGACGATTTTGCTACGATACCAAATCGTCATAGTCATAGGTTAGTTGATCGAGCGAAGCGAGATCTCCAAATCAACTTGGGCAAATCGGCGTTGTATGTATGTATGTATATATCTATGTATGTATGTTTGTTTGTCCGAGGATAACTTTCGAAGCGTTTATCCGATCATCGTGAAATTTGATCCATAGGTAGGAGTGATGGCACAATTTTGGTGTGACTAAATGAGCTAAAAATTTTGGGGAGTTGTTGAGATATTGGAGTTCAAAAGAGGTAATAAAAATGAAAATGGGACTATTAAGTCAAGTGGGACGTTAAATTAAAGGTCTTCATTAGTACATTTCAACCCTGTTTTTATTTTTAGTTTAATCTTTGTCGTTTTTTAGTTATTAGCCATAATAAAAACAAAACTTGGACAAAAATCACAGGTAGGTACATCAGTGACCCCACAATGCTGAAACTTGGTATTCGTGTAGCTTTAGTGATACAAATATAGGAAAAAGTCTGAAATCCAGAATAACTGCATTTTGTACCCCAAAAAAGTATAACCAAATTATATGAACTCCCGTACCTGTAATTTGAATGAAACTGTAGGTCAAGTAATAGGTATGGTTCTCATTTCGTGTCACTATTTGTTTAGTCAAAGATTAAGGCCGGCTTGCACAATGATCCTTAGACGTATTTAGCGACTGAACATTTTTAAATTTTACACATTTGTATGATTTGACAACTCCTTTAATCATATTTAGCCACTAAATACGCTTAAGCATCGTTGTGCGAGTCGCCCTAAGAATATTTTTTTTGTGTTTTGGGAGACTCGCGAGACCGGGGCGACCGACTAGTTTAGTAGAATTAGGTCCCTGGGCTGTAGAACGAAAAACATGATTTGCAAAAAAATACACTGGCCTTTTAAATCAGGGGTGGTTAATAGGTAAATCATCATATATGTTTAATCGTCAGCTCAAATATCTAAATATTGCTGTAATGCTACGGGAACACATTTAACTTCCGCGCTAAAAGGCGATTTTACTATTGCGAACAAGACTTTCTGCCGATTCTACATTATAAATTCTTTGATCTGTGAACACCACCTATAGCAGTTTACTGCTGGTAGGTCTCTCCCAGGGTGCGCTATTGAGTCTAATCTTCAGCTCTTCTCATCCAATCCTTGCCAGCTACAGCGCGCAAATCATCACTCCATCTAGCCGGAGGGCTAGGTCAAGTGTTATTTGTTATTTCTTAGACCTTTAAATTATAAATAGTACCCCCTGTATAAAATATAAGTAATATTATAAAAAGCTAAATTATGATGTTTGTTAGTTTTTGTGTTTGTATGAGTAATCTCAAAAACTACTGAACCGATTTTTATAATTATTAAACTGATAGAAAACTACAATAAATAAACATCTTTTATTCTTTACGGAGAATTCGTAACTTCTTGCCAACTGCTACCAAGGTTACGCTTGCACAGACTCTTTTACTTCCGATTCTGGACTACGCCGACGCCTGCTATCTTGACCTCTCTGAAGCCCAACTGAGCAAACTTGAGCGCCTTCAAAACTTCTGTATTCGGTTTATATTTGGCTTGCGCAAGTATGACCATGTCTCTGATTTTCGCGCAAAGCTCAAATGGCTCCCCATCCGTCTTCGCCGGAATGCACACATACTGTCCCTTTTGTATAACATCCTTTTTAACCCTTCTTCTCCCTTCTATCTTAAGGAGCGTTTTGAGTTTCTCCACCAGGCTAATGATCGCAATTTGCGTTCTTCAGATTCCCTTCAACTTAAAACTCCTGTCCATGCGACAGAGTTTTATGGTCGATCCTTCACTGTAACAGCCGTACGATTGTGGAACGATTTGCCCTTCTCTATAAGGACATCCAAGTCTATTAGTAATTTTAAAACAAAAGTACACACCCATTATCTGTCCCTGCGTTGAAGTTGTCGCTGCTTGTTAATTCATCATAACCATTTTTATAGTTGCTTGTTTTATTATAATTAAATTTGAGTTATTATTAGTATTTTAGGTTTATAGTATGTAGGTATGTTTTTAATTTTATATAGATGCACCGCCGTCATGTGATATGTGATAATCCTGTCCATACTAAGGTTGTCTGGAAGAGATCGCTTTTAGCGATAAGACCGCCCATTGTACTAAATTTATTAGTAAAAATTATGTTCTGTATTTTACTTTGGTGTACAATAAAGAGTTATCTTATCTTATCTTATCTTATCTTATATTTTTTATTTCAGTGGCAGGAGTACATAACACGGCCCAAAAAAGTGATGTAAGTTTTTATTTTTACTAAATACAGCATCATAAAAAAACAAATCAAAATGTTGAAGGACGCAGCGCAGTGCATCGGGCACTTTCGTAAGGTGCTTGATCTACGAGACAAAGCTTTGTTAAAGGTAATGATTACCACTTAACATCAAGTGGGCCATTTGCTTATTCATCTCATGTTGTTTAGATAAAAAATCCTAAACATGTTGCCTGTTTCTTGCGGACTTGACAGCGGTAAAAAAGAATGACTTTATACCTCCGTGTGATCCATGTAATTTTTATCACATAGATTATTAAAAACATACCTAGTAAAACCATTACTTCATTATTATCTATACGGGATTTATCACGTACCGTCTTATCAGTGTTTTGACCGACAATGTTTCGGTTCAATTCGTGAGCCTTCATCAGGGTGAGTGCGATCCGCTCCGAATAACATCTCGCCTAGCACTCGGAGCGGATCACAAACACGTATTGAACCGAAACATTGTCGGTCGAAACACCGATCAGACGGTACGTGATAAATTCCGTATTTATAATAATAATTGAAATCAATCACGAAAGTTTTCTAAGTAAAACCTTTATTTGCTACTAAACTTTGAAAAAATATTCAAGTGTCTCAATGTAATAATCAACCAGTAGATGACTGTACCTACTCTATACTTATGAAAATGATTCTTCTACATAAAGGCACTTTAAGTGTTAAAAGATTAAAGGTGGAGGAAAATAACTTTTTTTTTTTTTACATATCCTCTTCCTAATTTTTAGATGATTTTTAGTCTTAAAATCTAACTTGCTTATGATTTTGGTATTTCAGGACCCCGATAAATGGATTTGGGGATTCGTAGATGAACCAGTAACGAATAAGGTAAGTTACTTATGTATTCCGATTGTTTACATGAAGACCCGTCTATCCCCCGCTATCTGTATCTTAGAAATCACTCGGTGACCGTCGTTTGCCAATAAAGGCAGATAATATAATCTGTATTCTGGGGGTGGTATACGACCGACAATGTTTCGGTTCTATTCGTGAACATTTATCAGGGTGAGGACGATCAGCTCCGCACGCGTCTTGCCTCGCATGATAAATATTTGATCGAGCGAAGCGAGATCTCTAAATCAACTTGGGCAAATCGGCGTTGTATGTATGTATGTTTGTTTGTCCGAGGATAACTTTCGAAGCGTTGATCCGATCATCGTGAAATTTGATACATAGGTAGGTAGTGATGGCACAATTTTGGTGTGACTAAATGAGCTAAAAATGTTGAGGAGTCGTTGAGATATTGGGGTTCAAGAAGGGTAAAAAAAATCAAAATGAAACTATTAGATCAAATGGGACGTTAAATTAAAGGTATACATTAGTACATTTAGACTCCGCTTTTATTTTTAGTAAAGTCCTTATAGTTTTTGAGTTATTAGCCATAATAAAAACCAAACTTTGATAAAATTCACAGGTACATCACTGACCCCACAGTGCTGTAATTTGGTATGCGTGTAGCCAAAAGTCTAAAATCCAGAATAACTGTAATTTGTATCCCAAAACAAAGTTACCACATAACATGAACTCTCGTTACCTGTAATTTGAATGAAACTGTAGGTTAGTAAGTTGGTTCTTTATTTCGTGACACTATTTTGATAGTTAAAGATTACAAATAACATTTTTTTTGTTTTAACCGCGAGATCTCAGTTCGGGGCGAACCACTAGTTTATTTATAATGATGATTGAAATAATCGAAGAAAGTTTTCTTTATAAAAAACCATTAAATTTTCCCTCCGTAGCGTTGCCGAGAGATGCACTGTATATTCTCAGCTTAATTTATAAACGCAGTTTATGCGAGCGCTCGCGTCTTATCTACGCGAGCATTACGACGTACGACGAAGCAAGTTACGAACGCGATTTTTAAACGCTTTATGTGTTTACATAGAAACTATGTAAATAACCTTGTTTTCAATACCGGTTATACCAGACAATTATAAGGTAATTGTGTCCTACTTGAGTCTTTATATTTTTATCATGATGGTATTCGATGAGATACGGTTGTGGTTTTCGATTATTTAATAATGGGCCCCACACGTCAACGATTTCTTTGCGCAAGCCTTACTTATGAAAGGCTTGTCCAAGCCTCTGTAGGAAGACTGTTTAAATATCTAGGCTTGTGCAAGACTGTCGCAAGCTTCCGTGGGAAGAATTCCGGCTCCACTGACCGAAATGTTACGAAGAGTGATTTCATGGGAATGATTTTAGAAGGACAAGTAGCAGGTGTGACGTATGATTATTATTATCATATAATTTTTCACATGCTACTAATGAAATGTTTCATCCCTAATGATCAGCAGCGAACGTCCTTTACAACGATACTTTATCGACCCTCTTCTGACGAAAATGTTCTATTTCGACTATTTTATACTGCATGTTTTGTTATGTACGACAATAAATGAAAACACGGGTAAGGCTAATGGCTAGTATTGTTATTAAATAGTTCTTTTTCAAATTAATTACCATAGAAAATTTTAATTTTACAAACAACCTTATTATCAAGTCCTAAAATATCAATGAAACAGTTTGTATAAAATAGGTAAACAAATTATATTCATTCATCATGTAACTAAGCGTCACAAAGGCGGCGCCAATTTACGTTAAAAATTGTTTATTGGAAATGTATCGATTACTTACTGGAAAAATATTCAAGCTACCGCTATTAAACCTACCTCTAAAATATGTAAATACAATTCCGGATATGTGTTTTAAATTAATATCGTACATAGCAAAACAGGTTGTATATTATTTTCTTAAACTTTTACAGGTAGTAGACAGAAACCAAGATCAGCAAAGTACAACAAGTACAACAGAGTCTTCTTCGGAGCCATCTGATCCATGTGCTCCCTACGATCCACCAAAACCAAGCTTCAAGGCGCCCGGCCGACGGATCAATGAAGAAAGTAAGGCATACCTAAAAAAAATCAAACAAGCGCGACTCTGACTCATGCAGCGAGGGTTCCGTCATATAACTACAAATAAACTTTTTTCGGCTTATACTGTAAGACCTTGTATCTTTTCATGATCAACGGCATCGTTAGGTGCGTGACCTACGAGGCAATACTTTGTTGTAGGCGATGGTTACCACTTAACATTAGGTAAGCCATATGGTTGTTCCACCACCAGGTCGTATAAAAAATGGGAAGTGCCTTATGCCGCATAAATGGCCGTATTTTTTATTGTTATGACTTAGAAGCCTGAATTTTTTATCACAGCTCTAAGGCACTGTATACTTAAGTATTTATTGTTAAATTGAACTGGATGCCTCCACGCGTTCCTGAGAAAAAGAGTCTTGACATGTCTATGATTGATCCTTTAAGCGTTCTTTTTTTTTTGTGATACGGGACCCTAAAAAATCTGTCCAAATACTAGAATCCAAATGCAAGAAATTCACTACCTAGGATGTGTTTTATTGACGTGTTAAGTGACGTGTGTCTCATGGCACTGTATTCGATGCCCTTGACACTATAAAATTTCAACCTTTAAAAAATCTTACAATATATTCTGTCTATGATTTACAACCAAACATGTTATTATTTTATGTTTACAGAATGTGAAGAATATGTCTATGACATTAAATTACTCGACGCAAAAGTCAAAAGGACAACTGAATGTGAGTAATCACAAATTATTTTTTTAATTATTTTGTTGGATGACTTACAACTTAAATCTATATACATACAGTCTGTCACCGCATTCACGACATTAATTTAAAACACATATACAGAATCGTATTAACTAATTTTAGAAATTTGTTTAATACCGGTAGCTTGAATATTTATACCGTAATCGATGCATTTTTAATAAACAATTTTTAACGTAAATCGGCGGCGCCTTTCGCCGATGCCACTTATTCAGTATAACCGGTATGCATTACCTACATACATGATGAATGAATATGATTTGTTTACCTATTTTATACAGGCTGTTTCATTGATGTTTTAGGACTTGAAATTAAGGTAGTTTGAAATTTTTTAATATTTTCGTGGTGTTGAATTTGAAAAAAATATATTTTTCAACAATACTAGCCATCAAGCCTTACCCGTGATTTAAATTAATGTTGTTAATGTGGTAACATGCAGTATAACGTGGAAAGAAAATTGTGTGCTCCATTTTAAGCTTATGGAAAGGAAATCCAAATAAAAACTATTTAGTGACGAACTTCGACCACGCGCACTGTCAACTAGTAATCATAATTATACACGTATCTATGTAGGTACTCTAAACTTATAGAAGAATACAAATACTAAGCGAGGTTTTGATCTAACTTCTTTTCAACTCCAGCCTTCAAATGCTGCGTGCTTCAATACAAAAGAATAAATTCTAAACTAATTTTTGGAATAGTCAGTTTCGGACCACTCATTACAACATTCTAAGCACATTGGCGGACAGGTAGGACTCTCCGTTTTTGGGGCACTGGTTAAGCCTGCATGCATTCCCCTTACGTTGCCACGGTGACAGATAATCTTTCGTATTGGTGTAAGTGTATGTATGTGTTTGTCTCTATTTGTGTTTTAATTAAGTGATTTTTTAAATATTAAATAAAATCAAAGAATAATCAAATAATTATTTATTTCGACATAAGAAGATACAAGTAAGTAGGTACATAGCAAGCTTATACTAAAAACATAATAAATATGGTAACTTAAACTTAGATTTCACAGATATGCATGCACTGAGCATAGGTATATATCTGTGTTGGTAAGTAACACAACTTGCTTATATCTAATTAATTTACTACGCTCCTAATTACCTTATAATAGTAGGGTAGGGGGGGGTATGCTAAGAGCCATAATAATTTAAATTTCATATTTCTTTTTCCTTTAATTGGTATCCTTCATAAGATAAGATAAGATAACTCTTTATTGTACACCAAAGTACAGAAGTTCAGAATAAAATTTTTACAAATAGTATTAGTGCAATGGTGTTATCGCTAAAAGCGATCTCTTCCAGACAACCTTTCTATGGACAGGATAATAATTGAACAAATGACGGCGGTGCATCTATATAAAACTAAAAACATGTCTACATAGGTAGGTACTATAAACCTAAAATAATAATAATAACACAAATTTTATTGAAATAATTGATGAATTAACAAGCAACTTTATGTTAATGGCTTGAAATAAATATTTTTTTATATTTTATTATTATTTATTAGCTTGTCCAGGCTCTTCATTTCGGTTTTCTGAGAAACCTTTTCTTTTTTTATATACCTTATATGACCCATGGAGTTGGTACTAACTTATGGCGCCACCTGATGATAAACCTGATTTGTATCGTTACAGGTTTTTCCAAAAATGGTAACTCGCAAATTTACCCAGCTGCTGTAGGTGGCCGTCACGCCTTACCAGGCGAATTCCCACATATGGTAAACACGGTCAATTCTGTTTTTACAGGTTTATTAAAGGACAAAATTAATTCAAGCCCCCCCTTCGCAGCAGTTGGTGGACGCCCCTCTTTACCCGGCGAATTCCCTCATATGGTAGAAAACGCAAATATTGTAATTTAAAGTATCATATACCATATACCAGAGGATAAGCAAATTGAAGTGGCACGGGCACATAGCTCGAAGAACTGACAGCCTTTGAGGAAAGATTCTCGTGTGGAGATGACGCACTGAAAATCGCAGCATAGGACGGCCCCTCACTAGGTGGAAAAACCACTAGAGAGACCTATGTTTTCATGGGCGTCCTATGGTCAGCCATAGGACGTCATATGATAATACTGGACATTCCTACTTGACCTACCATTTATGTCTGTTTATTTGTAAATAAGTTCCAATTAGAGATTTTTTAAAGGATTCGTTTTCAATACTGTGCCACAATATGACTTTCAAATCGCTGCAACTGCCGTTAGAACGTAAAGATTATACTAAAATTCATATTTTTCTTTTCCAACATACATTTTCGCCTTTCAATCAATGGCAAAATTATTTTCTGTACCAGGGTGCCATAGGTTGGAAGGCGGTGTTGGGCGGCTACATCTTCAAATGCGGTTCTACTCTCATCAGCACCAAGTTTGTTTTGACGGCAGCACACTGCATCAGAGCACCACCAGATAGCACGATTGAAGACCCGGATCCGAAAATCGTCCGACTCAATGACCAGAATTTATTTAAGGGTCCTGTAAGTTTGTTACAGTACTATTCTGCTGACTGCAACTGCAGAAAGTCATACAAAATTATCGACGGTTTTCCACAGATTGATTAATATTTACAATGACTTTCTGAAGTTGCAGTCAGCAGTTGCAGTCGATAGCGTTGCTCGGAGCAGTACCATAAGGATTTACTATAATCATTGATCTAACCACTTACTTGATTCTTTGAAAGATCCCTTCATATCAATCTTAACTAGATCACAACGACGTAACAAATTAGAAGCAATGTTGACAATCCAACCTACATGCTTATTAGTGGAAGTTACAGAGCCTTAGTAATTTTTAGATCTTGCGTTTAGTCAACTCCACCGCAACCAAACACTCCGCGATACGCCACCGCTACATGGTAGACATACCTCCCATGCGCACAAAGCAGTAGCTACTCTTCCACCTTTATTATGCGAACCGGCAAGGAGTGGAACGCGTTGCCTGAGTTTGTGTTTCCTGATAACTACAACTAGGGGTGTTCAAGTCGCGAGTGAATAGGTTTCTTCTAGGCAAGCGTGTACCATCGTACCATCATCGTGCGCCATCAGGCGAGATCGTGGTCAAACGCTAGTCTAAAATTTAATAATAAAAAAAAGAACATCTGGAAAATGTTTTCTTTTTCTTCCTCAGAACGGTGAAATTGGAAGCCATTCCTTCTCCTCTGACATGAACATCTCTAAGATAATCGTCCACCCTCAATACAAATCGCCCAAGAAATACTTCGACATAGCTTTGATGGAGCTGGAAAAAGAGGTCTACTTCACCTATAAGATGCGACCAGCTTGCCTTTGGAATAGACCAGATAATGGCGACTTTGGGAAGCAGGTTTCACTGACTGGTTGGGGAGTATTGGCTCAAGGTAAACAGTAACTTGATTTTTATGCAATAACTTAAGGGTCTACGTGTTTTGTTATGTACGACATTAAATAGAAACACGGTATGGCGAGGGCTAGTATTGTTGTAAAATAGTTTTTTTTTTTCATTCATACCATAAAAAATATATTCACAAAACCTTAATATCAAGTCCTAAAATATATGTCACAGCCATTATAAAATAGGTAAACAAATCATATTCATTAATCGTGTAAGTCGGTTCCAGCGCCATCGTGGCAAAGGCGCCACCGTTTTACGTAAAAAATTGTTTATTATAGGTAAAATGTATCGATTACTGGATAAATGCTCAAGCTACCGGTATTAAACCCAACGGTAAAATCAGTTAATACGATTCCGGGCGTGTGTTTTAAATTATTGTCGTGCATAACAAAACTGGTTGTATAATCCTATGTTTCTATCAGTAACTAACAACACGTCCCGGCTGCGTACGGATTATTTTGATGCATCTCTTAAGGTTTAGCCAGAGTTAGCAATATAAGCGCCTAACATCGTCTTTTATCTACTTTTATATTATACAATACTTATGCATTATACATAATAATAATAATAGTTCTTTATTGATAATCAACATTATACGTCAACATATTCACGTACGTACACACAATTGTACAATATAAAATATAAAATTCACATAAAATATAATTAGTCCATTAATACATAACAACAACAATAACACTTAATTCATATAAAATAAATGATTCTTCATTTACGAGCTATAAGCTCGTCGAAGTTATAAAAATTTTGCTCAATAAGCCAGCCTTTTAACCTTTTTTTGAACATTATTAAGCTAGGAGCCTGCGTGACTGTGTCGGGAAGCTTGTTGTAGACGGCCGGACCCATGACATGCGTCAGCTTCGACGATTTAGTTAGTGTTCTCGATATCGACTCGAGCTTGTGCCGATTGCGGGTGCTATACGTATTGAGGTGGCCGAGTTTTTCATAAGAGTCCAGGTTGATTCTAACGTAAGTTGCCACTTGATAGATAGCTATACAGGGCAACGTTAGAATTCCTAGACTCCTAAAGTGTGGTCTTGCAGTTTCGTCGCTACGGATTCGCACGATAGCTCGTACAGCCCTTTTCTGCAATCGGAACGCACGCTCCCAGTCACCAGCGCGCGCCCACAGCTCGGCGCCATACTGCAGCAGCGAGTGCATACAAACCTTCTAGAATAAATTATCTAAATGATAGTGAAAACCGTATCAAAATCTGTTGTGTAGTTTAGAAGAACTAAGTGCACAAACAGACAGATGCGGATAGCGACTTTGTTGTATACTATTTAGACATACTTAATATCGCAAAGTTTAGTTTATAGCCATGTGAAGTGAAAACACGATTCAATACAATTTTCTCGAAAGATAAATAATAATTTTAAAATAAAATTCAAAATGTACAAAAACCCCGTAGTATTCAGAAAAAATGAAATAATTAAACTTTACTTTAATGATATTGATATGACGCAGAGTGTAAGTGATTTTAATTTTCATAAGTTTTACTAAAAATCAGAATTTGTTTTTGCTTTAATCCTAATCCTCTAAATATACTCATTTTCGTATTGACGCGTGACAGGGACGCGACAGGGACGCGTGATTTTAGCGTGACAGAGATTATTGTACAAGGTAGTGTGGGCACATAACTCGCCATAAGGCGTTATTATTCACCTTATACAAAGATGATGTAATTATTAAAGAGCGAACAAATCCAATGATTATTTATAATCCATACCAGTTACTTTATTAACTGATTACTTTCCTTCATGTTTTTTACATATTCTCATCATTTATTTAGTTTATTATACATATATAATGAATGAATGAAAATTCTTTATTATATACCTTATAAGCTAGACAAAACAGATATAAAAATAAAAATAAAACAAATAAATGTAAGCATAATGGGCGGTCTTATCGCTTAACAAAGCGATCTCTTCCAGACAACCATAATAATAGACAGGCCTAATAATAGTAATTGATTATTTAAATCTTGCGACACAATGTTTTGCAATTTTTATCATCTTTTAACTTGATTGCCACTGTAGAGTACTCTCATTGAAATGGTTATGGAAAACCACAAATTTTTTTTTGTTCTGCAGGTAGTTTGGACATATCACCACATTTGCAAGCAGCGAACGTTGACATCATAGACTCGAAGGAATGCGACAATCTCCTTGAAGATTACCGCAACAGGCACTGGGCGGGACTGACAGATGACCAGCTCTGTGCTGGAAGGTTGGAGGGAGGCGTTGACGCTTGTCAGGTAAAACCATCAGTCACATCCAGGGGGCCAATCTCAATCTCTTATAGCAATATTAAAATAATATAACACTTACATTTCCATGATCCTCAATTAGCAAGCTTACTTTATTATTGCAAAGGCGAAGCAGTTTTCGTCCCCATAAATCGTTCACTCAAAACGTTTCACATTAGAGCACAAATAAAGCGTAAAATTATTCTAAAAAGTAAATAAATCATGTTTATTTTCGCAATGTTATATAATGAACGTGGTGTAATCACTAGGAAGCACTAAATATACAACATGATTAGGATAATAACAGTAACGTTTAAATCTTGTGGTTCAAATCGAAAAAAGTAATGTTGCTACAAGCTTGAAAGAAAACGCTCCTGAAACATGATGGTTTTCTGAAAGATTGTGGTCGGCGCCCTGGTTTAATAAGATTTCATGAGGTGGGCTTCAGAAACTATGGGTAATACCATAGCACGTAAATCTGGCACTAATATTTTCTGACTAAGCATTTATTTGGGACCGAACTTCATTTCATTACTCAAAACTCAGGCAGTGTCATTTCACATTTCATTTCATTTTTTAAGCACGCGGGGGGTAACCAGTTAGTGTACTTATTATATGCTGGCCCAGAGCCACGAAGGTCATCACAGATACATGGTTTCTGTTAAGAACCTATACGGGAAAGACCTTACCGGCTTTTTGACCTCAGAATAGAATAGATAGAATAGATAATTCTTTACCAAATTAGGTACAATTACTTAACCTAGAAAACTTAAAGACTGATGCGTGGTGGTACAATGGGTGGCATTTTCTCTTCAAGCGATCTCTTCCAGGCAACCTTTGGATGGAGTGTATTGATAAAACGTGAGAGGAGGCGGTGTTACAGTAAATACCTAGACCTAAAATATACCTACATATACTTACATAAATAAATATAAAATACATACATAATATAAGGTGTGTTCATCAAAAAATTTCGATATGCCTTTGGACAAAGGTTATTGCAACGGAAAGGTCACTTTGTGTAAATAAATGTCATACCTATATCGAGACAAGGTTAAATTAGTTAAGTTTAATGAGATTAATACTCCTCTGACTCTTTGAATTGGTGCTACATTACAAACATATTTAGTATTTTGATCTGAAGTTTGAAAAGTATGTACTATATTCTACTTTCCGGTCTTATAACTGGAAATAAATAAGCGTTTAACCATTACCTCACCAGATGGTAAGTGAAGGTGTGGTCGAAGACCGAGCGCTCTTGGCAGGTTCACTGTGCACTTGAAGATTCCAACATTATAATGGTCTGTAAAACTAAATTTGTCTACTTTAGAATTTACTTGAGATTCAGTCTTCTCCAATCCAGTCTTACGAACATAGAGTCAATTGCAATCTACCTACTAATAGCTAACGTAAATATGGCGGAAGGAAAATTACTCCTTTTCCTTATTGCCTATCCTTGTGTCATTGATTATTTATCAAACAAAACACATTCAGGTCACATAGGAGAATTCCTATATTCCTATTAGATAGGGCAGCCTTGAAAAATTATATGACTGATACTAAAAAATCTTGAAAAAAAATCAAGGTATTTATGCGCAATATTTTTGATGTGAAACATCTATAGCCGCACGTAAAACCGATTCCTGGCGTGGCGACGCATGCCGTGGCGACGCGTCGCCACGCTATATGATGAATATATGATTAAACGAACTAAGTAGTCACGATTTAAAATAAATTCGTAAATTTTTGTATTTAATGAAAATAAATGTTTATTCAATAAATAGTCATCGTTATCTGGAAAAAAAATCGTAATATTTTATTTTATCATTATGACATATTTAGTTCCTATCACAATATGTTCTTTTCTGCATATTACTTTTACAAAATAATGTCGATGTTTCACATCTGCCAGGCGTCCCGTGACGGCTCACATTTTTTTTAATCAATAAACCTATCGACGCGGTCGAGGCCGGCCAAGAAAGTGTTGCCGAGACGATCTTGTTGCTTTCGAGCAGGAGTGGTGGAGTGTCGCACAGGATAGAGATAGATGGAAGAACTTGGGGGAGACCTTTGCCCAGCAGTGGGATAATATAGATTGACAAAAAAACCTATCTGACTCCTTAAACAGACAGATCAAAGACCATAACGGTCAGTTCACGCCCAGATGCGACGTAACGCGATGAGGCGCGCAAATGCTTGAAAAAGCTAATCGAAGAACTATATAACGTATTGTATTTACTACTCATAATAACATAAATATAACTTAATACCTAGAATTATCAAATTTTTACATTAATATTTTACTGTACATAAAATTAATTGGTTATAGCAGACGCATTGCCAGATTTTATAACTAGTAGGCGACCGGTGAGAAGTCACGCGGCGAAGCTCGTTTTGACAGACACCAGTTCGCTCTAGCACTCTCATAAAAAAGTGGTATATTTATTTAGTTAACAAGTTCTTTATTGTACTTATTCTTTCTTAAAAAGTGGGCGATTAGTGTCGCTTCGCGTCTCGGTGTGAGCTGACTCTTAGAATAACAAAAATAAAAAATAAAATTTTTAATTTATTATTGTCTATACCTCCTTACATGGCATCTCGCGAGGATAAGCGATATCTGCCATCAAACTACTCCACAAAATTAATAATGTATATAAATTACTCATATAACCTGCAAAAAATTTATATGTTACGAAACAAATGAATTTTATTTTACTTTTTATAATGATTTTGATATGTTTTCTGTTGTTTAATGAATTGGTTTTTTAGGGTGACTCAGGAGGACCACTTCAGTATAGAACACCTCTCCTTACATCAGGACAGGGCAACGTGTACTACGTAATCGGTGTGACGTCATTCGGCATCGGCTGTGCGTTACCGAACCATCCCGGTATCTACACGCGGGTATCCAGTTTCGTAGATTGGATTGAAGGACATGTTTGGAAATAGAGACGTTGTACTCTTATACGGACGCTACCGGATATATCATTCCCAGTCCCATTTTTGCAACTGTCGACTGACATTGTGACTCTTGGTACCTCACAACAGTAATTTTACATAGTGAATAACGGCTTCTTTAATCAGATGGCGCCCATCACTTGAGCGCACTAAAATTGCGCAGAAGGTCATAGATAACACATTAAAAAAACAATTTAACGATTAATTATTTTTTGAAATTTGCTATTGATATTTTACTTATATGTAGTTAAGAAAACAATATTTATAACTATTTTTATTAGATACAAACAGTTAAAACAAATGTTTCTTTTTTTATTAAGTTTATTTTGCACTTATACAAATGCAAACACAATTCTAATAATATGCATTGGGCCGTTTTTGATAAATCATACAATTTGAAACTGGGTTTGGTGCACGCGGTAGCGAATATTTGCGTCACAAAACAAGGCTCAAGTGTTAAATGACTCAAGTGTTATGTGACTATTTGTTACGTTTGCCTAGCAAATAAGATTTTATATTGATGTATATATGATGGATCTTGCTTGAGTAATGCTACATGCCACTTGTAGGCAACATTCATTCTTCGATCAAGATCATTTAAAATTAAATTCAATCACAAATTTGTTTCTTTTTGTCATTTAAATTTCTGAATTAATAATTTAATAAAACACATGAAAAGTTTCATGTTCAAAAATGTAATATATTAGAACTAATTTCTTTGCGAACGGTTCTTTATTTTTCTAATAGTATTAATCTTTATAAAAGTATTTCAGGGATAAATGATGGTAATGGAACTAAAAATCCTTCAGTTCCTTTATGAGCGAATGGTAAACGATGCAAAAAGAGAGAAATCGTCTCATCGGGGGAGATTAGGGTAAATCCAACCAATTCCCGTGATCGCTCCAAATGGAATACTGGAGCAGCCTGTACCCACTGCCTTTGTTTGACAGATTGTTTTTTCTTGTATTTGGAAATGGAGATCAAATTTTTGCGATAGAATTTAATAATTTAATGGACGTTGTTTTTTTATTACTTATCTTTTGAAAATATTCACAACTACCTGACCCGACCCGGCTTTGCACAGATTTATATCAAAATACAGTATAGCTTAAAGCACTCAGGGATAGTGTAGCTACCTCCTATATAAACAGACCAATAAGAAACCTTACTTCCTTTTATATTAGTATAAATATATGATTTTACTTATATTACGGTGCAACAAAGGTTAATGTTGATAAAAATATTGATATACATGATAATTTACTGCTAATATATACGCAGAAGATCATCCAAACTTTTGTGTGCGGTGAGAATCAAACCCGCTACCCCCTGCGTCTCAGCCGGCTATTCACTCACTACGCCACATAGGTCGTCATTATTCTATTACTCGCGGAACTCATGTCTGACCAACCTCTCTTATATTAAACGGTACATGCAACCTTTTAAAACAAGACAAATTGATCTGATAAAAATTCCCATGTTTGCATTTATGTTGACACCCATATTTATTATTACAAGCCATTACAGAACTAACAGGACTTTACCTTATTCTGAGAAATGTTCACTTCCGTAAGATTCGTGAAGGGTTTTATGTCACGACGGAACGAGAACGACTGGACGACTTAATAAAGATAACAATTAGATCTTTGAGTGCAGATCGAACAAGATTTTTGTTATAATATCTAGTTGATATTTAAAAGAAACTATATTTTTTAAACAGTGTGTGTTTAATACACATGATGACTATTTCACAGAAACGGACGGACGGTCTGTCACTATGGGCCTCATAAGAAGGCTCAGCTTGCTATGAAGAGGGCTATCCTTGGTATTTCTTTATGAGATCGAATCGGAAATGAGGAGAGTTGTGGACAAAGCATAGCCCAGAGGATAACAAATTTAAAATGGCAGTAGTCAGGGCACATAACTTAAAGAACTGACGGCTATTGGGACAGAAAAGTTCTCGAGTGAAGACCGCACATTTTAAAGTGCAGCGTAGAAATGTTGCTGAGAGCCGTTGTATGCGGCCTGCACAATATCGCTAGTTCTGGAATTATACGAGTATGAGAGAGGCCTATTGTTTGCCGTTAGAATAAATTAAATTAGATTAGAAAATTCTCTATTGCACTAATAAAATAATACACAGGCGAACTTAATGCTCACTAGCATTATCTTCCAGCTAACCATGGCGATTAAGTGGTAGTAAATAGAACTGATAGGAAGTGAACTGGTAGTGATAATAGCACTTAGAAACTTAGGTACTTAGTATAAAATAAACTTATGTAAATGTATAGTAATAATACACATATATACACGAAAGACATAAATATATACTAGTTCTCAATTTGTTGGCTATTTTGAAGCGAAGAGAGCGGATTTCCACTAGAAGAGAGTTGATGATGACCTATGGTTGATATGATGATGAGAACAAATGAGCAATTTACAATACGAGTTTTTGCCGTCTCCGTATGTTGTAAAAAATTTCTTAGTCCTGGGACTTCCCTAACGGTTGTAAAAACTGCTTATAAATACCGCGTGTGAATTTAACCTTATTAGTGTCATATTTGTTACGTAACACAAACGTGTTTGAACAAATCGAGTTTAAATTTAACTAATACATGGATTTGTGTACTTAGGGTTCATTAGAAGTGCCTGCTCGATTTTTTTAATATTATTTAGTTATTTTTCTCATTGTTCAAATGTGTTCTATGTTTTATTGTGTCTACTCAAAATAAATTAAATCAAAATATTTGAATATTTAAATTCAATTAAATATTTTTAGATCAAAACATTGACAACAAAAATGGCCACAAGCTTATAACACAAACTAAACCTTATCAATTTGAATCGTCGACGACCAACGCGGACTCCACTAAAAATATATTTCCTATTTTATGAAAAAAACAGTGGATATTTGTTTGAAGGGTAACATAATATGGGATCTTCAATGAAAACCGTTGAAGTGATTGACGTTTTGTTGGTTTCTTGGATTGCGTTGTAAATAAAACAGTTATTTGGTAGTTTTAGACGAAATACAAAGAAAACATTCAAACAAAATGAATATTAAAACCTTTGTCTTTGTTTTGGTTGCAGTCCAATGTACAGGTATGTTTAATTACCATCACTTACTATCAGGGGAGGTGGGGGGCAAGCGCATGACTATCATCAATAAAAAAAAGTGGAACTCGGAACGGAACTGCCGACGGAAGTGAAAACTTGAATAAAAGCAGACTACACTACAGATACTTATATACAGAGGTGTCAGTAACAGTCAGTATCAGTAGTCACTGACAGGTGTCGGTAACAGTGTCGCGAGATCAACGGTTTTTTCCCATCTCAAAAAATGCTCAACGCGCCTAAAGAAGTTTTCACTTCAAAAAAAGTTGGTAGAATAATAATTAAACTAGCCGACCAGTCCCGGCTTCGAAAGAATTTTTATCAAATCATAACCTTTAGAACTCAAGGATAGTGTAGTTTTCTATCAGTGAAAGAAGTTTCAGAATCGGTTCAGTAGTTTCTGAGATAACCATCTACAAACATACATACTTGCAAACAACAAAATTTACTTATTAAGATAACTTTTGAAACTATCATGGTTATGAACACTATTTGTACCAAAAACTGATTTACGGGTAGGTAAACGGTTTACCCGTGATCATGGTGCACGCCACTGCGTCGAAATATTGGGATACTCAAAAAACTCACAAATCATCCGTTTCATAAATATCCCGTTTTTGGTACAAATAGTTTACTTATTACTATTAGTACCTATAAATATATTGCTGGACATTTCACTCAGCGCTATCTAGCCCCAAACTAAGCAGAGCTTGTACTATGGGAACCAGATAACTGATAGAATACTTACATACTTTCTTTTTTGTAAATACATACTTATAATATATAGAAAAACACCCAGACACGGAACAAATATTTGTAGATCATTCAAACATTTGTTCCGTGGCGGGAATCGAACCCGCTACCTCCTGCGCCTCAGCCGGCTATACGTCCACTGCGCCACGGAGGTCGTCAAATATAGATAACACCTATAGATAACCTATATAACCTATAGATAACACATGCAATAAGTTAGAACGTAAATGTAAAGAAAAATCCAAGATCTGGAGGTTGTGAATTCGAATCTCAATTATACCGAATTTTTCTACTCCAAAAAATAATCTGGCTTGTTAAAACGATTACTGAAAAGGTGAAGGAAATCATCTTGAGAAAACTTCGCGGATAAGTTAACTCTGCAAGTATTAACCATGTCTTTTTAGCTTACTAAGCTGGATGGTATACCAAGTTTATTACAGCAAAAAATAAGACTACGGAACTTTTTAACATTAGCCTTAAATATATTATTTTTAAATAAAACTACAATTTCAATTTATATATAGATAAACTAGATATGTAAGGCCTTTAGTGATGCGCCGAGTACATATCGATAACACTTATTACTAGTAATTGTATGGAAAAAGAAACAAACATGTTTACATGTTTGTAAAAATAATGTTCTTATGGGGGGGTTGTCCGTTCAGACAACCCCCCACAAGATGTAAAGACTAATAACGTTTGCTGGGAGCCGTTGGCTGCACTCCGCACAAGATTATCGCTATGATAAGGTATGAAGTTGATGATCACTACCTACTACAAAAACAATAATAAATTATTATTTATTGCAGCGCTTACTATGGAATTCATTTCTGATGGTGATGTCAGAGGTGATTTGAATGATGCAAGTAAACATAAAAGAGCTAAACGAGTGAGTACTAATGTGTACATAAATAACCTTTCAAAATGGTACACAATGAGATTAATCCTATCCTCGATAAGGGTAATGTCCAATAACAATAATACCTATAATATTGTGAGTCAATGACATTGATTTATCTTAGCAAAGGATATCGCACACCGAAAAAAGTGACATATTTTGTGCGATGCTAGTTTACATAGTAATAACTACTTTCGCGCGTTGGCTATTCAAACAAAAAGTCACACGTTAGTAAAATGGAATTATATAGGAAATTATGCTCAGCAGTGGTCGTTCAATGGAGGACAGGATGATGATGATGGTAATAAGGATCGTCTTATGCACACGAGTTTTCTAAGTCTTCTTGATTTAAATTATATGCTATTTTCAGCAAGACGACAGATGGAATTGGGGCTACGTAGTTTTACCAGAATCAACATCCACGGTGAGTAAAGATGGGATTTGAACCCACGTTTTTACCTATAAGCTCAATTCACACCGAGATAGCAGCGAAGCCGAGCAGTTTAAGTATCAAATTGTCTGAGCATTTTAAACTTTATCTTTATTACTTTAATATATTTTAAGAGTTTCTTCAAGAAGTGCCACCATACCTATATCTGCCGCCAAGCAGAATTGCCGTGCTTCGGTTTGAAGGGTATGATTGATGCTGAAATTACAAGTACTTACATGAGGCTTTACACCTGCCTCAAGTTGATGGACGCAAGGCAGTGCATCATAGGGCACGTTCGTGCGTGACTTACGAAGCAATACTAGGCAATAGGCGATAAAATCAGGTAGGTCATGTGCTTGTTCCATCTTCAGGTGGTAAAATAAAAAACAGAATCGCTATGCTAGGTCGCCGCGGCGGCAAGCAATGCTGCATGGCACTTAGTTTATAATTACTTGAATCTTTTTTCAGAGGGAACCAACAACGCCGGCCACGACGTTAAAGTTTCAAAATAATTCAAATCCTTGTTTAAATCAAACCTTCTCTCCTAAGCCTAACTTTAATGCGCTGGGAAAGCGGATAAGTGAGATAAGTAAGTATTACCTACATACATGTACTCAATCTTTATCTTGTGTGATTCCTGTGTGTCTTTATATAATTTTAATTTTTAATTATTTATAATCTTTATGTAAGTAGGTAAGTATATAACTACTGTTCTGGATGCTTTGTCCTGTGTGTATGCCAAATAAATGTATTTTTCACACCACTTCCACGACAATGTCAAATTATATGTCATGTAAACCTCACCGAAAGCAGGTGATTAAATCCCTACGACTGAGCCGGGAGTAAAGTTGTACTGAATCCTATTATTGAATTGAGTGCCAATTCATTAGTTAGATTAGATTAGATTAGATAATACTTTATTGCACACCACGAAACAAATATAGTTACATGAATTTGAACCTCATCGGTATTAAAATTTGAACCAAAAAGACCCACACCTTAAGAACTTATTCGTAAATCGAACTTACCTCTGTACAGAATGCACCAACCTAGATTTGGTTTTTAATGTCTCGCAAAACGTTTAAAAATTAGGGTATTCTCCTCGTGAATAAAGCTGTCTGCATCTTGGGCGTGCTTATATTTCTTTATCTTTTTCTTATTATCTTTGCACTCAGGATTCTAGTAACTCCCTCGCTCCGCTCGTCAGTTAACTCTAGAAGTCTTCGTTACGTTCGGGATTCAATATAGCGCCCGTGACACAACACACTGCTTTATCCCCTCGTTTAATCTACTATTCGTTCATTCTTTCTTTTATTAAATTTTCTAAT
The DNA here is from genome assembly GCA_963924445.1 of Philereme transversata. Taxonomy (NCBI): domain Eukaryota; kingdom Metazoa; phylum Arthropoda; class Insecta; order Lepidoptera; family Geometridae; genus Philereme; species Philereme transversata. The sequence goes on from OZ004340.1 coordinate 16,624,244, forward strand.
ATAAAATATAATTTAATTGTTTTTTCTATATATTATATGCATGTATTTACAAAAAAAGAGTATATAAGTATTCTATCAGTTATCTGAGGGCTTAGCCAAGTTACAGTCGATTAGCGATGACGCTAGTCGATACGTCCGAAAATGTATGGGATTTGACACATGCTGTAGAAATACCACGTTATTCAGCGACAACAAATGTATGTAGAAATCGAATAGATTTATGGCGAATGTAATTTGGCTACGGGCCCTGGTTCCCATAGTACAAGCTCTACTTAGTTTGGGGCTAGATAGCGCTGTGTGGAATGTCCAGCAATATTTATTACTCGCCTAATACATTCAGCGATAAGTTGATCAACACATTGACCTGTTCAATCTTTTATTTTGTCAAAAATTTAACCATGGACCAAACTTTACCATAATTATGCTATAATTGCGTTTTATTTCTTGTTTCAGAATGCTACGAGTACATTTGGGAAATAAAAAATAGGGATGAAAGAGAGAAAAGGACCTCTGATTGTAAGTACCAGTAAAAAATATTCTTTCACGCGCTAAGGGCTGACATCTTGAAGTGCCTACTAATGTTTATGACCTGGTTAAGTTAAGATAGGGAAATTCGAAGAGAAAATATGTATTTGTGTAAAAATATGTGCGTAGTAGAACTTCTTCTTAAAGAGGTTGCCCAGGGAAATACTACTACGGAAGCTACTTCTACTACCAAGAAGTGACGTCTTCTCGGCCAAAATACCTCAGTGCCTTAAGTCTTCTTTGATAAGTGTGTGTTACTAGTGATGACATATTATGGTACAGAAACGTGGTCGTTCAGTATGGGCCTCATAAGAAGCCTCAAGGCCGCTCACTGTGCTATGAAGAAGACTATGCTTGGTGTTTCTCTACGAGATTTAATCAGAAATGAGAAGATTCATAGATGAACCAAAGTCACCGACATAGCACAAAGGATTAGAAAGCTGAATTAAATAAATATGGCTGAACATTTCACACAGCGCTATCTAGCCCCAAACTAAGCAGAGCTTGTACTATGAAAACCAAATAACTGATAGAATACTTATATGCTTTTTTTTTGTAAATACATACTTATAATATATAGAAAACCATCCAGACTCGGAACAAATATCTGTAATTCATACAAACATTTGTTCCGCGGTGGGAATCGAACCCGCTACCTCCTGCGTCTCAGCCGGCTATTCGCCCACTGTGCCACGGAGGTCGGCATTGTGTCAAGTGGCAGTGAGCAGGGCACATAGCTCGAAGAACCTACGGCCGTTGGGGTAGAAAAGTTCGCGAGTGGAGAACAAGCACTAGAAAGCGCAACGTAGGACGGCCTCCCACTAGATGGAAAGGCGACCTAATAAAGTCGTTGGATGCAGGCCACACAAGTTCGGTCACTCTGTAAATCTATGGGGAGGCCTATCAGCCTTGGACATCTTGGGGCTTATATGATGATGCTAACTCGTTAACTCGTTATATGAACATCGACTTTATAATTACAGGTTTACGTTATAGAATGAAACATCGCGGTGGATTTGAGCCACACTTTGCAATCGGAGGAAGAAATACGGAGCCTGGGGAGTTCCCTCATATGGTGAGTCAATATAGGTATGCTTAGAAACAATCACAACTACTTCAAATATTGACTGGTGTAGCTTTCTTGGCCTACAGTCAGCAATTACGTCACCCGGTACTACCTAGTGATTTGAATCTACGAAATACTAATATTATATATTTTTCCTTAACAACATAAACACTTTGATTAGACTTTATTATTGTAGAATTTTGAAATTTACAAATTTGATTTTATTAAGTTGTTTATTAAGGGAAGTACTACTACTATATCTATTTCTGTTGTGTTTTATGTTTAAAAGTACGGTTATAGATTAAATTACAGGTACATGTGGCTTTACATCTGTATGCAAATCAAGTTAATGGGCGCATGGCAGTGCATCGTAGGGTACGTATTTAAGGCGCGTGACCTACGATGCTTTGTTATAGACTATGGTTACCACTTAACATCAGGGGGGGCATATGCTTGCTCTATCTCCAGGTCCCATAAAATAAAAAATAAAATATTCTAAAGTTTAATTCTTTTTTCGACCAGGGTGCTATAGGCTGGAAGGCTGCTGTAGGCACGTGGGTATTCAAGTGTGGCAGCTCCCTCATCAGCCCCAAGTTCGTGATGACTGCTGCGCACTGCTCCAGTGCCTCATCCAGGGATACCACTATTGCTGACCCAATGCCAAAAATCGTGAGACTGGGGGACAAGAATATTCTAGATACGGTAAAAAACTTACAGATTACCGTATTATAAATTTTTGTTAGTTTAACTTCATTAAACATTTCCCTACTATCCGCCACCAATAAACTCGTATGCTTAGAAGAAAAAAGAAGGCACAGGATCACTCAGCATGCTATGGAGAGGTCTTTGTATTTTTGTACGAGATAGAATCAGAAATGAAAAGATCAGGCACAAAGGACTTATTAAAATCACTAATTTTAAAACGCCTTCACTCCTCCTTCCCCATATCTTTTTTCCAGGCCGTACCTAACATGTCTCCTTAGCACAATAAATCCACCAATACCGGCACCACTAACGTTACCATCACAATTATCTCCACCACTAACACTACCATCACCACTTCCTTCACCATTTACACTACCATTACCATCCGTCACATCTTTGACAATACCACCGGATCTAACATCTTCACCTCGCGACCAACTCCCATTTTCCCTCGTTTCCACACGTAAGAACTTGTGTTCTCCTGAATCTGCGGTCATATATTATATCCATATCATCATCTATAAGATCAACGCTCTCAAATTTCATACATAATCCTCATCCAATTATATAGGTTCATAATGCGCACACACATACACACTACCACACACAACACACTCTCAAACTCGCACGCCCACACACACATACATATACACCTGAACAGAAACACATACAAATAAGCAAGCTAATCAAATAGATAATTAATCAGTTAAGTTCGAAACTGTAATATTGTTATTTTGTAGTACTAAGTTAAATAGTTAAATATAGTGTATATTTTGATGTTTCCACCATTTTTTGTTACTTTCTTCAATGGTGTTCATACAATTATTGCATCACAACGTCCGCTTCAAAGATAAGCCTTTGTTGTTCATACTCGCTGAGTGGGGGCCTGGTGACCTGTAATACAGGTTCCTATGAACCTACTTCAGGTACCAGTCTTTCACAATGTTTGTTGACACCATACAAACTTGCCTTTGTAGATTAGATTTAAGAAAACAACTAGTGAGAGAAAATAAATGAATATATTATTATATCCGTAGACAGCACAGGTCACATACATAGCCTAGAAGATAAGCAAGCTGAAGAGGCACTGGGCGAGGCACATAACTTGAAAAACTTACGGTCGTAAGTTGGGGCGGAAAGGTTCTCAGATGGAAACCACGCACCGGAAAGCGCAGCGTAGGATGGTCTCCCACTAGATGAAAAGACGACCTGATAAAAGTTGCTGGTAGCCACTGGATGCAGACCGCAGAAGATCGGTCACTCTGGAAATCTATGGGGAGGCCTATACAGTGGACGTCTTTGGCTGATCGGATGATGATGAATAATCAAAACAAACATTGTGGTAATATCTCCCATATTTCAACTTTCAGTTTGCAAACGGCTTCCTTCCCACAGACGAGAAGATCATCAAGGTTATAGTCCACCCGAATTACACTTCTCCAAAGAAATACTTCGACATAGCCCTGATGGAGTTGGAAAAGGAAGTAATCTTCAGCCGGTACATCCAGCCGGCTTGCTTGTGGGGACGAAGAGATACTAACAGTCTTGGAACGGAGGCTACAGTGACTGGATGGGGAGTAGTTGATTTAGGTATACTAATCTAATCTAAAGAGTCTGTTGGATCCACTGCTGGGCAAAGGCCTCCCTTCTCTTCTTCCATTCATGACGGCCAGTTCGTACTGTATACGTCAAGTTCGCCCGCCATCTCTACCTGGGCCAGCTAAGTGGCTTTGCGCCTTGTAGGACCCACTCGGTGGTTATCTTAGCCCATAAGCCATCGCGCATTTGGCATAAATTCCTGCCCAGCCCCACTACAATTTGGCTGCTTCTTGCATAAAATCGGGAATTTTTGTCTGGGAGCGTATTAGTGAAATAATATTACGACCTCCGTGGCGCAGTGGGCGAATAGCCGGTTGAGACGCATGAGGCAGTGGGTTCAATTCCCGCCGCGGAACAAATGTTTGCATGATCCACAAATATTTATTCCAGGTCTGGATGTTTATCTATATATTATAAGTATGTTTTAGCAAAAAATAAGTATATCAGTTAACTGGTTCCCATTGACAAGCTCTACTTAGTTTGGGGCTAGATAGCGCTGTATGAAATGTCCAGCAACATTTATTTATTTATTACTATTTATTTTAGAGAATACTAACATCAGAAAGTAAGTTAATGCATTTGGGTCGTAAGTCGTAACTAGAAAACTCGCCGAAATGGATCATCCTCCCTGTGTCCAATGAAGCATTAACATGTAATAAATTGAAAATGATTTCCACACCGCCTGGTGGCAATTTGTAGCTCTGGTGAAGGAACAGGATTTTAAATAGTAGGTAATGCTCTACCCTTCTTTCCTGTGAGCAATGGCAGAGTATCAATGACATATAATACCCCAAATAAGCACGGGTCTGCCCTATAAAGAGACTTTTAATACAATTTCGTCGATCGTGTCACTGATTAGAATATGAATATTTATTTCACAAAATATACACATACAAAAAATTTTACATAACTAGTTGACCCAACTTCCAAGATAGACCATACTTCGTACCGCCTTGACATGCATATGACGTAGACGTCACCGGAAGAATTGTCAATCGGCCATCATTAGCTACATCTATGTATGAGAAAATGAATTTTCCTCATAATTTTTTTGCGTGAAATATTGCATTTTTAATAGAAATAATTCACAGCATAACTTCTGCTATTCGGGACGGAGACAAAACGGGCCGTTCTTGAGTTATAGATGGTGTAACTAACCCGACATTTTTTAAGATTATTAGGTAGGTACACTTAACAAAAATTAAGATGATGTGACACAATTATGTACTAAGCCAACAGTTGTTCTTTTAAGATCATCTTGTTTAATATAATGTCAAATACCAGTCTTAAACCACCAGTTACCAGTGATACCAGCTTATGGATGTTATATCTGAAAATTAATAAATTGGATTGAATTGAATTAAACACAGATAGTGCAATAGTGCACCAATTCCTTCCATACGTGGTCATAGTAAATGCACATAGTTATTAAACGGGGATTTTGTCCGAATTCCACCAGGTGCTCTGCTTTCGCTGTCTTGTCAACCTGGAAGTTTATTTATTTTTTGTTATCCAGGATCACGTCAAACCTCTCCGGAGCTCCAAGCAGCAGTAGTAGACGTTATAGACAACAACCAATGTGACCTTCTTCTCAGACCCTCCTGCAACAGAAACTGGTGTGGGATCCAGGAGACACAGATTTGTGCTGGAAAGCTGGCCGGTGGAGTAGATGCTTGTCAGGTAGATGTCCATGAACTTCAGAACTGCAATTGGCAAGAGAATGGCTCTTCGTAAAACCCTATTACCTACTCAAAAGACACAGAGAAAAAGAAGGAAAGACTGTCTTTGGGCTGGTTGACCTGATTTTCATCACACATAGCTAAAACCACCCCAATTAAACGAACTTTCTATTAAAAAAGCAGATCTGAATAGCTCAATCTGTTTGGGAACTAAGAAGCCACAAACAGTCACACGTACACAAAGACACACAGACGGACAGACGGGCATACAATCTTATATCACCCCTTTGTTACGTGGTTAAAAATGGGAAGGTATATAACCAGCAGTGGATTTCTACCAGCTGTTGATAGTTTATTTTTCACAAGATAATTATGAAATATGAAGAATAATAGCTAACGCACCAGCCAGCTTATTGTAAATATCCTTGTACATTCTTGAAGAAAAGAAAGACATTGAATATCCAATAAGTCCCTAAGCCGCATTTATTAAAACTTTGTATTACCATACCAGGGTGACTCTGGAGGACCTCTGCAGATCAAGATCTCTCTGCCAATCACAACTCAGGGTTCTATTCACTACGTAGTTGGTGTGACGTCATTCGGCATCGAATGCGCTCTACCTGACCTGCCCGGCGTTTACACCAGGGTCTCAAGCTTCATAGACTGGATAGAGAACAATGTTTGGCGGTGAACATCATATCCATCATCGACTTATCACAGTTCTTGAACATAGGTTTCGATATGTTTTCTTTTTCAAATGCGAACACTCGTATTTCATCTTTCTCTAATTCTAAGATGGGCAGTAAGCATAGCTATAATGGTTTGTTTACATTGATATCCAAGTGATGCTGATTATGTAATGAATGCCTAAATATGCTTCAAAAAATATGTAACGATAATAGACGACTAACGTATAGCAGAATTTTTAAGTCCACTTCTCTAATGACATTTATTATTATATAAAGAAAAGGGATCAACGAAAGTGAAGAAGTGTCTTGGGGACACTTCCGTCTGGCAGATCTGGAGCATCTCTAGATCGATATTTTTGTTTGCAACGATATTTAGATGATTCAACTGTTTTTTCTGTATTTTATAGTCTTGTAAATAATTGTATAATTTTTCTTCTAATAAATAAATAAATATTGGCTGGACATTTCATACCGCGCTCTCTAGCCCCAAACTAAGCAAAGCTTGTACTATGGGAACCAGATAACTGATAGAATACATATATACTTTTTTTATTGTAAATACATACTTATAATTTGTAGAAGAACATCCAAACCTGGAACAAATATCTATCAGATTATACAACATTTACTCCGCGGTGGTAATAATGATGGTGGTAATATGTATCATAAAAAAAGTTCCTAAGCTGTGTGTTGTTCATAGAAAATGTCATGTCAAATGGCACCATTCTATTTTTCCTTTATCGTTTGAGTATTCATAAACTTAATTGTGTAGATACGTACCGGAATAGGAACGCAAACGAAGGATTTTCCCGGTGGGCCGGTGGATAGGATGGATCAGAACAACTTGTGCTACAGACTTTTAGAGGCGAGACGGTGACCATTTAACATCACAAAGCCGTCAGCTTGTGTTATAAGTGAAAAAAAAAACTTTTATTTATATATCATGAATTATCAATCCTTATCTTTTCAAAACGAAAGAGAGATCATTAACTATTCGACACCTACTTTCTCAGTAATCCGAAGCAAATTACTCATGAATTCCTCATAAAATGAAACTACAAACAATAAAACTAGCCTCGGTCTTCTAAAGGATATCTGAGAAAGCAAGCTTTAGGTGGCTGCAGATCACACCGTGCTGTAACCAATTAATTAACGTAAGGCGATTTCTTTACCTTATAAAGGTACGATTCTGATCTTGGCAGCAAGCAGCAATGCTGCCGCAGCAATGCTGCCGCAGCAGTGCTGCCGCAGCACTACTGTTCCCCACACGTTTTCTATAGGTTTATATGAGATTACATTCCGAGCTCGGCAGCAATGCCGCGGCAGACCAGTAGTGACGCATCCGACATCACAGCGATAACACTTACGTGAATGTTCACAAATAATTCTGACACAAACGATGAATTTCTCACCATGATCGACGCAACACTATGACGCCTTGCTCGGAATCAGCGCGGCAGGCAGCACCACAGCGGCAGCACTGCTGCTTGCTGCCGAGAACGGAATCATACCTTAATGCTGCTAAAACAGTGCTGTGTAGTAAAAAGTCCACCAAATGATAACTGTCATCATAACAACCATAGGACGTCCATAGCTGAACAATGAACATAGGCCTCCCCCATAGACTAGTTGGACTTGTTCCAGCGTCGTGGCGTGAACGCAGCCCACGCGTTGCATTGCAATAACATCACTACCGCCTGGTCACATCACCACATTCACCACACAAACTGAACAAGTCCGAAAAGTCTGTATTCATAATGGACCTGTCTGTTTATAATAGAATGCCGGAGGACATTAGGGATGCTGCTTCCACAGCGATATTTAAAAATAAATAATAAAAGTGACTACTGAAGAGAATTTTCTACAGTGTAGGTGAGATCTACGACCTACCTGAAATTTAATATTTATTATAATGAGAATATTAATATTATTGACTTGTAAAATTGAATTTATTATTAAATTATTGTATTGTATTGTATAGATGTCCAGCCAGAGTGACCTCGTGCGGCATGCATCCAACTGATATTGCTTGATTTTCCAATGACATTGTCCTAGAAGTTCATTCATGGATTTCTTTCAGCTAAGTCGTCTTGGGGAAAACCAACCGAATTGTCAATGAAGTAATCTTAGTAAATTTCAATTCATTGGACGGGAATGTTTAGATATGGTCGCGTTCATTAAAAAACACTTCTTTTCCATCAATGTAAACATTCTCCAAGTCCCAACCAATATTATAAAAAGCATTGTCTTTTCTGGTACGCCACGAACTCGTTGAGTGCTCACGATTGCAAAATGAAAAACTCGAATTATATTATCTCGTTAGACAATTTCCATGTTACGTGCCGGTGTGAGCGGTCGCCAGCTTTACAGTAATCTTCCATTTGAGGGGGCGATTTGTCTACGAGACAGATAGCTGGTATGGAACCCGAGTGTAGCCTGATCCGAGCCCATTTGAGATCTAAACCTTATTGCTAGTGTATGCGTGCTTCACTGTTTATGCTGAACCGTTGCGTGCACAGATTTTTGAATAGCTATGAGTGATGAGAAATACTTTTATTGTAAAATTTTGAACTGACTTGACGTGGGACTTGGCTTGGCTAATGGCAGTGTATTTTGGCGAGAGCGGGATATTGGATCACGCAGACCCTCGCTACGTTTTTTAAAGCTTGGTGCATTGTATTGAGTAGTAGAGTGCCTTGTGAAAGGTTTCGCCCGGAGAAGTTTTACTAGCATATCTATTTCTGCCGCCAAGCAGCATTGATGTGCTTCGGTTTGAAGGGTGTAGTTAGCCAGTGCAATTATAGACACATGAGGCTTTACACCTGTATGCCTCAAGTTGTTGGACGCAGGGCAGTGCATCGTAGAGCACATTTCTAAGGTGCGCGACCTGCGAGGCAATATACCTATATAGGCGATGGTTACCAATTAACATCACGTGGGCCATATGCTAACTCCATCTCCAGGTCGCATAAAAAAACATTATTTAGCGTTGCTCTATGTGTTTACTAATTTATTTATAACTAGCTTCTGCCAGCGGCTTTGCACACGTTGTTTGTCAACAAAAAGTAGCCTATGTAGTAATCCAGCTCATAATCTACGTACATACCAAAGTTTATCGAAATCGGTTCAGCCGTTACGACGTGATTGAGTAACAAACAAACAAACATACAAACTTTCGCATTTATAATAATAGTGTTATGTTATAAAATACGAATTTCCCTATATTAAAAACTATGATAAATTAGTCATCTAAATATAAAAAGAATAAATAAAAAGAAATATATTGTTAAACTTCAAAACACACAAATCGAAAATTTTACCAACCTATTAGAATAACTACCCTAGCTAGTTCTGAAAAATAAAATATCGCTAAATAATATGATAAATAAATAAATATTGCTGGACATTTCACACAGCGCTATCTAGCCCCAAACTAAGCAGAGCTTGTAGGTACTATGGGAACCAGATAACTGATAGAATATTTATAAACCTTTTTTTTGTAAATAAATACTTATTATAGACAGAAATACATCCAGACCCAAAACAAATATCTGTAGATCATGCAAACATTTTTTCCGCGGCGGGAATCGAACCCGCTACCCCCTGCGTCTCAGCCGGCTTTTCGCCCACTGCACCACGGAGATCGTCAAAATGATTTATGGAGTTTTCAAATCATACAAATACGTCATAAATTTAAACATGTTTAGTCGCTAAATACGTTTAGGGATTGTTGTGCAAGCAATTTTTTGCGTCCATATAGTATAGTTTGAGTTTGAAATTAAATACCTACCTATTTACCTACACAAAAATAATATTTATCAGTCATCGCAAAGTTACGATATCGTCGTAACACACAAAGCAAAAATTTATGACATATTAAAGAGCAATGATGAGCAAGATCAGTTGACGCCGCAAAGTTGTGACCATAACACAAGGGCCACGAAACAAACGCTTATAATTATAATAATCATAAACATATTATACTATTATACTTTGTCAACACTGATACTACAAGCATATATAATATAAATAGGGGATTTATCACTTACCATTTTGTCAGGGTTACGACCGACAATGTTGATGATGATGTTGAAGGCTTTCAACCCGGCCACCATTGACGCAGGGAATCCCACACTACCGCGCTCGTCTACTCGCACACAGAGGGTTGCAGCGCGTAGTGCGAAGCGAGGCGCAGTGCGGAGCAGATCGCACGTACCCTAATGAAGGTTCACGAATTGAACCGACTCATCCTATTCCTTTCTCCTTCCCACATGCACGTGCGCCATATATCACCGTCCCACTCTGACGGCCGATCGCAAACACTACACGCACAACTTTCCAGTTTAAGCTGACTTCTCATGGTGTAGGCTTTCTATAGATTGACAGGTCACCTAATACTGGAACATAGTTTGATGTGGCCGTGTGTACATAACATCGATGTTTATAGCCGCACATCAGCTCAGGCCATCAAATGAGCTTATAGACACAATTATGGGCGATAAGGGCTAAAATTTGTTTGTCAGCCATTTTATCGCTATTTCATCGTGAGGGCAGAGAATACGCATTATTATATATTTAGTTTTCTATATGAACCATTTTATTAGTGTATGATGAGGGATACATCTTTTAAAGTGTATTTTGTTATCTATCTACTTTTGAATTTTAGTCAAGCCAAATTGTTAGATACTGATGTTTAAATGTAATGCATAAAATTTAAATCTTTCAAGTTATTCATTTTTTGTAGACGCTATGTAAGTTATAAAATAAAAAACTAACAATAAATACAATGTTTTTATCGACAATAATAATATTCTCCCACTGAATTAGACTATTAGATAAAAAAGATTTTCTAAATTTTTAAACATAAATACCAGCGTAGTTAATTCCACATCTAAAGAGTTTACGCAACACATTATGCAAATGAACATTAAAAAAAGAAAATTATAAAGCTTAATGGAAAGAAAATAAAAGTTTAGCATATAATATTCAAACCCAACATGTGCTTTAAAAGAAAACATGCAAATCATGGGGGCGGTGAGTTGGACGGCCCTTTATAGGACCCCATAAATAACATGCCTAGGGTCAAAACCGTGGAGGGAAGATATTACAGAACGCACGACACAAAACCACAAAATAAATAGGCACAGAAGTTAAGCCCGGGCAAATCTTGATTTTAATTACGCTCGAGCACCAGGGCTGGCACCTACAATATTCTGGGATAGATTATTTAACAAATACCTACACAATAATTTTTATAAAAACGTTTATTCGTTACGTAAAAATATTATTATTAAACCTTTTTATCCCACATTTCTTGACATAATATTACTTATCGCTAGTTGTTATTTTTAATCTGACGTGAGAGATGGATCCCTTCTTGGTTAAAGGTCTCCTCCATCCTCTTCCACGACTCTCTGTCGTTTGCTTTGATGATCCAATCTTTTCCAGCAATTTGGATTACATCATCAGCCCACCGTCTATACGGTCTGCCAACATTTATTTTGCCGAATGGTCCTGTCCATCTTGTGGTCTGTACGGTAAGAGCTTGTGTAAGTGCATCAGTAATGTTGGTCTATTCTCTGATTAAGCTGCTTATTTCACGTAAATTATCATAATTAAATTCACAACCAGCTCACGTCCTGCCAAAGTGCGGCCCTCTTGACTGGCATTCGACTGACTTAATCCGAGGTCCTCGTAGTGCAAGTGTTTAGAAAAACCTCAGTATCTGAAGATCAGTGCGTATTACATTATGATAATATGGCACTGAATCGTGTTCACATGGGCGGGCTATGCATGGTATTTCTTGGCGAGATCAAATCGGACACGAATCTCCTCATTTCTGATGTCAAATTGCCAAACGAAAGGTAGATAAAGCCTATGTAATTATTTTTGTAATATTGACGTAACCAAGTGTTCTATTGTTTCCTACGATTTGAATAAATGAGTATTGACATATTCTAGAGGATTAGTAATCTGAAGTGGCAGTGGGCGGGGCATATAGCTCCAATAACTGACGGCAGTTGGAGCAGAAAGTTTCTCGATTGGAGTCCACGTACTGGAAAGCGCAGCGTAGGCTGACCCTTACTATAATGGAAAGCTAACCTGATAAGGTCGCCCATTCAGTGGACTGATTAAATAAAAGCTATAGCGGGCGGCCAATTGCATGAATGCACCAGAATGTCTATCAACAGAAACAAATGGCGAGATATCGTGAGGCGTACATCTTCTTCTTCTTCCTGCCCTTTTCCCACATTACGCGGAATCGGCACAACATGTATTCCTCCTCCACATCTCTCTATCAGCCGTCATCTCCGTTGACACTTCCTTCCTACCCATATCATTCTTCACACAGTCCATCCATCTCTTCTTCGGCCATCCTCTACTTCTATATTCATCCACACTTATATCTAACACTCTTTTAGTCACATTATTTTCTTCCCTACGCATGACATGCCCATGCCACGCTACTTATTACGATATCACTGGCGCTACTTTTAAACTTCCTCTAATATACTCATTCCTTATCTTATCCATTATCCTTATCCCATACAGCCACCTCAACATTCGCATTTCCGCCACGTGCACTCTTCTTTCATTCGTCCCTTTCGTGACCCAACACTCGGAACCATACATTGCGACAGGTCTTATGATCGTCTTGTAAATTTTCTCCTTAAGTTTAAGGGGTATTCGAGGATCGCACGTTGTTCTTGTAACTTGTCGTTATTTCATCCATCCCGCATTTATTCTATTTTTAACGTTCCGGTCTATATCACCCTCGCTTTGGATGAATGACCCAAGGTACCGAAAGTCGGAGCAGACTGGTAGGGATACACCATCCAAAGCAATATTGGCAAAACTGGAGGGACCACCAAAGTCACAGAACAAATGCTCGGTTTTGTTCTGCTGATCTTCAATCCAACACTCTTCAGTTTTTCCTGCCGACAAGAACAATGTCGTTGGTGAACAGCATGCAACATTATAGTTAAACATTTCGTCACCTGCGGTTCATACGTGCGTCATTGACCATGGCTGTTTATACCTCTGTGGGGCAAAGTAAAAATTTCCAAACAATGTTATAAACAGGGTTCACTGTAAAAAATTCAGACGCCATTTGTGCGTAAAATTTTCGTGAGCTTTAGGGTATTTTTATATTCATAATAATAGGTATTATTATTGCCACTGAAGGTCTATTCGTAAAGCGACGTTATCTCCTTGAATCTGACCACCCCCTTAAATACTAAATATTATGCAAAAAGTGGACACGTATTAAACGTAATGTTGGATTTGCCTCTGAATACCTCTGATTTACATGAATATTTTTATGGGAATCCGTATTAGGTAAGAGATCCGAGTATATTTAATCATGGATATGAGCCTTTTGATTTATTTTCAAATTCAATATTCTTTTAATCTTAAAAATCACAAGGATAATTAAATTTATCCCCCGTGACAAACTTCTTAGCTCAACCGGTAGTGCTATAGGAAAATGTTCTGCCGTGACGGTACTACGAGACCAGTTGTGCCCTAGGAAATTAGATCACCATTGGCACTACCGTATCAAATCATTTTCTTATATTGAATCAATAAGAAATATTATAATCAATAATAAATAAATAAATATGATAATTATTATTTCAACGTAGATGCATGACCACTTGATTGTAGGTAACATTTTGCATTTTGTTATCTAACTTAATTAAAGCAGAACTTCATCCATAAATCTATAGGAACTTGAGACTATGATAAATGTAAAACTAAACTTTTTGTAAAGTATAATCTGTCAAATAAATTTTTTTCTCATTAGAAAAATAATTTATCCTGTGAAGGAACTTCATAAATTAATCAAAGTTAGAAAACTTAGATTAAGTTCCGTTAACTTATTATGGGTGGAGGGCAATTTTTCCAAGTTAATAATTCCACAGAGAAATAATATACGACAATACTGATAATGCTATACTTTTTAACAAAATTGGGGTTAAGTTAGTGTGTTCTGTATTATAAAACGTCTATGCATTTGTGTCAGCAAAATATCTGGATTGAAAAAAAAATCTAATGTAATCATTCTAAACGTATTTAGTGGCTAAACATGATTTAAGGAATTATCAAACCATACAAATACGTCAAATTTAAACATGTTTAGTCGCTAAATTCTGGGATATATAAATAATAGGAATCGTTGTGCAAGCCGCGGGCTTAGTATTTTTGTAAGATTATTTCTTTTCAAAATCATTTCAAACTTCAACTAGTCAACTGTATATTTTTGATAATTTTTTTTTAATAATCAACGCACTATATTCACGACACTGCTATCAAACTAATATTATAAATGTGAATGTTTGGATGTTTGTTTATTTGTTTGTTACTTAATCACGTCGTAATGGCTTTCGATGAAATTTGGTGTGTAGCTAGATTATGACCTAAACTCAAACATAAACTACCTTATGTTGACAAACAACCCATGTGAAGCCGGTGGCGGAAGCTAGTAATCATATATTCTATTTGCCGCTGCGGCTGCTGCTAAACGTCATATAGGTCACGTCATGTAAAAAGAACGCTGGCGGTTTTGAATTATATTTTATGATATTCTATCTAATATATTTTTCAATGTACCTACCAATAACCAATATACAAAACTGCGAACGAATGGCTAGTTCAAAAATAAGACAATAGGCCTGGTAATTACTTGCGCGAGTGTATCCACTTTCTTCCAGCATTCTTTTTACATGACGCGACCTATACGTCCGTAGCTATTTCGCCGGAAGCTGCACCAATAACGCCCTCTTCACTGTAGGTTCTCTTTAAAAATTTCATTCTAACAGTGTGGCCAACAAAATATACTTAAAATTTCCAAACAAAACCTTATCTTGCTGCGTCAAACTTATCTTGTATAGTTTATCTTACATGTATTCCTTTCCTCTCCTGATCCACTAAAATCATATTGTTCTTGTCATATATATTATAAGTATGTATTTACAAACAAAAAGTATATAAGTATTCTATCAGTTATCTGGTTCCCATAGTACAAGCTCTGCTTAGTTTGGGGCTAGATAGCGCTGTGTGAAATGTCCAGCGATATTTATTTATTTTTATTGTACTTTCCTAATTTAGTGTAGGTATCTCCCGGGTTTTGTGTTTATTCTGTTTCGCAATTTTTTTTATTTGTCACTGGAAAATGCACATAACCATGCGACGCAAAAATAATAATAATAAAAAAGTGCTCCAAATTGAAGACCTATGTTTCGTCCCAAATAATTATAATCTATTCCGAAACTGGATCAAACCATGCTGGGCATTTACACAGCACTATCTAGCCCCAAACTAAGCTACTATGGGAACCAAATAGCATACCTACTACATTTTTTATACAACATTCATCATTATATAGAGAAGCATCCTGACCCGGAACAAATATATTTAGATCATGTAAACATTTGTCTCGTAGAACAAAGTTTTTTATATCCGTGCAGCCATATTTCGCGGCACATTGATTGGCTGTCAGCTTCGAACACAATACATCGAGCCAATAACGGTGAAAGTCCTTTATTGTGGCGAGACAAGGAAAGACATGTCGCTTCTGTGTGGACAAGGTGTAGAAGAAACGCGTGTTCTAAAAAAACAGAGTATTCAATAAAATTGTTTTGATATACATAACCTAAAGTATTTTTGAAGTTGTGCTTTTTATGTCGTCAGGATGTGACACGTTTTCCAAGTGGTGCGCAAATGGCATACTAATAGTATGCCATCAACACCAAAGAAGTATAACTTCCTACCTTTGTTTTGTATGATGCAGTTTATATTGGTATAAGTTGGTTCCAGTCAATAATGTAAAAACCAGTATTTTTTCATTATTACGGTATAGATATATACAATTTTATAATACGTATTTATTATACATATTTACCCCTTCTTATACACTTTGCTTCTTACACAGTACACTTTTGCAGACTAAGTATCTTACATGTATTTTCTTTATAATTACGAGACCAGTGTTATAAAGTGTCCACTATGGATATTTCTTCGGATTGCAATTCCGATACCTCTTGTTTTTCTCTTAAATTATTCAGATAAGAAATGTTTTGCTTTCAACTCATCTAAAATGTGGTCAACTTTATGAACAGCAAAGGTACAGGTATGATCTGCTTACAAAGCTGCTGAGAAAACATATGATTCACCTAATGTGGCCACTTTATAAAAGCCTATGACGCGGTGACGGATGCGAGGTGATGCCATTCTTAAATGTTTTTATTTCATTAACTTGTGTTTACAATAGCTTAGCTTAGTTCTTACCTCCTTTTAGGTATTAAAATACCTGTAATAGGAGATTTCGCTCTTTTGTAATATAAATTGTTTAAAATTCAAAAATAGCACAAAAACAATAGTTCAAAAACATTTCCAATAGGTACCTAAAGAACTAAATCTTGAATATGTAAATACTGTGTGTAAGCATCCGGGTGGTGATAGTGTATGTGTGTGTGTGTGTGTGACAACTTACATCTCAAGAAATCTTATAACTTAGACCACACACGGAGTAGTTTGTTTTCCGAGCGCGAAAATTAATATACTTTTGCCGTGCGACAATGGGAACGTACTTGACAAATAAAAGCTGTGTGCGATGGATGCACGAGATCGAATTCCGGCGTTCTCATTTTTAAACTGTTTGACAAATCGAATGTTCATTAGATAAGTAGTATTCTTTGGTTTTAACCTCACTTTACATTGCCGTGGAACGGAATGGAAGCGAATAAAGCTAAAGACAAACTAAGGCCATGCAACGTATTGTGACATCTGTACTCTTGAATTTGTATGAAAATAGACGATTTAGAAACATACATCCGCAATTCTATCCCACGCGTCTCATGCGACCTATCGCGCCAGATCGGCATGGGAAGGGAAGGTCGACGGGATATCATACGCATTTGAATCATTTTGAAACGTCTTACTACGTATTCACACTCGCGTGAGCGACGAGATGAATCGCAAGACAGAAGAATTTCAAGTGAAGATAATGCGCTTGAAAGCGTAGGGCACGCGTACGCGTATTGTTAAAAAACCGGACAAGTGCATCTCCGCTGAGAGGGGAGCGCAGCGAGGGTTGCGTAAACATTTTGTTTTTTGTAATATATCTACAAATGCACAATTTTCAGTTTTTTCCTATATTTGGGCTGTGATACCTTACTTCTTGCCAAATTTCATGATTCTAGGTCAACGGGAAGTACCCTATAGGTTTTGATTTATTTGCGAGTGTCAATATATGCGGCATAGTGGCCGTATTTTTTGATTGTGTTGACTTAGAAGCTTCGATCAACAATACAACTAGATTACGGGTCATAAACAAAATCAAAGCTAAATGCTGTCCGCGTAAACATATAAATATACAGTTACATTCGTTTACCAATAGAGTGAGACAAAATATTTAAATTCAACCTAATCACAACCACAGCACCTTGTAATAATGTCACAAATCCTTTAAATGTTACGATCATTCTTCTCAAAAAACAAACAAAGTAATAAATTACACCTGTCACTTAAAAATGAAAAGACGTAGAATGTTATATAACATTTATTGTGAAATCAACCTTATGAAGCAATAAGTAAAGTACTTTTTCCTGTTATTGTCTTGCGAGCTACATCGTTTTATTTCGTTTCTGTTTGCTATTGGCGTCTATTGGCCCAACGCTATATCACACGTTTGACGTTGGCCAAAGATTCTTAGCGGTGGTTTAAAATCGGCAATATTGTTAAAAAATTGATATTAATCGTCAGTTTAAAGCTTAAAATATAACTTATTCCACATATACTTACCGAAAGTAAGACACTCTGGCCGATAAATTGCTTTTCCGGGCATTATTTTTGCAACTTTTGTATTGAGGCATTGTGGTACGTGTTGACGTTGGCTATGTTTCAACCTGACTAAACAAAATAAGAGCTCACGCCGCAAGTGAGCTGTTATTTACCGAGACGGATTTTTTGCGCCGACCCTTTATCTAGGTGTATTGTTGATCGAAGCTTAGAAGCTTAATTTTTAAGAGCTCCAAAGTACCGTAGACTTAAGTATTTGATATTAATTTCAACTTGATACCTCAACGCGTTTTAGAGAAAACAGGTCTTGTCAGACACACATATAGACGGACAACGAAGTGGTCCAAAAAATGGAACCCTTATACTTACCATTTTTCCTTTTGAGATATGGAACCCTAAAAATGACAAAAGGGAAAGGAGCCGTTAGGTGCAGGCCGCACAAGATCTCATTCTAGGTGAGACCTTTAGCTATGGACGTCCTAAGACTGATATTATTATGATGATTTACCTCAGCAAAATACACTGCTTCTTCTAAGCGTCTCTCATTCCAGATCTAATCTCATAACAAATGCAAACACTGCCAACATTACAAAACTTAAGCTCAAGTAGATTGCAGTGTTCGCAATTTAAACAATCCTGTACTCGGCTTATTAAAGTGAGTAATTTATGCGTCGACACGCCGCCGGACGCGAGATAAATACTGGCTGTGAAGAGGGCATAACAGCTGTGAACTATGATAAGAGAACGATTTCATTTTTAAAAATCTATAGATTATTTGCAACGGTCTTTAGATGGTTCTACTGTTCGTTTAAAAGAGATGTGTATGTAATGCAAACTGTTAGTAATGCAAGTACGTATTTAGATAAAAACTAAATCATTCCAATTTCAAATGTGTAGTTCCAATTTCAAATAAGGAGAAATTAGTGACGATTTAATTTTTAAAAATAATTAATTCCTATTTCAAATGCGGGCACGTGAAGTTCTAATTTCAAATAGATACTGGCAGCAAATAGGAAATATCAGCTGTAAACAGTGTATGACAACGATTTTGTTTTCAAAAATAAAATCATTCATAATTCAAATGCGTAGAGTTCTAATTTCAATTAAGGAATGTTGCACTTTTCGATAATCAAAAAATCATTAATTATTAATGATCGCTCTTCGAGCATTTTTTCAGTTTGTAGAAGACAACCATAGAGAAATACACACTAAATTACACAGAGTTACAACAGTTTGTTGTCACAGAGAAGCTTTATTTGAATAGTACATACCTATAGCTCAGGTCATTGACAATATTTAAGTATTCGTCCTAATCATTAAGATCATTTTTAAAACATCTTACTACTAGTGGTTCGCCCCGAACTGAGATCTCGCGAGTCTCCGATTAAAACAAAAATATATTATTTGTAATCTTTGACTATCAAAATAGTGCTACGAAATAAATAACCAACTAACTTGACCTATAGTTTCATTCAAATTACAGGTAACGGGAGTTCATTTAGTGTTGATTTAGAGATCTCGCTTCGCTCTATCAACGAGTAAGGGCGGTAAAAGTAGGTGGAGAGTAGCGCAAATTTAGCGTGAAATATCTTTAGTAAGAGTTGTAAAAAAAAATTATTAAACTTTTTGTCAACACCTGCCTGCCATTCACAGCGCGACATCACATCCGTCGGTCACGCTCAAGCCGCGCCTCAGTCACGTACACCACAATTTGCCCGGATGGAAGAGTGCGGTCCGGGGTACGTGTCGCACACTTTATTGCCGGCTTTATTTTTAAGAAAATACATTTATTACAGCAGATACGCTTTTGTTGTGCGAGTAATGTCACTGAGAAAATAGAGATAATTGGAAGTTCATAACTCAAATACTGTACGAGGTGTAGGGTTTTTCTCTAAGAGATCGAATTAGAAATTAAGTCCGTAGACAAACCAAGGTCACAGCATAGCCTAGAGGATTAGCAAGCTGAAGTGCCAGTGGGAGGGGCAGACAGCTCTAAAAACTGACAGCCGTTAGAGCAGAAAGGTTCTAAATGGCAATAAAAATATCCATTAAAATCGGCTTGTAATCTACAGTTTATATTACACTGCAAACAAAATTATATTGTGACGTCATAAAAATAAATAAATGCAAGGCAAGTAAAAAATCTTCTAAAAAGTTGTGTCTACGAAGCCTTGCTAAGCTATCACTAATGCAAATCGCATCAACAATCACCGAAATGTAGGTCAAAATACCAGGGCCGCATAACTATGTAGAAGTAAACCTGTCCTTAATATTTTGTAGATTACGTCCCCCGCGGCACCTGTTGCCTTCTTCGCGGCAACTCGTTAAATACTTGATGGAGCTGACGAGTCGGGCAGTGATGCCAACAAGCTAAGAGGTTGAGCCGCGGAAGAAACAGTTTGTTTTTAAAAGTTGGCACTTCTCTGCTGGATGTACAATTTGTACTTGTTTTGAGTTGAAAAGTTTGTAATACTACAGAAAATTAAAGAGATTCAACATTGCATGATTTATAAAAATCTAAGCTTTAAAAAATCTGATAAAATAAAAAAGCTTTTATACAAAAATATCATGCGGAAAAACAAAAATATTTACCGAAATCGTACAAAAAGTAATAGGGGACACCCGGGTTTGAACCGGGGACCTACCGATCTGCAGTCGGTTGCTCTACCACTGAGCTATATCCCCGATGCCAATGGCGTCGAAATTATGAAACGTGTGCTGGCATGATGAAGAATGTGTGTGATTGATGATGTGCTTTTATTATTTTTGGCGTTCAAAAGAAAGAATTCGAATATTTTAGTTTTTGCTTTTATATATAACCTTGGAACCATGGACCTACTATACAGGTCGATGCTTGGGATATTTTTATTTGAAAGTTGTGAGTACTACGAGTGAACACGGGTGTTTCTGTGCAGAAATGAAAGAAAAAAAATGTTTTAAACTTTCTTATTTAATTTTATTTCGTAGTTATCCTGCCTAAAGTAAGATTAAATAACAAATTTTGATTGACAAACTTGACGTATTTGTTGTTATCCGTGTGTACGCTCGCACGCCATTAGATAAGCACATAAATTATTAAAATAAATGCCTATTTTTCTTCACTAGAACCCACGTTATCGAAAACCTGTTGTCTGTAATATAGATTTGAACGACATTATTGAATATCATACTTAATCAGCGTTTGTTATCGCATTGTTTAATATCTGATACAAAATATCAGATATTAAACAATTATAATTATAATAATTCGAGCATTGGTAGAGAAATCCAGTACGTTGAAATATTAAGGATTTGGATTGGTAATCTCAAGGGTAACCTATATCATGCGGGTATTTCATGTAGGTAATGTCCTATAACCGACTTCAAAATATTCTATTATTTTTAATTCGTCAGTTTTTAGGGTTCCGGACCAAAATGGTAAAAACGGAACCCGGTTGGTGCCACTTTGTCCGTCCGTCCGACTGTCTGTCACAGCTGATTATCTCAGCAACTACTGAACCTATTTTTTTTTTAATCTGGAATAGTTGATCGAGCAAACCGAGATCTCTAAATCAACTTGGTAAATCGGCGTTGTATGTATGTATGTATGTATGTTTGTTTGTCCGAAGATAACTTTCGAAGCGTTAATCCGATCATCGTGAAATTTTATCCATAGGTGTGACTAAATGAGCTAAAAATTTTGAGGGGTTGTTGAGATATTGGGGTTCAAGAGGGTAAAAAAAAAGGAAAATGAGAATATTAGGTCAAGTGGAACGTCAAATGAAAGACCTTTATTAGTACATTTAAACTACGTTTTTATTTTTAGTAAATTATTTATAGTTTTTGAGTTATTAGCCATAATATAAACTGAACTTTGACAAAATTCACAGGGTACACCAGTAAACCCACAGTACTGTAATTTGGTATGCGTGTAGCTTAAGTGAAACAAATATAGGCAAAAGTCTGAAATCTAGAATAACTGCAATTTGTACCCCAAAAAAGAGCAACCAAATAACATGAACTCTCGTTACCTGTAATTTGAATGAAACTGTAGGTCAAGTAGTTTGGTTAAATATTTCGTGGCACTATTTTGATAGTCAAAGATTAAGGCCAGCTTGCACAACGATCCCTAAACGTATTCAGCGATTAAACATGTTTAAATTTTACGTATTTGTATGATTTGACAACTCCTTAAATCATATTTAGCCACTAAATACGTTTAGGTATCGCGAGTCGCCCTAAGAATATTTTTTTTTATGTTTTTGGAAACTCGCGAGAAAACTGTTTTCATTTTGATAGCCAAAAGAGCCCAAATAGGGGGAGGGGTTAACCCCCCTCCATTTTGGCTCTTTTGTCTTTAAAAATAGGGTTACTAGGATTTATGATGAAAAATGTTGAAAAAAAATACCATTCCCGTACTTTCCATTGAGGTAAAGAGAAAAAAACATTTAGCTTGGATCCCAGTGTGTGTGGTACTGTAGGAAAGCTCTTTAAATGTGAAATAGACGTTTCAATAACCACTTTCCGTTTACTTTTTCAATTTTCCGTTTTCTGATGTCGATTGTTTCTTTGTAGTAGGTAAGTAACTTGTACCGGGTTCGATTTTTATCTTCAACATTTTTATTACGTACCAGCTTCCGCCAGCGGCTTCGTACGCATTTATTGTCGGTAAAAAGTAGCCTATGTCTGAATCCAGGTCATATTCTATCAACACACCAAATTTCATCGAAATCAGTTCAGCCGTTACGACTTGAAAGAGTAATAAACATCCACATAATTACATCCATACACACTTTCACGCACGTTTATAATATTAGTGTTACTAGCTTACCAATCCGCAGCTTCTCACGCGTAGTTTTTCAATAAAAACATTACCCCCTTCTGCCCAACTGGGTAAAACGTAGCTTATGTTACTGGGATAAAGTAGAATTCTAAAGGTGAAATAATTTTTACCTGTTGTTTTTGAGTTTACGTTACAAACATACAAAATACAAATCTTCCCTCTTACTATACCTACAATATATTACATAGTATATGAAGTGAAGTGTTAATGAAGTTGTTTCTTCATCTTGTGCGGGATAGTCCTAAGCTGAGTTATCCAGTCTCATAAATTTTTTTAAGCCTAGTAGCGTTCCTTGTAAAAGAGCTCGCCCGGGGAAGTACTACCACCATACCTACATATTTCTGCCGCCAAACAGCATAGTTCCGGTTTAAAGAGTATGGTTTCCGGTGAAATTACAGGCACATGCGAAAACATGTAAATGGTAATAAGACGTTTTTAAAGTTGTTCTTGTTAGAAATAAGTACTGTTGGTTTTCCGAATAAGATATAATAAAAATAAAATAAAATAAACATTTGCTTTACACCTGTTTGCCTCAAGTTGATGGACAGGGCAGTGGATCGTAGGGCACGTTTCTAAGGTGACCTACAAAGCAATACTTTGCTAGAGGCGATGGTTACCACTTATCATCAGGTGGGGCATATAATAACGTTTAATAATAATAATAATATTACAAAGCTCATATCTATAAATACCTTAAAGACATAAAACAATAAATTTGAAGACTAACACTTATTTTAAGTATTAGGGTTAAAACTTTTATCCTATTTTTGATTATGCCTAAGAATATGTAAATGTATCCTCCAAAGTACACCGAACTCCATATCTTCATAAATTTCGCGTCATTCGAAAGCAATCTCTTCCAGGTTGCCTGGAAGGGATTGCTTTCAGCGATGATAAGGCCATCCATTGTATTGCTTTATTTATTCTAGCCTAGTACTTATTTTTGTATTTTATCCGTTTGTGTGGTAATTCAACAAAGAGTTATATATCTCGGTATCTATCTACTTATTTATTAGGGGATTTTGCTTCGTAGCCGCTTCCCTGTAGAGCTTCCATACGCTTGTTCAATCTCCAGGTAGTATAAAAAAAATTGGCACTCTGGGAGTGCTGACGGAAGTGAAAACTTGAACAATTACGATATACTTATATACAGAGGTGTCGGTAACGGTAACAGTGTCGGTAACAGTTTTTTTCCAACTCAAACTATGTCTAACGCACCTGAAAAAGTTTGCACTTCAAAAAGATTTAACAAACTCTACAATTTGTGCTTAGTAAAAGGGTCCAAAGTTATTTCACGGCAGCTATTTAAACGTTATCTTCTAATTGCGCGTTCTAGTCGATTATATAATCTATTTTTATTCGTTTTATGAAGGTATATCTGTAGGAATATTCGCTGATAGCTAAATTGCTATGGATATTGCTCTAAGCTGGCCTGGGGTAGATAAATGACCGTTTTTGGATTAGATTTGGATTGAACTTTTTTAATCCCCCACGGAAAAAAGGGGTATATAGGTTTAACACGTTTGTCTGTCTGTATGTCTGTCTGTCTGGGCATCGTAGCTCCCAATCACACTCACTAATATTATAAATGTGAAAGTTTGTATGTTTGTTTATTTATTTGTTTGTTACTCAATCACGTCGTAACGGCTGAACCGATTTCGATAAAATTTAGTATGTACGTAGATTATAACCTGGATTACGTATAGGCCATATAGACTACTATTTATCCTTTAAATCAGGTCCTATGGGATAAAAATGGGGTGTCAAGTTGTAACAGCGATTTTAGCTTTATTTTTAAGTTACCTACACATTTAGTACCTGCGTACGAAGTCGCGGGCAACAGCTAGTATTATATACAAGCAAATCCCATTTTACGAAGGAGGTTGTGAGTTCAGTTCCCTCTAAGGGTCAAATGAAAGTGAACTGACGAGCAATATAAAAAACCCACTTGCTAAGCGCCATAAAAATCTAAATATGACTCCATGAAACTATCTTGCGTGGTTTCGGAAATATTTCATGATAAGTTAGTGGCTTCTTTATATTGCTTTTTGTGTATTATAAGTATTCTATAAAGTACCCACAAGCTTTGCTTATTAATAACAATTATAACTTGACTAGCTGCAGCCCGAGGCTTTGCACATGTGGTGTGTCAATAAAAATATAACCCCCCTGCGCATTTGGGTAAAAAGTACCTACCTCAATCCCGGTCATTATTTAGCTCTATAACCCGCTCACGACAAAACGGCTTCACCGATTTAGATTAAATTTTGTATACAGATAGATTATTACGGGGATTTTAACAGGCTACTTTTTATCCAACTGCGCAGAAGCAGTGTAATATTTTTATTAACAATAGTTCTTTATAGTTTTTATCAATCAGATATAAATTCCAATAAACAATACACCTCATTTACTTATTCTTTCTGCATAGCATTATTATCTCTTATTGATAAAAAACCACAAAGAACACTAATGAGCTCTTTGAGAACTCTGCTCGTTGCCTGATCAAGACGATATTACATTTTAGTAAAAAGTAATAAAAATATGTTCCACTTTGTTTTACGAGCAAAAGGAAATCGTTAAAAACCCTTCCTGACAGTACGGCAAGCTACGTAGCCTCTTTTGACAGTTATATATAATTCCCAAAGTGTTTTATATAATCAGGATTATACGGGTAACTCACGTCTATCAACTTAAGGCATAGGTTTAATGCGTCATGTGCCTGTAATTTCACCGGAAATCATTCATACCGAAACACAGCAATGCTGCTTGGCGGCAGAAATAGGTTGGTGTTAGTACTGTCCCGGGCGAGCCCTTTCACAATGTACTCTACTACTCTTAAATTATGATTATTTTTTAATTCATAGGTTTTAAATCTAGGGTGGGCCCATTTAAATTTAAGGTTCAATTGTTCTAAAGGTACTTTACATTGAGGTAAAAAAAAAATGCTAGCACCTCAGTGCGTGTTGGAAAGCTCATTCATAATACAATTCATTTTCCGAATCTCCGTTTTTTGAAATCAAGTCATTATTTTGAAAAAAAATTACATCGTACCTAATAATTTTACAACGCAGATGTCAAATAAATAATTATGGTCTACTTAACGCAACAAGTAGTTCCCGCCTTCCGTCTCCAATATCTCCATCTTATCATCAGACAACCAGACACTCTGTGGTGCGCCACCGTTATATGTTTAAAATACCTCCCACACTAAGCGGTTCTCTTCCACCTTTATTATGCGCACCGCCAAAGAGTGGAACGCCTTGCCAGAGTCTGTGTTTCCTGATAACTACAATCTGTGTGTCTTCAAGTCGCGAGTGAATAGGTTTCTTCTAGGCAAGCGTGATCCATCGTAGATTGAATCATCGTTTATCATCAGCCAAGATCGTGGTCAAACGCAAATTTAATGAATAAATAAGTTTTTTGTTGAAAAAATTACTTTTTCAAAACAAGTTTTTATATAATCGGAACCGCAAGCAGATTCAAATGAGCCCAAACACTAGTAGTCTAGTATAATCCATTCAGAAGTTCCGTTGTCTAGCATCTGTCTCCATCATGAGACCACCTCCATGGTACTATATTATTGCATTGTCACTGAAGTTACATATATGTATTTCAAATTTCAGCTCAATCGGTTGAGGGAAACGAGTTAAAATTCAGTTGCAAGATTCCATCCAGACAAACATACATACATTGCATGTTAATAAAAAGCTTGTAAAAAAATGTTGTCTGAGATACAAAATTTTGCAGTGAAAGTACAAAGCTGTCTAAAGAAGCATCATTGTTTGCCAATACTCTACTATCCCTGAGAAAATGTCGGTGTAATTAATTACACTCTCAGATGAGGAACTTTTTAACTGTTAGTGCTGTAATTAGCTGCTTAGTTTTACAAGCACTTTTAACTAGTTGCGCAGAACTTAAAATAGCTGTGGACTGCATAGTTGTAAACGGTTTGATGTTATTTTTACCTGACTGCCCAAGAAAGGTTGTGCTTTCCTCTTTCTTTATTCTTTATCGCACACAAGAAAATACATATAAAAATACAGAAATAGAGGTCATGTACAAAGGCGAGCTTAACCCTAAAAAGAGTTTTCTTCCAGCAAACCTTTGAGGCTAGAGAGAGAGATGATTTTAAAGGTTCTCTTCCTATAAATAAATATTGCTGGACATTTCACACAGCGGTATCTAGCCCCAAATTAAGCAGAGCTTGTATTATGGGAACCAGATAACTGATAGAATACTTATATGTATACATTTTTTTTGTAAATACATACTTATAATATTTAGAGAAACAACAATACCCAGAACAAATATCTGTAAATCATGCAAACATTTTATTCCGCGGTGGGATCGAACCCGCTACCTCCTGCGTCTCAGCCGGCTATTCGCCCACTGCACCACGGAGGTCGTCCTATGGCATGATGTTATTATAATCCAACCAAAAGATCCAACCTGAAGATGGAACATGGATATGGCCACCAGATGTTATGTGGTAACCTCAGAATACAGTGGTAACCATCGCCTATAACAAAGTATTGCCTCGTAGGTCACGCGTCTTAGATGCACTCGTCCATTAAATTGAGGCATACAAGTGTAAAGCCTCTCGTGCATGTAATTTCACCGGCAACCATACCCTTCAAACTGAAACACAAGAATGCTGCTAGGCGGCAGAAGGAAATCTGACTTTGGTGATACCGCTGATTGCACTTTGCAATTAATTTGTTTCAGTGATTGAAGTTTTTTTTAATACCTATATCTCTGTCTGTTTGTTACTGTCATCCAAGTCAATATCTTTAGTAGTTGCTGAGACAGTCACCTGTGACAGAGAGAAAGACGGACGATACAGATAGTCAGACGGATATAGTTGCACCTTTAAGGTTCCGTTTTTACTATTTTGGCTCAGAACCCTTTAATACTTTAGATTTTTATTTATTTTATTTTATTTAAATTCATATTCATATTCATTTATTCTGCTTACATGTACCTATATATACATTTTTATGCTTAGATGGTAGGTAGCTTAGAAGTATGTACATATACCCTGTAAGGGCACTGCAAGATGGTTTTGCGCCTTTTCAAAAGTACGGCAATAACTCAATTAATTCAATTATTTGCAGCACTTACAGCGTAAACCAACACGTGCAGCAAGCTAATAATAACAATAGGCACGTATAAAAATAAGATATATAAATAAAAATAACATAAGAATCTAACACAAGAATTAATTTTGAAAAACTAAGTATATTTCTGGGTATTTCGTAACCAGGGCATTAAGCAGATTTAGACCTCAACCCTATAGCCTATCAACAAGCCCTATGGCTTGGTAGTAGATAGGTAGGTACTTGTGCAATTTATAATATGGGCCCCAGAGAATCATTACGCAATAAGTTAAAAAAAAAACAAATTTAAAAACCTAATTAAACAAAATCTTTATAATAAAGCCTGCTATAAAATATCGGATTATTTAGATGATAGAGAAGCTTGGGATTTATATTGCTCCAACTCGTTCAAAATGTTACAATTTAGACGTAATTTATTTTCTGTGTTGTTATATATTCAAAAAAGATCATTAAAAAAACAACCAGCCTTGTTTCTTGCCTTTCTTTCCTGGCTCGGTCGCGAAGGAACAGGCAGTAAAATTGACGTTTCAAAGTGATCCTTGTGATTTTAATGAATAAAATATTTTGACTTTGACTTTTCAAGTGTACTCGTATAGCAGAAAATTTTTTACCGTCATAAAACGTTCTCCGCTATTGAGGAAAGCTTCAGCTAGACATCTCATTGTTTGTCTAGCATTAGCTGAGCAAGCGGTGAGTGTAAACACTTATATTATTGTTTGCTACATAATGCACATACAAATAAGCCTCCATCAATAAATTGAGTGTTTCAAAACACCAACTATTTGAAATAGAAATAGAAAAATATTTATTTTGTGTCCATTTTTAGATTCTATGAATACAACAGTTATACTTATACCTAATACAAGACTGCAAAATAGGTCGTCACTCAGCGGTGTGTCACTGTAACATATAGCTACTGTAGCGCTGGTATTATGTGACGTCTTTAGTGCGTCACATAATACCACAATACGTATTTTCATTCGCACATTAATAAATAAAAAATGCTGGACATTTCACACCGCGCTATCTAGCCCCAAACTAAGCAACGCTTTTACTAAGGTTTACACATGTACCTAACCAGAGAACTGATGGAGTTTTTATACATCAAAACTTGAATCAAATATAGTGCATGCCTTTGTTCCACGGCGGGAATTAAACCCGCAACCTCCTGCGTGTCAGCCGGCTTTTCGCCCACTGCGCCACGGAGGTCATCAATCTTTTGCACTTCATAAAATCTATAATTAACCATAATCCATAATTCCATAATTTATTAGTAAAAAAAACAATCTTTAAACTATGTTCGTACTTTTTAATTGATAATTCATAATACATTATTTAAATAACTAGCTGTTGCCCTCGACTTCTTACGCTTTACACTACTAAATGTGTAGGTAACCTAGAAAAAAAGCTAAACTCGCTGAGCAACTTGACTTGACACCCCACTTTTGTTCCATGGGACCTGATTTATGGGATAAAAGTAGCCTATGTATCCAGGCTATAATCTACGTACATACTAAATTTCATAGAAATCGGTTCAGCCGTTACGACGTGATTGAGTAACATACAAACAAATAAACAAACATCCAAACTTTCGCATTTATAATATTAGTGTGATTATAGGTTCCTTTGGAACACAGAGCTTAAAGTCGAAGATAGTGTCAAAATTGAATAAATAAATAAATAAACAAATAAATAAATAAATATTGCTGGATATTTCACACTGTGCTATCTAGCCCCAAAATAAGCAGAGCTTGTACTATGGGAACCAGATAACTAATAGAATACTTATATACTTTTTTCTGTAAATACATACTTATAATATAGTATAGAAAAACAACCAAACCCGAAACAAATATCTTTAAATCATGCAAACATTTGTTCCGCGGCGGGAATCGAACCCACTACCTCCTGCGTCTCAGCCAGCTATTCACCCACTGCGCCACGGAGGTCGTCAAAATGCATAATGAATGGGAGCCTATACTCGTAAGATGAATTAAACCTATGTCAGTTACCTTATTCTAATTCTAGGGGGGATATAAAGATCTGCAGTGCAGATTCTGCACTGACGTCTCGCATTGGGGTCTATTGTGCATTATCCCCTTCTAACTAGACCCCAGCCATCCTAACTTATTGAAATAACGGAGTAGGACTTTGGGTTGATGGCAACTGCTTTCCAGGGGCTCAATTCTACTAATTTATAAGAAAAACTATTATGGAGCCATACCATTGTTAAACGATTATGATTGTTATTCCTGTCATAAGCTGCCAAACGTTCAATGGGGTTGTCATAGCAATGGCGGTCGTTGAAAAAAGATTGTGTTAGTAGAATACCAAAAGGTATCTATAGTGGCGATTTTTCGACGATACCATAGTCATAGTGAAGCGATTGGTTTAGTAGAATTGGGGCCCGTGGATTCCCGTGGATGTTGTTGTAACGGTGTTGGAGGAGGATGAACATTCGATGACCCCTTGCAGGCCCTTTCTCAGTCTGGCTTCGTTTGTGGAAGTGCAGTGAAGCATCATGTGCTCAACTGTCTCTTCCTCCCGAAGACATCCGTAACATAATCCACTATCCGTTAGTTTGTCAGTCCTTGACAGTTAACTCTCCCATCAGCAATTTTTTTGGATTCCCGTACACTTCTAGAAATATCACAGTATTTAGGTAGGTACTGGGACAGCAGAACGTGCGACTAGATAATACTGCTCATAAAATGTGTACAGGCAGAGTGATGCAACGCCGCGACCCAAACTTTGTGCTCTGCACTTATCAAGACATATTGCCTTAGTGCATACCTACGACACACTGTCGTCGCGATAAACAAACAGTACTACGCCATAAATAATGCTGATCGAGCTTTAGAAAAAGACTATCGTTCCTGTTGCTCGAAACACTAACGAATCAACGGCCGATAAATTAGCGTTAAAAATTCGCACAGCTATGATTGACAGAGACTACGCTCTACAAAGCCGAAACTAGCCGATTGTCTTTTTCTAAAGCTAGGTCAGCATTATTTTCAGCCTTAAGTATTACAAAAGTTCTGCCATTCTTTTTAAAACACAATCTTGGTTTCTAAGCCCATTAATTTGTTGTAACTCTGGTAAACTAGGGTTGAGAAAATATGGTTAAAATCTGACTAGATATCTATGTCTACAAAATATCAGTAATTTATTACGTCCTATTGTTTCCTTTTTACTATTCATGCTGTATTTAATAGGGTAGGGTTGCCAAACATTTGCCACGCTAGAAACACAACACAATACGAGATAACGCGATACAAAATCTTCGACTTCTGTAGGTAAGTATTTTTTTTTGTGTCCGTAAGACATAGAAACCTTTAGTCCAGGATATTTGCCATTCGTTAAGCCCGTGAGTCACCCAAGAAAGGTACGCCCTCATATTTTGCCGACATTATACCGCACCTCCTAAAAGCTTTGCATACAAAAGTTGGTTGCATCGCCACACTGAACTGAAACCCCGTAATAGCATCTTTAGCAAGAAGCTAGTTTTATGTCTTGGGGTTAATTATACTCTCCAGAGTCATATCTGGTACAAAGGGAGTTCGAGAATTTATGTTTTTGGGAAATTCCAACGAGTGGCAAGGAAAGAGGGTCTTTGTCTTTGTATTTATAAATGTCTAAAAACTTGGATGGACTTCATATTCGATGTTAGACGTAGCGTAGAAAATAGAACATTTTGTCTCAAAAGTAGTTAAAAATGAATCAATTTGAATATATTGAATATTGTCTAGTTGTGTTACAATCTGGTAGTTAATTATTGATTAAAACGGGTATTTATCGCGTTTGTACCTATTTTGTTTGTTATCCCGACGTTATTTTATCAGGCAACCCGTGACCACAGCCGAAACACAGCCGAAACGGAGGGATAACAAATAAAATAGGTACATACGCGATAAATACCCGTTTTAATCAATAATAATGTACAGTGATCGTGAAAGTTTGAAAAATACTAATCTGGTAGTTTTACTACAAAAAAACCTATACTAATTCAAATACCGATCTCAAATCTCATGGACCATCGCAAATGTTTCAGCAATGTTATAAATAAATAGGCGTACAAATCTCTATCTGAAATGTACCATCACAGCCGGCATAATGTCTTAAGAAACCAATCTTAAACCCGTCAGAAACTTTAATCTTCCATTCCGCGCCATTAGGAACTAATCGAGAGAACTGTGGTCGAACCGTCCACTATACACAGACCTCTATAATTAGCACTTTCTGACCCGCTGACCTCTGAAACCCTTCACTAGAAGGCAACTGGGTAGGTCTGGTTTGGTTGGATGTGGGGGCCAGTATAGGCTCTTCTGCGTTATAAGTTACAGATTGCGTTATCTGTATGATTCATGTAGGCTGTCAAATGGGAGGTAAATCTTCATGCACGTTGGGATTTCATGGCGCAAACTTCACCGAAGAAATTCTTTCTTGATGATAGTTTGATAGCAAAAGACACACCATAACTTTGTAAACTTTCTGTCTAATTTTTTCTTCTATTCTTCGGAGAGTTTATTGGATGTTGATCCTGGGTATAACAGTCGAAGGCTTTTAGACGGCCTATAAACTTGAAAACCAAAAAAGCGCACAACAAAGTCAACTGTCAGATTATCTCATAAGTTCATCTCTCGTTGTTTGGCGGACAAGCGAAATTAACAGCGGTACGTCGACCCTTGTCACCGGCCACGCAATCCGCCCAATATTGCTACTGGCTATTCATTTATACTGTTCTCACCATGTCGGGTCAGCAACTAATTGCCTGGAGAGCTCACTTCTTTGACTTATTTCACATTCTGACAGCCTGGTAGTTGTGGGTTGTAGTTGTCCGGCAGCGCTGCATTAAACTTTAAATCGTTTGCTAACTTAACATTCCCTATCGAAAACTTCTTGCTTGTTCTGGCCGCCTGGTTAATTAATAGCCGAAATAATACCGATTATTTACATAGAATTTATGGTGTTAATATAAATAAGTGATGTCTATAAAAAACACTATTTATTATACAGGTTCTGTTTTGACTCATCTACCAGGCCTGGTAATTTGAGTCAAAATATAGGGATAAAACTTTTTTTTAGAGATCAAACACCATTTAAAGCCATTTCCACAGCTCAAACTAATTACCTGTGCCCAGTTACCAGAAGGTATCTGATATATAACATCATTTTGTTTTATAGGCATTATCAATACCTGTAATGGAGGCAAGTTTTTCCATTATTGCCCGTCTGAGTTATTGGCCACAGGTGTCGTGCAGATTGAAAGACCATCCGACGTCTTTTTTCAGAAAGTTTTATAGGTAATGGCGTTATTGATGTAGGGTTAGCATTACAAAAAAAGTCTGACTTGAAATTGAAAAATATGATAGGACTTAGGTAGCTAGGTACTTGTTTTGCAAAAGCAGTCTACTAAAACTTCTACTCGTTTAGGTACTTGAGAATCTCTTGATTAAACTTAATGGGCTGCATAGTTGGTGTCATGCATACATGCGAGTAATAAATAAGATAACATAAAAATAAAAAATCAAACCACTGCTACAGATAATATTT
The DNA here is from genome assembly GCA_963924445.1 of Philereme transversata. NCBI lineage: Eukaryota > Metazoa > Arthropoda > Insecta > Lepidoptera > Geometridae > Philereme > Philereme transversata. Next base: position 16,657,801 of record OZ004340.1, read on the forward strand.
ACCCAGAAACGGAGAATGGTTATGTGTTTAGGGTGAGAGGTTGTTTGTGTGTGCAACAAACGAATGTTCCTATTTATCTCCAAAACGGAAACGGAACGGAACCTAAGATTAAAAATATTCTAAAAATAACTAAGTATTAACAAAATTATATTACATTTTCCTAATAAATTAAACTTAGTATTTGAGAATACGAAAACAATTTACGCAGACTGCACCACAGTTTATAAAGTACAAAATCCGAAGGGAAACTTTCCAAAATTATTGTTCAACTTTTCGTCCGAAACTTTTGAATGAGAATTAAGTAGAACTTGGCTCAGTTTTGAAAAATATATGTTCTTTGAGATTCATGACTATATTCGGTTTTATTTTAATTGTGCGTGACGAAAAACTTAGTTTTGTAACTGGCGTTCCAGTACATACTACCTAAGTTTGTATTTTATTTTTATATTGTTATCCGAGCACTTACAGAAAATTCTAAGATTTTTAAAACCATCTCATAAACTGGCTAAAACCGTCTTGAAAGTTTCTGAGATAGTTTTAACTAGTGGTTCGCCCCGAACTGAGATCTCGCGAGTCTCTCATAAAAACAAAAATAAATATTATTTAAATCTTTGACTGCAAAAATATAGGTAGTGCCACGAAATACATAATTAACTAACTTGACTTACAGTTTCATTCACATTACAGGTAATGGGAGTTTATGTAATTGGTTGTCTTTTTATTCTGGATTTCAGACTTTCCCTATATTTGTGTCACTAAAGCTAACACGCATACCAAATTTCAGCATTGTGGGGTCACTGGTGTACCCTGTGAATTTAGTCAAAGTTTAGTTTTTATTATGGCTAATAACTTAAAAATTACAAAGTTTAAACTAAAAATAAAACTGGGGTCGAAATTTAATAATAAAACCTATTATGAGACGTGCCATTTGACCGGATAGTCTCATATTGTTTTTTTTTACCCCTCTTGAACCCCAATATCTCAACAGCCCCCCAACATTTTTAGCTCATTTAGTCACACCAGGATAGTGCCATCACTACCTACATATATATAAAATTGCACGATGATCGGATAAACACTTCGACAGATATCCTCGGGCAAACAAACATACATACTTACATACATGCAATGCCGATTTGCCCAAGTTGATTTGGAGATCTCTCTTCGCTTGATCGAAAATCTTAAACAGTTTTAGAAGTTTTTGAGATGGTTGTCTGGAAGAGAGCGTTCATAGTGATAAGACTGCCAATTGTAGGTTTAAGATGTTTGTTTTTTAAAAATGCTACAGTCAGTGAGAAAGTAGACGTGGTGCCCAAAACTCTTTGATTAGTTTGGGTTCTAAGGTAACCTTTTGTTGCCTAGCTAAGTTGGCCTAGCAAATTTTAACAATAAATTACCTAAGACAACTGATTAGGTTACATATGGTACTAGAAAACTCACAACATTGCAAAATAATATTTCCCCAAACAACTGTCAAAATTCTACACACGCCGCTACTTTCTATCCTTTGAGGTGACTTACGCAACGATGCCTAAACGTAATTAGTGGCTAAATATGAGGAGTAGTCAAATCATACAAATACGCCAAATTTAAATATGTTTAGTTGCTAAATACGTTCAGGGATCGTTGTGCAAGCCGGTCTTAGTGTCAGTAGTTCGGTTGTTAGTCCGGTTGGTACAAAGCACTGAACTGGCAATAGTTCGGTTAGTAACGTCAACTTTTTTTTTTTTGTTGACGAGGGGGAAATCTGCAACCAGATACCCTACTGCATAGAGGGTACAGTAGGGTTATGTGAGGTTCACGGACTCGTGTACTCACTAAAACCCCCCCGGTGGCCATCCTCGACGCATGTTGGGGGGCTCCGGGATCTCCAAGGGAACGCACCGGTGCCCCCCTCGCGCTGTGCCTTTGCACATCCAGGGGGAGGCTATCCAGCCACCCCCGAACACCACGGTGTTCACAGCAGCACGTTGCCGCCGCCTTCCCGGGGCCCGTTTAACGGACGGTCGAAGCCCTTACTCCGACCACCCACGGACCCGAAAGTTCCCCTGCACAGGGGATACCACACAAAAGCCACTTATGGGGCAGGCGCAGCGGGGCGGCCACTGCCGCCTCGCCGTCGCCTCCTTCTCCGAGCGGGATCAGCCCTCTCGCGATCTCGCTCGGCGGCCTCTTTCCGAACCATAACGGTTTCACAGAAAGAGGCCACCGCCTTCCACGCCATCTCATCTACCAGCATAGACTCTAATACGCCTGGTAGAGAGAGGTCCTGCCCGATCCTGGCGATCAGGCTCCGCCGCTCCTCGCACCACGCCGAGCATTCCTCAAGCGTGTGCTGGGCGGAATCCCGATCCCTCCCACAATGGTGGAATTGCGGTGTCGGTTCGCGTCCGATCCTATTCAGGTACTCACCGAAGCACCCGTGCCCGGTGAGTACCTGAGTAAGTCGATAGGTGACGTTACCCATTTCCCTCCCCAGCCAAGCTTCGAAGCTCGGCACAATCGCGCCGACGGCGCGTTGGCGCATGTTCCACGGCTCCTCGAGCCGCTCGCGCCACATCCCGAGCGCACGTCGGCGCTCTTGCACCCGCACTTCAGCCGGCGCGACTCCGCTCCCGTCATCCCGGTGGAGGCGCACGTACACACGTGCGTCCATCTCCGCTAAGATGTCGAAGGGCGGGAACCGCGCCAGGAGAGTTGCTGCCTCGAAAGATATCGTCCGATATCCTCGTGCGATCCGGATGGCGACAATACGCTGCAGGCTATAGAATATAGTCCTGCTGCGTCGGAGCGCCAGTCTCTCCCACCAGACGGGCGCTCCGTAGAGTGCCATCGACCGCACGACTCCGGCGTAGAGGCGGCGAACTCCCTCCCTAGGTCCCCCGAGATTAGGCAGCAGTCTGTGCAGAGCACCCACCACCTTCTGGATCCGGGGGACGGAACGACTGAAGTGTTCCTCGAAACCCCAGCGACTATCCAGGATGAGGCCCAGGTACTTCAGGTACCGCCCCACTTGGATGTCAACGTCACCCACACGAACCGACAAGCTGGGTGGTTCCCTTCCCCTAGGGAACTTGTGGAACCACAGCGCCTCGGTCTTGTGCGGCGCTGTGTGCAGACCCAGCTCGTGGACCTTGTTCACGACACAAGCCACCCCAAGCTCGGCGAGCTCCTTGGTCCCGTCGAAGGAGTCCCCGTTGGCTAACACAAGAGTGTCATCCGCGTAGCAGACGACGTGTACGCCGACGGGGAGATCGACACGCAAGACCGCGTCGTATGCGAGGTTCCACAGAAGCGGGCCCAATACAGAACCCTGCGGAACCCCGCAACTGACATCCCTCTCATGCAAGGTACCGTCCCTGCCCACGTACTGCACACATCTGTGCTGCAAGTAGGCGCCGACTATGCGCTGCAGGTAGGGCGGCACTCCGTGAAACACGAGCGCCTCCCTGATCGCCCTCCAGGGCAGGGAGTTGAATGCGTTAACGATGTCCAAGGACACCGCCAACGCCTTCCCACCCCGGGACACCGCCTGGTTCGACAGCGTACGGACACGAAGAATCGCGTCCACTGTCGAACGAGCACGCCGGAAACCAAACTGGTCATCCGACAAGTCGGGGCCTACCCGCCACAGGTGTGTGCATAGACGAGCGGCAATTATTCTTTCGAACAACTTGCCGGCCTCGTCCAGCAGGCAAATGGGACGAAACGCAGAGGGGGAGCCCGCGGACCTGCCGTCCTTCTTCAAGAGGACCAACTTTGCCTCCTTCCAGCCCTTGGGGAACACCCCGCAGCGGAAACAACTATCAAACAGCTGTCGCAGCCGGTCCCCCAGGCCAACAGATAGAGCCAGCACCCAAGCCCGACCAGGTATTCCGTCAGGGCCTGGTGCTGTATTGCGAGCCCTGAGGCGCTTCACAGCACAGACCAACTCCTCCTCGGTCACCCCCAGATCATCGGACCAGATGGTCGGTTCCGACGATAGCCCGAGGGGAGAGGGACTGTCCTGGACCCTGGGAAACAGTGTGTCAACGACACTCCCCACCAGATCAGGGTCCAGAGTTTCGGTCAAAGGAGGGACCCATGGGCGCAGCTTACCTAGTACCATCTTGTACGGGCGCCCCCACGGATCCCTATCCAGTCCCTCGAGGAGTTCTCTCCAGGACTGAGCCTTCGCATTGGCGATGGCCGCCTGGAGCGCTGTCGTAGCGCCTCGGTATACCTCGTAGGCTCTATCCTTTACTTCGGCAGGAGCTCGTCGCCTTCTCCTAGCTCTGGTGTACAGGCGTCTGGAGCGCAGGCATGTCTCCCGCAGCCGCGCTATCTCCTCTGACCACCAGTACACCGACCTACGCTTGGTTGGCCTGGCTCGGGGCATCGATAAGTCACAGATCAACGTCATCGTTGCCCGGAACCAGGCCGCCTCCCTCTCAGGATCGGGCAGATCCTCTTCAGCATGGCCTTCTGGCCAGGCCGCGACAATGGCTGCAGCTTCGAGAAAGTCTCGATTAAGCCGCTTGAGGGCCCATCGTCGCGGCGGGCTGCTACTACGGCGGGCCACACGGCCAGGAGGGCGAAGAGCCACATCAAAAACGATGTGGCGATGGTCGGATAGCGTGACCATCTCTTCGGCAACTCTCCATCCCGACACCATGTGTGTGGCAGAAGGAGTCGCCCATGATAAATCCACGATCGACTCCCCCTGCCACCGCACACATGTGCTTACGGACCCCCGATTCAAGAGTCGGAGGTCATTACTTGCCGCCCATTCAACCGTGGTCTCCCCCCTGCGGTTGTCTCGGGGACTCCCCCACGCACGAGAGTGAGCGTTGAAGTCGTCCAAGACAAGCACGGGACGGGGCAGGCATCTGCGGATGCAGTGTCCCACCTCGTCCAGGAACGCCTCGTAATCAGCGAGATTACAGTTGGGGGAGATGTAGCAGCCTACAACGGCTATTCGTCCCCACTCAGTGGCCACGAAACCCGGTCCCTTTTCAATAAGGGCACAAGGGGGGTCACTTTTGCCACCACCCCAGTAAATAGCTACGGAGCCCACATCGTCCCCAAACCATCGTGGATGGTCTGGGACACGATAGAGCTCCCCTATTACGGCAAGAGCAATTGACCACTGCGCGAGGGTTTGCAAGAAAAGATCCTGCGCACCTCGGCAGTGGTTCAAATTGCCCTGGAGGACTCGAATGGTTTGATCCATTACGAGGCCTCCATGGCCTCCTGGGGCGGGCCATGGCCCGCCGGAATGGCCGCCACTGTTGAGGCCGTTCCGCTTCCCGGTGTCGGGGCTGGAGGAGAGGGCTTTTTGCCCTTCCTCTTACCCTTAGGAGGGGTGCACTGCTTGCTACCTATCCTATGGTCAGCCTTACAGCCCTTGTCAGAGCACAGTGGACATTTGCGCGGACGCGTGCATTGGCTCGCCCGATGATCGGGTTCGCCACACGCGTAGCACAGGTTGGTGCGGTCCAATGTGCTCTGACACATGCTGCGTACATGCCCGTACTCCAGACACCGGAAGCACTGTAGCGGCCTTGAGGTCAGGTAATCCACCCGAGCCGAGACCCACCCGATGACGACGTGCTTTGCCGCGGCAAGCTTGCGCACTGCCGCTAGTGGGCAACGCACCCACACCGTGCCCAGGGCAGTGGGCGAGCGATGGACTTCGCCCACTTTGACGTCATCAGCCGAGCAGTCCCCAGCCTTGGCGACCGCCTCCGCTACCTCCCGAGGTGTGACGGCTTCATCGAGGTCTTTGAGCCTCAATTCAGCCATCTTCATCGGGCGCGCAATGCGCACACCCAGATCCGCGAGGGCTTCGCGCATGCGAGCTGCCAATGCGTCAGCTTTCGGTGCACATTCCGGGCCCGACACCTCTAAAATTAACCCCCCCGTTAATGCTCGTTTGGGGCGGACTGTGTCCAACCCAACGTCCGCCAGCCTAATACGTACTTTGGCGGCCGCCATTACCGCAGCATATGTGACGTCGGAACCCTCCGGAACCGTCACAGTGATCGCTGCAGTGGTAGGCAGCCGCATTGGCGTCGCCTTGAGGGCAGGCTTAGGCACGGCCTTAGGGCCGGTTTTGGGCGCAGCCTTGGAGCCAGCTTTGGGGCTCGGCACTGCCGGTGGCAACTCACTCGTTGCCTTGGGAGCCTTTTTCCTCTTCCCCTTTCCACCCCTGACCACCGTAACCCAAGATGTCGTTGGAGCCAACGGCACTCGATTCGCGGTGGGCTGCGACTGCACCGCTGGTGGGCTCACCACTGGTGTTGGCAGCTGTTGGCGCTTCGCCTTCGTCTTTTCTGCCTGCCCTGGCGGTACTGTGGGAGCCGCGCTTCTTTGGGGTGGTGTTTGCTGCGACTTAAGAGCCTCAGCCAACTTCCTGTCCATGAGAGTGCCTATGCGCTCCATGAACCTCCCCTCCCATTGCTTCCCACCAGCGACAGATGGTGACACCGCCGCTTCGACTGTGCTCCCAGCACTCGCCTGCCTACCTACTTGCTGGCTGACGCACTCAGTCAGCTTTTCTATCTTTACAGATAGGTCAGCGATCTGCGCACGCAGCTCAGCATTCTCCCTCTCAAGGCGCTTGACATTCTCATCAGCAGTCGCCCGCTGGACGACCACCAATGAGGCCGCCTGCGCCTTCCTCGCGGACATCCGCAGGCCGTGAATAAAGTCACCCCGCATGTTCTTGGACTTGTCGGCGATCTTCTCGACAGTCTCGAGGTTGGCTTTAATCACGGCATACAACTCCTCAGTTGGCCGCGCCTCCATCTCTCTCTCGAGGTCATCTGCCTTCGGCAGCTTCCCCTTCGCCCTTGTGTTTGAAGGAGAAACGGACGGGTCGAAGATATCGTCCTCGTGCAAGTTCCTCTCCTTCAAAAACGTGGCACGCTTGGACCCAGGAAGGTCCGAGGCGCCATCCTCTGGCTTCCTACCTCGCTTCCGCGCGGTGCGGGATACCTCCGATGCCGTCGAAGCAAACGAGCAGACGGACATGCTGGAGCAGTCTGACTCCTCACCGCCAATACTGGTCACACTAGACGACCTAGTGACCGGCTTCTTAAAGAAGCCCGCTCCGGTAGCGGTTGTCGAAGGGGAACACCCCTCACCAACCACCGCCGGAACAATCATCTTCCGCGCCGGAGCGCGGGAAGACCTCCTTACGTCTTGGCATTTCTTGCCCCCCTCAGATACGATGGGGCTGAGTGCCGTAGCACTGTGGGATTCTACAGCGTCGGAGACGCTGATACCCACCTGAGGTATTTGTTTTTTCGAGGATGCCATCATGTTTTTTTTTCCTTTTTTAAGGGGTGAGGTCCCCTGTGTGGCACCTTATTGGCCGGGTTCCCCCCGACCATACCGCGCATGTAAACCCGAAGCAGCACTAAGCATAAAAATGCAGCAGCGCAGGTCCGGATTTACACACGCAATACTCCCCTCGGCAGGCGCCGAAACCATATATTGGGATTTGGCCCTCCACTGATCCCGATGGATCCCTCACGTGGGTGGCTTAAACAGGCCGCCCCACCTTCTCGGCGGAGTAGGAAACTCCTTTCCTCCGCCAGACTTCATCCGCTGCGCTTTATGCTAATTTCATAGAGACACGCGGAGAAGCCTCCCCTTTCCCTCCTCGAGGCCCCCAATCCGCTAGTGAAGCACCGACCCACCCAGAATCCCGCAAGGAAGCTGACCCATACAACCGACTCGCGGGAGACTGAGCAGGACGGCGCCGCACCAACAGTTCGGGAACCTCCCCATTTCCCCCCCAGTGTTTGGTCCGCGCCGGTAAACCGGTAACTCCCATTTCTGGGAGCCGTTCCCCTATCTGCCGCCCGGGGACGCGCCGCGTTGGGGTACACCTCCCCACCCACTGGGACAACCCAGCAGGTCCGCGGTAGTAACGTCAACTAGGCCAACTAAGCATACTGGATGGCAGAAGGTCGCTACATTTTTTTTTGTCCAAACGGACTATTTACACCGAAAAGTACCAGAAGTTCGGTCAACCAGACTAACAACCGAACTACAGACTTTCCGACACTAGATAATAAAACTAGTGGCGTGTCTATGTAGAATTTTGAGTGTTATTTTAAATTTAATTTTGCGATTTTGAGAGACTTCTAGTACCATATGCATTTTACCTACCTAATGTTATATAACTGCTGTGTAGGAGCACAATTAAGGGCACATGGATTTTTCGCAAACTTTTCCTACTAGAGTACCTAGATTAGTAAATGAATCGAACTACTGAGAACAAACGGTAATTTCCCTGTAGCAGCACGGCGCCGCGCCGCCACATCTTGACGGTGGACTCTGGCGGCGATGCTATATTTTCTAATCTAAGTATTAAGGTACCAAATGTATATTATATGTATCCAGCATACTTATTAAATGCTGGAGAAAATCATTCTTCAATACAGAAGTTGGCACCTTTTTTTGAGGCACACTTTATTGGTGCCCTTAATGAGCTCCGAAAATCCCTACATCGTTCTACCGTATTTTAACCTATAAAGTTGTCTCTGGTTAAACTAGAGAGTTTTATTACTGTTTGATCCGAGGAATTTATATGTAGAAATTCCTTGTATAATCAGACTAAAGGCACCTCAGTAACTCTACCATCTATAGAGAATCTACCGAGCGATCCGTCAAGCGCAACATGTGTTTACCACCCATGTGCAGGTAGCTTGTGGACCAGCCTTATAATATAAAGAATATACTGTCGCATGGGGGTAACGGAAAAGATTGAAAAAGTTGTAGATTCTGCCTCCTAGTTTACTAAGAAATCGCGGTAGAATTAAGATTTGTATAAGCTTTGTTTCCTGCAAAGAAAATATTTTACTAAAAATCTGTCGTGATATTATATTTGAATAATTATTATAGATACGTGATTTATTACAATAACTAAGAAAATAAAGGTCACTAACCTGATAAATGTTGCTGGGAGCCGTTGGGCGCAGGCCGCACAAGATCGGTCGCTCTCAAAACCTACGGGGAGGAATATCTTCAGTAGTGGACCTCCTTTGGCTGATATGATGATAAATTTACTATCTCGGTAATGTTATACTAAGTTAACACGCCACGTGCGTCAATACCCTTGCGCCATCTCAGCCCAAGATCTCAAGCGGCGCAAATATGGAAGTCTCGACAGAGCTTACGTATTTGAGCCATTTGAGGTCGAGACCTTGGTTCCACTGGGTACCGGAACCCATCGTGTTTTCAAAATTATTTCTGGACTTCTGGTCGAAACGACGTATGATCAGAGAGCTGGCGCTTATCTGGGCCAACGCATAAGCATTGCAATTCAGCGCAATGCAGCCAGTGTCTTGGGGACGCTTCCGCCTGGTAGTGATCTGGAGCAGTTGAGGTATCTATAGATCGTTTGCAATGGTATTTAGATGATTCGACTGTTTCTTCTGTATTTTATAGTAAATAATTGTATATTCTTTCTGTTAATAAAGTTAACAAGCATTGCAATATAGACGCGACTTCCTAGTGAATATGGAGATAGAAAATAAAAATGACAGCACATTATTCATGCTCTAAGCTTACGTAGTGGTTTATGGGCGCTTCTAGAAGCCTTATGGTACCAAATGTTTACAGAATTTTAAAGGAATATTTGTGACGATACTACTTACATTAGTTACTTTAGTCTATCTAATAATTGTCTGGAAGAGATTATTTTTAGCGGTAAAACCGCGAATTGTATTCCTGCGTATCTAGTTATTTATTTGTTAATCTCTTTATGAATATCATCATATAAGCCAAAGGACTTCCACTGCTGAACTTAGGCCTCCCCATACATTTCCAGAGCGACCGATCTTGTGCGGCCTGCATCCAACAGCTCCCAGCAAACTTTATCAGGTCGTCTTTCTATTCATTGGGAGGTCGTCTTACGCTGCGTTTCCAGTGCGTTGTCTTCACTTGAGAACCTTTCTGCCAACAGCCGTCAGTTTTTCGAGCTATGTGCCCTGCTCAGCTTGCTAATCCTTTGTACTATTGTAATATAACTCTCTTTTTATCCAGATTTTAATCGTGATATTCACGTTATCTAATGTAAATACTTACGTGGGGAGATCGATTCTGTGTTTCCTTTTACCATACTTTAACATTTTCATCATTATTTTGATCAGAAAACTCTAAATTCATTCTCGAAACCTTAAAATACCCATTATTACATTTTTATATAGGTGGAAGGAGCAGAATTTTCTCGCCACAGGAGTATAAATGATGCTATATTTATTTTAACTTTTTAGGACTAGAAACACAAAAAAACAGACCTGACATGGATACTGACATGACATTTTAGACATAATATATATATTTTTAATTTTAATTCACATAGAACCTCTTAATTTGAAGTAAGGCTGTACTGGCCGCTAACTATAATATTGTAATTTAATTTTGGAACAGGTCCGAATGACATCGAGAGCATCCTTCAAAAAAGGCAGTCTGGATTGAAAAACAGAGGGTGAAAGATCACAGAGAGAAACACTTTGAAAACAGTCTTATTTTATCAATCAGTCAGCGCAGCCCGAAAACAGTTTGTTCTTGATGGCGAAGCCCTACCGGCTTGAGCCTAGGAGCCTGACCCCCTCGAGGTTGGAGTCCTCACGTCTCCCTCTTGGACCCTCGAGGCTGGGACCTTTGCTTATTACAGATCTGGAGATCACGATGGAGCTACTTCGTCTTCTCGGCCTCCCGTCGACGTAGGCTAGAGGCTCCACTAGCCCTCAACCAGCGCGCTTTCTACCGGGCATACAACCTCCCGGATTCATCGAGTGTGCGCACCATAGTGGGACTATAAGTGGTTTTTTGATAAGTATTGTATTAATAGTCAATCATTGTATAATCGTCAATCATTGTATTAAAACATAACACATTCTAAAATCCCTTTCTTCTTAAACCGTTAGGTAGGTCTAGATTTAACTTGGTTTACAGCTCTCTTCTTTTACGGGAGAGAGTTGTAACGCTACACTATGTCGGTGAGTTTGGTTCGTCTACGAATCTCCTCATTTCTGATTCGATCTCGTAGAGAAAAGCCAAGCATAGCTTTCTCCATAGCACGCTGAGCGATTTTGAGGATTCTAATGATGTCCACTAAAATCTCAAAGGGACTAAGTAATCCGTTAAAAAAAAGAGCTACCAACAAAAATAACTCCCGAATCATCCTTCAAAGTGCTATAAAGTACAGAGGGATGATTATCGCCAGGCGTCAAGTGACATCATAATTCATTTTTTTTTCTCGGCAGGCTCGTTAATTCTCCCTCGCGCAAAATGAGGCTATTTGATCCTCTGAGGCATATAATGTATTATAGTTAGCTATAGATGGAGTGTTGTTAAACTGGCGATAAAAGTTGCGAGATTTTAAGCCATTTGATTAGAAGGACATTCGAATTCGTTTAATACACTTAAATGACGACCTACGCAGTGGGCGACTAGTCGATTGGGACGCAGGAGGTTGCAGGTTTGATTTGAACAAATGATTTTGAACAAATGTTTGCACGATCTACAGATATTTTTTCCGGGTCTAGATGTTTCTCTTTAATTATATAATGAACTTGGCTTGATAAGTATGTATTTAGAAAAATAAAAAAGTATGTCAGTTATCTGGTTCCCAAAGTACAAGCTTTGCCTAGTTTGGGGCTAGATAGCGTTGTGTGAATTGTCCAGCATTATTATTATTATAATATAACATAACAAAATTATCCCAATAAGTTATTTCTAAAACTTCTAAAAAATATAAATCTGTATACCGATAAATAAATATTAAAATATTTCAACATATAATAAACAAATAAATAATATTGACATACTTGCAAGCAGACATCAGCTAATACAAAAAAAAACTACAACCACACAAAATTACAAAAAAAACTGTAGATTGATAAAGGTCGGTATTTTTGGCTGCTTTCACCTTCAAATTAACAAAATACTCGGTAATTTTACGTAAAAAACAAAGCAGTGGCAGCGGCATTGGGGCAACAAAAATTGCCCGTGTAAGTCTGCGATAGATGGATGTATCCAACGCCAAGTTACTTTCAGTGACTGGCGGAAGATGTTGAAACAGAAGATAATTAGACTTTTTTTTCCTTGAAATTTTTAATATCTCAAATTCTCTGAAAAGTTTAGAGACCCAAATTAGTAATGACAATCATCTGCCCAAGGTTCCTACTCCAGGTCGTATCAAATAAAAATATTATAAGCTTATAATAATAAATGTGCATAAGATATAACAGCAGTAGTATTTTAAAATTTTCGCGATCACTTTACGTAATTACTGATTTAAACGGGTAATTATCGCGTATGTACCTTTTTTATTAACAGTAACTATGTCACAGCACATCAAAAACAATCCAGAACATAACGGGGGCTTGCAAGGCTAGAGCACAAACTGACTATAAGCTTTTTTCAGAATCAGAAATATTTTATTGTAAAACTGTTGTAGAACAAAGATCTTATATATTAGGTACAAGTTTGCACAGTTTATCCGTTTCGGATGTACAATAACAAAAATAAAAGTATTAAAAATTCTTATCTACTAAAAATTCGTCGACTGAATAATGTGCTTTTTCTATAAGCAATTTGTTGGGGGTATGCTTAAACTTCATGATACTTTCTTTGCCTCTTATGATGGTATTTTATTATAGATTATTGGTGCCATACAAAGCACACTCATGCGCAAAAGATGAGTTTTACACGTCTGAAGGCGAAGACAGCTCTAACAGCGGCTTTTTTATGGGCTAAATGGTTACTCCTTACAAAAATGGCGACTTCGTTAATATATAGGGATGGTAGGGTGAGAATCTTCAGTCTTTTAAAATATTCTCTGCATGAGTCCGTTTGTTTCAAGTGGTTCAACGCTCTTACACGAACGTTTTTGTGGTTTGAAAGCTTGATGAAGCAATTTAATGAATTTCCTTAAAAAAATTACCCCGTATCTTAATATTTAATATAAGCTTAGGTACGATCAAGTGGCTAAATCCACCAAAGCTTAGCAAAAAAATATAATGTAGACAAGAACACCAAGACTAAGAACGAAAGAAAGGAAGAATCTGTAGATCATGCAAACATGTTTTTGTTTTGAAGCGGGAATCGAACTCGCAACTTCGCGTCTCGGGCTTGAAAGACGCCTTTCTATCTATAAATAGATCCCTTTCAAACTCTTTCCGTCATAAACTAATCGAGTTAGTCGACTTTTAACACAAACGCTTGTAACAAAGCTGGATTAAAACGGATATCTCGTTCATAGAATAGATAACAATTTAGACGTTGGTAGACAGCCACTCGATCATTTCTAAATAAATAGTGCTGGACATTTCATACAGCGCTATCTAACTCCAAACTAAGCATAGATTGTACTATGAGAACATGCTTTTTTATACATATATAATTAAAACCAAGAGAAGAGCATAGAATTTAACGGTATGACTGTTTCGCCTAGCAAACATATCAAGAACTTGGGCATACTGATAGATAATTCTATATCTTGGGGTCCACAGTTGGATGCTGTGAGTTGGAAGATGTATGCATCTGCAGGCTCACTCTGAAGACTGCGTAATTTCTTACCTACCGCTACAAAAATTGCGCTTACACAATCTCTTCTTCCCCTGTCCTTGACTATGCTGATGTCAATTATTGACCTTACGGAGAAACCGCTCAACAAGCTCGAGCGACTTCAAAATTTCTGCATCAGATTCATTTTTGGTCTCCGGAAATTCACATCTCTAAATTTCGTCTCAAACTCAAGTGGCTACTTATTCGTCTTCGCCGGAATGCTCGTATATCCTTTCCCTGTTATACAACATCCTCCAAAATCCCTTAACCCCCTCCTATTTGAAGGGGCGATTTGAGTTACTTCATTCCTCCAACCTCCGCCTACTCCGGTCGTCTGAAAATCTATAAATCAAAACTCCAGTGCATAGTACTAGCTTCTTTGACAATATTTTACCGTCCGAGCGTTTTTTTACCGTATGTAAGAACATAATGATTGATTTGTATTCATATTTATTTATAAATTATATATAAGTATTTAATTATATTTTTAGTTCGGTATTAGACGCACTCTCTTCATAAATCGTGTAGCCATAAATGTACACCCCGACCATTATCTTAGTTATAACAAAATCCTCTCCATCCAAAGGTTGTCTGGAAGAGATCGAATCTAAGCGATAAGACCACCCATTGTACTATTTGCTTTGTGTTTTCTATGTTGTTTGTAATTTTTTTTTTTGTTGATACGGTGTACAATAAAATTTTCCATTCATTCATTCATCCATCGAGAAACACCCAGACGTGGAACAAATATCTGTAGATTATATTCACTAAAAACGGTATATTTACCATGATTTATGAGTTTTTGAGTATCCCGACATTTCGACGTAGTTGCATGCGCCATGACCACGGTTAAACTGTAGGATATAAATCGTGGTAAATATCCAGTTGAAAGTTGTGGTCATGACTATGATAGTTTCTAAAGTTATATTTGTAGATTATGCAAACATTAGCTCCGCGGAGGGAATCTAACCTGCATCCTCCTACGTCGCAGCTGGCTATTCACCCACTACGCCAAGGGGATCGTCAAAATAACAAATCTTACATAGTATTTTATCTAACATGCCAAATTGCATTTCAGAATGCGGCATTTTATAATCGACAAACTAGAGACCAAATTTCAATCATACGAAATTTTTTCAAGAAATTTTGTTACTTTTTCAAGAAAAAACGTAGATACCTACATTTATAGGAACTAGCCATAAGACAAGATGTTGCCTAGTTGTTCAGTTTCAGTTCTATCTGTAAATTAATACATATCTCTGCGGGCCAACTTCAATGAAGCGTAAGTGCGAAGACCCTTCAAACTTTCACGGAATAATGGAGAATAATTGAATTTTGACCAATTCTCGCACAGGACTGTACATTACTGCCAACCGTTGTAGCTTGAGCTTCCAACCCTCTTGAAACCTTTAGAAATGTGTTAACGATGATGGAGTAGTAGGGGTCTGGTTATAAAAGACGTTATTGGTCCATCGGTAAAATGCACAGAGGTACAGTCTAGTTTGAGTATATATACACGTGCTTTGAAATTAAGTTTGCGCCAGTAGTTTTGATGTAGGAGTTTATCGTCAGACAGAAGAGACATCAGGTAAGGACGGGCCAAAGACTAGCTGGAAGATAACTCTTATTAGGGTTAAGCTCGCCTTTGTACAAGTCCTTTTTTAAGCTGTTTTTGTCTTTAACCTGTACATTAAAGAATAAAGAAAGAAAAAACTACAGAAGCGTCGCACCTCCGTCCCATCTTTTCTGTATGTTTCGCTTCTATACCGTCTCTCCTGTCTGGCCTACCTTTAAAGCCTTTATTTTAGTGCGTTTTAGTGTCGGTATGGTCATACTAAAATTATACACTCCGAATGCGTCGATTCGCTTTTAAATTCACTCACTATTTGCAACACTCACGTCAATGAGCGCCA
This sequence comes from Philereme transversata, assembly GCA_963924445.1. Classification (NCBI taxonomy): domain Eukaryota; kingdom Metazoa; phylum Arthropoda; class Insecta; order Lepidoptera; family Geometridae; genus Philereme; species Philereme transversata. Next base: position 16,673,283 of record OZ004340.1, read on the forward strand.
TTGCGCTGCGAGATGGCACCGTCTAAGAAATGTTTCAATCCAAGAAGAAACCCATTGATCGACGTGAGCTCAAAGAACATTATACAATATGTAACAAAAACCCTGTCGGATTTTTAAGGGTGTGATATAGTATCGATATTAATTTGGTCACAATCATGTAATTCTATTACAAAAAAATAAAAAAAAAATACCCGACTAAATTTCATTATTTGGCGCTCAAAAATTAAAACTTACATCTGGCAACACCGGCGGCCTACGCGGCGCGCCGGAGACGGTGACCGCCCTTTAGATGACGAAGACACGTGCCTGTGCACGTGTCTTTTGTTTTTTTTGTTGACGATTGTAGTCAAGAAACAATAAGTTTATTGCAGCTCTGAAAAGAACTTGGGTTTAGCTCTGAAAAGAACTTGGAGTTAGCTCTAACAAGAGCTTAGGTAGGTATTGCTAGTTATGTAGAAGCACGTCAACTTGATCAAGACTTCGGCGGTCGTGTTCCACGTGTCGACCTCCAACTTCAATGCACCTTCGACACCGTTTTATAACGTTGGCACGCACTTTTCGCAGCATACTTGTATCAGATTTTATTGACTCAAAAGCCGCGACGATTCGAGTTCGCATTTCCGCTTCCGAGTCACACAGCTTATTAAACACAACTTGTTTGGCGTGCCCCCACAAATAAAAGTCTAATGGCGTGAGGTCGGGAGATCGTGGAGGCCATGGAATAGGTCCCCCCCTGCCTATCCATTGCTGTGGAAACTGTTCATTTAAGTAATCGCGAACTGCACGCAAAAAATGAGGCGGGGCGCCATCGTGCTGGAACCACATTGAGCGATGGAAAGCCACGTTTAAATCGTCCAACTCTTCACTAAGCTCTTCGCGCAAAAACGCCAAGTAGTTCGTACCGCTCATAAAACGATTTAAAAAATACGGACCAATGATTCGATCTCCGAGTATACCGGCCCACACGTTATTACGCCAACGATGTTGGAAATGGCTTGGTTTAATAGCAAACGGATTTTCCATTGCCCAAACGTGTTCATTGTGCGAGTTAAAAACACCGTTTCTCTTCTTTTGCAAACATAGTAAGTTGGCGGCGGCAATCATAATTACAAGAGTTATAAATGTTTATAGATAGGTAGTTTTAATTTCGTAGTTTAGTTCAAAAAGAAAGAAACGGTACAATAATCCTCAATGCATACCGAACGCAAAGACAATGCACATTGCACGTATCATAAAGCTAGTTATCAACTACTTACTTTTGTTCATTCTCTAACTGTTTACTACAATTACTATAACTGTTTACTTCATTCTCGCTCGGTCCACAGCTGAATATCGAGAGTTGACAACTCGGTAAAATTTGCCTATTTGGGGGGTAAAATTCAGATAATTCTTGAAATTACAAATTAAATAACTTTCAAGTTATTTGATACATATGTTTTTTATACATCTGCCCGACTTTAATTTTTATGACGGAATACGCTCTTCATGGATCCGACGGGGTTTTTGTTACATATTGTATGACGTCAGTTATTAGGATACTGACAGTATAAAGCACTGTAGAGCTCAGTTTTCGAAGAAAATATTTTTGATATTATCAATTCTGAAGTCTCAATTCCCGACTCAAGAAAGGTGATATTAAAATTCTCATCCAAATACACTTTTAATCTTGATTAATTGTATTTTATCTAAATTCTATTTGATCTTGCCATCATTCATCACTTTTAAAAGGAGTTTACAGTATTTTGACGTCGACCATTTTCCTTGCCTTCCGTGATTGGCTGGTTGGCAGGTGATGTCATATTTTTGGCGGGAATCGTTCATTACGGAGATATGGGTTAGGATTCCGACTTTTTGATGCTGTTGAAGGAAATATTATGCAAGGTGACACTTTCGGTTACTGCGGTGAATTAGGTTTTTATGAAATTGAGATTAATTTATTTTTATTGATTGATCGAACCAAAGAGCCAAATAATGTGACCACTGTCTTCATCCATTAAATACTGTATTACATAAATACCTACTCAATGTAAAAATATTGACAGTGTTGTTGAGTGTGTTGTCTATAAATGGAGTTTAACTTCTGCAGGAGGTAAAACATTATATATAACACATGATTTGAAAACACATTTAACATATTTTTATTATTTATAGTACCTATATGCTTTCTTATAATAATTAAAATAGTTACTTATGGTTTTCTTTGTGTTATATTTTTTATTATTATTTTCTTTTTTTGTTAAAATATCCAATAAAAGCTTTAAAACCAATAAAGACTTGCCCACAATCGTGCCGAAGCATTGACGCTCACTAAGAAAGTTGTATACCGAATGAAGGCCATTGAGCGAGTCACGCTCGGCATATCAATAACTAAGTAAAAATATAAAAAGCCTTTTTATATCCATACTAAATAGAAGTAAATTTATTTTAAGAGGAAAGATTGCTAATCAGCTTGAGTAAAATCTATAGTTACTATACTATACTATAATATATTGTTGTCTGGACTATAGATAACAATACATTTATTAACAGAAATGTGTTGGACGTAAACTAAAATTTACATCTGTAATTTAGCCACATTTCATACGATAAATATCATGATTATAAAACCATCACAAAAAATTTTAAGCCTAGACGGGACTTGAACCCGCAACCTTCCTCTTGATACGAGGATGCACCACCAATTGTGCTACAGGCTCTTGTCATACTAAGATCGAAATTAGTGAAATGATTCAGATTACGACTAAAGTGCCGTTAGCTCCATCTACAGGAAAACTTAGACAGTTTTTTGACCTGCTCAATGCCAAGCGTTGCAGTTTAGTACATTGACAAGATATGTCGCGTTGCTTATTTTATTTCAGAAGTAATACAATTATTTACATGACTATAAAATATAAGGAGACAGTTAAATCATCTAAAGACCGTTGCAAACGATCCTTATATAGCTCCACTTCACTACCGGGCGGAAGTGTCCCCAAGACACTGGCTGCGTTACCCCGCTGAATTGCAATACTATATGACATAATTTTACTTCAGTCAACCTCCAGTCGCATTGCGATCTATGGGGATAGCATTACAAGGGTTACAGCCCTTTCCCACGGCCGTCCAGTTCTGCGGGAACGGTTCTTTACTGAATCATACCACTGGTGTGTTCACACACAGTAGCTTGCATCCTACGAGCGGTAGGTATAGATTGGGCAGATTAAAACAAAAATTCAGACGTAATGGACGTGGACAAGTTTGCGATATTGTATTGGTATTACCGCTGCCGGTACAACGGAAACAACGACCGAAATGTGATGAGTAGTGAGTGGTGAGCCGGCGCGCGTGCGATCGACAGGCAGTGGTGGTCGAGGTGGGGCGGGCACCTCTCTCCGCTACCCGCACCCGTTCCAGCAAAAAACGGTATGCAGGAAGCTGGTGGGAATACTTCCATTAAACTATACGTGTAATTAAACTGGATCATGTTTTTTACTGGACATGTTGTAGTGGCAAAACGATCGGTTTTTTGCTGGGTACTGTAAACAGGATACTCGTGTTCCTGGTAATATTGAAGCATGTACACTACTAAACGGGATCCTGCAAAAAACAGGCTGTGTGAAAGGGCATATCTTTTTATTAAATTATTTACAAACTCCAATATTCGTTTTACAAATGTTTTATAACTTTTACTAAACCTTTTAGTTATAAAAACTACAAAAAACCATGTGGTCACTCAGTCCACACACACGTCATATGGCAGTATGGCTTTAGGTCATTTTTCTTTTACAGAAAGCCAACTCCCGTTATCATAATTTAAATCTCGAAGCCTGTCATTGTGATGTTTGTGTAATGTAACAGCCCTTTCACACAGCCCGTTTTTTGCAGGATCCCGTTTAGTAGTGTACATGCTTCAATGGCCATATTATGTATGTTTCGTTATCTTGTAAATACGTTTATATATGTTTTACTAAATATTTGGGCACAAAACATGCCTGCAAACGATATACTTACCCAGATTTGGAAGGTCAAGTGTGAGAACTGAGAGACCACACATTAGGTAGCATATCTTTTTATTAAATTATTTACAAATTCCAATATTCGTTTTACAAATGTTTTATAACTTTTACTAAACTTTTTAGTTATAAAAACTACAAAAAACCATGTGGTCACTCAGTCCACACACACATGCCATATGCCACTCGACGGCAGTAGGTAATTATTAGATCAACCAGTTAGACTATCCAATTTGACCACGAGGCGGAAGTTAATTATTTCTGAGTCTAGGACTTAAAACGCCTAGATATCTCGCGGCGAACAAGCACAAAAGACGTCAAGTTTCGACTCGAATCCAAAGTTTGGATCTTCACGTCGGATGCAGTCGGAAATTCCTAGCTTTGTCGCCATTTACCGCGACACTTTGATAATCCAGTTTTACAGACCTGTCCTATTTACAATTCAAAATTATCCTTGTGACTCAAAATGATCCTACGATGGCGATGGTTTAATATCGTCGGCCTAATTATCAGCATTCTTAAGTCCATATGGGCAAATTTTTCAGGAGCAACAAAAATTGCTTTGATTTGCTTACTGAGAGATTTATATTAAGTTACTTTTACATTAAGTATAAAATGAGGGTATTTTTTATACCATATTAATAGTATTATAATAATAATATATAAATAATATTTGATATAAATAAGTCATAAGTCTACTTTTACTTACCAAAAATGTAAGAGGTGAAAAAAAATGAAAATGAGACTAATAGGTCAAGTGGAACGTCAAATAAAAGGTCTTAATTAGTTTCGACTCCGTTTTTATTTTTAGTAAAGTCCTTGTAGTTTTTGAGTTATTATCTATACTGAAAATTGCAATGCTTAATGCGTTGACACAGATAAGCGCCAGCTCTCGGATCGCACGTCGCTTCGACCAGACGCCCAAAAATAATTTTGTATTTTTTTTTTTATATATTTTTTTAAATATTACCGTTTAATATAAGTTTTAAATTAACATCCTGCTTGTTTGGTAATTACTTTACTATCATTTATTTCTTGTATCTAAAATGGTAAAACGTAATTGTCTTCAAATGATGATGATGTAGTTATCGGATTTCTTAATAGCTCCTTTAATTTGATTTTAAGTTATCCCAATATATTAGAATTTCTATCAATTCAAGGCTGACTAGGCTAAGAATTGTGCATTATTAACGAAATAACGTTGAAATGTTACGAACGCGGTGTTTTAATTTAATCTGTTTGGGTGAAGTTGTATTTTATTTGTTTTACTTGGTGATATTATGGTAAAATAAATAAAAACAATACAATTTTTTTACAGTCTTGGTGCTAAAACTGAGTCCATGTGTGGCTGATTTCGGGGATACACTAATATATCGAGATGTAAGTTTCTTTTTAATACGGTATATTGGGGCCATCCATAGTAGAATACATCCCTTTTCGTGGACGATAATAATAACATATTATAATTATATGTATTATTATGATATTTGTTCCGTGTCTGGGTGTTTTTCTATATATTATAAGTATGTATTTACAAAAAAAAAGTATATAAGTATTCTATCAGTTATCTGGTTCCCATAGTACAAGCTCGGCTTAGTTTGGGGCAAGATAGCGCTGTGTGAAATGTCCAGCGATATTTATTATTATTATTTATTATATCCCTAATAATAATAAATGTATATTTCATCCCATAAAATAGGATTTGACATACGATGATTATTAAAATATTAATAAGTAATTATATTAATAACTACAAGTGTTAAAAATAGTGGCATCATATGTAAGTAGATAAAAGCCTCAGATACCTCTTCAAGACTAAAAGCGTGTACTATAGACATCTGCGCTCTGCCTGATTTATTTTACCCGGAATTACATTTGATAATAGTAGATATTTATGTGTGAAATAATGATACAAAATAATTATTTAAGTGCGATGTTTGTAAAACTAAAATCCTTAGTAGGTAAATAAAAAACTAAAAATATTATGTTAGCACAAAATACATTTATTAACAGAAAGAATATACAATTATTTACAATACTACAAAATATAGAAGAAATAGTTGAATAATCCAAAGATTCAAGATTCATTTAATCAGCAAGAGTAACAACAGATAAATCCAAATCGTTGCACTAATACATGACACAAGAATCAATGAAAATAATTTTAAAACTAACACAGATAAAAAACGAATTAAACATAATTAAAAAACAATTACATAGTAAAATGACATCTCATGTTAGTTGACAGCAACAGGCGACGTGTCGCCGCGACACTACTGTTTTCTATGTTTCACTATCCCCTCGGCTACACTATAGTCCTGCCCATGGTACTCGCCTTGCCGCGATTAATGCCGTAGGTGGCCAAACACATCCCTCTTCGTGCTCCTTAGCGCGAGTAATAACGCGATTATTCGTTCCATAGGTACTAAGTTTCAATAGGTAGGTAGGATTACTACAGAGATATAATTTACTTACTACGGCATTAGGTTCCTACCTACCCGTCACTTTCATGTCTAGAATTAACATACCTAGATGTATGTACCTTCTTTTTGTTCTTTTCCTGTTTTGTTTCTTAAATAAATAAAAATAAAACAAAACTATACTATAAACTATATAATATTTAGATAGATACTTACCTACGAGACAAACAACCAATATCAACTTAAAAAATTAGATAGATAATTAGGTACCCTAGTTATGTCTGGTAATAGTGGTAATACGAAACCAAAATTAGACAGGCCCTACATAACTTATAAATTAATTCTACAAATTTTAACGTGGTTTCATTTGACCACTCATCCGTCGTAGCAAGGTGGCATAATTTTTCCAAATCCCAAAACGCACATGTTCCACACTGAGCTCTCGAAGCGGAATGAGACGAGCGTGGCGTGTGGCTAGGCTACTCGCATTCATGTTGCCGGCCCTTTGACTCGTGCACAAAAAAACGACAAAATGTGAAGCGGTAGGGCATGACGAGGAACATGAGAAGTAACGTGGCCACATTACGTCCATGCCCACTTTCCTCGGGCCAAGGCGAGTAATGTGGCTGCAGGGTATGAAATATCTTCCAAAGATAGCGACACGTCATACGCATACTGAAACATAGAAACCAGTAGTGTCGCAACGACACGTTGCCTACTCCTGCAGCTGCGGTTGGCTACGGAATTGTATCTTAAACGAGCCAACTTAAGTTCATTTTCATATTTAACAGGATAATCATTCAAATTCTAATGCAACTGGCAACCTAGCTTCAACACCAGGTAAAGACGATCCTTGTGCACCCTACAACCCACCAATGCCCAACTTCTCACGCCCTGGAAGAAGAATCAGTACTGTGAGTAAGTGTAAACATTATTTTATTATATTCGTATTTTTTTTTTAATTATATAAATAAATAAATAATGCTAGACATTTCACACTACTTTTACTTTTTTTTCTTTAATCTATACCATCCCGACCTGATGGACAAAGGTCTCCCCCAAGTCCAAGCATCCCTATCCGTCGATATCTCCCACCATCCTCTTTGGAAGGTGTCGAAATTGTCCCGCCAACGCTTTCTCGACCGACCCCGACGTCACCTTCCTTTACTTATTTGGAATATACATATAACACTGACCTTCCTCTTTAGCAAGTAAAAAAATCAAAATATTTTCATTGATAGCCAAAAGAGCCAAACTGATGTTAGACAAAAATTTAAAATAGTGTTACTAAGTCACGTGGGGTATTCCTATACATTCCAAACCCATTTATGTTTTAATTTTTATTTTGTACTGTTTTGGAGTTGAATGAAAAATTACGAAAAATTACCTATTTCCGAAGTTTGCATTTTATGGTGCAATTAATAGCCTCTGCACCCATTTATCAAACCTTGACGGGAATACGTCGAATTACCAATAACCCTGTGCATGCAAAGATTACAAGAAAGCTATAACGAACAGTTTTTTCGATATTTGTCTTAAAAGTTTCTTGGGTTTACTGGTCACATAACTAGGTACGAAACCCTCGGTGCGCGAGTCCTTCTATTACTTGACCGATCTTTATTTTTATTTGATCTACACACATCATAAAAGTCTAAGCAACACATAACTTTTTTAGTATTTTTTTTTTTAACTTTGTTTTAAAGTTTCATGGAATATCAAATCTTCTTTGAATCTGGCAGTTTTTTCTGTAAATTATGTTTTTAAACAATAAAAACATTATTTTGTCCATTTCAACGGCATTTCATAGATGCGGTTTTATTTCTTATTCAACGAAAAAAATTTGTACCGCAGTAATCATTGGTTGTGTGTTGCGAATATCACGAGTTATTACTGTGTAATGGAGCGTCGTCATCTTACCAAGGAAGAGATGAAAAGAGCTGTAGGGATGCTAGAAATTGAAAACAGTCAAGCCTATGTTGCCCGGCATTTCGGTTTTCATCGAAACATAATTTGCCGACTCTGGAGGCGTTATTGTGACATAGGTGCTCCGTCTGAACAGCACCCAGGCCGAGGGGGTAGTACCACTCGTCGTCATGACCGATACATCCAGGTAACATGTAGACGTGAACCAAAGCTGACTGCCCAAGAGATCGCATCAAGGCTATAGAATGCTGATGGTCCCGCTGTTTGTCCCCAAACTGTGCGAGTGCAGACTGTGAGAGTATGGTCTACATGCGCGTCGTTCAATCAGATGCCCACAGATCCGTCACGGATATCGACCTCGTCGTATTCAATGGTGCAGACCACGCGTACTATGGCTGCAAGAACGATGGGACCAAATTTTGTTCTGCGACGAATCTCGATTCGGGTTTAAACCTGATACTAGAACATTCTTCCAGTATACCGTAGCCCAGGAAACGCTGAACGTTTAAGATGTGTACAGGAAGTCCACCCATACAGTTTTCGACAGTAATGGTTTGGGCTGGAATAGCTAAAAACCGCAAAACCGAACTCGTTTTTATAAATGGCAACCTGAATGCTGAAAATTATGTGGAATTATGCGTCCATTTTCACAAAGATTGGGACCTGAGTTTACATTGATGCATGACAATGCCCGTCCGCACACTGCGAAACGGACTCAAGAATGGCTACAGGGGGAAAATATACGCGTTTTGCCATGGCCAGCTCAATCGCCTGACTTGAATCCCATTGAGCATGTGTGGGATATGCTCCAGAGATGGGTCCTGAAAGATCTTGATGGGGTTTTAATGGAACAACAGTTAAAAAACCTGCTCAAGTTCCACTGGGACCAATTGCCCCAGGAGGAAATCAATAACCTAATTGACTCCATGTAGAATCGTTGTCGACAAGTTTTTAAATAACCGAAGAGGAAACACGCTGTATTAGATTTAATTTAAATAAATAATAATAAATATTGCTGGACATTTCACACAGCGTTCTCTAGGCCCAAACTAAGCAAAGCTTGTACTATGGGAACCAGATAACTGATAGAATACGTATGTACTTTTTTTTGTAAATACATACTTATAATATATAGAAAAGCACCCAGACACGGAACAAATATCTGTAGATCATGCAAACATTTGTTCCGTGGCGGGAATCGAACCCACTACCTTCTGCGTCTCAGCCGGCTATACGCCCACTGCGCCACGGAGGTTGTCGATGCCTAGAAATGCCTAGAAGAAGGTTATAATTTAACGCAGAAGTCGTATGTTTGTTTATTTTCACCATTATTATATGTATAATACAAATTTGTACCCAGATTCACATCAAACTTTTATTTGTAAATAAACATTTTTTTAAATAAATTTATCGAGTTTAATATACAAATACAACATATAAATATAATTTAATTTAAAAAGAAAATAAATAACTTAAAATAAATCTATAAAATTAAAAATATTCAAAATTTATAGCTGTTGCTTAGACTTTTTTGATGTGTGTATTAACATTGAAATATAATTATTTACAGAATGCTACGATTACATTTGGCACTTGAGTATGAGAGCAGAAGAAGAAACGAGAACTAATTTGTGTAAGTTAATCATTTTACGTCTTTGAATCTTTCAGGTTACCGATGAATTAACTGTGCTATGATTAAGTAATTAATGTTGACAGGTACAAAATATCAAGAAAGAATTAAAAATGGTGGAATGGCTGTACCTGTGACGCAGATCTTAGGTGGAACCTTTTCACTGTGTGGAGAATTTCCTAACATGGTGGGTGAACAAATGCTACTTTTGTATTGACAGAAGCAAAATGGCGGGCTCGTTGAAGTACCGTATGTGGATCCTTCGCGTTGCGCGGGGAATTCCCTAATATGCTAAGCAATCATTCTGCATTCTGATTTATACTAGTAGTTTTTTCCGAACTGCGATCTCGCAAGTCTCCCAAATCACAAAAAAAATATTCTTAGGGCGACTCGCGCAACGATGCCAAAACGTATTTAGTGGCAAAATATGATTTAAGGAGTTATCAAATCATACAAATACGTAAAATTTAAACATGTTTAGTCGGTAAATACGTTTAGGGATCGGTGTGCAAGCCGGCCTTAATCTTTAACAAATAAAATAGTGCCACAAAATGAATAACCAAATAATTTGACCTACAGCTTCATTCCAATTACTCATTACTTAATTAGTTACTCTTGTTTGCGGTAGAAATTGCAGTTATTACTAATTTCAAGTGCCATATGCTTGTTGCATCTCCAGGTCATAAAAAAACTTTTTGGATTTAGCAGCACATAATAAGTTAGACTTGAGTAAGTATAGCAGAAGTAATATCTTGATGAAGGTCTTAAGTTTTTGCGTCTATACTAAAGAAGGTAACAGGTGGCTGGCATTAATTTCGTGGTTATATTTTTTTATTCATAATGAAGTAATGCTTGCTTTAGCGGTAACATAAGCTAAGAGGTAGCAGTAAGGTTGAGCGATCACACTTCCAAAATACCGCTTTATGGTCAAAATTAATTTTAAAAACACATTACTATTATATTCTGTACCTAATAAGTTAAATGCAGAGTACATTTAACTTATGTGATGCAAAATAAACGTCTTTTACTTTCTTTATTTTACTTTACCAAAATAATTGATGTCTTCATACTAGGGTGCCATAGGATGGAAGGCGGTGCAAGGCGGCTGGGTGTTCATGTGTGGAAGTTCACTTATCAGCGCCAAATTTGTGCTAACGGCAGCTCATTGCTCCAGTGCATCCTCCAGAGACACCACAATTACTGACGTTGTGCCAAAAATTGTGAGGCTTGGGCAAAGAAGTATTATGGATTCTGTAAGTTTTATCGAAATTTATCTTATTTTCTGCTCAATAAGGGTTATACAACGTGTCATGTTATGTACAACATTAAATGAAAACACAGGTAGGGCTAATGGCTAGTATTGTTGTAAAATAGAAAGTTATACATTTTCTAACAAACTCCTTTCCTTTTTTTTTGTATCAAGCCCTTAAATATCAATAAATAAAATAGGTAAGCAAATCATATTAATTCTTCATTTAAACAGGTACCTGTTAAACTGACTAAGTGGCTTAGCTATCGATTTGATGTTTAATAATGTTAAAAATTGTTTATTGGAAATGTATCGATCACTGGATAAATATTCAAGCTACCGGTATTGAACCCACCTCTAAATCTGTAAATACGATTCCGGATGTGTGTTTTATATTAATGTCATACATAACAAAACAGGTTGTATAAACACTGATCCTATGTATCATATGTGTTAAATTCAGCTTCTAGACCAGACTGAAGACGATGTTTATTTATTTTCAGTATTATTCCGGGGACAATAAGCCTCACGATGCTAGCATCATACGTGTAATCAGTCATCCTAACTACAAACCACCGAAAAAGTATTTCGACATAGCTCTTATGGAGCTGGGAACAGAGGTGAAGTTCTCATCAGATATCCAGCCGGTCTGCTTGTGGAACGCAGGTGACATCTTGAAGTATGGGAGAAAAGCTGAAATCGCAGGCTGGGGGGTGGTGAGATCAGGTACATTAAAGATAATTTTACCACAGTAATCAGCTATCTCTATTCTCAAAGGCTGGCTGGATGAAAACATTTGAAAATAAAGATAGCTGCTGACCAACAGGACGCTTATAAGAATACCATAATTTTCAGGTTCCAACGACATGTCATCGCATCTGCTTTCAGCCGAAGTAGACATTATAGACTTTAAGAAATGCGACGAGTTACTGCGTCCCAACTGCAATCGGAACTGGTGCGGACTGCAAGAACATCAGATGTGCGCTGGAAAGCTACAAGGAGGTGTGGACTCTTGTCAGGTACAACATTTGATATATTTTGTAAATCACCATGATCTTCTTCTCCTTTTAGCATGTTAATGATAAACCTTATATTTAAAGCAATAAATCGCCTTTCCTAGTGAGCAAAATGCCGGAAACGTGGAATGGAAGCTTTTTGGTGCTGTTTTTCGAAAAAAATAATATAATCTTATTGAAGATGTATAAGCCCATTCACGTTTATACATATAAGCTGTTTTTATTTTATTTGCTTTTGAGGCTTTTATACATCTGCGGCCACGAGGCCTATTATGATTGCCACTTGTGTTTATGTCGCCCCTAGTTCAAAGTTCACCACTAAGCCGTACAGCTGTTATCGCGGGTCATCACAAATTGTCTCAAAAGCAGGTTTGATGACTTCTAGTCTTCCAAATAAACTGGTTTCCGAAAAGCCTTTGATTTGTCGAAACCTCGGCAGCCCCGTATTGCCTATCGGTATCGATACATCAAAGTGTTGAAGTGATTGTTCGAGTATAGGAGCAGTGTATGGAGGCGATCCTTTTGTGAAGAGACCTTAGACAGGAAGATGTAATACCTCCGAAACTATTTGTCGTCACAAATAGAAGTCTTTAAGCTCCTGGAATGGCAAGCACTGGGCTTCAATGTCAATGGCGAGTATATCACTCACCTTCGATTTTCCGCCGGATGAGTTAGTGATGAAACGTATGATTATTTCCTATAACAACAAAAATAGAAGAAGTAATAAGTGTTGGGTGATCAGTGGACTAAGCTCACCACCGAGTTCCGACACAGCCCGAAGACGTTGCGGCAGACCAAAGAAAAGATGCAGGGACGACCTCACTAATTTCCAAGCGGACTGGACCATCTTAGCACCTGAAAGAAGTATCTGGAAGGGTTGGTGGGAGGCCTTTGCCCAGTAGTGAGACACAGTGGGCTGATAATATTTAATAATAAGTGTTATTTCTGGTTTCAGGGTGACTCCGGAGGCCCTCTCCAAGTGAAGATACCCCTGCCGAGCAAAGTACGAGGCACGATGCACTATATCCTCGGTGTGACGTCATTCGGCGTGGGCTGCGGACTTGCTAACATGCCCGGCGTTTATACCAAGGTGTCTAGCTTCATTGACTGGATCGAAAATATCGTCTGGAAGAACGAACTCAATAGTACTGTTATAAAAGACTAAAGAGTTCGTAAATTTATGTTAACTGGTTTATAAAAAAAATTATGTACTTACCTACTGAAAATTATGTATTATAAATATCGTATTAAAGGATTTAAAGTTAAAACTTTATAATTAATAAAACATTAAGATAGTATAGAAGTGAGGAAATCGATTAGAATTATTATTTATTTTATTTAATAATAATAATAAATCATTTAACTAAGGCAACAATAAAAAAGTTACAGGATGGTATATAACTTACTAGCTTTTACTATAATATGTAATCATTTCATATAATATAGGTACAGGGTGTGCCGGAACTAATGTGTTATTCCGAGGGGGTGCGATTCACGGCACTTACGAAAACAACAAATATTCTACGACTTTTGTGAATTCGATGATTTTCATTGAAGAATCTCTTGGTAAAAACCCCATAAATTCTGATGTAACCTTTCAGGTAATGCTGCTGCAAAATTTAATGCGACATAAAGATGGCCGAAAATAACGAGTTGTGGTACAGGTATGCGATTAGGGCGTGCAAACCCGGTTTTCCGGTTTTGCTAAAAACCGGAAACCGTACAAAATTTAACGATTTTTGAAAACCGGGATTGAGAGACAAAACCGAAGTTACCTTCTGTTTTACCGTTATTGAATTACAATTTCATTTGATTAACTTTTTTCGAACGCACTCAAGAAATATTCAATTTTGAGTCATCAAATAAATAAAATAAATAAATAAATAATAAATATCGCTGGACATTTCACACAGCGCTATCTAGCCCCAAACTAAGCAGAGCTTGTACTATGGGAACCAGATAACTGATAGAATACTTATGTACTTTTTTTTTGTAAATACATACATATAATATATAGAAAAACACCCAGACACGGAACAAATATCTGTAGATTATGCAAACATTTGTTCCGCGGCGGGAATCGAACCCGCTACCTCCTGCGAACACAACCTTATACTTAACCTATACTAGGTATCTTACCTACTTACTTACCCCCACTTACACTATTTGTAGTACGCTATCTGATAAAATGTTAGATGCACTTTTTCCTACGAACACATTATCAAGAACAGCGGTCTCTTGGAAAAAAATGATTATTGTTTATTTAAATTAGTATACGGTACACAGTTATTTTTATCTCGTTTTATAGTCAAATATGAATCCTTTAACAGGTTAGCTGTCCGATGAGGCACATGTGCCTCATGGGTGATTGCACTGGTACGTCCATGAGGCATATGTGCCTCATGGCCAATGATGTAGATAATGCAATCGATCTATCGATAATTTTTTTTAATAATTATATTATTTGTAGCATTAGTAAATTATATTACAACCAAATTCTACCAACCTAATTGAATGGTGCAATTCAATAACAGAAGATTGTTTTCAAAAAGATATTTTTCAGATGTCTAAAGTGTTACGAACATAAACGTACATTTTATCATTAAACGTAAATAATTAATTTCTTATCATACTCATCTAACATTAGCAATTATCGATATAATTAATTTCAATCACTAGGACACATAAAGTATCATAAAATACTTGAAGAGAATGACGTGACTTAATACGAAACTTCATGAGCGTTAGCTGTCATTATTTACTACGAGAACGTGTACAAAGAAGATCGAAACTTGCTTCGGGACAGCTAACCTGTTAATAATGTTGTTAGTAGTGAGTAATTAAAGAGCTCAAGATTCAAGAAATACGAGACGTATAGTAATTGCGGTTGTATTTAGTATCTTAAGATGATGATGTATGTTGAAAATATATTATTCTTTATAATAGAATTGTTAGGTATCTACTAAAGGTACCACAAACTTACTTGTTGTTGATTTGATTTCAGTTAGTTAATCTTTATGTTGTTTTAAGTTCATGTTAATCAAACTATTAATGTGGTCTACTTAGTACTGGTAGGCATAAATGGTTGATCAAAAAGAGATATATCATAAAATTTGTTTTATTTGTAGATTTTGTGGGTATCTAAGAATATTCAATAAATAAATAAGATAAATATTGCTGGACATTTCACACAGCACTATCTAGCCCCAAACTAAGCAGAGCTTGTACTATGGGAACCAGATAACTGATAGAATACTTATATACTTTTTTTTGTAAATACATACTTATAATATGTAGAGAAACCACCAGACCCGGAATAAATATCTGTAGATCATGCAAACATTTGTTCCACTGCGGGAATCGAACCCGCTACCTCCTGCGTCTCAGCCGGCTATTAGCCCACTGCGCCACGGAGGTCGTCAAATATTGTTTTCTTGTTAAAATTCTACTATATAAAAATGTTGCCGCAAACGGGGCTAACACCGGTTTCCGGTTTTCGGCCCTCAAAACCCGAATTCAAAACTATTTTTGAAGACCTTTCGATTTTGCACGCCCTATATGCGATCGAAGCAGCAGCTAAATATTTTATCGGTTGTTGCACATAATCATTCTTCAACCCCGGTCCGAGAGTAACTGGGCGAAGGCTTCATTAAATATTAATCTACATTTTTCGCCATTCACGTCTATCGATCCATAGAACCTTTGGGTACGAGGTTTATACTTTGGGTACAGAATAAATTATAGTTTTTAAAGGGTTGTTGAACTAAAACAGCTTTTGTTTAAATAATGCAATGCAGACCCTCGGTCCTCAATTTAGAGTTTACAACAATACAAAGGCAAAACAGATAGTTTGAAATACAATCCATACTAAAAGTATTATCACTTTATACTTTATCCATACTAATTTATAAACTCAAAAAGTATAAATTAAATAAATGAAAAATTCTTTATTGCACAAAATAAAAAATTATCTGTGCTTATGCGAACTTAATACTAGATAGCATTCTCTTCTAGTTAACCTTTGTTGTAAGTACCTCTGTCTCTCTGTCCCTCTGTCTGTCTGTTTGTTATGGTATCACGAGTAAACACCTACCGATCTTAATGAAATTTGGTATAATTTCGATATTTTGCCCGACACATTTTTTTTTGCGAGTAGTTTGCATACTGATGTATGGAAATGTTAAGTAGGCATATTTATTGATCATAAATTAACACTTAAACGGCAAGTATAGGGTAGTTCTTAAGTGGGTAGACAAGAAACAAAAACTTACGATATACCGCAGAATCTGTGAGTGCCCTTACATTGTTGCTCAGTGGGGTTTGTTGTGTCTAACGAAGAAGTTATCGTAACCATACTTTTAATTATCGATTACATTACTGTTTGCATAAACAATGCCTGGTTCTCGACATCACATGGATACGGAATCCGCGACTAGAGCCATTGTTTTGCTTCAGCAGGGAAATTCGCAAAGATCGGTAGCTTCAAGCTTAGGTGTGTCAAGACGAGCTATTCGAAATGTATGGGAACGCTTTCAAGAGACAGGTAGTGTGAGTAGGAGGAGCGGTTCAGGTAGAACCCGAGCGACAACCTTCCAAGAAGACCGATACATCCGACTCTCTACACGTCGCGAGCGAACTGTAACTGCACGCATATTGAGAAACCGCTTACGTGACGCCACTGGAACGCGAGTGAGTTACCAAACTGTTCGCAACAGACTTCATGAAGACCAACAACGCTCCAGAATGCCAGTTGTTCGGCTCAAATGGACCAGAGCCCACCGTGCAGCGCGATTAAGGTTTACACGTGATCACCTCGAATGGACCATGAATAATTGGAGGACAGTGCTTTTTACAGATGAATCTAAAGTAAAGTTTTTTAATGATGACAGACGCGTACGAGTTTGGCGACCACCTGCAGAACGTTTTACAGAACCATGTATTCGTGAAACTGACCGCTTTGGTGGACCCAGTATTATGGTATGGGGTGGGATTAGCATAATGGGCAAAACCGAGCTAGTGATTTTGGATGAGGGCAATGTAACGGCCGCTAGCTATGTTCAGCATGTCATCCGGCCTCATGTGATCCCATATTCACAGCGAGTAGGCCCTAACTTTATTCTGATGCAAGACAACGCTCGCCCTCATACTGCCAGAGTGACCCAAAGTGCAATCTCCGAAGCTGGTACCGCAGTTCTACCCTGGCCTGCCATGAGTCCGGGCCTGAATCCGATCGAGCATATCTGGGACCAATTGAAAAGAAGCCTTAAAGACAACCACACTGAAATTCATAGCCGACAGGAGTTGATAACTGCTTTAAAAGTGTGTTGGGAGCAAATTCCAGATGAAAACGTCATCCACCTTATAGAGAGTGTTCCAAACCGACTCAGAGAGTGTGTGCGCAATAGGGGAGGAGCTACGCGTTACTAAACATAAGGCATTGAAGCAACCCTAAGAACATATTTATTAAAAAATGTGCTCGTGTCTTCAACGTGTTGTTTTGGAAAACTGTGTAATTTTAAGTTAATGTTTAAAACGCGCATTTCTTGACGATTTTTTTTGGCAAAAATAAGGCATTGTAATGTTTTTTTAATGATTCTGAATGTGTTAACCTATTTCTAAAATTAAACTTGAAATAAATTGTACGTATTTTTTTTTATTTTAATTTAAATCGTATTTTATTGGGTGGGCCCTATTTTGTTTTGAGTAGTTTAGATAGATTGTGACCGGGATTGAAACAGGCTACTTTTTGCTCGACTGCGCACAATGAATTTTTATTGACAAACCACACATTATAATTTTATAATTAATAAGGTTTGATAATTTGAAGCAAACCATGTAATGGAACTAAAAACAATATAAAAGTAACTAGTTACAGGCGATAGTGTAATTTCATACTCAGTTAAAGTGCAAGCCAATCAGGAAACCAATTCATCTTTAGCATGATCATCACAGGGCATCTCCTGAAGACAGGGGCCACGGGTAGTGGACTATGTTGGGGATGCCTACAGGATGAAAAGACAGCGGAGCACGTGCTGCTGCACTGTACGGCCACACACGAAGCTAGACTGAAGACGGGACTGCACGGACTCATCGAGTTATCTTCGATGTCAGCAACAACCTCGGCGACTCTAGAAAATTCAAAGTCCTACTCTGCTACTGGAGTTGAGATAGCTGGGGTTAGGTTAGAAAGGGGGTAATTCACAATACACCCCTATGCGGGATGTCAGTGCAGATCTTATCCTCCCCACCCTAGAATTAGAATTAAGAGGAAATCAATTTATAAATAAAGTTCGCGTGGACTTCTCTATTATAATTAATTAATTATGATAGCGTCGCAACATAGTCTGTTTGTTCAGATAAGCATAGTCATAGTTAACCAAAATATATAAAACGTGTGTAGGTATGTGTAAATATCTACGCACGTAAGAAGTTATACTTCTTTGGCGTAACAGAACAAAAATAGCTTAAGATTTCATCCCGTATGCCACAACTCTTTGTTTCTAAAAGGAATGATAAATTAATAAATATAATGAATGAATACTCTTTATTGGACGACAAACATAAATACAGTAATAAAGGAAATAAACAATAAATAACGGTACAATGGGCGGTCTTATCGCTAAAAGCTATATATATATATAGTTATAAGTTTTCACACAAACTTGAGAGACAGTTATCAGATAACTTCATCGTGTCGCGTTTTGGTTGTCGGTATGCGCGTACATTGTAAAAATGTTACTTGCATATTTTTTTCCGAACGTGCCAAAAAGAAGTACAACTCTAAAAAATAAAAAAAAACTGCCGGCAACCTTCCTAAAGGTTGTTTTTACATCGTCCAAGTCAATGTACGCGTTAACCATTTCAGTACCTTATTTCCCTAGCAGTAGGTCCATACAGATAAATCAGAGTAGGTACCGTACGCAAATAAATGAGAGTTTTATCATAATAAATTCTACGTGTTCTAAAACGACATCATAAATCAGGGATGACCCAAAACATATGTCAGCCTGGATCATCTGACCGCACGTAAAATTACAGTGCAGAATCACAGTATTAGTACTCTACATGCAGTAGGTACGGTTTGATTACGTGGCATATGAAATTTTTTCTTTAAAAATTAGATTAATAACTCTTTATTATAATTACCACAGAGAAACAATATAACACTAAAATAAACCTAAAAAAGCAATACAATGAGTGACCTTATCGCTGAAAGCGATCTTTTCCAAGCAAGCTTTGGATGGAAAGAAATTAGTGAAGTTATAACGGACTGCTTTGTACCACAGATTATAATTGTTGAATGAATGAATGAATGTCCTTTTAATAAAGTTTATGTAAATAATTTAAATGTATAAAAATCTTCACCGAAATTTTTGATTAAAACGGGTATTTATCGCGTATGTACCTTTTTTATTTGTTATCCCGACGTTTCGGCTTTATTGCAACAGTCGTGGTCACGGGTGGACTCGTGTTTGAGTCCACCAGTGACCACGATATTGAATGTATAAGTAATGTAATAATTTCATAACAATATTTCAAACCTCAAATATATACTTATTGTATCTTAACCTAGATTGAAGATATAATTAAATTACATGTTACAACATGTTACAAACTTACTGCTTTTAGTGCTGATGGTAATAATGTGGCAGAATCTTTGATCTGAATTCTGAATATTTTAAGACGAATTAATTACCCGCTTATCGTGGTTTACCCGCGATTTTTCTTTAATTCTGACAAACTTTTGCTTGTGGAAAGTATCTTAATATTAGGTCTTTAGCTATGAAATTGCCGTTTTGTATGAAATAAGTGAAATTACTTATTTTATTAATTTTTTTTATTTCTGTTATTCAAAGTAATCCCATTACCCATGCAATCGACGCATATTTGACTTTGACTGACATTCCCAGGCAATGCGACGGAATAATTAAATGTTAATAAGGTACCCAAGTTAAATATAACATATATAAATAAACATATTGCTGGACATTTCACACCGCGGTATCTAGCCCCAAACTAAGCAGAGCTTGTACTATGGGAACCAGATAACTGATAGAATACGTATATACAATTTTTTTAGTAAATACATACTTATAATATAATATATAGAAAAACATCCAGACCCGGAACAAATATCTGCAGATCATGTAAACATTTGTTACGCGGCGGGAATCGAACCCGCTACCTCCTGAGTCTCAGCCGACTATTCGCCCACAGCGCCATGGAGGTTGTCAGACGGAGTTAGACGCAAAAAATGCGATGACAAGCAAGTAAAGTGAACAACATCGAACTTGACGCTACGATACTACATTTTATTACTATCTCACATATTTCATTTGATAAACACCTTGTGTTCAGCCGCAAAGTTATTTGGCGCGTGTTACACAGTAGTTACCTACTCTCCCAACATTTTAGGAAATGTACCTAAAGATAAATAAAGCACGCGTCTACCCAAACTCGACAGTTTCTCAAGGCGGGCGCGTATGAAAACAAACGGCTGGCACGTGACGCGGCGTTTCAGACACACGAAGCTTTGGACTTGGTATATAAATAAATAAATCATTTAAATCAGGCAACAATAAAATAGTTACAGGATAATAATTAACTTATTCTACGGCCCATAAAGATACCTTAGCCTAAAACATATATTATTAGCTGTTGCCCGCGACTTCGTACGCGTTACACTACTAAATGTGTAGGTAACCTAGACAACAAGTCCTAGGACAAGACCTGTCACCCCATTTTTATCCCATGGAAGCTGATTTATGGGGTATAAGGTAGCATATGTGGTAATCCAGGTTATATTCTACTTATACACCAAATTTCATCGGAATCGATTCAGCAGTTACGACGTGATTGAGTAACAAAGAAATAAATAAACAAACATCCAAACTTTCGCATTTTTTGATCGAGCGAAGCGAGATCTCTTAATCAATTTGGGCAAATCGGTGTTGTATTTATGTTTGTTTGTTTGTCAGAGGATAACTTTCGAAGCGTTGATCCGATTATCGTGAAATTTTATACATAGGTAGGTAGTGATGGCACAATTTTGGTGTGACTAAATGAGCCAAAAGTGTTGGGGGGTTGTTGAGATATTGGGGTTCAAGAAGGGTAAAAAAAGGGAAAATGAGACTATTAGGTCAAATGAGACGTCAAATGAAAGGTCTTCATTAGTACATTTCAACCCCGTTTTTATTTTTTTTTGAGATTTTAGTTTACCAGTATTAGCCATAATAAAAACTAAACTTTGACAAAATTCACAGGGTACACCAGTGACCCCACAGTGCTGTAATTTGGTATGCGTATAGCTTAAGTATCACAAATATAGGCAAAAGTCTGAAATCCAGAATAGCTGCAATTTGTACCCCAAAACAGATAATCCATTTACATCGACTCCCGTTACATGTAATTTGAATGAAACTGTGGGTCAAGTTAGTTTGTTCTTTATTTCGTGTCACTATTTTGATAGTCAAAGATTACGAATAATATATTTTTTGGTTTTTATGGTAGACTACAGCTGTTGCCTCCTTCCCTTAGCGAATGCTGACATTTGCTACCAGGCACTGTTGTTTATAGGCTTGTCTGCTATAAGGCACATTTTGTATCGAACATGGTTCGTCACAAGATTCCCTACAAATACAGCGATTCCATCATATTCTGTCAAATCCATGTTGCGAAACCAATATGCCTTAGTACATACGAGCCTTTATTCATATTTTATGGATAATTATTTATAATAGCACACAAAACAGAATAGTGCTTGAAGGACTTAATTTTAATAGCACTCTCTACAGTCATCTTGGGCGTGCTAAAAGAAGGTAGGCGTGACATGAAAAAAGGTATTTCGGCGCTAATAACTAACTATCAAAAGACCTTAATAACTAAATAATAGCTTAATAAAAATTAAGTATTACAAAATTAAGTATTGCAAGCATTACAAAATTAAAACCTAAGTCATTCGCAATATGTTAATTTTTCAAAAATTGTAGATACAGCAGTCTTTTAAATAAGTATTTCGATTTAATCTTCCAATTTAAATCATTCTTTTGATTTTAGTTTCTAGTCACCAAATAGAGCCGTATCCACAAACTTCCCAGGTCCCACATAACAACAGCTCGCAAGTTGATCTCACGCAAAGCCGGGAGTCTTGTTTAGTCTATTGCATGTCTAACAAACATAACGACGTATATAACCTAATTCTTGTTATTACGTATGCAAGGACATACCAAATTTTATTCCCGTTGGAAAGAAAGTAGGTACTTACAGAATATTACGCTGGTACATAGTTACAGAACAATTATAAGATTTGTTTTTATTATAGGACAATATAATATACATTAGTAAGTACAATATTGTGTGAGTAATCTATGAAATGTTCGAGGACTCCTATACATTTTTTGACGTGAATACGTTTTTAAAATTGTTTCCATAGTGAGAGGCAATTCAAAAACGAATAATAACAAAATCGGGGGACACAGTTTGATGTTGTACCTACATATCTATCATCTCCATCCAAAATTGAATTACACCACTGGATAGCTAAAGGATCAAGGAATTCGTTACGCTAAGTGAGGACTGTGACGCATCGCGCGCAGTGGAGGGGGAAGCGCCGCCATTTTGAGGTCATTTTGCTGCGTTTCGAGTTTTCCATTTAGTAGGTATGACCCAAAGGACTTTTTGGTGTTCGAATATGATTATAACATACATAAAGTAGCGTATTTTATATTTTAATAGAAAATATTACCTTTTACGTACCTACACGTATTTACGTACACACGGCCGTGTACATAACACAGCCACACCCCATGTTTTTCTTTAGGAATAGCATTCAAATACGTCTTTACTTTTAATCCATTACACCAATTAATAGTTCAGCTTCAGCGTAATCAGATCAGCCAATCAACCGGTCCAAAAGAGTCGATAGCTTGATTAAAATTTCAATAAAATGCTCTAATTACTCGCTATGGGACAAGTGCCGCTAACTCATCAAGCTCCAATTAGAAGTTATCTGTGATCGGACTCTGTTTTCTGCAGCTTGTTTTGTTACTGGTTGTTTTTTGAACACGACGACTTTAAAAGTAGTAAATAAAAAGAGAAAAAACCATTTGTGCTACTAAACAAACTTACTAATCCTCAATTTCCAGTGACTTGCACCATGGACGGTTTTACGACTTAAAGTTTGGCTTAAACTGCAAATACCTTTAGTTAAACAGTCGGTGGAAATGTTTTGAATGCAACAAATCTAGCGAATTAGGTTCCGCATGCGATAAGAGCGACTAAACCATTGAATACTGAGAACTCAAATTGAAAATACTCTATCAGAATCACTTACGGATCAAAGTAGTCATTTACTAAATCACCGTAGGAACGTATTTCAGTTTGGAGCCTTTTACAACCTTTCAGCTTTATTGATTGCAAGCTTTATCGAAAGCTTTTTGTTGCAATCGTTTTAGCTGCAATTTCGGTAGAGCGCAAATACGAAACGCATACATTGATCCTCTCGATCGAAAATTAATAGTAGACTGATTGGTTTGTGCTTATTGATTAGCTCACTGTTATGAAATATATTGATGGCAATACATGTAAGGGAAGAAATTTTGTCCGTAGTGGTTATATAACGAAATTTATACATCGCCACACAAAGTCGCACAGCCGACTAAAATCGCAACCGAATGGTTTGTTCGAAAACATTCTGTCGAATAGAGTTTCAAACATAGGGTAAAAGCCGGATAATTGCCTCACTTTTCAATAAAGGTTTGTTATAAAAAAATATGTACTTAATTAGAATAATGCAAGATTTATATCAAAACATATGTTTTTTATCTATTATAGTAGCCTATTTTTTTGAACATAATTAATGACGGCTTTGAGTAAATCCTGTTTTATTAGACCTCTCAAAAAAAAGATAGTTGCCTACTCTAGCGGATAGTAAGTAGCCTTACGTTAAAAATGCTTCGGAGGATACTTGCCTCAAGCGGGGATAAACGTATGTAATCAGTCTTTATTATTCAGTCAATTCTTTGAACACAAAGGCTAAACTATTTTCTGTCTAGCTTATGTGGCGCGGCACCATGCCTGATTTACGCTGATACTTTCGAGGAATTTTACTCACCTAAAATTAATCCAGAAACAGTTATGTTTTTATTTTATTTAAGTTAGATTAAATTGTTAGATAAAATACCAAAAGAAATCTGTCTTTGCTCGTTAAATAATTTATAGTTGCGGATGATTACCCCTAGAGCATCTATCCGCAAAAGTAACTAGGGCGACTATAATTTTTATAGAAAGAAAGAAAAGAAAGAAAGAAAATACATTTATTTGACACACACATAGGACCATTCAGAACATACCAAACATACCTACTTACATAAAGACTATAAATTATTAAAAAAAGAAAAGAAAAAAAAAATATGTAAACACAGAAAAAAACACATGCTAAAATTTTTGCAGCTAGGTATTACATAGGTAGGTATATACAACATGGTCTTCCGTGCTGTGTGGGCCAAACGGGTCCTATCTCAGTGTATTGCTGCCAACCATCCGAGGAAGGTAAGCAGCGCTGGTTTTCAGATGGGACCCATACGGATACTTGCCTTTTTTATCAAAATAATTAAAAAAAATGATCAATAAAACTTAATAAACCGTGTAATTTAAACTCTAATGCATGCAAAGAAACAAAAAGTTGACTGAAACCACAATCAGTAATAAAAATATTCAATTGAAATTACTTAGCGCTCCCACAGGCAAAACGTATAAGCCTATACTGACGGTTTACATGATACTAAGGTCTGTGGAAGGGGCACTTACAATTATAGTAAAGCGCTAACGCCACGAACGTCCCCTAACATACTCGTAGTGTATTCAAAACCGGAGCGAGTATCCCAATGAGGCAAGTATCCGGCTTTTACCCTACACTATATAAACGCACAGCAATTATAACTAGGTGGCTATATTTAGACTATAGCGAGAACGGAGAAGTATAATATATAATATTAACAATACAGTGAATTCAACAACAAGTTTAATAGTTAAATTAGTTGTTCAAAAACCTCTTGCAATTAGTAAAAACTTTTTTATTAGTTGTGGTGTGAATGTATCATTGATATAAGTATAATGACGACCTCCGTGGCGCAGTGGGCGACTATCCGGCTGAGGCGTAGGTTGCGGGTTCAATTCCCGCCGCCGGAACAAATGTTTGCATGATCTACAGCTATTTGTTCCAAGTCTGGGTGTATTTCTGTATACCTGAATTCTGTGTAAGTACCTATGTATTTACAAAAAAATATAAGTATATAATTATTTTATCAGTTATCTGGTGCCCATTTTTTCCCAGCTTTGTTTAGTTTGGGGCTAGATACCGCTGTGTGAAATGTCCAGCATTATTGAAGTGAAAACTTATTTAGGCACGTTGGGACCTTTTTGAGATGGGTAAAACCCATTGAACTCGCGTCACTGTTACCGTTACCTTTACCGTTACCGACACCTCTGTATATAAGTATGTATCTGTAGTGTAGTCTGTTCAAGTTTTCACTTCTGTCGACACTCCCGGAGGGCCACTATATTTTTTATTATTATTTACTTACTCAAATCACTGTGGCGCAACGATTTACAGTGAAGTTTAGACTCCGACACTAGAGTCCGCCAGGTTTCTCTGTCCATTCCGTTTCAGTATAGTCGACGCCAAACTTTATCACTTTGAAAGAAGTACTTTTTGAATTTATGACAACATCATTTCTGTTTTTTATTCCACATTCTGTATGGTCACCATCCCGGTCGATTTGCATTTAAGCCACGTCCCAGCGATGCGAATATTCCAGAAACTACTAATGTTGTGGCAGTACGCACCTGTAAGTTTATGGGCTCCGAAACAATTAGTGCAAACATGTTGGTAATGTATGTGCTTTGTAAATACAAGGTGAATTCTGGAACTAACATAAATTCTAATTCTAAAATTCTTTATTTTCTCTGTCATGCTTTACAATAAATGGGGCCCTACTTGCCAAACCAAGTTTGTGAAAACTTGTATCTTGGCAAATAGTGCTCTTCCATTTCATTATATTTACTACAGAGATATGAAAGTGAGACACATAAAGTATGTATCGAGACTTAAGCTGAAAGTCTGGATAAGTTATTATTGAAACACAATAAAAACGTGTGAAATGCACATTGAAAGGTTCCGTAGTTGGGATGAATATTCTTTATTAAAGGTAAATATTACCACGGAAGATAGGTGTAATCGAAAACATCCCGCAAATTAAAAACTACACAACACGTAATGTTGTATTTGTCAAATAAATTTAATTTCTTTCTTTCTTTTTAACTTGAATTGAACTCATTATAACAAACTCCCAAGTGATGTACAAAAATTGAGAATTAACAAATTTCAAAACGTAATTAAACAATTTATTTATAATCAGCCTACTAACATATCGGATTATTTAGTTAGATGATAGAGAAGCTTGGGATTGAAATTGCTCCAACTCGTTCAAAAATGTAACAATTTAGACGTAATTTATTTTCTTTATTGTATGTATTCTAAAAGGATCATTAAAAAGAACAACCAGCCTTGGTTCTTGCCTTTCTTTCCTGGATTGGTCGCGAACATCGATATATACTGCGCACTAGATATCGCGATCCGAACACACACTGTTCCACTGAACTGTACTGCAATCCGTACACCTTACTTTAGTGCGGCTTCGACATTCACGCGGTTTGGACTCGTACGAAGCGGCACTATTAATACGAAAATTCGAATCAAAGTATGAAATACATAAAGTATGAAATAAATAACAATTCAGTAGTCAAGTAAGTAAAATTATTGGTTGTTCAAGTTAATAAATAGGTAATAATATCGTAATACCACATTAGAAAAAAAATTGTTTATTTTAATGCCACGCCATCAAAAATCATAGACTAAAATATGCAGACATTCCATTAGAAAACCGGTTCTAGGTAAAAATATGTGACTGAACACGGACTTGACGTGGTGTTTTTAGAAAGTGTTTTAATTTGTTTATGTAAATGTTTTCTAGCCAGTTCGATATTTATTAATAAGTATTTTATGTTCTTTCTTTTTAGTATACAATATCTGTCAAAGGTCAGAAAATATGACGACGTGCGTAATTCGATACTGCAAAAATACACCAAGAAGTGTCAGTGAAACATCAGGTGACAGTTTGATTTCAAACTATTGGTAACGTACTTGAGCTTAAATAAACGCATAACAAATCATTTTATTTTACTTTTCTACATTACCATATTTTCAATTATTACAATACTATTATTCATTTTGAAATAGAGTATGAGTTCTAATGAAATTTTGTAGGTACAAAATCTGTGTCGCGTCTGTGGTGTAAAACCTATAGGGACGACAGTTTGTTACACTATGTGGAACGGAACGCGTAAGCGCCATGAAATTCATGGCGCTTACAACGTTTTGGTCGCGTGTAAAATAAACTATAAGCGATCTAGCGCACCGTATTTTAATAGTTTGGTTTGATCACATAAATAATGTTTTACCGCTGCAGCGAATTTTAGTTGTAACTCACCAGCATTTGAACAAACTTTTTTCAAGAATGTTCTTGTCTATCGGTAGAATATATGTCTATGGTCGCGAAGGAACAGGAAGTAAAATTGACGTTTCAAAGTGATCATTGTGATTTTAATGAATAAAATGATTTTGTAATTTGATTTCATGAAATATGTAACGCTTGTGTAAAGAGATAGACAATTTCAATGAACCTTTCAAAAACTGAATTATGCACCCAACAGTAAATAGAAAAATGTTATAGGTCCATAAATTACCGGGATTTCAATACTCAAACTAAGCCATAATCCTCCTCCCCATTCGATCGGATCCCGGGAAATCTCGATAAACCAACCAAAGAAACTATTTGGAGCTCCATGGAGCACCAAGGAGGACTTATTCAAATACGTTAAAAGCTCAGATATTTACCGCGTGGGTGACGTGGGCCGTAATCAAGGATTTAAATGGGTAGGGGCTGAGTTTTTTACACCCAGAACTTAATTACGTACAAAAATACGTATAGTCTTATTACAAAGTCAGTCCTTGTATCGTGAGTTTCAGGGACTACGAGTACTACTGTACCACAAAACCGTAATAAATATTTGTAAAAATGCAGTTATTTGTCTCACAACTTAGTGCGAATCGACCCCTTTTCGTTTCTCAGTGAAACTATTAAGTCACATTTCCAATTTATTTCCAACTCGTTGACCCGGCGAACTTCGTACCGCCTTAACATGCATATGACGTGGGCTGTCAATATGATGACCGACGTTGTCATCATTATTTATTAGTGTATGAGAATATGATTTTTCTTCATAATATCTTTTTGCGTGATTTTTTCCGATATTTTAATAGTTATTCTGCTATTTAGGACAAATACGACAAATAAAAAAATCATCAAAATCGATCCAGCCGTTCTCGAGTTATATGTTCGAACAAACCTGACTTTGCTTTATATATTAAGATTATTAATTTGTTTTTTTATCTGATTATAAAATGAATAATATTTAATCGTCCAGAAGGCTAATTTATTACCCTAATTTAATATTAATAAATAATAATGCTGGAGATTTCACACAGTGCTGTCTAGCCTTAAACTAAGCGAAGCTTGTACTATGAAAACCAGATAACTGATAATATATTTTTGTTTTTTAATATTTACTTCAATTATATAGAAAAACACCCAGACTAGAAACAAATATCTGTAACTCATGCCCACCCACTGTGCCGCGAAAGTCGTCATAAATTGAAGCTGTAACATAATCTTAATGCCTGTCGATTGATTTTTACTAAAAGATTGTCCCTTATATCGTAATGCGACTGATAGTTAGTAAAAAAAGCTGATTAAGTAGTAGGTACTAAATGTCTGCGGTAGTTATAAAAATTACGTCGCGTTTCCAATCATTTCTACGTTTATCTTTGACACCTTAGTAACAGTTATATCGCCTGCCCCTAATCATCCTGAGTACGGCCCCGTCTTCGTGTATTTGCCTACACTCTGCTGCCATTACGCGAGGCGAGGACGAAATAAGGCGCAATTTACGCCTATTGCACGCTGGGTTTTGCTTGAAACGTTAACCTGATTGAAAACAGTTCAAGGGTATGAAAACATTCTGAATAAAACTCGTTGATATTAAGTTATTTTTTTAATATTCATAATCTAATTGATATTTTGTAGGGACTATCAAGATTTGGGGGGCAACACAGGGTGAGGGATGATGGCCTTTGCCCCAGAGTGGGAAAGCATAGGCTAGTAAAAAATAGATGAATAGTTATTTATTTGTAGTTTATATCCACCACTATCTCTATCTTCAAAGGTTTGCTGAAAGAAAACTCTTAGCCCAGCTTGCACAACGATCCCAAAACGTATTTAGCGACTAAACATGTTTAACTTTGACGTATTTGTATGATTTGATAACCCGCTAAATCATATTTAGCCACTAAATACGCCTGTAAAATTTCTCTGAAACACTTCAATTAAAAACTCCCCATCATACCTCAGTATTTTATAGTTCCTCTTTTACTTTGCAGGCTACCAGGCACTGGAATGCCCTACCTGTCTCAATTCGTCACGCTAAATCTCTCCCTATCATTAAAAACTTGGTCAGACAACACTATCTGTCATCCATCGCACACTAGGCCACTTATTAATTTTTACAGTTTTATAATTTATATATGTAGATATGACAATATATATGTTATGTATCATAATATTAATATTTATGTAATTTTATGATTATATTAGACATTATAATTATGCATATTATTTTATATTATCTATATTTTTTTTATAAATATACGTGTACTAATAATATCGGATTTACGCCGCCGTCCTTGTTTGTTCACATAGATCCTGTCCATCAAAGGTTGCCTGGAAGAGATCGCTTTTAGCGAGAAGGCCGCCCATTGTACCTAGTATTTAAGAGTGTATTTTCTTATAAATGTTATCGGCATCGGTTATTAGGCATCGTTTCCCAAAGGGTTAAGCTGCATAATGCTGTTTTGGTCTGTAATCTATTTGTGTACAATAAAGAATTAATAAAAACAGAAAATGATAATGTTAGATAATAGGTTGATAATACTTAGAAGGTACATTACTTAAAATAGCTTTACTCTTCGAGTGCATAGGCATAATATCATTATTTTCATTGAAAACGGGATATACTCGTAACTAACCACTTGCAAAGATTTTTTGTGCGTTTCGCAAACAACTGCTCTGAAATAGCGATACGCTCAAAAACTCCCAAAAATCTCGTATTAAGTAAAAATGATGTTTATAACCATGATAGTTGTATTTATTTATAGAGTTTTTGGTATTTTTCTTCTTTATTATAATATCGAATAGAATCCAATGCATGTACATAAATTAATATTCTGCTGAATTTCTTTCTTTAAAACCAAGTCTATAAAGTGTTTGCCTTTTCTTACGCTAATACAGAGAGCTACTTTAAACTTTATCATGTAACGTTTAGGTTATAAATAGCATACAGAATAGAAATAGGTAGGCTTGATTCTATCCGCAAATATATAACAAAATAACGAAAAACGAAATAACGAAAACAATATAACGAAAACCTATTTCTAACACTGAAAATGGAGAGAGCCTTTTCAGTATTAGAAATAGGTTTTCTATCAGATAAGTCTCAAAAATCATCGGAAATAGGAGCTAGGAAGCCCTAAATTAATCAATAATAATGCCTCATTCCACCCCAAGAAACACAATGAAGCTTGAAGGAGCGATCGCAAACAATTTGACACGCGAGTTGCTTCACAAAATCAGTTTCAAGACTCCAATGCAAGTCACTTAATCACCCCGGTACTTCCGGTGTGAGTGAACGGGTGATTGCTGAGCGACATCCGGAGACTTAAATGAATCTAGATATGGGGAATGTGAGCCACGATAATGTTAGCTTTATAAGAAGTGGCCCACTGAATTTCGACAGTTCGTTATTTCGAAACGTCACTAACTTCAAAAAAACATTTATAAAAAAAAAAAAATTAGTTTAATTTTATCATTTGCCCCACCTCCATACAAATTTTAAAATTTGGCATAAATATCACACTCCTGCGTGTGCGCAATATGCTTAAAAATGGGGTACAAAATGTTGTTATCACTATCATATATTTCAATCATTTCAATCATTTATTTAGAACATAATACACACAGGATAGCTTTATATATATATCATATGTATATATTAATATATGTATGTATGTAAGTACATATTTATTTATTTTATATATGATATTTACTTATTTAAAATTATTTATGTACCTATTATTTATGTATTTAAGGTTGAGTAATTTTTCTTTTTCTATTATTAAGTTTATTCTTTTTACACCTCAGCCAATCTTCCATTATGCAATGATCCTCTCCATCCAAAAGTTGTCTGGAAGAGATCGCTTTGTTAAGCGATAAGACCGCCCATTATGCTTACATTTATTTGTTTTACTTTCATTTTTATATCTGTTGTGTTTAGCTTGTAAGGTATAATAAAGAATTTTCATTCATTCATTCATTCATCATTTCAGCATACCTATATAGTAGTATATTTATATGTATGTCTGGTAGAGATCGCTATTTAGAGCTAAGACCGCCAATTGTATCACACAAATTTACATAGGTATGTTCTTTTCTTATTGTATTGTTTTATAGTGTGTAGTAAGGGATTATCTATGAGCCGTAAGACGTCTACTGTTGAAAACAGGATTCCCCCATGGACTACCCCCATAGATGGACCTATTGTGCAGCCTGCGGCCAACGACTCCCAGTAATTTTTCTTCGTTTTTCCATCTACAATATTCCTGCATCTATGTGATAATAATCTATCAAATGTGCTGCTAAAGATAAAGAAAGAAATGAAACCGGCCAAGTGCGAGTCGGACTCGCGCACGAAGGGTTCCGTACCATTATCTATAAATAAAAAAATATTTATTTTATTCTGTTTTTAGTATTCTTTGTTATAGCGGCAACAGAAATACATCATCTGTGAAAATTTCAACTGTCTAACTATTACGGTTCATGAGATACAGCCTGGTGACAGACAGGACTAGACAGACAGACGGATAGACAGACAGCGGAGTCATAGTAATAGGTCCCGTTTTACCCTTTGGGTACGGAACCCTTAAAAACAAGTATGTTCTTTAGATATTTAAAAGTCACTCGTGACAAAGGGGCGAATTTCAGTTCTCACACATAACACAGTAGGGCTAGGAGGGCTTCATGTTATCTCACTATAAGCCCATTATTTGTCAGGGCATACCTTTTTTTTTTTTTTTTTGTACGATGGGAAAATGCTTTACGCATGTCCTCCAACTCGGGGAGAGCTGAAGGGGTCTGTCGGACTCTCCGTAGAGCAACCAACGGCATACCGACTAAAAACCCACCGATATTCCTTCAATCACCTCAGTGTCAGTGCATCATCAAACCGCCCATTGTGAGATGAGTGAGTCGATGCCGCACTAGCACCTGACAGGGTCACGGGGTCCCGGTTGGATTCAACCGCGGCCCTGTCGGTGAATGTCCGCCTTAAGCGGACCCTTCGGACCCCCACTTGGGAGGGAGAGGAATGTCCTGGAACATTAAGGACACTCCCCGGCGTAGGAGGCCTGTGCGATGCGGAGTCGGGGCTCCCCGCACCCGAACACTGCTGGTCCCCATCGAGCGGAAGAAGGCGAAGAAACTGTCTTCGCCTTCTCCCGGTCCTTCTTCTACGGCGCGGCTCAGCGAGGGGGTCCTCCTCTCGTACACGTTCCGCAGCTTCCTTTTGTAGCATCACCTCCTCGCAGAAGGTGACTAAGGCATCCCAGGCTCTGTCGCTGTCAAGTGCAGCCTCGACCGTTCTCGGCAGCGAGAGATCCTGGCCAACAACTGCCACCAGTGCCTGTCGCTGTATTGCCCAAGCACCACAGACCTCCAGCGTGTGCTGTGCTGTGTCTTCATGGGCACCACAGTGATGGCACTCCGTCGTTGATTCCCTTCCGATTCGGCACAGGTATTTTCCGAAGCAACCATGCCCCGTCAGCACCTGTGTCAATCGGAAGGTCATCGAGCCATGCTCCCTGGCAAGCCACTCTTTTAAAAGCGGCCGAACTGCCCTAACCGTCTCAATGCCAGCGCTAGGCTGCGCCAGCCTTTCGAGCCACTCTTCAATGAGTGCCTCGTGCAACTCGTCCCTTTTGCCCTCAATTTCTCTCAGGGCTGGTCTTTGCCCTCTCACTAATCTTTGCCCTCCCGCTAGTCAGGGCATACCTACTTCAAGCTGTCTATGGTCGTAATGGAAAATGACCAAAAAAAAAATAACAACACCTGACAACAATCGCTCTAAAAATTGCTCGTGTGGAATCTTATCGCTGAAGTTAGAAAGGCCAGTCATGTAAGGACGCGTTCACACTACAAACTTTGGAGTGAAATTAGTTTGGTCGTAAGTTGCTAAAAAGTTGAGCGAACTTAGTTTATTCAACACAAGAAAGTTTTCATTGTGTTTTGTAGATCATATTATTTAGAGCCAATGTTATCTTGGAGAGTTTACTTTGCCAAAATGTTACACAAATGTTAGAGTCTGTTTGTAGGTGTTGGTTTGCCAACAGGGCTCTGGAGATAAAACAGTATTTTCTGGCAGTAGATTAAAATTAGAAGATTGGTAATCTCCAAAATGTTTGGCCTGAGTGTTTTTTATGGCAGTACAGTTAGATTATTGATCGAGCGAAGCGAAATCTCTAAATCAACCTGGGCAAATCGGCGTTGTATGTATGTATATTTTGTCCGAGAATAACTTTCGAACCGTTCATCCGATCATCGTGAAATTTGGTATATAGGTTTGGCAAAAAAAAAATAGTGAAGGCACAATTTTGGTGTGACTAAATGATCTAAAAATGTATGGGGGTTGTTGAGATATTGGGATTCAAGAGGGGTAAAAAAACCAAAACTAATCCAGTCAAATGGCATGTTTAATAAAAGGTCATTCAGTTATCTAAAAGGTTAAATTATAAAAAGTTATAAAAGGTCAAATTTTGACCCCGTTTTTATTTTTAGTTTAAACCTTGTAGTTTTTAAAATATTAGCCATAATAAAAACTGAACTTTGTCAAAATTGGCAGGGTACACCAGTGACCCCACAGTGCTGAAATTTGATATGCGTGTAGCTTTAGTGACACAAATACAGGGAAATATCTCAACTCCAGAATAACTGCAATTTCTACCCCAAAAAGCTGTAACCAATTAACATGAAAACCCGTTACCTGTAATTTGAATGAAACTCTAGGTCAAGTTAATTGATTGTGCATTTCGTGGCACTATTTTGATAGCGAAAATTACAAATAATATTTTTTCGTTTTTATGGGATACTCGCGAGATCTCAGTTCGGGGCGAACCACTAGTTAACCTACAGCACATTCAATCAAGTACTCGTGGAGTTCTATTGTGATCTTTTTTACATATGCTGCACAATTAACTGTGAAAATCGACATACAAAAATAAAATTCCATAGCAATCAACAACAGAAACATCAAATCCACCATTATACTATTATACTTTCCTGCCGCCATTTTGTATATTGCCTAATTGTAAACTGTCATGGCGCCGCCCGCATTCCACGAATTTACACTAGATGCCTGAATGTCTTGTCTTATGTCGACAAAATCTGCTCTTTGCAGCACGTGCGCGAATTTTGTAGGAACTAAAACTTTACTACCTAACACAGAGTTGTAGTTTGAAATTTGCCGCAAAATATCTCGAAGTTTACTGTTATACGAGGCATGCCTTTTAAGTTTTGTCGTTTGAAGAAAAAAACACATCTAGAACCTTACTCCGTACTTTTTATTGTTTTTCAAAGTATTCACAACGTAGCTTAAAACACTTTTCCATTCGCTCAAACCAGTTATTATAACATTTATTCAACTCTAAAGTGGGGTGTTCAAAATGGCTGTCTTGAAAGCGTCGACTGCTTCTTCACCGGACTGGAACCTTTGACCACGAAGACTTTTCTTAATTTTAGGAAATGTAAAGAAATCGTTAGGGCTTAGGTCAGGACTGTATGGAGGATGGTCAAGAATTTCTACTTTTTCCTGCTTCAAATACTCAATCGTTTGACGAGCGCTGTGTGAGCTTGCGTTGTCGTGGTGCAGGATGATGCGTCGCTTTGAGTTAGATTTTCGAAGTTCCGCGATGACTTGTGGTAAACAAACTGTAGTATACCACTCTGCGTTAACCGTTCTACGATCTTCAAGTGCAATAGTCGCAACATGGCCGGTTTTTCCAACGAACGTGGCCACCATCTTCTTTGAAGTGCTTCGAGAACGAACAACTTTAGTCGGCTTTGGCTCGTCTTGAAAGACCCAGATTGTAGATTGTTGTTTGGTATCAGGATCGTAGGCATAGATCCAAGATTCGTCACCACTTATGATGTCGTAGACGTGATTTGACTCCCCTCGGTTGAACCTTTGCAGAGTTTTCTTACACCATCTGACGCGGGCCGCCTTGTGATCGTCGGAAAGCAGATGCGGTATCCAACGGCAAACTAGCTTTCTCACACCAAGCGCTTCATGCAAGATCTTCTGAATGGTTGTCCCTGAGATGCCTAATAGAGCCTCTATCTCTCGATACGTCACATGACGATCTTCGAGAATTAGTTGTCTCACAGCAATGATGTTATCTTCAGTGAAGGCGGATTTTGGGCGTCCTTCGCGAAATCTGTCACTAACACTAGTATGTCCACGCTGGAATTCTAAATACCAGCGTTCGACAGTCCGCAGAGATGGGGCTACATCACTGAACACAGATGTTAGCTCTTCTAAACACTGAAGCCGTGTCAGGCCTCTTCTAAAGTTGTAGAAAATTATTGCACGAACATTTTCCTTAGAAAGATTCATTTTCGTACGTGACCTGACAGATTCAAATCGAAACTGTGACTAAACAATAGCATTAATCCTAATACTTTCAACTGTTTTGAGATTCAAAATGTAAACACATTCGAATATAGAACAGTTCCAAATTCAAAATTGCCGGAAAATATGGAAACGACAGAACTTAAAAGGCATGCCTCGTACCTAACTATAAAGTTGGTAAGTATATATTTAGGTATACAGTTGCCAGTTATGTCTAGTTTAGACGATCTAGGTCAGTAAGTAGCGATTTTACTTGATTTTATTCGTGTTATTAGCAATTTATTACTATCTACTTTCAAACTTCCTATGTCAGCTTAGATCACGTAAATGAGTACAAGGTGTATCTGTAAGTAAAAGGTAGACATTTTTTAGCGTGTACGTTTAATGGCAGATATGATGATGATCCGATATTTAAGTAGAAAATCCAGAGTTTCATGACATTGCTGCATATAAGATAAATTTTCAACTTCTACACCTCCATATAGTATAGTTCCGTATAGTAGAGCTATAGGTATTTCTTTTAAATACTTACTTTTTTAATTATATGATTTAGTCTTTTTAATTAATGCTTAAACTTAACTATCCTATCTTTGCTAGACATCATTTAAAATATACACATGATGGGAGAAGCCACTGGCACCTGAAATACAGTTTTTTAACTAGTTCGGGAGCCTATGTATTCAAATTTGATTATGTCATACTTAATTATGTCAATAAATAAATTTTTACTTAAAAAAATATATATATATATTTCATAACTATACTAGCTAGCTGACCAACCGCGGATTTGCGTGTGTGGATTTTTACTTAAAACATTATCTTTCTGCGCAGTCGATAAAAAAGTAGCCTATGTCCCAATCCTCGTCATAATGTATCTGTATACAAAATTTCGTCGGAATCGGTCCAGCCGTTTAGTCGTGAAAATGTAACAAACAGACAGAGAGACAGAGTTATTTTCGAATTTATAACATTAGTATGGAGTATGGATAATAAATGCGAAAGTCATTTTGTTTATCAACTTGTTTATTTGTAACGTTTTCGCGACTAAACGGCTGGACCCATCTTGAATAAATTTGGTATATAGATAGATTATGACCTGGATTGAGACATAGACTACTTTTTATGGACAAACAACGCGTGAAAAGCCGCGGGTGGAAGCTTTTACATAAAATTGGTCATCTGTTAGCGAAATCACATATTAAAGAAATCAATTTTACAAAATAATCAAAGACATTTCATTTCTAAAATCTTGATTTTAAACCAAAGTGGTAGCCGTCATATGATTGGTGATGCCACTGCTCAATGATATTTTAAAGAAATAGGTTTTGAAGTACTAAGGTATCCCTCGTTTTCTCCCTATTTATGACAGCCAAAGCTAAAGTGGCACTGAACATGTTGAGCTTCTTGGCTGTAAAAGCGCTAATGGTCAACTTGAGTGCAAAGTACCTATTTGGTCACTAGAGTTCTGCAGCCACTTCGACTACCGACTTAACATTCTAACAACACTAACAGTGTAATATAACTGCTCCCAATAACTTAATGGAACTTTCTATACTTGATCGAAAATGTATTTTTAAATTTTGCGATCATTATAGGTACATAGCTATTTAAAGACGGGTATTTAGCGATCGATATTCATAAAGTTTTCTATTTTGTTAGTAAAATTATAATTAAGTTCTCTTTCTCTGAAAATTATACCTAAAAACTAAGAATTCCTTATAGACTACTAAGAAAACAAGCAGATTAGCTGAGTTTTGCAACAATATTTTGACAGTTTTCTGTTGAATATGCAACTAGCTGACCCGCCCGCGGCTTCGCACGAGTAGTTTGTCTATAAAAACATTACCCTTCTATCGTAGTCGTGAAAACTTAACAAGCAGACGGACAGAGAGACAGACATAGAAACTTATAGATAAAAATACTTTCGTATTTATAATATGCTGGTAGGATACACACTGTGTTTATTTGAATTATATTTATTATGGAGGCCTCTTCTATTATTTGTTTATTTATTATATTATATTTGTTTTTATTTATCTCTTGGATGCGCGCAGCACAGGACCGGCAAGGGTGGCGCTTACAAAGGGAGGCCTATACTTACCATCTCATACACTGGGTAATTTTTCAGCCAAGCTCCACTGGGACACATTGTATTTTCTACTACCCACTAACTGTAACATTATCTGTAAGAGCGCCGGAAGTGGCAAACGAGCTACCCGGTTCCGGCGTTCTTTCGTAATTGCAACTAAACTTTTGTGTCAAATGTAATGACTTTATCTGTTCCTTCTCCGGGGTCACTTAATTACTTAAAATATCAGGAAATCTATGTTTTAAAGTTTGCAAGTTTTTAAGAAGAAAAAATAAAGATCCTGACTAGTATTTTATGGAAATCGGTTTCATTTTGCTTTTATTGGCGTAGTGTAATTTTTTTAATTGTTTCATTGATATTCATCTATTTATTTATTAAGGAATAACAAACAACTACAATATATATGTAAGGTACAGTCTGTGTTAGTACATAGTATATCATGTGTGAGCTATTGATACTGTAGTCCACGACGTTATCCACAGGTTAGTTATATACGTTTCATAAAAATAAATGTTTCAGCTAGAGGGTCTGTTAGAGGGTAACATAGATTATTAAAGTTGTGTTAACAAAAACAAACAAAGACCCTCAAAGAAGAAGAAGAATAAACAATATAAAATCAAAGAGTGAAGGTACCTAATATAGGCACTTACAAGTGTAAATCTAATTTGAAATCTGCACTAATAAGTGAGATATTTAACATCTTTTTAAATTTATAGGGAGTACAAGCGAATATGTCAATATTTGAAAAGTTTGTATTATAGGACTCAACCATACGACGAATGGGAGCACGAAGACCCGAGTTAGTGCGGCAGGTGTTAAGTGCAAACAAAGACCGAGAGCGAGTTGCTCGTGGAGTGCAGGTTCTCGGGACGACGTAGCACAGCCCTCCTACCAAGTCAATACAATTGAAATTATTGTGTACAATTTTAAAAAGGGTAATAGCTTCGAGGTATTTTCGTCTGGACTCAAGAGTAAGAAGTTTATATTTGGCTAATAAGTCGGTATATGAGTAGTAACTGCGAAAGCATTTGTAGTTCATAGTACGTAAATACTTACGCTGGACTCTCTCAATCGCTGTGGAGTATTTTTTATAGAAAGGATTCCAAACCGGCACCGCATATTCCAGCTGTGATCAAACTAGTGTCTTATAAAGATAGAGGAATGTAGAGGAAGGAATGTAGTTCATCATTATCATATCAGCCATAATAGGGCCATAGATTTTTAGGGCTAACAATTTTGTCTAGCCTGCATCCAACGGCTCTTAGCAATCTTTATTAGGTAAGTTAAGGTTACCTTTCCATCTAGTATGGAGCCATCCTACGCTGTTCTTTCCACGGTGTGGTCTCCAATCGAGATCCATTCTGCCCCGAGGGCCGTCTGTTCTTCGAGCTATATGCGCAACCCACTGCCAATTCTTTGCAAATCCTCTGGGCTACATCAGTAACTTGTTGGTCAGGTTTGAGTCAGGCTTTTAACTTCGAGATTTGAAAAAAATCCAACATAGAGTACATAGCTATTAAATTGATTTGGTGTAACATAGAGTTAAGAATCTATCTTAGTAGCCAAGAAAAAACTTTTTTGAAGTGAACACTTTTTTAGGCTCGTTGGGCATTTTTTGAGGCAAAACACCATTGAACTCGCGATACTGTTACCGTTGCTGTTACCGCCACCTCTGTATATGAAGTGAAAACTTCATGAGGCGCGTTGGACATTTTTTGAGATGGGATAAACCATTGAACTCGTGACACTGTTACCGTTACCGACACCTCTGTATATAAGTTTTGACGTTTCAAAGTGATCCTTGTGATTTTAATGAATAAAAATATTTGACTTTGACTTTAAAGTGTCTTGTAATTGTTCAAGTTTTCCCTTCTGTCGGCACTTCTT
This sequence comes from Philereme transversata, assembly GCA_963924445.1. Taxonomy (NCBI): domain Eukaryota; kingdom Metazoa; phylum Arthropoda; class Insecta; order Lepidoptera; family Geometridae; genus Philereme; species Philereme transversata. The sequence goes on from OZ004340.1 coordinate 16,713,399, forward strand.
CTTGGAGTGCCACTTTTTTATTTTTCTACTATGGTAGCCAACAAGCATATGACTCTCCAGATGGTAAGCGGTTACCGTAGTCTATGGACATTTATAACACCAAAGGTTTGTAACTCATGTGTTATCGAGATAGTAACTAATAAGTACTTTAGTCTGTCCGCGACCGCGGCTGTTGCAACACGTCGCGGTAACTAATCAAAAAGGTACATACGCGATAAATACCCGTTTAAATCAGTAATTATGCTAATAAGCTGATTGAGACACATTGCCTAAAGCGGTCGACGACTGTAGAGATTATGTTAATAGTGAATAGCGTAATTTTTACATCCTCTATATACAACCTGTTATGTACGACATTAATTTAAAACATGCATCTGGAATCGTATTAACTGATTTTAGAGGTGGGTTTAATACCGGTAGCTTGAATATTTATCCAGTAACCGATACATTTCCAATAAACAGTTTATAACGTAAATCAGCGTCGTCTTTGCGACGATGCCGCATAGTCAGTTTAACAGGTTCCTACTTACATTATGAATAAATATAATTTGATACTTATTTTATACAGGCTAATTCATTCATATTTTAGTTATTATGTTATAGGCTGTTTGAAAATTTAAAATTTTCTATGGTATTGAATTTAAAAAAATCAGTTTTACAACAACACTAACCATTAGCCCTACCTGTGTTTTTATTTAATATCATATAGGGTAAGGAAAGGAATGTTGGTGATAAAAATGACAAATACTAATTTTATAGGATTTGGCAACTAAGCAAAAAGTCACTTTTGTTTTATTGCATTATTTACTGTTTGAAGTATATACTGAGAAGAGTTAACATAACAAATAACTAAAAATTTTGAGAATAAATGTCAATTGAATACACAAGAAATCTAAGGTAAGTTGGCGACACGGTCCGGTAGATTGGTGATACTAGGTAATTCGGTGATAGAATGGAAATTGTCTGTATAATCAGTCAATTTGAACTTAAATTTAAAAATGTTTGACCCTTTAATAAATATCATAACTGATCTCGTGGTATGGCGTCAAACAATAGATGCACTGGATCCATTTGGCTCTATTCCTTTTTTTAACATCAGCTCAGTACAAGACCTCACATAATCCACACTTAAAATCATCTATCTTTACTTTTTTTTGCTTTTTGAGCAGATTTGCCCGACGTTGAGGGCTGAGGCTGAAGGCAGCTCACATTTATTAAACAATGGCGCCACTGATGCACAATTGTCAAAAAAGTTTGTTTACTAAACGCAGAAACGATGTAGCAAAACGATTCATATGTAACTATCTTCCTCTTATTCGTAGCAACTCGTTAGCGTTGTCTCTTGAATGTGCTTGGATAGGTAACAGTGTGATAATCTACAAAAAAACTATCACCAAATAATTATATCACCAATATATCCCCCCTTACCCTATAACAAAATACGTTGTGTAAACAGACTGTGTGGTAAACAGAGAAATGTAATGAGGTAGGGAACACATCGACAATACCCCGGGTATTGCCGGTGTCAATAGGTTAGCCTGTTTCCTCACAAAAAACATAAAAAAACAACAACAGCATAAATCATCAGCATTAATCACGAAATGATATTTATTTGAAGCGTTCATTACGGGATAGCTAATTGCGTCCCCGCGCCGGTTTCAGCCCATAAATTACTGAAATTGGACAAGTTTCAGGAGGTGGCGATCAAGAACTAGCGGAATTATAAGGTGCAGCCCAGACAGAAGAACTTAAGTCGGGGACGAGGCAAAGACGTGGTGCCTCTTACACCTTCATACACAATGTACAGAACCGTCGCGACACAAAACATACAGAAAAGATGGGACGCAGATGCCTGCTCTCATTTGGTATGTCTCTAATGGAATAAGATCTGCACTAATGTCCTACATTGGACTGTTTTGTATATGAAATGTTGACGACTTTAGAAGGTTTCCTACTGAGGGCCTCATAAGTAAAAGTAGCTCAGCGAGCTATGGAGAGAGATACGAGTATGCTTCACATTATAAGAGATCTAACACGAAATAGGGCGATCCGTAGATAAACTACGGGAAATTTAGTTTATCTACGGATCGTATTTATACGCACAAAGCGGTACTCTTCCACCTTTATTATGCGCACCGCCAAGGAGTGGAACGCCTTGCCTGAGTCTGTGTTTCCTGATAACTACAACCTAGGGATCTTCAAGTCACGAGTGAATAGGTTTCTTCTAGGCAAGCGTGTACCATCGTAGACTGCATCATCGCTTACCATCAGGCGAGATAGTGGTCAAACGCTAGCCTATAATTTATAAAAAAAAAAAAAAAAAAAAAAAATATTATACTAGCTGACCCGGGGATCTTCGTACCGCCTTGACATGCATATGACGCGGATTTACGTCGCCCCGGTAGAATTGTCAATCGGCCATCATTAACTGCATCTATGTATGCGAAAAATAAATTTCATCATAATTTTTTTGCATGATTTTTTCTGATATTTTAATAGTTATTCTGTTATTTGGGGTGGAGACAAATTCAATAAATCTAAGATCATCAAAATCGGTCCAGCCGTTCTTGAGTTATAAATGGTGTAACTAACCCGACTTTGTTTATATATACCTATATATAAGAAAGATGATGTAGATAGATTGTTAGGGGGCGTCTTCCGTTACCTAGTGTGATATACCTAATAATATACTCGATCACACACATGCATAAATTAGCCATGGTAATGTGGATCCTTACAGATAAACTTTTATTCGTGTATGTAAAATGCTAATTTGATTGTATTCTGTTTTATGTCCCATATATAAAAAATTAAAAATACATAGAAAATACTTTATTGTCCACTATAAAACAAAACAGTTGAACAAGAACAACGTAAATCTATTTGATATAGCCTACCTGATTTTCAAAATAAAGTAGCAGTGATCTCTGAGAACTGACTGGCATTGGGATAGAATAGTTTTTGAGTGGAGTCCTATCTATTAGGTACAGATTACTGGGTGAAGTTAGGTGCAGGCCGCACCAGTCGCTCAGGAAATGTATTGGGGGGGTACATGTCTATCGGCTGAGATGGTGATAGAAGGCAGCATAATACGAATAAGAATAGGAAGACCCATTAGAAGCAGTTTAGGTCTAAATCTGATGATCTTGTGAACAGATTTTTGTTAATACAAATTGAAGATGGAACTAGCATATGGCTCCCATATGGATGTTCTCCATATGGATGTTAAGTGATAACCATGGATGACCGTTGCTCAAGACCGATAAAATTGGCGTAATAAAAAGGAGACACTCTGACGACCTCCGTGGCGCAGTGGGCAAATAGCCGGCTGAGGCGCGGTTCGATGCCCGCCGCGGAACAAATGTTTGCATGATCTACAGATATCTGTTCCAGGTCTGGTTGTTTTTCTATATATTATAAGTATGTACTTACAAAAAAAAGTATGTAAGTAATCTATCAGTTATCTGGTTCCCATAGTACAAGCCCTGCTTAGTTTGGGGCTAGATAGCGCTGTGTGAAGTGTCCAGCAATATTTATTTATTTAGTATCTATCCGGCCTCCAGCACCCACTGTTGGGTATAGGCCTCCTCTCTATGTCGCCAGTCCAATCGGTCTGGAGTAAGTCTCATTCATTGCTGTCCAACTTCCGTTACGAGATCGTCAGACCATAGAGCCGGTGGTCTGCCCTGCGTCGACGTCCATCTCTTCGCCACCACTCTGTGTCATTTTGCCTAGCAAAGTATAAATATGTATTAACAAAAAAAAAGTAAATAAATATTCTATCAGCAATCTGGTTCCCATAGTACAAGCTTTGCTTAGTTTGGGGCTAGATAGCGCTGTGTAAAATGTCCGGCATTTTTATTTATTACTATACCCATTAGTACGTGCTTGATGCTGCATAGATAAATATATAGGTCTTAGTAGATAACGTAGAAAGGAGGATGCGAAGAAGAATGTAGTAGAAAAGTCAGAATTAAAATGATAAACCGCACAGTGTTCTTTCTTATACCACCCAATAGTCTCGTGTTGCCGCCACCATTAGTTTAGTTTCTTGCAGACTCCGGCTGACTTTCTTGAGAATAAATTACTTAATGAACCGGAATATTGTTCCCTACTATCTACTCTTTATTCTATGTAATTTCTCTACTAACTATTTTATATGCTGTATACTATTGTCATACTAACTGCTGTTGAAGCTATGGTCGTGATGCGGTTATTTGATAAGGTGGCGTTATTTATGTCTGTCTCGTGATTGCTTTAGGGATAGATGTTATCATAACCTTCCTTTTGTTTTATCTTAGTTGGGTAAAATGACTACTCTCATTCTGACGAACCTATCAAAGTATATAGGTATATCAAGCGTCTGAATACAGCTTCACCACATAACTAAATAGCGTATACTCTAGTTCCTTCTACGGGAAATCATTCACTGTCGAAGCAGTGCGTCTGTGGAACGCTTTGCCAGTAGAAATTAGACGGGCTCCGTCACAACGGAGCCCGTCTAATTTCTACTGGCAAAGCGTGGTATAGCACTCTTTTAAGCAGAGAATAAAGCAGTATTATCTTAAGGCCTAAGTTTCTTCTCATTTGAGTTATCTATTTATTTATTTTAATGAACTCCGTTTTAGACGATTTGTAAGCATAATGATATTGGTTTATTAGTTGGGTATACATGGTCTATAGTATATTAGGTATTTATTTATGTATTAGGATTATAAATACAGTTTTTTATCATTAATTTTTTTTAATTTCTCCATATTAGTAATTACAGTCTGTACACCGCTGTCAATTACTCCTTTGCTCATCACTTTCCATCCAAAGGTTGGCTGGAAGAAATCGCTTTCAGCGATAAGGCCACCCATTACTATATTTAGAATTATGTAATTGGTTTTTTTAAGTACTCCTGGTGTACAATAAAGCATTGTTCTATTCTATTCAAAATTTTGGTAATTTTTGTCTATAGTATCTTTCGAGGCAGTCTTAGAGCATCAAACGTTGCATTGACCGGCGTTTGTCAAAACTGGTGTTTGACTACATGTACTTTGGTTGCTATTTTATTTACTTTTATGCGCGTCACGCAGTTACTATTTTATGTTAAGAATATGCAATTCAAAGGACCCATCACACATGGTGGATATAATATATATTTTCATCTTACATTGGATTGGATTGCGAGATATATTTTACATCGTTTATGATGTGCTTTAGGGTTCCGGATCAAAACAGTAAAAACGGAACCCAAACTCGACCGGACAAACCAACCTTACAAACTACAAACGGCTTCGGACGATGTCTCTTTCTTTATTTTATACTAGCTGACCCGCCCGCGGCTTCGCGCACGTGGTTTTTTAATAAAAATATTACAGTCATAATCTATGTGTACCAAAATTCATCGAAATCAGTCCAGCCGTGAAAAGTCGTGAAAAGTAAACAAACAAACAGAGTTACTTTCGCATTTATAATATATTAGCTGTTGCCCGCGACTTCGTACGCGTTATACTACTAAATGTGTAGGTAACCCAGAAATAAAGCTAAACTCGCTGTTGCAACTTGACTTGACACCCCATTTTTATCCCATGGCACCTGATTTATGGGATAAAATGTGCCTATGTGTTAATCCAGGTTATAATCTATGTTGCCAACCTCCATCTCCCATAGCAGTGGCCTAACTATATAGGTAATGATGTATATAGTTAGTAGAGATGACCCTAACCCCTGAGAGATGGGGTCCGCAAAAGCGGACCAACGCCACCGGGATCGCGGAAGAATGTTATCTGTACCTGTGTCCCCGGTATAAAACGAGCGGCGGCACGCCGCCGTGGAGATTTAACCGGTACGAGTGCGACATTACCGCTTCCTGGGTTAAGAGCGGTATTCAAGAAGACAAAAGAAAAGAAGACAAGAAGAAAAAAACAATATTATAATCTACGTACATACCAAATTTTATCGAAATCGGTTGAGCCGTTACACAGTGATTGAGTAACAAACAAGCAAATAAACAAACACCGTAATCTTCGCATTTGTAATATTAGTGTGATTAAAATATATGTTTGATTTGGTCGGCCCAGTTTGGCCGACGAAGTCCGGCAACGTAGAACGATGACGGATTTGGTGCATTTGAGCCGGTCTCACACACTTGACACAGCTAGACTAGTTTACTTCAGCTACTTCCACAGCATTATGTGATCGGTATACTGCTGTGGGGGAGTGCTGCAGATATGAACACCGTTTTTGTGCTGCAGAAGAGGACTGTTCGTGCAATTTATAATATGGGCCCCAGAGAATCATTACGCAATAAGTTAAATGAAATAAATATTATAACATTCCCTTGTCAATACATCTATAAAAATCTAATGATGTATGTTCACAAAAATATTAATTTGCTTAAGAAAACCCCATAAAGTTAGTAAATCGTTTAAAGGGCAAGGTGTACGCTTTTATAACAAACTCCCAACTCCAACAAAATATCGGATTATTTAGACCATAGAGAATCTTAGTATTGAAATTGCTTCAACTTGTTCAAAATGTTACAATTTAGAAGAAATTTATATTCTGTATTAGGTATTCTAAAAGGATCATTAAAAAAACAACCAGCCTTGTTTCTTGCCTTTCTTTCCTGGCTTGGTCGCGAAGGAACAGGCAGTAAAATTGACATTGCAAAGTGATCCTTGTGATTTTAATGAATAAAAATATTTGACTTTGACTTTCACAAAATGTACCCTTGACACAATGTTAAATGTCAAGGGTAGGTATGTGATTTTTTTCTGGGTTCCGCGTTCTTAAACATTCGCAAATCTCACGTAACATTTATCGATATTCAAATAACCATTACCATTTTATTCGCTACAGAAGTTCTGCAAAAACTTATTCCAGTTCCAGTAAAGCCGCGAGAAATGTTTCTTTAATAATTACGTCGCATCTCCAACATTTCTCACAATTTTACGCCAGGGTGACTTAAAAAACAAATGGCTCCCTAGATGGTACTAGAGGCTTATTTATACAGAAAGCAGGATACCAGCTTTTATCACAACGAACTGAATTATATATTGCAAATAAAATAGACTTTTATTGGCGCATAGGATGATAAAAAAATACATTCGGTTAATGGGACGCTCCAAGATTGTAGGATTTGTATCGGGACTTGCCTCGTCAAAAGTAATTTATTTGGACAACTGCCTTTGTAGTCGAAAGATTAACAAAAAAATAGATTACAGAATTTTTACATTAATGACTTGCTGCACATATGTGCTTGACTCAGCAAGTTCCGACTAAAATAATTCTAATTTTAGGAGCCACCCCCTTCTCCTCAGCTTCTTTTGTACCATTGGTTATTTCTTTAGACCCCTGTCTCAAGCATAGTCCTTAGAAAAGGGCTGTAATTGTGTCCATTTGTGAGAACAACTTTTAGATATCAAAAACTTTAATATTTTTGTCTACACAAATTTATTGTGTAAATAATTATTTGGTCGTCTAAAAAATCTATGACTTTACGATCAGAAGTTAAATTTATTTCCTTCAGGGATACCGTTTAATCGTATCGGTAAATTCTAAACTCTGGCAACCTGTTTTCTAAGTAAATACGCTCTGACAACACTTGCCGGTCTCTTTAGTTATCAGTAAAATTGCTTCGTCTAGTGAGATAATAAGCGTTTGTTTAAGAGTAAAAAGCTTTTAGATCTCCGAGGACAAAAGTTTGTGGTGAAGTCTGTTAAATTGGGCATTATTTGGGATGTCCTGTGCGAAAAGCATTATTATCCTCGGAATAAGCTACGTAAGTTCTACGCGATGCTACGTGTTGCTACGCAGGTACTACGCGTCGTAGTAATTGCCGTAGCTTCGCTACGGTAACAATTCTTATTCCAAACATAACATTTCCAGGACTTTCGCATTCCATTAGAATGCTGATGGGGTTGCCACGTTTCTGCAGTGCATCAGGTATGTTCAGTGAGGCGCACACGGATGGCTTCCACGCCATTATAAGAAAGCGGTGTGCGTCGAGCTTGAAACGCCTGCGTGGCAGCCCCAACCTCATTCTGAGCACATTGGCGGGCAGGTGGGGTTCTCCGTTTCTGGGGCACTTGTTAAGCCTCCATGAAACCCCCTTATAAGGGACGTTGCCCCAGTCACTGATAGTCCCACGTGTCCAAGTACGTGTATGTATGTATGTGTATGTCTCTCTGTATGTTGTTATTTTTATTATAATTTAATTTAATTTAATTGTAGAATTTTTATTTAATTTTAATTCATTTGATTTTATTTTATTTAGCTTAATTTAGTTTGATTTGATTTGGGTAATTTTATTTAATTTATTTTATATTTGTAACATGTATGAGTATATTCAATGGCTTGAAATAAACAATTTTTATTTTATTTTATTTTATTTTATTATTTATTATACGTTACTTTCAGTTAGTATTCCATAAGTCAGGATGCAGGTCCTTCGTCATGTATCGGAATAAACTTTCTACTCAGGTTTTCTCACGATGCTTTCATACCTTGTGGTAAACTAATGGCTATATTACACGATTCAACCTTCTTGTCACTTTCAATGTCCCCTTTCAACCAAAGTAAATCAATTTGTGATTCACCTTGGTTGAAAGATGACATTCACTTTTATGTTTACATGAATCAATTTGATTGCTTTATCGAAATTGAACGGCAGAAGTGACCCATTCTGCATGGCTTTCGTGATAGTTAAAAGCGGGTATTTTAATAAGTAAGACTTTCGGTTTTCAGGTGCCTTTAAACACCGACATTAGCAGTGTGATTACAGCTTATATAATTTATTGATAATAGCAGACAATTATTCCGTTGACAAATGTCTTAAATGAAATCAATGGAACACGCATAATGCCTTGTTTACACGAGCTCAGTACTGATAGCTTCGTACTAAGCTGTTTAGTGGCAAGTATTTAACTAATACTAATCACCAATACTTGACTGATTAGCATGTTTAGGTACACGCAAGGTGTAAGTGTAAGAAATAACTAAGCAAATCGTAAATACGGGAGTCAGACACGTTTAAATTAGATCACGAATGAATGAAATTATCGTTTGACTTATTCTTGACAGCACTACAGACTGCTCATATAACTTATTTTTACCTAACTAATACACGATAACCTAATAACACATCCTCCCGTGAACCGTGCGATGGGTTTTTCCTTATCAGGGCTCAGTTATCTCGTGTTTCTGTCAGTCAACCGCTTGTAATCTGATTTCTTGCTTGCCGCATCTTAATTACGTACTTTTGTTTTGCTTTGCATTGTTTTGGATCGTTATGGTTAACTGGCCGCACGTGGCTTTGCTAACAAAATAAACTTGCTTAAAAATTGAAACGTGTCGTAAGTATAAAGTGCACCTTATTATGACATTCCTTTATGACATTCCCTTGTCAATATACCTATCTATGAAAATCTAATGTATGTTCACAAAAATATTAATTTGTTTAAGATAAATAGCGATAATCATAATTATAATACTAGAAATAAAGATAAACTCGCTGTTGCTACTTGTAAACTCCATAAAGTTAGTAAATCGTTTAAAGGGAAAGGTGTACGCTTTTATAACAAACTCCCAAGGGATCTACAAAAATTGACAAGTAAGAAATTTAAAAACGTAATTAAACAAAATCTTTATAAAAGAGCCTACTATAAAATATCGGATTATTTAGATGATAGAGAAGCTTGGGATTGAAATTGCTCCAACTCGTTCAAAATGTTACAATTCAGACGTAATTTATTTTCTATATTATGTATTGTAAAAGGATCATTAAAAAAACAACCAGCCTTGTTTCTTGCCTTTCTTTCCAGGCTTGGTCGCGAAGGAACAGGCAGTAAAATTGACGTTTCAAAGTGATCCTTGTGATTTTACTGAATAAAAATATGTATTTGACTTTGACTTTGACTTTGACCTAGATTTACTGGAGCAAATATACCTGATTATTATCTACAAAGAACAATCCTGTTTTAGCATACATTAAACAACACTTAGTTTGACAAGCTCACGAGTCCGTGACTACGAGTATAACTATGTGTGAGGTGGGAATTGATAAAGATGATAGACAAAATTGAAGGTAGCAGCCGAAATTTTAAGATTTTTATTCATTTATTTATTTTATTCTGAACATTAACACATTCAAATAATATCACTAGCTATATTTCAAATGTCACCAAAATGACACTTTTAAAATTTTATATGAATTTCTCTGTTAGATTCATCATTGGCTTGCGTAAATACGATCACATTTCTGAGTATAGCCACAGGCTCAAGTGGCTACCCATCTGCCTTCGCTGGAATGCTCACATCCTTTCCCTCTTTACAGCTTCCTTTTCATTCCTTCTACTCCATCCTACCTCAAAAAACGCTTTGAGTTTCTTCATGTCTCCAACTCCCGATCTTTACGCTCCGCTGAAAACCTTAAATTGAAAACTCCTCATCATACCTCAGTATCTTATACTACAGTCCGTCTAAAAAGAGTAGAAATTAATGTTTAAGGAACTAACTATATTCTGTGGCTGGCAACACTTCATTAAATGTCACTCTTGTCACTTGCTTGTCATTGTAATGTAAACATTGTTTGCTTTCATTTGAATTCTTGCTTCAATTCTAGTTTTTATCCAAAAACTTATTATAAACATTTGAAAAATTAATAAAACAATCCGCAGCGGCACTCGTGAAGTGATATACAAAGTTTTTGCGATGTTTAGCCGAAGTCCAAGCCGGCAGATTGCCCACGCAGATGGAACACGTTTAAAAACGAACAGCGGATCTGACTGGTAAGTTATGAATTAATATAGTAACTTTTAGTCACTTTACACTCCTTTAAATAGTAATGTCTTATCCAAGAGTAGTCTTATCGAGAAATATTTACTTTTATATGTACAGCTGAGGTTATGAAAATAAAACATATTTATAGTGCGTGTGACTGGTTTTGATACTTAAAATATATAATTTATTATTTTCAGGTAAATCCGAGAGTACAGTGCGACGAATAGTTTCGGAAGGATTCAGCAGAGGATAGCAGCAGCAGCAGTGAGTCTGAAGCAGAATCAGAAGATTCCTGTCAGCCTAGTACTTCTCGGCAAGATTGTCCTGGGGCAATAGATGACAACATGTTTGGTGTCGAATATTTAGATTTTGATATGTTGGACGACTAATTTTATGAATAAATATTTTATTAATAACACTTAACTCTTGTTTTATTATTTTACTAGGTGTGCCCTCTAGTTATTCCAGGTAATAATCTATTCCTGTGCCAAATTCCATCCATCCTCCCAATCTTCCGTATTTATATTAATACTAGAGGTTGCGTTGTGCGCGAGCTGCTCGCAGCTCGCGTGTTTTTCTTTTAGTCGAAGAAGTAATTAAAGAGGATATCGAGCTGTTAAAAGCCATCAAAGAGGATATCCATGTGTAAGAAGCAGTCAAAGACGATATCGAAATGGAAGAAGCAATCAAATCAAAGAGGATTTCCAAGTGGAAGCAGCAATCAAAGATGATATCGAAGTGGAAGAAGCAATCAAAGAGGATATTGAAGTGAAAGAAGCAATCAAATAGGATATCGAAGTAGCAGAAACAATCAAAGAGGAAATTAAAGTTGAGGAAGAAACCAAAGAGGATACCAAGGTGGTAGAAGCATTCTAAGAGGATGACGAAGTAAAAAAAGCAATCAAAGACGATATCGAAGTGGAAGAAGCAATCCAATGGATATTGAAGATGAAGAAGGAATAAAAGAGGATATCGAAGCGGAACAAGCAATCGTAGAGGATATCAAAGTTAAAGAAGCAATCAAAGATAAACAAGCAATCAAAGAGAAAAAAATTGGATGTTCCAAAATGATCATGATAATGGTTGTATAAAAAAAATTGAACGTTGCAAAAAAGATCATGATGAACGTTGCATAAAAAAAAATCTGGACGTTCCAAAATGATCATGATTGACGTTGCATAATATAAATGTATGTTGCAAAATGATAATGATCAAAAATTTGTACTAATATTTTGTCAAAGTTTGCTAGTGCTATCTCTTCCCGTTTAGAAGATACGAGCGATTAAAGTTTTGTAAGAAAAATCATAAATTTGTTGATTGGATATCGAAGTGGAAGAAACTATCAAAGAGAATGTTGAAGTGGAAGAAGCAATCAAATAGGATATCGAAGTGGCAGAAACAATCAAAGAGGAAATTGAAGTTGAGTAAGCAATCAAAGAGGATACCGAGGCGGTAGAAGCATTCAAAGAAGATGACGAAGTGAAAAAAGCAATCAAAGACGATATCGAAATGGAAGAAGCAGTCAAAGACGATATCGAAGAGGGAGAAACAATCAAAGAGGAAATTGAAGTTGAGTAAGAGGATATCGAAGTTAAAGAAGCAGTCAAAGATGATGTCGAAGTGGAAAAAACATTCAAAGAAGATGACGAAGTGAGAGAAGCATTCAAAAAGGATGTCAAGGATGACAATAAAAAAACAGTTGCACCAAAAATTTATACCAATATTTTGTACAAGTTTGCTAGGGCTATCTCTTCCCGTTTAGAAGATACGAGCGATTGAAGTTTTGTATGAAAGACCACAATTTTGTAGAGAACATAATGAAGTAACTGAAGCAATTAAAGAGGATATGAAAGTAGAAGAAGCATTTTAAAGGGATAACGAAGTGGAACATGCAAAAATAGAAGATGTCGAGGCGGAAGAAACAATCAAAGAGGATATCGAAGTGGAAGAAGCAATCAAAGAGGGTATCGAAGTGGAAGAAGCCATCACAGAGGATATCGAAGTGAAAATGCTATCAAAGACGATATCGAAGATGAAGACGCAATCAAAGAGAATAATGCAGTGCAAGAAGCAATCAAAAGGAAATCGAAGATGATATCGAAGTGGAAGGAGTAAACAAAGAGGATATTGAAGTGGGAGAAGCAATCAAATAGGATATCGAAGTAGCAAAAACAATCAAAGAGGAAATTGAAGTTGACTAAGGAATCAAAGAGGATACCGAGTTGGTAGAAGTATTCAAAGAGGATGACGAAGTGAAAAAAGCAATCAAAGACGATATCGAAGTGAAAGAAATAGTCAAAGACGATATCAAAATGGAACAAGCAATCAAAGCGGATATCGAAGTGGAAGAAGCAATCAAAGAGGATATCAAAGTGGAAGAAGCCATCACAGGATATCGAAGTAAAAATGCAATCAAAAACGATATCGAATATGAAGACGCAATCAAAGAAAATATTGCAGTGCAAGAAGCAATCAAACGGAAATCAAAGAGGAAGGAGCCGTTACAGAGGATACCGAAGTGAAAATGCCATCAAAGAGGATATCAAAGATGAAGAAGCAATCCAATGAATATTGAAGATGAAGAAGGAATAAAAGAGGATATCGAAGTGGAACAAGCAATCGTAGAGGATATCAAAGTTAAAGAAGCAATCAAATAGGATATCAATGTGGAAGAAGCAATCAAAGAGGATATCGAAGTGGAACAAGCAATCAAAGAGAAAAAAATTGGATGTTCCAAAATGATCATGATAATAGTTGTATAAAAAAAATTGAACGTTGCAAAAAAGATCATGATGAACGTTGCATAAAAAAAATCTGGACGTTCCAAAATGATCAGGATTGACGTTGCATAATATAAATGTATGTTGTAAAATGATAATGATCAAAAATTTGTACTAATATTTTGTCAAAGTTTGCTAGTGCTATCTCTTCCCGTTTAGAAGATACGAGCGATTAAAGTTTTGTAAGAAAAATCATAAATTTGTTGATTGGATATCGAAGTGGAAGAAACTATCAAAGAGAATGTTGAAGTGGGAGAAGCAATCAAATAGGATATCGAAGTGGCAGAAACAATCAAAGAGGAAATTGAAGTTGAGTAAGCAATCAAAGAGGATACCAAGGTGGTAGAAGCATTCAAAGAAGATGACGAAGTGAAAAAGCAATCAAAGACGATATCGAAATGGAAGAAGCAGTCAAAGACGATATCGAAGTGGGAGAAGCAATCAAAGAGGATATCGAAGTTAAAGAACCAGTCAAAGATGATGTCGAAGTGGAAAAAACATTCAAAGAAGATGACGAAGTGAGAGAAGCATTCAAAAAGGATGTCAAGGATGACAAAAAAAAACAGTTCCACCAAAAATTTACACCAATATTTTGTACAAGTTTGCTAGGGCTATCTATTCCCGTTTAGAAGATATGAGCGATTGAAGTTTTGTATGAAACACCACAATTTTGTAGAGCGCATAATGAAGTAACTGAAGCAATTAAAGAGGATATGAAGTAGAAGAAGCATTTTAAAAGGATAACGAAGTGGAACATGCAAAAATAGAAGATGTGGAGGCGGAAGAAACAATAAAAGAGGATGACGAAGTGTAACAAGCATTCAAAGAGAATGTTCGAATAGTGGATGTCGCATAATAAAAAAAAAATTGACGTTCAAAAATGATCACAGTGGATGTTGCATAATAAAAAAAAATTGACGTTCCAAAAGTGATCATTGTGGATGAGGCATAATTAAAAAAAAAATTGACGTTCCAAAATGATCATTGCTGATGAGGCATAATTAAAAAAAATTGATGTTCCAAAATTATCACAGTGGATGTTGCATAATAAAAAAAAAGAAATTGACGTTCCAAAATGATCATTGTGGATGAGGCATAATTTAAAAAAAATGATTTTCCAAAATGATCACAAAGGATTTTGCATAATAAAAAAAAATGACGTTCCAAAAGTGATCATTGTGGATGAGGCATAATTTAAAACAAAATGATATTCCAAAATGATCACAAAGGATTTTGCATAGTAAAAAAAAAATTGACGTTCCAAAAGTGATCATTGTGGATGAGGCATAATTAAAAAAAATTGATTTTCCAAAATGATCACAAAGGATTTTGCATAATAAAAAAAAATTGACGTTCCAAAATGATCATTGTGGATGAGGCATAATTAAAAAAAATTGATTTTCCAAAATGATCACAAAGGATTTTGCATAATAAAAAAAAATTGACGTTCCAAAAGTGATCATTGTGGATGAGGCATAATTAAAAAAAATTGATGTTCCAAAACGATCACAGTGGATTTTACATAATAAAAAAAAAAAAAAAAAATTGACGTTCCAAAATGATCATTGTGGATGAGGCATAATTTAAAAAAAATTGATTTTCCAAAATGATCACAAAGTATTTTGCATAATAAAAAAAAAAAAGTTGACGTTCTAAAAGTGATCATTGTGGATGAGGCATAATTAAAAAAAATTGATTTTCCAAAATGATCACAAAGGATTTTGCATAATAAAAAAAAAAAAAATTGACGTTCCAAAGTGATCATTGTGGATGAGGCATAATTAAAAAAAATGATGTACCAAAATATCACAGTGGATGTTGCATAATAAAAAAAAAACAATGACGTTCCAAAGTGATCATAGTGGATGAGGCATAATTGAAAAAAAAAATGATGTTCCAAAATGATCACAGTGGATGATGCATAATAAAAAAATAAAAAATAATTGACGTTCCAAAGTGATCATTGTGGATGAGGCGTAATTCAAAAAATGATGTTCCAAAATGATCACAGTGGATGATGCATAATAAAAAAAAATTGACGTTCCAAAGTGATCATTGTGGATGAGGCATAATTAAAAAAAATGATGTACCAAAATGATCACAAAGGATTTTGCAGAATAAAAAAAAAAAAAAAAATGACGTTCCAAAAGTGATCATTGTGGATGAGGCATAATTAAAAAAAAATTGATGTTCCAAAATAAACATGATGAACATTGCATACTAAAAAAAAAAAAAATTGGATGTTCCAAAATGATGATGATGACCTTTGCAAAAACTATGAAAGTTGTCTCATGCCCCTCCACCAACATTATATAGAATCAAGCAAATTTACAGTAATTTTATAGTACACACAAGCCATTGGCTCCCTACAAAAACAGTATGAAAATTACGGCAAACGAAATATACGGTTTACGGTATTCATACAGAAATATTTTGTATGGGACAATTTTTTTTTTGTATGAAAGACAATTTTTTTTTCATGGAACCGGATATAAAAAGATGTCCTCTGCAACATTAGTTTTTGCACCAACTCTCTAAGACCTATACTTTCCGAGATACGAGGTCGATGTGAGCGAATGGGGGACAAAAGGGGTACTTTAGGATTTATTCCCAACTCATCGGAACTCCCTCTATACGATCCCACCAAACATTTTCACCCTACGAGGTGGCATCTGGGAGAACAAACATGTCAATGAGTCAATCAGTCAGTCAGTCAGTCAGTCAGTCAGTGGTAATCGAGCTTTATATAATATAACTAGAGGTTGCGTTGTGCGCGAGCTGCTCGCAGCTCGCGTGTTTTTCTTTTAGTCGACGAAGTAATTAAAGAGGATATCGAGCTGTTAAAAGCCATCAAAGAGGATATCCATGTGTAAGAAGCAGTCAAAGACGATATCGAAATGGAAGAAGCAATCAAATCAAAGAGCATTTCCAAAGGGAAGCAGAAATCAAAGATGATATCGAAGTGGAAGAAGCAATAAAAGAGGATATTGAAGTGAAAGAAGCAATCAAATAGGATATCGAAGTAGCAGAAACAATCAACGAGGAAATTAAAGTTGAGTAAGCAGTCAAAGAGGATACCGAGGTGGTAGAAGCATTCTAAGAGGATGACGAAGTGAAAAAAGCAATCAAAGACGATATCGAAGTGGAAGAAACAGTCAAAGACGATCTCGAAGTGTAAGAAGCATTCAAAGAGGATATCGAAGTGGAAGAAGCAATCAAAGAGGGTATCGAAGTGGAAGAAGCCATCACAGAGGATATCGAAGTGAAAATGCTGTCAAAGACGACGATGAGGCATAATTAAAAAAAATTATGTACCAAAATGATCACAGTGGATGTTGCATAATAAAAAAAAAAATTGACGTTCCAAAGTGATCATTGTGGATGAGGCATAATTAAAAAAAAAATGTACCAAAATGATCACAGTGGATGTTGCATAATAAAAAAAAATTGACGTTCCAAAGTGATCATTGTGGATGAGGCATAATTAAAAAAAATGATGTACCAAAATGATCACAGTGGATGTTACATAATAAAAAAAAATTGACGTTCCAAAGTGATCATAGTGGATGAGGCATAATTGAAAAAAAATGATGTTCCAAAATGATCACAGTGGATGATGCATAATTAAAAAAAATTGATGTTCCCAAATGAACATGATAAACGTTGCATAATAAAAAAACAGGGGAAAAAATTGACGTTCCAAAATGATCATTGTGGATGAGGCATAATTAAAAAAAAAATGATGTTCCAAAATGATCACAGTGGATGATGCATAATGAAAAAATAAAAAATAATTGACGTTCCAAAGTGATCATTGTGGATGAGGCGTAATTAAAAAAATGATGTACCAAAATGATCACAGTGGATGTTGCATAATAAAAAAAAAATTGACGTTCCAAAGTGATCATTGTGGATGAGGCATAATTAAAAAAAATGATGTACCAAAATATCACAGTGGATGTTGCATAATAAAAAAAAATAATTGACGTTCCAAAGTGATCATTGTGGATGAGGCATAATTAAAAAAAACGGTGTTCCAAAATGATCACAGTGGATGATGCATAATAAAAAAATAAAAAAATTGACGTTCCAAAGTGATCATTGTGGATGAGGCATAATTAAAAAAAAATGATGTTCCAAAATGATCACAGTGGATGTTGCATAATAAAAAAAAATTGACGTTCCAAAGTGATCATAGTGGATGAGGCATAAATGAAAAAAAATGATGTTCCAAAATGATCACAGTGGATGATGCATAATTAAAAAAAATTGATGTTCCCAAATGAACATGATAAACGTTGCATAATAAAAAAACAGGGGAAAAAATTGACGTTCCAAAATGATCATTGTGGATGAGGCATAATTAAAAAAAAAATGATGTTCCAAAATGATCACAGTGGATGATGCATAATGAAAAAATAAAAAATAATTGACGTTCCAAAGTGATCATTGTGGATGAGGCGTAATTAAAAAAATGATGTACCAAAATGATCACAGTGGATGTTGCATAATAAAAAAAAATTGACGTTCCAAAGTGATCATTGTGGATGAGGCATAATTAAAAAAAATGATGTACCAAAATGATCACAGTGGATGTTGCATAATAAAAAAAAATTGACGTTCCAAAGTGATCATAGTGGATGAGGCATAATTGAAAAAAAAATGATGTTCCAAAATGATCACAGTGGATGATGCATAATAAAAAAAAAATTGACGTTCCAAAGTGATCATTGTGGATGAGGCATAATTAAAAAAAATGATGTACCAAAATGAACACAGTGGATGTTGCATAATAAAAAAAAAATTGACGTTCCAAAGTGATCATTGTGGATGAGGCATAATTAAAAAAAATGTGGATGTTCCAAAATAAACATGATGAACGTTGCATACTAAAAAAAAAAAAAAAATTGGATGTTCCAAAATGATGATGATGACCTTTGCAAAAACTATGAAAGTTATCTCATGTTCCTCCACCACCATTATATACCTAGAATCAAGCAAATTTACAGTAATTTTATAGTACACACAAGCCGTGGGCTCCCTACAAAAACAGTATGAAAATTACGGCAAACGAAATATACGGTTTACGGTATTCATACAGAAATATTTTGTATGGGACAATTTTTTTTTGTATGAAAGTCAATTTTTTTTTCATGGAACCGGATATAAAAAAATGTCCTCTGCAACATTAGTTTTTGCACCAACGCTGTAAGACTTATACTTTCCGAGATACGAGGTGGATAGGAGCGAATGGGGGACAAAAGGGGTACTTTAGGATTTATTCCCAACTCACCGGAACTCCCTCTATACGATCCCACCAAACATTTCCCCCCTACGAGGTGGCATCTGGGAGAACAATGATGTCAATCAGTCAGTGAGTCAGTGGTAATCGAGCTTTATATAATATAACTAGAGGTTGCGTAGTGCGCGAGTTGCACGCAACTCGCGTGTTATTGTTTTTGTCGAAGAAGCAATCAAAGAGGATTTCGAGCTGTTAAAAGCGATCAAAAAGGATATCCATGTGTAAGAAGCAGTCAAAGACGATATCGAAATGGAAGAAGCAATCAAATCAAAGAAGATATCCAAATGGAAGCAGCAATCAAATATGATTTCGAAGTGCAAGAAGCAATCAAACAGGATATTGAAGTGAAAGCAGCAATCAAATAGGATATCGAATTAGCAGAAACTATTAAAGAGGAAATTGAAGTTGAGTAAGCAATCAAAGAGGATACCGAGGTGGTAGAAGCATTCTAAGATGACGAAGTGAAAAAAGCAATCAAAGACGATATCGAAGTGGAAGAAGCAATCAAAGAAGGTATCGAAGTGGAAGAAGCAATCTTAGAGGATATCGAAGTGGAAGAAGCAATCAAAGATGATATCGAAGTGGAAGAAGCAATCAAAGAGGATATTGAAGTGAAAGAAGCAATCAAATAGGATATCGAAGTAGCAGAAACAATCAAAGAGGAAATTAAAGTTGAGGAAGAAATCAAAGAGGATACCAAGGTGGTAGAAGCATTCTAAGAGGATGACGAAGTAAAAAAAGCAATCAAAGACGATATCGAAGTGGAAGAAGCAATCCAATGGATACTGAAGATGAAGAAGGAATAAAAGAGGATATCGAAGCGGAACAAGCAATCGTAGAGGATATCAAAGTTAAAGAAGCAATCAAAGATAAACAAGCAATCAAAGAGACAAAAATTGGATGTTCCAAAATGATCATGATAATGGTTGTATAAAAAAAAATTGAACGTTGCAAAAAAGATCATGATGAACGTTGCATAAAAAAAAATCTGGACGTTCCAAAATGATCATGATTGACGTTGCATAATATAAATGTATGTTGCAAAATGATAATGATCAAAAATTTGTACTAATATTTTGTCAAAGTTTGCTAGTGCTATCTCTTCCCGTTTAGAAGATACGAGCGATTAAAGTTTTGTAAGAAAAATCATAAATTTGTTGATTGGATATCGAAGTGGAAGAAACTATCAAAGAGAATGTTGAAGTGGAAGAAGCAATCAAATAGGATATCGAAGTGGCAGAAACAATCAAAGAGGAAATTGAAGTTGAGTAAGCAATCAAAGAGGATACCGAGGCGGTAGAAGCATTCAAAGAAGATGACGAAGTGAAAAAAGCAATCAAAGACGATATCGAAATGGAAGAAGCAGTCAAAGACGATATCGAAGAGGGAGAAACAATCAAAGAGGAAATTGAAGTTGAGTAAGCAATCAAAGAGGATACCGAGGTGGTAGAAGCATTCAAAGAAGATGACGAAGTGAAAAAAGTAATCAAAGACGATATCGAAATGGAAGAAGCAGTCAAAGACGATATCGAAGTGGGAGAAGCAATCAAAGAGGATATCGAAGTTAAAGAAGCAGTCAAAGATGATGTCGAAGTGGAAAAAACATTCAAAGAAGATGACGAAGTGAGAGAAGCATTCAAAAAGGATGTCAAGGATGACAATAAAAAAACAGTTGCACCAAAAATTTATACCAATATTTTGAACAAGTTTGCTAGGGCTATCTCTTCCCGTTTAGAAGATACGAGCGATTGAAGTTTTGTATGAAAGACCACAATTTTGTAGAGAGCATAATGAAGTAACTGAAGCAATTAAAGAGGATATGAAAGTAGAAGAAGCATTTTAAAGGGATAACGAAGTGGAACATGCAAAAATAGAAGATGTCGAGGCGGAAGAAACAATCAAAGAGGATATCGAAGTGGAAGAAGCAATCAAAGAGGGTATCGAAGTGGAAGAAGCCATCACAGAGGATATCGAAGTGAAAATGCTATCAAAGACGATATCGAAGATGAAGACGCAATCAAAGAGAATAATGCAGTGCAAGAAGCAATCAAAAGGAAATCGAAGATGATATCGAAGTGGAAGGAGTAAACAAAGAGGATATTGAAGTGGGAGAAGCAATCAAATAGGATATCGAAGTAGCAAAAACAATCAAAGAGGAAATTGAAGTTGACCAAGGAATCAAAGAGGATACCGAGTTGGTAGAAGTATTCAAAGAGGATGACGAAGTGAAAAAAGCAATCAAAGTCGATATCGAAGTGAAAGAAATAGTCAAAGACGATATCAAAATGGAAAAAGCAATCAAAGCGGATATCGAAGTGGAAGAAGCAATCAAAGAGGATATCAAAGTGGAAGAAGCCATCACAGGATATCGAAGTAAAAATGCAATCAAAAACGATATCGAATATGAAGACGCAATCAAAGAAAATATTGCAGTGCAAGAAGCAATCAAACGGAAATCAAAGAGGAAGGAGCCCTTACAGAGGATACCGAAGTGAAAATGCCATCAAAGAGGATATCAAAAATGAAGAAGCAATCCAATGGATATTGAAGATGAAGAAGGAATAAAAGAGGATATCGAAGTGGAACAAGCAATCGTAGAGGATATCAAAGTTAAAGAAGCAATCAAATAGGATATCAATGTGGAAGAAGCAATCAAAGAGGATATCGAAGTGGAACAAGCAATCAAAGAGAAAAAAATTGGATGTTCCAAAATGATCATGATAATAGTTGTATAAAAAAAATTGAACGTTGCAAAAAAGATCATGATGAACGTTGCATAAAAAAAATCTGGCCGTTCCAAAATGATCAGGATTGACGTTGCATAATAGAAATGTATGTTGTAAAATGATAATGATCAAAAATTTGTACTAATATTTTGTCAAAGTTTGCTAGTGCTATCTCTTCCCGTTTAGAAGATACGAGCGATTAAAGTTTTGTAAGAAAAATCATAAATTTGTTGATTGGATATCGAAGTGGAAGAAACTATCAAAGAGAATGTTGAAGTGGAAGAAGCAATCAAATAGGATATCGAAGTGGCAGAAACAATCAAAGAGGAAATTGAAGTTGAGTAAGCAATCAAAGAGGATACCAAGGTGGTAGAAGCATTCAAAAAAGATGACGAAGTGAAAAAGCAATCAAAGACGATATCGAAATGGAAGAAGCAGTCAAAGACGATATCGAAGTGGGAGAAGCAATCAAAGAGGATATCGAAGTTAAAGAAGCAGTCAAAGATGATGTCGAAGTGGAAAAAACATTCAAAGAAGATGACGAAGTGAGAGAAGCATTCAAAAAGGATGTCAAGGATGACAATAAAAAAACAGTTCCACCAAAAATTTATACCAATATTTTCTACAAGTTTGCTAGGGCTATCTCTTCCCGTTTAGAAGATATGAGCGATTGAAGTTTTGTATGAAACACCACAATTTTGTAGAGCGCATAATGAAGTAACTGAAGCAATTAAAGAGGATATGAAGTAGAAGAAGCATTTAAAAAGGATAACGAAGTGGAACATGCAAAAATAGAAGATGTGGAGGCGGAAGAAACAATAAAAGAGAATGACGAAGTGTAACAAGCAATCAAAGAGAATATTCGAATAGTGGATGTCGCATAATAAAAAAAAAATTGACGTTCCAAAATGATCATAGTGGATGAGGCATAAATAAAAAAAATTGATGTTCCAAAATGATCACAGTGGATGTTGCATAATAAAAAAAAATTGACGTTCCAAAAGTGATCATTGTGGATGAGGCATAAATAAAAAAAATTGATGTTCCAAAATGATCACAGTGGATGTTGCATAATAAAAAAAAATTGACGTTCCAAAAGTGATCATTGTGGATGAGGCATAATTTAAAAAAAAATTGACGTTCCAAAATGATCATTGCGGATGAGGCATAATTAAAAAAAATTGATGTTCCAAAATTATCACAGTGGATGTTGCATAATAAAAAAAAAGAAATTGACGTTCCAAAATTATCATTGTGGATGAGGCATAATTTTAAAAAAATGATTTTCCAAAATGATTACAAAGGATTTTGCATAATAAAAAAAAATGACGTTCCAAAAGTGATCATTGTGGATGAGGCATAATTAAAAAAAATTGATGTTCCAAAATGATCACAGTGGATTTTGCATAATAAAAAAAAAAAAATTACGTTCCAAAATGATCATTGTGGATGAGGCATAATTAAAAAAAAATTGATTTTCCAAAATGATCACAAAGGATTTTGCATAAAAAAAAATGGACGTTCCAAAATGATCATTGTGGATGAGGCATAATTAAAAAAAAATTGATTTTCCAAAATGATCACAAAGGATTTTGCATAATAAAAAAAAATTGACGTTCCAAAAGTGATCATTGCGGATGAGGCATAATTAAAAAAAATTGATGTTCCAAAATGATCACAGTGGATTTTGCATAATAAAAAAAAAAAAAATTGACGTTCCAAAATGATCATTGTGGATGAGGCATAATTAAAAAAAATGATGTACCAAAATGATCACAGTGGATGTTGTATAATAAAAAAATAATAATTGACGTTCTAAAGTGATCATGGTGGATGAGGCGTAATTAAAAAAATGATGTACCAAAATGATCACAGTGGATGTTGCATAATACAAAAAAAATAATAATAATTGACGTTCCAAAGTGATCATTGTGGATGAGGCATACTTAAAAAAAATGATGTTCCAAAATGATCACAGTGGATGATGCATAATAAAAAAAATAATTGACGTTCTAAAGTGATCATTGTGGATGAGGCATAATTAAAAAAAATGATGTACCAAAATGATCACAGTGGATGTTGCATAATAAAAAAAAATAATTGACGTTCCAAAGTGATCATTGTGGATGAGGCATAATTAAAAAAAATGATGTACCAAAATATCACAGTGGATGTTGCATAATAAAAAAAAAAAAATTGACGTTCCAAAGTGATCATAGTGGATGAGGCATAATTAAAAAAAATGATGTTCCAAAATGATCACAGTGGATGATGCATAATAAAAAAATAAAAAATAATTGACGTTCCAAAGTGATCATTGTGGATGAGGCGTTATTAAAAAAATGATGTACCAAAATGATCATAGTGGATGTTGCATAATAAAAAAAATAAATAATAATTGACGTTCCAAAGTGATCATTGTGGATGAGGCATAATTAAAAAAAATGATGTACCAAAATATCACAGTGGATATTGCATAATAAAAAAAATAATAATAATTGACGTTCCAAAGTGATCATTGTGGATGAGGCATAATTAAAAAAAATGATGTACCAAAATATCACAGTGGATATTGCATAATAAAAAAAAATGACGTTCCAAAGTGATCATAGTGGATGAGGCATAATTGAAAAAAAAAGATGTTCCAAAATGATCACAGTGGATGATGCATAATAAAAAAATAAAAAATAATTGACGTTCCAAAGTGATCATTGTGGATGAGGCGTAATTAAAAAAATGATGTACCAAAATGGTCATAGTGGATGTTGCATAATAAAAAAAAATAATAATAATTGACGTTCCAAAGTGATCATTGTGGATGAGGCATAATTAAAAAAAATGATGTACCAAAATATCACAGTGGATGTTGCATAATATAAAATAAATAAATTGACGTTCCAAAGTGATCATTGTGGATTAGGCATAATTAAAAAAATGTGGATGTTCCAAAATAAACATGATGAACGTTGCATACTAAAAAAAAAAAAAATTGGATGTTCCAAAATGATGATGATGACCTTTGCAAAAACTATGAAAGTTATCTCATGTCCCTCCACCACCATTATAATTATAGAATCAAGCAAATTTACAGTAATTTTATAGTACACACAAGCCGTGGGCTCCCTACAAAAACAGTATGAAAATTACGGCAAACGAAATATACGGTTTACGGTATTCATACAGAAATATTTTGTATGGGACAATTTTTTTTTTGTATGAAAGACAATTTTTTTTTCATGGAACCGGATATAAAAAAATGTCCTCTGCAACATTAGTTTTTGCACCAACGCTCTAAGACCTATACTTTCCGAGATACGAGGTGGATGGGAGCGAATGGGGGACAAAAGGGGTACTTTAGGATTTATTCCCAACTCACCGGAACTCCCTCTATACGATCCCACCAAACATTTCCCCCCTACGAGGTGGCATCTGGGAGAACAATGATGTCAATCAGTCAGTGAGTCAGTGGTAATCGAGCTTTATATAATATAATAATGTATTAGTAGAATTTAACCACAAATTGTGATGTAAAGTGGTTATGTGAAGTACTAAGTTAGCTTAGAATCATAAAATATTAATGCCAATAATACAATAAATAATTAGCAAGTATCAAAACCAGTTATTGTATAGTATGGGGTATACCAGTTAAACGACAGTGGCGCCCTCATTTTTTGTCTACTCTTTTTAGACGGACTATAACTCCTTCACTCTTCAGGCTACCAGACTCTGGAATGCACTATCTGTTTCAATTCGTAACGCAAAATCCCTTCCTGTTTTTAAAAACATGGTTAATAAACATTATCTGTCGTCCGTCGCTAACTAGTACTTCGGGACTTTAAATTTTCATATATATTTTTTTACTTATAAGTATTTAATTATTATAAAAATATTTGTATATATAATTTTAGTAATATAAGTACTTGTTCCGTTAGTTATTATTTGATTTACGCTGCCGTCCTTGTTCACACGGCAAAGGTTGCATGGAAGAGATCGCGTTTAGCGATAAGGCCCATTGTACCTTTGATTTGTGTATTCTCTTTCGTTTGTTTTATTTTTAATGGTGTGCAATAAAGAAAATATCTAATCTAATCTAATCTAATCTGTCCCACTGCTGGACAAAGGTCTCCCCCAATTCTTTCCACCCCTCTCGATCCCTGGCCAACTCTACCCAATCACTGTTGAAGACATCTAGGTCATCGCGCCAGAATTTTCTCGGGCGACTGCATCGTCTTCTGCCGTCTACGGGTATCCATCCTGTGATTTCTTTTGCCCATCTATCTTGTTCCATGCGGGTCACGTGACCCGCCCACTCCCATTTCAGCTTGGCTGATTTGCAACCTACATCAGCGATACCAGTCTTCGTCTTTGCCCAGCAGTGGGACAGTACAGGTTAGTAAAAAAAATCTAATCTATGTATCTAAATCCTTTGTATACTACATTATATAGGTACATTGTACATTTCTATTGTTTTAAGTATCCTATTTTTATATTGTGTTCTGTAATTGAAGTTATGTAAAGAGTTCCGCATCTATCGATCTGCAAAAAGAAAAGTAGGGGTAGTAGTAGGTTCGTATTCGCTAGTGGCCATCTCTGGTGATGGAGTTTTTATACCGATTCCAAGCTAAAATAGCTGGGGATGGCATCTTAACAAGCCATCTGAAGCGTATGCCATGACATACATGATTTTTTGTTTCGGTACTCAGGCAATAACAGCTATGAAAGTACTTATTTGTAAAATGGTAGAGCAATGCAGTTCATGTCTCAAACTACATTGTAATAGTAGGACATGTCCTAACTCACCCCAGCAATGTACCCCAAACATCTACATTCAAATCAACTGTGTACCTAAAGCGCCCATTTAACTATTCTATGTAAATTGCTGCAGAACTTCGCTTGTTTTAACCTGTTTAAAGTTACTTCGTTCATCAACAGTCCTAGAAGTTGTACCGTAGTTTTTCCACCGCAAAAAGCGAGCTAAGTTAATAGAAGCTAGCTCGCTTTTTGCTTAACTAACTTCGAATTGCCGTGGAGATGAGTTTGCGAGAATGTCGGTCGATCACTTTCGCGCTCTGTAAAAAGATAATGAATACAAATTGTTTACCTTGTTCCTCAGCAGAAACAGAACTTACCGAAGGTATTTCCGAAACGAACCGTAGCAATTACAGTCGCCTTTATTCGTCGCATTCTGTATTTATAAACACAATATGCAGTATGAATTAATAAAGGGATTTTTACTGAGTCACTCTTACTTTAGGTATATATTTTTTTAAATGGATAGGATTTCGTTTGACCACAATCTCACCTGATGGTAAGTGATGATGTGGTCTAAGATGAAGCACGAAGATCTAGAAAAAACTTATTTACTCTTACCTTAAAGAGGCCCAGATTGTTTTTTAAATACCCTCATTTTGTACCTAAAGTAAGAGTTAGGTACTCAATAAAAATCTCTCAACTTTGTGAAAAAGTCAGTTTTATGTTGCTCCTGCAAAATTTGCCCATATGGGCTTATGAATTCTGATAATTAGGCCGACGGCGATATCATATTATGACATGTGTTCAGATTATAAAATCTCTAAATCCTACAGAAAATCCAATCCTGGAATCCTCCATCCGGCAGTTTGACTCTATACAAGTTAATCATGTCTCCCATAAAACCGCATATTGTATTCAGTTTTTTAAAGTATTTTCTTTTGTAATCAATCAATAAAGTCGGGTTAGTTACACCATTTATAACTCAAGAACGGCGGGACCGATTTTGATTATCTTTGATTTGTTGGATTTGGCTCCGCCCCGAATAGCAGAATTTTGCGTGATTTTTTCCGGTATATTAATAGTTATCGGAAAAAGTCACGCAAAATTATGAAGAAAATTCATTTTCTCATACAAAGATGCAGCTAATGATGGCCCGCGTCATATGCATGTCAAGGTGGTACAAAGTTCAGGGAGTCAGCGGTAGTTAATACATAAAAACCTCTTAACTCGAAACGATGATATGTGTACCTAGATAAGTGATGAGTTGTAAGTCTTCGGTAATCTACGCATAATATAGGTATTTTATATAAAACTAATCCATCGCCTTCTAATAAACCTGAGGACTATATTTATTTATCCTGCACAATACACCTCACGTAAGGAGCCAGTTACGCTTTATCCCTGAAAGTTTTATACCCCTTGGATATTCGGGATTCTAAACTAATGACGCTAGACGAAGTGGCTAGTTTATGTGGCAAGCGTTTCAGAGTCCTGCGATGTTACGCAGCATTAGATAATCTTCGACTCCAGACTATTACAGTATTCACAGTATCAAAATATTATTGCAATGTGTGTCCTACCTCACGTAGCGTATCCTTATTCTACGCCTCGTAGAGCTCGTGTGCCAGAACTGAACTACATAGTAAATCGTAAGAATTTATAAGTATTGTGTAATATGTAAAGATATACATTTCTATTTTTTTTATATCCTTGTTTATTCCCGTCACGGTTGTCGATTTATCCCTTCGTACCGTTGTATCGTTATGTGAGGTGAATGGTGAGCGACCGCCGCTATCGCGGTCCGATGAATGCGGGTAAACTTATTTGAGCTCGTTCTGGACTATTGTTATTAGAAGGACATTGGGTATCCTCTTAATTTATGTTAGCCTGGTACTTTACGGTAACGAGTTGAGAGGTTTAGTGTTATTTTTCTAAAGAAAGCGGTCTGACTATTTTTATAACCGTAGGTAGGTAACTTAGTAACCGAAATGAGAGGACTAAAGAATTCTTTTTTGCAGAAGATGGGTCGGTTAAAACCCGCAAATATAAAGAAGCTACCTTTCAAAGCAAAAAATGTCTAGCGAGTTATTATTAGCGAGTAGAGTATTAAGGTAGTTTCGAAATCAAAGGCACTACAATACATGTAACAATTTAATTGTTACATAATTACAAACACTGATCTATGAATTGGCTGCAACGATTTCTACCAAACTTAAGAAAATTCATGTCGCTACTGTACAGTAGGCAGGTCATTTCATTCTATTGCTTTTAGAATAAGAATATACCTATTATTCTATATAATTACGATAGTAGATTCATCTTCTAATATATAAAAATCTCGTCTCATGGTGTTTGGTGTCGCACACCTCCAAAACGGGTCGACCGATTTGAATGATTTTTTTTGTATATTTGGTAGGTATGAGTATAGGTCGTAAAGTATTTTTCACCCTCCTACCCTCACCTTCCATTTTTTAATCGCGATTTTAGTATTTTTGTATGAACAATATCCATATAATCTAACCGTCGTTCATTGTCATAAAGTCATTTAGATGAAGTGTCGCGTCACTTTGACAAGAGTGCTTTATATAGTTTCTATCCAGAAGTTCCCACGGGAACGGAAAATTTCAGCATGCGAAGCCGCGGGCGGGTCAACTAGTTATAAATAAAGCTTAGGTGTAAGAAAGTAGGTGCGGTTTCAAAAGAAACAGCTAAAACAGATTATACTCTAAACTATATAAGTCCCCTACATATTTCCAACTTAAGACATGCAAGTTGGCTTACGCCCAGTTGTGATAAGGACGGCAAACTCACCGTGATGTTAAACGAGATTTTGATTGCGGCCCGGAATTCTGAACATACAAGGCGGTAAGTTTTGGGACCTTTATCTTGCTGCTACAAACTTGATTTTGAACGTGTTAGTGTAACGTGGATATGCGTACCTATTATACCTACATGCTTTATTATAGAACCTCTATATCTCGTCGAAAGTCAGTTAAAATTGTTTGATTTCTTTCGATATATCACCATTATCTTAGTAGTCTACTGCTGGACAGACTGAGCCAGATCCTCAGCTCTTCTCAAGTCTTCGTTACATTGATAAATACACAAAAAACAGCGAAAATGATGTGAAAATGGATATATTCTCGAAATCCCTACCGGTACGTCCCCACCAGCGCGTAGAGGCCTCGTAACCTGACAATTGGCTGAGACGCTGGAGGTAGCTGGTTCGATTCCCACCGCGAAACAAATGTTTGTATGATCTACAGATATTTGTTCCGGGTCTGGGTGTTTTTCGATATATTATAAGTATGTATTTACAAAAAAAGCATATAAGTATTCTATCAATTATCTGGTTCCCATAGTACAAGCTCTGCTTAGTTTGGGGCTAGATAGCGCTGTATGAAATGTCCAGCCATATATATATATAATTACTACAAACAGTCAAACATACATGCTTTAACACAGGCAAATTGTTGTCAAATATTTTAATAAGAAATTGTCCACTGTTAAATCATAATAGAGAATTTTAAGATCTACAACTTTGGCTTGAGGTTTGTTTTGATAAAACTTACAGTTTTCGAGAAAAATCCAAAAAACCTCAAATGTTGACCTTTGACCCCGAATAACTTTTGTAGCATACATAGGATCGATGGGGATTTTTAAAACTTTATTTGTAATGGTAAACCCCAGCTCTCCACCAATATTTGGCTCTCCGGGAATTTATGTTACTTTAAATGTCTATATTGACCGGACTATTTAGAGAATAAACCATTTTTATTTCACTCAGAAGTCGAAACTGTTTACGTAGGTACTTCCTATCTAGGCTTTGTCTTTGACAGATTAGCTCTGGCGTTGTTAGTCTGTACCACCTGATGCGCCAATCAGTTATCTAGTTGTAAATTGCTGATTGAAGTGAATTCCCAGCTCTAGGTCATAAAGTAAAGTGACTAAATCTTATTATTATCCTACCTACTACCTACTAGAAGCTGATGGGAGCTACAGAAAACCGCAATATTCTTTATTCTGTTTGCTATTTCCAAAAACGAACTTAAAAGTAGGTAAATAAAGTCGATAACTAAAAAGCCTTTTATGAATTTCCAATACCTAAGTCGCTCTAACTTAGTCCCAACTCCACATCAATTTTTGTAGGTTCCGTGATTGCTAGCGGTTGAGGTACAAGTACATATCAGTTGGCTGGCTTCCAAGCTTAGGTAGGTATTCCTTGGATCTAAAATGCAGTCCTATTAGACTCAAGACGTGCCCTCCAGAACTTCGAATCACGCCAGCGTATAAACCAAGCTAGTTTGCCAGGACGGAACTTTTCAAGATGTTATTTTAGTTTTAGACTTGCGGTCTTGTCAGCTTGGAAAATATTGCTCCAATTCTTGTAGTGAAGAATCACATCACATATTTGGATTAAATAATTCTAGTACCTGTGTAACCATAACCACAGAAAAAAAATATATTACACAAGTAATCGTACAAGTTAAAGTAGTCGATACTCGTTTGATGTAACTGAAAGCGATGCGATGCTGCCTCTGTAGCACGTTCGAAAGTCTACAAACATAACTTTCGTTCGCATTACGAACGATACCTTCTATCATAGGCGCATAGTACGTAGGTACTTACATAGTGATTACGCAGTAAAATACTCCATGTGCACACTCTTTAGTTAATTTATATTTTAACAATGGCCGATTTGAAAAATAAAACACAGACTCATTGTAAAACAATTTATTTCTATACTTTTCCAAAGATCTAACAAGATTTTACATTGCATTTTTTCGTTCTAAATATTCTATGCATTTCTAAAATCTATATTTGGATAGACTTTTTAGTATTATTTTTTAAAGATACAATAATAAGTAGGGAAAACTTCAGAAAGCACAAAAGAATAGGCAATTTTGTATCAATCAATGGGTTAAAAAATCGAGAATATCGTAGACACGATTAGGTACAGTAAGGTTACTTGCAGTAGTCTGCAGGCGTTTGACAATTAGTTAAATCGCTGCAGACCATTTTGACTGCAAACTATGACTCCACTATACTATTGTGGTATTCATTAAAACAATAAATAAATTGACTTATAAGGCAGTTTCAATCAAACTATTATAAGATTGTATTACGGCTAAAATGGGATGAATTAGGTACGTATTGTAATAATATAAAATGGAAGAACTACATCAAAATCGTCAGTGAATCTGAACAGATTTTATACTAACATAGAACTAATAGATCTTCGTAGGCCCTTCTAGAAAAAGGCATTGTATGTGCATCAGTGACGCATTTACACATTTCCCAAGTTAAGGCTGTTAAATTTTTGCCGCCCGTCAATCCAACAAATTATTTGAAATTGCACATGAAATCGTTTTTGGGTATATTTCTGAGCTAATTATGTTTGATAAGACGGGGAAATGTAGGTATGCTACTGGCTGGGGGCTGCGAACTGGGTGTTTTACCATAGAATATAGAAGTTTGTGGTACCGTTGCTTAAACGTACAATGAAAGGGAAGAAAGTCATCGGAAAGATGGCTTATAGACTTCTTGCTGCAATACATCAGAAAACCGCCTTACCGTTTATCTTAAAAAAAACGGTCCCCCAATTTGCCGCCTTAGGCTCAGCCTACTGGTAAATCCGCCACTGATGTGCATGTATGTTAAATAACTGTTTATTGAAATAACAGTAAAAATAATTGTAAATATAGTTATTGGCAGCTTATTTTTAAATATATCAAGTTAAAGGCACTATTTAAACACAGAGTGCAAGACGACTACTCCCCAAATGGAACATAAATTCGCTCGCTCAGGATTTCACGTGGTCGCACGTAGTTGTCAGAACATTATCTGCTTTTGGAGCGCATTATTGAGTTACTAATACGTTAAAAATTAAAATACTTAAATAAAATTTACCCCAGTACGAATTATCATTATGTTCTTTATTTATGAAAAGGCAGATTTGTTTTTCGCAGTCACTATGTAGTTCCATACTGAAAGTTGTTCATATAAACTGACGAGCAATATAGCCACTAGCGTGTCTAAAGAAATCTAAATATCTCCTACACCACACAAGTTAGCTTCATAAAGTAAAAAAATCTTGAAAACAGTTTTATAATACACATTAAAACTTTTTTACATACTGGCCTGTTTGATAGAAAATAGTAAAAAAACATTTGACTACATTTGAATACAACACACATTTAATTAAATTTGTTTGTTTTCATTAGGTGTTTTTATGCGTTAATACACTTAAATGTAGCTTTTTTACTTCAGGAAGCTATCTTGCATGGTTTCAGAAATATTTAATGATAAGTTAGTGGCTTTTTTATAATGCTCGACAGTGTATTTTATGACTACTTTCAACAGCCATTTCCGGGAGTAGTATTCATACACCATGTATACGTATGGAGCTGTGTACACAACCCACGCTGTGTAAAAGGTGCTCATAGAGTCTTAGTGTATGCGTGGTATGTGTAAAAGGCTTTATTTGCAAGATTATTTGAACTCTTAAGTTTTCACAATTTCACTGACGACAGCCACAATGAATATTTCTAAGACACTGTTTGTAATGAAATCTTAAATCATGAATACAGCTAGATATCGGATCATCTTCATCATATCAACCACAGGGCGTCCACTTCTTAACATAGGCCTCCCTCGGATATTTCCAGAGCAACCGATCTTGTGCGCCTGCAACCAACGCGGCTCCCAGCAACCTTTAACAGGTCGTCTTTCCATCTAGTGGGGGGGCCGTCCTAAGCTGCACTTTCCAGTGCGTGGTCTCTCTCGAGAACCTTTCTGCCCCAACGGCCGTAGGTTCTTCGAGCTATGTGCACTGCCCACTGCCACTTCAGCTTGCTAATCCTTTGTGCTATGTCGGTGACTTTGTTTCGTCTTCGAATCTCCTCATTTTTGATTCGATCTCGTAGAGAAACACCAAGCATAGCCCTCTCCACAGCACGCTGGACCTTGAGCCTTCTTATGAGGCCCATAGTGAAAAACCACGGATATTGGATCAGCACACTAAAAGTGGTAGGTACTTATAAATTGGTACTCGTTCATGTAGTTTTATTTTAAACGAGTCATATAGATATTGCACAGACGGGCCCACACTTACGATTCTTTGCATCGTGGGTATCATGGATTTTTAGTACCTATCTACGTATTATTTTCTTACGTTAATTATTCAACCAGTGCGTCCTACTTGTGATGACCTATGCAGCCGAAACGTGGACACTTACGGTGAGACTGGTCTACAAATTGAAAGTCGCTCAGCGAGGTATGGAAAGGGCTATGCTCGGAATTTCTGTGAAGGATAGAATCCGAAACAAGGTTGTCCGACAGAGACAGAGAACCAAGGCGATCGACATAGCTCAGAGGTTAGCAAGCTGAAGTGGCAGTAGGCCGATTGTATCTGCCGCAGAACCGATAACCGTTGGGGTAAACGTGTTCTGGAGTGGAGACCACGTCTAGGCACGTCTAGGCGAAGTGTAAGATGCCCTCCGGCTAGATGGAGTGACAGTTTGCGCGCTGTGGCTGGCAAGGATTGGCTGAGAAGAGCTGAGGAACGGGCTCAATGGCGCACCCTGGGAGAGACCTACGTCCAGCAGTGGACTGTTATAGGTTGATGATAATTATTATTTTCTTTATTGTTATGTATTTTGAAAAGGATCATTAAAAAGAACAACCAGCCTTGTTTCTTGTCTTTCCGGGCTTGGTCGCGAAGGAACAGATAGTTGACGATTCAAAGTGATCGTTGTGATTTTATGAAATAAATACATTTTGATTTTGGTTGCAACATCCAGACCTTAGACAAAAATTTGCAGATTATGGAAAAATTTGTTCACCGGGACTCGAACCCGCAACCTCTTGCGGCTGAGTTGGCTACTTACCAACTGCGCCATAAAGGTTATCGAAGTCAAAGATAAAGCACATGTACGTCCTTCTAAACAAAAACGGAACAGGTAATATTGACATTTGATTATTGATCTTCAATTTAATAAACAAATTAATTAATGACTCTGACTTTGACAAGTTGAAAAATGATATAACAAAAATAAAACATAAAAATAATATACATTTATTTCAAGCATTTAGGTATGCAAATTCAAGTGGTCTCAGTTTTTCGCATCAGTTTTATGAGACCCGTTATCTAGATGTATTCCTAATCGAGAAATGGAACATTATTATTTTCCCTTTTCATTATCTATTTCCATAATAATTAGGAATATATTCGTGCATGTTCATTTTTAGCATTACATAGATAAAAACCACATTCGCGCGTTAAAAAAATATGTACTTATATTTAGTTATTTTATTTATGTATATTTTACAAACATGAAATTCAGACATACTTTACAATATTGCTTTTTTACACTCTAAAGGCATTTTTACAATTCTACAATATTTTTAGATTTTTTTAATGAAAATTTTAATGTTTTATCAATTTTTTTTCTACTGCCCTTAATTTTTTGCACTCACCCAATGATGATTAAACATAGTACTATTATTAATAACTCTTAGATCCATGGGGTACCAACTTAACAAGGTCCTTCGCATGTTCAAAATGAGGGCTTTTCATTTTTAATTTAATAAGAAAAAACTAGTTCCAACTAGCGTAATAGATGGCGCTGTCTGGAGATGCACCGCCAAAAAAAATGGTTTACATGCTAAAATTTCAAAGACACAAATCAAAAGTTGTCTAAAACAATCTCACTTCGTCAGATAAACAAACACAAATGTTTGTTTTTAATTTCAGGTTCCTCGGAAAATAATGTTAACACGGCAATTGACATTGACAATTAACTTTCCTTTGTTATTCAGAGCATGATAGAGCAACGCCATCTGCTAACAGTTATAAAAACATGGCCGTGAAAACCCCTCATTATTTTTGGACACCAGAGGGCTTAGCCAAGTTTCATTCGATTAGCGATGACGCTAGTCGATAAGTCCGAAAATGTATGGGATTTGACACATGCTATGGAAATATTACGTGATATATCGACAACAAATCTATGTAGAAATCGAATCGATTCGAAGCGAATGTAACTTGGCTACGGCTACGGGCCCTGGTCGTAGTGACTTGTGATTCGAGAACTGGCGCTTATATACGTTAACTCGTCAGCATTGCAATTCAGCAGAGCAATGCAACCAGTATCTTGAGGACCCTTCCGCTTGGTATTGATCCGGATCAGTTGAGCTATCGATGGATCGTTTGCAACGGTCTTTAGATGATTCAACTGTTTTGTATTTTTTACAGATATATGTAAATAATAACAACCTGTTTTGTTATGTACGACATTAATTTAAAACACACATCCGGAAGAGTATTAAATTATTTTAGAGGTGGGTTTAGTACCGGTAGCTTGCATATTTATCCAGTAATCGATACATGTCTAATAAAGAATTTGTAACGTAAATCAGCGGCACCTTTGCGACGATGCCGCTTAGTCAGTTTAATAGGTAGATACTTATAATAAATTAATATAATTTGTTTAACTATTTTATACAGGCTGTTTTATTGATATTTTAGGACTTTATAATAATAAGGTAGTTTGAACATTTAAAATTTTCTATGGTATGGTATGAATTTGAAAAAAAAAATTATAACAATACTAGCCATTAGCCCTTCCCGTGTTTTCATTTAATGTCGTACGTAACAAAAAACTTAATAGATTATTTCTGTTAATAAATGTTCACCTTTCAAATCCGTTCTTTAAAATCATAAATTATTATATTACGCTTTTTGGCTCTCGAAAGGAGTGGAACGAATGGGGCGGGTTTTTGTCCAGCAGTGGGACATGTCGGGCCGAAAATAATATAAATAAATAACATGAATACATTATTTACAGAATACTAAAACAGACATCAACGTTTTGAAAGAAATAATGTGTGAATTTTTATTTTTATTTTTTTGCGATATTTTGTGCATTTAATGCACATACTTTTACTTTTAAGAGTAGTAGAGTTCCTTGTGAAAGGGCTCGCCCGGGGAAGTACTACCACTATACCTATTTCTGCCGCCAAGCAGCATTGCTGTGTTTCGGTGTTACGCAGGATACACTTCTAACGTGCGTGACCTACGAGGCAGTTATATATAGGCGATGGTTTCCACTTAAAATCAGGTGGGCCATACGCTTGTTTCATCTCCATCTAGTATAAAAAAATATTTTAAAAAAGTGTTTTTTATTGTAACTAATTAGGCGTGTATGATTTTGATAAATAATAATTTTGTGTTAGATTTCAAGAACGAACTAATACATATAGGTAGTTTAATTAAAAGTAAATTCATTAATAATAATATATGACAATGTATTAGATAGATAGATATACTCTTTATTGCATACCAAACAAAATGAAACATACAAAGAAATACACAAAAATAAAGATAAGTACAACGGGCGGTCTTGTCACTAAAGCGATCTCTTCCAGACAACCCTCGAATGGACAGGACAAAACAAAATCAAATATATATATGTGTGTGTATATAAACAACAGTAACGAATATAAACATAAAGATAAACTAGCAGTGCGTAGACATAAAAGAATATTACAATAAATTTAAGTAACTTAAATGTTAAAAATCTTAATTATAATTTAAAGAACGGATTTCATTCACTTACATTTCACGCTATACATAAATCACATTCTTAATATTATGAAATTATTATATCTAACCACGATTTTAAAACTTAATTTTGAAGGCCGATATGGAAAGCTACAAACTGGAAAATAGTTTTAAATACTTTATTTATACAGATTCAAGGTTATTAGCGCTTTGCTAGTACTAATGGTATTTGTACTGCCGTTTTTAGTTTTAAAAATGAAATCATGAATGATAATAAATAATGCTTGGCATTTCACACACATCTAGCCTCAAACTAAGCAAAGCTGGTACTATGGGAACCAGATAACTGTTAGAATTTAATATAAAAGTACTTTTTTTAATACATACTTCCTAGTAATTCGCCCCGAACTGAGATCTCGCGAGTCTCCCAAAAATAAAAATATTACATATTTATAATCTTTGACTGATGAAATAGAGCCCCGAAATAAACAACAAATTAACTTGACCCACAGTTCATTCAACTTACAAGTAACGGGAGTTCATGTTATTTGGTTATCCTTTCTAGGAGTACAAATTGCAGTTGATCTGGATTTCAGACTTTTCCCTATATTTGTGTCACTACAGCTACACGTATACCAAACAACAGCACTGTAGGGTCACTGGTGTACCCTGTGAATTTTGTCAAAGTTCAGTTTTTATTATGTCTAATAACTCAAAATACAAGGACTAAACTAAAAATAAAAACGATGTTAAAATGTACCTACTACTGATGTACCTTTCATTAGACGTCCCATTAGACCTAATAGTCTCATTTTGATTTTTTACCCATCTTAAACCCCAATATCTCGGCAACCCCCCCCCCCCATGTTTAGCTCATTTGGTCACACCAGGATTATGCCATCACTACCTAACTATATATAAAAATTTTACGATGGTACGAGTTTTTAATTTTATTTTATAAACATCATCACAATCAGTTGTCTAAAATAATAAAAAATCCTGCTTCGCAACTTACGATTTCTAAGGTAACCTTATCGCTAAAAGTAATATTTTCAAGACAACCTTTGGATAGACAGGATCTTGTTGTGAACAAATTAGTAGGAGGCTGTAATTGAACGGGCTCAAAAAAAATATTCTGGCGATAGCATTTAAATTATTTTTGTTGAGCTATATACAGGGCGTTTGGTAATATACTGACGATATGCAAGTGAAAACATAAAAAAATGACTTCACGAATAAAAAAATACTAGTTATATTATCAATTTTTAAAGAAAATCGACTAATTTAGGTGATTAAGTCGATATAAAACTTACTGCCTACTCTTGTAGTCGACATCCAAAAATAAAGGCCGTAATCCATAAAAGCGTAGGTTTGCTACTTATGTCCTCTTCTCTTTTCTCTTTTATATCGTTTGCATCGGTCTTTAGATGATTTAACTGTTTCTTCTGTATTTTAGTCTTGAATATAATTGTATTATTTTTTCTGTTAGTAAATGGAATTATTAAAATGTTATCCAGATATCATTTAAATCAAAACTAAAAACGTCAATACAGAATACCGCCTATCTTAAACATAGCCCGGCTTGCACATCGATCCCGAAACGTAGTTAGCGACTAAACATGTTTAAATTTAACGTATCTGTATGATTTAACAAATCTCTTAAACATATTTAGGCACTAAATACGATTAGACATCGTTGCGCAACCCTTATTCTATTTATTAGGATTGCAAGTTTATCACAAACATTCTCTCAGTAAATATAAGGCTTATAACTTCCCACAACTTTGTATTAAGCTATGAAAAGGCCATATACAGTCGGAATTCCGTTTCGGAATACCGATTCGGAATTTCAAAGCATCAAATCCATACAAATTCGTAGAAAAATCGAACGACTATACATGACAAAACTACTGTACATGTGTGAATGAAAGAAAACACTCAATGTACACCATAAAAAATAAAAATAACCGATAAAATAGAAGACACAAAGCAGCTAGTGAAATGGGCGGTCATGTCGCTTTGAAGCGATTTATTCCAGAAAACCTTTGGGTGGGTGTGTGTGTGTGTGTGTGTGTGAAAAGGTCCTTGATTTTTTATGGATTTGCTGTCTTTGAAATTCCGAATCGATATTCCGAAACCGAATTCTGACTGTATGTAGCCAACACATGTCTATAATTTGGCAATGAAACTGATAAAACTTATGAATTTAGGTTAATTAGTTCGTGCAAATTAGCTCAATTTTCAAAATCAAATCCCATTTTATAAAAAATTATGCACACGACACGCAATTCAACACTACCCCCTTCAAAAATAACTCTCAAATTATTGTAACTGAGAAATTTATTTCAATAAGTAATTAATACAAAATGTACAAAAGAACATCACTCGATATTTCATTCACGATGGGATAAAAATCTAGCAAAAGCTAATGATATCTTGCTTATAAAAATATTTAAAATCAATTAAAAATACAATTTTATTGGTGACTTTACACTTGCATTTTATTTTGTTTAAATAAAAAAAATTATTTAACAAATCATCAAAACAGACCACAATCTAATTTGAAACTGAATTTATTCGACAGTTCTATAAACGTTAAAATGGATTCGAACTCATATTGCTCATTACTGAAAAGTTAAGTTGCAACATAATCGACACGACCTACCAGCGAAGGTGCATACCGAAACACGACATAATCGCTGCTAGCGTTCACGTAGCGTTCAGTCATCGCGCTGATGACAGTCGAGTGCTGTCAAGGATTCGAGACGCTCACGAACGCGAAACAATGAGATGCCAATGGACAGAGGAAAGTGGAGAGCTTTCATATGAGAGGCACTCACTTTGGGTCCCAACCCAATGGAATAAGTAAGAAAATCATGTAACTAAAAGAGTAATAGATATGAATGTGGATGGATATAGAAGTAGAGGAAGGCCGAAGAAGAGATGGACTGTGTCTAATGATATGGGTAAGAAAGAATCGACAGCGGAGATGACGGCTGATGGAGAGGTATGGACGAAAATGTCATGTGCCGACCCCGCGTAATGTGGGAAAAGGGCAGGAAGAAGGACAATAAAACCAACC